>OX123185.2:89390591-90641924 GCA_944739405.2 Euclidia mi | reverse complement strand
GTATCATCTGCATAAGACACAATGACACCATTATGAAGACTTAGGTTACATAGGTCATTAATATATATTAAGAACAGAGTTATTCCTAAAATGCTCCCTTGAGGCACCCCGAAGGGGGCATTAGGGATATCCGCGCTGAGGTTTGTACCTAGTTTTACACACTGACATCTGTCGCTAAGATAGTCAGTAAGTAGTTTCAATTGTGTGCCTCTTATTCCCACATACTCAAGCTTTCTTAATAGACCTGGAACTGAAACAGAGTCAAAAGCTTTGGCAAGGTCTAGAAAGATCCCAATAGTATGCATCCCTTTATCCAGGTTAGCCACAATGTGATCAGTAACCATGTGAACGGCCTGGTTTGTTGACTTTTGCGCTCTAAAACCAAACTGCCTGTCTGAGAGTATATTATTCGATTCCAGGTATTTTACTAATCGCTAAAATACCTGACAATGACCTACTCCGATACTGAGAATTTGCTTCTTACTGTCATAAAATAATTACCTACCATTGAATAGCTTCGATTTTAATTATTATTGCGTCAATGTTAAATTTAAGAGTATGCACATTTGTTATATTTTGCACAGTTATATTACGTAAGAACAAAACAGCCTGAAACACAGGTGAAAACCTAGTTCAGGCAATTAATTTTAAACCTAGATAACAAAGTAAAAATAACCTTTACCGGCCTTAAACTATATGTTAAGTATTTATTGTTTATTAGATTATAAAGTATTATAGTATAAGATTATCCAGACATAATGTATCCATCCACTGAAATGTAAACATTTTTGAATAAAGATTATTATTATATTATTATTATTATTATTATTATTATTATTATTATTATTATTATTATTATTATTTTATTATTATTATTATTATTATTATTATTATTATTATTATTATTATTATTATTATTATTATTATTATTATTATTATCTGTTGTTAACCAAGTTTCTGTCAGGCATATAGCTTGGTATTTCTTATTTTCTTCTAGAAATGCTTCCATTGTGTGCTGTTTGTTATATAAGTCTTTGAATATTTTGGAATAATATGCTAAATGGTACGATCTGTTCCGAAATGTATGGTTTTCAGGGTTTCTGCTGACGCTGCATGCACCTGCCCTTCTTTAGAATCTACTCAATGTATCAAGTACCTTGGAATAACACTTGACAATAATCTTAATTTCCGCATTCACATAGATCTCTTATGTAAACGGGTGCGCAAATTAATATTTATTTTCAAAACAATGCGTAGCGCTGCAAATTTTAAATTAATTAAACAAATCTACCTGTCGTTGTGTCAGTCCATCATATCCTATTGCATTACTTCATGGGGAGGGGCATCCAAAACTGTCCTATTGCCACTAGAACGCGCTCAAAGAGCTATTCTAAAAGTGGCGACGTTTCGACCTTATATGTTTCCTTCCTATGATTTGTATCAGTCCACTAATGTCCTAACTGTACGTCAATTGTTCATACTGCACATCATACTTAAACAACACGCACTAACTCCATTCAAACCACTGCCCCCGGACAAGAGACGAAAAGATCTAGTCTGTACTAAGTTTCATGGTAAACATGTCTTTATAAATAGATTTTTCTTATTCATAGGCCCTTTTTTATACAATAGATTAAATAAGTTACTAGATATATATAATTATAGTTATAAGCAATGTAAAATAATCATAACTAGATACTTACAAACAATGACCTACTCCGATACTGAGAATTTGCTTACTGTCATAAAATAATTACCTACCATTGAATAGCTTCGATTTTAATTATTATTGCGTCAATGTTAAATTTAAGAGTATGCACATTTGTTATATTTTGCACAGTTATATTACGTAAGAACAAAACAGCCTGAAACACAGGTGAAAACCTAGTTCAGGCAATTAATTTTAAACCTAGATAACAAAGTAAAAATAACCTTTACCGGCCTTAAAGTATATGTTAAGTATTTATTGTTTATTAGATTATAAAGTATTATAGTATAAGATTATCCAGACATAATGTATCCATCCACTGAAATGTAAACATTTTTGAATAAAGATTATTATTATTATTATTATCGGTTTTCTTTTTTTTTCTCAGCTCTTGGCTGGTATTAACTACATTTACGGGTAGACACCAAGTAAATGCAGTGTGTGTGTGTGTGTTACGTTATGGATGTGGCTTGAGGTGTTTCGTTTTCGTCTAGAGACATGAATTTTCGGACTATTCTGCATGTGTTTAATATGGCAGCTTTCTGCAGGCTTATGTAAAGGCTTTCTTTGAGACCTATTAACTTAAGGCTATGATGAAGATGCTTAGGGATGACACCTGTTGTGGAGATGACTATAGGTACAACATAAACTTTACTCTGACGCCAGATTCTCGTTACTTCTTCTTGTAGTTCAGAATATTTGCTTATTTTTTCGGAAATGGTTTTTTGTAGATTGTGTGTATTGGGAACAGCAATGTCTATAAGATACGTAGTTTTATTATATTTATCAAGTAAAGTTATATCTGGTCTATTGAAATGGATTGTTCTGTCTGTTAAGATGGCGCGGTCGAAGTAAAGTTTATGAGTGCTATTTTCGAGAATCGTTTCAGGTGTGTACTTATAATATGGTGTATTAATGTCTTCGATAAGGTTATGTTTATGTGCTAAATTTTGATGAATGATATTTGCTAGTTGATTATGTCGGTGTGTATAATCTGTCTGTGTGAGGGTAATACAAGCTCCGGTTATGTGTTGGATGGTTTCAGGTTGAGTATGGCACTTCCGACACTTGTCGTTCTCAATAGTAGGGTCCTTAATAATAAATTTCCTATAGTTTTTGGTGTTTATGATTTGGTCTTGTATGGCTATTAAAAATCCTTCTGTTTCTGGGAATAAGTAACCGATTTTCAACCATTTATTTGATGCTACTGAGTCTATGTGTATCTTCTCTAAATCATGTGGGTGACGTCCATGAAGTGTCTTCTTTTTCCAATTTTCTATTTTCTTTGTGTGTACATCATCATTGCTGACAGTTTGAGTATTAGTTGGATCGTGTAGATTGAGTGGGGTATAATTAAGATCGTTTTGAACTACAGCTTTGTGAATGTTGCTTGAGTGTGCCTTTGCGAGAAAAAATGTTTTTAGGCTATGTACTTGTTTCTGCCAAAGGTGGTGAATATCGATGAAACCTCTGCCTCCATTCTGTCGTTTTATGGTTAATCTCTCTATTGCAGATTTTGGATGCAAATGATTGTGTTTTGTTAAAGTGGTTCGAGTCTTTCGTTCTATTTGTTCTAAGTCTGTTTTACTCCACTTTATTACTCCAAATGAGTAAGTCAGTATAGGGACGGCGTAAGTGTTAAGAGCTTTAATAAGGTGTTTTCCGGTAAGATGTGTTTTACAGATGGCGTTTGTTCTAATATTATATTCTGTAGTAAGTGTTTTTTTTATTGTGGTATGGTCTAAACCTTTTAGTTGTTTATAGCCTAAATATTTGTAAAGGTCAGTAGGTTCCATCGCTGTAATGGCATTAGTATCATCAATTGCATAGTCACCGGATCGAATCTTGCCTCTTATTATGTGTAGTGTCTTACATTTATCTAATCCAAACTCCATATTAATATCTTGACTAAATTTTGATGTGTTTTCTAAGAGCCTTTTCATGTCTTTTTCAGATTTTGCGTATAATTTAATATCGTCCATGTATATGAGATGGGAAATCACTGTTTCTTCTGTACTATGTTTAAGACTGTATCCAACTCGGCAACGATGCAATAAATGTGATAGTGGATTCAGGGCAAGGCAGAACCATAGGGGACTCAAGGAATCACCTTGAAAGATGCCTGTCATAATCGAAATTTCGCGAGTTTTAATTATTGTATTGTGACCATTTAATCGTAATGTTGTCTTCCACTGAGGCATAATACTGCGCATAAAATTTGTTATATTTGTATTTATTTTATATATTTGCAAAATTTTTAATAACCAAGAATGGGGTATACTGTCAAACGCTTTTTTATAATCTATATATGTACAATGTAAGTTCCTGTTTTTTGCTGTGGCATGTTTGTGAATAATAGAATCTATAATAAGTTGTTCCTTGCATCCCATATGACCCTGTCTGCATCCCTTTTGCTCTTCTGCTATTATGTGGTTAAGTTCAAGGTGTGTTTTTATTTTATGAGCTATTGTTGATGTTAGGATTTTATAAATTGTAGGCAAACATGTAATAGGCCTATACTGAGACGGTTGTGGTGAGTTCTTGCCTTTCGGTAGCATATAAGTTACACCAGTAGTCACGAAATCAGGTAATTTCTGTTTGTCTAATATTATGAGAGTTAAATTTTTGGCAATGGATTTGTGTAATGATGTTAGCTTTTTGTACCAGTAATTATGAATTTTATCTATTCCAGGTGATTTCCAGTTATGTAATTTAGCTGTGATTGAACTAATGTCAGTTTCTGTGATTTCATCAAATTCCATTTCATCTATTGTATTCCATCTATATTCTTCTTCAATGATCCAATCTGCTCTATTGTTATGGTGTACCTGCTTTTCCCAAATTCCAGCCCAAAATTATTATTATTATTATTATTATTATTATTATCTCCTTTATTTATTATTTTTCTAATTAAAATTACATTTTTAAATATATTATTAACCAAAATAAACACATTTAAAAATATAAAAATAACCGTGGGGTCCCACCAGCATCGGGCACAGGGTCCAAGCTGCCGGTGGTTAGGGCTCCAGAGACAGGAACTTCCTCACAATACGTGCCGTGTCCAGAAGTACTGCCTTCTGCATCAGGCCCTTGACCCAAGCACCCAACGCGAGCCTGTTAAGGTGACGGTCGAGGCTCTTGGCTATTAGACCATTAACGGTCACGACTATCGGCACAATAATTGCTGAATTCACATCCCACATGTCGACAATCTCGTGAGCCAAGTCCAGATATTTAATCTGTTTTTCCTTTTCGGCTTTCACGAGATTCTCGTCATGAGGAATAGTGACATCAACAATTATTGCGAGGCGCTCTGATCGATCTATCAACACGATATCAGGTTTGTTGGCTACAACAGTCCTGTCCGTGATGATAGATCGATCCCAGTACAATGTGACATGGCCATTTTCGAGAACTGGCTCTGCTACATACCTGTAGTACGGTACCTCGATGTCTACAAGTTTGTACTTCAGAGCAAGTTGCTGGTGAATAATTCTGGCTACTTGGTTATGTCTGTGCAAGTACTCGCCGTTAGCAAGACGTGAACAACCGGAAACAATATGCCTGAGGGATTCACCAGGTTGGTGACAGGCACGGCAAATATCAGTAGTGCCATCCCTCAGGATATATTTCCGGTAGTTATTCGTCTTGATAACTTCGTCAGCAATTGCACAAACAAACCCTTCGGTTTCCCCAAAGAGGTCACCGAAGCGTAGCCAGTTCACCGAGGCTAATAGGTCTACATCGGGTCCATACAGGGCCCGATGGAACCTGCCATGAAGCTCCTTGCTCTGCCATACACGCTTGCGATCATCAGTACTAAGTACTACAGGCATGCGCCAGTTCTCCTTAGCCAACCTGAGCGGGGTGAGCCCATTGTCTACCGCGACAACATCTCGATGCATATCCACGTTCGCCCGGAGAAAATATTCTCTGAGATTGCACACCTCGCGATTGTGTAGGGTCTTGACATTCAGAAAGCCGCGACCCCCGCACTTTCGCGGGATGTACAACCTCATCACGGATGAACGTGGATGATGCATACGATATGTCGTCAACAAAGTGCGAACTCTTCTGTCCAGTTATTATTATTATTATTATTATTATTATTATTATTATTATTATTATTATCTGTTGTTAACCAAGTTTCTGTCAGGCATATAGCTTGGTATTTCTTATTTTCTTCTAGAAATGCTTCCATTGTGTGCTGTTTGTTATATAAGCTTTGAATATTTTGGAATAATATGCTAAATGGTAGATCTGTTCCGAAATGTATGGTTTTCAGGGTTGGTTAAACTGATACTTGTTTCGTCGAAGTCGCTTTTCCTGTTATTAATATAAGTACTATCTTTATTTGCGTGTTTGCTAGTAATATAAGTGTCCAAATTGTCTTGTTTATGTATTTGTTTTCCTTCTATAAATAATTTATTGTTTCTAATCACAGCATGAAGACCTTGTTTTCGAGCACTAAGCATTTTCTCTCTCATTTTGTTCTTCTCTTTCTGTTCTTCTTCATTCAGAAATGGTGATAATCTTAGTCACTGGACTAAGATTATCTCTATGGCACTGGCCATAGAGGCGGCGATTATTAGTGATTAAGTGTTTAACCATTCTCTTGCTTATAAGTTCTATTACTATTGGCCGGGTATTATTACGGTTGTGTTTTCCAATTCTATAGGTTTCCTCTATGTATCCTAACAAGTCTATTTGTAAGGTTTCTCGGAACATGTTTATAATTCTATCGTGTAGTTCATATTCAGGTTCTCTTTGGGTTTCCATGAGGCCGTATAGTACGAATTTGTTGGTGTTACGTTCAATAGAAAATGGTTTACTTACAAGCTTTTTTATTTCGCTTTGTAGTAATTCTGTTTCTTTATTCAATTTCTCTTTTTGTAGGTTAAGTGCTTCTATCTCCGCTTTTCTTTGATCGTTTTCCTTAAATAGTACATTATTTTCCTGTTTAATCTGTTCTTTAAACTTCGAAATTGCTTTATTAATTTCTGACTGAATCATAATTTGAATTTCCTTTATTATTGACTTACTATTTTCTTTTAGTTTTTCAGTAATCAAGTCGCTCAGGTTGTTTAGTGTTATTTCTTTTTCTATACATATTTCAATATTTCTCTCCATCGTGTCTCCTAAAATACTTTCGTCGTCTGAATTTAGTGTGTCGTTCAAGTATTGACTCTGACTTGGCTTATTTCTAAATGTAATGTTTGTTTCTGGTGTTGTAATATAGTTATCAGCCAAGGAATGTGGTCTAATAGGTGTATTGGAGTTATTTGTCTTAGGTCTTTTGCATTGACATTCTGGACATTCCCAGTTGAGTTTATGGTCTTTTGTTAAGTTCTTGTATTGTCTTTCCGTTACATTAGCGCATTCCAAATCATAATGTTTATTGCAGGTGAGACATGTAAGAAATTGGTTGTTTTTAATAGTTTGTTTACAACCTGTACAAACAATCATCTTGCTTTGTTTACATACGGGTGGAGCCATCTGGTTTTTCAGTGAGGAACAAGTTGGTTCCTAACAAAGTGCTCGATATTTAGTGACAGATGCTGCGTGCAGTAGTTCCCAGTATTCTGATAAGTGGCACTACGTATAAGCCAAACGTACATTTATGGATAAAACAGTTTTTCTGCAACTATGTTTTAGGTTATTTACAATAGCAAGATATTTTAAACACTTTTTCAGCACAGCTATTTAATTGTAATCACTTAATATTGTTGTGTTTTCTCATATGTTTAGTTTTCGTAGAACATTTTGCCAGTTTTCTTCTTCGTAAACACAGATTCTGTTTGACCGTTACGGTTTTTATTTCTTGTTTTTATTGTTTGTATTGCACTTATGCTATATCACTTAATAATATTCGTATAAACAGTTTAGTTTTCCAACATTAGCAACTATATTTGACTTAATTCCAAACGTTTTACTGTTTTTACTAATAAAATACACCGGAGCAAAACAAAAAAACTTCTATGCGCGTCGACGCTAGCGCCCTCCTCCATCATATAAACGTTTAAAGCAATAATTCCAGATTTAAAATCCATAAGAGCAACATTATCAAAAAAAGGCAAGATTACATTGGCACCTTCAAAATTTTACCAGAACGGCAAAATGTACTCCATGGTAAAATAGGGACACACTTTTGAGATAAAAGGCTTTCAAGGTGAAGCGGCAGGTATCGTGTAAAACAACTTGATCAGCTTAAATGAAAACCCTCTTAGATGAAAATGTCTACATAATCATTTCCTTGTGGTAAGCAAAATATAAGATGCTTTGGTAAGCAAATTGTTAGTTGCTAAAGCGTATTTTGGTTACTTAGCCTTAATTCTATGTGTTTGGTGTTTGTGTGTCTCTTCTAGATCCTTAAATGATACCAGATCTTATATTCAAGGTCTGATTTAGATTTATGATTTTTATTTACACGTGTTTTTATTTGGCCACTGCAGCGAAATGGCTTATTGCATAAGTAATTGCACTGCAGTAACCAAATAATTATAGCCAGGGTTTACGAGATCACTACGCTTCAGCAGTGACTCTGCCTGCGTAGAGTCAGATATCACGGTAGAAAAAATACTACCACTTCAGCCTTCTAACTATCTCCACGCACATCACACCATCGCACACACTCATCATCATCAGCGCATATACTGTTCCACTGCTGGGCACGAGCCTCTTCACACTACGAGAAGGGTAAAGCCGCCGAAGGGTAAAGCACCACGCTAACCAAGTGCGGATTGGCATACTTCAAATGCCTTCCGAGAACATTATGGAGAACTCTCAGATATGCAGATTTCCTCACAATGTTTTCCTTCACCGATAAGCAAGCGATAGCAAACAAACACACTAGTGCCTTCATTATATTTCTATGGGTTGTTTTGATGACCGTAAGTTCTAATAAAATTCACCACTTACCCTCAAATGTGTAAACCTAACTTGTATCTTTATTAGCTTAGTATTACGATAGCATGCCTCACAGACCTTATTATTTTACGTCTAATTAAACCCACTACAATATTGATATCGATATAATGGTTTTGCTTTGTCTTCAGGTATTAACGATACAATATAAAACGCACACAATCCTTCACATAAATGTTGGCTTGGCCACGGTCCAACGCATTCAATTCTATCACAAACCCATTCAAATAAAAGTATTGCGGCTTGAAATACTGTGGATAAAAGAATCATTATGTCTCTGTGAATGTCAGTGCTGGTGTATTAAAGCGTGTAATTTAAAGAGATGTCGAGGTAGGAAGACTTTTAGTTTTGCCATATCAACCAAAATTGTTGTGATTTAAAATACTTTGTGGTTAAAAGTACGTTTATGAGTATTTATTTTATTTATTTATTTATTTAAACTCTATATACACAGCGTATACAGGTGGACTTAATGCCATGGGCATTATCTCCCAGTCTACCTTAGAGTGGTGCAGAGAGAAAAGAAGTAGGTGTAATATAATGAAAATGAATTTGAAATAACACAAATATTGTAGATCTAAAGATACATACAAATATATATATATATATATACACATAAGTTACAAATAAACATACATAATATAGATGTATTATAAGACTACATACATACATACACACATGAATATATAAATACATATATAAATATATACACGTACATAAGGTATATATATATACATATTAAACACATATGAAATTTAAACGACTTAGGACACAATCGCCGACTCAGCCAATAGAAGTTCCTTCACCTTGAACTTGAAAGTAATTTTAGTCTTAGCCATCCTGATTTCAAGAGGGAGGGCATTCCAGAGAAGGATAGATTGGACAGTAAAAGAGAAATGAAGAAAGTTAGAGTTATGAGAGGGTACAGTGAGTAGAAGATTATTGGATGAACGGAGGTTTCGTTCATGGTTACAGCATAAGTATTGAAAATAGGAAGATAAATACTGGGGAGAAGTTGAAGATGTAAGAATAGTATAGAGGGTAGTGAGAACACGCAGACTACGGCGTTGACGTATGGGAAGTTGAGTATGTGCGTTGGATTGTCAGTGTTGACGTATAATACGTGTAAGATGTGAGCTTGATAGTTTATGTGAGAAGCACGATGATTTGTCTCGTATCTGGGTGTAATTTGTCTACAATATGTGTGTACTTAAGGATATAATAGTATTTTAACGGTTATCTGATTAACAAAATAGAGGCTCTGCCTAGTTTGACATCAGAACACCGTTGTACTTGGTCATTATTAAAAACTTCCTTACGGAACACGCTCCAGGTACCCTGTAAGAGACACACTGGCATTTAGAGATATCATGTACTTTAAAGAATAGCTCATTTAACCAATAAAGAAAACGCCAATAATACTAACATTTGTACTTACTAATATAAACATACAAATATTAAAACACATAGCAAAACTACCTTCTATATGTAATTATGGTGCAGAACAAAGAGCGCTTTACGAGCTAAATTTAGACGCTGTCGCATAGCATTTATCCATTTCTATAAGCCTTTATTGCACCCAGTCCTACTCTGTCAAAACCAGGCCCCACAAACAATAAATAATACAGCATACGCAACTTGACCCTAATGGATATCTGAACTAGATAAACCATTGTTCAACGCGAGAGCAAGAGGATAAGAAATCTCTATATATCTTTCTCAATCCTGCACTAAAGATAATAATTTAATATTCCTTGTAGTTGGGTATGCGTTTGCTATCTCATCGTTTCAATTAGAATAATGACTAAATTTAAACTGATTCGATCTCTAGTTATTGTTTTTAGTTTCAGTCTGTAGTACTTTTGAATAAAATTAAGCCACGAATGCTCTAGTGTCTATGATGAATGGCTTGATAGCTGATTACGTACCAAGCTTGATTATTGAAATGCTTATTGTACTAATGGACAATTTGACTTGACCTCCGCGATGTGACATTGATACCTAATTTTACAAATAGAGTTCATGCAACTATTAGTTCACGTACAAAGTAGATATATAGATAGCATGCGAGCGTGTCTGTAAGTTAATTACAGTCTATGGACTGTTTTATTGAAGTGTTATTTTTGTAATTGTAATGTTTTTTATCTGCATTTCATAAAATTATATAATATATAAATATACAAAAGCAATGGTTCACTAAATAACGTCAATTAAGTGAACAATTTTCAATCAAAGTCTAAACACAAAACAACAAATACTAGGTCTACAGGGATTTAATTCGACAGGTAGTTTTGAGGTCTATATTAAAATGTATTTTTCAGCTGAAAACGGATATTGCGGTAGAACCAAACTCTTCTTCTTCAGTCGTTCACTCTTGACAGAGTGGTCGTGGTCTCTTGATTTTGTTTACAGGCAGACATCGCTAAATGTCTCCATCGGCTTCTATTCCGTGCATCCCGGGAGCACTCTACCACCGATTTATGCGTCACAGTTTTTATTAGGTCAGTCCAACGAGTGGGTGACCTTCCTCGGGACCGTTTCCCCTCGGCGCGGCCCTGGACGACAAGACGCTCGATGGAGTTTTCGTTGCGGATGATGTGCCCGAAATATTTGAGGATTCGTAGTTGCACAGTGGACGACAATCTCTCTTTTATTTCTAGTTCTTTAAGGATGGAAACGTTTGTGCGGCGTGCGGTCCAGGGTATTTTAAGTAGCCGTCTCCAGCACCAAATTTCGAAGGCGTAAATTTTTCGGCGTTCCTGAAGTCGGATTGTCCAGGTTTCGGAAGCATAAAAGAGGACTGGAAACACTAGGCTTTTCATGAGACGGACTTTTGTTCTTTTCGTGATTTTATGGTTGCTCCAGACTTTATCAAGTTTGCTTACGGCAGATCTTGTTATAGCACATCTCCTCCGAATCTCGCTTTCACATCCACCATCGTTGGATATAGTTGAGCCGAGGTATACGTAGCTCTGAACCACTTCACAGTTAGCTACTGACGTGATATCAGGATGATTCAGTTCAGCTCGATCAACTATCATCATTTTGGTTTTCTCCCTGTTAATTGCTAATCCGAAGGAGAGGCTCGCTGTTTCGAGTGACGTCAATAAAGCTTCCATATCTTCTTTTGACTGCGTCAGAAGGGTAGTGTCATCAGCATATCTCAAATTGCAAATTTTACAGCCTCCGACTGTAAATCCACTCGTCCATTCCTCCAGAACTATGCGCATGATGTGTTCGGTGTATATGTTAAACAGAAGTGGAGATAATATTCACCCCTGTCTGACTCCCGCTTGTGTCTGAAAAGTCTCAGATTGAACCCCATCTATTCGGACTGTTGCAGTACCTTTCTGGTATAGATTGCGGATAAGGCTCACTAGATGCTGGGGGACACCCATTTGCACAAGCACATCCCAAAGTTTATGCCACTTTACTGTGTCGAAGGCTTTGCGGAAATCGACGAAGCAGATATACACTGGGTTGTTGAATTCTCTTGCCTTTTCTATAATTTGGCGCAGTGTTACTATCTGTTCCCTAGTTCCTCGGCCTTTTACGAATCCGGCTTGTTCGGGAGAAATCTCGCGTGAAAGGTACGCTTGCAGTCTGGTGTTAATTATGTGCAGAAGCACCTTGCTGGCATGCGATATAAGTGAGATCAATCGATAGTTACCGCACTTCTTTGTAGATCCCTTCTTATGTATTGGAATGAAAACGGAGTGTGCCCAAACTTGGGGCCACTGTTCGTTTTCCCAAATACAGTTGCAGATAGTGTGTAAAACATCAACCCCGAATTCGCCCATGGCTTGGAATACGTCGATAGGGATATCATCAGCACCAACCGCTTTGTTTCGCTTAAGATGATTTATTGCAGCACTTACTTCGCTTTTAAGTATATGTGGTTCTTTCGGCACAGATGCAGTACTGGCCTGAATTGATAACATAGGCGGTGGCGAGGTGTTGTCAGCAAAAAGTGATTTGCGATGGCGGTAGGTGCTAAAAATCACAAGACGTATCCAAATTTGAATTTTTAAGAAATTTAGAAAACAGTATTTTAATAAAGTATTTTTACACTTTTTAAAACCAGTATAATAAAAATAGAAAGTACTTACGTTGGTAGCTTTGTTTTGAGTATAAAGCTAACATAATCAACACCACCTGCCAGCACACTCACTACACTAAACTGCTCACTAGAAAAGCTAATAATGTCTCAGCTAGATAGCATACAAACGGCACAGAAAAGTTTGGAGGTCTGCTTTACGAAGAGGATGGCTGAACAGGAGTCACCATTACAGGCTGCTGGTCCCGCCAAAGATACAGTATCCAAATTGGCAGATGAATTCCGTCAGTTCCGGGAGCTCATGTACAGCATGCTTGGTATCCTTCGCAAACAGATCGAAGAGTGTACGAATTTGGTCGATGCATTGGAAACCAGACACCGTCGTAAGAACCTTCTCTTCTTGGGGGTGCCCGAAACTGAGAAGGAAGACTGTTCAGCACTGATCGTGAACATTGCACAGACGAAGCTCGGCCTGAAAGACTTTACTGTTCAGTCAATAAGTGACTGTTACAGACTTGGCGCACCCAGTAAGCAGCATAACAGGCCAATTGTAGTACGCTTTTCCCGGGTCGACCTGAAGGCTTCTATTTGGAGAGCAAAATCGGCTCTGAAAGGCTCGGAAATCACGGTCAAAGAATTCCTGACCAAAGCCCGACAGTCTTTGTTCCTTAGAGCTCGTCAGCAATTCGGAATGCGGCAATGCTGGACTCAGGACGGGATTATCATGATCAAGATCCATGATGGAACTCGCTCTAAAATCACGTCATCGCAGGAATTGGCTTCCCTGATGGAGAAATATCCTAAGGCGACGAGTGATGGTTCCACAGCGGCTAATACGGGAGTCGGAAATGCGGAGACAATGCCTCGTAAGCACTAGTATTTAGGTACGTGCTCACAACAAGTATTTGTTTATTTGCGTTGATTCACTGTTATAAGCTGTGTCCAATAATAGCTTATCTTTTATAATAATTTTTATATAACACAGTATTGTATAACTTGTATCACAGTATTAGAACATTACTGTTGTCACTTGATTGTTAATAGTTAAAGTAATTTTCCCGTATAACTGTCAAAATCCATCGTCAACAAACAATTTTCTTTTTTTTACAAATACCTTCAAAATAAAATAATTTCGTCATTAAATGGACACTTGGAAGAAGTATGTTCGGAAACATTGTAGCTTGTTGTTTTTGCTTTTTCTAATGTTTTGTTATTGTATTGTGTGAATCTAACAGAGTTAGCTGGCGGGTGGGGCAGAGAGAAACGTCGCACCAACTTAATAACTTAGTTAAATATTTTAATATCTTATATTTTAGTTTATATACTTATATTCATATATAAATATTTTATATTTATTATATTCGTAATGTTAATAGACGATGATTATTATCAATCTGCTAATGAATCCATTTCATCGTCAAACGAAAGTTTTTGCTCTTTGTCCGGTACCTTGGGTGAGTTTATGCGTCAGACTTTTAATCCTCATTCACGCCACTTATTTAATGTATGTCACATCAACGCTCAAAGTGTACCGAGCCACTATGATGATTTGTTAGAGGCTTTCTCTGAGACATATGTACATGCCATCCTGATCTCAGAGAGCTGGTTCAAACCACATCTCCCTTCTACCAGCTACTCCCTCCCAGGTTTCATTCTCATCAGAAATGATCGGGTGGACCGAAGAGGGGGTGGTGTCGCTATATATCTACGTAGTGACCTACCCTACAAAATCCTTGCTTCCTCTTCTAATGAGTCTTATACAGCTGAATTCCTCTTCTTGGAGGTTTGTGTCAGGGGAACCAAGGCTGTTCTGGGTGTTGTTTACTGTCCTCCTGCTATTGATTATTTCTCCAGTCTCGAATCGATTCTGGAATCTATAGGGTCCGAGTACACACATCACATAGTCATGGGAGATTTCAACACCAACCTCCTTTCATCTAGTCCCCCTCACCAATCACCTAGAGCCCGCAAACTCCTTCAAGTCATCGATTCATCGAATCTTCACATACTGCCAATGAATGCCACACATCACAATATCGACGGCGATGACACTTGGCTTGATTTGATTATTACTTCCTCTCCTTCCTTAGTATCTTCCCACGGTCAATATCCTGCACCAGGTTTCTCCCTCCATGACCTTATCTTTCTATCCTACGTCCTAAAACCTCCTAAACCAGTCCCTAAAGTCCTTTATAGGCGTTGCTTTGGTCGCATGGATGTCGATAAACTGTCCATGGATGCGGCTAGTTTAAACTGGGATCATGTAATCACTGCTGTCACTATCGATGATAAAGTGCAAGCTTTCAGAGACACCGTCATTGCCCTTTACGACGTACATGCACTAGTTCGAAGAATTAAGTTAAAGCGTCCCCCAGCTCCTTGGATGACGAGGGGAATTCGAATGATGATGAGACGCAGGAATCGCGCTTTCCGCAAGTTCAAAAAAAACCGCACTGACGAAAACTGGATCTGCTATAAGGCTGCAAGAAATCGGTGTAATCAATTGATACGCAACACCAAACGCCGATTTATCCTTAACAACATCACTGTCTCATCCCCTGCCAATACCTGGAAGTTCTTGGGGACCCTGGGTATTGGTGGACAGCGTAATTTTGATCCTCCGACGACGCTTAGTTTGAATGATCTTAATCACCATTTCTCATCTTCCGTATATTTGGATCAGCACACTGAGCGTCGCACTGTAGATTACGTAAATAATCTTATCTGTTTAAATATAGACCCTTTTGAATTTTCTCCGGTGACACCTGCGGAGATCAAAAAGATTATCCTCTCCATAAAGTCAAATGCTGTGGGCTGTGACAACATTAGTCGTAAGATGAAATCTTAGACCATCTGTTGGCACCATTAACCCACATCATTAACTTTTCCCTTACCTCCGGCTCCTTTCCATCCTTATGGCGAAAGGCTTTTATCCTACCACTGCCTAAAGTAACCAATGCTTCCCTACCAAATAATTTCCGACCCATTTCTATTCTCCCTTACCTTTCTAAAGTCCTGGAAGCCTGCGTCCACAAACAATTGTCCAGATTTGTTCAAATTAATGACCTACTGAGTCCATACCAATCTGGCTTCAGATCTGGACATAGCACTGTATCCGCTCTCCTTAAGGTGACTGGCGATATGAGAGCGGGAATGGAAGAAACCAAGGTCACAGTGCTGGTCTTGGTGGACTTCACGAACGCTTTTAATACCGTCAGTCACGAAATCCTTCTATCCATACTCTACCATCTAAAGATCTCCCCGGTGGCACTGGATTGGTTTTCTAATTATCTTCAGGGACGACAGCAGTTGGTTCACCACGGTGAGTCTTCATCTAGTTGGTGTAACCTTCAATCTGGAGTTCCTCAAGGCGGAATTCTTTTTCCATTGTTATTTTCTATCTTTATCAATCTTCTAACTCAAAACCTTCAGTGTTCGTATCATTTGTATGCCGATGACTTGCAGCTATATGAGCAGGCAGAAATAGATAACATATCTGCTGCTATTGAACGAATAAACCTTGACCTCATCAGATTGAAAAACTGGTCAGATCGCTTTGGTGTAAACGTGAATCCAAACAAATGCCAGGCCATTATTGTGGGTAGTCAACGTATGGTCCAAAGAATTGATATTTCGTCACTCCCACCACTAATATATGACCAGTCATCAATAAGATTTAGCCCTGTAGTAAAAGATCTTGGGTTATACATTGACAACAGTCTTAATTGGCAGGCTCATGTGACCAACGTTAGTCAGAGAGTCACAGGATCCCTGCGCACTTTGTACCGCTTAAAGAATTTCCTTCTATGCAGCACTAAGGTAATGCTGGTTCAGACGTTGATTTTTCCTATCATAGACTATGCTGATGTGTGTTATTTTGACCTGAATGCAGATCTTCTCACTAAATTAGACCGACATCTCAATAACTGCATTCGATTCATTTACAATCTTCGCAAGTATGGCCATGTGTCTGCTTATCGTACTGAACTCAACTGGCTACCCATTCGTCAACGCCGTAGTATGCGTGCTCTCACTACTCTATTCTCTTTTCTTAACTCTCCTACCCCTCCTTCTTACTTGTCGTCCTACTTAAAGTACTTGTGTTTAAATCACAACAGAGATCTTCGCTCCTCTAATAACCGCCTCCTGCTATGTCCTTCCCACTCATCTAACATCGTAAACTCCTCTTTCTTTGTCCAGTCTGTTCTTCTTTGGAATGCGCTTCCCCTTGAGATCAGGATGATTGCTAATCGGCTTTCTTTCAAGATAAAAGTTCGAGAGCTACTTTTACGTAAATTGGCAGAATCTTCAGCACAATAAGATAATTTATTTATATAGTTATATATATAATTATATATATTATTTATATATGGTTTTCGTATATATACCTTTATGTATTAGTTTATGTTTGTACTATTGGTATTTATTTATTTATTGAAATATTAATATGTATTTATATATTATCAAACATATTTAATTAATCTTATATTTGTTACTACAAAAGTTCGGAACGCACCTACATCTATCATCTCTGCATCACCTGAGGTTGACTGTTAGAGAATGCCTTTGGCATTAAGTCCACCTATGAACATATTTTATTTGTGCAAAAAGTAAATAAAATAAAAATAAATAAATAAATTTGCAGTAACTTCTCCAGACCTCGACAATATCTTTAATTTCAGTTAAAGTGACACCATCGGATCTTTCGGTAGCCCATGTTCTTGGTTTGAATTGTCGGGTAATATAGCGAATCATTTTAAAAAGGTCTTTGGTTTCAAAGCGGTCAGAGTTTCTGTCAAGTTCTGTGCAGATATTATTGAGATGGTTGTTATAATCGCGTCTACAGCCAGCCTGTATTTGTGCATTCAATCTGTTGAGAACTCTGACGATCTCCCCACTCATTTTCGCTTTACGACGACGCTCCACAAGCTCCCATGTTGTATCAGACATCCAGTGTTGTATTTTGGTCTTAAGTTGCTTAGGTTGTGTCATAAGTACAGTTTCTTTAATTTGGTCTTTAGCGTTCTCCCAAAGTGAGTCTGGATTGGTCTCAACAGATTTCATTTTCCACTTATGACCATCTTCATTAAGCTTTTCTCTGAGAGAACTGCCACTGGAGATTTCTAGGCAATTACTTACTTTGCGTTTTACAGTGTTATGCAATCTAAGTCTAAGGTAACAGACAACCAGCTGATGGTCAGACTGACAGTTAGCACTGGGCAATGTGTGCGAGTTTGTAATTGAACTACGCCATCTAGTTCTTATAAGTATGTAGTCAATTTGATTTTTGTACTGTCCGTCGGGGGACGTCCATGTGAAAAACCTTCTTGGGTGATGTCGGAAAACAGTGTTTGCTATGGTAAAGCTGTTTTCAGCTGCGAATTGCAGTAGTCTTTCTCCTCTATTGTTTCGTTGTCCAAGACCGTAATGCCCGACGATGTTGCGAAGGCCAACATCTTGTTTTGTGTTGTCGATTTTTGCATTGAAGTCACCTAAAACAATAAGCATTTTCCATTCGAGTTGATTGTAGAAGTCTTCAATATCCTCATCCTTGGCTAAGCTTGTAGGAGCATACAACTGAATAATATTAAGTGGTGTCGGTGATGCATCGAGTTTCATGGATATGATCCTGCCGCTAATAGGGTTATAGCCAAGAACGGATTTGTTCCATTTTTTTGGGATTACAATGGCTACTCCAGTGAAACTGCTGGAAACGTCTCCTGAGTAGTATATACTATGTTTCTCCAAGTCACGGTGGCCACTGTCTTTCCAGTGGGTTTCGCTGATGACGGTGTTAACAGAATCACATCTTTCGAGTTCTCTACCTAGAATGTCCAGTCGCCCTCTCCCTAACAATCCGCGCACGTTCCAGGTTCCTATGCCTGTGTTCTTGTGAAGTTTAATGTCTCTTCCAGTCGCATATTTTCCGTGGGTTGCCTGGTTGCCTACATTCCCATGGCCTGTATCCCATTTCACACTGTGAACCTCGGTAAGTCCTGAGCGCCGCTCGCTACGCGGGTCACTCGGCAAAACTGACATTGGATCTACTTGCATTCTCATCAAAAGACTCTCATGGGATAGAATAATGTAGTAGTTTCCCGTTGCTTTCTACATCGCGGTTCTACAAATTCAGGGAGAAAGTAGAAGTCTGTTGGCAAACCGGTCTGGAAACGCTTCTTTACGCTTTGCCTCAGTACTGATGGGTACCGCTGCCCTCCACCAGGTTCCAGGCACTATGCCCCTGTGGCCTGCCTCTTCCGCTGGCTAAATCGTTACGACTAAGTTGACGCCTTCTTCACCGTTGAGGTCTTCACCCGTATCCCTGGGCAAGGGATTCACGATATACCCCGTGAAGCTGGGTCTCTGCCCGAACTTGGCCACCACTCACACTCCGGCCTACTAGAATGTGGGAAGCCCACCCCCGCGACGTTGACGCGCCGTACAGGAATAGTCCAGGTGGAGAGCAGAGAAGGTGGCTCTGTTCTCCCCAAGACCGGGTTAATGATCTCGTATGTGCCCGAGACCAAAGGCCAAATTATACCAGGTATTTTCGCTATTTCCGAGAAAAAATACCGCGTGTAACACTGTGGGGAAGAACCATTACTTTATAAGGTAGCGCATCGCAACTTGATGTTCCTCCAAAAAAGCATCGTCTAGCTACGTAAGTAAACATAGCTCGTACTACAAACTCGCCTTACAAGCTTTTATTAATATAAGATTTCTGAGTAAATTGTGATATAGGTACTGATAAAACGCAACCTCTCCTTATATCTTTGAAATTGTCTTTCTTCGTTACTTTCCGCTCGAATTTGACAATTTTCTATTAATGTTTTCTTCTGTATACATAATATATATGACTAGATAATGTCCGCGCTTACACCCGCGTTATTTAAGGCTGCTGCTCCGCTGCCGTCGCTCATAGTGCAATGTTATATAGCCTATAGCCTTCCTCGATAAATGTGCTATTTAACACTGAAAGAATTATTCAAATCGGACCAGTAGTTCCTGAGATTAGCGCGTTAAACGAAACAAACTCTTTAGCTTTATATATTAGTATATATAAGATATACAATTTTTACGTTACTAAAGAATTGACTGACATCTTACAGCTGAAACTACTGAGCGCAAGAAGCTAAAATTTGGCATTTATATGCCTTAGTTTAAGAGAACACTTGGAGAGGATTTTTGGAAATTTGCTCTATAAAGGGGCACAGGGGCAGAACGGGCGATGTCTAGTTTAGTTATAAGTTTGTCCATCAAAATAATTTTAATTTATCTCCGTTTAAATTAGAGTCATGTTTCAAACAAGAACAAAGCCATGCGGGTTTTGTTCTTGTTTGAAACATGACTCTGTTAATATAATGCAATATGGAACCATACAAACTTATAGAACTTGTTTACTTCGTCTAGTATAATATGGTTTAATACGCTAGCGCCTTGGGGCAAAACCATTATGAAGTTGAACTACTTTTTTGTTACTTACTTACTGTACTAACTTTTATCTACATACAAATTTTAAGACCAAGTTACCTTAAGTTTACTTACGGAGAGTTTAAGACCTACTTGTTGGGAGACTCTACAGAGACCATCGAGCATTGTGCTGAGGTCTTCCATGGTCTCAGCCATGACTACGATATCATCAGCAAATCTAAGGTGAGTGATGTACTCGCCGTTGATGTTGATGCCGAGTCCTTCCCAGTCCAGAAGCTTGAAAACGTCTTCCAGCGCAGCGGTGAAGAGTTTCGGAGATATAACATCTCCCTGCCTCACACCTCGCTGTAGCCAAATAGGTTTTGAGCTCTGGTCCTGGAGGCGGACTGACATGGTGGCGTTTTCGTACAAACACTTCAGCACTTCGACATATCGATAGTCAATTTGGCACCGTTGGAGAGACTGCAGCACTGCCCAGGTTTCGATCGAATCAAAGGCTTTGTCAAAGTCCACAAACGCCAAGCATAGAGGCTGGTTATACTCCTCGGACTTCTGTATAACCTGCCGCAGCGTATGTATGTGGTCTATGGTACTATAGCCCTTACGGAATCCGGGTTGTTCGGGAGGCTGGAAGTCGTCTAGCTTGCTCTCGAGACGATTCGTGATAACCCTAGAAAACAACTTATAGACGTGACTCAGAAGTCAGATGGGTCTATAGCTCTTCAAAGGGGTTTTGTCGCCCTTCTTGAAGAAAAGCACTACCACACTTCTGTGCCATGCCTGTGGCGTTTTGCCCTCGAGTATGATGGAATTGAATACATACATACATACATAGACTCACGCCTGTTTCCCCGAAGGGGTAGGCAGAGGCATATCAAACGCCCACTTTTCGCCAGTGTTTTGATCCCACGTAATAGGTGGCGAGCCTATTGCCGCTTATCGGGATATTTTGTTTGCCAGAGCCTCGTCCGTTGATCGGCAGGTGCACCACTTGCAGGTGAGGTAGACTTGGGACCCTAAGTTCTTGGTAGGAACCCTATGCATACCATTTATTTCCTTCTATGAATAAAAAATGAAAAGGAAAACAATTTTGTTTTCCTTCTCATTTTTATTCGTAAGTTAGTTTTAGTTTAAGTCATAAATGTAATTGTTTCATATTAATTTTATAGAAATCAAAGGCTTCTATAGAGATGTACATATTTTACCCACTGCACAATCCGAAGTCACACATCCAGAGTCAAACTTTTATGTTGTCTTCTTTAAGGTGGAATTCTTTTCCAGTCTGGTAAGTCTACTTTGACGAAATTTAGGATAAGTTCTTTTATCATCTGTCTATATTGCATTTTGGCGAATTGTAAAAAAATGAATATTACCAGAAAATATGTCTAACTAATATATAACCATTTGAAACGAAACGACCATTAAAGTATCCTGATGCCCATTCTACAAAAGATGGTCGTTAAAAATCAATGCAAATGGATATTTTATTTGAATTTCAAAGATTCATTTAAATAATAAATCGTCGGCATTGCGATAGTACCGTTTCATTTTTCTTTGTGTATTCAATATTTAAAATTGTTTTATTAATGTAACGGAACTGATATTGGGAATCAAGATGCTGTTTTAAACGTGTTATATTCATTTTTGATATGTGGTTTTTGATATTTTGTATTATATCATTTGTTCGAAAAATTTGAGTCATGTTTCTATATATATCAAAATTATGCTAATAGCTACGCCTACACATTTTATTTTAATTTCAACGTTATTGCCCCATCCCGTGGAAATTTTGGGAAATGCCTTTTTAGTAGGCACCTACGTTCCTCCAGAAAAATACATGCCTTTCAGCTTCTTGCGCCCAAAAGTTTTGGCTGTTCGTCAAAGTTAATAACGCCAAAATTATAGATAGATATAGTATTGAAAATATGGGTATCGTGCATTTAAAAAGTTTCTTAAGAAGATAGGCATTTTCAGTCAACATATATCTTATTATGGTTTGTCATGCTGGTTGAATTTATCCAAGCAATCTGTATAACTAAAGGTATAAGGCTTCTTTATATTAAAGTTATTAGACGTCTGTTGACTTGTCTCACTTACTTTAAACATAAGGCGTAACACTGCGTAACTATCTGCTGTCTACTGTGACCACGGTTCTTGTAAAGAAACTGAAACGTCGGCTAGCAATAATTAAAAAATGTAGTTCTAGATCATTCGGTTTAAATGTAATCTAACTAAAACCAATATATCGCGATAATATCCGTTGACCGTACCTAGTTTGATTTCAATGACATCAACATTCGCGTAAATCCAAGAAGATAATAATTTGAGGTGTTCCTCGAAATTGGGGGAGGACGGTGCCTGGTGGACTGCAGTCCGATGGGATACTTTGGAACTGTATTGCATTATAGTCATCGGCGTCCTCGAATTCTGCTTGCGCGATTCAGGACTTTAGTTCTTTCGTATCCATTGCCGTTAGATGGTGCCATCATGTTTGGCTTTGCCATCGTTCTCTAATTGTATGTAGCTACCGCTAAATTTTTCTCCAAGTGGAAAAGCCACGCAAGATACATGCCTAAAGCTTTATAGATCTAAAAATATGATGTAGTCTTCACGGTTTTAGAGCATATTTGACTTGGAATGTAAGCAATAAAATATCTGTGAAAATAAACAGCCGCAATCAGACGCAAACAGCTACGTCGAAGAACATAAATAAATTTTATGATGATTTTATTTGTACAGTTTTTATTTTACTAGTTGAAAATCAGTCCAGATTTTTTACTAGATAAGATTTTATTGCTAGAATACAAACGATTTTTTGGTATATCGTCAAGTTTTATTCAATCTGTTTTCTTTAAGTGAAAGTAATATAAAATACAAATAAAACCTTGTTCTTATTTTTGAACTTTTATTGGAGTAATTAAATATAATAGAGATAAAGGGTTTGTTAGTTTGAAAGTGCTTATCGCTGGAACTAGCAGGCATATTGAACATTATTTTTGTGTATGATAGCCGATATTTTTGCATTTTCCCTTTTTCCCAGATTTGATATTCATAAGCGTCACATTGTGACCCAAATGAATAAAAAAAAATTACTTTGACTTTGATATTGTTGCTGTTAATTTCCATTTAAATAAAAACTTCTACGTTTTCTATTCAAAGAAAAATTTCACTTAGAAAATTTTATATTAAAATATATGAACAAGTGTAAGTTTCATTAAAAGTAATAGGGCACGCATAGTAAGATTACAAACTTAAACTTAATTTGACAAACAAATAAGATTGTTGACATTAAAGTGAATGGTTATGCCTTGTGTTTTACGTAAAATAGCGCAGCCTTGTTAAGACATTTACCAGAAACTTACTTAGAACAATTTTTGCAGCACTAGATATCGTACGAAGTAGAGCTTATAGCGTGATTAGAATTATAATTCGTAAAGGAGCGCTTCTACAGGTCACCACTTGGACGAGTGACCGTTTATCGTATATGAAAAAGCGCTATGGTGCTTCAGAGGGCACGTAAAGTAAAGGGTGGTTTCGGTTCTTGCCTCACACATAAAAATCGTTAGGCCTCTTTGGTGGCATCCGGGTCATCTAAAAGCACATCACAGTTGGGCACACAGTCTCATAAAAAGTAAAGAAAGAAACAAAAGTATAAATATGATATCTGAAGCGGCTAAAAATAATCATAGGATTACAAACACATAACTAGATACCAAGCAGACTGCATAAATATTCGACATACTTGTATAAAAAAAATTCTGTCCCCTAAAACCTTGGCCATAATTATCCCTTCCTCATACCTTCCGTTTTACGAACATTTATCTATGACAGTCTTCTAAACTTCCATCGTGCGATTTGAATGGCGTTCGTGAGCAATTGCTCGAAAACTCAAGATATTATCAACTACCTGAATACAATGCAAAATATTGCTATGAGGGTTTGATACACGGAATTCAACACTGTCGGACCAATATTGGGTTTCCCGGACCAATTCAAGTGTAACAATGGTCTTTGATACTGCTGGAGATTTTAGTGTTGTCTGGAATTGTTTTGTACACGGTAATCTTCTTGGAAAAATATAACGAATATTATTGTAAAGTGAACTTGAAAATTAAAGGAGCTTTTTCCAGAATTAATTCACATATTAATGCATAGGGTTCCCACCAAGAACTTAGGGTCCCAAGCCAACCTCACCTGCAAGTGGTGCACCTGCCGATCAACAGACGAGGCTCTGGCAAACAAAATATCCCGATAAGCGGCAATAGGCTCGCCACCTATTACGTGGGATCAAAACACTGGCGAAAAGTGGGCGTTTAATATGCCTCTGCCTACCCCTTCGGGGAAACAGGCGTGAGTCTATGTATGTATGTATGTATGTATGTAATTCACTTCAGTAATACTTCAGGAGGTGGAAACCCTGTTATCGGGAGCCTGACTTTAAACAATCTATTATTCGAAACTAGACTGCCTCTGTGGTTCAGTGGAAAGCGTTTGTGTTTCGGGAGGTACCTACCGGGTTCGATTCCCAGATCGGGAAAGATGTTACTGTGTCTTTCCGAATTCTCAGTAGCAGCACGTAGTCTGACAATGTGCCCGGTATCGGCAATAACCCTCCACCTATTAGACGGCCCCAAATTCATAAGTCATGGTGAAATAAGGTTGTAATACATGGCCAAGGTGTGTACCTTGGCCTAAGCCTTCAAAGAGGCGCGTAAATATGTAAAAACAAACATCGGATCTGGGGCTTACAGGAGGTGTGTGAGGCTTTTCCGTCTTCCCTTGAGGCCTGAGGCCAGGCAAGGCTCCCTACCAACATGTGAATCACAGTGTCTTTGTCAACTTTCCGCATTCGATATGTAAGTTTTGATAGCAGTACGCTCATCCTATACAAGAGTCGGCCAAGGGATCCGTAATTATTGTGAGCACCTCTGCACCTCTCCAGCCACTTCCCAACACGGGTTTACCTTTTTTCTATTTTGTTATAGATGATGAAGTATATCAAAACCGATCATCATGTCACTGAACAGATACTGTTAGATATATTTTTGTTGCTTCGAAATGAACCTGCTGTCCCATCAAATAGGTACCTTTAATTGCAAATTGTTATAAAAAGTTTTTAATCATAGTTAGTTGTTTATCTACAAAGTGTAAATGTCAAACACCGTGATAAACAAAATAAATTCGTCATGTCGTTAACTAAAATAGTATGGTTCGGCGTTACACCGAAAGTACGTACTAGGCGATTTCGTGATATGAAAAAATATTAATATTGTGGACTGTATAAAGGATGGCTGGTAAATCGCCTAGAAGATGGGTGAACGGGCGATCTTATGGCTATGGGAATTTATAGGAGGCACGCCTTACCTTACAAAATGGCAGCCGCCGGCGCCTTCGAGAGTCGGGCCACAAGCTGATCACTCCACTTGGATCCAGCCCGGAGCTGCACAGATCACTCCACTACACCCGCGGGCGGTTCAGTTCTCGTTAATAGTATAAGCGGTAAATATTGCGGTATTGCACACGTTCGGCGCGGCACGCGACCGATCAGCGTGACGATTGATCTTCGACTCCGTCGCAGCGTCATTGAATTCCGCGACCAATTAGAGCGAGGCGTGCATTTGGGAAGGCCTTTGGGAAGGAAAGTGATAAAAGAACGCTCGTTTTGACACTGCGGTATGCAAAGGAATTTATTAGCTAGGTGTTGACATAATTAACTATCAATAAAAAAGATAGATGGCGCTACCATAGCATTTAAACAAAAAAATAAAAGCAAATTAACTTGAAAGTTTTGAAACACTTTATTACCACTTTAAGCATAATTAAAATTAAAGTAAATAAGATAAGACGTTTACAAAAATATTTAAGAGTAGAAATATTTAGCTACTATTTTATTCTGCAATAACAAAATATAACTTTGGCGTTTTGTATCAACAACTCTCTTTCTTAGGGTTGCCTGGAAGATATTGCTTAAGGCCACCCATTGTACATTAAAATTGTATTGTAGTATTCCTGTGTTTTTACTTAACTGTATACACGGTGTACAATGAAGCATTCTCTATCTATCTATCTTCCAATCTTTATCCCTCTGTCAAGGTCTTTCGAATAACGTCTAAGGACCGATTTTCCAAGAGCTGGGATTACAGACTTTGTCAATAATGGAATCGACTGTCGTTTAAAAACAAATCCAAAAAGCTGATTTCGCCTAATGTTAGCTGAAGTATATTCATGCATAAATTCACGCCTTTTTTTCGTCGGGGTAGGCCGAGACAATAGAACGCCACCTGCCATTAGAAATATTTTTACTTTACATTTAGATTTAGCCTATTAATTAACTTCTATTAAATTGACTGCACAATGCTGCATAGTGACACAGTAGTTTAAATGATTGCCTTGCCCCTCGACCCCTGGCTTCTTATCCCTCATGGGACAACAATTTGTGTATCTTTCAAATAATTGTTGTTGCTGGTTTGGGATGATCTGTGGTATTGAATCATACAAGATACATTTTTAAACTGTTCCACTCACCACTCATTTTCATAACCATCCAGGTTCTAAGAATTTTCTTATGATAAATGGTAAGGCTTGGTGGAGTGACGATATACGCAAAGCGGCTGGCAGCGGCTGGACATGAAATGCCGAAAATTGGGCTCAGTGGCGTGCCATTGAAGAGGCCTATATCCAGCAGTGGACTCTTGCAGGCTGATGATGATGATGATGATGACGAAATGGTAAGGAAGAATTAATTTAACCAACTGCCACATATCCTGGACTGTTTTGACGTACGGCTTCACCTCAAGTTAGACACTTTAACCTTATTACGGTCCGTATGGCGTAGGAAATAAGTATCAAAATCGTACTGCAACTGTATAACTTGACTTGTAGCTGTGTGTGCACATTTATCTTCATTTTTTATTTAAATGTACGCATTTGCCTTCGGGCGTCATAACTTTTAACCTACAAAATATAGTAAAGCTCACAACTTTAATACAATGAGAATCTGGCACAAAATCTTCATTTCTACAAACATTCATGCAAACACGCAGAGTACTAATCATGAAACCTAGGTATTACGAACACGTTAATGGGTTATCCAACTCCTATTTCGGTTAGCAGGCAATTTAGTACTTCAATTGGGGAGAATATAGGTTTGTACGTATAAGCGTTTGTATACTAGAAATGGGATTTTTAGGGTTCCGTACCTCACACGGTAAAAAAAGGAACCCTTATAAGATCACTTTCTTGTCCTTCTGTCTGTCTGTCTGTCTGTCTGTCTGTCCGTGTGTCACCACCGATTTTCTCAGGAATGGGTGGACCTAGCAAATTGAAATTTATACCAGATACTGAGGTCTATGGTTCCTATTGGGTGTATAAAAATCAGGGTCCTGGATCAACCCGATAAAAAAATATTGTCAAAATTAGATTTTTGCGAAAAGTTGTAAGTACCAAAATTAACCTTAATTTTCAACTTTTTTTTATTTTCGGAATTTTTCCTTTACTTGTGCTGTAAGATCTTGGTTTTAACCAAAATTGACAATTCTAGGTCAATCGTAAGTACCCTATAGGTTTTGGGTCGAAAACCTATATGGTAGTTCCCGTTGAACTATAATCACGAAATTTGGCCAAAAGCAGGGTCTTACAGCACAAATACAGGAAAAATTACAAAAAATAAAAAAGTAGAATATTTAAGGGTGTCCCCATACATACATAGTAGACTGATAGTCCTATAAGTTGTATGGGCGCTCATACAGATTAAGAGGACTAGCGTAATTAGCACTAACCTCAAATAAGGTAAAATACGTACGGAACCCTCGGTGCGCGAGTCAGACTCGCACTTTACACAAATTTTTTATTTGGACTTCAAAGACAGCTTTTATTGTGAGTGCCGATAACATATTCAGTATTTGTCAAAGTCGTTATTTTAACAAATGCTTGGAGTTAAAATATGTGTATGCATAAAATTATTCCTACAAATTAAAAAATTTTAGATATCTGGGGCATATTGTAACGGAAGACTTAAGGCTTTTGTTTAAGGCTTACTGCCAGTCTTTCTACTCGAGCAGCCTGTGGGTAAATCATACCCGTCGCGTCGGTCCGCCAGTGCCCTGCGTGTACAATATAACAATATCTTCAGGATGCTGATGCGGCTGCCTCCCTACTGCAGCGCGTCACTAATGTTTGCCGAAGCTCATACGGATGGCTATCAAGCCATTATACGTAAAAGAGTAGCTTCATTACTAAGGCGGTTGAGAGACAGTAGCAATGGCATCCTGAAGATGATTGCATCGCGCTTTGACTGTCCTATACAAAACAAGTGGATGAGTATAATGACCGGACGAGATTGATATTATTGTTATTGTAATAATTTACTACTAATGACTATTATTATTTACTTATATTTATTTTTATTGACATGGATCTATTGACATATGATTTTTTTTCTCATTGACATTATAATTGTAAAGTATATTATTATGATGTATTAATTTATCATTTATGTACCATTTGCTGTAATATGTAAATGTATTCTTTGTTTCCTGTTTCTGTGCTGACTGTATACAAATTAACTTTTACTTTGTTTTATATATGGATTGATGTATTTAATCTGAAATAAAAGTATAAAAAAAAAATCTATTACGTGTTTATTTTATTACTGGACTTTTCCCGCGGCTCCGCCTACGTGAGTAATATAT
Source organism: Euclidia mi (assembly GCA_944739405.2). NCBI lineage: Eukaryota > Metazoa > Arthropoda > Insecta > Lepidoptera > Erebidae > Euclidia > Euclidia mi. The sequence goes on along the minus strand of OX123185.2, from coordinate 90,613,111 downwards.
TATATCGAAACGTTTCTCAAAAATCAAACTATATATTGGTCAAAACCGTTTGATAGTTTTTGAATTGATCATTTTCATACAGACAAACGGTGCGGTTGAGAGACGTTATTTTATAATATAAGTATAATGTATTCTTGCATTATCCCGGTTACATCCAAGAATGTAGCACGGAATTTACTTTTATACTTGGCCTTCCCAAATTTCAGAATTAACAATTAAAATTGGCTGGTTTTCTAGTTTATGTTGCAATTTTTTACCGAAATAAAACTTCTATACTTAGATGTTGTACGGTGAAACCATACACCTTAACAGATGTTAAAGTGAATATATTCAGAATATTCAATAGGTGGTACAATAGTTCTGAAAGGAAAATAAGCGAAATCGAATGACAATATCCGCGTTGTACGTCAACGAGCATTTCAAATATTTCTGAATGGTGTCCCAGATTTCACGGAATATTAGTTTTCAGAACAACTGTGTGTGACGGGTGTGAACTTTCTTTTTGCGATGGATCACTACAATAAAAACAGACGATGACAAACGCTCTTAGCCCCGACAAGCAATAAATCTCGTTGTTGACACTTGACTCACTCTTTGACACGGATGAGTGAATTTGACAAAGTGGCGCTTGGATCTGAAAGCAGAGTTGTTTTACAGGATAATTCATTGGTACGATTAACACCCGCTACATAAACATACATACATACACTCACGCCTGTTAAATAAACTTGTATGATGAATACAGACTGCGAAAGTTTAAAATGGAAGATGTTTGTATTAAGAAATATAATTATAAAACAACATCAATCAATTGCCCAATGACCAGGAACTAACTCAGCTCAGCTTGAGATCAGATGACCTTGTGTGAGTTGTGTTACGATATTATTAATTATCATTACATTGTAACGGGACTGAGAGGTTTTGTATTCCAATTACAATTTACGAAATATATAATAATACCAATATAATGATACAAACTACAAAAATATTTCGAGGTATTTATTGCGTTCAATTTTACAATAATTTATCAATATAGCTGAAATTGTTTGATCTTGAGAGAAATAGTATTAAGCTGTATGTACTACGCAAATAGGAATATATGTATTAGTCGGTGTGAATAAACTCAGACTATGCATACGTATGCAGTATAGATACAACCGTTTTATGCTTGGTGCATCAAATCTGTTCTAAGTCTATGCATTAAAAAGATACAGCCGTTTATGCCGCAAATTTTCGACGATTGGTCGTAAGTATTAGGATACCAGTTTTACGATTTGTGACTTTATTACTAGGTATCATGGTTGTAATTAGGTTGAACTTAAAACTGTTTTAAAACATTCGTCTCCGTTTGGTAGGAATCAAATGTAGATGTATAAGCGTGTACATCCGTACATCATCCGTACATCATGTACATCCGTGAAAATGGCGCTTGCAACAGTGCCGACATATCGGTTACTTCATATAAAGGTACGTGGTATATATCCTGAATGACAATTTAAAATAAACACCCTAATTAATCTTAAAAAGGCGTGATTTTCATAGCCGTCGCCTATGACACCTTCGGAACGACGTCAAAGCCTCACCCCAAGAAAAAATGCAATCCGTTTTATAATCGTTGATTATTGTAATATAATAAGTGAGTTACATTGTAATATCAATGTAACGTACCGTTGTAATTAGATATTAGTAAATTATAAATAAGAACTTTTTTTTTATGTCATAATATGCACGCATGGCATAGTGATTTCAGAGGTCTTCTTGGCACTTGGCATTACGCCGTGGTCGTAGGTTCGATTCCCACCTGAGACAACACTGTGTGATCCACATATTTGTTATTTCGTGTCCGTTGATGTATGAAAGTAGTATAAAAAGAAACATATCATTAATATAAATAAAATAAATTAGTAATAAGATATTCTGAAACAAGATTTCACAGCCTATGGCTTTGACTACAACTACAACATGTCGCATAAATCAATTGAATTATTCATATTACTGCCTTTTATGGCATATTTTAGTCAATTTATTGTCATATCATAAATAACTATTCATAATGCAAAAAAATATTAAATAGATAAAGTCTTCTCTACTCCAATCCAAGCCCGCGTAGCGAGACATTCATTCACCTCGCGCAGCGGCGAGCTGCGGGGTGAGGTGGCGGCCCGGGGCCGCTAGCGGGGAGAAAAGGCGGAGCTTACGCAAAACATATTTCGGAATGCCTGGTCTTAAGCTTTCAGCTTTTATTTATAAAGTAGCCTAGCCTATTGTGCTCAAACTCAAAGTCAGTTTTATGCTTGAATATACAGTTTACAAGTAAATTTGTTCCAGCTTGTTTTCTTAGTTTTACAAATCCAACGTATAAAAATAATACGCTGTGCGCTTTTGCATTGAATGTATTTCGCAAAGGCAATTATTACTCCCTGCACTTAAATTTGTCTATTGCGCTCTTTCACGATCACAGAGTGCAAGAAAAAGAAAGGCGATGTTTTCGAGACATAAAAATAAATTCCTTACCAAATAGGCGGTGGATCAGTAGCGGGTTTGTCCCTGGATTCGTCTCGACGTGTCTCCTAAAATTGAGTAGAACATTAGTACTATACAACACAGATCCTTTCGGCTCCATTTTTTACAAGTTTTATCACGGAGACAAAATGTTGTAGAGTTAGGTGCAACACTGTTTGATCTAATTTATTTGTATATTTAGCACTATAAAACGTCGGTCGAGCAAAAGTGTTACTGGGTTTTGCCGAATACTCAGTAGCAGCCCGGAGTCTGGTGATGTGCACGGTAACGGCAATAGGCTTGCCCTATTACGTGGGACCTAAAAAAAACATGGTGAAATGTGGGTGTAATATTTACACCTCCTCTTACTCCTTTGGGGATACAGGCGTAAGACTATCAATAAAAATAAATAAACAAAACATCGATAGCCTAGTATCGAGACCAACAGACTACTACGTAAAGGTTTTGAGTTCAACCCCAAGGCACACACCACTGATAAGTAGGTATTTCAAAATAAAAACACATTTATCTGTCGGTCCCGGTTGCCATAAGGTCAAGGGGAGTCAATATCTTTTAATACACTGGATCTAAGACGGGTAGAGTCATAAGAAAAACTTTTTATCCATTAAACAGATGAGAGAAGGTATTTTTTCTACGGATCTTAGAAGAATATATCACAATTGTGCACAATTCCATTGCTATTGATGTGGTTCATATCAAAATCATATAATTTATTCCCAGAACAACAAATCTTTCAATGCTTCAGGGCATTATGAAATCAGCGCATGTAAGATTTGACTTGCCTCAATAAAAGCCATAAAAACATTTATACTGAACGATGATTTTCTTTCCAGATATACCTCTTCTACCCAGAAGATCTATACCAGTACATAGGACCTAAGGGCGTGGTCTCACTGCAACTCCTTGCTTACTGTTCGTCTTGCTGCAATCCTATAACGTACTGCTTCATGAACAGGAAGTTCAAGCAGGCCTTCATCAGCCTCTTGAAGAGCTGCAGGCTATTCAGGTGAGATATATTTTTGTCACGAACGAACACACGACTTGTTTTGATGACGAATCAATATGAAGCGAGGACTTGACGACCAACCTAATATAAGGATTTGCGAACGCTCGAATACCGAGTGTTAGAGAATTCACGGGTTTTCTCGGAACCTCGTATAGTATCAAATTTGAAAAAAAAAGTCATTTGTAACTTCATAATAATTAAATATACGGATGACACACAAACATTTTAGTATAATAGCGCGAAGGTTTAATTTTGTATTAAAAACTGATTTTTTTTTTGTAATTTCGGCCAAGTCACATGCCAAAACTTGTTTATAACGAAAACTGCAATAATCCCCAACGAAACATATAAAAGACACGACATTTGTTCACTAAATTATAAGGCACAGAATACCACATAGTGTACTTGAAAACACAAGCCTTATGTCGTTCCTAAAAGTTTTATCGCAGTATAATTATATCAAGTAAACTACCAACGATTTAGCAAATAAAATAATTTCTCGAACATTCTAGGAAAGTAAAGGAAACAAAGATGCCATAAACAATAACATTTTAGCTAAGAACTTTATGTTTTATTAGTTTTTTATTGCACTAAACTGGATTAATCCCAGAAAGACGATAGTTTAAAACTACGTAATGATCACCTTTTAGCTCTTTATCTGATGTAGACATAGAAGACTGATATGAATTTTGTTTCAAACTATAAGATAAATCGATAAGATCGCTCTAATGTAGAAAAACCAGCTTAGAAATTTTCTGAGAAAATTTGAAGCTTGGAGGCTGAAAAACTGAGGTCAATTTAAACAAGCTAACTTACTTTATGTGATTCGAAAAAAAATGTTAGCAAAAATAAATAGGTAACAAACATTGAAAAAATAACTAAAAGCCGTTGTTTACGGCTTTTAGTTATTTTTTGGTTGACTTTGCCGATCTGCAGCAGTATTTCAAGTAACGCAATGAGTGCTACAAAGAAGAGTTTCCTACTCATACACTGCAAGCTATCGTTAAACGATGCCATATAATAGCAGGTTAGTATTTCTTTGTGTCGGTTACGTATTACTGAGGACAACTGAGGACTTGAGAAGACAATTTGAAAAGAAACATAATAGTATTTTTTCCGTGTTGAATTAATGTTAAAGTGTGAAACTATGACTTTTAAAGCACGGCGCAAATGGTCATAAAACTAAGTGCAACCTGGTATGTCTGAGTAACATCGTAGTAAGTGAAACAAGAAGTTGAGATGAAATTGCTTTTAAGACTTTTGTAGTTCCTTACCTCTCAATATGTTCTATTTTCTGCAATCAAGACTTTTAATTTTATACATTCTGTCAAAAAATATCGGAAATGGATTATTTGTTTATGGTTGTGTATGGTTATTGGCACAACTTACGGTGAATCGACTTTATTAAAAACTCAACTAAACTACAAAGCGTTTAAGTGGTCGAGATGTGATGGAAGATTTGCCTCGCTCTGGTAGGCCATCAAACAACAACTGAAGTTAACATCGCAAAAGTGAAGGAAACAGTGACTGAAAATCCTCATTCAACTTAGAGAGGGATAGCCACCGAACTTTCTGTATCTCACGAGTCAATCCGTACCATTTTAACTATTCATTTGGGTATGAAACATGTTGCTGCTCGGTTAGTCCCAAAAAACCTGAATTTTCTCCAAAAACTCAATCAATCAGATAATAGTTGAGGACATGCTAGAACAAGTCAATTCCGACCCAACATTCATGAAACACATGGTTTTTGGTGATGAGACGTGGATTTACGAATTTAACATGCAAACTAGTCAGCAAGCTGAACCGAAGCCGAAAAAACCACGCCAAACTTGTTCAAAAGTCAAAGTAATGTATCGTTTTTGATGGAGCATACTTTGAAGGTTATAAAATAAATTGCAGTGAACAATAAAATTGTTAGAAACATATTGAATATTTTTGATACGTGCTTTAATTTTTCGTCGAACATTAATATTTTTTATAGAAATAGAAATTCCTACTAGATTGTATAATTTCAAAAGATTTTTTGTTAACTGCGTCCGTGGTTCCGTGGATAGCGTCCGCGTCTGCATATCCCTGTAACGACAATGGGCTCGCCCCCCATTACGTCATCATCATCAGCCCTTGTATATATACTGTCTCACTGCTAGGCACGTGCTAGTAGCCAAGTGCGGGTTGGCAGACTTTACATGTCTTTCGAGAACATTATGGAGAACTCTCAGACATGTAGGTTTCCTCACAATGTTTTCCTTCACCGATAAGCAAACGATAATTTACAATTTAACACGCACTTAACTTCGAAAAGTCATTGGTGCGTGCCGTGGATTCGATCCCGAGACCCTCTGCGTAGCAGTCTGTCGGTCTCTCCACTGGGCTATCGCTGCTTCCCTATTATGTGGGACCTATAAATGCATAACATGGCGAAATGTGTGTATAATATTACACCACTGCCAACCCCTTCAGGGATACAGGGATTTATATTTTTCCATGAGGATGCAATTTCAATTTATTGAGACGTATATTCAAGAGAGTACTCCGATTACGTCACGTCAAATTATTATACGTAGCTCAGAACATATGCGGGAACAAATTAATATACATATTATGGCGACGGGAAAAGTAATTTCATGTGCTTAGCCTCTAGTTAAGGGCTCCTGAGCTCATATTAAGCTCGATACCTAATCCAAAAGAAATGAAGTTACAGTTTGTAATAATAATTTTATATAATGGTCTGGCGAGGATATAACATCATCATCAGCCCTTTATACTGTCCCACTGCTGGGCACGGGCCTCTTCTCACTATGAGAAGGGTAAGGCCATAGTCCACCACGCTGGCCAAGTGCGGGTTGGCAGACTTCTCATGTCTTTCGAGAACATTATTGAGAACTCACAGACATGCAGGTTTCCTCACGATGTTTTGGCACGAGGATATATACACTACCGCTCAAAAGTATTTGCCCACCTTGATTTGAGGATGTTTGAAGAAAATGATTTTCTTCTAATTGTACTAATTTTATTATGACAATTCATTGCCGTATGTTATTAAATCTAATAAAGACAGTTTCCCTATTATGATTTAACTAAAAAAACTTAAATAACCAAAAAGCAGGCAACGATAGCCTAGTGGATATACCAATAGACTGCCGTGCGGGGAGTTCGAATCCACGGCGTGCACCACTGACTTTTCGAAGTTATGTGGTATTTAATTGTTAATTATCGCTCGCCTCGTGCCTCGGCGAGCATGTTATACTATCGCTCTTGGCTCTCGCGAACAGTTGTTGACAGTCGCTACGCGGAGAAAGTACCCTTAAATAAACAATTATTAATACAATGACATGCACAGGGAATTCCAGGCGCCACAGTCATGGGCGTACAGTGGTGTGTTAGTTTGTTGTGCTGTTAATTTGCGTATGGTAAACTTAACATAGTTGGTTTTCTCTGCATTCAGTGTTAGTAAATTGTGCTGAAGCCATTTATTAACACAATTAAATCCATGTTGCGCATACTCGAAAACATCTTGTAGTCTAGTGTAGTCAGCGAATGATATGATAGTACCGTGATTTACGTGTAGATTACAAAGGTCGTTTATGTAAATAAGGAATAGGGTAGAAGCTAAGATGCTTCCCTGAGGGACTCCGAAAGATGTGTTTTTTTCATCAGTACTAACTATATTACCGATTTTTACGCGTTGCGTGCGGTCCTCTACGTAATTTTTAATTACTTCTAACTGTTTACCTCTTATACCAATGACCTCGAATTTATGCAGCAAAATCAGGACACAGACGGTGTCAAAAGCTTTAGAAAGATCCAGAAATATTCCTATTGTGTGGTTACCCTAGTCAAGTTATTGCACCAAAAAGTCAGTTGGGTGATGTACGGCGTCTGCTGTCAATAGTTTAGGTCGAAATCCAAACTGTGTCTTAGATAATATCGATTTTTCCTCTAGATACTTTATCAGTCTATTATTAATATTTTTTGCCAGTATTTTTTACCTAGAGGGCAGTAGAGAAATCGGTCTATAGTTATTGATTTGTTCTTTATTGCCAGATTTATACACCGGCACTACCACGGCTTTTTTGAGGCACTTGGGAAATATACCTCTGGACAAACATTTCTGGAAAATGTTAGTCAGCGGGGGAACTAAGATGTGCTTGAATTGCTTTATAATTTTGATTGGTATATTATCCCATCCAGCAGCACAGCTGTCTTTTAGGGACATAATTATATTATTAACTTCAGTTTCGTCAGTGTCAAGTAATACGAACTATGTTAAAACTATGCTACGAGGAGTGCTAAGGTATTGTGATTGACCCTGAACCTTTGCTGCTAAGTAATTGCCAACATTGACAAAAAAAATATTTGCAATATTAGCAGATTCTAGGTGTGATGAGTGCGCGCGTAATAAACTTGACGATGACTCATGTTGTTTATTAGTGTATGTCGTCTTTTTAACCGCTCCGTTGTTTCAAGGGACAAAACACCCTTTTTTCCAAATCCGTTGCTTGCTCCAAGGGACAAAAGTCCCTGCCGTAGACTGCGCACAAGTAACTAATGTTCGTTTTATTAAAAGTTAACGGATTGCGCTATATTATATATCAATAGAATAGAAATTTCGAATGATACCAAATAACACCAAATAATTTACATGTAGGCCACGCAAGGGCACTATAAAGTGAAAATTAGAAATATTTTCCCGCCATTTTTGAGCGCAATTTCTGACATATTCCTTTTTCTCGTCGTTTTTTATTAAGGAAGTATTATACAGGGTTAGAAAGGTTATTTAATTTACTTTTAGAGGAAATAAATATAATTAAAAGAAACATTTTAATTTTAAACATAAAAAAATAAAACAAAGAATTGATTGTTAATTGCCGCCTATTTCCGTATTTTATTTTTTTAAATACCTTTTTATGTTATATATCTGATTCAAACCTACATAAGTTTCTTACCAATTAGATTTCCAAGCAAAAACACCATTTCCGATAAGAATTACTCTTACTGGAATGTGCACAGTTGTTTACTTTTTCCCGCTAAAAATAACCTGAATAGCCGCAAAATTTTTCGATAATCAATATCTCATGAATAATATGAGTATTATACATCATATGATAGGTTTATTTATAAACACGTAATAAAAAAATAACACAGAGCTTATATGTAACCTTATCAACATACATATGTATTTACATTCAATAAAAAAGAAATGCCGTTTTTTTCGACAATTGTTCGTTAAAATCTCTTAAATTAAAGTAATACACAATATTTTTTTTTTTTGCTGTAACTTCATAATTAATTAGTTTATTCACAATAAAAACATAAAAGTATCTTATCTTAATATATAAAATCCTTGCGTTACTGACTGACTGACAGACACACTAAAGCCGAAACTATTGGGCGCAGGAAGCTGAAATATGGCATGTACGTTCCTTGGGGACCGTAGGGGTGCACTAAGAAGGGATTTCCCGAAATTCCCACGGGATTGGCCAAAACGGGTAAATTAAAAAAAAATGCAGGCGTAGCTGCTCGCGTCCTCTAGTATAATTATAATATTTGTTTACAATGAAGTTTTTAATCCATAACTACGCCCCGCGCGCAAAATGCAAAGTCAGCGAAATAATATTTTTTTTTCACATGCTAATATCTAAATAATTTTTCAAGCAAGTATTGCTATAACTTTATACAGGATGTCACAAGACCCATCACTAAGCCGAAGTCTACTCGTTGTGGACATCATGCCAAGTCCTACTAACCAAAAATAATACCTGGGAAACGAACTTTTTTTTTAAGTTTTCACATTTTTTAAACCACAATTAAAAGCGCGCGCATGCAATGCTCGAAATACCTACTTATCCATGGGGTCATAGGGCATCTAAATTACACATTGGCGGGGTAAATGCAATGATTTTGTACCTAATTCGAAAAATTCCATACTAACTTTGAGCCTCAATATCTCCTGAACCAGTCATTTCCCAGGTATGGTGCCGAAGTAAAAAATGTTCGTAGTGATTGGTACAACATAGGAATTCAGTTTTCGTTAAGGGTCTTTTTACACCCTGTATATTTGTTAAGATAATATTACCAGGTATATAACAAAGCAAAAGGAACCAAGGTAAAACTCGTATTGTTATCACGATAATCAATTTTTTCGACTAAGTCGTAATTGTTTACATACCATCCGGTTAGGTCCCTCGCATAAAGTACACACTTCACTCAAACGTAGTGTATATGGGATCATATGAAAAATAATTCATTTACTTGAACAAAAACATAACTTCAACACCCTCACGCAACAAACGAATAAACAATGACTGATTTATTGAGCTCGCCCGTCAAGTGCTCGCGACGCGTTGAGCCGTAAGCACTTGAGATTTTTAGGTACCTACGCAAAACGACGGAGCGGTTAATACATTTCCAAATCTTTTGGCTATTTTACCGGCTTTTTCTAATAGACTTTTGTCATAGCTTACCTTTACTTTTTTAAGCAAATCATTACAAAAATTGCGATATCTTTTTTATGATATATTTTGTATAGTTGAATTGTCTGGATTTAATTTAGCCTTCATATGCAGTTTATCTCCATGTCTCATGCATCGTAAAAGGCCTGTAGTGATCCACGGCTTAATGCTATAATTTTTGTTTTTTTTTATAGGTTTGTTGTGTTTTTCTGAATTGCAATTTATATTAGAAGACGCCAACAGCTACGCCTGCGTTTTTTTTAAATTTACGCGTTTTGGCCGATCCCGTGGGAATTTCGGGAAATCCCTTCTTAGTGCACCCCTACGGTCCCCAAGGAACATACATGCCAAATTTCAGCTTCCTGTGCTCAATAGTTTCGGCTGTACCGTGTCTGTCAGTCAGTCAGTAAGGCAAGGATTTTATATATTAAGATAACATGCCAAACTGCGGATCACTAGAATTATAAATTGGGCCAAAGTCAATGTCGCTTATGTCATCTTCAAGTTTATTTATATTATATTTAGAAATAGTGCGAACATCGTTTTGTTTGGGTAACTTACAATTTAAGGTAAGTTGGACAGCATTGTGATCAGTTATTGTAGAGTTCATGACTAATGTAAGTGACGGAAACATTGATTTTAGTATTATATGATTCAAACAAGACCCGCTTTCGTGTGTAGGATATGTGTGTGCTGGAAGTAAGCCATGAAAGGAGCAAAGGTTGAGATAGTCTTCGGCATTTGTGTCACAGCTACATGGAACAATATTGATATTGATGTCTCCGAGTAACATTATATTTTTAAAACAAGATAATGATTGTAATGTGCAGTTGAGAGAGTTAAAGAAATTGTTAACATTTTTGAAAGATGGTGGTCTGTACATGGCTAGTATCCGCTTAACTGCCCGCGCGATGTCGTAAATCAGTCGCCACCTTGCCTACGGCCTCACGCGCTTTGTAACTCGATTGCCCGCTAAAGAGAACGTACAATATACCTCGCTTGCCCCGCCGATTTTCGTTCCTGCGACCGCCTGGCGCGGAGTCGTAAATCGTTTCATAGACCTATATTGCTTTTGTAACACTACCAAGTGTTATGTTTTTTATCTTAACTATGAGTTAAGCTAAAAGATATTATATTTTGTTTCTCAGATAATGACTTTTGTGTTGAGTTATGATGCGCTGAACTTTGTGATGGCACGATTTGAACTTTGTCATAAATTTAAAGGATCATAACACAAAAATGAAATCAATGACATAGGGTTTTTAATTTTAAATTACGTTACTTACATAATACGTAATAAGATGAGAAATAGAAAAATACACTTGTCCAAACAAAAATATTTATTTCAGAACCCTTGATTATGAACAATAATCTGGCGCCACGCGGCGTAATTTCAGTTAAGAGCGTATACGCCTCGAGCGGCGGCTCGAATTCAGGTTTTTATAGTACCGCGGTCGCCCGCGCACCGCGCATGCGAGACCCGGCGCACTATGACGGTATCGTGTGGAATAATAATCTTGATCCTTCTTGCCATACATGAACAGTATTCCTTTATGTAATACGTCGATTATGATATGAAAGTATTCAAATTAATTATTTTCAATGCACATGCATTTAAAGGTATCAAATAAAGATAGATATTACATATTTGTTTAGTAGGATGATGTTCCTCAGGATAATAACGACTATTTATAATAATTTGGCGCAGTATTATGATATGATAGAAATAATTTATAATTGTCATCTACATAATTGTCACATTTCAAATATACATCTATTTAGTTATTAATGCATGAAGACCCACGAATAACACTAAATACAAAACCAAAAGAGTCGGATAAAAGAAAATAATTAATTAATTAAAAGAAAGAAAAAAATATACACTACGTTGATTTGCATATACAAAATATTGTAATTATACAATATATATTCACCTAAAATTATTTCACACAGTGTGCGATGATATAAATCCCTCTTTTTATAAAATGTTTCTTAGATTGTAAATAAGAAGGCCAATTCTCGTATTTTATATGACATTGAAATTATATTTTGAACGAAATGAGATTAGATTTTTAATTGACTCAGAATTGGTATTCTTCTAATTTAAATGTCATTATCATCTAATTTGACTTCTATTGTTCGACGTTGACATATTGTTTAATTGACAACAGGCAGCGATAGCCTACTGGAGACACCAACGGACTGCTATGCAGAGGGTATCGAGTTCGAATCCACGGTATGCTAGAACGATGATGATGATGACATTGCTCAATTAACGATCTAGTCACGATAACATTCCAATATCAGTTTATTTAGGAGAATATCATTTGTGACATAAGTATGACACTGACATTAGATCGAAACTGCATTTTGAACAAATATAGTTAGATAAATTGAGTCTCAAAATAAACTGTTAACTGGTGCAGAATAAGACTGCACGGTAGGTACGTGTGCTTGTGTGTGTTAGGTGCAATGCGAGCTCGTGGGGATCAGCTGAGCTGCGGCGGTCAGTACACCGAGCTGATTTTTAAAGTGTATGATTACGAAAATAATAACGATTTGGTGAGATATGTTTTCATGTATTTGTATTCAGTTATAGTATTATATTCACCACTGAAAATATATTCCAAATGCATTTCAACACCCTGTAAATTGTGGGTGCGAATGGTGCGACCCCAACACGATACAACACTTCTTTGTGATACAAAAATAGCTTTTTAGAGTCTGATTGTGTACTTAAATATAATTATGAATATTTGTAAAGTCTCAAACGCTAAACAAGCTCAATAAACTGTGTCTCTTAGAGGCATTGACCGCGCCTTTGGGAATCTACAATATTAATTTTGCTGTCATATTCTGACTTCAAATAACACACCATCACAGTTAGTGCGCTGGTCCTGTAGGTCATATCTCATAATGTTTCACAGCCTAACACGATGAATACAAACACTATAATTATGTACAGTGCAAAACTAATGCTGGCAATTGGACTGGTAGTTCCAGGGATTATTGTATTAAACCAAACTAATAGTCTTAAGATTTATAATTATCATGGTCTAATAATCCATAGTCCTTAGACGAACGTATCTAGACAGGTCTATCGTACGGGAAGAGCAAGCTCGAATAACCGTGTCGCCGTGTTCAGTTATTCTAGACATGTTTTTGGGGCTGGCGCGTGGTTATTTTTTGTTTGCTGCCTTTTTAATAGCTTTATAGAATATACATAAAAACGTATGCGACGTGTGCTGTGAGACATTGCAAAAATAAAGATACGCGATCTCTTCATTTTCCGCATATCCAACAAGAATTTTGTATTAATTATATATATTATTTTACAATGTATAAACATTTAACGTACACAATATCTCATGTGTGGCTAAATCACATACTAACTGTACGTAAACAAAATGTCAGACGTAAAAAAATGTGCGTTGTAAGATAATATTTGATTCAAGTGTGCTTTTAATTCCATTGCATAGTACGTATTAGGTAAATACCTATTACATAGGTATCATGCTAACGGCGCGTCCTAGCTCAAAAATAACCATAATTTTGCCCCCCTTAAGATCTTCATATATGGGCTCTGTAAATTCATCGGTCGGTCACCCGGCCATCCATACAATGACCGTGATGTCAATTACTTTAACTTAACTTATGTAGTTTGTACGAAAATAAACCTGCAAAATAGGCTCTGCAAGCCAATTCCATGGTCACCCATCCATTAAATCACCCATCCAAGATCAAATGCGTCTAACTACTGTACCTGTTTAAACTGTAATATTAATGCCACTTGATTTTTGCAGCAAGGTATTATATCTATCGAGATACTCGGGAGTTCGAGGATACAGCTTGTGACGTATCCTCGAACTCATGTCTCCCTATCTCTAAGTAAAACAGATAAATATATATTCTTGTTTTCTTAGATACCTTAAACCCATAAAAAATATGTATTAACATATTATAATATACCAGCTGACCCAGCGAACTCCGTATCGCCTTTTTAAGAGTTTTTATTTAATTCCATTTTTTCAAAGCTCCTTTTCCAAAGTAACAATTGGCTTAGCGCTTAATCTCATATCATTTCAATCTATAAATGATGAACAAACAAACATAGATTTTTATATAATATCGAATTGCCCATTCCTTAAAATATCGGAGACGATACCCATATCGACTTTAAAAAAAGTTCCCATCCGCCATCTTTGATTTCCCAACCACCATCTTGAATCACAAAATAGATGTTGTATTCAGATTCCCCATCCCTTTAAACATCGGAGACGATACCCATATTGATTTTAAAAAAATCCCATCCGTCATCTTTGATCACAAAATAGATGTTATATTTCGATTCCCCACCCCTTAAAACATCGAAGGTGATACCTATATTGATTTTTAAAATTTTCTCATCCACCATCTTTGATTTCCCCTCCGCCATTTTGGATCACTAAATAAATTTCATATTATTAATCAGCGTCCCGAAAATCTCGAAAACGAAACCTATATAGATTGTATCATTATCTTATTAATATCATATCATATTAATATGTGCGTAATACATAAATAAAGATACATCAACTTTACATATTTATAAACAAATACGTTGAGAAAAAAAATACGGATCAAGAGGCTTTAGCCGCGCTATAAACGTTTTGGAATGCAATATTTACGTAAAATGGCGGACGCGGACGCGTGCGACAAATCCGTCCTCTGAGAGCGCCCAGCGCTGAATGGCGGACATAGCATCGCGCCTCGAGCTTTATAGGTCTTTTTAAAAAAATCATATTAGTTACAAACGAAAAGTTTAGATTCCAATTTTTTTATATGACTTAAAATGAATCTTAAGGTTTCTAAATATGTATATATCTTTTTAATAATCACAGTAGTTTTTAGATATAAATGCAAATTTGCAGGCTAAAATTAAGCAAAATGCACTGTTTTGATCTCCGATTTTCTTGAAAATTATGAATGAAAGTACAATTTCTTTTCAAAGGACTCGCTTGTATAGCTTATGTTCGTACAGTTCACATTTACAGAATTAAAGAACGATAAGTTTTCATAGCACTAGTGACCATTAATGCTTGCCTAAACTACAGAAATTACGAAAATGACTTTTTTAAATTCATCCGTTTTAAAATATTTGCTATAGTAACCCATATATTTTTCTTTAGCACTCTCTTGATGAAGAACTGAACTTTCATATTTTCTATATCTTTTCCATTCATTAATATTTATCCATAACGTAATAGTACAATAAAAACCCGCAAAACCGCCTCCGACGGAATAAACGCTCTTAAGTTGCACAAGGCTAAGATGCACAAATACCACTTTTAGGCTTGAAATAAAAATATAACAACATAAGTGGTCTAATATTCTCTTAAAATAAAAATAGCGATATCATTCACCACGACTGAGAAATATGAAAATTAGTACAACAATTCCCATTCCCACAGTGATATCAGTGGCCGTGGCAACTGTAGCTGTTCTGATTTTTTTGTTCTACATATTATATAATACAAAAATAACAATTAGCATGGCACAAAGTGCTTCTAATGTTCTTTCCAAAAAGGTATCACACTTGTATATTGTTACACACACACATTGTACAAAATATGTTCAAACGTAAACAAAAAAACAACTGCAACGCCACAGACGCAATACTCAAGCAGTCAACTGTCAAACGCTTTTTTTATATTTTTCTCCTTGGTTTGGATACTTGGTTTTATATATTTTGGTGCTATTCTCTCGTTTTGCATAAATTCATTTGCACTAATATTGTTTGCCATAATCATCTCCGATCATAATATTTACTTGCACTATTATCATTTATACTAATAACGTTTGCCTTAACAACTCAACAGTGATAACTTTTATTTGCCATTAAATGACTTTCTATAACAACATATATCATAATAATTAGTTTCCATAAGTAACACATCGCATAATCGACTCTTGACATAATCAAATTTGATATAATTATGAAAATTATACATAATATTGTTAGATCGAAATTAATTATCGTTAACACCCCGACTCAGTGCAATCCGACTCGGATAGGTTAGGTTAGAAGACTAACAGTCTTCGTGGTTTATTATTTAAACCACCCATAAGTAGGAGCTCCGTCGATCTTAGTTCGTAAACCCCATATGAGGTTTAGTTTTAGGTTTAATTGTGAATAAAAAAATCTGGGGTTGGGTTTTGAAAAGAGTCGCTCGAATTTGAGGGTGTTGATGGTGTAGAGGGCTTAAGGGAGTTAGTTTTAATGCCCTAAAAGTAATTTTGGCTGCCGGAATTGCGTCTAAATATTTTTAAACAATTTCCGAAAATTCTTTATTCAAATATGCAAAACGGAACGTAATTTTAGGTTTTATGTGAAAGTAACTAAATAGGTTGTGTTAGGTTCTCTTTTGACCTTTAACCCGAAAATAGGAGCCCTGCAAAGCAGGGCTCCGTCAACCTCAGTTTATTAAACTAGTGGAATCAATAAAAGCGATATTAAGGTTTTATTTGAAAAACGTGAAACGAAACGCAACCGCCATTTTCTATGAATGATTTAGACAGCTAATGTCAAAATTGTACGTCATTGCTTTCGAGTACCTATAGTTGGTGCCACGAGAAGATAGACTTTTTGTTAACAAACATTCAGGGCTTCACAAACGTTTTTTCAAACAGCTGTGTTTTAGATTTTATACTTTTTGAACAGTTTTTTTTTTCAATGACTAATTATGTCACTATGTTTTTAAATTTATAATTGTTAAATTTTTCTGAAATAAAAATATTTGATTTTGTGTTTGAATGGTAGAATGTTCATAAATTTGCCGATTTATTTGTCGTTTTACACGTAATTTATTTTTATTTTTTTGTTTTACGAGGTGGAAAATCCCTTCGGATCTCCGACTCTTGGGGAAAATAAGAGCCGGAGTATGTGGTGTTTCCACTAAAAACCACCTCGACTTTCTCCATGTACCCGTGTGTCGGAGGGTAGGGTTTCACCGAAGCATTCCTCGCTACCCCCCGACGGGTATTAGCCCGCCAGATGGTTAGGCGGGCCCCGAATGAAATCCCCTTGGCGGCGGATGAAGGTGTTGGGCTCCGCCGCCAAAACACCTCGCGGCCGCAGAGGATAGGGAGGACGGCAACGCAACACCGCATCTCCTCTTCCTCTGCGGCCCCACCACGACGCAACGATGGTGCGCCCCCATTTGGTCGCGGGAGATAGGGCGCGCGGCAACGCAACACCGACACGCCTCTCCCCCCGCGACCGCGCCCGACTGCGAGGGACAGACAGAACTGTCCCTCGCACCCGCACCGTTGGACGCGTCCTGCGCAGGCCCCTCCAAGCCCACGCGGAGCGTCCCCTCCTGGATCCCTCTTAGCTTCACCGCGGGTGACCAATCCACGGTCACTGAGCCCCCCCACCACGACAAGGTGGAGATCCCACGGAGGGGACACGTAATTTATTCTTTTTTTTTTTTTTTTTTTTTTTGGTATCGGGTTGGAAAATCCTCATGGAGTCCCTCCGCCCCGGGGGAAGGACGAAGGGGACTGTCAGACTCTTACTGACTAAAAACCAACCCGTGTTCCTCATGTACCCGTGTGTCGGAGGGTGGGGCATCACCAAAGCACTCGTCGCCACCCTCCGACGGGTATTGGCCCGCCAGATAGTCAGGCGGGCCCCGAACAAAACCCCCTTGGCGACGGATTAAGGTGTTGGACTCCGCCGCCAAAACGCCCAGCGGCCGCAGAGGATAGGGAGGACGGCAACGCAACACCGCATCTCCTCTTCCTCTGCGGCCCCACCGCGACGCATCGAATGGTGCGCCCCCATTTGGTCGCGGGAGATAGGGCGCGCGGCAACGCAACACCGACACGCCTCTCCCCCCGCGACCGCGCCCGACTGCGAGGGACAGACAGAACTGTCCCCCGCACCCGCACCGTTGGACGCATCCTGCGCAGGCCCCTCCAAGCCCACGCGGAGCGTCCCCTCCTGGATCCCTCTTAGCTTCACCGCGGGTGACCAACCCACGGTTACTGAGCCCCCCCACCACGACAAGGTGGAGATCCCACGGGGGGGACGTAATTTATTCTGCAAATTAAGGAAAAATAGAGTACCATGTATGTTAATGATGGAGTACATACGTGTAACTCTATTAAGTACATGATTATTTTTTAATCATAGACAATAAATCATTTGCTCAAAGTAGCCTACCTATCCTAAAATATTAAATTATTGACCAACAATGAATAATATTACAAATAACTAGCTAGTACATTGCATAAAAAATTCTAGGCATGGAGATATTACGTTGTTTCTGAATAAAATCGTCAGAATGAACTTAAACAAAATGCATTAAAAGTTACGGTAGTCTGAAAACGCAATTTCTTTTTTAGGTATAATTTTTTGTTTTTCGCATCTAATAGTTTGCCACCTGCTATTCTGCACCCGCTTTTTCGAGATGACGGCAGCGGGAAGAGCGTTGCGAACCTAAAAACACGTATTTAACCTTACATTTACCCTTTCTTGACAACTAAAAAATTTAATGTTGTCCTCTGATAAATGCATGTTAAGCCAAAGAAATTAAAATTTCAATGAACTAACGCCAAATGTTGACATTCTAGGCGTCGGTACCTCAAAACATTAAAAGATCCTGTTGACAGCGCGGAATATCGATAAAAACCCGATCCACTGACATATTAGTTTCCAATGACACGTATCTATGTACCGTTGCGCTCATTGGATTTGACATTATTTGTTTTTGACAGAACTATCGCTAAGTCACTTAGTAAAAATTCTTTGTTTACAAAAAGTCTATGTTCTCGTGGCACGGACTATAGGGTAAGGTGCGACTGTAATAAGTAACTAAATAGGTTATGTTAGGTTCTCTTTTGAACATTAATCCGAAAATAGGGGCCCTGCGAAGCAGGGCTCCGTCTACCTTAGTTTATTAAACTAGTGTGAAGAATGTGGAAGTTGGCAGTGCCATATACACCGATGTTAGCAACAATTATATTAACTTACTCATTAACATAAAAATTGCAGGCGCTTGTACTAATTTATCATTATTTATATTATGGTGAATAATAGTTATGGAAAATGACATTATTGAAAACGAAAATTATAGCAAATACATTTATGGATTTAAATTATTATGACACTTGATCGATTATGACCAATGGAATTAGTGAAAGTCATTTTATGTCATTTCACGATTATGGCAACTGAAGCGTTATTTCTAATGAAATTATGGCAAATACCAGTATGGCATATGAAATTTGGACATTTTAAATTATGGCAAACAGTAGTTCCTAAACCTACTTTGGTAGAAAATTTAACGGAGAAGCGAGATAAATAATACACATTGACCTTAGAACGACAGAGACGAATATATTACATGAATTGGAGCGCGGGTACCATGTCGACAAGTAGTCGACACGGGCAGGCAACGGACTAAAACGCATGTCGACTAGTGGTTGACACGGGCGAAATAGCGCCTAAGGCCATGTCGACCAGTAGTCGACACGGGCAATCAACGGAATAAAACGCATGTCGACCAGTGGTCGACATGGGCAGTTGAAGGGGTATGGCAGAATCTAAGGCGATTTTAATTAGCAGTCGGTTACATTCTTGCATGTTAGGCTCCTCTACAGTGACAGTAAGATGATTTTTTACGTACACTATACAAGTTACTTTTAATCTTTGTTGAAAAGTGACAAAATTATCAATATTTTTATAAAAGCTGCGTATGCTTTGTGTTAGTACGATTAAGGAATGAGATGAAATATATTGTTTGCAACTCTCAACTTCGCATATCATAGACTCCGATACAGATAAATTATTATCTAAATCATTCATTAGGTTATTTATCTTAATGTATAACAGCACTAAAAGTAAATAAATTAAAGAAAAGAGAGATAGAAATAAAAAAAGTCTGAAATACCACAGATGTCGGCGCTCTTAGGCGCCTCCATAGTCGATAGAATTCATGAACCTCTTCTCTCCATCAGTTTTGCGGGACAGTCAGCAGCACCTGTGTTATGACTGCTGGGTTTTTTGTAGCGTAGACAGGTAACGCATTTGGGTTCCTCTGCTTTCTTCATGCAGTCCTTTAAGGTGTGTCCAAGATCGCCGCAGTGCCCGCATGTATTGACAGGTTCCCGACAGGATTTGGCCGCGTGGCCATATTGTTGGCACTTATAGCAACGTGTGACCAGGGTGAAGTCTTTCGCAGGGCAGGAAGACCAGCTTTTAAATACTCTGTCTTTCGTTATCAGAGCTTTTCGTATGGCTGCGAAAACTTCGATTACGTAATTACAGGCCTCGTCGTCCCTTTTTCCTGACTTATGGCTAAGTTTAATATTTGCTAAAAAGGTCTCAAGCTTGACGTCGAGGTCTTTGTTTGCTAAGTGTTGGTGGTAAAGGCAGTTAAAGACGTCTTTCTCTTGCATGCTTGTTGGTACTCCTATAATTACGACTCGGGGTTTTCGTTTACGAGGCTCGTCGACAGTAAGGTCTGAATGTTTCAATTGTGCGGATTGCCTTAGTTTCTCAATGTCATCTTTGCTGTCAATGTTTATGATGACATCTCCATTTCGGGTCATTCGCATCCCTCTGACGTGTAGTTTTAGCTCCTCAGGGCGGATAATTTTCTGGACTAAGGATTTTGTTTTATCGCTCGATTTCAGTTTGTCTTTGGGATAAATGAACAAAATAGTTTGTACTTTACTGGATAGAAATAGCAGACTTTATAAGACAATACATTTGTGCATAGTCTGCAATTTGACCCTTTAGGCGGCATTGACGTCGAGATACCGAAAATAACGCGGGTGAAAAGCTCGTCCGTAATATGTAACTGCTGCATAATATACTCACATGTTTAGGAACCCAGTTACCTAAGTAATAATACACTAAATTATTAGATCTAGAGAGCCCACTGCCCTACGCGAGTCCGGTCTTACTAAAAGCCTTTGAGCTGATACATACAAAATAGAAAATTTTTGCTCTTTAGTAACGACATTAATGCTCAAGAACTTTTTTTTTTCTTACGAGATGGAAAATCCCTTCGGATCGCCGACTCTTGGGGAAATGAGAGCCGGAGTATGTGGTGTTACCACTAAAAACCACCTCGACTTTATCATGTACCCGTGTGTCGGCGGGTCGGGTATCGCCGAAGCATTCGTCGCATCCCCCCTACGGATATTGGCCCGCCAGATGGTCAGGTGGGCCCCGAACAAAGCTCAAGACCTTTCCCTACAACTAATGTCCTTTGATGGACTGAACTAAACACACTAAACAAACCTACAGCCTATTTATTTGACCACACTAACGTAAAAAGGTACGAGTACCTGTTATTGAATAGTGCTAGGACTACCAATATTTTTTAACACTAAAAGCTTGTGGTCGGCTTGTAACGATGTAGCAAAATCTAGAAAGCTGTCGTGTATACTCTGCCCATCTATGTATTATCATGAAACTTGGCAATTTTATGCAGACTATTCGTTGCCTGTAGCTACCCCCACATATTTTTTATTTTCAAGGAACGGTTTCTGTCCAATCTGGGAATTTCGGTGAATCTGGGGCCCAATTCTGCTAATTATATTTGTTCAAAATGCAGTTTCGATATGATGTCAGTGTCATTTTTACGTCATAATGGTATTCTCCTAAATTAAGAGACATTGAAATGATATTGCGAATATATTGAGAGTTGAACAATACATAAACGGTATTCTGCTAAATATATTTTTGTACAAAGACAAACGTCAAACTGTGAATACACATATTCAAAACACCCATATTTTAAATGTTCGATTTCAAATCGTACGTAACATCATTATTGATTATGTATCAAAAAATCTCTCACAATCCAACGAATAAATTCATTTACTAAAATGGTACTGGTTAGTATTATAGATTGCCATATTGCACTGCTAGGTAGTATCATCTGTATATATAAAATTCATTCACAATTCCCTGACTAACAGCAATGCACTGCCGAATCTACTGGGCACAAGATGCTATAAATTGGCATGTACGTTCCTCGAGGACCGTATGCTGCACCCTTACGGTCCCTGACCACATGAGTAGATAAACGGAACAGAGACACAGCTTCATACAACAGCGCGAATCGGTTGCACTACTACGAGCACGCGGCTTATGTGTGCGTGACCACTGGCCGCTTGTCGTGTACGCGGCGAGAGTGGAAAGAACCGGTTTACGTAGGCACAGGCAGTTGACAATCTTAGGGTTATTACGACGCACGTTGTTTGTTTTGTACGTTGCAAGTTTTAATATTTTAATGTAAAAAAGTGGTGTTTTATTATTAATAATGGTTGTTTATTGTTCTGTGTGTATGAATAATACTAGATGAAATAATTAAATCATTATAAAGATTTTAACAATGGTAACGTACAAATGGGTTTTTTAATTAGGTATAACTCCCGATAATTTCGTCGCATTTGTTGAATTGCTCGAGCAAAAGTTTCGCGAATATTTCTGATAAGTATAGGGACACGACAATGAAACACGACAGCTCAACGCAGACTGGTTTATTATAAGTTACCCACATACATAGGTTCACATACATAACACATTTCCCCTCTGAAATTTTACAAAGTAAATAGGTACTAATACTAGGCACATACACGACATTATGGCAAGATAGCAATTTATAACTTTAATAAACATAATTTAATAAGTCATGTTAATGTAAGTTGGTAGGTTAAGTTATAAGTCACATTATAATGTTGTTGATCTTAAATTCTACGAGTGGTACTAATTACAATAACATTATGAGTAGGTATAGTATGTAAGTTTATAAATGTGAAACGATTACATATTTCTTAATTTGTCTTGACAGCGTATGGCAGCTTTCCTACGAACGCGAGTATTATCTACAGTCGTAGTTGCAGTGGTCGGACTGCACGGCGGGGTCGACGGATGCTGCTGAGGATTATCCGTTCCCTCCCCAATACTGTCAAAAAACTCGTCTTGGACATTTGAGTCTCCTCGAATAGCCCACGACTTTGTTTTATTTTTATCCTCTTCAATTTCTTTATGTGGGCTTGACGACATAATGTCTACGGCCCTACTTAAAGAATGACGCGATTTGTGAGTGTGTAATTGGTCGATATGGCGCTTGTGAATTTGTCCGTTAGTAAATCTAACAGTATACGACACGGGGCCTATACGATTAGTTACCATACCTTCGGTCCATTTGCGATCAGACTTAGAATAGTCACGCATCATGACCGGTTCATCTGGCGCCAGTACGCGGGTCGCGCGGGCTCCGCTGCTCGCGCCGCCGCCTTGCTCCCGTCGCACTCGCAGCTGCTCGCTGCGCACTCGCTCAGCGGTATCGGGCCTCAATAGATCTAAACGTCCGCGTAACCGTCTACCTAAGAGCGTGACAGCCGGTTCGATTCCCGTAGTGCTTTGTTCAGTATTTCTATACATAAATAAAAAACGGTTTAACGCTACATTATAATTTTCGTTTTCGCATTGTGCCTTTTTCAAAACTCGTTTTACCGTTCGCACCGCATTCTCAGCCGCCCCGTTGCTGGAAGGATGATATGGCGGTATAAGGGTGTGTTTAATGCAATTCTGTTCTAAATATTTAGCAAATGCGCTGGACGAAAAAGGCGGGCCATTGTCGCTTACTATGCGTTTGGGCAAACCGAAACGAGCAAATAGTCGTCGCAAACAATCTATTACAATGGGTGCTGACGTTGTATTGACTTTTTCTACCTCTATCCATTTAGAGTGTGAGTCAATAATGACAAGAAAATATAAATTGTTAAACGGTCCGAGGAAGTCAAGGTGTAGACGGGACCACGGCTCGGCCGGCCAGGGCCACGAGTGCAGCGGCGCGGTGGGCGGCGCGGGCCGTAGCTCCCTGCAAGCGGTGCACTCGTGTGCTATGCGCTCGATATCTGAGTCTATATTCTCCCACCACACATAATTACGTGCTATTTGCTTCATCTTAACGATTCCCGGATGCCCATCATGAATTTCACTCAACACTGATTCTCTTAACGATTTTGGAACGACTATTCGATAACCCCATGTTATACAACCTTGCTCAATATGTAAATTGTCTCTCCTGTCATAATAAATCTTATAAATTGTATCTACTAATTTATCAGCTGGCCAGCCGTACATTATATACCCATATATTGTACACAAAAAGGCGTCTTTACGGGTTTCAGTTTTAATGTCCTTAAAACTGATTGGAAAGGTCTCTTGTGCATAATTTAGATAGCTGCCTTCCTTATCTTTACCTTTTAGTTGACCAAAACTCAACTCTAAAGGAAGGCGGAAAAGAGCATCAGCAAAACAATTCTTTGAAGATGTTACAAATTCAATGTCGAAGTCATACGCAGCCAATTTAACGGCATAACGTTGTAACCGACTGGCTGCGGTCACCGGTATACCTTTATTTTTACCAAAAATGTAACTCAAAGGCCGGTGATCGCTGCGCAGTGTAAAATGCCTGCCATATATATATTGGTGATGCTTAGTCACTCCAAACACAATGGCTAACGCTTCTTTGTCTAGTTGCGAATAGTTAACTTCGGCCGAATTAAGCGTTCTCGAAGAGCAACATACCGGTCGCTCGTACCCATCCGGGTACCGCTGCGTTAACACCGCCCCCAAACCATACGCACTGCTGTCTACAGACAATATTAACGGCAGACTCGAATCGTAATGAGCTAAAACCGGAGCGCTGCTTAACACAGTCTTAATTTTGAAAAATGCCCTATTACATTCGTCCGTCCACTGCCACTTTACGCCTTTTTTTAACAAGCCGTAAAGTGGCTTTAAAATATCACTCATATTAATACAAAATTTCGAATAAAAGTTTACGAGACCCATAAAACTTTTAAGCTGTGTGACGTTTGTAGGTTCTGGTGCGGCTATAATCGCTTCAATTTTCTTATCATCCGTGTGCAACCCGAATTTGTCAATTTTATAGCCCAAATAAGTTACACTGTTTTTGAAAAAATTACATTTAGAAAAGTTTACTCTCAAACCATTTTCGCTGAGCCTTTGTAACACAGTTTTTAAATTAGATAAATGTGTAGCTCTGTCTTTACCAGTTACACAAATGTCATCAGCAAAAACAGCAGTTGACGGCTATCCACACAACGTTTCCTCAATAATTTTTTGAAAATTTTCTGGTATACATTTAATGCAAAACGGAACTCGCCGATATACAAACGTACCGACATGAGTGGTGATTGCCGTCATCGGCTGGGAGTCTTTATGTAATAAACATTGCTGAAATGCGTTTGATAAATCGAGTTTTGTATATTGTTCACCACCCCCTAGCGCCGCGAACAAGTCCTCGATCCGCGGCAACGGATAGTGGTAATCTTTTAAGAGAGGATTAATGGTAACTTTGTAATCACGACACAATCTAATATTTCCATTTGATTTAATTACAGGCACTATAGGAGTGCCATACTCTGAACGATCAACTTTATAAATCACCCCTTCCCGCTGCAACCTATCGAGCTCCTGTTCAACGGGCGCGCGTAACGCTAATGGCAACGAACGTGCTTTAACAAAAACAGGCGTATAATCTTTTAAATAAAGTCGAAACTTGGTTTTAAAAGTGCCTAATCCCTCGGCGAAAACCTCTGGGAACTCGTTACGCAATGATAACGTTATCGAGTCGTCGTCCGTTAGATTATAACATTCCACAATTCCTAGTTTTAAATGTTTAATCCAGGTGCGACCCATCAATGGAGGCCCACCGTTCTCAATAATAAACAAGTCAAGTTTCGCACATTGTTTGCCACACATAACGTTGACCACAATGTACCCGACCGTCTCGATAACGTCACCTGTATATGATTTTAAAATTAACATTTTGCTTTTTATAGGGATGTTCGAAAAGTTGTCATCATAATACTGTTTAGAAATTACCGAAATTTTACTACCAGTATCGATTTCAAACGTACATTTAACATTTTCAACCATTAGATTAGCATAATAAGGCCCTTCGCCATCATTATTAATCACTAAATCATAAAAATTAGAACTGTCAATATCGGAATCCAAGTCATTTAAAAAAAACTGACCTTTATGTTTGTTCTCACTCCTATTTTTCTTGCACACTATTTTTAAATGGCCTTTTTCACCACACGAATCACAACTATATTGCTTGAACCGACACTTGCCTTCATTGTGGCCTGATTTACCACATCGCGAGCATGCGCGCTGCGCCCGGCCAGCGCCGCTGCCCCCCGCACGTGTGCGCGCGTTGGCTGCGCCCGGTCCGGCGCGCCCGCTGCCTGCGCCCGCGCTCAGCTGATGCAGGCCGTCGTCCTCGTGCTGTGCCGTGCCCGCTCCGAGCCGCGCGCCTCCCGAGGCGCTCGAAGCACACGCCGTAGCCGCGTGCCGCTCCGCCGCCTCCAACGCTAGGGCTAGTTCCACGGCGCGCTTGTAATCTATGCCTCGTTCTGCGAAGATTCTCGATCTCATGTCCTCATCGTTGAGTCCCGACACGAATTGATCTCGCAAACACACCTCTAAACAAGCGCCAAAATTGCACGTCTTCGCTAAATGTTTTAGCGCTTGAAGGTATTCGCGAATATTTTCACCTTGCCGTTGTACTCTCTGCCGAAAAATGTGCCTTTCCGCTATTTCCGATCTATCTGGTTCTAGGTGTTCTTTCACTAGTGCGACTAGGTGATCGTAGGATTTAGATTCAGGGGTATCTGGAGCGCACAAATCACACATTAACTCGTAACACTCCGCGCCTACCACCGTCACTAACGTGGCTACTTTTAATGTATCATCGATATTATTTAACGTAATAAATTGATTCACTCTTCGAACGTAAGCGTCCCAATTATTATTTGCAGTGTTAAAAGCTTCAATACGTCCAATAGGCATTTTTATTTTCAATATTATATACACGTGAAGGTATGACTAATCGCTCGTCGCCAGTGATAAGTATAGGGACACGACAATGAAACACGACAGCTCAAAGCAGACTGGTTTATTATAAGTTACCCACATACATAGGTTCACATACATAACAATTTCGATCTTGAAATAAATATTGTCAATGTTGGCAACGAAATACTTAACAACTCATTAGTTGTGAAATTGTGTAAAAGCAATTAATTTTTACAAAACCAATGACTATCAGAAAGTAATCAGCCATCGATAGGGCTTACAAAAAACAGGTGCATGCGATTTTCGACCTTAGTGACGTAACTCAGAATTTACAATTTTAGTAACGTATCAATGTCAGAAAGCAAGAAAATAACAAATAAAAGTATGTCATGAATTGTCAATAAGGTCGAAAATCGCATGCACCTGTTTTTTGTAAGCCCTATCGATGGTTGATCATTTTATAGTCATTTGTTTTGTAGACGTTCATTTGTCTTACACAATTTCTTTTTAAACTTATTTTAGATACCTATCCCCGTGGTAAAACTAGTGGCCATAATAGCTAAAGGAGATTCCTATGTTTATTAGCAAAATAGATCATATTACCAGAAAATATTCAACACGATTAGTGGTATCGTTGGGAATATCAAATAAATCACGTCGTCACGTCGTGTCCTTGGTAACAAATGTATATTTTTATTCCGTGCTTTTAAAAGTTTCAGGTGCATGCCTTTTTTGGTTCCACTCGCTATTTTATTTACAACAGCTGTACTTCTGCCGTATAGTGAATCCGTCGAGTCCAAGAATCTGCCCAATCCACGAATCTGTCGTGTTGGGAATCTGCCAAATCACGAATCTGTCCAATCCAGAATCTGTCGTATACCGAACAAGCGATTTGTCTTAACCTATTGTGACAACCCTACCAAAATAGGTAACAAATTTACAAGCTATTAAGAAGCTGTCTCTCTGTTCGGTTTATTTACTCATGTGCCCTGACTAAGAAGAGATTTCCCGAAACATCTACCAGAAAGTAAGGAACTGTTAAAGTGAAATAAAATGTGAGAGCGTACTTGCGTGCATATTACATAAAAAACAAATCATAGGCAACGCTGTAACATCAAATTACCAGCAATAAAGTTAATTATTTCATTAATGGCAATACCTACTCATGTCGGGATATTTAACATTAAATTGAATATATCGAAATTAGAATAGAATGACATTGTGTAGCAGAATACCGATTTTGAGTCAATTCAAAATATAATCTCATTCCATTCAAAATATGATGTCGATGTCATCTAAAATAGCAGAATTGGTCCCCTGATCTTAGTGCAATCCTACGGTGCCCAAGGAACATACATGCCAAATTTCAGCTTTTTACCCTCAATAGTTTTGGCTGTGCGTTGTGAGTCAGTCAGTACAATGATAATAAAATTATGATAATTAGCGAGACTTATTAGTCTTGCTAATTATCATAATTTTATTATCATCCAGCTTAAAGCCTGATTACGCGATCAAACCCTGGAACGCTTTGCAATAAACTCATCGCATGTAGTCACATCATCATCACCGCCCTAGCGTTATCCCGATTGCATCCAAAACTTACAGCCTTGGAGCCCGAGGTCCGCTTACTAGTCTAACCAGATATGACAGAATATCAACTTTTCCACAGTGTGACTGCCGTCTGACCTCAGTAACCCAAAGGAATAGCGATATTCTATGCTTAAGACCAGTATCAGTTTATTTGAGGGTACCGACTCACCGTAACGACTATCAAAGATCTTCATGACAGCCGGGACCGACGATTTAACGTGCTCTCCGAGGCACGGGGCCAGCGATAATTAACAAATGATTACGCACTTAACTTCGAAAAGTCATCGGTGGATTCGAACCCGGTACCCTCTGCATTCCGGTCCGTTGGTATCTCCACTGCTATCGCTTCCTAACAATAAATGAAAAAAATCTGAACAAGATACTAAAATCAACAAAGCGCGTATTTTTTATGTCCGTGATTCAAATTAAAAGGAGCTGGGTATTTCCTTGTCCTTTAACTTTAATCTAAACTCCACTTAATCTCGGCAAACATTGATGGTTCTTGTCATCACAAATATATTCTTAGAAATGTTATCAAGAGTTCTTATGCTATCGGAAAGCCTTATTCAAATGTTACTTGCCTTGAAATATTTTGCAGCGCTCTCTGTAATTTCACTGTTTTGACCGTATTTTAATTTGAAATTAACTTAGTTGACGGCTTAGCGACGAAAGTGAGATCCTCACAAGTTATGAGTAATATGATATTAAACATAAATATAAGAATGCCTTTTGGTGTTTTGACTTTATTTAAAAAAAAAGAAAAGTATTTGTTAAGTATGAAAAAATTTTGTTTTATATATTTTGTAGTTAAAAACCTAAGATGATAATGCTTTTCAACAACTAGCTACATTTGAATGGGATTTGTTTTATTAATAGCTCATAAGCGGCTAAAGGTCCAGTATTATATGTTAAGGTGAATCAAAAGAGCACAGAGTCGATGGGTTTACTAGTAGGCATTCTTCTACCTTCTAGCGCCATTAACAGATCCGCTCAGTGATATTATAATATTGTATTGTCAATTGCGAAGTTTCATAGTGCTCCAAGAACTAAAAGTAGGCAAAATTCAGCTCTTACGATTTGATAAAATAGTACCGTTGACTTATAAAAGGGTTATTTAAAGGTTTTGTCGGTCATATTAATCAGAACGGTAATTATTTTTCAATTTGTTAGGCTCTTTCTATATTATTTAAATAAAATATCGCGTAATCTGTTCCTATGACTATATATACATATAACTAAGTTGGTCGAGTAAAAAATGTAAAAACGTAGGCAAGTTTAGTTTATTTTATAAAATAGCATTTAGCTAACTTTTTTTAATATTTAGCGCGCCACGAGGCCAAAATCTCGTTTAAAAAATTAGCATACCATAATTTCATCCAAATTGTTTTTGTGGTTATTTTTGAACCGCAATGAAATGAAGCTAACTTTCGTATTTATACCTCCAACACGTGTAATATACATTTATTATAAGACAGTTTTAGCGAAATATAAATATTTTTATCTTGCTTTTTCATATTTTCCCGAAGGAATTTTAAAAGTTACACTTACACTGCTATCAGTGGATAGTGTTGTGATTTAGATGGCTGATTACCGTTTAGTAGTTGTATGATTCCAACAAAAACAACACTTAGTGCGATACAGAAATATTGTTTGGAGTCTATTTGCCATTGTTATACGCAATGAAAAATAGTCTAAGCGTTCTTTGTGTTCTTTGACTGAACATTTGCTAAGTCTTTCGTGACGTTAAGTTTCCATATAAAAGACAATCTTTAAAAAAATAATAAAAAAATAAACTTCATCAATTATATAGCCCGAGATCCGGCTGCAAAAATCTTCAGGTATCTGTTTGTTTGGTGAAACTAACAGATACCTGTACCATGGCTACCTACAGCCATAACTATGTATTTAACATAGTATCAGAATGGATTACAGCAGCCTTGCTTGAAAATTCAACCGCAAGTAAAATAAACTTTAGAATGTCACGTTCACTTTTTATTTAATGCAATTTTATTCATTTGAGAAGACAATAAATTATTTGTTTTATAGATTTTTGCAGCCTGATCTCAGACTATATAGGCAAATTTAATTCGTAAACCATTCACCATTTGCATCCATTTACGATGTTCTTCGGCCATTGTTGAATATTGATGAAGCACAAAGCCTGATTTATAATGCAGGTGGAAACCTAAGCCATAATTCGCAACCAAACGCCCATTGCATTTGAGCACGGTTAAAACTGACTGTTGCTCGCTAGCTGTAATACCTGCTGTAATGATTACTCATGGACATCAGTGGAACGCGCCGTGGTTTTTAACCCATTACCCTCTGCATAGCAGTCTGCTGGTATCTCCACTAGGCTATCGCTGCCAACCCAATTTTATTTTTAATTAGGTATGGCACAAATGCCGGGGACGCGAGGCACTTGCCAAAACTTAACTTTATTTTCAATCAACGGAGAGAAATCGAAACGACAATATATTTATGAACCCACAACTCTCGACCCATTTCTGAACGGTGAAGTAGCACAACGCCATATAGACGTGTTTATATGTACTTACTATGTGCATAGGGTTCCCACCAAGTACATGGGGTCCCAAGCCAACCTCACCTGCAAGTGGTGCACCTGCCGATCAACGGACGAGGCTCTGGCAAACAAAATATCCCGATAAGCGGCAATAGGCTCGCCACCTATTACGTGGGATCAAAACACTGGCGAAAAGTGGGCGTTTAATATGCCTCTGCCTACCCCTTCGGGGAAACAGGCGTGAGTCTATGTATGTATGTATGTATATGTACTCCCCAGTATATGCTTTTCTTGCCTGTTGATTTCCGCAGGATGAAACTACGTAGGTATTCTTTGTAAAATTAGTTTTAGGGGACATAGGGTATCCAAAATAGTGTACTGAAATTTTGATTTTGTATTACTAATCCGTCACCACACGGACAAAGATAAATTAATCATACTTCTACAAAGAAAAAGTAATTCAAATTATGTTATATAGGAATTAAAAGATCGATGATCCAAAAAGCGTACTCACTTTGTTTCCTTATCAAATTCGAGAATTATCGTTTGTATAAACATTGATTAACGGCTCAAAAGCGTCAGCTCACGCTTGTTATCCTACTGCCAAGGATAAACGTTTTAAACTAAGATGCCGTCAGATCATTGACGCTGAATTAAAATCTTACTTCTATAGAAATTAATCGTATTGAATGGCAGGTCTTGCCCTCATTTTTGGAGAATGAGGTAAGGAGAAAGAGGCATAATTTTTGCCGTTGATTTATTAAACTGATGGCTCCTTAAGATACATATCACTGCAGCAACAGTAAAAATAGGAAACGGCTTAAAACTGAAAAGTCTAATCAAAGCAGATTATGCCAAGAAAAGCCAAATCTCTAAAACTAGGTCACAGTCCACACAGCCAACATAATCTCAAAAAAAGTGACATTATTGTGACACACATAACACATAACATGTGTGTCACAATAAGGTTACTTTTTTATATATTTATATATTGTGAAAATTATAAAAATAGGTACTCAAAATCAAGACTTAATTTTTAATAACAACAAGAATAGAAGTCATACCAACTTCTTTTACTACCTACTGCAAATTACCATAATTATGAATCTGACTTTCGGGATCCTGCCTTTTCGCCGAATATTGTTTGGCCGATTATCACTTGCCAACCAACGTTTCGCCTATTTTTCACATTGACGACTAACGATTTTCAAATTTTTGTATGACAATGTTTCATTTGTGAAATCGAAAGGAATCGGTTAGGTTAGGTTAGTATGCTGATAAACAATGCACGTCAACTGAAACAATGGCTGGTTAGGTTAGGTTAGAACTGCGACCACAACGCACGAGCGTGCCGCGGCAGCGGCCGGCGAAATGCCAGAACCAAATCGCTTTTATTTCACTACACAGGGCATTTATTTCACTACACAGGGCAAATATGCTACATCGGTTAGGTTAGAACTGAGACAATAAAAGGAAGACCAAACGTAAAGTTGGTAACTGTGAGGTTGGGAAATAAAAACAAAATTATATCACAAGTTGGCAAATGATTATTCTGCGAAATAAAATTCTGCGAAACGTTAGTTGGCAAGTGATAATCGGCTGAACAATTTTCGGCGAAAAGGCAGAGATCCCTGACTTTCATTGCGGAGTTTGACAATAACTTGACAGACGATTAACTTGCTATACAACGTCAAATACATGCAATTACCCTATGCCTAAAGCAGATTTTGGATTTATACGTAGAAAGGAAATTATGTAATACCGTACTGAATTTGCACAAGCTAGGTATTAAACATAAATCTTCAGAAACCGCGCGATACCTAAGTTGTGTCGTTAATCAGTAAACTGACATCCTTATTACGTTGTTAATAAGCGAAGAGGGACATGACCTGTAATAAGAAGCTTTATAGCTACCTATTTGAATATTTATCAGCTACTCATAAATCTAGACCCTTGTTTTCTTACAGGTAAATTAATGGTCCAATAACTCTGTGATTACATTAATAAGTTTATGCGTTTTATACATGTTAACATCCTCATTGTGTAAATTATCATTAGTTTCGGGCCTCAGAGAGCCCGTTAAGCCGTCGGTGCCGGCTGTCATGAAGATCTTTGATAGTCGTTATAGGACGTCAGTACCGTGAAACTGACAGTAATATTCTAGACCATGAATCGCACAAATTATTGTCTGTTCTATAACAGGTTCCATTTTAGGTTCGATTCATGGTAATCAAACCTAAAATGGAACCCTCGGAAACCCTCATGAAAACACTCGGTGTGGTGCTGGCAAGGTGGCCGCGGTAACCATAACGTTTCGGGTAACAACCCTAAAACATCTAATTTATAAAAGCTGATCAATCTATGAATATGTTTATTTTAAGTCGTATCTTCCTTTCATCCTGGCCCTCTGCCTTAACCTCTTGTATGCCGGAATACCAGACACAATTAAAAAGCTATTGTGTCTCGTTGAGATCTGCGTTCCGGCATACAAGGGGTTAAATGACATTACGGTTTCAATGTCTTTTATTTTGAGGTCAGTCAGTCAATCGAAATTCATGAGCTTCTTTATCATTGTCTTCAAAGGAATGCTAAATTCATTTGAAGCAAAAAACATTTTCTTTTCATTTAGAATTTACTTGGCTTTTGATGGTGGAACCTGTCTATAGAAACAGGATCCCATAAAAACAATATTTGTCAAAAAACCATCTCGCTACCGTAAAAAGTTGTGAGATCCATGTAATACCCAGTCAGTTCATTAAAAATCTTTAATGTTTTAAATAAATAGATTGACTCAGCCATCGCATGAAAACACAATATATCTCATAAGTAATACATACGAATATAATATAGTTTGTTTAGTGCGATTGCCAAGTCAATCTATTTATTTAAAACATTAAAGATTTTTAACTAACCGACTTGGTATTACATGGATCTCCGACTTTTTCCGGTGTACGGCGACACTTGGTTTTTTGACAAGTATTGTTTTTATGGGATCTCATTTCTTTTTGTAGATAGTCCTACTTTTTCCCTTTCCGGTAGCTTCTACTTTTAGTACACCAACAACAAATTTTCTTAATAAAAGCCCTTACTGCAAACGAAATTTTGTAATCTTATATGTTAATATTGGATTACAAAGTTATTAATGCAGTTGATGTATGTCGAAAACTGGACTGAAATTGAAAACTGTTTTAGTTTTTCCTTAATTCATACACCAAACACTAATTGTATTCAAAATTCGAAGCTTCTATGTCTGCTAGAAGTGCCTTAGACTTTGATGATCGGTCAGTGAGTGACAAAATCACGAAAATTGACTCGTTATAATTTTTAAAGTACTGGTTCAAATTAAATGAAATTTGAAATCTTAATATATAAAATCCTTGCGTTACTGACTGACTGACATACACGCTACAGCCGAAACTATTAGGCGCAGGAAGCTGAAATTTGGTATGTATGTACTAAGAAGGGATTTCCCGAAATTCCCACGGGATCGGCCAAAACGGGTAAATTTAAAAAAAAAATGCAGGCGTAGCTGCTGGCGTCCTCTAATATACCATATTTATACAATGCCTGTTTGGGTACTCAAAAAACAGGCTTCTAGTTTTAGCCACAACGAAGTTATAGGATAGGTATATTTTGGTCGAAAATGGCCTGAATTGCTTCGAGAAAAGGATGGTACGGCCGTGCCGCTTTTTTGCTCGACTTGGCGGGGGCACTCCAGTGCCCCCAGATTATTACCCATTTATTGATACGTTACAAGACTGTTGGAAAATAAAATATACTGAATATTTTACTGATTCCAATTTTACCAGACGCATTTTGCATGTCTTTTAATAAGTCAATGTTACAAATTTGGAATCATGAACTGCTTACTGATAAAAAATGCTTCACTTCGTTTTATCTTTAAAAAACTTGATTATTAATACCTTCTCTACTGCCTTATCGATAAACGATGTGTACGTACATTTTGTAAAAAACCAAGTCAACAATATCCCAGCGTTTTATAAAATAGGTATCCGTGTAAAACGCAAGTAAGCTATATATATATTTTTTTAATTTATTCGTTACATTCAAGTACCAGATTGAATTTGTAAGAACATAACAAGTGAATCCTTGAAAGTAATGAGATATTTCAAATTCCAAGTTCATGTTGCTATTACATCTTAAGGAGTCGATGTAAGTTTTGATGTCCTCAACCTATGAATTCCTAACAAAATAACGTACTTTGAACCAATTTCCTTTTAATATATTATGTATTATATTCACCTCATTTACTCCGATGATATTATGCGCGACATTTTAATGATCAGAACGTGTGGATATCATGCGAAATATTATTCTATTGCCTCGTTACTCGCCTAGCAACACATATGATATAATTTCTAAATAATGATGAGAATAGAACTTTAATTATTTGTGTTCATGTTATATCTCAGCAAGAAGACATTTTTGTTACGTTGGAGATAATATTTAACTGCACGGTTGGCGTAGTGGTTTAAGCGGCCGCCTCGCCGCTTGATACTGCGCAGAGTGTTGTGGGTTAGATTCCCACACGACACAACAATTTGTGTGCCTCATAAATTGTTGTTTCGAGTATGGGTGTTCATTGTGTCCGTTAGTTGTATGTTTGTAAAGTCCCCCGCGACACAGGATTTAGTCCTAATGCGGGAATTGTATTTAAAAAAATATAGGTACTTGCAAACAGCGAAGGACATTCAACATTTAAAACTGTTCGTGGAATGTTTGCTCCGATGTTTTTGGAATAAATAGCTCGCAAATTGGCAAACGAGAGTGACCTTTTCATCTGTATAGTGAATGTAAATATAAGTAAAAATGTTATAGGCAACTGTTCTTTGAACATTGAACTATTACATTTTTGGTAGTAACATTATGAAATTAAATGGTAGTAGAGCCTTGTTAATTTCAGCATGAATTCAGACCAACCGGCTCGCATCGGGCCGGGCCGGGCGGCATTTTACAATGCGGCAAAGAAGATTGAAATGTATCAACAGTAATTACAGTTTATATTTGCATGCAACTTACGCATAGTTACCTCCGTCGGCATCCCGCGACGCCTAGCGACGTGTCGCAGAATGCATTCGGCTGTCGCGACGGCCGATCGGCCCCGACTGGCTCCGAACGGCGCCAACGGCATCCAATCGGCTGCCGTCGGGTCCGTTCGGAGCCGGTCGGCCGTCAGTCGTGGAATACGAACCGGGATTACGGTGCAGCAACTAGCGAATCATTCAAGTTGTGTTCTTCAAGAGACAGTTAACATATTAAAGTTAAATATGGATACGGAAGAAAAATTAATTACTTTACTTCAGACATATGATTGTCTTTATGAAGTTAATTACGGTCAATACAGTGACAATTTTTCGTTTCTTCTTGTTTTTTTTTTAATTATTTTCTTCTACCTCTAATGCCAGGGCTAGCAAAACCACGTCCCACTCCACCATATTTTAAATAAAATTTCACTTTACGTCTACGCGGCGCAATGTGAGCATCACTTTTGGGCGCTTGTTAGAGCGGTACGGATGCGAGCGGACGCTGTCGGCTGCCGCGGCACGCGTACGGCTACCGCGGTAGCCGTACGTATGCCGCGGTAGCGATACGGTGTCGACAGACGCGTTCCGCTGCCGCGGCATACGTTCGGCTGCCGTGGCACGCGTACGGCTCCGTTCCGATGCGGCGCGACACGAGCCGGTTGGTGTGAATCGTACCTGAGAGTGCCGGAGGCCCTGCCCCCTATTCCTTCTCCCTCATCTCACTCCTTATCCTATCCCTTTTCCCAACCCCAAGGGGCGGCAACGCACTTGTGACTCCCATGGTGTTGCTTGTGTCTATGGGCGGTGGTAATTGTTTACCATCAGGCGATCCGTCTGCTAGCTTGCCGCCCGTTACTATAAAAAAAAATCATTAGTTCGACTGGAGAAATGTCGTACAAACATACACACTTGCCATTATTTATATTTTTTTACATATAAATCGTAATAAGAATGAGATTACTGAGTGATGAAAGACCACATCTAGAACTAATTTCACATTCGTTAGCTCCTTAATATCTGTAATTATCTTAAATTAAATTGTATTCCTGTCACACTTTTCTTAC
Source organism: Euclidia mi (assembly GCA_944739405.2). NCBI lineage: Eukaryota > Metazoa > Arthropoda > Insecta > Lepidoptera > Erebidae > Euclidia > Euclidia mi. The sequence continues at coordinate 90,576,004 of OX123185.2, read as the reverse complement.
AACAAGAGTTCTTCATTTCTCTATTTCTGCTATCTTTTGTCATTGTCCCAATTTTCACGTGCTAAAACTTATATCTGAAATGCTTTTCTTATATTATGATTGTGTTCTGAAAAAACCATAAAATACCCCAACTTCCTGCTATTACTCCTTGCTTGATATAATATATTGGTTTTTGTTATTTAAGAATCATATTATATAAAAAAATCACCACTTTAGCCCATTTTAAATTCATTTAATCAGGTAGCCAAAAGTTATACCTATAGTTATTTATAGCTCAAGTCCCTTAAATAGTATTGTGTTATACAATTTTATTATACACGAGTAACAAAACCACAGATTCCAACACCTCAAACAAAACACCACTTAAGCCTATTGATACGCGAGTGCTTTAGTGAAATTATTTTAAACATTAATAACGTAGTAATCTTTAATGTTTTTGAAATATTATGTATTTCATTTTCAACTCTTTGATTTAGAGAACATTTATTTCCATTCATTTTTATAACTAACTTGTTTGTACTCAATTATGTTTTTATGAAAGAACTAGACTTAGCCCACGTGTGGCCTTACTCCTTAAGAATTGCTGAAAATCCACTGTTAGTGCTCCTCTACATATCCCAATTAAAATACATATATGCACAATTTCAGCTACCTCGCTCAGTAGTTTCGGCTGTGCGTTGTCTGTCAGTCAATAAGTAACGAAATAATATAATTATACAGAACTTCTGCGAACCCATAAACGTAATTTCACGTTGGGATTACATAAAAAATAATTAAGTATCATCATAAGTGTCACAACGAATCGGAATGTAATTTATCAACCTTGCAACGTTATGTTTGGTATGTCCACAGAGATAACGTCTTTTCCATTACATCTTTTTGTGTGTGGAAGTTAATCTAACATGAGAGGTATTTGGACAACTAAAGTCCACTGAATCCTTCGTCGGGTGCCTTTTTCACGTACTATAAGCATTAATGATATGAGGGAACTAGCACACAAGCTCATTAAAGCTCTTCATGGATGATCATGAGCGATTAAATATTCTACTCTAATTCAACACTCAACATTATATCAAAGGTTTATAAGTGTTACCTTTCATAAACTATATTTGTTGCAATAGCCTATTAGCAGCGGTGAAAGATTATTATTTTAAATTATTATGAAGTAGGTACGCTTACAACTACCATTTCTCTCCTGGCAATGAAATCTCCATCCAAGGGTTGCCTGGTACAAATCGCTTTTTGCGATAAGGCTGCCCTTTAGACTGTATCTAATGTGAAATTCTTTAAAATATTTACATATGTAAGAGTACTATGATAATAAAGTGATAATAAATAATAATAAATATGTACAACAAATTTGTAAACAGTCATGAAAAACGAAACTGTTCTTTTATGTAACGTTAACAAATCATTACCTATCTGCATTTGCCTTATTTACGATAATATCAAATCTTTAAGGGATCTTTACGACCATTATTTTTATTACGAGTGTATAATGGCTGCATCTTAATCGTGACCTTTGTTACAGGGCGTGCTTTCCCGAGAAGTCAGAATGTAAGCAGGCGACGCCTCCTCCAGTCAGCTCGAGCCAAGATGCCACCGCCTGCGTAATTAGGGGCAGCCATACTGGGCGCACAGGTATTTGCTATATAGTTTTCACTGTACTTTCGTCATTGTTCTTGGAAGAGATGAAACTGACTTACTAGAACATGCTGATAAATTGTGATATCTTACCATATTGTCCATTTGCATCACAACTAACTAAACTTATTTATCACTAGACTTTGACCACGGTTCCGTCCGCGTAGTTCTATTTTACCCCCTTAGGGTGGTAATTTATAAACATTATACACTCCCTGAGGAACATACATGCCAAATTAAAGTTTTTGCGCCAAGTAGTTTTGGCTGAGCATTGTCTGTCAGTCAGTCACTAACGCAGTAATTTTATCTGTACCTATATACACCACTATTTTTAATTAGTACAAAATATATAACAGGGCTCTAAGTATCTTTAACTGATCATATTTGTGTAGGTAAAAAATAAAAACACTAAGTCCCAAAACTGTCTTAAAACTGTCCACAAAAATACGTAATAATTGGTAAATGCATAACTTAAACTATGACTAGTAAATTAGTAGTAGTAGTAAACTACTCCATTGATAAATTCCCCCCTGTTCCTCTGCGCAAACAGTGCTAAATTGTAACCGGTAGTGAGCGCATCGTTTTTTCGATGGCCTATCAGTTCACATCACGGGAGTATGTAGCTATGCTTGGTGCGTACATTTTGAGTGGATAAAACGCGAGTGCAGCTGTGCGCTTGTACAGGGAAGAGTTTAGAGTCCAGTGGAGGGATCGAGGCGGCCCTGTAGCTTGGCCTTCATGCTCACCTGACCTCACGGCCATGGACTTCTTTTTGTGGGTGTACAAATGTGAGCCGGTTAGTGTCGAACAATTAAAACAGCGCATTCTGGACGCCTTTGACGAAGTGAAAAGACAGAAGCGTAATTCTCTCGTAAAAAACAATTTAATAAAACGTGCCATTCTGTGTATTGACAATAGTGGTGGACATTTCAAAGGACAATTGAAATACTTGTAAGTAAAAATTACCTACCCACGTAAATAATAATTTGATGCGGGCGGCTCAAAATCGGTCTGTGTGTAGAACCTTGGGGGAGCCCTCCAGCAGTGGACGTCTCTAGGCTGACATGATGATGATGAATTTAGTCCAGAATACCTTCTTTTATTTTGATATTTGTTTGCTTTCTAATTACATATCTCCGTATTTAATTACATGTAAAACGGGTAATTTTGCCGGTCCTAAGCCCGAATGAAGTATGAAGGAGAGGGTAGAATTAAGAAAATTAAAAACCTACACTTATTATTTTGCTTCATTTTATTTTTAAGCCTACCTACATCATAAGTGCGACAGATAGAATGCGAATGAGCAGGATGAAATATTATTAATGAATTAGTGAATAGATTGTAAAATATGACTATGATTTAAGTGAGATTTTCTACAATAAACAAATGATAATAACTTTGCTCTTATGGATATTATGAAATTCTTACGTCACATATATGATAATCATGTCTTCGCTAATCTGTCCTTAAAGTTTTTGTACTAATTAAAAAATAGTGGTGTATAAAATCCATGCGTTACTGACTGACAACGTTTCAAACTACAGGCCAATTTCCGTATTAAGCTCGCTTTCTAAAATCCTTGAAAGTATTAAACAACTCTTTGATATAATTTTTATCAAGATACAATATTATTGCGAATAACCAGTACGGGTTTAAACATAGCATTTCTACTGAGGACAGTGTTTTTGATCTGAGTTTTTGATCTGACTTACAGTGTCGCTGCTAAACTAGATAGAAAGCTTAAATGCTATGGTGTCTTCCTAGATCTATGCAAAACATTCGACTCTGTTTCTATTCCTATGCTACTAAATAAGATGGAGACTATTGGAGTACGTGGTTTAGTCCTGAAAATGTTCACTGACTATCTTTCCGACAGAAGATAATGTGTAAAAATTGATTTACTTGTCAGTGCAGATGAGACCATCACTTTTGGCGTGCCGCAAGGCAGTATATTAGGCCCTACCTTATTTCTTATATATACAAATGAATTGTGTAATCTATCCATTCGTCACTGCGAAATATATACCTATGCAGACAACACAGCACTCATCGTTTATGACGATGACTCGGATAAAGCCAAAATAAGAACTGAACGCTCGCTCAGCCTGGTGATGGACTCGCTCTCAGCGAACCTATTAACCCTCAACGTTGATAAGACTAAATTGATTCGTTTCTCTCTGCCCAATTCCGCCTCTTTGGCCATAGAATCTGGCGTCGTTAAAATACACGCCTGCTCGGATTACGATAGCGATTGCCTCTGTTTGTCATTATGTTTGGTTTCGAGCATTAAATATTTAGGAGTGTACATCGATGAAAAACTTAACTGGCGCCCCCATATCGAAGCATTATGCACTAGGATAAGGAAGTTGATGTACATTTTTAAGAGTTACTTTAATCGACTGAACTAAGTACGCTAAATCTAGTTTACCAAAGTTTATGTGCCTCAATTATAACCTACTGTATACCAGTATGGAGAGAAACTTATAAAAACCTTCCTATCCAAGTAGAAAGGTCTCAACTGGCGATACTTAAGGTAATGCACTCTAAATGCAAAGGCTCTCCAACTGATCAGCTATACACAGAATCCTAAGTTCTCACAGTACGTCAACTCTTCAGTTTGCGCACAGATTTGCGACGTCACTCCACCCTACCTTTCAGTACCAAAAGCCTGCTTAGATGTCGAGGTCACTCTGTCTGTGATCCCGTAAAATGTCGCACTTCGTTAGCTAGCCGCCAGTACATAGCACTAAGCGCACGAGTCTATAATAAAATTCATCGCTTGATCAATATTTAAACATTAAAGAAATTCAATTTAAAAAAATATCTCACTGAGTGGATGCAAACCTTGTCATACAAGGACACTGAAAATATTTTAGCGATTAGTTCTTAACTTGCGTGATAAACTGTAACTGACAAATATTTTTATGTATAACCTAGTTGTCATATCATCTGTATTTTTGGAGGGATATTGTCCCTGAGATACAAGTATATTTTTACTTCGTTTAGGGGCCAGTTGTCCATTTCGTATTGATTAATTGTTTGTACAACTTATTTTTCCATGTACTTCTGTTTTTGTCTGATACTTATATTGAATGTACAATAAACGTTATTATTATCTTATTTCACTGACAGACCCGCTACAGCCTAAACTACTGAGCGCAAGTAGGTGAAATTTAGCATGTATGTTCCTTGAGGAGTGTAGGAGAGCACTAAGAGAGGATTTTTAGAAATTCCATTCTTGACGACAAGTACGCTTGGAAATAAATATTCTTTTATTAGGCAAGTTTTTTGTTTATTAGGTCAATAAGCAGTTTTATATTGTAGTTAATTACCGTATTCTCTTTTCATACTACATTTGCATTCTTGTTCTACTCATTTTATTATAATTTATCGGATTTGTAACTCGTGGTCATGAGCTGCAAACTAATAGATTGTAAATTGCTACAGGTTTATATACTGTTACTTTCCGGGACATGCTGTTACACCATAGCCCTGAACAGTCATGTTCGCGAGTTGCCTACATTAAAAGACGTAAGTGGATGCTCCTGTTTCACCATATTCACGTTGGGAGGCTTATCAAATGAACATAATTTATTGCTTGAGTATGATGTCAATATAATGTCAACTTTATTATATAACTTATGCATTAGCTTATGCATTAGTAGATAACTCACAATGTGAAACAGTTGCAGCTCCTTACAAAGATCACATGTAAAACCATTATACTGGCAGTTAAAAAGAGTGGCCACGAGTTTTATTGCCCGTTTTTCTCGTGGTTCTACCTATTGCATTGCGAACGTGGCAGTAAATGTAAATATATAATCATCAAGTAATTAACTTTAATTTTTGACGTTCATAAGCGCACTCACTTTAGGCCACAAAGTGACCTTTGTGGCCTAAATGAATAAATGATTTTGACTTTGACTTTAAGGGTGTAAAACAGGTGAGAGTTTGTAGCTTCAAACTTTGTATATTGGTTCCTCAAATGAAGTTAGTGAACATCAAGATTTTTTTTGGAAATTCCTACAAAAAGTATCCATTTAGTGTAGGAATTTTTAAAAAGAACCTCGCTGGATAAAAGGTTTGTATGAAACCTTGTTAAAACATTTTATCTAAGCGAAATTTACGCGAGCAAAGTAGCGGGCAAAACCTAGTAAGTATTATATATTTCGATTAGACCATGAGGTGCAACCCTTCCGCGCAGCTAGTCAATATTCTGCCTACTTATAATAAAAAGAGACAAGCTTTCGAAATTGCAAGGTCACGAGATATTACTTGCGTAATGACTTAAGTATTTCTATTTCTGAAGCTGAGTTTTGTATGATTGACCTAGAATAAGAATAAGAACGGCAGGCAAAGCGAAAGCTTTTACAAAAGTGCTTTGAAGTCCTCATTATGATAGTTCTTAGTGTCAAAACAGTTTATAGCGTATTTTTATGTTTTCTTTTTAGTTGAAAGGTGAATGTTTCGATTTAATATTTACTTTTAAACTTATCTTATACGAATAAATCTACCGGAAAAACGCTCGCTTGGTTAAGAATGCTTCGGGTTTTCAAAAAGTTTTTCATTCCAACCTTCAACCAAAGTTGGTGTCAACTAAATCAGTGCCTACTAAACCTGGAACCACAAAACTTTGGAACTCAATTTACTATGTAAATGGCATGGGATGTCTTTGACCAATTCCGTCAGAAGTCGTAACTTAATTTGATAAGAAACTTGAGTAATGTGAAAAATCGACGAAAAAGAAAACTTGCGATCAGTTTTGTAAGAAGTTATGGTAACAATAAAAGCTTCTACATTTTATGTATGTATTAAGTGAGGCGAGAATACTATATAATCTTAGTAAAACGAATCGTAAATTCTTTTTTTTTACTCTGTTTTTTAAAGTATACCTCCCGCGCTAGGAATAAATCCTGTGTCGCGGGGAACTTTACAAACATACAACTAATTGACACGATGAACACACAGAGTCTTGACAACAATTTATGGTTTACATATCCTATGTGTGAGGATCGAACTCAAAACACTCGGCGCAGTGTCAGACGTCAAGGCTACCTGAAATCTCTACGCCAACCGTGCAGTCAAAACGAGAGTCAACTATCAGTCATTAACAATAGTTTGTCATTAAACTGGCAGGTGATTGGCATAGTGCATGTTAGTTTGAAGACACAAGTAACGGGTAAAGGTAACAATGCGTTTACGGCAATAGGCTAGTTGACAAAAAAAATTTATAAGTCCGTCCTTTAGATTATTCAAAAATAAGCGATACGTATTTTTTTATTTGTAAATTAAACCAAAAATGACCAAGATATAGCTCATTAAAGTAACATATAACGTCACGCCGTGCTACATTTTTTAGCACTAGATGACGTCACACGTAACTTTAATGGGCTATATGTTTGTTATTTTTTATTTAATCGAAAAAAGAAAAAATACGTGTCCAATATTTTTTCATAATCAAAAATACGGACTTAATAAAATGTAATTATTTTGACCCTGGAACCCTATTCCCAACATTTGTAAACTCTTGTGTTCAAAGTCTCTTGAGAAGATGCCTACAAATTATTGACCAAAGTCTTTCAAATTTTCTACTGATTTTATAAATATACTAGAGGACGCCAGCAGCTTTGCCTGCCATTTTTTTTATTTACCCATTTTGGCCGATCCCGTGGGAATTTCGAGAAATACCTTCTTAGTGCACCCCTACGGTCCCCAAGGAACATACATACCAAATTTCAGCTTCCTGCGCCCAATAGTTTCGGCTGTAGCGTGTCTGTCAGTCAGTCAGTAACGCAAGGATTTTATATATTAAGATAAGTAACAATCCCATTAAATTATAACGCAGTCTAACATTGCATTTATTTTTTTAATAGGGCCACTAAATAAAGTTGCATTAAACAAAGTTTCAAGTGTCTCAACTCAGTCAGCCTTTCATTTTTATGATTAAAAGGCAATTGAAAAGTTATAAAAGTATAAAGGAAAATATGTAAGTGGATATAAAACTTCCCCCCCGTGGGATCTCCGCCTTGTCGTGGTGGGGGGGCTCAGTAACCGTGGATTGGTCACCCGCGGTGAAGCTAAGAGGGATCCAGGAGGGGACGCTCCGCGTGGGCTTGGAGGGGCCTGCGCAGGATGCGTCCAACGGTGCGGGTGCGGGGGACAGTTCTGTCTGTCCCTCGCAGTCGGGTGCGGTCGCGGGAGGAGAGGCGTGTCGGTGTTGCGTTGCCGCGCGCCCTATCTCCCGCGACCAAATGGGGGCGCACCATTCGATGCGTCGCGGTGGGGCCGCAGAGGAAGAGGAGATGCGGTGTTGCGTTGCCGCCCTCCCTATCCTCTGCGGCCGCTGGGCGTTTTGGCGGCGGAGTCCAACACCTTAATCCGTCGCCAAGGGGGTTTTGTTCGGGGCCCGCCTGACCATCTGGCGGGCCAATACCCGTCGGAGGGTGGCGACGAGTGCTTAGGTGATGCCCCACCCTCCGACACACGGGTACATGGCGGCAGTCAAGGTGGTTTTTAGTGGAAACACTACATACTCCGGCTCTTATTTCCCCCATGAGTCGGAGATCCGAAGGGATTTTCCACCTCGTAAAACAAAAAACAAAAAAAGTGGATATAAAACTTATGACTTTGAAGAAAATGTGTTCAAGGCTTATGACAAATAAAAGCTTTTTTATTTTGAGCACTTGATCTTAGTGGCAAACCGCCTTATGATTTTAAATCGTTCTTTAGAGTTGATACTGAATCAAGTTCGTTATCATTTACAACTAAGTTATTTTTAGTATGGTTCAAACTTCCTAAGGGACTATTATGAACGATTTTTGTTCTGCGATGTTTGTCATTTTGTCGACATATTCTTTTTTCATGTAGGTTGATTCTTTTTTGATTTGGTAAATGTAGAACAAAAGTTCTTAATAACGAGTACAGTCACAAAATATTAGCTCTATGCTAAGAATAACGATGTAGAATAAGTAGATACTGTTAGGGCCTGCGCACATACATAAAGTAAATGCGCCGTAAGTGTAGAATGCTTATGTTTTTTTATGTTTGACGTTCATAAGCGTCACATTGTAACCTAAGTGAATAAAAGATGTTGATATACATAATTTAGCGAAGCGCGGTGGAGAAAATGTTCACCGTCAAACTATTATCGACATTGTTTTCATTACGAGTAATGTTAGCAAATAAATATATTTTTTATATTTTTATTTATAGACTCACGCCTGTATCCCCGAAGGGGTAGGCATAGGTGTAATATTAATTACACCCACATTTCGCCATGAATTTTTAGGTCCCACGTAATAGGGGGCGAGCCTATTGCCGTACCGGGCACATTACCAGACTCCGTGCTGCTACTGAGAATTTCCTAACGGAAAATCCTAATAACACTTTGCCCGACTTTGGAATCGAACCCGAGACCTCCCAATCTCACGCGCACATTTATGCCGCGAGACCAACGAGGCAGTCGAATAAATATACTATACGAAAAACAACCTAACGATAATAAAAATATCTGTTTTGTGGCGATTCTATTTTTATATTTTTGTGGATACAACGTATATTTTTCTAGATTGTATAATTCCACGAAAAAGGAAAGTGAGTTCACTTGAATTGAGTAGCATGTGGCTGTATATTTATGAGGTATTCGAATTCGTTTGTTTTATTTATATATTGATGTCTCTCAATAAACAACAGAATCGATCTTATAATACATGTGTCTACACTCAATAAATCGCTACGCTGTTTCAGTGACTACCTCGAGCTTTCTTTTAATAGAACTCCCGTAGGATTAAATTCTGTTTCGCAGGGGACCAAACCAATACCGGCAATTTATTTTTATAAATCACACAAATGTTATCTCTTGTGGGAATCAAACCCACAAAACTTGGCGCAGTGTCGACAAGGCGGCCGCTTAAACCACTACGCCAGCCGTGCAGTCAAAGCTTTATAAATGAGGTAAAAGTTGTTCGAAAACAACATTATGATACCTTTTATATTGAGCTCAATACAAGGAGTTTAATATTGCTAATTACGCAAACATAGCCATAGCAGACGATATCGTCCCGTTTAGGATTTTATTGATCTGCAACTTCTTCATTCAACTTATAATTTTGCAAGAAACGGAATAAGAATACTCTTCCTACAATACTTATTTTTTATATTCTTTTTATTGTAGACTCACGCTCTTATCGCCGAAGGTTACCCCTTCGGGGATACAGGTGTGAGTCTATAATAAGAGGAGGTGTAATATTACACCCACATTTCGCCATGAATTTTTAGGTCCCACGTAATAGAGGGCGAGCCTATTGCCGTTACCGGGCACATCACCAGACTCCGTGCTGCTACTGAGAATTCGAAAAAACCCAGTAACACTTTCGCCCGACCCGGGAATCGAACCCGGGACCTTCGATCAGCAGTTGCATACGCTATCCACTGGACCACGGAGGCAGTCCAATACTTAAATGCGCGTATTTATATCCTATAATGAGTTATGACTAGTGATTCATGAACATGCTTAAAGCACAATAGATTGAAACCTATTATATTGAAAATGAATACATTAACTATTTAAATAGCAATTTATTGGTATCGAATTCCGGACACAATTGTGAAGGAAAATCTACAACCCATATTAAACAATTCACACCAATAGGCTAACTCCGTATTTTATGTCGGTAATTGCAAACTATAGCCACGTTTTGAATGAAATTGCGCAGCATAATTTAATTATATTTTAATCGACAAGCTTGGAATTTTAAATTATATTTTATATTGTTCGACAAGCTGCGAATTGACCACATGATTTTATAGGATATGAACTACATATAATTTATGTTTTTAAAAAAACCTCAAATACCTACCTGGAGTCCAGAAATATGTTCAGCAACTATTCATTTTCCAGTTTAACAAAATATATAATATTGTTTTTGTAGCTTAACGAGGCTGAGGAGTTTACGATATATCAGAGTGCCAATTTTATTTACATAATCATATTTGTTCAAAATGCAGTTTGGATCTAATGCGAGGGTCATACTTACGTCATAAATGGCGTTCTTCTTAATTAACAGATAATTTAAAGATACCGCGACTAGATCGTATATTGAACAAAGCATCAACATATGACTCAACGACGAACTATATGAAAATAATTGTCAAGTTAGACGATAATGATACTAAGCTAGCAGCATACTAATGATTGTAAGACAATTTAAAATCTAATCACATTTCGTTAAAAATATAGTTTCAATGTCATATAAAAGAATTAAAGAAATAAGGTAGAAAATCTACAAGAGAAAGATGTGAAAGATGAGTATAAACGAAGATTGATAGCAAAATTTGAGAGGTTCGATTGCATAAATGATATGGAAGAATTATGGCAGGCCTTTAAAGAAGAGGTAGTATGAGTAGCGTCTGAAGTATGTGGTGTGATCAAGAGAAGGAAAATACGAAAGGTTAAGAATACATGGTGGGACAAGAATGTACAATCAGCAGTGTCAGAGAAGAAGAAAGCTTGGTCAGATTGGTTGGCTGCCAGAGCAAATGAAAGAATGGGAAAAGCAACGAGTGTAGACATAGATGAAGCAAGAAAGGAGTTTGTTAGGTCAAAAAGAATAGTGAAAGAAATGGTTAAAAGGAAAAAAGAGGAAAAGAAAGATGAGTTTGATAGCAGATTATCTGACAATTTCCAGAGGAACATTAAGTTTTTCTGGAAATCCGTTCGTGCAGTTCGAGGAAGAACTCAATCCTCAGAACACAAATCCATCAGAGACGAGAATGGAAAGATAGTAAATGATGAATCTTGCGTGCTGAAGATATGGAAAAAGTATTTTGAAAGTTTATTTGAAAGGTCGGCGATAAAGACACCGATAGCTGAAATGAATGGTAACGATAGCAATGATGAAAGCGTTATTGGCGTGGATGAGATCGTGAAGGCACTGGGAAGTATGAAAGTAGGTAAGGCTGCAGGATATGATAGGATTACAGTCGAAATGCTGAAGGCTGGACAGGGCATCATAGTTGGTCAGTTGCAGCGGTTATATAACTTGTGCTGGACCACCGGCCGAGTACCTAATGACTGGGCCACAGCTGTAGTTGTGCCTCTTTATAAAGGAAAAGGCTCGCAACAAGATTGCAAAAACTATAGAGGCATTAGCCTTCTCAGCATTGTTGGCAAATTGTATGCAAAGGTACTTATTGAAAGAGTTATGGAAGTAACCGACAAGAAAATATGGGATGTACAAGCGGGATTCCGAAAGGGTATGGGATGCACGAATCAGGTTTTTTCCTTGCGTAGCATAGCCGAAAAGTTTTTGGCCAAAGGTCAAAAGGTCTATTGCGCATTCGTGGATTTGGAAAAGGCTTACGATAAAGTGGTGAGGAATGAAATGTGGTCGGTGCTGTCAATGAATGGGGTGGACAGCAGCCTCATTCGAGCTCTGAAATCCCTTTATGAGGATTCTAGAGCTTGTGTGAGGATAAACGGGGCATACACTGACTGGTTTACCATCGAGAAAGGTGTTAGACAGGGATGTGTAGCGTCGCCGTGGCTGTTTAACCTCTTCATGGACAGTCGTTTGCAAGATTTAAAACAGTGTGACTGCGGATTAAGGATGAATGGGTTACTCGTCAAATGCCTCCTTTATGCTGATGATCAGGTAATACTTGCATCTTCAGCGGAGGAGTTGCAGGAGATGGTAGCAATCATGCATGGTGCGGTAGAGAGGAAAGGAATGAAAGTGAATGTAAGTAAAACGAAAGTTATGGTTTTTGAAAAGGAGGAATGCGTTACGGCTTGTAATGTTTTGATCGATGGACAGCGAGTGGAACAAGTGAATGAGTTTGTTTACTTAGGTTCGTTGTTTACAAGAGATGGTAAGAATGAAGAAGATATTGAAAGGAGAGTTAATGCAGGTAATAGTGTGAATGGAGCTCTGAAAGCGTTTATGAACAGTCAAAACGTGTCCAAAAAGGCACGTTTGGCTGTACATAGAGGTGTGTTAGTGCCTACCCTTATGTATGGTAGTAAAAGTAGGGTATGGCAGAAGAGATTTGAAAGTAAAATAAATGCTGTAGAAATGAGAGCACTGAGAAGTATGTGTGGTGTGTCTTTGACCGACAGAGTAAAGAATTGTGTGATACGAGAGTGGTGTGGGGTAAAAGAAGATGTAGTGACAAGCATTGAGAAAGGCATGTTAAGATGGTTTGGGCACATGGAGAGGATGGATGACGATAGACTGACAAAGAAGATATATAAGGCAAGTGTGAATGGAACAGGACAAAGGGGAAGACCTAGGCGGACGTTCTCTGACCAGATTGGAGACATCCTGAAAAAAGGACAAGTCAGAAGTACCCTTAACAGAAGAGCATGCATGAGAAACTTGATATGGGAGTGAGTGAAGCAAGTGAGGTATGTCAGGATCGTTGCAAATGGCGTTCCGTAGTCTCTGCCTACCCCTCCGGGAAACAGGCGTGAGTCTATGTATGTATGTATGTATGTCATATAAAATACGGAAATTGGACTTAAGAATAAATCTTGCATCGTGAGGGACTTAACAAACATTTAAACAGCAGATATAATCTCAAAAAACCTAATTGTGGATGCCACAAAGTGTGGGCTCGTGTGGGAGTTTAATGACAGTATCGTCTAATTTGACTTTTAAAGTCCGACGTTGACATATTGTTCAATTTACGATCTAGTCACGATAACATTCCAATAACATTCAAATATCAGTTAATTTAGGAAAATACCATTTGTAACATGAGTATGACACTGAATCGGGCCTCTGATTGCAATAAACCCTACGGTTTGGTACTTCATATAATAATAAAATTGATTGATCGACCGGTTGGCGCAGCGGGAGTGTAAGCGACTGCTACGCCGAAGGTCGCGGGTTCGATTCCCGCTCAAGTCAAACATTTGTGTGCATGAACATCATTTATCCATTATCTAGTACCCATAGTACAAGCTCTGCTTAGTTTGGGACTAGATAGTGATGCGTGTGTGGTAGAATATTATTATATTATTATTATTGATACCAAGCAGATCGTATCTCACCATTGTAGTCTGAAACAAGGCTTCAGTCTATGTATGGAAATTTGAATAATACGTCTACCGAGTTTATTGTAGGCAAAATGCCTACGATGAACCCGGCGTAGTATAAATTATCACGAATTAAAGCGAACCAACTCGTCGCTATAAATACTAATTGCTTCTGAAAACTTACATAAATTGTTTCAAAATCTATTCTATTTTCTGAACTATCTTGCGTTAACTTGAACATGAAATCTGTTTAGAATCAAACAACTACAAATGACTACAAACTGACACTAAAAAAACAAAAAACAGATCAAATTCTAATTAACAGTGTCTTCTTTAGTGCATAGTCGGTTCTGTGACTTCTTAAGCTCTTTTAATCCTCAAACCATTTGAAACTAAACGTTTAGTGAACGACGCGGTGTAAACGTATCTATTAATCTACACAATTAGACAGCATTAGTAAGCCGAACATGTGCCATAAAAAGCATTTCACTTGTTACAAACTGCTTTTTTTAAGTTTCATCTACACGATTATCTTAAAAAAGTTAAAAGTTCTCTTGAGCTTGTTATCGGTTACAACTTTAATATTTTTTTCGCGTCTGCATGCAATTCTAATTAAGTTTGAAATTTTTTATTGAAACATTCAAACTTACAGGGCAAGGTTATATCTGCAAAAATGCTTGTAACGATACGTAGTGTACAGTTTAAGTAGTTGTTTCTTCACTACAATAGATATTGCTGATGCAAATCTTATGAATGTGTAGGTGAATCCTCTAGAGTTGCTCATGTCCATGGGAGGCGGTAATCGCCTACCAACAGTCGATTTGTCCGCTCGTTTGCTTTCTATTCATCATCAGGCCGCCATAGTCCAGTGATTGATATAAGGCTCTCCAATGACACTACTATACAAATACAACGTACTTACTACAATAATAAATAAATTCAAGAACGTTTCGACCCATTTAACCATAAGATCACACGAATAGATTGCTATTTACAGAATTTTTAAATATGCTGCCATACCGCTCAGCAGCCCAGAAAGAAATCTGAATTCGGCAACTCATTTTTTACTACGTCAGTCAACTTTTTTTCTTTTTTTTTAAACGACTACTCCCGCATTAGGACTAAATCCTGTGTTGCGGGGGACTTAACAAACATACAACTAACGGACACAATGAACACCCAGACTCGAAACAACAACTTATGAATCACACAAAGTGTTGTCTCGTGTGGGGATCGAACCCACAACACTTCGGCGCAGTGTCAAGCGGTGAGGCGGCCGCTTAAACCACTACGCCAACCGTGCAGTCTTCCGCAAAATTATTCCTCCGGCTCTAGGGATCAATGTATTTACTCTTCCTTTTTCGAGAAAATTTACGATAGCGAAGTAACAGACGTGTATGTCAAAATTGCTCCTCCTTTGCAAACCTATTCAAATTTTTTGAGAAAATGCCGGCCACGTTTCTACGCGGAATAGGCAACATAAATAAAGCAGAAATAATAACTCAAGTAAAATAGGCACAGAGACTGGGTGAAATAGGTACGATCTACGATCAAATTTGAAACGGCCCGAGCGTGGCTTCAGCCTAAAGGAGATTTACTGTATTACGTAATAACTGGAAGATGTCCGCAGCTATGCCCGCACATATTTTTATTTAAGCGTTTGTTCTCGATACCATGAGAATATCGAAAAATCTCTTCTTAGATCGATCTCTTTTTAAATTATCTTGCTACGGAATTCAATATTCGATCTATAGATAGATCTGTAGATTTTTGATTCGTTTTAGACATAAGCTCCATACAAAATATTTCAAACACGAATCTCGAATCTCAAAATCCATGTATGGATCGAATATTGAAAATGGACGTTAGAGAATAAAAATAACCGGCCAAGTGCATGTCGAGCCACGCACAATGTGGGGTTCCATAGCAAGAGGGCAATATTAATTTTATCGTTTGAAAATGTAAGTTAAGGTAATCGATTGTTACTCATTAATTAGTAAAGACTAAATAGCCGTCACAATTTTCATGGAAAGTTCACCATTTACTAAATGGTTTATAATTATACCGAAATACTGCGGTTACGTTAAGGTACGGCCAAAACCACAAATCGCAAAGTGTTCCCCCAATGTGTGTGTGTGTGTGTGTGTGACAAAACATTTGTCTTCTATCGCGTACTTACCTACTCAAATATCGCCATCGAACGAACGTAAGTAACTTTAAAACTATACGTCGCGGATGGCCAGAATTCATACACACTTTTGTACCATAGGGCCATCATGGTACCCAGTTATATTATGATAAAGTAATATTGTACTAGTTACACCATTAAAACATAATTTTGAAGGCTTTGAATTCGTGTTTAATGTTTAAATAGAGGAATATAAATAAAATATAATTCTCGAGTATTCTCACGGTGTAATAAACAGTTTTGTAAACACAGAGTAGCGTGCGTTTGTCTCGATAAAAACGTTCAATTGGTTTAAAATGCCCATACATGACTGTTTGAATCAATTAATACGTACCTATATTTTTCAGTTACCTAAGTCTTATTACAAACTTTAATTATAACTAGATTTAAAGTAAGTTAAAGAACACAGGTCACTTTATTTTAGAGTTAACTAGACTTCGCTCGTGGCTCCGCTCGCGTGAGATTCCGTTGTGGCGGTAATAAGTTGCCTATGTCACTCTCCAGCCTCCAAACTATATCCACACACAACCATACTATCTATAATTTTTATAGACTCACGCCTGTACCCCCGAAGGGGTAGGCAGAGGTGTAATATTACACCCACATTTCGCCATGAATTTAAGGTCCCATGTACTAAGGGGCGAGCCTATTGCTGTTACGGGGCGAATTACCAGACTGCGTGCTGCTACTGAGAATTTCCTAACGGAAAAACCCAATTTCACTTTGCCCGACCCGGGAATCGAACCCGAGACTTCCCAATCCAACGCACACATTTATGCTGCGAGACCAGCGAGGCAGTACTATCTATAATTCTATAATAATTATGCCATAATATCACCCGTTGTGGTGTGGAAAAAGTAAATTATACAAGTAATACAAATCTGTTCGGTAGCTTTTGAGTTTAGTGTGTTCCGACAGACAGACACGACCGGGACTCTTTTTATATTTATTCAAAATTTCCACCTGACCGTCCTCGGGAATTATATTTTCAATTGGTGAAAATTATACAAATCCGTTCTGTAGTCTTGACTTAATCGCCTTCATACAAACAGACATTACGCGCCGGGGGCTTCGTTTTATATTCGTATACATACTATAATATTAGTATATATGGATTTCATAGAAATCTGTTTAGCACATGTATATCGCACGACCTTTCGAGGCGAACGCCCCAGACGCGTACCGATACGGGAGGTACGAAAAACAATAGCTGTATTGTCTCGAGAATATCGTAAAAGTTAAAGAGGGAATAATGTTTTGTGCCTTCTGGAGATTACGTTCAGCGTTTACGTAGTAAACTACAACCAGGTTGTGTATTATAGATATTACAACAAATTTGCTTTGATTTGGATACATATGCGTTTTGTCTGCTTTCCTATTAGACTATTGAAAAATTAATAAGTTACATTTGGCGTTGCTAATGTCAGAGAATGCAATTTTGTTTGTCATATGACTATGGAAGGCAAAGAAATATAACCTTAAATGGAAGGCTAATGTTAACCTTAATACAAATTTGTGGGGTCCTACTTCTCGCCCCTCGGCCGCCGGCGCCGTCTTAAAAAGAGTAGTTGGTTACAAATAGTTTTTACAGTTTATCTGGTAAACTACTGACCGCATCGAACATTTTCATAACGTTCATAGTTGCAAATATAATTCTCTTCAACTTTGGTTCCATATCATTTTGTCGTGCAACATAAAATAACAAAGTTACAAGTGAATATCGAAGGTATTTTTCTTTTCAAAGTGTTCTACGTTTTTCGTTTTAAGTACCTAATAAATAGTTCGTTTTATTTGTCTTTACATCTTCCAAAACCTCAAAAACATTTAACATTTCAATGGACTAAGGCGTAGAATGGACCAATAGAGTACCTTGCTTCGTTGAAATATTTTTGGCAATCCCTTTTCTCAGTCTATCATTCATACACACCTCTGCTCGTCAAGCTAGACACTTAGACCTATGTGCCGCTCTTATGGCGTAGGAAATTAGTATTATAATCGTAAAAATAGCTTGACTTGCCGTGTGTATCTTTTATTTTTGTAGATTTGCACACACCACATGCTGGTTAATGGGATAAATTTGTCAGTATTTATTTCTAAACTATACAATAGAGAGTATCTTTAAACCCAAGCAACCTTTGGCTAACTGTTATCTTTAAAACTAGCTGAACCGTTCTGCACCCGTGCCTCAAAGCGTCATGTTATATAGCCTATAGCTTCCTAGACACATGGACTATTCAACACAAAAAAAATATATCGAACCAGTAGATTCTTATTCACCAAACAAATAAACAATCTCTTTAGCTTAATAATATATTAGTATAGATAATTCGATATTATATTACGCAGATATTTCGTTTACCTGCCGTATGATGTATCTTTATTCTGCTGTATTCGGTCTCTTAAAGCTAAAGTAATGCCTATGGCTAATTGTCTGGATTATCTCAGCACCTGCGCACTTAGTTCGTTAATCATTCGTACGCTCGATTCGCCACACAAACGATTGTGTTGCGTGTTCAAATAGTACCACGTAAATCATATTGACGAAGTATTCTTATTGTGATCCGATTGATGTAACTATTTATTTATTTAATCACACATGACAGAATCTAGTATATTTGTGGCAAACATATATAAGAAATAGAATCATAAACTTAACTAGGTTCCTAAATATGCGTATACATCATGATCCGTCAAAATAGGACAGTGAAAAATTATAATAATAAAAAACGAAATAAACTTATTGTGTAACATATGTTACGTTTATGCTACTATTAAATCACTGTAATAAGATGTATACAAGAAAATATAAATTTGAGTTTATTTAGATCTATCCCATTAGGTGACAGATTAAGAATACAAATTGTCACTATCTCGTGTCATTCAATAGGTGTTGTAAGAGGCGACATTGGTAATTGTATCTTTGAAAAGAGACGGAAAACTCGTCATCTAACTATATTCAAATCCGTTTGGCCAGCGGGGTAACGTAGGCTTAATCATCTGCCTAACGATGCTTATGTGAAAAAGTTTTTAAAAATAAATACATATTAAAGATCTCCCAGTGATATTTTACAAGAACTTAAACATCTTAACAAAGTACTACTACACTCAAAACAACTATATACATAATTTATGTGATTTATGCTATTGCTCCAAGGTAACTGCCTCCACTATTTCGCGATGGTATACTATCCGAGAACTCAATATTCATAACATGCAAAGAGCTTCAATCAAACCTAAAGGTGCCCAGAGGCAAAGCTCTCATGTGAAAGTACCTTCACTTTTCACAGACATACATATATCTAGCTAGTGAAAAGCAATGTTTCGTAATCTGTAGTCAATAAGGGGATACACTTTTACCGTAGTTTGAACATATTTGTAGAATTTTCTTATTGGAAAAACTAAGTGACACTTCAGTAAGCTTCGGAAACTAACTCTGAATAAGTAGAATAGAAAAGTGGAATTGATACAAATTACCTATTTTTTTAGAAGCCGTTTAATGTGTCCCACTGCTGGAAAAGGGCCTCTCCCTTGGATCGCTATGCATCTTAAGACAGCCAGTGCCAGGGCCAGTCGCGGTAATTAGCTCTATCGGATGAAAAAGATAGTAATTATATAAGAAATAATATATTTTATTTCAGAAGGCATTAACCTAATGGAATGGAATTATAATGCAATAAAATCTTTTCCTTGATCTATCATGAAAGGAAGCACAAATTTGTGAGAGAAACTCTCAAATTATATTAAAATTAGATGACCTTTGAGAAGAACTTTTATTATGAAACAAATTAGTTTGTTATTATACCAACCCAAAGTTTTTTTATATATTTTGTCACACACATCACCATCTAGTCCCAAGCTAAGCAGAGCTTGTGTTAGGGGTACTAGATAATGGATAAACATACACATATACTTTTTTTTTGTAAATACATACATATTATACATAGAAACACCCAGACCAAGACAAACATCCATATTCATGCACACAAATGTTTGACTTGAGCGGGAATCGAACCTGCGACCTTCGGCGTAGCAGTCGCTTACACTCCCACTACGCCAACCGGCCGTCATCTTCCATGCACTGACTTTTTTTTTGGAGTGTAAGTGTGAGTGTAAGTGTCAGACAGAATATCTTATGGTGGATAAATTTTTTTTTTCGTTTATGACAGCCTATGACGGCAAAGTTGTTGTTATATTTTTTGACTTTTAGCCTTTTGCTGTCACGACACGAATGTCAGTACTATCCTAAGTTGTACAAATAGATATTATGTTCAAATCGATCGAAATGTAAACGCAAGTGAGTGATTTTACCGCAAGCAATTCTGATAAAAATTCAAATAATGCGCTATAATGGAACCAATTATTATGAAGCCAAATTAATTGGGGACTTTTTGGCTTTATTTGGCGTGCATAAAATAAAAAATATAATAAAAGAACAATGCCCATTTTTCTTAGAGACGCCGGCCCAGATGTGGACAGTCAAAAATTGTAGTAGTTATTATTGTATTAGATAAAAGAGAGTTAAACTAGAACTTTGAGATTGATTAGAGGTCCGCCACATTCATAATTTTATTACAAGATGTACTTTTATATGCTCAAAAAACATTAGGTGTGTACATACTTTTACTAGAATAGTTAAAGTAGTTCGTTGTTTTGAGTAGAAAGAAATGAGTAAATCGTTTGGTAAGTGTAGAAATGTGAAAGAAAAAGCTAAAAGTCGTAAAAGACATCCAAAAGCATAAAAAAGCATTCACAATGCGCACGAGCAAATAAAAAACTTAATCAAATAAATTGACATTGATATTATTGACATTTACTAACAGTCAAAACAGTGTTGCCATTTTGCAGTTTTTGAATGATATTGATTTCGGACAAGATTATCAATCTATATATTTGGTTCAAAATCGAAGTTATTTGTAGTTCATCACGTATATACTTACCTTAAAAATGCCCACGTCAAAAATATTTAAGGATCAAGTAAGGATTTGCATGATAATTTTGAGTAGAAAAAATATCAAATCGATTAAGAAGAAGTGATAATAAAATGATAATCGATTTAATATTATGATTTCTTTAATGGCAACTTCTGATCTATTACGTTTTGGCTATTTAGACGCTAACACATCTTTTTAAACATCTTTATTGAATAAGTTTCTCGGCACACTTTTAGTAAAGCCTTTAAATTAAGTTATAAATAAAAATGATTACTCAACAACAAATTGAAACTCTATTATGCTGTTCATGAGTTCCAAACTGGGCCACAAATGGGCATTGTTCTTTATCAATTACGAAAATTTCATGCAGCAGTTTCAAATTAATAAACAATATCTAGTACCCATAGTACAAGCTTTGCTTAGTTTGGGACTAGATGGTGACGTATGTTAGTGGAAGAATATTATTATAAAAAAAATGAATTTCCTTTCATAACATTATTTGTTATCTGGTCAATCTCAGCAATCAATAACATCTAAATCCCTTTCTCTTGTATTGAAAAAAACTGCGAGTAAATAGAACCTTGGAGTAAGGTCAAGCATATGTAGCTTTGAGCCGAGTTAGGTCTCTAGAGGGACTAATCATCAGTAGTTTAGACCACGACAAGTTACTTAATAATCCCCACGATATTAACTCCCTCAATTAAATGACTAGATTGTGAAATTTACCATCTTATAACGAAGTCAATGAATCGTAACTAAAAAGAAAAAAATATAAAATAAAATTAAAGAAAAACGAAAATCCCGACATGCGTAAAAACTAATTTTACAAAATACGTGAAAAAATTAACTTAAATAAAACTAAAAAGAAAGAAACAAGCCCAGTAGTCTAGAATTCTGATAAGTAATACAAAATAACTACACAATTGGAATAGTTTGGATTGGGATGCATGGGAGCGCAACAACACCTTAGAGCTCCCAGCCAACCTCACCTGCCCGTGGTGCATCCTGCCGACCAGCGAACGAGGCTCTGGCGACCGACTAACGGCGGTATAACCGTTGCAAATGGGCGTAGCTAAATATAATAGATCGGTGACGGGCAGCAGCGTCACCGGTGCGAGAAGCTACGCCCTGCGATCACCAACACGCATGCCCAGCGTGGTGATTACGGGCAAAACCTCAATGGCACACACGCTTACGCAACGGCCCCCAGTTTCCGGTCACATCGCTATTCCTAGCCAAGGCGGCGGACATGGTAACGGCGGGGCAGGGGGTGCGAAGAATCCCCGGGTTACAGTAGGCGGCCAGCACCGAATGACCATGGCTATGTATAACGGACGCACGCTACGGCTCAACGAACATCTGGCACAACTAGAAGAGGAACTGAAGTAGATAAGGTGGCATGTTTTGGGATTATGCGTGGTCCGGAGAGAGGGAGAGGATACCTTTTCCCTAGATTTAGGCCATCTTATGTACTTCAGGGGGGTAGACCAGCCATCCCAAGGCGGAGTTGGGTTCCTGGTCCATAAGGTCCTCTCTGACAACATTTTAGAAATCTCCAGCGTGTCGCCAAGGGTAGCATACCTTGTGATCAGACTCACCAAGAGATATACTCTCAAGGTTATCCAAGTGTATGCACCAACTTCGGCATACTTGGATGATGAAGTAGAAGAAATGTACCAAGACAATTCCAGGGCCTTACACAACACCCAAAAGGCCCATTTTAATGTTGTCATGGGGGACTTTAACGCCAAAGTGGGAGTACATACTTGCAGCGAATCGGTAGTAGGACCACTCGGATTTGGTAGGAGAAATCATAGGAGGCAGTTGCTCGTCAACTTCTTAGAGAAGGAGGGGCTGTTCTTAATGAACTCATTCTTTAAAAAGCAGCCTCAAAGAAAGTGGACGTGGCGAAGCCCCGACACGATGACAAAAAATGAGATTGACTTCATTATGGCGGAAAAAAGGCGAATATTTAGGGATGTCTCCGTGATCAGTAGGTTCAACACCAGAAGTGATCACCGACTGGTGCGAGGCACTCTGAATATTGATTATAAGCTTGAACGCGTTCGCCTTTTGAAGTCTACGCTCCGGCCAAATTTCTCTGGATCTGAAACATTCCAGCTAAAACTGGAAAACCAATTCGCTGCCTTGGAAACCGCAATAGACGCAGATACGGACCAGGAACTCGATAAAGTGGTGGAAATCCTTCGGGATGAGGTCCTTCTTGCGGAGGTTCAGAGCTTCTACGGCAACCTCTACACCTCGAAAGCGTCCCGTCCCCAACCCAACTCCGAGGATCCAAGAGCCACTTTAACCCGCCACTTCACGGAAGAGTTGCTAGACGTCAGCCAAGACAAAATCGTGGTGGCCTTGCGGCAGCTTAAAAATGGAAAAGCCTCTGGGGAAGATGGAATTACGACGGAGCTGCTAAAGGCAGGTGGAAAACCTATACTGGTGCAGATCCAACGCATATTTAATTCTGTCCCGTTCTCAGGGAGAACTCCAAGGGCGTGGAGCAAGAGCATAGTCGTTTTGTTCTTCGAAAAGGGAGACAAAACTCTTTTGAAGAACTATCGACCGATCTCGCTCTTGAGCCACGTCTATAAGCTGTTGTCCAGGGTCATCACGAACCGTCTCGCGCGTAGACTCGACGAGTTTCAGCCGCCCGAGCAAGCCGGTTTTCGAGGAGGATATGGCACCATAGACCACATCCACACAGTGCGGCAGATTATACAGAAGACAGAGGAGTATAATCAGCCCTGTGCTTAGCATTGTCAAATCGATTGGCGGTACGTCCAAGTGCTGAGAGGTCTGTATGACGCCGCGACTATGACCGTCCAAGTACAGAACCAGCAGTCTGAACCTATCCACCTGCATCGAGGTGTGAGACAAGGGGATGTTATCTCCCCCAAATTGTTCACAAATGCAGCGGAGGATATGTTCAAGACGCTACACTGGAAAGGAAGCGGTATAAACGGCGAGTACCTCTCACACTTAAGATTTGCAGACGATATCGTTATCGTGGCTGAAACCGTGCAAGACTTGCAGTCTATGCTGAGCAGCCTAGCTGATTCTTCTGCTCGCATCGGTCTCCGGATGAACTTGGATAAAACCAAGATCATGTTCAATGGACATGTCTCTCCGGAACCGATTATCCTAAATGGGGTCCCTCTCGAAGTTGTTCAGGAGTACGTCTACCTTGGGCAAACCTTGCAGTTGGGTAAAAACAACTTCGAGAGAGAGGTTTGCAGAAGGATACAGCTTGGCTGGGCGGCATATAGGAAACTCGGTCGAGTCTTTTCGTCATCCCTACCGCAAAACCTTCAGACAAAAGTTTTCAACGAGTGCGTCCTACCCATTATGACTTACGGTGCCGAGACGTGGACACTGACGGTGCGACTAGTCCACCAGTTTAAGGTCGCTCAGCGAGCTATGAAGAGGGCTATGCTCGGAGTTTCTCTGAAGGATCGAATTCGTAATGAAGTGATTCGACAGAGAACCAAGGTAATCGACATAGCTCAGAGAATTAGCACGTTGAAGTAGCAGTGGGCTGGTCACATCTGTCGCAGAACCGATAACCAATGGAGTAGTCGTGTTCTAGAGTGGAGACGGCGCCTTGGCAAACGTAGTGTAGGACGCCCTCCGGCTAGGTGGAGTGACGATATACGTAAAGTGGCTGGCAGCGGCTGGACACGAAGAACCGAAAATCAGGCTCAGTGGCGTGCCATTGGAGAGGCCTATATCCAGCAGTGGACTACGGCAGGCTGATGATGATGATGATGATGATGATGATGAAATAGTCTTATAATCGATACACACATAAAACACATCATAAATTCTAATGCAGAACAGAACGACTCACAGTCGGGGCCCATTCAAATTTTACCAATCAAATCTTCCCAAGGGGCCCCGACTGTGAGTCGTTCTGTTCTGCATTAGAATTTATGATTTGTTTTATATGTGTATCGATTATAAATCTATTTCAACTGTGTAGTTATTTAGTATTACTTAACAGAATTTTCTAGAGCTTGTGTGAGGATAAATGGGTCGTACACTGTTTGGTTTCCCATCGAGACAGGTGTTAGACAGAGATGTGTAGCGTCGCCGTGGCTGTTCAACCTCTTCATGGACAGTTGTTTGCAAGATTTGAAAAATTGTGACTGTGGATTAAGGATGAATGAGTTACTTGTCGAATGCCTCCTTTATGCTGATGATCAGGTAATACTTGCGTCTTCAGCGGAGGAGTTGCAGGAGATGGTAGCAATCATGCATGGTGCTTAAGGGAGGAAAGGAATGAAAGTGAATGTGAGCAAGACGAAAGTTATGGTTTTTGAAAAGGAGGAATATGTTACGGCTTGTAATGTTATGATCGATGGACAACAAGTGGAGCAAGTGAATGATTTTGTATATTTAGGTACGCTGTTTACTGGGAATGGTAAGAGTGAAGGAGATATTGAAAGAAGAGTTAATGTAGGTAATAGGGTAAAAGGAGCTTTAAAGGCCTTTATAACCAGTCAAAATGTATCCAAAAAGGCCTACTACCTACTCTTATGTATGGTAGTGATAGTTGGGTATGGCAGAATAGACATGAAAGTAGAAAAAATGCTGTAGAAATTAGATCACTGAGAATTATGTGTGGTGTGTCTTTGAATGACAGAGTAAAGAATTGTGTGATAAGAGAGTGTTGTGGGGTAAAAGAAGATGTGACAAGCATCGAGAAAGGAATGCTTAGGTGGTTTGGGCACATGGAGAGGATGGTTGACGAAAGACTGACCAAGCAAATATATAAAAGTCGTTAAAGGAATGAAAGTGAATGTAAGTACATTCACTTTCATTCCTTTCCTCTCTAACGCACCATGCATGATTGTTACCATCTCCTGCAACTCCTCCGCTGAAGATTTAGTAGTACCGACCACGATAAAACGTACTCTATCACAGAATACCACAGAGCACCAAGCCTATACGCATTATACGCTAGGTAAAACTTAAGATTGGTTTTGTCATGTAGCGTAGGACTGCTAAGCCGCTGTACATCTTTCTATATAAATAAAAAAGAAAATAAATAATATTTGAATTGATGTTTTTATCACACGTATCATTTTATAGATTTACTAGAGGACGCCAGCAGCTACGCCTGCATTTTTTTACTTTACCCGTTTTGGCCGATCCCGTGGGAATTTCGGGAAATCCCTTCTTAGTGCACCCCTACAATCCCCAAGGAACATACATGCCAAATTTCAGCTTCCTGAGCCCAATAGTTTCGGCTGTAGCGTGTCTGTCAGTCAGTCAGTAACGCAAGGATTTTATATAATACTAGAGGACGCCAGCAGCTACGCCTGCATTTTTTTTAATTTACCCGTTTTGGCCGAATCCGTAGGAATTTCGGGAAATCCCTTCTTAGTGCACCCCTACGGTCCCCAAGGAACATGCATGCCAAATTTCAGCTTCCTGCGCCCAATAGTTTCGGCTGTATCGTGTCTGTTAGTCAGTCAGTAACGCAAGGATTTTATGTATTAAGATTAGGATTATAGTCAAAATTAATAAAAATTTCGAGATCAAGTTCTAATTTCAATTCTCTTCTTTTTCTTCTTTTTCTTTCATCATCGTCGTCGTCGTTCCTCTGCTACAGAATTTCCTCTTCATTACCGTCTTCAACGACATTTATCTCCACGTCATTCATGATTTCTGGGTCCAAGGTTGTGTGTGTTGTTGTTGAGATAAGCTTTTCCATTACACTGGCCGAAAGCTAAATAGCACTGTAACCCCGCTTCGCTGTATCCACATCCTGAGCCACAGCCACTGTTGCAGTTACAGAAGATTGCATTCATTAATTCATATGAAGCAGGTGGTAAAATAGTCTTGATAGGTTCCAGGAATTCGTTCCACATAGTCCAACCCCATCCTTAAGGTTCTAAATCATGCTCTAACCCAGTTTGAATCTGATAATAAACGCGATTAAAATGATGGTGAGCTGCTTCACTCGTTGGTGGAATATTTGATAACAGCACAGGTTTATGCGATTTTGTTAACTTTACGTATATTGCATAACGGAGATGATCAATACTATCAACATTTTTCAATTATCAAAAGAGATGATCTCTTTTTGTGATTGTTGTTCTTTGTGTTAGTGTTAATGAATTGATACATTTTTGATTTATTATAAAGAAAGGTTGAATTTAAACTAAAGGTTAATAAAATATGATAATTATATGAATAGCAATAAATTGTAACCTTAATATAACGAGTTTTTCATCGAGACTACCAGTTGACCTCAGATAATTTTCTGACCGCGCGCTCTACGCTCTCTATCTCGAAAACAGGTCAAGGTATAAACAAATGTTAAATAAAAAAGTTGTAGAGAATTTAATTTTCTAACAGTTTTAGGATGCTTAAATACAAGATTTTACGTTGTATTATGCTGGGTATGTCAATTTTCCGAGATTTGCACCTAATTTGGCTTAAAATGACTAGACTAGTAGTAGACAAATCTAAAATGCTCCCTGAACCGCTATCTCCATTTTGTATGCATTTTAAATTGCAAAGATTCTTTCTCAGAAGGATGAGTCGCGTTATGTACAAATACTTTGAGATATTTCTCTTTGAGGAATAATATTAATATATAAATACCTTTATAATCACCATATATTTTACCTAAGGACGAAGAAAATCAACTTTTCTTCCTAGAATCTTAGTTCATTCCGCCGTCCTCGATTTCGTTTTGAGTATGTTTCAATAAAGTAATAGTTGTTTTTGAGTTCTGTATTAAGATTTTTGTTAGGTGACTCGATGGAAGGTGTTTAAATCTATTGATGTAGGTTTTAGTGAGCATTTCGGAGTTCCGAATATAGAATGATTGGCATCTACAGAAAATCTTTTTCTTATATTTTGTGTCCAACATTTGGCCATTTGATCCCATACTAGACAGAGCCTTTAATTTGGCAATCAGTCGATTGATAAATATACTTTGGCATATAATTATATTTCTCGGGGAGTGTAGGGGAGCACTATGAGAGGATTTTTGGAAATTTCGAGCCTAAGGGGGTAAGCAGTCCTACGCGGGCGAATCCGTGAGCGAAGTCAAGTTATAGATAAATTACACGTAGACGCACATCCAAACTCATCACACAAACATATGTCCCTTGTGTATAATTATGCTTAACAGTGAGGGTCGCTTATCACTAGAACAATAGAAAAAGACGTGTGGCACTCGGAGACTGCCGCGGTAAAGCTATTGCATAGCATTTTTTATCAACTTATGCAATTATAATTATAACATATTTATTTTATTTACGAAGTATTTTTTTTTCTCTGATATTAATTCAAGTTACACTTTGAGCGTGG
Source organism: Euclidia mi (assembly GCA_944739405.2). Taxonomy (NCBI): domain Eukaryota; kingdom Metazoa; phylum Arthropoda; class Insecta; order Lepidoptera; family Erebidae; genus Euclidia; species Euclidia mi. Next base: position 90,547,863 of record OX123185.2, on the reverse strand, counting down.
TGACCGATAAGAAAACAATTATTTTTCTTTTATTAAATAAATGAGAAGTTAATATTGTTCAAAATATTTTTATTATCTTTCAATACATGTCGGTTCTTCAGGAATATTTATCATTGAAACTATAGGTTTATGGTAACTGAAATAAGAAACATAAGTTTGAGACTTGATATCTTCTAAATATCTACATATAATATGCCCTTTAACGTTCACAATTTCTTTTTCTTTTTAGCTCTTTATGCTTTTCTTCTCTATAAAAAGAAAATATCTAGGTATAAATAATAGGTATAAATAATTAGGTATTAATAGTGTAATTACACACCAAAATATTTATTCATTCAAAAAATTTGAAAAATAATAACGATATTAAGAGTTTGATCATCGAATTTCGCGCAATGTACATTTATTAGATATAGTATCATATATACTTTCTCTGCGCGGCATTAATGTGTTTTACCTATACATAATAAGAAAAAAAAAAATTGTGAATCATGCACTGGGTTTAATTTTGGTAGGAATGGTAACTTTGGTAGAAATTGTACTTTTGATAAAGATGGTAGTTTTGGTAGCAATCGTACGTAACATGCTACCAAAACTACCATATATGCCAACAATACAATTTCTACCAAAACTAATATTCCTACCGAAAATACAATTCCTAACAAAATTACTATATGTTCCAAAACTACTATTCGTACTAACACTATCATATCTACCACTTTTTTTAAAACTACCATTTCCACCAAAACCGCCGGTGCTGTCAAATAACCATTTCTCTCAAAACCACTATTCTTACCAAAGCTACAATTTCTACCATAACCACTTCTTGTAATATAATTAACGACTATAGTACCTACTATGAACCGCTGTAATATGTTCCACATAAAAAATACCAAAACTACTATTCCTACCGAAAAATCAATTCCTATCAAAATTACTATATGTACCAAAACTACTATTCGTACTAACACTATCATATCTACCACTTTTTTCAAAACTACCATTTCTACCAAAAACGCCGGTGCTGTCAAAAGAACCATTTCTCTCAAAACTACTATTCTTACCAAAGCTACAATTTCTACCATAACTACCACTTGTAATATAATTAATGACAATAGTACCTACTATGAACCGCTGTTATATGTTCCACATAAAAAAAACATTTTATTCTAAACTAAACCTTAATTAGTAAGCAGTAAAGTTCATAATACATATTATCAACTTGGCGCTTACGCCACGAACGCGCTTACGTTACGAATTTCTGGATTCGGTCGCCACGCTCAAGCCAAGCCCGCAATAAAAGCTATGCAATAGCTTAAAAAAAAACACGGCAAATGGTCAAAAAAATTGTCAGTCATTTCACTCCTAGAGTCCGAATATTCAGTTTCATAAGACCCGACCTCTCTTACTCTACTGATCTTGAATGGATTCCTAAGATAACATTTTGTTCCAGAGCTGGATGGACTGGAAGGTGAGGATTGTGTTTAGCAGCGGCTCACAAAGCACTGTCTTGGGAAGCGGTATACACCCCGCGCTACCCACGCCAGTGCTCGCGCGGCCCATCACACAGGTAAGAATAAACCTTAGTGTCATATATGTATAAGCTTTCAAATTGACCTAAATATTTATATAGGTACTCAACTCCGGGTTTTGAAAGCAACCGGGATAAGGCTGGGGCGATGATGATTCCTTTTAGTAAGTCGTCGAGAAGGCACACAAGAATAAACATCCGCTCTCATAATTATATTGCTAGTATTTTCTAAGTTACATGAAGTAGAGAGTTCAGAGCTGGCGTCGTATATTGGCGATGCTAAGATTCTAACTAACAACTCTAGCGGCGAAATTTCAAAGTAGTCCATGTACGACGCTTTCACAGATCACTACTACTTTTGACATTTTTGACAGCTCTCAATACAATTACCACCATAAATCTCGAAGCAAAGTTGTATTGTAAGCTGTCTAAAGTGTCGTACCTCAACAACTTCCAAATATGCGCGGATAATCTTTGCATCGCCAGCGAGAAATATGCGCCAAAGCTGGAAAAAATCATGCATCAAAGCCTTGCCTTTGTATTGCGTATCAGAAACAATGAAAATCATCCAGGAAAATAAATGTACCTAATCAAACATATTAATATCTCTGAATGTTCACATAATCCGGATACAGTATTATTCATTTATCTATCAAACCATTTATGATAATTAAAAAATATTAAAATATCTGCATTTAAGCAGCAAATTTGTAATTAGCCTGCCATTTTGTCTATCGGTTTTAAATTTAATCTTGTTGTAATCAATTTGGTTTAAGTTCGATCTGACGGCATGATTGGCACTTTCCAGCAGGTTGTGGAGAATTATCTATGAATAGAAAAATGTATTTATATTTAATGTACTTTACTTACTTAATGTGCTTTATTTATTCAAACAAGAACCAGATCACGCATAATGTTGGATTTGTTGCTGATCCCTGTATTTCCCGATTCATTTTATAATATTTAGAACATACATACTTTCTATCGATCTGATGTCTCTTTTGACTTGGAGACAAGTTTCATTCATTTGAAAAAAGCCATTTGGGGGAGACATTTGTCTAGCAGTGTTTGTATCCACTTCTGGGCTGAAATGATGATGAAGCAAGCTTTATTCACTTGTATCTGAGATTACCTCAAATTACCTTTAAACTCAAACATGAGGTCAAACACATTTTTTATATATGCTTGTATATCAACTTGAGCCAAATATTTGAGGCGTTACATCAAGGGTTCTCCATGCTAAGGATAATTAAATCACGTTAGGGTATTATCACGTCTCTGACAAAATTGTTTTCAACGATCGGGGTACGATATTTTATCCAACATATTTGGTGTGAAATTTATAGACTGCCGCTGCATTACTGTGGTAAACTGTCTTCATAAGGGTTAACCTATTAACCTTAATTATTAACACTTACTACGTTGGAATAAATTAACTTATACTTTTTATTTTCATGTCTCATTCATGTCTCTGGTTAGGAAGTTTAGTATCAAACTATTTGTATAGGATATTGTCAGTACTAATTGGATCTCGGATAAGTCCTCTTGCGAATTAGCTCTTTAAAGACTCACGTGTCATTTTGCGAATTAGGCTATTAGGTACGAAATAATTGGTTGTTTCACGAATTTGTCCTTTGAAGAATCTGGCAGTTTGCTATTCAGTGCTTTTGAGAACTTTCTAATTCCTTTCAGCCTTGGTAGATATTTTTGTCGAGTTAATCTAGCGTCTTTTCAGCAAGTAATGTTTTTTTGTCCTCAGGTCATCGAAACCGGCGAAGAAGGAAGCCAGTTTCTGTATCGCATCACGTGGGCCAAAACGGGTCCGTCAAAGTGCAATGGCCCAACACAGCCACTTTATGAGTAAAAGACTCTATCAGCGTATCCGTGATATGCAAGTGTGGACCATAATAACGTAGTAACAATGTTGATGTTGGATTTTAAGTGAACGGTAATTTGAACGTTTTGGAATTGTTGTGTATCCTGACATCGGCGATGCCGTGAGTTGTGATTATTCTAAATATAGTCAAAATATTCTAATGTGCTTTAAGTAGTTTTTGTATAGGATTCATAAGGAATTTGTTACTACACAACTGAACCAAAAGCAGTTGCCAATGTTCAAATATATAACTTTTTATCTATTAATTTCCTGAAGACATCGAAACTACAGACTTAAAAGAGAAGTAATCAAAAGAAGCAATGATTTTTAGTACCTAGCAGAATTTATAAAATGGGCAATGATTATCTATCTTACATAAGAATATAATATATAATAATAAATAAATAAATAAAATAAAATGTGTTTTATTTCAGACTTCAAATCCATATAATGTTAGTAACAATTTACTTATAAACTATGTTAGTAACAATTTTATTTCTAATTTATTTGGACACAATTTTTGTGCCCGAGATGCATCTACGGACACAATGAGCTATGATAGGGGAGTCGTATCGTCCCGCTATCACCCTCAGAATGGAGTTGGAGCTGGACCGCAGTCTGCAGAGCAACGAGACAGTTTTTGTGCGCATCATACAATGAAAGTCATTGATATGAGCATGTGCGAACATACCCGAGGCGCTGCAGAATCGGGGCAGCCCCAACAACATTCTGAGTGCGTTATTATACTGGACACGCAGCGCGCTGATGGCTCGCTGCGTATAGTTGGTCCAAAGGCTGCACGTGTAGAAAACTTGGCAGTAGGCTCTAAACAAAGTTAATTTTACTTGCGTACTACAACGTGCAAACCTTCTAACCAACATGTTGCAGCGAACCGCCAGCGCTCTGCGCTCCCGCTCGATGTCTACTTGGTCTTTAAGGTCGTCGGTTACAAAGTGTCAAAGACATTTAAATTGGCTTACCCGCTTAAGCTCTGTACCGTTAAGCTTAATAGAAGGTACACAAGAGGGACACTTCCCACCCACGGCCTTAAACACCAAGTATTCTGTCTTTCTAACATTATACAGCAGTCCATGCGCCTGCACATACCGTTCGCAAACCTGTAATAGTGCTCTCATTGATTTGATCGTTGGACACAGCAGCACCATGTCGTCAGCATAGCTAATGTTATTGACGGTAACGTCTTCAACGCGACATCCAATGTTCATGCTGCTGAGTTCAACGATCAGATCGTTGATATATAGGTTGAAAAGGCGAGGCGAGGTCAGACCGCCCTGTCTCACTCCACACTCCAACCTGTACGAGTCTGACAAACTATTACCCCATTTCACGCGGGTTGTTTGATTGTGGTACCAATATTGGAAGATGCTCAACAACTCTGCAGGTACGCCCCTATTCCTAAGCTTACTCCACAGCAATATAATAATACATAAAAAATGTTGTTTCATCAGTTTATAAATATGACTTTCCTACATCTGGGTGAAAATTAGTATTTATTTTTATAAGGCTGTTCCCGCATGAGGTTTTTATGACATCCACATACCTTGGTGTTAACAAACAAACAATTATATACATATTTATACTATAATCTGGACAAAAATTTGTCTCGTGTGACTAAACTCAACATTATTTAATTTTGTACAGGACTTTTTTTAATGTTGGTTTAATAAATAACTTTACCCAGCACAACTGTCGCAAATACTGTAGATAATACCATATTTCTATAGCGGATGGATATTGTGGTAAGACAAGCAAACTTATATGACTATAATTTTGCTATCAATGTTGGTGGCTAAACAAATTAAAATTGCATACAGTCGCCATCGTATTATGAAAAATCCTTTCCTAATCATATAAAGTATTATCATTTGTACAGAGTCACAACGTTATAAAGAAATATTTACTAAAACATTAATAACTTCCACGATTAGCAGACAGTAATATTCGTTTGTTTGAATAGAGAAATGGTATGATCTTTGTGTCTCGGGACTCAATAAGGACAGAGCTTACGACTATGTGAGGATTATACCATTATGCGAGATCTGTTTTAATTCAATATGATTACTTGAACCTTTGGTATATTAAAACTGTTCTACTTCTAATGCTATAATTATACTCTAAGAACTTACACGAGCCAATTTAATATTCTTTCTTTACGATGTATCTGACAGAGAAATTAATATTAATTTGTAATTAATTGAGGAAATTATTCGCGACAAATAAACGAAAGAAATAATTTAAAAATGGTTACAGAGAGGAAATCTATTTGATTAATTATTGTAATTAGACATGCTAATTGTAAATATTGTAGGTATATTGTCAAAAGATGTGATACAATGTGTTAATGTGTACTTTATTTATTTTTATAGATGTAAATAAGATAAAAATCGTATCAGCTAATATAATCTTAAATAATATTCATAGCTTTGCCACGAAAAATATGCTTTTCTAACCGAATTAAATACTAGGTTTCTCTTGCTCATTGCTATTTTATACGTATCGAACAATATTGAAATAACGAAATCAATGTTTCCAATTACGATGGTATGTTTAAAAGTAAGTGCAAGTATTCGTAAATGTAAAAACTATTTATAAAAATAAAATGTAAAGGTTACCGTTATTTAAATGTTAACCTTTTACATCCATTATACAAAATGAAAAATTTTCTACAGGAAAATTTTGTTACGGTCCCTGATTAGATGTCTTATCACTGCAAATAATATAGGCATATTTTATGATATAATAAGATATTGTAAAAAAAATCATGAGTTAAATTGTATTGTAAAACATCAAGAATCTTTTCGGATACTTTTTTACTATGTCAAAAACGTTTTTTAAATTAAAGTTACAATGTTATTGCTTCAAATTCGAAGTGCTTTTCTGTACTCATTATTTATTTTAGCATCTAGATCAAAGCATGCATCACCATCCTGTTCATAACTTTATCATTATTGCATACCAGCTCACTTTTAACAAAAATCTTCGTATTTATTCGTAGAAAAGTGTGAACTTAATATTTCACGGCAAATATGATATTTATGTTTTGTCGTTTATTCTGAAGATAATTTTATCATAATTATTACTATAGAATATGAAGTAGATTATTATCATGAAATTAATTGGGGAGCTTTATGATGGGTTATGTATTTTAATTGACAAACATGATATACTTCTAAGAATATGTATAATAGAATACAAAATTATTTTACTAACAATATTAATATTTGAAAATGTAATACATTTTTAACTAACGCTAACATTTAGCATTTTGCACATTTATATTAGACGTTGTGATTGGATGTTTCGCAATAATTAAGTTTATGTATCCTTCACGTAATATAACAGAATCAAAACAAATTTAAGCCTCTTTCAGATTGCAGCATATTTCTCAAAAATAAAAATTGAAATACTTAACCCATACTCCGTCAATTTGTTCATAAACATACATACATACATAGACTCACGCCTGTTTCCCCGAAGGGGTAGGCAGAGGCATATTAAACGCCCACTTTTCGCCAGTGTTTTGATCCCACGTAATAGGTGGCGAGCCTGTTGCCGCTTATTGGGACATTTTGTTTGCCAGAGCCTCGTCCGTTGATCGGCAGGTGCACCACTTGCAGGTGAGGTTGGCTTGGGACCCTAAGTTCTTGGTGGGAACTGGATAAATTAACCCATACACACTAAATTAAATAGTGCGAACATGCAACAAGTAGTGTGCCAAGCAGGCTGTGATGCTGCTGATAAACTTGAGATACATTTGTAACCGTATCGAAGTACGGCGGCAACGCTGGCATCTTTGTCTAATTTTCTATCTTTACCTTAAAATATTAATGCAAAATTGCACTTTCAGTGAGCGGTCAAGTACTGAAAGTGAAGTTTTTTAGCAAACGGCAGAAACTATATTTATTTAAGTCAGAAAAAAAAACTGTTCGATTAAATAATTTAGTCCTTTTGTAATATTTTTATCATAAATTCAATCTGATGTTAGAAAATGCTGATTTAATGGGAACAAATTATACTAATCTAAATAATCTGATAACGGTTTTGAAAAGTTTATTGCTAATGATGCATCCTAATTGCAGTTGCTTTTTGTTGATCAACGCTTTGACATTCAATAACTATTACAACAATCAATGGATTTCTCTCGAGTTTATTGTTATAGAAAGTTGCGCTCTCACATTTTGAAATGCTACTCAGAAAAAAAAGACCACCGGTGAGAAGCTCCGTAAGACCAATAATATAACAGGGAGAAATAGTTGGATACACAATTCACTCGTATCTATTCGAATAATTGTAGGAGTTTCTCGACTACGTTATAACATTAATTTTTTGTGTAATGTTTTACATCAGTGTATAATTTAAATTACCAACCCAAATATTATTTCGTGAAGGGATACTAATTATCCGGAACATACCTGATGCTTTAATACATCCACCGTTACTAGAAAATATCACTTAGAATTATTTTTTTTTTTACGATTTTACAGAATTGCACGGCAGTTCATTTATTATGGTATACGGTTAAACCGTTTCATTAACGTGATATCAGCTTTACTCTAAAGCGGTGAACCTTTTACCTAGAAAATAACAAAAACAATGACATTTACATAATCTTTAAGAGAAAATCTCGTTAATTATAATAGGAATATCAAAGCTAATTTTTTTTATAGTTTTGTATCAAAACCGTCATCAGAGTTGCGGTGTATTTTTGCAACATTTTACTTTATGCATATTATCTCTATACTATTATAAACATCTCAGCTCCTTTGATTCATGATTGCTTTCTTTCAAAACCGTGTTCAGATTTGATTTTCTTTTGATGTGATTCTCAACATTTTACTATATCCGTATCATCATCTTTTACAATAATATCTGATTGTTATATGTAAATCCTGAATGTTGATATGATAACTGTTTTACATAGATTAAATCTTATAAATGACTAAATATAACTAACTATAACTGAAATGTCTGAAATTTGATGTTAACTAACTGTTCTTATTTGACTGTAATAAAACAATATATTTTTAATATTTCATTTTATTATTGTTCCTTTTTATTTTGTAAACCTTGGCAGTAAATTAACGAAAGCACAAAACAAAGAATTGTGTGCGTCAACAATCTCATGTGTGTCAGCGATCAGAGAAAAGAAAATGGAAATAAAATATGTAAGTATATAAAATTTTGGAAACCACACAAGCAAGACGAATAGAGAAGAATAGGTTTGTCAATATGGACACACGTTGAAATTTGGTCATCATTTGACTAACTGAATATTATTGACCGTGAATACGACCGTGGATATGATTCTCGCTCAGAATTGAGAGATGAACGAAATACATACATACATAGACTCACGCCTGTTTCCTGGAGGGGTAGGCAGAGACTATGGAACGCCATTTGCAACGATCCTGACATATCTCTCTTGCTTCACTCACTCCCATCAAATTTCTCATGCATGCCCTTTGGTTAAGGGTACTTCTAACCTGTCCTTTTTTTTGGATGTCTCCATATATTGATGTATGACATATAAATACTGTATTTAAGAAACTATAAGAATGACTGCCTCCGTGGTCCAGTGGATAGCGTATACGACTGCTGCTCGGAGGTCCTGGGTTCGATTCTCTGCCTACCCCTTCAGGGATACAGGCGTGAGTCTATACCAAAGTAACTAACATAGATCAGAGTTAAAGCAAATTGAATGGGGGAACTTATGGTCTGTCAATTAAAAAGCAGGTCCTTAAATTAAGGCCACGCCCCAACAAGCGTAGTATTGGTCTGTTGGCATACCCTGGGGAGGCCCACCTCTAGGAGTGATAGGCTGATGAAATGAGTTAAATGAGAAGAAGTAGTTAATATAAATAACCATTAGGTGACAATAGGTACCATATTATGTACATATATATATATATATATATATATATATATATAAATATAAAAATATATACAATTGATAGATATTATAGCATTTATAGCATAGTAGGCAGCGATAGCCTAATGGAGATACCAACAGACTGCCTTGCAGAGAGTATCGGGTTCGAATCCACGGCGCGCACCAATGAATTTTCGGAGTTATGTGCGTATTGAATTGTTAATTATCGCTCGTCCCGTGCCTCAGAGAGCACGTTAAGTCGTCGTCCCGGTTGTCATGAAGATCTTTGACAAACGTTATAGGGCGACAGTACCTTCTCAGTAAACTGACACTAGTCTTAACCATGGAATATCGCTATCCCTTCGGGTTGCGGAGGTCAGACAGGCAGTCGCTCTGTGGAAAAGCTTATATTCAGCCAAATCCAGTTAGACTAGAAAGCGGACCTCAAATTTAAACTGGGATAACGCTAGGAGAATGATGATGATAGATATTATAGCATTATGAAACCTCTAGGGTTTTTAATTAAATGCTACTAGATCGAACATGTATGTAAATAGCAAAAGTCATCACGAACAATATTCAGATAAACAAACAAAAGGTTGGCTATAAGATCGAATGTAAACATTTGTTGGTAAATGTTAATAAATAAACAAAATACTATATAAGGATTGTGGCAGTTGGTAACAGCATGATCAACACGGTGAGTTATAGTTTCTGGAGAAAGTGCGACTTTAGCCTATATTTAATATTTGGTGATGTGATGTTGTTTCGCAAATCAGAAGATAAGCCTCGGAATTAAGAATGATGTTGTACGTTCAGCGTAGTTATTATTTGCGCGGACCGTGCAGAGCCGGATGTGGGCTATGGCCCGCATGTATACAGGCTATTTTATTTCGTTCTTTAAATCATTATTGAAAAATGTTCTCTGAGAAATATCTATTTAAATTGAGTATATTTAGGTAGTATATTACAATGCTTAAACATTAAAGTTTCGTCGTTTAAGAACAGATTTTTTATATTTTCACAAACTATGTTCTTAAGTATTTTTACTTGTAGTTTATATATTTTATCGAGATACTACTAAGTGCGTATTGAATATATGATTCAGCTAGTGAGTTATAACATTAGTTTAACTTTGAACGGTATTCGATTCTTGAGAATTGTTATGTTGGCTAAAAACAGTCTTAACTTATTACAAACGCCCTCGATATGATTACTAAAATTAAACATACAGTCTATTTCTAATCCTAAATACCTGTGAGAAAGAACAACATCTATGATAGGACAGGTGCACGTTGAATTTGTTGCATTAAGCAGACACTTGTAGTTATGTGCGAGTACACCTTTAGGCTGGAGGCACTTTATGTGTGGTGATTTTACTACCAATAGTTTTGTTTTACTGCTGTTGACTACTAGACCGACATCGAAGCACCATTTTAGCAATGAGTTAAGTTCTCTTTGCAGAAGATCACGGGCTTTATGAGGATCTTTATCTCCAAGAACGAGACATGTGTCGTCTGCAAACTGGTAACATGAGCAGTGTTAGATACTACTGCTCATGTCATTGACGTACATAATGAAATGAATAGGTCCAAGCACTGATCCTTGTGCTGTGCCCGTGGTGAGATCAATTGGGTCGCTCAAAGAATCATCTATTCTTACGACATATTTTCGGTTTTTAAGATAATTTTCGCACCAGTTCTTTAAGGGGCCACGTATGCCACAGCTATCTAACCTATAAATAAGTCGGTTGTGATCTAAGGTCTCAAAAGCTCGTGAAAAATCAATAAACATTGCTAAAACATCACTTTTCTCATTTAGATGCTTATTGACCTCGTCAACAAATTTAGATAACAACTGTGATGTACCTTTTCCTGTTCGGAAACCGCATTGGTTAGGATAAATGACATCGTGTTTTTTTATAAAAAGCTTGTATTTGTTGAAATACATATTTTCCAAGATTTTGTCAATAGTGAATATAACGTTATGGGGCGATAATTTGTGTAGTCATCTCGTTTACATTTTTTGTAAAGTGGTCTAGCGAAACCTAATTTCAACTCATCGGGATATAAACCTGTTGTCACACTACAGTTTACCAATTTAGCTATAGCATTTGCAACTTCCTGTCCTATCATTTTAATATGCGATACATTAATATTATCTGTCCCGGGTGCCTTGTTAGAATTGACTTTGCTAACAATTTTATATATTTCATCACCAGAAGCTTTTTTAAACAATAACGAACAATTTAAGGGCTTTGTTTCAGAACTAGTGTATAACATGTTACTGGTACCAATGGGTATTATTTCCTTTACAGCTTCGGCAAATCCTGATGCAAAGTAATTGGCTATTGTTTTATGAGTAAGACCTTGAGCCTCAAATGCATTGAAAATTGCTTCATCTATTGATAATGAGACACGGCCCATCATTTTATTAATAATCTGATAAATCTTCTTAGTATTTTTAAAGTTATCATTAATGAGATTCATATAATAAGCGTTTCTTTCGATTTCTATGATTTTATGTACTTACTTTAATTCGTGTTTTATTGTACTCTAACCTTAAGCGGGGGTAATTTGAACTATTTTTCCAACATTAAAATAATGCATCCCGTTTGGCACAAAGACGATTGATATTTTGGTTTATCCATGGTAAACTTATTGAACTGTATTTTTTGTTTTTATTGTACCGATAAGTTTTATTTTTAGAACTTGCCTTATTAATTGCGTGATAAAATGAATTACAGATAACATTATAAATGTCATTTGGGTGTATATAATAATATAGATCTTTATTTATGATGATACAGATTTAAGGTCGATATTTGTGTCACCTATAACAAGCAGGTTTTGTTTAGAATCAAACCATGAAATGCGTTTATTATTATGCGAAAATACGTTTCTTAGTTCTCGGTGGTCTATACACGGCACACACAACCACGTTCTGATTGTGACTTAGTTTTAATTTGCAAATTAAACATTCAAATATTATATATTTCTGTGGTAATAGCGTGAATTTAATGTGATTTTTGACATAAATAATAATACCACCACCGCTCTTATTAGTAAGCAGTTGAGAGTACATATTGTAACTAAGGATGTTAAGTAGATTAACGATAGATTTTGGGATGTTTGCCTCTGTGATTACAATAACATCTAACGGGAATTTGCGATTGTTAACAATTTGATTTAACTTCGTAAAGTTTTTAATAAGCGATCTTATATTAATATGTATGACAAAAAAGTTTAAGTGACTTTTAGGAGGTAGGTGCTTGAAGTAATCACTAGTTGTACTACAATCGAAAATTTCTTTGATGGGAGTATCCATAGTGTGATTTTAGATATATTAAATTCAGATAGACGATTATTATAAAGATTTTACACTGTGATAGATTTATTCAATGGACCCAAAAGCTGTCCAATATCTTCTAATGAGCAAACATAGTGAATTTTAGTATTCCTTTGCTTACGAACACACACTTTACCGTCTTTGCACCATATGTACTGGTAGTTTTTAGCAAGTTTGAGTTTTGCATTATACAACAGGGTTTTTAGGTATTTAGTGAGCGCTTCTCGAACATATACTCTATTATCCGCTTTTTCCTTTGAAATTTGGGGGTTGATGCCAGCCTAGGGTGAGACATTTCACCTTACTAGCTTCTACCCACTTCAGTTCTTCTGAGCTGACTTTGTCTTCATTTCCAGAAGAATTATCCAAGGCCTTTCCTTGGATCCGGGTAGGCGGTGGGATGTCCGTACATCATCTTGATCCACATTCAGTTTGTCGGCGATCGTTTCAATGTAGGCGTAGTGTCGGGTACACCAGCTATTTCCAAAGAAGTTGCTAAGGTCTTCTGCTCGGAATTCTTCATTTCTCGCTCTAAAGCAGCCATTCTAAGCTCCAAGTTCTTATTTTTATTTTGCAGGTCTTGATTTTTATGCTCGAGTGCCATGAGTTTCAAGTCTTGGTTTTGGATAGACTGCTCGATGTTGCTTATTTGATCCCCTTAGAAACGTATTCTTCAGCTCTCGACTAATGTCGTCAATCAGCTTCTTTGTATCAAAAGGTTGAGCATTTATAGGGGAGCTTGAAATGGACTCTTCATCTTCGCCGTCATCTGCTGGAATCAAGAACGATGATCTACGAGAGATTCTTCACGCATTCCTCACAACTCCATTCAATACCAGAGGACTTCCGGAGGGTATTCAGTTGCTTATTGGATAGTTTAAAACACTCGAGGTCAGCGTGTTTTATTTTCTCACATCTGCTGCACTTCAGACCAGGAAGTTTTTTCGTTATTTTCTTTTTGCACTTATTACACTTTTTAATTGCCATTGTAGGTAGATTTAGGTAGTTTAGACAGACACGACTTTTTTATCTTTGAGATAATCTAACGAAAGAGATCGAATGATTTATTTTTGAAATTAAAGGTATAAATTTACCTGTCTGATCATAGGACTTCAAATACTTTAGTTTGAACCTAAAGGCCGTATATAATACTATATTGTGCCTGCGGTTTCGCCCATATGGATACGGTTATCGGAAGAAAAGGTAACCCAAGTGCTATTCTGATGTTATAAGCCCGCATGTACCTCACACTGTGTGAACACACAACCAACACACACACACACACACACACCACACACACACACACACACCACACACACACACACACACCACACACACACTCTGTGCGCAATTAGATTAGATTAAAAACTTAAAAATATATTTATCCATACATATAATATTATAGTTACCAGAAAACTATTTGCATGCTATCCAACTTATTTTAAATTATTTTATTTTATTTTAAATCATGTATTATTTCTCACCTTAAAGTAGGTATTTGTGATTGTAAATAGGAAGAGCGGAATTCGCCTAATACAAGCAAATTTTTGCTTAAAAGGTGATTCCAAACCATGATATTGTAAATTTACTTAAGTTGACGAAATAAACATTTTTCATTTTCATTTTTTCATTTTCACATCAAGGTGTTTTAAGTCTTTAAACTAAATTCAAAAGCTTTTGCGTGAAAATGTAACAAACATCCATCCATCCTCACAAACTTTTGCGTTTTTTATAGTAGTAAGACATCACACGTTAGGGAATAAAAAACACAAATAACATATTTTATATTCAATTTATTCAACAGTATAATGCCGATGTCTACGTCGTCCATTTAGCAACAATTTGGCTAATAACAGTATAGCATCCAGATACTAGAACAATTACATAAAATATAAACAAAAGCGCATTCTTCCATACTATGTAGTTGAATTTGCCTAGGCCCCGTTCCCACTTGTGGACTGTCTGGACCAACACTGGGATTAGCAGGCCTAAGGTTGAGAAGAATATGGCCCCTACCAGGCCAATGAGAAGCTCCAGGTCTGGTACTGCTACTGCCAAGATGACTGTAAAAGAAGAATAAGTCAGAGATCAGAACATGATAACAACGAAGGTTGCGTTTTTGTGCTTATATTAGTGAGATTGAGAAAGTGGTTATTTTTTTAATCTTTAGATTGGTTTTAGAGTTTTTATACGAGGCAAACATCAAAAACCAAACTCCTTGTGCATGTCTAAAGGATGGCAATACGCTTACTTTTACAAGTCATGTCGGGTTTGAGCGATGACCAAAAATTTAAATTGATGTCCCACTGGAAGAGAGAGAATGCGACAGGAATGACATTGGTTTCGTGAATGGGTAAGAAATGCGTAGCTATTACTCATATTATTCAAAGATAGAATGACGATGATGACGATGATAGATGGATTATTTAGTGCAACATTTCATTAGCAGTAATCAGTTAGAGCCAATGTGTAGTAACTGGCTGTCTATCCCTCACTTTACGCATCCTATCCTTATCTTAACTTATATTTATTTATTAATAAAGAATTAGGTTACTCTTAGTCCAAAGATAAGTTGAATCAAGCATAGACCGCTTACATGTTTCTTAAAAAACATTTTTAGAAAACAAAGCTGAAAAATTGGTGTATGATAGCTCTCTCTGATACATAAAGCTAACATACGACTAACGACAATCCGCTTAGTAGCATCCAAGATAAATCTCAGTTCTCTAAGGTTTTTATCGTTTAAAAGCTGATGTTTATAACCAGCAGTTTCTCGCCTGAGAAAGCCAATATTACTTGAAGTTTATTCAAATTCCACCCGAGTGCATACTCAGTCAGTAATTTATTGATCCGCAAAATTGTCCAGTTGATATCACCCGCTTGGTTATCTTTTTCGTCTTAAATCATGGATTCTAAGTATTTGTTATAGAATATTCTATGTAAAATTTTGGTCTTCTACTTGACTTGGAATAATTGAGATTCTTTGTGTAACAAACGTTTAATTAAGCAGGGACACTCTAGTGGAGATACCTACAGACTGACATGCACAGGGTATCGGGTTCGAATCCACGGTGGACACCACTGACTTTTCAGAGTTATGTACGTATATAATTGTTAATTATCGCTTGGTGGCTCGGAAAGCAGGTTAAGCCGTCAGTCCGGGCTGTCATGAAGAGCTTAGACAATCGTTATATGGAGTGAGTCTCTCTAAATACATTAGTCCAGGATATCTCTATTCCTTCCTTTCTGTTGCGGCGGTCAAACAGGCAGTTGCTCTATAGAAAAGCTAATTAAACGAATTCAGTCAAATCCGGTTATACTAGGGAGCTGACTAAGCGAAACCCGGATTGCAAACGTTAAAATATAGAACCACTTTAAACTTTCTCTATTTGAATACATACTAGTATTTTTGTAACTAGGTTATGGCTGGTGTAATTTATGCTAAAATGTTGTGCAAACTAAAATGTATAGTTGTAAAAGTTATTTCACCTATTATTTTCATGTAATTACACTTTTGAGACTGCTACACTAATATTATGACATCATTGTGAAGTTTTGCTTTTAGAGTGTCAGAAAATTATTTATATGAGCTTTCAAATGTTTCTAAAAATAGTTTCAAAAATTTACTAAGAGTAATAAATTTTATTAAGGAGAAATATTTTATTAGAAAAGATTTTGATTTCATAAAGAAAATTTAGATTTTCTTGTCCACTGAGCTAATTAAACCAATTATAATTTTTTTGCCCTGTGATTTCTTTCGATAACGTAAAAAGTAAAAGTAACTTACTTTTACTTTCTTTTTTTTTATTTCATCACCAATAAACATAAAAGTATTGACTACGACTGACAGACAACCGACGCACATCCGAAACCACGAAGCGCAAGAAGCGACTGTTGTGAAAGTATGGCCGCACTACTACGGTTAAACACGTCCCAAGCTGACGAAGCCGCAGGCGAAATCTAGTTCTTACACATAGTTAGTAGGTAAGTAGAAAGCCAAATAGTTTGTTTACGACTGCAGCCAAGCCAGTGGCAAGCTGTTTAGTTAGTGGCTTGCCTCAAGTCATAATAAACACAAAGGTTTTTACTTAATGTAGTCAAAGGTTTTACTTTATCATCCACTGACACACTGACTGACAGACAGCGCACTACCAGTCAAAGAAAAACTAACATGACATAGTTACATTTCCAAAAAGTAACTATGTCACACTTCAGACTCTTAACAATCTGCATACACATAACAAAGAAGAGCTAACTTAAAAACAAATAAATAAACAAACCCACTTGCACAAATAATATAAGTATGAATTAATGTACCTGTTAAAGTGACACTGGCTGTTCTTATGAAAATCTGGCTGATGTTGTGATAGTTGTCGTTGACTTTGGGCGCGACCCGCGTCCATATGATGTCCATGGGTGCATACATTTGTAGGCAGTACGTGAAGAACACTGCAACTGCTACGAGAATTTTCGCTGTCACCGCAGGTCTGTGGAAAATAAAAAAACAAAAATAATCTGATAGTTCATAAATAAAACGTAACATTTTTTGTTAATGATTGTGGATAGCAATAGTCTGAAGGATAGACTCCTCTGCAACGTGACCGCCAAATGTTCTGGCTTCGATTCCCATACAGGATAAATCTTTGTATGATTCACAAATTATTGTATCGAGTCCAGAAGTTGTATGTGTCCGTTGATATAAAATATCATGCGGAATTTGTTAAAACGATTCGATCACCTTGCAATCAAGCAAAGGAACTTTTGGTAATTTTCTCGGTTGCAAAGTGGGTGAAGGCAACGCGAAACTCTGTGTGTAGTCTACTTATATTATTCCGCCTTTTATCCCCGAAGGGGTAGGCAGAGGTGTATTACACACCCACTCTTCGCCAGTTATGTTTCGGTCCCAACGTTCAAGGGGGCGAGCCTATCGCCATCTATCGGGCATATTAGCGATAATTAACATTTTTAATACACAAACATAACTTCGAAAAGTCCGAGGTGTACCAATGTGCCAGGAGTGCCTAGGGATCGAACGCAAGACCATCGTTCCGGCAGTCTGATACGTACACCAGGAGGCTATCGCCGCTGTGTGCTACATTTATTTTCAAGTGATATTAGCTAATTCATGAATATTTCAGATTTCCAACTCAAAATGAACACATTATTAATCGTTTGGGTCAAAAGAGCCATAAAAAATAACATTGATATGAGAAATTAGGGTTATTGTAAACTCGCCATAATGAAAATTGGCCCCAAGTTAAAATTATAGTAAAATCGCCACGTCTTATTTGTCTCACGAAAACTTGCCACAGCTTTAAAAGTACTTATAGCAAACCGAACGTAACGGTCACCCAACTGCCAGCCATGCCAAAGCCATGCCATGCCGTGCCGTGTCGTCTTGGTTCAGCCAAAGCCAAAGCCACACACAGCCATACTTTTCACTCTGTGACTGCTGATCTCCAAAGTCTTCTACTAATACTAAGCGGTGATGTAGGAGAGTTATATTATACCCGGAAATTATGCGTCTATAATTTTACAATATATGAAGCCAAATCACTAAATAAAGGTTTTTGTATGATGTGGAACGACCTGAATGGCAAACGAGGAAGTTCAGAAATAGCTACTTGTTTGAAAAAGTGGCTTGATGTAATTCCGCAAAATATTATAAAAATGACTATTTTTTCAGACACATCTTCGGGGCAGTATCGGCATCAATATATTGCACCTTTATTCCTTTACAAAATTTAAACATCGCATTTAAACGTTATAGAACAAAAAGTTTTAGAATCTGGGCATCGATGATGGAAGTTGACTCGATGCATTCCGCGACTGAATATGAACGTAAATAAGCTTCAATTTACTGCATGAATGATTGGAAGAATGTAGTTAAAAGAGCTCGGTCTAATAAACATAAGAAAAAAGTACTACCCTACGAAATACAGGAGATAAAATACAACGAAGTGATAGATGTCAAGAAGTTAGCTTCTATTAAAAAAAATTATATGACATTGGCAAAGGATGGAAATAAAGTACAATGGTTGAAAACTAAGTGCCTTAGGTTAATTAAAATTAGATACGATCTTAGTGGAGATTACTCAATTCTAGATACAAAAGATATTAAGAAGACAAGAAATAAGACAAAAGAACAGTGTTGTTACTACAGAAAATAAGGAATCGACATTACCAAAGGCTTACACTTCCATGTTACTAAGCCAAGAAGAACGATTTGCTAAACCTTTGCAAAACAGACATTATACCCGTCGAACTTCATGCCTGGTTTCGACTGAAACAATGGACTCCATTGTAATTGTAAGACAATGGGACTCCATTGTAATTGTAAGTTTGACTGTGATTTGTAATTATCTTGCAAAAGTATAAGATTTATGTTTAGTAGCTAGGCGTAAGACACTACGCTTAACATTTTAAAGCATGGTATTAGAATTAAATAGAACGATAGTTTTTGTGTAAAATCTCAATAGTTACGTGAAACTATTTGAAACAGAGGCTGAATGATAAATTGTAGAGATTATATAGGGATTTATTGCGGACCCCGGGCTCCAAGGCGTAGGTTTTGGAACGCAACCGGGACAGCGCTAGGATGATGATAATCATTATATAGGGATTTTAGCTGTCGTAGTCGTAAACATGAGTGTTTTATTATATTTCGGGTTACAAGTATTTTTATTTCGTGTATCCGATTTTTCGGCATGTACGTAAAATTCTGCCTCGTTGGTCTCGCGGCATAAATGTGCGCGTGGGATTGGGAGGTCTCGGGCTCGATTCCCGGGTCGGGCAAAGTATTATTGGGTTTTTCCGTCAGGAAATTCTCAGTAGCAGCACGGAGTCTGGTAATTTGCCCGGTACGACAATAGGCTCGCCCCCTATTATGTGGGACCTAAAGATTCATGGCGAAATGTGGGTGTAATATTACACCTCTGCCTACCGCTTCGGGGATACAGGCGTGAGTCTGTATGCCAGTAGCACTTTTGCCCGACCCGGGAATCGAACCCGGGACCTCCGATCAGCAGTCGCATACGCTGTCCACTGGATCACGGAGGCAGGCTTATTATTATACCTTTTATACGGAGCAAAATAATATATTCTTCTATTAACTAAAACCCAAAGTACACTAAAATTTTTCTCGGTTCTATACCGCTGAGTCTATCCATCCAATTTTGATGAATGTGGTCTCATTAACATATTCTTTACCTAAGCCTAATTAAAAAAAAATCGTACCTAACAATTTGCTACTGCTAGCTATGCCATCAATTCCTGTCCAGTCAAAAGTTTTCTTGAAGAGATCGCTTTTTGCGATAAGGCTACATTAAAATAAATACATACTTACTATGAACTATTATCTTCTGTACGTATAAAATCCTTTTTTATTCTTACTCTAAGTTGATGAAAAATTTGTATGAAACCTTTTTAATACTTCAAGGGATTAACTTTATACTTTGTATATTGGATCCTCAAATGACGTAACTGAACACAAAGACATTTATTTTCCAAATTCTTCCCCTAAGAAGGTAGAAAAGGGAGTCATAGTTTGTGTAAAACCTTTTTTTTTGTATATTGGTTCCTGAAATGTATGTTACTTGAGCAGTGTATGGATGTTTGTACAAAACATTTTATCTAGGTGAAATTTCGCGAGCGAAGCAGCGGGTAGAGACTAGTATACCTATATGTTCTCGGCAATAAAAAAGATATTTCAATTTTGTTAATGCCCGCTAGGTAACCCTTGCAACGAGCACTTCTGACATTAATATTGTGTATTTCAGAAACTTTATCGTATTAGCGCAGTTCCATACGGTAGCTGTTAGTTGCAGTTTTATAACCATTGCGGACACAGTAATATTTTCTGTGTCAAGTAGCAAGGAAATAGTTACTATAAATTACCTGCATAAAAGAAAAAACTAATAAAATACCTGTAAAAAACTAATAAAATAATTTAACAGCTTAATTTCTGTTTTTGTTTTTTTCTGACATATTAGCCGCTTAAAAGCCTTATTATGAACAGTCTTATATCAAAACTAGCAGACGCCCGAGGCTTTGCCCGCACTAAACTTTTACCCTAACTTACCCCTTAGGGATGGCATATAAAAATGCTTTCATAGCGGTGCCTACATGATAAAAGGAACCCGCTGTCCAAACTTCATGTTTCTAGATTCAGTCGTTTGATCTCTGTTATGATAATATCAGTCAAGACAGGTATAACGTCGTATAAATTCAAAAGTTCGTCTACACAGGTCTTAATAAGAGCGCTTTAAATCTAGTCAGGCTTTAGTCTAATTTACGGTGAAGGTAAAAGCGCTCCATATTATTACATTATAATGTTATAAACAGGAATTTGTACGCACGCGGTCATTTCTATGACGAATGAGAATATATTTTTGTTATGAAAATTTTATTTATAGTTTCTTTAGCTACATGCTGTTTACATAAGAGAGAACTACATATAATATATGTTAAAATTGGCAAGTTACAGTTGAAAAGAATAGGTTAATAGGTTTGAATCCAGTAATCTAAAGGCTAAAGCTAGCTAAAGGTATCATGCAAGAACCATAAATTGATAAATTTACCCTCATCTGGTTCAAATACCCCTAACATAATTAACTTCCCCCCGAAACCAAAATCCTGGTTCTATAAATGCTTAGCAATGATATTTCTTTTGTAGAGCTTCACTAGTTAAAACATCTACGACGTACTAACCTCTCACAGAAGATGAGATTAAAACCTTTAAACCATGTCCTCCGTTGATGTGGTAGAAAAGAAGATAGAGAATGGGAAGAGAAAGGCAGATGGAGAAGAATGGAGAAGCAGATGCTGATTTATATTTTTACCTATGTTGTCAGTATAAGCAGGCGAGTGAAACCTGTTTGCCATCATTCCTATCGAACGATTGGTCATGGGCTAGCTGATTACAAGCAGTAAGTCTTTTGCATCCATTATTTTGGAAAAAACTATTCCATGTATACCATTTTATAATAACAAAATTGTCGCTTTAAGCACGTTGTTAAATTTAATAATATGCTCAAAGTAACGCAGAAAATTTTAGGGACCGTTATATAAAGCGTTCTTAATTACTCAGAATTTATGTAACAAGATCGTGAGTAGCCTTGTAATGAAAATTAATTCTGTCTAATATCTTTACCTACTTGACATATTTTTATAATTATTATACATAAAAATTCAGACCTAATTGAATGTTATCTGCTTTTGTCTTCTTTAACGGATTCCATCTGTTTAGAATAGAGAGATCTTGCATTTATTTTCAAATCCGGTAAATTAAGTATTCTTAATTATATACATATAATATAATATTACTTATTAATTTATTCCTGCACCTTAGATGCTTCGCGCGGGGTGTTCGCACAAATTTAATTAACGGAACATAAATTTGTGGATCACACAAAGCATTGTCTCGTGTAGGAATCCAACCCGTGATACTCGGCGCAATGCTGAGCTGCAAGTCGACCGCTTAAATATCTACGTCATAGATGTAGTCAAACTGTGTTTGTAAGGTCCTTTTTGAAATGTTTATAGGTTATCTTCTCGAAACAAGAATAGGTATGCAAAGCGCATAGATACTATTATCGAATTAAGTCCCCTTTTCTTCCGGTCTGTCTGTTCATACAGAATCTGTTACTTTGATTAACTGGTACAGATAAACGTGATAAACTGAAAAACTACCGTACGGAATGTTTGTACGGTTTTTACCGTAGGGTGATTCGTGAGGAAGGTTTATAATTCACACGGGCAGAGCCGCGGGCAAAGTGCATTGTTCTATAGTCAAGTTAGACTTAAAAAGGGGGTCGTGCTTGCAAAAGGTCGGACAATCACGAATTTTTTATATGTTATTAAGACCTACACAAGTGTTAAAAAACCAGATTTGCAATTTTCAAAGTGCTGAGCGAGAGACAGGGTGTCCAAAAAACCATGAAATTTTCGTTTCTTTTTTTCAGTTTTTCTAAATATCTTATTAAACGGAGGGTCTGACTGGTATAGTTGCTATGAACAATTTAAAGTAAATTAAATTTTCTATTATTTGAGACTAGTACGACCTCTATAAAACCATTAGTTTTCAAGATACAGTTCTTCGAACTTAGACATATTTTTTTCAAAAAATGATTTGTTTTCGGAATGTTCACATTTTTTGTGTAATATCTTTTAAAATAAGCGCCCGACGTCAAAAATAATGAGAAAAAAAATGTGGTAAATTTTATTACCTTTCATTTGAGACTAAATTGCTATCTATGTGCTGAGTGGTTCTCTTAAAAAACGTAGATTACCAAAAACAATTATAAAACTTGATTTTGAGGGTCCTGCAAAGAAATTGTTCTTACTTCTTGTTATTATGTGATTGACCAGTTAAAACTCAAAAATTACATTTACACAAAAAAGGCAACCTCCATGTTCTAATTGGTAGAGCGTCAGGCTTATGAGCTGGAGGTCGCGGGTTCAATTGATTCAATTTCCGCGTGGCACATGCCATGAATTAACTTTTTGTTATTTTTCCAGTTTCATTAGGTTATTGCAGGCTTGAATCACCTGGCTGTCCAAAAGGTTTGCTGATTTTGTGCTTTGGAGGAGACGCTAAGGTGTCAGCTCGGTCGTTGCATGGCGGTCGTTATCATCATTATCATCTGTATTTTAGCTGAAACTTAGTTCTTTATAAGTGGAATATTGTTATCTTGCATTATGCTCTCGAGGGGGTCACGTATATAATGCGTCCCATCTCTTGAAATGTGTTATCACCTCCAGCGTGTTGACGTTCACATCCGCATTGTCATATACAAATTGGATGAAAGCTCCTTTTTCTATTGGTGGTGGGGATTCATCTCGCAAGATCGCTGAAGTTTCAAGCTGCACAGCTGCATCCAAATGCATCCAAAACCATTTACCTTATACCTAACTTCTCAACAATGTCCGTGTGGTGACGAATTAAGAATACGGAATGTCAACACCCCATATCATCCCATGAGTGTCGTAAGAGCCGACAAAGGGAGCATATTATGCAGAAAACAGCACTGTAAGAGAAAGAAAACTTAATACAAACCCTATACCGACCCGTTTGGCCAGCGTGGTATAGTAAGCCAATTCCTCCTTTCACAAGAGAGGACTTATCCAGCAGTGGACTGTTAAAGGCAGATGATGATGATGATGATGAACTTCTCAACTGTATGGATAACATTCCTTAGATAACATTGTTGAGAAGGGTAGTTTGCTTTATTCTTGAAGAAATTATTTAGTGATAGCATCACCACACAAAAAGCAAATCTCTCTCAAGGTAGGAGCCAGTTTACTAGACGATCTTGTCAAAGATCGCTGGGAAGCAGTATCCTCTCCCCGTCGAACTCAGGCTTCAACATTAGACAAAGCTGTGTATCTTTTCATGCATGCGTCATGAACACTGACTTGGTTGCAAGTTTTTATTTTCATCAAAGCCACGTTTTTAACTCACTTCAATTAGTGTTCGAATACCTCGTTATTTAATGATCACAATAGTACCTGTGTCGAGGTCCTCGCGACACACGAAACACATGCCCGGACGGATAGACATGTTGAAACTCATATTTTTTCTCTCAAATAAAAACACACTTTTGATAGTGGCTGCTGCCCTGCGTTACCGGATACAAAACCACACATTAACCGCATCAATTCAAAAACCTACAACATAAGCCCGAAGGCATTTACAATAATAAATATATTTATTATTAAATTTGGGAGTTTTAGCCAATATAAAATATTGTTACTGCCTTCACCGCGTGGAGGTACTCCCAGCTTATATTATTTGAGAACCGCTAGGCCTACAAGCATTAAAGTGGTCTCAAATGAAAGGTAATAAAATTTACTATAACTTTTTTGTCATGATTTTTGACGTCGGGCGCTTATTTTAAAAGATATGAAACAAAAAAAGTGAACATTCCGAAAAAAAAAACACTTTTTGAAAAAATATGTCTATGTACGAAAAACTGTATCTTGAAAACTAATGGTTGTATAGAACTCGTACTGGTCTCAAATAATATCAAAATTAATCTACTTTAAACTGTTAATAGCAACTATACCAGTCAGACCCTCCATTTAATAAGATATTGAGGAAAAACTGAAAAAATCCGAAAATTTCATGGTTTTTTGGATACCCTACTGCTCGCACAGCACTTTGAAAATTGCAAATCTAGATTTTTATCACTAATATAGTTCTTAAAAACATATAAAAAATTCGTGGTTGTCCGACCTTTTGCAAGCACGAATCTGGATCTTGACTGGTGTCCCGCAAAACTATAATAACAATTTTAGTTTTTGCTGCTTGAAGCTCTAGAAAGAATGAGATTTATATTTTTGGAAGGCTCCATTTTATAAGAGTCTCTAGGGTGACAATGAAATGTTGAAGACGCCTAGTAGAACTCGTGACCTAAGGATTTAGGGTGATCGTCTAGCCTTCAGAGTCTTAAGTCAATTGAATAGAAATGGCTCTTGCGGACTACTTTAATCCATCTGATTATAACGCTACGCACTGTAGAAAGGTTTACTTTGGGCCTTATTTAAAGAATGAGAAGATGGGTATATAAGATTTTCACTGCAGTTTAAATCGAGTGGATTTTAGTACGCGTATCGTAGTAAGCGACTTCAAATATTCTCTTTGCTATTTAAAAGATATTTTTGGCGTTATTTCTGTTACACTAAAGACCTCTGGGCAGAACTTCGGCTAAGCGTCAGACTCAACAATACTTATCATAGTGCATAAGTGAAAGATGTAAGTACGAGTGCACTTACTGCTCCTACAGGCTAAGAGTCCATTAGGACGCTAGGACGCCGTATCCAATACAACCAGCACATTAGAGCAAATTATTGCCGAAGATCGGGGGCAATTCTATTGGCAAATTATTTACAGAAATAAAACCAATATTAAACACCAAACCTTGTAATCCGTAGTTATACTACCAGTGGACCACCAAGATAGTAAATGTATTCTATGGAATATGATGATGAAATGCTTGGAATAGATAATCTTGCGAATATAAAATAAGTATGTACAGGTTGCGCGAGCGCGGCCGAGCGATAATGTTTCTGTCAGCTGACTCCGTTGACGACGGGTGAGTCCGGTGTCTGGCGGTGAGGCGAGGCGACGGGGTCGTTGACCTCGCAGGCCGGTCAGCCACGATCCACCGTAGACATGGCATGTCGAGTATGCAATGAGCAGAAGGCGAACCCCCTGGGGTCTCGAACCTTAGACCAATAGGTACTTTTTTACGACGTTGAAGATCCTTTCGGATCTTCAGCTCTTGGAGAAATAAGAGCCGAAGTATGTGGTATTTCCACCAAAAACCAGTTAGAATGCTGACCAAAGACGCTCTGCGGGCGAAGACAGAGTACAGGAGATATCCAGTAGACCAATAGGTACCTTAGAGTTGCTCATATACAGCCATGTAGATGAAACACGTCTAAAGATTACCTAGCTCTTGTTTACCACCGTGATGAGAGCAATAAAAACACATTTTAAATAGCAACCCCTAAAATATTCCACGGTATACAATCTTAAAGCTAAATCCATTCCGTCCGTTCCATCTGTTCTCTTCACAAGCTTTCTGTTAGTTTAAAAGTATTTCCTGCACATTTGGTGTGTTCGCTGTTATTTCAGTAAACTCGAATGCAATTTCCGCAATCTCTATAGCTCAGGTTTCAATATCTTGGAATATATATTTATAATACGCACACACATGCTTTTTAATAATATGTGTATACACACACACACATTTTAGCAAGACGGGTATAAAAGATTTTCTATTTCGATTTTATGTAGGTACTAGAGGACGCCAGCAGCTACGCCTGCATTTTTTTTTAATTTAACCGTTTTGGCCAATCCCGTGGGAATTTCGGAAAATCCCTTCTTAGTGCACCCCTACGGTCCCCAAGGAACATACATGCTAAATTTCAGCTTCCTACGCCCAATAGTTTCAGCTGTAGCGTGTCTGTCAGTCAGTTAGTAACGCAAGGATTTTATATATTAAGATTTTTAGATCAGCTTTTTGATTTAAGTATAAAGAGAAAGGTTGCACTTACGTTATGTATATGAGATTGTAGTGCTGATAGTGACTCCCAATTCAAGCAAAATAGTCAAGTTGGTTTTTATTACGAAATGAAGTGCTCTTGAAAGTTTTGATAAGCCCGAGTAGTTTCATGTAGGATAAGAAAGAGTTATCATCTAAATTAGGTGATGTAAGAATGCAATATGAATAAAAAATGTACTCGAACTTTCGGCGACAACTTTTGGTATTTCTTCAGAAAGAATATGATGATTTAAAATTTACCTAAACATCATTTGCACTAAAAAAAATTAGAGCAATGAGGAAATCATCTCGATTTTTGTCGGAATTTACTTTGAAAACTTTATATTTTTAAATGTTCAAATCACCTAAGTACACACATACCTCTTAAAGTTACATAATTCAAAAGACTTATGTTGCCTTATGTTTATGCGAATGTTACATATTGAAATTAAATGACGTGGACAGGGAATGACAATTTTTTTGTAACCATGATTCCTCAAAAGAAAAATGTTAATAGTGACAATTATAAAGGCATTTCTGGATTTTTCACCTTGAGAATACTTTAAACTTAAATATTGCATTTGCAGAATTTCGTTCGCTGAAATGGAGTTCCTGGACTTCTATTTACAAAGTTAACTTACTACACTACCTATACGACATTTAAAACTCTATGATCTTTGTTTAGTAGTAGTAGAAGTAGCGGCGATAGCCCAGTGGTGTACGTAATGGACTGCCGAGACGATGTTCTCGTGTTCGATCCTTAGTACTCCGGACACACACTTCTGAATTTTCGAAGTTATGAGTATATTAAAAATGTTAATTATTGCTCGCATAATAATGTGCCCAGTAGATGGCAATAAGCTCGCCCCCTTTAATATTGGGACCGAAATATAACTGTGCCAAGTGTAGGTTTTAATACACAAGTCTTTCACTGTCCAAGCTTTGCGCCTGTGGAATGGACTTCCTTTAGAAATTCGTAGAGCAAAATCACTCATCATATTTAAATCTATGATAAAATCACACTACCTTTCATCCATTTGATATCATAGAATGTGGTTATACTATGTATTATATTGTTAGGAACCTAAGGATAGACTAGAATAGTGGGGGGTATCCTTATAAAATAAGGAACACTTCCGTCTTTAGGACACTTTGTCTCCTCACTCGTTCGCGGGCGGAAGCTCTGTTGGCTTGTGTATCGGTGTAATCTGTGAGTACTTATCTTGTATTTGTATATGTTCGATTTGTTCCGGATTTAAATTGTTAGAAGCATAATAATTAGTGTCTTAGAAAACAATTTAACAAACAAATCTTGTTTGTTAAATTGTTTTGTATCAATATAACGGTTCTTAGTATTCTTATACTTGATTTTTTTATCAAATAGTATCTGATTCCTAATAATATATACATTGTATATGTGTAGGTATATTGAATTATGTATATTACTTATTATGTATACATATGTTTGTATCATATTTATTGTACGTATATATTATACTTTATATAAAAGTTTAATAATTAGTCTGATAAACCAATTAGTTTGGTTGTCTTTTAATTGCACCACACAATTAAATTAATTGCTGACATCGTTTCTGTCTACCGAAAGGTTGCCTGGAAGAGATTGTACAGTTTATATTTTTTTGTAGTTATTATGTTTTAAAATGTTTTATGGTGTACAATAAAGAATATTCTATCTATCTATCTATCTACAGCTCTGGCCACCCCTTCGGGGATAAAGGTGTGAAGTTATGGTATGTTATATCTTTGTTGAGTTAAACCCAATGTAGTACTTATAACTAGATCAATTTTAAAGCGATTTCTACGTTGTTTTCAATGTTTGGCAAGGCCTCCGTTATCAATTAATAGTATAAAAAACATCTATGGCTTAAAGAGCAGCTATGGCTTGGTGGAGACTGCTAAGCAGATAGGCTAGTCAAATTCAATACCATACCGTGCATCAGGGCCGTGAAAGTTCCATACATGGATAAATTTCATATAATCAGCACCATCTACGGATGATGGCAAGAACTAAAGAAAAAGCGACAACTGAACGGTCATTTCGCCACCTTTGATAAGACCTGTGTGGCGCAGTGGTAGCGTGCTCTGCTCATAAATTAGATGTCCGTGGATCGAATCCACGCTTACCAAGAATTAAATTTTGTGTTTTTTTTTTTTTAACTTTTAAATTGCATATTTTACATAATACTTGTCATTTACTTATTTATTAACACCGAAATTCAACATTTATTTTATTTTGAAAAATGAATCCACTACTAACGCCATCTATACGATCGGAATAAAAATAAAATTGTTTGTACGCCATCTAGCGTAGAGGATGCATATTGAACTTTTTCCTTAGAGGGAGTTGCGCATCTATACCATTATATCTGTATAATCTATGCCGTGCATCACTGGTATTCTAATACGCGTATAAAATTCTTAATTATCGTTTAGTAAACGGTGAAGGAAAACATCGTGAGGCGAAATGTATGCCCGAGAATTTTTCCTAATGCTCCCGAGAGACATGTTAAGCTTGCCAACCCACACTTGGCTAGTGGTGGACTATGACATTAACCTTCTCATAATGAGAAGATAGAGATATATATACACCCGTATCCTAGTCTGTCTTGTACCCTATTGTTACATACATACATAGACTCACGCCTGTTTCCCGGAGGGGTAGGCAGAGACTACGGAACGCCATTTGCAACGATCCTGACATATCTCTCTTGCTTCATTTACTCCTATCAAATGTTTTATGCATGCTCTTCTGTTTAGGGTACTTCTAACCTTTCCTGTTATAAGGAGGTCTCCGATCTGGTCAGAGAACGTCCGTCTTGGTCTTCCCCTTTGTGCTCTCCCAATCACACTTGCATTGTATACCTGCTTGGTCAGTCTTTCGTCATCCATCCTCTCCATGTGCCCAAACCACCTTAGCATTCCTTTCTCGATGCTTGTCACTATATCTCTTTTTACACCACAACACTCTCTTATCACATAATACTTTACTCTATAATTCAAAGACACACCACACATTCTTCTCAGTGCTCTCATTTCTACAGCATTTATTCTACTTGCATGTCTCCTCTGACATACCCAACCTTCACTACCGTACATAAGTGTCGGTACTAATACCCCTCTGTGCACAGCTAATTGTGCCTTTTTGGACACGTTTTTGCTGTTCATAAAAGCCTTAAAAGCTCCATTCACTCTATTACCTGAATTTACTCTTCTTTCAATATCTTCTTCATTCTTACCTTCTCTTGTAAACAGCGTACCTAAATATACAAACTCATTCACTTGTTCCACTCCTTGCCCATCGATCACAATATTGCAAGCCGTAACACATTCCTCCTTTTCAAAAACCACAACTTTCGTTTTACTAACTTTCACTTTCATTCCTTTCCTCTCTAACGCACCATGCATGATTGTTACCATCTCCTGCAACTCTTCCTCTGAAAACGAAAGTCTGACCTGATCATCAGCATAAATGAGCTATTTGACAGGTAACTCATTGATCCTTAATCCACAATCACTATGTTTAACATCTTGCAAACAACTGTCCATGAACAGGTTAAACAGCCACGGCGATCCCTGTCTAACACCTGTGTTGATGGTAAACCAGTCAGTGTATGACCCATTTATTCTCACACAAGCTCTTGAATCCTCATAAAGGAATTTCAGAGCTCGAATGAGGCTGCTGTTCACCCCATACATTGACAGTACCGACCATATTTCATTCCTCACCACTTTATCGTAAGCCTTTTCCAAATCCACGAACGCGCAATAGACCTTGTGACCTTTGGCCAAGAATTTCTCGGCTATGCATCGCAAGGAAAAGATCTAATCCGTACACCCATACCCTTTCGGAATCTCGCTTGTACATCCCATATTTTCTTGTCGGTTACTTTCATAAGTCTTTCATACCTTTGCATACAATTTGCCAACAATGCTGTGAAGGCTAATACCTCTATAGTTTTTGCAGTCTTGTTGCGAGCCTTTTCCTTTATAAAGAGGCAACTACTGCTGTGGCCCAGTCATCAGGTACTCGGCCGGTGCTCCAGCATAAGTTAAACAAGCGCTGCAGCTGACTAACTATGATGCCATGTCCAGCCCTCAGCATTTCGACTGCAATCTTATCATATCCTGCAGCCTTACCTAATTTCATACTTCCCAGTGCCTTCAAAATCTCATCCACGCCAATATTGCTTTCATCATTGCTATCATTAACATTTATTTCAGTTGCAGATGTCTCTATCGCCGTTTTTTCAAATAAACCTTCAAAATACTCTTTCCATCTCATCAGCACGTACGATTAACCATTCAGTATCTTACCATTCATGTCTCTGATCGACGTGTGTCTGAGGATTGAGTTCTTCCTCGAACTGTGCGAACGGATTTCCAGAAAAACTTAATGTTTCTCCGGAAATCGTCAGATAATCGACTATCATACTCGTCTTACTTTTCCTCTTTCTTCTTTTTAACCATATTTTTCACTATTCATTTTGAACTAACAAACTCTTTTCTGGCTTCATCAATGTCCTCACCCGTTGCTTTTCCCATTCTTTCATTTGCTCTAGCAGGCATCCAATCTAACCAAGCTTTCTTCATCTCTGACACTGCTGATTGCACATCCTTGTCCCACCATGTATTCTTAATCTTTCGTATTTTCCTTCTCTTGATCACACCACATACTTCAGACGCTACACATACTACCTCTTCCTTAAGGGACTGCCACAATTCTTCCATATATATAAAATAATATATATAAAAAAACTGCTTGAGGTGTCAAGGGACACCCCGATGGAACGAAGTTCCTTTCGATTAATTAGTGAAGGAATGGGAATATTTTTTTTTTATGTAATAATAATATTTTTTATTATTAACAAATATAATGCAATATAAACTTAATCAGTAGGCTCAATTTTAGTAATAATTGTTAATTTTACAAAAAATGTCCCGTTCGCCATCTTGGATCCCCAAATAAATGTCATTGACGTTATCAGAATGCATGATAGCCCCGAAAATTATACCCATATTAATTTTATTAAAAATGTCCCGTCCGTCATCTTGGATTCCCAAATAGATGTCATTTTCGTAACCAGGCTCCATTAAAACCCCGAAAATGATACCCATATTAATTTTATTAAAAATGTCCCGTCTTGCATCTTGGATTCCCAAATAGATGTAATTTTCGTGACCAGAATCCATAAAAACCCCGAAAATGATACCCATATTAATTTTATTAAAAATGTCCCGTCCGCCATATTGGATTCCCAAATAGATGTCATTTTCGTGATCAGAAAGCATTGAACATGATGCTCGCTTTCTATAAGAGAGAGAGAGAGAGACAGACAGAGAAACATGCGTACGCCGCAAGGCTTACAATAATAGCTTACTATAGCAAAAAGTGTCGTTACAACTTTTCGTCCGTCTAGTCCCCTTTCGCAACGCGCGATAAGGAAATTCGTTCCAAAAAAAATTTTGTTATTTTGTTGTTTTTATATCATTGATGCTATCGAACCTCTCAAACCTTGCTATCAATCTTCATTTATACTCATCTTTCACATCTTTATCTTGTAGGTTTTCATCTTTTATTCTTTCGAAGACCCTCTCTTGATTATGTTTTCGATGTCGCCAACCTTTAAAGAGCCCACTTATCCGGCATAACACTGTGGCGTAGCCACTGTATTAATAATGGTTTTAATATATTGTTGTTGTGTATAACTTAATTAGTATAAATATGTTTGTACCAAATAATATTATTAAATATCTTGTAAGAATAAGTAATGAACAATGATTGATGTACATATGTAACATTGATGTAAATATTTAATAAATTTAAAAATGTACATCGGGACAAACGTCGAACTTTATTATTAGTGATCGGGGGCTCGGCTGGCGGAGACGACCTGTTTTCACTGTCTCGCTTCCGCACACTTGCGGTCCTGCTCCGACGCATGGCCGCGCACCGCAAGTGGGCGGAGCGTTTGGAAATTTCTAGAAGCGCGCCTCCACCGGCGCCCGCGACGGCCCGAGGATAAAAAGTCAGTTGTCTCTTTAGTCTGTCACAAACCTCTGAACGCGTTACGCGTGTTGCTCGCGCACCCGCCGCGCCGCCGCCGCAGCCTCGCGCTTACGAAATATAAGAAGTAAAATAGTGTAAGAATTGCCCTAAGCTGCTTGTTGCTTGTGCTTGATGTATTGCGCCTCTCTATGTACCTGTGACGCTGTTGGGACCGAATAAAGAATACTCTGGCAGGTAGCATTCTTCTTTTCATTTCTTCTCCTGCACCCTTCTGCCAGTCTGCTACAGAAAGTATAGACGCTTACCGTGGCTAGCTTGCCCACAACACCAAAAAGTGGTATGTATGGATGGCGATCCCCCGGTACACCCTCGTATCCATTACATTATTTCTCAATCGTTCATCTACTATTACAAAATCAATCATACTTCTTCTACCATTTTTCGTCTCACGCGTATACATATGTATCCTTTTGTGATCAAACATGGTGTTTGTCACACAAAGGCTCCACTCCAAATAAACCTCTGGCAGTACTTTTCCATTTTCATTCACGCACTCATCACCGAATCCACCTAAAACCCTTTCAAATCCATCTCGCTTTACTCCCACCCATTCATTGAAATCTACTGTAAGAATAACGAAAGATTGATCTTGTTAGGCAACAAGATCAATCTTTCGTTATCCTTACAGTTCCTCAAAATCTCTCTTAAACTCTTCCAAAACACCTGCCTTTCGTCTTGTTCTTGTTGTGACATACCCGTTACTATGTTGACTGGGGCATAAACCCTTACAATAAGGACACGAGTAAGTTCTACTTTCATTCTCATCCATATTAGTCTAGCATTTACACATTCAAACTCTTTCACGCACTCATTTATTCGCGCAGACAGTATTACACAGCTCTGGTGGTACTGTCTACCCCAGATCAATACGCCGAGTATGCACCGTGCTTGGTAGTGTCACAACCCTTCTTTTTTGTTTCATTCATACAATGAACATCAATCTTTCTATCAGCCATCATCTGACATACTTCATCCAATTTGCCGTCCATCCCGCCTCCAACATTCAACGTGGCAAAACGGCTTTCCGTAGGCCGCTTTTTGCCCTCGCGGGGAACGAGACGTGACGGGTTGCGAACCGAGTCGCCGCCGTTTGGAGAAGAATTAGTCTTTGTACCCACAAGATTTAGGGACCTAGACTGTCCATCCCCGCAGAGCTCTTTACGGGGTTAAGATTTTGACGAGACAAATGGGTTTTATCATACAAATTTAGAGACTCTAGCACAATTATTGTTGTTCATATATCATTCAGTTATTTGACAAAACTTTGTATTCATTCAATTCAGTTCGGGTTTTGTTGCTTTTTTGTTCAATTGGCATATTTGCGCCTATTTTAATACCTTTGATTTTTACTGGTCTTCACATGTCCATACATACACAATCAATGGTCTCCCATTTAAGTATAACTTGTACGTATATGTGTATTGATTTCTACATAATAATTTAAACATTAATTTATATTACAGAACAGCTAGATTTCTAACAATTATATTTAGATCACACATAATAAACTTGAAATACAGCGCAATTATGTAAAGCCAACCTTTGAAGCAATTCACACGAACCGCAACCAAACCTTAACCACACTACATCGACGGGCGCTAGTTTGCATAGTTCAGTTCACACGGACCACATTTTGCGCTTATGAAATTATTTTAGTTACCACAGCTTGGTTCATTGTGCTACGTGTTAATCAAGCCTTAACCTTTTTGCCATTGGTGCTGTCGAAGTTTTGTTGATATCACCTACAAAACTGTCCCATTCATATATATTTTGGCTCTGCATAGTATTAATGCCATTCAAAAGTCCCAAAGTATTTAGCAGTCATGTGCGTAAGATCTGCCACATGGCTGGCCAATGAAGGCGGGCAACCACCTTAATCTCAACCAAATATATTTTACCAATAAAAACAATAAAAAGCTCCATAAATTACAGCTAAGAACCATGTTGCTCACGCCAGGTTAAAAAATACAGAAAATAACACAGTCCGTTCGTTAAGGAGCTACGATAACGTAGACAGACACACAGACATCGTAAAACACCACTGTTTTATCGTCGGGGATAAACAATAAACAAAATTTAATCAAAAGTTGAAATCATATAGGTCAGCTCAGAGTCGAATAAGCAGCGATAGCCTAGTAGAGACCAACGGACTGTTACGCAGAGGGTCTCGGGTTGAAGTCCACGGCGCGCACCAATGACTTTTCGAATTTATGTGCGTATTAGATTGTCGCTGTTATTAATTATTGCTTGCTAAAAGGTTAAGGAAAAACGTGAAGAAACGTGCATGTCTGAGAGTTCTCCATAATATTCTCGAAAGACATGTGAAATCTGCAAATCCGCACTTGGCCAGCGTAGTGGGACGGTCTAGATACAGAGCCAATGATGATGATGGCAAAGTGTTGGTCAATTATTAAACCTTAAAATTGCGTGTAAGAGTAAGTATTCCATTTCGGACTTATGGGCAGTAAAAGTTAAAAATAAAATTTACAACATGAAAACAGGATTAAGAAGAAATTTTTCGCATAACAGTTTTTGTTCTCATCATTAGCCGTTAGTACCAACGGCTAATGTTTAGGAACACATTTATCCGGTAAAATATATTTTTTTATGTGTTACCTACTCACTGACTGACAGCGGAAACTACCAGTTATAAGAAGCTGAAATTTGGCATGTATCCTTTAGTAAATGAAGGGACCTAATCCGCTTATTTATATTACTTTGTTTATTATTTATATCATAGTAACAGTCATATTTAAAAAGAATTTTGTCATGGTCTTGAACAACGAAATGACAGTTAATTACAGAGCTCTCATCCCTTTCGCACATACCACTGACCCGGATAAGTGGTGAGATTACATTGTGCGTAATTTGGGTCTATATGCGTCAAATTATTGCGGTACTGGAGGCAGACTTGTTTATAATTAGTCGACTAATTAGAATAAACTACATACATACTTATTGTTTGTTACTATTCATCATAAAGTCTTTCGTAGTCAATAGCAAAGTATGAGTATATGAGACAATAGTGGGGATTTAGCCTACTCTGATAGAGTACGCTGGCCATACAATATATAAATACAAACCAAAGTTAGTATAGGGTTTGATGTCGTGTTTGCCGTTTCTTCCAAAATACTTTTAGCTTGTGTATTTGCAAAAGTTGCCTTTTATGTGGAATGTGGAATCTCAGTGGGTTTCGTGAAAGGTTTATTTGCCTGAAGTTGTAAATAAAGCGTATGTATGTTGGGTCAAAAAAGGTTTTTCAAGTTATTCACATGTGCCATTTATCTTAATTCTTGCTTTGAAATATCACAGATGTACCTTTCCTTGAATATTCCTTTATTTACTTTCAACTCTATCTTCACCTTGATATTCGGGTAACTATTGCGGTTATCTCGTTTCATTTTGATGACACAAAGGGTGGATCAAGGTTCAGTTGCGTTATTGTCTTAGTTGATTTAATACACAATGACATTCGCATTCATTCGAGTTTACGTGGCAAAGTTGGGATGCCAGGTGACATTTGAATATATTTGCTCATTCGTTGGTGTGAAATTTAATAATATGCTGAATAGATCGTTAGCAAATAAGTCTCAAAGAAGATTTAATTTTAAACGATATGTTTGCCCGAATTTTTGTATTGGGCATCAAAATTGGGAGATTAGTTAACAAACTTTTAAACCCTATTTTATCCCATCGGAGGTAGAATTCTTACAAGTAATAAGTACATTTTTCGAAAACTTGGCTCCCAAAGTATTCCCATTCCCGGTACGGTCAATAAAAATAATATCATTCAAGTTTAGGACAAGTTGTCGCATTTTCAAAGCTTTTTCTAGATAACTTTAACAATATTACGTGAAACAGTAAAAGTACTCACATCAGAGGCTCAAGCACGAAATATTTGCGAATTTGATAAGTAAACGTATCGAGTCCTCGATAACAGAATTATAGCAGCCAGCACCAACTAATTTTGACATCTATCGTTTACTCGATGACTTTACATTAGTATCGTAACGGTACAAAGAGATTGGATAATATAACGGTATCGTACATAGGGATGTGGCCATGTGAGCTAAATGACCGTCTTATTGAATGAATGGTACGTTCCAAACTAGGTGAAATAGTTAATATTAATAAAATTTATATTGTAAAAACTCTTTTGTAGAAAACATAAAAAATATTTTATGGTTTCCGAATGTCCTTTCTTGTCATCGTCAGATGACGGACTTGTGTCAATAAATAAAAATCTAGTAAATCAAAATACGAGTAATTAAATCATTGGCACATTGTTATATAAAGAATTAGGTAAATACTATTATGGAAGGTGTTCGTGATACATTATTTTATTTCGGTTAAACTGCGTGAATACTACAATATAAAGTGTTCAACGAGAAAATTATAATAATATAAGTTTACAAGTTTCATTGTTGTTGGAACACCTTAAATGTATGATGTCTAAAGAAGATTTCGGTTATTTGTATAGCTAAGAAGCATGAAGTTTTATACAGAAGCTAATAAAGTGGACCAGTGTTATGTACCTGACATTAAAAGCCTATTTTTATAAGAATATTTAGTTGAAAATAAAATAATGGTTATTGTTGTATTGGTGTTTTTCATTTATTACTACAGCTTAATAAGATTAAGGCCTACCTCACATTGGGCGTCAGCGTTACTCGAGCGTACACCCAGCGTGCGCTCGGCGTTCACTCTGTAGTACAAAGAGAACCGCGCCGGGCTCGCGCCGAACGGACGCCGAGCGTACGCTCGAGGAACGCTCATGACCAATGTGAGGGAGGCCTAGTAGACAGCTATCCTATCACATGTCTCCTGACTAAAGCGTTCGTTTTAATTCATATTCAGTCATATCCGAGAGGGCTAGGTAAGACGCTGATATAAGACTCACGAATTATTTACGGCAGATACTCTTCCGTCACCTAAATTTTATTATTATACTCGCTGTGCCCGCATATTATTACTTCAAAATCAGGGGGTTTTAAAACAATCTTACAAACCCAATTTTACCCCCTTGAAGATACTTGAAGATAAAAATCCTTCCTAAGTGTTATAAAATAAATCCGCGGTCCAAATTGTATGTTTCTATCTTCAGCGTTTGATTATATGTTAGTTAGGATAAGATTTTTTTATACTTGTAGAGTAGAGCACCTACTTAATTGTAGAGTAGAATACGCAGGAGTGTTAAAAGAGTCTCTAAATAACATCCTATGTTCATATTAGAAAATTGATATGATGTCGATGTCGATTGGTACTTTGTTTTTCGTATATAGATAATTTTCCCACATATTTTTACATGCTCGCAACCAATATATAAATCTAAAATATTTACTACATATTTCATCATCAGCTTTTAGCAGTCCACTGCTGGACTAGGCCTCTCCTTTGAAAGGAGGAATTGGCCTACTATACCACGCTGGCCAAACGGGTTGGTATAGGGTTTGTACCAAGTTTGCCTTCTTTTACAGTGCTGTTCTCTGCATAATATGATCCCTCTGTCAGCTCTTACGACACCCATGGGTTGATATGGGGTGGTGACATTCCGTATTCTTAATCCGTCACCACACGGACTACATATTTACAGTGGCGAAATTTGCGTGTTTGCTTCTTTATTGTGGCAATAATCAGGTCCTACATTCAAAAGGAACACATATAAATATGAAACTACATAAATATTCATCATAAAAAGGCTCAAAACGTATAAATACGATACATTTATATGTTTCGAATCTTTTCTCACCAACAAATTCTAGGTGAAAATTGTTTCGACAAAATGACATTAGATTTACATTAGGTTTACTTTGCTTATGTCAAATCAGGAGTTCGTGCTGCCGTTTTTTGCTTATCTATATCTATACTAATATAATAAAGCGGAAGAGTTTGTTTGTTTGTTTGTTTGTTTGTTTGTTTGTTTGTTTGTTTGTTTGTTTGTTTGTTTGAACGCGCTAATCTCAGGAACTACCGGTCGGATCTGAAAAATTCTTTTTGTATACGAAAGCCCAGTTATTCCGGAAGGCTATAGGCTATATAACATAACGCTTCGACCCTTTTGGGCCGGGCAAAAGGCTAAAAAGGCTAAAACATAATGTCGGCTAATCTCAGGAACTAGCAGTCGGATTTTAAAAAATGTTATTGCCTATGATAGCCCAATTATTCCGAAAGGCTATAGGCTATATAAAATTACGCCACAACTTTTAGGGGCCAGACAAAAATAATAAAATGGTCAAACGAGAAGGGGGAGGGTTGGGTCAACGGCAAAAAAGGCTAAACGAATAGGTTACAATCTATATGGGTATCGTTTTCGAGATTTTCGGGACGCTGATTAATAATATGAAATTTATTTAGTGATCCAAGATGGCGGACGGGAAATCAAAGATGGCGGATGAGAAAATTTTAAATATCAATATGGGTATCGCCTTCGATATTTTAAGGGGTGGAGAATCGATATACAACATCTATTTCGTGATCAAAGATGGCGGATGGGCAATCAAAAATGGCAGATGGGAAAATTTTAAAAAATCTATATTGGTATCTTCCCCGATGTTTAAAAGGATGGGGAATCCAAATACAACATCTATTTCGTGATTCAAGATGGCGGATGGGAAATCAAAAATGGCGGATGGAAAAATTTAAAAATAAATATGGGTATCGTCTCTGATGATTTAAGGGATGGGGAATCCAAATACAACATCTATTTCGTGATCAAAGATGGCGAATAGGAAATCAAAGATGGCGGACGGGATTTTTTTAAGATGGCGGATGAGAAATCAAAGATGGCGGATGAGAAAGTTTTAAAAAATCAATATGGTTATCGTCTCCAATGTTTTAAGGGATTGCGAATCTCAATACAACATCTATTTCGTGATCAAAGATGGCGGATAGGAAATCAAAGATGGCAGACGGGATTTTTTTAAAGTCGATATGGGTATCGTCTCCGATATCTTAAGGAATGGGGAATTCAAAAACACCATCTATTTCGTGATCAAAGATGGTTATCAAGGATCTATTTTTTTTTAAATTAATATGGGTATCGTCTCCGATGTTTGAAGGGATGGGGAATCCAAATACAACATCTATTTCGTGATTCAAGATGGCGGATGGGAAATCAAAGATGGCGGATGGGAAAATTTTTAAAAATCAATATGGGTATCGTCTCTGTTGATTTGAGGGATGGTGAATCCAAATACAACATCTATTTCGTGATCAAAGATGGCGGATGGGCAATCAAAGATGGCAGATGGGAAAATTAAAAAAAATCAATATTGGTATCGCCTCCGATGTTTAAAGGGATGGTGAATCCAAATACAACATCTATTTCGTGATCAAAGGTGGCGGATGGGCAATCAAAGATGGCAGATGGAAAATTTTTAAAAAATCAATATTGGTATCGTCTCCGATGTTTAAAGGGATGGTGAATCCAAATACAACATCTATTTCGTTATCAAAGATGGCGGATAGGAAATCGAAGATGGCGGACGGGATTTTTTTTATAGTCGATATGGGTATCGTCGCCGATTTTTAAAGGGATGGGGAATCCAAATCCGACATCTATTTCGTGATCAAAGATGGCGAATGAGAAATCAAAGATGGCGGATGAAAAAGTTTAAAAAATTCAATATGGTTATCGTCTCCGATGTTTTAAGGGATGGCGAATCTAAATACAACATCTATTTCGTGATCAAAGATGGCGGATAGGAAATCAAAGATGGCAAACGGGATTTTTTTTAAGTTGATATGGGTATCGTCTCCGATATTTAAAGGAAAGGGGAATTCAAAAACAACATCTATTTCGTGATTCAAGATGGCGGATGGGAAATCGAAGATGGCGGCTGGGAAAATTGCTATTTCGTGATCAAACATGGCGGACGGGATTTTTTTTTAAAATCAATATGGGTATCGTCTCCGATGTTTGAAGGGATGGAGAATCCAAATACAACATCTATTTCGTGATTCAAGATGGCGGATGGGCAATCGAAGATGGCGGCTGGGAAAAATTTACAAAATCCATATGGGTATCGTCTCTGATGATTTGAGGGATGGTGAATCCAAATACAACATCTATTTCGTGATCAAAGATGGTGGATAGGAAATCAAAGATGGCGGGTTTTTTTTAAGTCGATATGGGTATCGTCTCCGATATTTTAAGAATGGGAAATTCAATATTATATAAAAATCTATGTTGGTTTGTTGATCATTTATAGACTCTGAAATGATAAGGGTTTAAGTGCCAAGTCAATGGTAACTTTGGAAAAGGGGCTTGGAAAAAAGGGAATTAAATAAAAACTCTTAAAAAGGCGATACGGAGTTCGCTGGGTCAGCTAGTTTGTTAGAAAACTCGATACATTTACATGACATTTACCGCAGGATTGTCGTCGAAAGAAGTTTGTGCTGCCAATATTAGTTGCATCTTACGCACGATAGGGGCGCTGTACAATTGCCATTAAAATTTTGACATTTACGATACGAATACTTTCTCGATAGTTTTTCGTGCTAGGGCCTCAGTCCTAAAGATAAAAAAGGTCAAATTTTCTTTATTGAAATAAAATCCGCTTTTGGTTGTCTAGTTGGTAGATTTTCATGCTGTGATATAGCACGTAAGAAAATATAAGTGGTTATTATACTACTCATATTAAGGACACATGGATATAGTGCTTATAGTCTTAGCTTGCAGTTACGCCAATGGAATGACTGCTTTTAATATTGCGGGTTTAAAAAAAAGAAAATTCCATTTGACATTTATAATCCCTTGGGGCAAAACGAATACCTTAAAATCTCCGTTGATTTCCGCTCCGTAAATCGCGTTAAGACTTATTATTTTTAACATAATATTCTTATCGCAGAGAAATTTGTTTTTGCCAGAATGCTTATATAATACGTTACTTAATTTGTGTGTCACAAATTGATAATTCAAGTCACACACTACTGCGCAATCAAATTATTCTAATATGAATGAGTGGCGTAGACTAATTAACAATTAATTTTATACTAATTTGCAAACAGCCTTGGTGTAAACAAACTAAAATTGTGTTAATTAAAAGTAATTGCGATCTGTGCTATATTATTGTAACTGATTGCGATGGCAATCGGCCGTATTATTGAGTCTGGCTGCCATTGAATAATTTCTTACCTGCGTCAAATAAATAGAACAGATATATACACATAGTCCTGAATCTTTCCAGTACAACATACGTCGCGATCCATTTTATTTTTCTGACAATTTCGTCGCTTTTTGGCATAGTTGTTGCTTTGAATTTGAATTAATGACAAGTTCTCTGTTTGAACTATGTTATCACACTATCTAAATATCGATTGAAGTCATTGTCTGACGATTTATAACTAACGCGTATTAATTTAGACATGGACAACTAATTCCCAAAAATCTAAATGATCACAGCTATTTAAAATAGGATTATTCCTTACCAATACGGAAATAAAATGCTTGTTAGACACTATTTTTTGAGATGTTTTCTATATTATAATACCTATTGTTACTT
Organism: Euclidia mi; assembly: GCA_944739405.2. Taxonomy (NCBI): domain Eukaryota; kingdom Metazoa; phylum Arthropoda; class Insecta; order Lepidoptera; family Erebidae; genus Euclidia; species Euclidia mi. The sequence continues at coordinate 90,505,582 of OX123185.2, read as the reverse complement.
ATCACGGTTTGTGTAGCGTAAAACAAATAAGTAACCTCACTAAAGCAATAAGGCCCTAAGTAATCTGCCGACCATTGATACAATTCACGTCCACACGAGATTTCACCTGTGTCCTATTGGCGTATATTACGCCGCTCTAACACGCTTCAACACTCTTTAAAGAAGTTCCTCTCACACAAGCCATTGGCGACAAAATACCGAAACAATTTGTGTTCGACAAGAAGTACAAAATCCAACTGTACGAGGATGTACACGAAGGAGCGGTTAATCACAACGAGCTCACGATCTTCACAGGATTCTAAGACGGATACAGGTACGGGTTCAGGAGTATTTTCCGAGGTCCTAAACATCAACATCGCAGCACCACTGGGAGCCTACAACACGGTCTACCAGGCCGAATGTTTTGGCATAATCATAGCTGCCACAGCAATCATGGCACGTGAGGTAAGGGAACGATCCATTAGGATCCTCTCAGATAGTAAGGCGGTCCTCTCAGCCCTCAAAAGCCATACTATCACCTCGGCACTCACTCTTGAATGCCACCAGAAACTAACAGAGATAGGTAAACAAAACAAATTAACACTGCAATGGATCAAGGGCCACAGTGGCTCAAGAGGGAATGACGCAGCCGACGTACTTGCCAGAACCACTTTAGAGGTGGTGGGACCCGAGCCCATTATTCCCCTCTCTTCTGGTTTTTATCGCAACCTGGTAAGAAATAGGACCAGGACCCAACACAACCAGTCCTGGATTGGTATTGAAACATGTAGGAAGGCCAAGGAGGCTCTTCCCGCAGCAGACGGTAAGATAGCCAAACAAATCCTCCGGCTGTCCAAACAACAACTGCGGACAGTCACGGCCGCCTACACAGGACACGGATTCTTTAATAAACACCTATTTACTATAGGTATCACCGACAGCCCGCTGTGCAGGGCCTGTATGGCAGCAGACGAGACGGCAGCCCACCTGCTCCTCGACTGCCCTGAGGTCGCACAGTACAGGCAGCAGTACCTGACCAGATACAGCACCCTGAGGGAAGCCGTGGGCCACATCAAGAGTCTGCTGGCCTTCCTCGTAGAGCTGGGGTGGCTCGAATGACGACACCATTCCCACCCGCACGCAAAATACGCGCCAAGATGTGGAGTTGCGGAAACAGCCCGTGCAATCAAGTATCAAGTATCAAGTACGCCGCTCTAGGCAGTTACTCACAAACTACAGTTTAGTGGATATGAAGTTGTAATACGTATCTATTTTATTCGTCCCAGAAGAAAATAAAAGGTTAATATACGGTACAACACAACAAGTAGGGTATGGTAATAGTTTTCACATGTGAGTCATGAGCAGTATAATGTATATCTTTTACTCGTAAGAAGAACGTGGCTCTACCAGTCTGTAAATACAAGGATTTTGTTCAGAAATAGGATTATGAATGAACTTCGTATTGTTTCGTGTTTAATTGATGATTTACCTTGCTTTAAGAGTTTTAGCTTCAATCCACACACCGGCATTTTAATACAAATATTTTTTTCTAATCTTCGTGTGCTTTGAATACAATGATTTTCTAATCTTGACTGACTGACAGACACGCTACAGCCGAAACTATTGTGCGCAGGAAGCTGAAATTTGGCATGTATGTTCCTTGGCAACCGTAGGGGTGCACTAAGAAGGGATTTCCCGAAATTCCTACGGATGCGGCCAAAACAGGTAAATTTAAAAAAAATGCAGGCTTTGCTGCTGGCATCCTCTAGTCAAATATATCGGACTTTGGTCAACTAAAAGCGCCAGATTATATCCTGTAAATACAATATTTTTTATTTTACTTATCTGTATATATCTATATAATTCTTGCGTTTCACATGAAGCTAAAATTTGGCATGTACGTTTCTTGAGGAGTGTAGGGGTTGATTTTTTAACATTTTCAGCACGAGGGGGTAAAATAGTAGCCGAAGGTGAAGTCTGGTGTTATATACAAATCATGTTTGTTTATTTAAATAACTAAGTCAAATGCACCAACCTTTACATCATCCAAGTTACTTAGCAAATAGCACACCAGTATAAATAAATAAATAATGCAACATTCTACCAATGAAAGCCTTTCAGATTGTCGCAACGAACACAACGGAAATGTTATATTCCTGGACGACAGTCACAAAACCGCAATGAAGTTGATCCACTTCATTCTATTGTACTTGGCTAGCATAAAGTCCTTTGAATTAATAATTACGACAAATAACTAGCGTTTCGTTTGATGGTATAATCGTATTGTGGTTTTTGGACTGGCGTGTTACTATAGGAATAATTTCGCATGTTGAAGGTCGCATATGCTATTTGGATCAATGAAAATTTGGGTTTAACCTTATCTTGGCACTAAACATGAGGATCTGCTGAGTCCTACTAAATTTCATGGGTCCAACCCCTTTTCCAGGGCTATGGACATAGGGAAAGAGCTATGGCAGCTTCCCATACATCATTTTACTTAATCACCAAATTTAGCATCTATAAATGAAATATACCTTGTTTGATAGAATATATATTGCTGATTCTAAAGGTAAAAAAATCGTAACTGTAGGAGGCCAGGTTTTTGAGTTATTATGCTTAGAAGTTTTATAGGTTATGTCATTAATAACCATCTATTTAGTATATTGCTGCATCAAATAATAATTTATTGGTATATAAAACTGAAGGAGCTCGATAGCATAATACTATTTATGCCCACTAGTAAACATTATTAACGATTACGCAAGTTAAGCAACCCCAGGTGTGGGCACCACTTGGATTTGTCTTAAGCTCCTCTGTGCATAGAGAGACCAGTCTGTTATCATGACATACATAGATATCATAAGTCGTTAAAATCAGATGCTCTTATGCAGCTTTAAAAATATGCTATCAATAGTGACTTTTTATTTACATACTGAAAGTTTTTTCAAAGAAAAATAAAACACGACTGATTTCCCAAAAAATATATAGCCTATGTCACGCGAAGATTCCAACAATAGCCCACTCACCGAAATCGGTTCACCCATTTAGAAGTTATGGCGGAATAAAGAAACTCACATACATTTCATATTGCAATTCTCTGTGAAGCCTATTGCGGATAACCGTATGTATATTTTTATTTCATGGTGCATGAATAAATGAAATATGATTTATGATTATAGAAAAAAAACAATACTTACACTACTTTTTGGGCAGTCGTGTAAAATAGTGAGCCGACGACGGTTTCTTAACGTGTTACTTACATAGGATTACCAAGGATAAAAATATGTTTCAGGTTCCCTAATGTATGAAAAAGGTTTTGTGAATAGTAAAAACACAAGATTTCATTTTACAATATTTTATTATTCATCATCCGCTATAACTAGCACGTCATTTAAAAAGGCAGCTGGTGCAAAGATATTTTGTTGATGTCTAGCCCATCCCAAATACCAAACGATGATCATTACATGAGCGCAACATCCTAGCGTACGCCGACCAACGAGGCAACTACAGCAATATTCAGTGATTCCTATTCGTCCAGGTATATATTTTCAATCAAAACATAAACATAATATTGTTTCCAACTTATGAGTCTTGATTTTATTCTACCTCTTATTAAAATAGCGTCATCACTGCCTCTGAGATTATATTCAGTTGTTTCTGTATTATGTTCCCTACGGACTTCAACTGCCGTGGCCACGACCACGAACACTCATTTTGGCTGTAGAAACCGGGTACAAAATAATATCCAAGAAACAGGGCAGTATCGGAATCCTTAAGCACGCACAAGTCACAAAGAGGCAATATCAGAGTCCATAAACAGTTTCAGTCATATATCAAAAAGCGAAAACAGAGTCCTTGGGCAATCCGGGTCAAAAATAATACTGAAAACAGGGGAAAAGCAGCGAAAACACTCAGAACACAAACAAACAAGCGCGGGCGACAGCGAGATGATGTGAAAAAAATCGAAATGTCAAATGTCATGTTTTTTTTTTTATATTTTTATAGCTCTGAATGTCCGTCTTTTAGCCAGCGCCCAGTTTTACTTTCAATGTCGAAAGAAGTTATTAATATGTACTGTACTTTATTTAAAATCCGCATAGAAATAAACGTAACGAGCAAAAAAATAGTATTATTAATATTAATAAACTATTTAAATCTCTTAATCTATAAAAATATATTCATGATTCTATCTTAGAAAAATAATTATTTACTCTGGCAACCTTGTGGCTTTCTGACAAGCCAAAGAAATGGTCATTACTAGGACCAAGAATGGCCATTACGAAAAGCCGGCAATCAATTAACATAATAGCTATTTTTTATTTTATACTTTTTACCTAGCCTTATCTAAATTAGACTAAAATATAGAAAATCGTATTAAAATATTTCATGAATTTTGGTTGTAATGAGTTTTTAAGATGCTTTTAGTGCACTGAACTAAAAATCTGCCATAGCTCTTTTTACCTGGGCTAGTGAGGTGTCATTTTCAATGTACTTATTTTCTGCGCTGAATCAAATGATACATACATAAATAACAAGTATTTTGCGATACAAATAGTTATATGTTATGTATAGTCTTGTATTTCTTGTACTATATGTTTTTTTGGTGTCTACTACTGCATAACACAACATTTGTAGGTTAGATTTTCAATATTTGGTAATCGGTACACCGTATTTAACTGGTGACCATATGAGTCAGTACTAAATCTGTATATGTAAAATCCTTGTGTTACTAACAGACTAATAGGCAAGCCACAGCCAAAACTATTTGGCGCAAGAAACTGAACTTTGTGAGTTTCTTGGGGCTACGGTCCCCATGGGGTGCATTAAGAAAGGATTTCCCGAAATACCCCATAAATCGGGAAGCACTGATCAATTTAAAAAAAATGTGCGGGTACAGCTGCGGGCAAGTGGGCATCCTGTAGTATTAAAATTTAATACTAGAGGATGCCCGCTTGCCCGCAGTTGAGAGTAAAACATAATATTTTTGGCACCGTAATGTATTATGTTAAATTATTTTATTGAAATACTAAGTAGAAAGAAGTAGGTCTCCTACAGTATTTTTCCGTAGTCAAATAGCTTTACAGTATATTTCCATGCGTTGTAAGAAATATTTCAACTGTCAATCGCACTTTGCCAAGGGAATCATATACCTCTCTATTTTATGTGAGCTGACCGTTTCTAAATCAGTATTTATTTTGCCCAAGTTAGGTCACAAAAAGTTATGTTTGTCTAGAACAATCAGCCTGTATTCGGCCCAGCCATATTGTATTATCTTTATGAATCCAGAACGTAAAAGGCCTCATAATATTTTAACCCTACGATGTGGTGAGGTTAGCTTTTAGTACTAACTACAGAGGTTCTAGAAATGATAGTAAAGGAGTAAATATACTTTATGGTAACGTCGTGATGCGTAGCCGTTTTAAGTAACAGGCGAATGATATAGTAAAGGGTTTAGTGTGATTAAAGAAACGATGCTGTGTGTGGTATTTAGGTACTGATATTACTTATACTTTACAATTTATATGTGATCACTGTTCGTCTTTTTCTTTCATTTGACAACTAGAGATACGCCATTTGACTACTAGAGAACTGGGACATTCAACTGCCCCGTTAGTCTTCTGGTAGTCCAAAATCGACAATACAGTTTCTCTCTGGACAAATGTGTTTGTTTATTTGTTTTTTCGTCGTCCTTTCAGGTTGCAACTGAGTGATGTAATGAGTTTTGTGTTAAAAGAGAGCTAAGAGGCTGGAGAGTGGTTATAGGATCTTTTTAGCGCGATAAACGACTTTTAAGCGGCCGTAGGCTGTGCCTATTAAGTAACATAAATCAATAATAGTCATTTGCTGAAGCTGTGTGGTCTACACGACCTAGATTTTAGATGAAATTGACATCTGCGCGAAATAAAAAATGGCGCTTAGCCAACATTCTGTCAATATACTTCGAGCAATCACTTAATATTGAAAAAAATATTTATTTTTAAACCAATCTTGTAAATGGTATAAATCTTTCCAATATAAAATAGTTGCAATATGATATTTTGTGGTCAGAATATTTCAATTTTAATGATGTTTAACGCAATTTGTTGACTGTTCGTGTAGTCTTTGGAATTTCAATACCTATACATAATTATACTATGCCCTACTATATTATACGATTTCACTTAATGGTAGACAAATAAGTGGCTTGCTTTTACGGTAAGTGGTACCCGCAGCTTATATAAACAATTTATTCGCTCACAAAATATGGGTGTATTTATAGTAGGGTACATATTAAAATGGAACCCACATATTCACTACTCCTAACATGTGAGACATAATTATATTTACCAACATAAATACAAATAATACAAATACAAAATATTTATTTGCGAAAATGTGGTATACAGAGATGTTGTTACAAGTTTAGATCAGCACATTTGCCGTAAAATTTTACAGCATGCAAATATTTCAAAAGTTCGTTGAATTTTTACAATTTTAAATATTCATTTACCGAATAAAAACATTTTGCCATTAACCACCGAAACAATTCGTTCTTAAACTTATCATGAGGTAAATCATGTAAATACTGCGGTAGATGATTGTATATGCGTACCGCCATAAAGTAGCTGTTACGACATCATACGTCTGTTTTTATTACAGGAAGAGTAAGTTTATTAGGATATCGCGTATTAAAATTGCAGATATCTCTTTTGGCAGTAAATAAACTTGAGTGATTTTTTACAAAGACACATAACTCGAGCTTCTGAAAGAGAGGATTACAAGTTGTCCAAGGCATTACATTGAAAATTGCTCTCACACATTGTTTCTGCGCTATGAACAATCTATTTATATTTACTGAGTTGCCCCAAGTACGATGCCATATCGATAGGTTAGATGCAACAAAGGCATGATATGCTAGAAGTGCTGTTATAATATGGATTCAGTTGTTTCGAGTACATCGTCATTTAAAACTATGTTAAGACCAAGGTTTCTGACATTAGGCAGAGCAAACTTAACACATTTTGTTTTTTTGGCGTTCAGTACTAGGTTGTTTACATTAAACCATTTAGTCACTTGAATGAGTGCACTGTTTATTTCGTTAAAGTGCTCCTTATTTCTATCTTCTTTAAATATCAAAGAAGTATCGTCAGCAAACAGTACAACGTCAGAAATGTTTCTCAAGTAAAAAGGTAAATCGTTTATGTAAACAAGAAACAAGAAAGGCCCTAGGATGCTGCCCTGTGGCACTCCTAAATCAACAGGTAAGCCACTGGATTTTGAGCCATTTATTTTAACACATTGGATTCTGTCACTTAAGTACGACTTAATGACATCCAATGCTTTAGTCTGGACGCCGTAATGTCTAAGCTTGCACAAGAACGTCTTATGGCAGACACAATCGAATGCTTGCGAAAGATCGCAGAACACATCAACAGCATTTTGGGAATTCTCCCAAGCACTGTAGATATGTTTGAGTAACGCTACTCCTGCATCTGTTGTCGAGAGACCCTTGGTAAAACATATTGCTCACCATGAAGGAGGCTGTTTTGATTAAAATGTCTTATTAGTTGCTTGAGTATGATCTTTTCAAAAATCTTACTAAAAGCAGGTAGTATCGATATTGGCCTATAATTACTAGGATCAGTCTTATTGCCGGATTTAAACAGGGGTATTATTCTACTATGTTTTATAAGATCTAGAAAACTGCCAGATTTAATACACTTATTGAATAAGTTGCTTAAATAAGGAGCCACTACATCAATTATACTTGTCAAAACCTTAACAGAAATGCCCCAGAGATCACCTGTATTTTTAGACTCTAAAGACTTAAAAGTATTTATAATATCGGTAGAACTAATACTATGAAATTTAAATATTACTTCACATTTTCCTACACTAGACTCTAATAGGTTTTCTGCGACTATAGCTGATGATTTTAATTCTCTAGTAGGAGTAAGTGGTATGCTAGCAAGAAAGTTATTAAATGTGTGTGCGACTTCTTCGTCATTATGAATTAATTTATCATTATCAAGAAGACTAAAACTATTACTTCTTAATGTTTTCTTACCTGTTGTTTCATTAATAGCTCGCCAGGTTGCCTTAACTTTATTCGAAGATTGTTTAATTTTATTCCTAACGAATATAGCTTTAGCTGTATTGCACACTCTTTTAAATATTTTAGAATAATTCCTAACATACTCAGTGAAGTTTAAATCAGAATTGTAATTTTTCACACCATACAACTCATACATTTTTGCTCTGCTTTTGTAAATACCCGCAGTAGCCCACTCATTAAAAGCTCGAGATTCCTTAATTACTTTCTCCTTAGTCTTAAAAGTTTTCTGAAACGTGTTATTAACTATATTAAATAAATTGTTAAAATTCTTCTTTGGCGAATCTATTTCTATTAAGTCAGGATTCATAGTATTCATTCCAATCAACACTTTATTCCGGAATTCATTAAACTTATGCCTAGGTAATGGCCTAACCAACACTCTCTGTACGATGCTATCATTATAATATGGAAACCTAGCTAATTGAACACAGTGATCCGAAGTTAATTCAGAAGTAACTACTCTATCTGAAACAATACAATTACTAAATATGTTATCAAGACAGGTGAAAGATGTTGCCGTGATTCTAGTTGGTTCAAGAAACGAATTTTTCAAATTAAATGATCTAAAAAGGTTTAAAAATCTACAAGTCATTATTGAATTTTCAAGAATGTTAACATTAAAATCACCACAAACTATAATTCCTTTCTTATTGCTCCTAATTTTACTAATTGCATCTTCCATAACAGATTCAAACAAATTAAAGTCACTTAATGGAGGACGATATACACATATAATAATATGCTGCTCAAGCTCAATGCATGACAGTTCCACCGTGCCTTCTATAGACAAGCTAGCTATGTCTTTCCGTTCTTTACATGTTAAACTATTTGAAACAATAATCAATGATCCACCATGAATAGCTTGTTTCCTAGAGAAGGCACTGTGTACTGTGTATTGTGTGTTATTTATGAATTTAATCTGTTATTCTTTAAGCCAGTGTTCCGTAATGCACATAACTTTAATACTATGATTGTCTATATATAAACCTAATTCTAAATCCTTGCCAGATAGACCTTCTATGTTTTGATGTGCTACAGTCAGTTCAATATGTCTACCCTTTGTCCTGTTCTTAAGTTTAAAGAACTTGTGTCAGTATTCTCAATAGAAGAATTTTATTATAAGGATAGGAACTATTTACAGAAACTAAATTCTTGGATACCCTACATGTACCTGTGTCATTTTGTATATTATATGCTAATAATTTAGCAACTTGTCTTTTATAAAATAGTGGCAGATACATAGTATCATTAGTCAATGTAAAATTATTAATAAAATTATTGATGTCAAAAAATAAAATAAAATCCTTATATTGCCATGTCAAATTGTATAACATCAAGTTATGTTCATGAATATGTCTATCCATCAAAGCATTTAAACTATAAGCATAAGGCAAAGTCATACTAATAAATTTGCAATCATATGTTCTGTGAAGCGATAACATAACTTCTGTTAAATTAATTATGTCTTTTTTAGTCACCATTTGACTATCACCGTATGAGATTATTATTGTGGACTCCCTATCAAATATTGTTGTATTTAATTTATCAATTAGATGTGAAAAAGAAGACTCTGGATAGCAATAATTAATAATGTTGTGTTGTTTCAATTCACAATTTATTAAACTACCTAAGCCTAAACCTAGCCTATCAGAGAACATATAAACTTTATTTGTGCCATTCCTACCTAAGGAAGACCTATCTGTTGTATTATTTGCTAAATAATAACTTTGTATAGGGATTGTATCAAGTTTTCCTTCTCTTACAGTGCTGTTCTCTGCATAATATGCTACCTCTGTCGGCTTTTACGATACCCATGGGATGATATGGGGTGGTGATATTCCGTATTCTTAATCCGTTACCACACGGACGATATTATTGATATATCGTCAGCATATAAAACACATTCTTGTGTTGTTGCTCGCGGAAGGCCATTGATATACAAGAGGAAAAGAAGCGGGCCGAGTATGCTTCCCTGAGGCACACCTACCTTGTTATATCTTACCCTAGATTTAAAACATAGCTCTTCATTTTTTGAGTTAAAATTGGTAACTTCTACAAATTGTGTCCTGTTGCTTATGTAGCTTTTTAGCCATTCATGGGAAGATCCGCGTATGCCATATCGTTCACATTTTTGCAGCAATAACTCATGCGGTACAAAGTCGAACGCCTTGCGCATGTCAAAGAAGATTGCAGTGACAGGTGATTTAGCGTTTACATGACTTACTATTTTGTTTACAAGTTTAAATGCGGCTAAAGTGGTGCATTTGCCTTTTAGGAACCCGTGTTGTTCTGGACAGAGTAGTTTATATTTGTTTATGAAAGATATCAACCTATTATACATAACCTTTTCGAATAATTTGGCCATGCAAGGAATTAATACAATTGGGCGATAGTTGCTGATATCATTTTTATCACCTTTTTTGTGAAGGGGTTTTATCACAGTCTTTTTAGTCTATCAGGGAATGTTCCTTGAACAAGAGACAAATTAAGAATATGTACCAAAACTGGAGCAATTAATTTGCTACAAGATTTAAATATGTTTGTGGAAAAGTGGTCATAGCCCACAGAAGGGGATCTTTGAGCGAAGAAATTATTTTTTTAATCTCTTCCACGTCAGTTGAATATAAAAACATGCCTACATCATTTGTTTGAATTGTAGTATTTTTAGTCTTAATTTTACACTCATTATATCTGTCGGTTATATTAGTCATACCTATAAAGTAGTCTTTGAATATATCTGCAATTTTCTCTGTATTCTGTATATTCATTTGATTATGTAATAATTGTGGAATAACCCTTGTTGTATAATTTGGTCGTGTACTTCTATTTATAACTTTCCAAGACGCTTTACAAGTATTTGAAGCCTTACGCACGAATTTTTCATTATACAATTTTTGAGCGTTAGTAATACAGTTTCTAAAAATTTTATTATATTGATAAAAAATAACATACACATACATACATACATACATAGTCTCACGCCTATAACCCCGAAGAGGTAGGCAGAGGTGTATTTCTACATCCACTTTTCGCCAGATACTTATACTTTAGTCCCACGTAATAAGGGGCGAGCCTATTGCCGTACCGGGCACATTGCCAGACTCCGTGCTGCTACTGAGAATTTCGTGACAGAAAAACCCAATAACACTGCCCGACCCAGGAATCGAACCCGGGACCCAATCCTATGCGCACATTTATGCCGCGAGACCAACGAGGCAGTCGTATAAGGTTTGATGTCGAGTTTTCCGTCTCTACGCAAAGATGGTATTTGCATCGTGTTATCCCTTAGTCGCCTCTTACGGCACCCACAGGAAGATAGGGGGTGGTGACACTTGTATTCTATGCCGTCAACCACACGGCTATAAAAATAACAATTATTATAACATTGTAATAACATAAAAAATTATGACATTATTAATACATACTATTTAGTTGGTTTTCGTTTATGATTTACTATTCTTTGGCATACATATTTACAACATTACCTTATTACTAATTAATTATTTACATCATCGCTATACATAATAAGTACGGTACATCTAATACAACTTAGAATCTTTCCACATCATCAACTCTGGTGCGCTGCCCCGTTTGTTTCCAGGCACGTTATTTTAAAGGTGAGCGGGGCCTGAAATTACGTTTTGCTAAAATTCACAAAAACCGGAATGTGTTTTCTGGACACGACACATACACACATCACAATTTAACATCAAAACTAATCCTTTTTTATGTTTTCTATCAAATTCTGTGTCGCGTGTAAATTTTCTAACATCATCAAGAAATTAGGGCCACATAAACCTTTTCACATCGATATATATGTACATGTCAATGCCTTTTCATACTTGGCAGAGCATTTTCTTAAAAGCAAAAAGTTTCGTCCGGTATGGAGATTGAACCCATAACATTCCCCACAGTACCTACTAAAAGTTAAGTTAACAGCTCAAATCAATGACATTAATTCTTGCAGTCAAACAATAAAATCACAAATCTCATTTAAACTTAAAGTTGATTACTTAAGTTCAATGCACACTTGATGAAGTTACCTGGGGATCGGATATTAAGTTGTTCCAACAATTGATAGTCTGTAAGTCTCAGTTATATTTTATTCAAACTTATTATTGACTGTTCATTCGTAAAATATTTTGTTATTAACGAAATTGATGGTGTGTCAGTCAAAGAGCGCTAAACTTAATTGATCGGATTCTGTTTGTAAACTATAGTTAGAGTTTGTTTGTTTGATTGAATGCGCTAATTTTAAGAAATACTAGTTGGATTTGAAAAATATGGCTACATTCGTGAGGAAGGCTTATAGGCAGTTTAACAGTACCCTTAACGGCTAAACAAAAATATAAAAATCGCTAGGAGATGGAGGATGAAATATCACGAGCAAGGGATGCAATACCACGGTTCAATAAACAAAGGTTGACGTATGCATATTGATCCAATCTCCAAAACTAAGTATGTTTAGGGTCTGGATCTAATTTGTGTGCATTAATTGAATATTTGCTAAATCGGTCCCGGAATATAATTTGTTCCTAGTCCACAGCTGCACTACGAACAAAGTATATATTATGTTTTTTTTTACGGCAAACGGAAGAAAGCAGAAACTACACAAGAGACATAGCATAGAAAAGTAATTTAAAATATTTGCAACTGTGTTTAAGTTGACAGACTAGCGTTAGAAATATATCATGGCATAACCAGTAATATTATAATAAAAAAGAACGTAGACCACGATGCCATACTCAAATATCGGTGTAAAGCAACTATGAAATGTCGATCTTTATTATATGCATTAACCAATACATTCAGATACTATACTATACCAATTCTTAAAGATGTATTACTCCTTACTGCCCACGTGTTCCCTTCTGCCTTTGATCCCGGGCCATCAAGGTAAGAGCCATCGTGCAATTATTATTGATATTTTATTGATATGATGACTTTTGCTATGAAGCACCATGACTGTTAAAGATCAGGGAGTGTGGAGCCATTTTGATAGGCAACAATAAAACAAGAAAATCCTTTCGTGTTGTACTCACAGTGCCGTGTAGGTTCTTGAATCCACCAGTTCGTTTTTGCAGTGCAACGTAGGTAAATCCCACCTACCAACGTGAACATGCTTATAATTTGATTCCGCGATAATCTAGACTTCGAAAATTGATAATTCAAGTCACACACTACTGCGCAATCAAATTATTCTAATATGAATGAGTGGCTTTGACTAATTAACAATAAATTTTATACTAATTTGCAGACAGCCTCGGTGTATACAAACTAAAATTGTGTTTATTAAATGTAGAGATTGTGATCATTGCTGTAATATTGTAACTGATTGGGCTGTATTATTGAGTCTGGCTGCCATGATAAACATTTCCATACCTCCGTCAAATAAATAGAACAGATAGGCACTAGGTAGTACCTTTAGCCCTGAAACTTTCCAGTACATACGTCGCTGACCATTTTATTATTAAGACTTATTATTTTTTCTCCCAATTTAGTCGCCAATGTAGAGAGAGAGAGCTCATTTCGCTTGTATTTTAGTTGACAGCGTTAAATTTGAATTGATGCCGAGTCATCTGCTAGAACTTTACTGTCACATGGTCTGATTTTAAATCCAAGTTTAATTTGAGATAATTTGAGACGTCTTTCTAGATTTTAATACTGTTACGTATCACAGTTTGTACATACATACATACATATACATAACGTCACGCCTTTTATCCCCGAAGGGGTAGGCAGAGGTGTATTTCTATACCCACTTTTCGCCAGATATACTTTAGTCCCACGTAATAAGGGGTGGGCCTATTGCCGTACCGGGCACATTTCCAGACTCCGTGCTGCTACTGAAAATTTCGTGACAGAAAAACCCAATAAAACTGCCCGACCCAGGAATCGTACCCGTGACCTCCCGATCCCACGCGCACATTTATGCCGCGAGACCAACGAGGCAGTCGTATAGGGTTTGATGTCGAGTTTTCCGTCTCTACGCAAAGATTGTATTTGCATTGTGTTATCCCTTAGTCGCCTCTTACGACAACCACGGGAAGATAGGGGGTGGTGACACTTGTATTCTATGCCGTCAACCACACGGCAAAAGTTGTGTAACTAATAAAGTAAAATAAATAAGTAACCTCACTAAATCAAACTTCAAGTTGCGGCAAAGAGAAGTAACTATACTTGAGTAGTTTACACGATAAACGGTAACTACAACTGAAGCCAAATATTCATTTGTTACTGCCTTCTACACAAAGTCAATGCAGTTCAGCTCAATCGAAATTAGTTACTAGAAAGCTGAGTGATTGAGAGAAGTTGGCAACTAATGAGATAGTCTTGAAGTTTCAATTGCACTAGCTATGGATCAGATTGTAAAACTACGAGGCAAATGTTCTGGTATCTTCAGAAACGGATAAGCTAGATTCAATCGCTGATGTCTCTTCATTTATGTTTCAAATCGAGGCAGGCTTCAATGACGGTCTACCTAGAACTTCTTACTTAAAATTAAGACCATTCAATCTGTATCATAAAAACAGTTTAATAACAAACATTAGCTATAATTATTGTTAAATTTTGTCCTTTACACGGCACACTTATGGCGAACCGCAGCACAGAGCATTTTTGTCTGTCTCTGCGCCGGCATTAAGACCGAAAGAACTGCAAATTCATCACGACCGTGGAGAAATTGGGCGCTGGAGTATCGACTTAATGTACCGGTGTATAATTAAGGATAACATAAAGCTCAATCGTATATTTAGATCATAATTAATCATTTATCTATATTTAAGTCCTACTACATATCTCCTAAATTGTTATCAAATAAACTATTATATTCTAGAATTCCTGTGCTAGCACATAATAATTCTAGAATTTTAAATATACTTTTAACATTAATGATTACCAATTTTATAAGGATTTTTTTAAACAGACGCCTCACAAAAACTCTTACTCAATTGTGACTTCATTTTAGTTGTTTGTTATAAGGTCCTAATTTTTGCGCCGACTTTTGATACGATTCACGTCCACACGAGATTACATCTTTGTCGTATTGGAGCCTTCTACGCCGTTCTAGGTTACTCACAAACTACAGTTGAGCTTTAAAGGATATGAAGTTGTCCCAGAAGATAATAAAAGAAAAAAATAATACGGTACAACACAACTACGGTACGGTAATACTTTTCACATGTGAGCAGTATATTTCTTTTAATAAGAACGCAGCTCTACCAGTCTGTAAATACAAGGAATTTGGTCAGAAACATTATTATGAATGACCTGCTAAGCCAATATGATTTATTGAAAACTTCGTTATGTTTCGAGATTGAAGATTGCCTTAATTCTAGCTTCAATCCACGCACTGCCATCAGTGTACTACTGTTACTACAAATATTTTCGAGTCTGAAAGTATTTTTATATTTGAATATATTTTTTTTAGATTCATGTAATACTATACAATTCTCACAATATAGGGCTTTAGACAACAAAAAACTTCAGATTATATCCTATTATATATATGTGTATTTTCAATTTCATTTATCTGTATATATACAATTCTTGCGTTTCTGACTAACTGGCAGTCAACACATCCAAAACTATTAGTCGCAAGGAGCTGAAATTTGGCATGTATGTTTCTTGAGGAGTGTAAGGAGGGATGATTTTTTAACATTTCCAGCCTAAGGGGGTAAAATAGTAGCCGTGGGTGAACTCTGGTGTTATAAGCAAAGCATGTATGTTTATCTAAACAATTAAATAAAATGCACAAACCTTTACATAATCCAACTTACTTAGCAAATAGCACAGCAGTGATAAATAATGCAATTCTCTACTAATGAAAGCCTTTCAGATTGTCGCAGCTCACACGACGAAAATGTAATATTCCGGGATGACAGTCACAAAACCGCAATGAAGTTGGTCCACTTCATTCTATTGTACTTGTCTAGCATAAAGCCCTTTGAACTTATTACGACAAACAACTAACGTTTTGTTTGACGGTATAATCGTATCGTGGTTTAAGACTGGCGTTTTAGTACAGGAAAAACAGCGCATCTTGAAGGCATAATTTGTGTAGGTTTATCAATAAAACTTTGTGCCTAACTTTATCTTGCCACTTAATGATGACCTGCAAAGTCCTAGTCTTAGTCTTACTTTTCTTTTAATACGTGGATTTTTTTGGATTTGTAGTAGTAGATTTTCAATATTTGATAATCGGGAGGGACAACGATATTCCACGGATGGCAACTTGATTCAGTACTAAATATTAAATAAAGTAAAACACAATATTTTTGGCACCGTAATATATAATGTTACAAACATTTTATTGGAAAATAAAGTAGAAATAATCCGGTCAAGTGCGAGTCGAACTCGCGCACTGAGGGTTCCATACAAACCTGTGGGTATATATAATTATTTTAAAAAATATGTAAAGTAAGTTAGTAAGTAAGTAAATCATTTATTGACACACCCACACACAGCTAGGTATATAATTCACAATACAACAAATATGATGCACATTAACCTACAAGCACAGCTGTTACATATAATACATAAACATAGTTGGTAAACATTACTATTGCATTGTTACTGTACGTCGCAATCGATGTGACAGTAACTACGGTTCACAATCAGCCTGTGATCGGTGATGTAAATAAAATTTAAGGCTTTCGAAATTTTTCCTATTTGCTATAAAACGTTGCTTTATGCCAAATTTCAAAATTCTAGATCAATTGGAAGTACCCTTTAGTTTTGACTTGAGCATTTGATATGAATTTCAATTTTATATCTCTACGGGTTCATGTGGAACGGGGTACTACTACCTTTAAAATTATTAAAAATATTTTAATTATATGATGTAACTAAAAATTTACGGATTTTTTGCAATTTTTCCTTTATCTGTGCTATAAGATGTTGCTTCGTGCCAAATTTCAAGATTCTGAGTTCAAGGGAATTCGCGGCATAAACAGCTGTATCTTTTGATTGCGTTGGCTTAGAAGTTTGATTTTGTTACAGCTTAAAGATATTATAGACCCAGTATTTGATATGAATTTTGTAGGTTTTAATTCCCTTGCGAGTAGTTGCGAGTTTGAAAATATGCTTAAATCGCTGTTTCTGTTGATTGCGTAGACATAGAAGTTTTATTTTATTACAGCTTCACGGTGTTGTAGACCTTAGTATTTCATATGAATTTCAATTTAATAACTCTACGCGTTTATGAGGAAACAGGTAGTATCTTTAAAATTTAAAAAAAATGTTTTTATTATAGATATGATGTATCAAAAAATTTACATTTTTGCAATTTTTTCTTAATCTGTGCTATAAGGCGTTGCCTCGTACGAAATTGCAAGATTCTAAGTTCACGGGAAGTACCCTGTAGGTTTTGATTCCCTTGTGAGTTTTGAAAATTTGCGATTAAATTAAAAAAAAATATTATTATTATTTTTATTGTATGATGTAACTAAAAATTTGCGGTTTTCGCAATTTTTCCTTTATCTGTGCTATAAGACGTTGATTCATACCAAATTTTAAGAATCTGAGTTTACGGGAAGTACCCTGTAGGTTTTGATTCCCTTGCCAGTAGTTGCGAGTTTGAAAATATAGTAAAATTGCTGTTTCTTTTGATTGCGTTGAGATAGATGTTTGATTTTATTACAGATCAAACGTATTACAGACTTAAGTATTTGGTATGAATTTCAATTTAATAACTTTATGCGTTCATGAGAAAAGGGGTAGTAACTTTAAAATTAAAACAAATTTTTTTTTTACATGAGGTAACTAAAAATTTCCGGTTTTCGCAATTTTTCCTTTATCTGTGCTATAAGACATTGCTTCGTACCAAATTTATTGATTCTGAGTTCACGGGAAGTACCCTGTGGGTTTTGATTCCCTTGCGAGTAGTTGCGAGAAAATATGCGGCTTAAATTGCCGTGTGCTTTTTATTGCGTTGACATAGAAGTTTTATTTCATTACAGCTTAAAGGTATTTTACACTTCAGTCTTTGATATAAATTTCAAGTTAATACCTTTACGCGTTCATGAGAAAATGGTAATAACTTTAAAATTACTATAAATATTTTTATGATATGATGTTACTAAAAATTTACGGTTTTCGCAATTTTTCCTTTATTTGTGCTAGAAGACATCGATTCGTACCAAATTTTAAGATTCTGAGTTCACGGGAAGTACCCTGTAGGTTTTGAGTTTCGAAAATTGCGGAAATTTGCAGCATAAACGGCTGTATCTTTTGTTTGCATTGGTTTAGAAGTTTGATTTTTTCACAGCTTCATGGAACAGTAGAGTTGACTATTTGATATAAATTTCAGTTTGATACCTTCACGCGTTTTTGAGAAAATGGGTCTTGACAGACGGACGGACGACAAAGTGATCCTATAAGGGTTCCGTTTTTTCATTTCGAGGTACGGAACCCTGAAAAATAGGTCTCGTACACTATTTTCTGTACTAAAATAGCTGTACAGTATAATATTCACATGCGCCGTAGGGAATTATTCACCTGTCAATAGCACTTTGCCAAGAGAATCATACACCTCTCTATTTTATGAGCTGACCTTTTCCAAATCAGTATTTATTTTGCCTCAGTAAGGTCACAAATCAGTTAGATTGGTCTGAAAAAAAGCAGGCTATATTAGACCCAGCCATATTGTATTATATTTATGAAACCAGAACGTAAAAGGCCTCATAATATTTTAACCCTACGAAGTGGTTACGTTAGCCTTTAGTCCAAACTATGGACCTTCTAGTAATGATATTAAAGGAGTAAATATACTTTAGGGTTGCGTCGCGATGCGTGGCTGGTTTTAGGAACAGGCGAATGATATAGTAAAAGAGTTGATGTGATTTTACAAACAATGTGTGTTGTTTTAAACATTTTTACTTATACTTTTCAATTTAAAATATGCTAGTGATCACTATTAGTCTTTGTTTTTTTATTTGACCACTAGAGATACGCCAGTGATCACTATTAAAATCAATATCTTTACTTTTTATTTGACCGCCAGAGCCTTGGGCCATTTGACTGTCCCGTAAGTCTATTAATAGTCCAAAATTGATTACATTTCCATCCGGAACAAATCTGTGTGTGAACGCAATGTTGTTTTTTCAATGTTTTAGTGTAATTGGTATGCTTACAATCCGTCTTACTTATAAAAATCTCGTTGAGTGTGACTTACTACGGAATTCAATATTCGATCTATAGATAGATCTGTAGATATAAGATTCGTTTTTGACATAAGCTCCCTACAAAATATGTCAAACACGAATCTCAAATCTCAAAATCCATGTATGGATCGAATATTGAAAATGGCCGCTAGCCACCTCTCAGCTGAACAGCTCTCGAGCATTTAAATAATGTTCAAATTTTCTTTACTTAAAAACGTTGTTTAGCTGTTGTTTAGCTGAGTAACTGTTTATCAGTTACTAACGATACACATACGAGGGCCACAGATTGTAGCCAAAATAGTCGACTAAATAATGCAATTGAACGAACACGCTTGGATATTTTGTATCTATGAGTCATAGATACATACATAGTGACGATATGATATCTCCATGTCAACGATATTCTCTCATAGACTATGAAAGAATGTCTTTGCTATGACAAATAACAAAAAGTCTGAGAGCTGGTGAACAATTTTGTTTTTTATTTTGAAACACTGCGAGAAGTATTGCTAAATTTTGAAATTTATGTATTTTTCTATTATTACACTTTCTTTGATATCCAATCTATTTCCTTAACTCTTAATTTGGCAGAATATTCTATCTTTATCTCAAATATTTTTCTTAAATGATATTATTATAATACTTGTAAAAGGCCTGTAAAAAATATTTTAAAAAATATTCACCCCCCTTTTACTTAGAAACCCTTAGTATAATATACTATACATATCTTGATGTTCAGAATTGTACTCACCTGTTTGTTTGTATAATATACTAAACATTAGCGACAGGGGATGATTTGTGGGAAAATTAAACAGACAATTAAAGCTCAAAATTTAATGAAAATCAATCATTGTGCTAACTGTAAAAGCAATTTCTCGTATTTGGTATAAAACACAATCGTAATTGACATTTTGTACAAAAAACGTTTGTCTATCCCTTGTAACGTATGTCCGGTACTTACCGCGTTGCGTCACAGTACCGCCCATATGCTCGGCCAATCAGAGAAAGCCATCATCCGCGCTCGCAAAGCCTGACCAAATATGGTCATAAACGGACTCTCACCCTGATGGAGGGCCCGGTATATAAAGGGGCCGACAGAGAGGCCGGCACCGCTACTCTAACGTCGCTTCTACTACCTACCTACTATAACTAAGCGTACCTACTAACCCTACGTCGTATCTACGTGTATCCTGGTCCCAGCTACGGGTTCCAGGTTCACCTTAAGACTCCGGGCTACGCTCTCTAGACCGCTACACTTCCCTGCATCGTCCTCGGTGTCACCTCTGCCGAAGAGTCTGGCCTGCCCTGCTCATCGCACTCAGACCGCCAACGCCTGCCAGCTGAACCAACGACCTGCGAGAATCTGCCCGCTACGCGCAGCCCTACGAGCAACCTGCCCTGCACACCACCGGAGGGAACAGCGTAGGAGACTGCAGCCCTTAGTGTTCAGGCCAGTGTCGTGCTGTTGGTCGGTTATACTCGGCATAGGAAGCGAGGCAATACTCGGCAAATAAATGCATAGAACCTTTTCTGCGTTTTACTACCAGAACCCGTTACAGTGACGCCTACGTGGGTTATTGTCTCGCTTTCCGTGCTCGAGTTCTCTTCTAGCAGGTCTCCATCATTGTAAGCGAGGAGATGCGGCTACAGCGAACCGGTACGTATTGCTATACTAATTGTCTACCTTTTAGTGTAACTACCTACTACGTACTAGTTCGCAAATTTGAATCTAACGTTTTTCTAATTAGTCCTAACGGTCGAACTTTTACGCCTAATCGTAAAGTAGGCCATTTGTAAGGGCGGAACGCTTGCGCACTAAGTGTAGTGTGTAGTTTATACTTACGCGGTTATTCATACACAATGGGCTCACACCCCATAAAATACTTCCTGCTAAAGAAGAACGAGTTAGCTTACGAGGTCGCGATTAAAGGTGAGGAGCCGGCTACCTCTGTCCTAGGTCTGCGGAAGCAGCTCCCTAAATTACTGGAAGCCATTCCAAATGATGACATTTTGGAGCCGGTCTAGCCATAGCGGTGGACTTCGAGGGCGCTAGCGAGGCCGTCTCTAAGCTGGCCAAGCGAGTGAATTTATTAACCATTTCTTACGACGCGAACCTAGCTAGGAGGTCTACCGCACTGCACAACCACATTTTCCATAGACTCTGTAGGATGGAACGTCCTACGGCGTATTCAAAACGAATAACCGAATTGTGCAGCCGGTTCGACAAGCTCTCGGCGGAGCTGTCCACCATTGAGCAATCAGCTGTTCGCTCAGCTGATGCTGTGGCAGAGGTCCAACCTGCGCCGTCTACCTCGACGCAGGCAGGGTTAGCCCCAGTATTGCATTGCGAGCATTTGAGAGTTAGCGAACTGTCTAAGCTAAAACACCACGGTACGGGATGCGTCCGAGCGTTCCTACAACGCGTAACCGAATTCCAAACCACGCGTAATCTACCTTCCACTAAAATTTTATCATATGCCTCTGAAATATTCACCGGTAACGCACTTCACTGGAATCGCGGCCTAAAAGAATATTTCAATACATGGGAAGAACTCACCACTAAATTAATAGACGATTTCACACCGTACGATTATGACTACCGGTTATTAAATTATTACCGGTTATTAGCTATGTCGTCCGGTGCTTTGCTACGTACAGTTGTGATATTTATTTGTTTCCGCATTTTATAAATATTGAATTTTAAATATTGTGAATTATCTGGTAGTTTGGAGAGTTATCGGTACCTCTCTTACTATCTTGTGGGTTTGCCCATGAGACGCAGCAGCCATATTGGAATCAAGTATTTATGTCTCGCTCATATGAGGACCTGAGCCTGCCTGCGCGGTGGGTTTCTCGATCATCGTCGGAATTCAGCGTGAGTAAATTACACAAAGTATTTACACAGGGTTCATCACCGGTAGGATTTGAACCTCCGGACACGCCATCTCGGCCCGCAGTGTTGTACCTCTGGACCAGCGACACATGTTCGCGGCGCGTTAAATCTAACGGCCGCATCCTAACAGAGTGTCCGTTTGGCTGCTACCAAGATATCTTGCGATAACTGAGCGACACTTTTGTTTTGTTTACGTGTACAGTAGTAAAAGATAAGTTGCCCAACTGATAAGACGGCTTCTAAACCTGATTTGCCTGCCAAGACGTCTGTGGCCGATACTGGAGTTACTTGTCGGAAACGCAAACAACCAGAATGCGTACTAACTGAAATGATAAACTCCGTGGCACGTGATTTAAATTACACTTTGAAATTATTCAAAACTGATGTTGAATCAAGTTTTGCATCCATGACATCAAGTTTCTCCGATATCAAAAGCGAGCTGGATACACTCACAAAGAATACATCGGAAATTCGTAATGAATTATCTATCCTACGCACTGAACAAGAAGCTCTCAAAAAACGTTTATCTGCTCTAGAAAACAAGGAAAATGATTCTATGCAGCGCTTTAACGCCCTCGAGGAGTCAGTGGAGTATACTTCGAACCTATGTGAAGACTTTAAGAAAAAGATGTACGTACTAGAATCAAGCATTTCTTCTACAAACAACTCTGAGGATCTCATAAAACAACTAGAAGGGAAAATCGATACATTAGAGCAACAAGCTAGATCGTGCAACATAGAGATTTCTAATGTGCCGGTAAGGCAAGGGGAGAACCTCTTCACTCTTTTAGAGACAATAGGGGATAAAATCAAGTTTCCAATTGGACAAAATAACATATTTTCTGTGCACAGAGTTCCGCAAAAACTTATTAATAAAAGTAAACCGAAAAATATAGTGGTATGATTCACTTCTATGTATTGTCGTGATATTGTACTGAGAGCTTACCGTCTAGCCAGGGGCCTAAAATCTGATGAGCTGGGCAAAGAGTATACAAATACTACGTAAGAAGAGGCGGATGTGCCATAGATCATGCGAGACTTTCAGCTTTGTATGAAACGTGCAGGGAGAACTCGTACCAACATAAAGATACTAATTGACATCGTTTTTATGTTGTCAGCATTGTCATATTCGTCAATATAAGGATGAATCCTCTAGTGATTAACGAAATATCGATATCGATAATATTCGGTAAGAGAAATAATTATAATTATGTTTCGACTAGAATTATACTTTTCCAAGACAAATAAAAGATGTATTTAATATGTATGTGTTTATTCAAACAAATTAGCCTATTCTATAAATCTATTCTAGATTAGCGAAGAAAAATACGCAGAACTAAAAGACATATGTATGTACATGTAATTGAAAGGTTTTCAACATTTCTTCTGTAATGGGATTTAAAAAAATGTCTATAGATACAAGGCACAGTTGTTTTTCTGACTTGAGTTCCCTTTTTTTAAGTCTTTCGGCTTAAAATGCTTGCCACACACATAGTTCAACTGATGTAATTTTTCAATGGGCACATAAATCAAGTCTTGGTTTTCAGTTGCAGCTACCCATTTTTACATCTAAAAAGAAAAAAAAGAATAGAATTTTTAGTCCTTGTGCCAATTTCGAATAACGGATTATCGATAACTGACAGGCAGCGCTATTGCTTACCTACAAAGTACTAGGTTATGAAACTTTAGAATATTTCCTTATTTTTTATGTTTCATTGAAATATATCACATTATATAACATTATAAATATTCACTGATCTTTATCTAGGGACATTTTGCCATAAATACCCTTTTTTCATTGCTTGACGTTGTTGTATGCCATATTTCGCACGTTATTTTGCTTGTTTTCATTGCTCTCCTTTCAATGCTAATCAAATAAATATAGTAACACTAACACTAGAAGTGTAAAATCACATTTATTTGGTATACACAAAGCACTTTTACAGTATGTTTTTTACGTTTTATAAACAAACTACATAACGCGGCAAAGTTCAATCTGGATAATAATGTGACAGTTGTGACATTTGACACTATTGACAGCCAAGGAGGTGATGTACGTATAACCCGTCTAACTTTGAAAGAATACTGGTCCAAGGGTACATAGTGAAGGATGCTATCTTCACGTTTTATACATATAATAGTAGCCATTAAAAAGATAGCACGTTTCATACTTTCAGTTTTTTCTTAGGAACTTGCGCCAGGCTGGAGCTGGGTATATCGGGTGATTCTCACACTATTTATTTTAACGAGCACGTGACTTTAAAAAATAAGCTGTTTTTTCGAGAGTGCCGTCTTGAGGCAAAGAAGTATGATTTTAAACATTGTTGGGTTAAACATTTGACTATTCTTATTTGGCGCACTGATACATCACCTGTATATGCAATTCGAAATAAAAGTGATTTTTCTAAATTTAGAGTCTCTTGTGACAATGCGCCCAATGTCCCAAGTTAACTATAATTTGAAATGTTATGGTATATTTTTTAAGCATGGACCTTCTTTTTGTTGTATCAGCATTACCATTTTTATATTATGTAACGTTGTAATATCTATAAAATACTTTATTACCTGGAAGTTTGTAGTAGCATCTGTAAAGCTAGTTGGCACGATCTTGGAAATATCTTATAATTTCTCTTTAATCATATTATTAATATACATAATTATTTCCATATCTTCTTATGACTGATACGCTTAGTGTTTATTATCAAAATTGCAGGGGAATCCGAGGCAAGCTCCAGACAATCTACATGAATATTTTATGCAACACTTATGACATAATTATTTTGACTGAGACATGGCTTACTCCTCACATAGATGATAACGAATTTATAGATCAGCGTTATAATGTTTTTCGTTGTGATAGAGATCGATTGGCTACCGGCAAACAAGAGGGTGGTGGTATTTTGGTTGCTAATTTACGAACGCTAAGCCCGACAACAATAAACCTTTCATGTACTGAGTTAAACTTCCATATTGAATACTTGCTTATACAAATACCAAGCAGCGACCGTGCCAAGCGACATATTATCAGCGCTGTATACATACCCCCTAGAACTCCTTTTAATATATATAATCTATACTTTGATACGCTATCAATTGTGTTAAATAGTCCTAGCACACATTTATTTTATATATTGGGCGACTTTAATCTCCCCAATATTAATTGGTCACGCAGTGGCACGAGCTGTGCAAGTGGTTCGCCTAATACTCAGGGTTTATTTAATTTTATTTTTGAGTTTAACGCAGAACAACATAATAATATAACCAATAATAATAACAGAATACTTGACTTACTAATCTCAAATGACAACTGTACAGTTACTCCAGCAGCCGACCATTTAGTCCCTATGGATATTCACCATCCCCCTTTCACTGCAATGATTTTTCCTTATTTAAAATTGTCTTGTATGCAGTGCTGTCCAGTAATTAAATTAAATTACAAAAAAGCCGATTATGATTCGATCAAAAATGATTTATCTAAAATAGAATGGAATCACATATTCAGTAATTACACTGCTATAGAAGCTGTAAACATATTTTACGACCATATGTTTGGTATCATTAGGAAACATGTCCCTCAGATTAAAAGTAAAAAATCCAATTACCCTATTTGGTTCAGTATAGCCCTTATCAAATTATATAAAAGTAAATCCAATGCATGGGTAAGATGGAAGAGGTATCATAATTTATCAGATTACGAACAATTTTCCCTATATCGGCGACGTTTCCGTAAACAGTGCACTGCGTGTTATTCTAATTATATCAATAATGTGGAACAAAGTATTTATAAAAACCCTTAATACTTCTGGAGTTATGTTGCCAATAAGCAAAAGAATTCGGGAATTCCTCATAACATATCTTATAGCAATATTTCCAGTAGTGATCCTCGCGAAATATGTCAACTTTTCTCGCAATATTTTAAGTCAATTTATGAACCATCTTCATTAGACTTAAGCACCTGGGTTCCACCACCATACTTTAACACCAAATGTGATCTAATCAGCGATGTTGATATTAGCGCGGATAAAGTTCATAGGGAGCTAAAGTTACTTGATCCGACAAAGGGACCAGGACCTGATGGACTACCGGCATCTTTTCTAAAGAATGTTGCTGATCATATTTATTTACCGATTCATATGTTGTTCGGTAAGTGTCTAAATGAGGGCAAATTACCAGAAATATGGAAAGAGGCGAATCTGACACCTGTCTTTAAGAAGGGTTCCAGGAATGAAGTCGAAAATTATCGACCTATCTCTATTTTGTCCGCTTTATCGAGACTTTTTGAAAGACTGATTCATAACGAAATCTATCCACTCTTACATAAAATAATTATCAAGCAACAACATGGATTTGTCAAACATAGATCAACAGCTACCAATCTAACCCACTTTGTCAACCACCTCTTCGAAAATATGGATAATCGGTGTCAAACTGATGCAGTATATACAGACTTTCAAAAAGCTTTCGATAAGGTGGACCATGAGTTGCTGTTAAACAAAATCGCCTTTAATGGCATTCATGGAAATCTTTTGCGATGGTTTATTTCCTACATAACCAACCGTACGCAAAAAGTAGTAATTAATGGCTTCCAAACAGATAAATTTTTTGTAACATCTGATGTCCCTCAAGGATCCATTTTGGGCCCCTTATTATTTATATTATTTATTAATGATATTGATATGTGTCTCTTACATTCTAAATTTTTGTTATACGCAGATGACCTTAAAGCCTATAAGACTATTAACAATCTTAATGACACAATACTTTTTTAGAATGATTTAAATCGGTTAGCAAATTATTGTAGAGAAAATAAACTTTTCCTGAGCTTGCCAAAATGTAATACAATATCTTTTACAAAAAATAAAAATATTCACAATAGCACATATTTCTTAAATGATCAACCATTAACTAAAGTAAGTTCACTAAGAGACCTAGGTGTCGTTCTAGACTCTAAGCTGCATTTTGATATTCATGTGGATAACATTATCAAATCGGCATATAAGATGTACGGTTTTGTTATGCGCAATACAAAAGAATTTAAAAGCCCTAATACTTGCAAACATCTTTATATAATATTAGTAAGATCTTGTCTCGAATTCGCTATCATGATTTGGAATCCTTATTATAATAAATACAGCGAAGTTATTGAAAATGTTCAAAACAAATTCTTGCGTGCACTTTACTATAGGTACTGTCACGGCTATCAGTCATATGATTATTTGCTCCTAAAATATAATTTGTTGTCTTTGGAAGCGAGAAGGCTTCTACTTGGAACTATGTTCTTGCATGGAATAATTCATAACAAGTATGACTGCTTAGAATTAACAAATAATTTGTGTTACATTGTCCCAAGAACAGTCATGCGCAGACAGGTTCGCCCGCATCGTCTCTTAGCTATTACCTCTAATCTTGTTCCTAAAACAAACGCTGGGTTAAGAGCACCTTTGCGACAGCTTGTACATAATTATAATACATATTTTGACAGCACAGATATATCCATGAATTCTGCTAATAGATATAGAAAGTGTTTACTGGCTATTTTAAGTAATGTAACAACTTCAATGTCATTTATATAAACATACGTAAAGTACGTTGCCTGTTTAATTGTAAAAGTGAATTATTATTTTAAAATTTTATTTGATCTAATGTATCTAATAATCTATTACTAAATAGGTATATGCAATTGTAATTCTAATTTTAGATGTTACGTAGCATGCCCCATTTTACTATAATTTTATTGTATAGTAATAAGTGGATAATGTTGTTGGCAGTATAATCAGTACATTGTGAATAGTTCATTGTAAATCATGTTAATATTTATTGTACTGTTGTTTTTTATCCCAAATAAATAAATAAATGAAATCCGCCGACGTACTCAAGGTGCTACCGAAACTATAATTATTTATCTCCCGTTCATGAATCAGCTGTTCGCTAGGCTGTCACCGTCAAAGCGATTGTCCGAACGCGAAAAGTTAGACATTCTATTGCATAACATACGTTCATGCTACTCGCTAGTGCTAGCTCCGTCAATATCTTCAATAGACAGTATAGCAACACTGCAGACTTATGTTTAAACTACGAACGGATGAAATTTTTGAACTCTCAATTCCGCGAAGCGTATTACAGTAACGACACGTTGGCACCAGACCTAGCTTACAGTCACAAACCTAATAACCGAGCGCGTAATAATTCCTACAATAATGATCCCGTTGCTACTATAGAGGGTATGTCCGGAAAACCCGAATACACTGAGAACAACGAACCTAGCAAACCTAAGTCTAAACCTAGCTCTATCGCTCTAGTCACGTCCAAGTACTGCCCACGCTGCCGTATCAATGATCACAGTTTGAATGAATGCAAACGCGATCGGTTCGCAATTTGCTTCAAGTGCTTCCGTAGGGATGTGACATTCCCTAACTGCCCGAA
Organism: Euclidia mi; assembly: GCA_944739405.2. NCBI lineage: Eukaryota > Metazoa > Arthropoda > Insecta > Lepidoptera > Erebidae > Euclidia > Euclidia mi. Next base: position 90,477,030 of record OX123185.2, on the reverse strand, counting down.
CTGTAAATCGACGAAACCAAAAAACTAGTTGGTCAGGGTCGGGGCGTGTCAAAATTTAAATTAGGTTCTACAACCTATTCAACCAATTTTGACAAAGATGATTGGAGAAATTGGCTAAACACTCTAAAAGTGTATTTCTCTAGTTATTACGTCGCCTCGATCCTGGATAATAAACCTAAAAATGACCTACGGCCCTATGTTAAGGTAACGATTAACAGTTTACCTATTTGTGGATTGCTCGATTCCGGTTCAGCCATTACAATTTTAGGTAACAACTCCCATCTGGAGGTAATTACTAAAACCGGGTTAGAAATACAGCAGTGTCACAACACTAATTCCATTCGGACCGCGAATGGAAATATCTTGTTGCCGCGCGGTCTTATCAACTTACCCTCTACTTTTAATAATCAAACCCACTTATTGAAAGCTTATATTATTCCAGAAGTTACAAGTAATTTAATTTTAGGCATCGATTTCTGGAAACTATTTAAATTAGTGCCCAACCATATCGCATCCGTATGCATGTCTAAAACATTGCCGTGTAGTGTGTTAAGTGAAAATAAGCCGAGTAACACGAACGTATTGCAATCTTTTAGTGAGTTGAGTGAGTCACAACAAAGAACGGTTAAGTTAATTATAAAGCAATACGAGTCGATTTCTACTGAAAAAACCGGTTTAGGACGAACTCACTTAATAGAACATGCAATAGACACTGGCGATTCTGCGCCGATACGCCAAAGATATTATAGGTTACCGCCGGCGAAATTAAAAATAATTATTGACGAATTAGACGAAATGCTTGCATTGGGAGTGGTAGAAAAATGCGAAAGTCCGTGGTCGTCACCAATTTTACTAACGCCTAAGAAGGACGGTAAACTAAGGTTTTGTTTAGATAGTCGGAAACTTAATTCTATTACTAAAAAAGACGCGTACAAACTACCTTACGTATCCGAAATTTTAGACAACCTTAGGAACGCTAGATATCTAAGTAGTATAGAATTATCTAAGTCCTTTTGGCAGACGCCTCTTCGCGAATGTGATCGTGATAAGACTGCGTTCTATGTGCCTACTAGAGGAACATTTAGATTTGTGACTATGCCGTTTGGTTTAACGAATGCGCCTGCGACACAACAGCGTTTGGTGGATCACTTGTTTACCAACAGTCCTGAGTTCTAAAACTCTGTATTCGTTTTTTTAGATGATATCGTGCTTATATCGCCACCTTTTAATGCTCATGTGTCACTATTAAATAAAGTATACCAAAAATTAAAATCGGCCAACCTTACAATAAACTTAGAAAAATCTAAATTCTTCCGTGATGAATTGAAGTACTTGGGCTACGTAGTAAACTCTAAAGGATTACAAGTAGACCCATGTAAGGTGGAAGCCATTCTTCAATATGCTACGCCTAAGAATAAAAAAGAAGTCAAAAGGTTCTTAGACATTGCATCATGGTATCGGCGATTTTTACCTAATTTTAGTACTATTGCCGGTCCTTTGAACAAACTAACCTCTACCGGTAAGAAAGCCGCACCATTTCAGTGGTCGATGGAAGCTGATGACTCGTTTTGTAAACTAAAACAATTGTTAAGCACCGCACCAATATTATCGTGTCCCGATTACGAGAAACCTTTTCAAGTTCACACAGATGCGAGTGCGAGCGGCATCGGTGGGTTACTTACACAAGAAATAGATGGCGTGGAACTACCTATCGCTTACATGAGTAGGTCACTAAATGCACAGGAACAAAACTACAGTATAACAGAACGGGAGACATTAGCAGTTCTAACAGCCCTCGAATATTGGCGCTGTTATTTAGATAACGGGTTAAAGTTTGTTGTGTATACTGACCATTCCGCACTGAAATGGTTCCTAAACTTGAGCGACTCGACTGGTAGATTAGCTCGGTGGTCGGTTCGTCTGTCAGCCTTTAACTTCGAAATAAAGCATCGGCGCGGCGCAGATAATATTATAGCCGATGCGTTATCATGATCCCTACCTGTAAATATAATTAACGCGAATAATAATAACGTGAATGACCCTAATATTGACACTGATCAATGGTATTCAGCCACCTACAATGGTTGTTTATCTTCGCCTAATGACTATCCAGACTATTCTATTAAAAATAATAAATTGTATCGTTTGATTAAATCTAGGTGTATGGTACGTAAGGAGTTCGAATGGAAAGAAGTACTACCTTCTTCTGATCGAAATAATGCCATATTAGAGAACCATGCCGAACCCACTTTGGGGCATTTCAGTATATTTAAAACTTACAAGCGCTTAGCACTGCGTTACTATTGGCCCAAAATGCGCGATGACGTAGTTAAGTTCATAAATTCTTGCGACACTTGTATCGCGCACAAACATCAGAACCATGCACCATTGGGAACCATGGGACGACCCAAAGTGTGTTCACGACCCTTCCAAACCATTAGTGTAGATTTGGTGGGCCACTACCCGTCACAAGAAAACAAAACGCCTACATCTTTGTAGTAACTTGTTGTTTTAGTAAATACTGTCTACTTTTTCCTATCAGGCGCGCAACTGCTGAAATAATAACAAATATTTTGGAAGAAAAAATATTTTTAGTTCATGGTATACCATCTACAATTATATTGGACAATGGTAAACAGTTTGTCAGTGCTACTTTAAAAGCTATGGTGCGCAAGTACAAAATCCCTAATCTTCATTATACTACTAAATATTCCCCACATGGGAATACGGTCGAACGCTATAATAAAACCATTGGTTCTACCTTAGCGGCCTTTGTAGGAAATGACCAGAGATTATGGGACACTCTCCTACCTAAGGTGCAGTTTGCATTAAATACTGCAGTTAATGAAGTCACGGGCTATACACCTAGTTTTGTAGTTTATGGACGTGAACTAGTTCCATACGGCTCACACTATGTCGACACGGACGCTGATGATATAGTATACATACCTAGGGACGATTACGCAGAAACCATAGGTCACTTATCAGGCATATTTGACAAAGTTCAGGCACTCCTCATTCAAGCTCATGCTAGGAATTCCCAAACGTATAATTTACGCCGTAAACCAGCTGAGTTTAATGTGGGAGACACTGTGTGGAAAAGGACTTTTTTATCAAAGCGACAAGGATAAGTCCTTCTGTAAGAAACTAGCCCCTAAATTCGTGAAGTGCACAGTGATTAATAAAAAGTCGCCTCTCGTTAACGAGTTGTCGGACGCGTCTGGAAATTCTATTGGGTTTTGGCACATTAAGGACCTAAAACTTATACACTATGGTGCCTAACTATTTGTTACAAACCGTAGAAGACCTTCCCTTCCTTCTCTCTATATGCCGTCTTAGCTTGGACAGTAGCGGACTCATAGAACTAACGCAGCTAGTCGGATTTTCCTTGTTAGCCATGTAAAATCCTCTCCTAAGGCGGGCGGTATTGTAACGTATGTCCGGTACTTACCGCGTTCCGTCACAGTACCACCCATACGCTCGGCCAATCAGAGAAAGCCATCGTCCGCGCTCGCAAAGCCTGACCAAATATGGTCATAAACGGACTCTCACCCTGATGGAGGGCCCGGTATATAAAGGGGCCGACAGAGAGGCCGGCACCGCTACTCTAACGTCGCTTCTACTACCTACCTAATATAACTAATCGTACGTACTGACCCTACGTCGTATCTACGTGTATCCTGGTCCCAGCTACGGGTTCCAGGTTCACCTTAAGACTCCGGGCTACGCTCCCTAGACCGCTACACTTCCCTGCATCGTCCTCGGTGTCACCTCTGCCGAGGAGTCTGGCCTGCCCTGCTCATCGCACTCAGACCGCCAACGCCTGCCAGCTGAACCAACGGCCTGCGAGGATCTGCCCGCTACGCGCAGCCCTACGAGCAACCTGCCCTGCACACTACCGGAGGGAACAGCGTAGGAGACTGCAGCCCTTAGTGTTCAGGCCAGTGTCGTGCTGTTGGTCGGTTATACTCGGCATAGGAAGCGAGGCAATACTCGGCAAATAAACGCATAGAACCTTTTCTGCGTTTTACTACCAGAACCCGTTTCGCCCTTCTTACAGTAGAGTAAACCACCGTATGTTGTGCCAGCATGTTCATGGCCAATTTTATCACGTCGGATGTTATCAGAAGGACAGCTTCTTTTTGGCGCGGAAATCTTTTGATTTTCTTTCAGTGGGACATCTTTGATTCGCTGTGTTGATCAGTAGGTTAGTGTAGGAAACGGTTCAGAGAGAAGAGAAGAGAAGATATATTTGATGGTACAGATGGTAAATCTCCATCCCAGGATGAACATGACGGCATTACTGCAATAATTGGTGAATAAGTTGGCTCTCTTGTAGGTGTTTCAGTAGGTACTATCTAGAATAATCGATGGAGAATTCCTCAAGTCATCATCACTGTCAGGTATAGTACATTCCTGGCGAATGTTAGGTGACAAATATTCTTGTTCTGTATTTGACGCTGGTACGAGGTAATTATCATCCGATAGTAAATTCATCCTTTCGAGAGGCGAGTCAATAGAGGGAGTGTCAGTCTCCAAAGACGAGTCACACAGCATGTCTTCACGAAAAAGATAACTCTCATCATTTTCATCGCCTGACGATGTACCACTATCATCAGACCTACCATCTTCTGGAGGAATAAGAGCCAGAATGCGATGAGACCTGGTTGTTAGTCTGCGCTGTTAAATAAAAAAAGAAATACATGCAAAAACCGCAAACCAAGATAATAGAAAAAAGCCCAAACATAAAACAGCCCGGTATTACATGCACATTAGCAGGATTCGAATCAGAAATGTATAGCCCATTATACTAAAGTTAATAAGCCCACTTTGTTGAAAATAGCGAAATGTATAACCAGTTATACATAAGACTTTGGTGTCATTTTTCACACAAATTGTTGAATACAAATTAGTAGTTTGATAGTTATCTCAATTATCAAGCATTTTGTAATAGAACTGGAAGAGAAACAAACATATTTTTGAATAAAAAATAGGAATGTATAATATTAATAACTTACAGAGAGTGGTCGTTGACGGTCCATTTTCGAAAACTTTTTCGTACTATATGTCACTGTCATTTCTAAATACAGACGTCCAAAATATTTTATTTGACAGGTAAAATGTTGCCATAGTGAACAGTGTAAATCAAATTTAGAAATATTTGAAATCAAGTGCAGCAGATTTTTTTAAGTATACGTATAATGGGTTATACGTTGTCGAATTAAGGGTTAAGGGTATTATACTCATTACGGGTGTATTTTTGTTTTCATAAAAATAAATGTTCTTTTTCGGTTATTGTTATTATTTAGGATAGCAGGCAGCGATAGCCTAGTGGAGATACCAACAGACTGCTATGCAGAGGGTATCGGGTTCGAATCCACGGCGCGCACCAATGACTTGTCGGAGTTATGTGCGTGTTGAATTATTAATTATCGCTTGTCCCGTGCCTCGGTGAGCACGTCAAGCCGTCGGTCCCGGTTGTCATGAAGATCTTTGACAGTCGTTACAGGGCGTCAGTACCTTCTAAATAAACTGACACTAAACCATGGAATATCTCTATCCCTTCGGGTTGCAGAGGTCAGATAGGCAGTCGCTCTGTGGAAAAGCTAATATTCAGCTAAATCCGGTTAGACTAGGAAGCGGACCCCAGATTGAAACTGGGATAACGCTAAGAGGATGATGATGTTATTATTTAGGATAGAATTATTTGTTTACTCCGAAAATATTATTGAGAGACCGCATGAGTGCTGTTGGTCGTGATTTCGCGAGATCCAACCGCGTCGCAATTCGCAGTAACCTTGTGACCTTGTTAAATAAAAATCGTTATTGCGTTTACAAAAGAAAATTTATATATTTCTGTAAAATAATCTATACAGCCTTTAGCAAAGAAATTTAATGGAAAATAGTGATTCTAAACAATTTGACTAGTTACAAAGATAGAACCAGGGTCGCGTGATTCGGCGTAGATCTTTGGGAGTGCGTCCCCGGCGTTGCTCAGGGAAGAAGAGAAGACTTAGCTTGCGATGCTGCGGCGGCCAAAAAGGGACGGTCATCGCCGCACGGTCGTATTTAAAGGCCCGAAGTGGAGTGCCTGAGGTGAGGGGAAGGAGGTCAGCCGAGAGGTGAGGGAACGGCGACCGCTACGATGTCACAACCTTGAGCAGGAGATACAGCCAATATAAGCTCTCCTTATAAAAAAACTATACTTTACAATGCCTCAAAAACTTTTTTTTTGTCTGTACAAAGATTCAAGTGTTTGTAGGGGGCCGCTACACTTCAACTAGACCTCGACTATCTTATTTAGGTTCATTTAAGGACAATCACAGAATATCTTGCAATGCCTCGTTGAGTTCTCTAAGTATTGTCAAAAATTCAGACTCAATACCCTGGTTATTAAAAGGAAGTGGCAGAGGAAGAAATAGGTCCTTCCTACTTACATTCCTAGCTTATTCACTAACTTTTTTATTTCAATTAGTGAGGGCATGTTGCGTGCGTATCCACCGAAAATAACGGCAAAGTAACAGAACAGACGCTGTTACTGAACGTCGATAATCTGTGAGAGGGTGGTTAGTACCTCGTCGCAATACATTTGCTGACATTAACACTGGTGAACTACTCAACAGCAAATAACTGCTATCATCAAGGAAATTTTTAAGACTATCCAGCACTAGGAAATGAATCGTCGAATGAGACTTTACTAATATCATCATAAAATAACGGCAACATAGACTCAGACACAAAACAACTATTTTTCAATCATCATTGTAGTCATTTTTAAGACAATTGGGGCATTTACTTACATCTTTATAAAATAACAGCTACATAGTCCTTAGACTCTCCTGAAACTTTCTGCCGTGTACCGACTCACAAACCTAATCATATATTATGAGTGCTAAAAAGTGAGATGACAGCTCAAATCGCTGCCATAAATTCGTGCAGTCAACCATTAAAATCACAAATCTTATTTGAACGATGAATACTTCTAATGTAAACTTAAAGTTGATTACCAAAGTTCAGTGCATACTTGATGAAGTTACCTGGGGAGTCGCGATCGAATATTGAGTTGTTCCAATAATTGATAGTCTGTAAGACTCACTCACTCTCAGTTATATTTTATTCAAACTTATTTTTGACAATCCATTCGTAAACTATGTTATGTTATTAACGAAATTAATGGTGTGTCAGTCAAATAGCGCTAACCTTTATTAATCGATTTCTCACCGTTTCTGTTTGTAAACTATAATACTAATACAAGAAGATGCCTGCAGCTACGCTTGCACATTTATTTTATTTTTATTTTAACGCTTTCTGCCCGATTCCTTGAACATTTTGGGCAATCCCTTTTTAGTGCTACCCTAAATTTCAGGTTCTTGTGCCCAATTGTTTTGGCGGTACATTGTCTGTAAGTCAGTCAGTAACACTAGAATCTATTTGATATACATACATAGATGAGAGAAGAGTTTGTTTGTTTGAATGAATGCACTGATCTTAAGAACTTGCAAATTATTTTTGTACACGATGGCTACATTTATGTGAAAAGCGATAAGCTGTGTAACATTGCCCTTGAGAGCTAATAAAAATAACCTAAGAAGGATGTAATATCATGGCAATGATGCAATCCAACGGTTCAGTGGAGAAGGTGTTCCTTATGCATAGAGCGTGCCATCATTAGCCTGCCATAGTCCATTGCGGATATAGGCCGCTCATAAACTTACAAAAATTAGACATGATATAACAATTTATGAATCTGACAGAGTCTGTGAGACACATAAGTGTTGTTTCGTACTAGGATCGAACCCACAACACCCGACGCAGTGTCAAGCGGCAAAGCGACCGCTCAAACCACTTTGCCAACCGTGCAGTCTAAACCAATATATTCCATTCGCGTTGTACTAACAGTACCTTTTAGTTACCTGAATCAAATTACCGCACCAGTTCGTGTTTCCAGTGCAACATAAATCCCACCTACCAGCGTGAACATGCTTTTAGTTTTATGAGCCGTCATACTACCTTCGTGGCATACGAGAACTACAGAAAGATATGAACTTCTGTTTTAAGGAAAGTTACTCTATCTTCATATTTCTTCGAGAACTTTTATTAAAAAATAAAGACTATGTTTTTTATTGGAATTTAGTACATCTGAGCATATGGCACTTGTAACAGTGCTGAAATATCGGATACTCGAAACAAACATATCTGGTAAATATCTCGAAAGACATATCAAAGCGTAAAGTACTTGTGTATTTTTATTTTTAAACTTAATTAAATTTTAAATTTATTATTTCTGGATGCATAAAACGTACTGCCAGTAGTGTCCAGTATCAACAAGAAAGGAAATGTTTTTAATGTAGCATAATTGGAGTTCGTTGCGGCGAGCGTAGCTAAGTGCTACCAGTGCTACGGTGTAGATCGGCCCGCTACGTGACGACTATGCTACGTGTGGACAGTATCGAATAATAATATTCTGTTGTTCAATATCTATGTTTGTGAAAAGTAAAGTACCTAGTTTATTTGCCTGAGGTATATTAATCGAATTGTGTAGTAGAGTGAATATATTTACGTCAGCAACAGAAAATACAATTAAAATCATATGGAATAATAAAAGATTATTTCACTATTAAGTTAGCAGCAAGTATTTCAACATCGCTAATATCAAGAAGATGGCGAACAGTTAACTATGAAGTCATTTGTTTTAGTTTTCTTAAAAGAAAATAACCATATTATATTTACAATCTTTAAACGACGTTTTTATCTATACTAATATAATAAGAGAAAAGATTAGTATTTTTGTATGTTTATTACGAATAAACTAAAAAAGCACTGGACGGATTTTAAAAATTCTTTCATCATTGAATGCGACATTATCCTTGAATAACATAGGCTATATTTATTTCTAGAAAATAATAGGGATCCCTATAAAAACATCAATAATGTAATCCAAGGCGTAAGAAATTTTTCCAGAAAATGTCTTTCATGGCATGCGCTGCTAAAACTATTAATGATAAAGAAAAATAATGTACTACATTATTAACGTACTCATTATTACCTACAAAAAAACTGCAATATCATAGGTCTATCTCCTAAGGAAAATCCACAGTAACCATTTTTATCAACAAAAATTAGAAAAATGTAATTGCTTATTATGTGAGCTATTTTAAGCTATGCAGTATTACTTCTTATCCAAAATAAATATGCTAGATATGTTGTGTATTTAATGCTCTTAGAAATTGTCTTTTACAGTATATCATGATAATGAATATCTTAAAATATATAGCAAAATAAAAATAATGTGTGAGAAAATAAATTCACCGCTCGCACACCGATATTCGTTGCGCAAGCATGATGAGATTAATGAATGTCGACGAAGCGAAAGAGGTATGTTCAAACCGAAGGATGTGGCGGTCCATAGTCTCTGCCTATACTAATGAGAAATAGGCTTGACTATATAGATAGATAGAATGAATCATAACAGAGGTGTATTACACCGCCACTCTTCGCCAGTTATGTTTCGGTCCCAATGTAATAGAGGGCGAGCCTATTGCCATCTACCAGGCACATTATTAAGCGAACGATAATTAAGGTTTTAATACACACATAACTTCGAAAATACAAAGGTGTGTGCACGGGGGGTACACCGCTGTCTGTCTATTGCCACCATAGGTATATAGTGGCAATAGATAGAAAAATATTTAAAAAACAAATGTTCACCCGTGCGAAGCAGGGGTGGGCTGCTAGTCATATATATTTTTGACGAGTTATTTCAGACATTATCTGATTTAAAGTCTATGATCGATAAATAATATTTTGTAAATTTTTCAGTACCTTCTTCTTTCTCATAGCGTTATCCCAGTTTCAGTCTGGGGTCCGATTTCTAGTCTAACCGGATTTGGCTGAATATTAGCTTTTCCACGGAACAAATGCCTGTCTGACCTCCGCAACCCGGAGGGATAGCGATATTCCATGGTTTAGATTAGTGTCAGTTTATTGAGAAGGTACTGACGCCCTGTAACGACTGTCAAAGTTCTTCATGACAACCGGGACCGACGGCTTAACGTGCTCTCCGAGGCACGGGACAAGCGATAATTAACAATTTAATACGCACATAACTCCGAAAAGTCATTGGTGCGCGCCGTGGATTCGAACCTGATACCCTCTGCATGGCAGTCTGTTGGTATATCCACTCGGCTATCGCTGCCTTTTTTTTCAGTACCTAACCTTTACTATTTACAAAAAATTACTCATTACGCATATGTATTTTACTGGGTGGGAATCGAACCAGGTCACTTACCACTAGAATAATAGGCCCGTTAAATGTAGAACAGCAAATATGGCTAATGCAGTGTAAAACTAATTTATCAAATGAAGCGGACATACATGTCCGAATTCTGTCCGGATCCGACAACTTTTAGGGACGGATGTGACATGACTTCGATATTCCATCTTTCGTCATAGATGGCGTATATTTTGCCGCTGATACATAGTAAATTTGTTTCCGTATCCTCTTAGGATTGGGTAGAACGGAGTAGAAAATCCTCATATTTCGGAAACAATCTGAAGAGATCTCTAGAGGATAGATGACGAGAGCATAGTTTAATGATTTCAGTGTGAATAAGTTAGTGCACTAAAGATTTTTTAATGGCAATATCAATAATACAAACCAACGTAGTAATGATAAATTATTTTGGAAGCCTTTATAAAAGTTTTAAAGTAGGTTTAACCCGAGAGAACTATTATTTATTTTTTTCCTAGTTATTCTGAAAAATTTGCTTCCTTTTGCGAAGATAATTATCAACCATGACAAAACATCTTCTAAATAACAGCTAAATAACCTGAGGAAGTGTTCTTCTTCATTGATTAGTTATTAAAAATTTCCTACAAGTAGTATCTTTGTTCAAGTTTTCAAGGTAAATTATTAGGAAAAGCATCTGTTATACTCTAGAAATCATTAATTTGTCACTGTATATTATTTTCACATTTATTTTTTTTACTACTTTTTGAGTCGGATTTCAAATCGACAACGATGATCCAAAAGCGACTTGATCGTTCTCTTACCGAAACGTGTCTTTATCATAAGTTGGCTCCACTTAATGTAACGCATGTGTTCCAGCTGTAAATAGTCTTTCGAGCTACAATGACGTCTTCTTAATATTCGTTCAGTTAACACCTGTGCGCTACACTCAAGTGTATTTTTCAACGAAGATAAAGGTATTCTCTCACCGAAACATTGTAAAACTCTTGCATTGCAGTCGACGGTAGGAATAATGTACATTCAAGTCCAAATAGGAATTGGTAAAAAAATATTTTCTACAATGACATTACCAATGCCAGGCTAGACTTTTACTAGCAAGACATCAAAAACAGGTACTTACATTTCTCCCTGCGGCAGATTCAAGGTGATACTCCCAAGGACCTCGTCCCCATACTTCGGATAGCCGAAGACGCCTACGATTTCATAAAGCATCGCCACGAAGACCATGGTCCGCTGGGACAGCCGAGGAAGTACTCCGGTTTCGCTATCTCGTTCTCAACGGGCATCACGACATTGATGCCTTCCATCGCGAATATTGCTGTGCTGAAATAGAAAAGTTCATGTTTAAAATACAGTTGTCGAATTGAGAAGCTCCTCCTTTTTACACGACTGCCCAAAAAAAGGAGTGTTTGTAATATTTTCAGGATTCATGTATGTGTGTATGTGAGTTTCTTTATTCCACTATAACTTCTAAATGCCTGGACTGATTAGGATGTATGGGGTATCATAAGAATCCTTACAGCACCCCGAGTAATACTGGATATATATTTTTGAAAAAGTCAAGACATTAGGGGTGTGAAGCCATTTTCAAATAAGAAACATCATAGTGCCATCTAACGTTCAACAGCGAAGACAAATGTAATAATGCCATCTATTATTTATTTGTGATAAACAAATAACTGTTGTTATTAATTTATATTTCTTATTTCTAAATAAGTGTTACCTGGTTGAGAAACTTACGGAATACCTAAAAATAAGTTTAGTAACTGGAGACATACGAGACGTATCAAGTGCCAAATAAGAAAGACCAAGCAACCGGCACACTTTTTGTTGAATTCTCTAACACCTTAACTAAACAAAATATTTTAACAATGGCTCGGAAATATAATAAAGACAACTTAACTCTCTACAGCAACTTAACTCATTTGGGTCTTGATTTCAAGAATTCTCAGATCTTCCTATCCGAACGTCTCACTGCTAGGGGAAGACGACTCTTTTACCTGGCAAGAGATTTTGCCCACAATGAAAAATTCAAATTCTGCTGGACAGCTAACGGAAGAGTCTTTCTTCGAGAAATGGAAGGAAAACCACACATATTGATAAAGAATGAAGAACAGTTAAACTCCCTAAAAACAGCTAAATGACTATCTACTTACTCACTTTATCATAAGGTTTTTGTGTTTTCCATAGTTTGAACTGTTTATATTTTGTACTAAAGTTTCCTTACAATACTTTCATAATCACTACTCACACTCACACACAACACATCTACAACATTGTACAAAAATGCAACCAATTTCACATACTGCTTACTAATATCGTCGTTTAATACTGTTCCAATTCTGATAAATCTTATATTTAACTAGAGAACGCAAGCAGCTACGCCAGCATTTTTTTTTAAATTTACCCGTTTTAGCCGATCCCGTGGGAATTTCGGGAAATCCCTTCTTAGTGCACCCCTACGGTCCCCAGGGAACATACATGCCAAATTTTAGCTTCCTGCGCCCAAAAGTTTCTGCTGTAGCGTGTCTGTCAGTCAGTCAGTAACGCAAGGATTTTATATATTAAGATTACACAGATAGCATCACAAAAAACATAAATAAAATAGCAAAAATAAATTACTAATGTGTCTTGAATCCGTCACGCCTTATTCACATAGATTGCGTAGTAACAATATTTTAATAGCCTCTACAATACTCAAACAAAATCGAAGGTTCCTTTATCTCGTGCCTTTTGGACTAATTTTGCAAAGTTCGATAAAGTAAACAATAATATAGTAAAAGAACTTGATTCAAGTATGGATAGTAAGTGCTTTAAATTAGATAATCCCGCAAGTTGTTCGAGTATGTTAAAATATAATACACTGAACAATAATTCGCTAACAACATTAACAATTAATATACGTAGTGTAAATTGTAACCTAGACAAATTTCTCATATTTGTTTCAAAAATTGATATCCCTATAGATGTTCTTGTTTTGACCGAGTGTTGGATAGACGAAAATAGCATCATACCAACGTTAACTAATACAGCGCGATTAGTACTAAGAAAAGTTTCAATAAAAATGATGGTATTATTGTTTACATTAGAGAGGAACTAGATCACACATATTATGAGCCATGTATTGATGAAGGAAATTGCCTAGTAGTAGACATATGCAAAAGCTATACATTTGTTTGTTCATACAGGCCACCATGCTTCCAGAATCCAACTAAATATATCGACTCCTTACAAAGCATTTTACAGGACTGCAAATGCGCGAACGTCATTTTCACCGGTGACATCAACCTAGACATCCTTGCGGATAAATTGACTAACCACACACATCAGTATTTTAATCTAATGGCTTCTCATGGCCTCGAACAAGCTATTAACCTTCCAACAAGAGTCCGAACCTGTATTGACCATTTCATGGTTAAAACCCTGTTTGAAATACAGACAATTGTTTTTGAGGAACTAACAGACCATGCTCCTATACTTCTTTACATAGAAAAGGCACACATTAATAAGCAAATATTTAATACAACAACTACTAGAACAATCACCAACTTAGAAAATGTAGAACAAGAACTAAACCAAACATTAAGTGATGATTATTAAAATACCGTTGACGTTAATCATGCAGCAGATACTCTAATATCATGCCTACAAAGCGCCATCGATAACAATACAAAAACTACACGTTTACCAAGAAATAAAAGACCATAAAAACCGTGGATAATCACCGGTGTATTAAATTCTATTAGAAAAAGAGACAAATTACATAAAAAACTTAAGAAACAATTGAATGATGAACAATTACGGCTGTATTACACTGCGTACCGAAATAAACTTAATGGATTAATAAAACTGTTGAAAATTATATTATCAGAACGAACTTAAAAAACATAGAGGAAATATTAAAGAGACCTGGAATATTATTAAACAAATATGCTATCTTAACAAAAAAAAAGAATGACTTTCAATTTCTAATAATACTATTGACTCATTAAATCATATTAATCATTATTTTACTTCTATTGGTAAGGATCTTGCACATGCCAGTGAACACACGCTCGCGAGTGAAGCGAACATGTAATGGGCCTGTAAATTCAATGTAATTTGCCCCAACTGATCCAATAGAAATAAAAGATATTATAAGTAACCTTAAATCAAGTAGCGCTACTGGTTGGGATAAAATTTTCACTACAGTATTAAAGCAAGTATGCCTCCGTTAGCTCTCCTATTTGTCATCTTTGTAATTTAAGCCTAAGCAGTGGAGACTTTCCTATTGCATTTAAAAAAGCAATAGTGATACCTATATACAAGTCTGGTGAGCGTAGTTTACCTAAAAATTATAGACCTATATCACTTCTATCGGTTTTATCAAAAATATTAGAGAAAGTAGTCAATAAGAGATTACCGAAATATCTAGAAATAAATAACATTTTAATCACATACATACGCTGCGGCAGGTTATACAGAAGTCCGAGGAGTATAACCAGCCCCTATACTTGGCGTTTGTGGACTATGAGAAAGCCTTCGATTCGATCGAAACCTGGGCGGTGCTACAGTCTCTCCAACGGTGCCGGATTGACTACCGATATATTGAAGTGCTAAAGTGCTTGTATGAAAACGCCACTATATCAGTCCGCCTCCAGGACCAGAGTTCGAAACCTATTCAACTCCAGCGAGGAGTGAGACAGGGGGATGTCATATCCCCGAAACTGTTTACCACTGCGCTGGAGGATGTTTTCAAGCTTCTGGACTGGAATGGACTCGGCATCAACATCAACGGCGAGTACATCACTCACCTTCGATTCGCAGAAGATATCGTAGTCATGGTTGAGACCATGGAAGACCTAGGCACAATGCTCGATGGCTTCTGTAGAGTCTCCCAACAAGTAGGTCCTGTACGTGCCCCACATTATCTAAAGTAACTACTATTAAGTATTTAGGAATCGTAATAGATGATAAAATGACCTGGGAACCACAGTTAAACTCAGTAGCAGCCAGGACAAGAAAGTTAATAGTTGTGTTTAAAAACTTGCGAGTTATGGCCAGCAAACAACTCATGGAACAGACATATCTTGCCCTCTGTCAAAGTATAATCAACAACGGCATCTGTGCCTTGGGTGGAGCTAGTAAATCACATATGCTGGTACTTGAGCGCGCACAGAGATCATTGCTGAAAGTCGCATTTAAATTTCCCTATCGCTATCCCACTAAAGATCTCTATAACTCGGCAAATGTTATGAGCGTTCGTTAACTTTATGTATATGAAGTTTTACGCAGGTGCCACAGACTGGTTGTTCCGACCTTACCCAAATCAAGTAAGAGAAAAGTGCGCTGTCCAGTGCCAAGAGTTAACACAAAATTTGCTAACCGAAATTTAAATTTTCAGGTACCGCGTCTGTACAATAAAATAATCGACACTTTACAAAACATCAAATCATTTAATAATAATGAAGTCAAAAGTGAAATTATGGCGTGGTTAAATCACATGGACTATGAAAGCACTGAAGTGACTGACTAAAAACCAACCCGTGCTCCTCATGTACCCATATGTCGGAGGGTATGGTTTCACTGAAGCATTCCTCGCTACCCCCCTACGGGTATTGGCCCGCCAGATGGTCAGGCGGGCCCCGAACGAAACCTCCTTGGAGGTGGATGAAGGTGTTCTCCGCCGCCAAAACACCCAGCGGCCGCAGAGGATAAGGAAGTCGGCAACGCAACACCGCATCTCCTCTTCCTCTGCGGCCCCACCGCGACGCAACAAATGGTGTGCCCCATTTGGTCGCGGGAGATAGGGCGCGCGGCAACGCAACACCGACACGCCTCTCCTCCCGCGACCGCACCCGACTGCGAGGGACAGACAGAACTGTCTCCCGCACCCGCACCTTGGGACGCATCCTCACCCAAGCCAACGTTGGCCCATTGCCAAGTCAATCTATTTACATAAAACATTAAAGTTTTTTAATTAACCGACTTGGTATTACATGGATCTCACAACTTTTTACGGTAGGGAGACTTGGTTTTTTTGACATGTATTGTTTTTAATGGGATCTCATTTCTTTTTGTAGGTAGTCCTATTTTTGTCCTTTCCCGTACCTTCCACTTCTTGTACAAAAACAATGAAGTTTCTTAATTAAAGCCCTAACTGCAAATGTAATTTTGTAATACTATATATTTATACTAGAGGACGCCAGCAGCTACGCCTACATTTTTTTTAAATTTACCCCTTTTGGCCGATCCCGTGGGAATTTCGGGAAATCCCTTCTTAATGCACCCCTACGGTCCCCAAGGAACATACATGCCAACTTTCAGCTTCCTGCGCCCAATAGTTTCGGCTGTAGCGTGTCTGTCAGTCAGTCAGTAACGCAAGGATTTTATATATTAAGATTAAGATAAGATTACAAAGTTATTTATGCAGTTGATGTATCTCGAAAACTGGACAGCAATTGAAAAATATTTTAGTTTTTCCTTGATTCATACACTAAACACTTAATTGTACCTATACTACATTTGAAGCTTCTATGTCTGCTAGAAGTGCTTTAGACTTTTGATGATCGGTCAGTGAGTGACAAAATTAAGAAATTTGACTAGTTATAATTCTTAAAGTACTGACTCACATTGAATTAAATTTGAAATATATTGTGTTTATACAATGCCTGCCTGGTTGCTTAAAAAAATAGCCTTCTAGTTTTATCCACAATGGAGTTATAGGGGGTCGAAAATGGCCTGAACTGCTTCGAGAAAAGGATGGTATGGTACGGCCGTGCCGCTTTTTTGCTCGACTTGGCGGGGGAACTGCCGTGCTCCCAGAAGTTGGCGGGGGCACTACCGTGCCCCCTGATTTAAAACTCAATTAATTGATATACGAAGCCTCAATCGCATAGCTATCCTGTGTCAAAATAACCAAATCAAAAGACACGTCATATACAACTCCTGAAATAAAACTTGATATATTTTGAAACCAAAACAATTCCAGAGCAGGAGTGATCGTTGCAAGAACATCAGACTCATTACTCACGTACAACTCTAAATAAGACGGTTAAAGGTCTATCCTCACACAACCGGGCCGTGGACGGGACGGGGACGGGACGTGGACGGGACGGAGCGCAGAAAAGAATCGTTGCATTCATTTTGTATGGAGTCGTTCACACACGGCCGGGGACGGAGCTTCCGTGCCGTGTCAGTGCGCTGTCAGTCACCTCGACCGGGGCCATGACGTGCACGGGCCGGGGACGGGTGCCATAGATATAATATATTTAGCACTAGATGCGCTAAGTGCGACTTGACATCTAGAAGAACAATATTATAAATACATATATTAAGCACTAGATGCGCTGTGTTCGATGTAATCTTCAGAAGAACCACATGGCAGTGAATTGTAGTTAAGGCACAATGACGCTTTACTTAGTCCTTAGCTTCCTTAGTTCACAAACTTGAGAGAGAAAAAATCGAAAAAAGATAATCGATTTTTCTGAAAAACAATCGAAGCTTAAATTTTTATTTTATACTATTTTGCAAGTAAGTAACTACTTGTTCTAATAAAATGTTATAAACGAGTTTACTAGAAAATGTAACTAAATAAAATGTTTTCTTTGTTCTCGGCCAGTCTATTATGAATAAAAAAGGACGAGTCTATTAACTATTACCTACGCAAACTATCACTTTCAAACGCGAGTGAAATGACGCATGAAAAAAAATATCTACAATTAAGCACATTTTATATTTAAAACTCCCGTTGTATATTCTTCACTACAATATTTATTTTGTCACTTCTAGGACAGACGTGACAAAGATTGGAAAGATTCTGTATTTTTAATGAAAGTTGTATCTTTACCATGGGTTACCCTGTAACCTAGTTGTGATCACAATATTAATATACGTTATAATGCCTGTTATATTGATATTTTATATTGTATGTGTACTAAAGGTTGAAACAGATATACTTACCGCACCTCACCACACCCCACGTATCGACATCCGATGCGAACAGTGCACATATACAACAGCCCACGCTACAACAAGCTTCGTTCAAAATCACTATTTACGAAACTATGACCTAATTTCCTAAATAGTGATTTTGAGGAAGATTCTCATTTATAGTGAGGCATTATTTCTATTATAATGATAACGGTATTAGCCTGAACTCAAATCGTATAATGCGGGCTTACATTTTAATAATTCAAGTAGCTAATGTTGTGATTTAAAACCAACATTAAAAAAGTATCATCATGACAGGAACGTTTTCAACTGACGCATGGCGTTGTGTGTTAACTAGAAACACATTGCTTGTCAAGCGTCGGATGGCGTGTGTTTCCCCTCCACCGTCAACGCGCCGATCTGGATTGAATGGATGGTGACGCGTGGGGTGGTGTTGGGTGGAGTGTTGTATATCTGCACTTCACCATACTAAATATATGGGATTGATTAGTCTCAACATGCGTGGGGTGGCGTGAGGTAGGGTGGGGTATCGTATACCATAATGGAATCTTAATCTATTCTTATTTCAATGTAAGTCTATGGCCAATTACTCCCAACTACGTCGTATTGACAATAGATGACAGCAAATTGCGCTATAATATTTGTATCACTATGGTGCTTATATGTAAAACCGGGTCTATGTCGTGGACGTATCGTGAAATTGGCCATTTTATTAAATGATCGCATTTCAAGAAAAGTCTTATAATAAAATTATCCATTGGTAATTTCATGATTTGCATTGGTCAGATCTATGATAACAAATCGTTTAATCAACAAACTTCATAAAATGGTCAATCATAATTGAGAAAATCGCAACATAATTACATTTTAAGGTAACGAGTCAAATGAAGTAAAAACATCGAACCAGCGTAAACGGGTATATTTCGGCATGTTCGCTCGAACTGGTAGTGACATCGTGTCAGTGTCAACATAGACTCTGACGGCTCAAGCTTATACGAGCTTAGATGTGCATCAACGCTCGTACGAGTAGAATAATTAGAAAAAAAAAGTCGTGACTGTGAGCCTCAATATCTCCTGAACCAGGAATTCCCCAGGTACTACAGACACATGCAGGGTGCGTATGAGTATGAGGTTTTGTTTTTCTAATAATTCCAAAATCGTGTTTTGAATGATAAATGTAAACTTTTTTCCAAATAAACATAAACAAATTTTCAATATTTCTCTAAAATAAGCAGCTTTAAAGTTCTCTAAACGCAATGGACGCGATACAAGTCATCAGCTGAGCTGTGGATAAGTGCATTACCCCCTCGGCCGCGCGACTACTTGATCAAAAACTGCCGTCGTCGTGTAGATACGGCCGGTGTAGGTACAGTGCATTCCTGGCGCCAATTTTTCCTGCAAGCACTCGCTATACATTGCGGCTTATAAAATGTGTCTATTTCTTTAAGCTTAAAAAAATATTTCGTTTCCCAGGTATTCTTTTCGCGTAGTATGACTTGGTATGATGTGCAAAACGAGTAGACTTATTGGTGATGGGTTTTGTGACACCCTGTATGCATAAGCGATGACACTAAATTTATATATGAGATAATTCCGTTTTATCCGATATAAATTCCTCGTTTCAAATATTTGTCACTTCTAGGATATCATATATCCATAGACACGCTATGACACATATAATAACTAGTGAATAATTTGGCCATAGATTAATACTGAAATAAAACAGATGTGATAAAGATTTGTTGAAATGTATTAAGTACTCACAAAAATTTGGCAAAATTTTAATTTATGTTTGTAAACATGGTTGATTGGAGTTTTATACTGCTGTGAAATAGGACTCGGTTTGATTTTGAGACTCGATTTGATTTTGAGACTTGTTAATGTTGTTGTCTTCTTGAAGTTCTGCAGATAAACATTATAGGGATAACTATATATGAGGTAAAAAAATGTTGTGAAGTGGTAATGTGAAATAAATTGCCGCAATTACTAATTATGAAAGGCATCTAACCTAACCCTTCATATTTATTCCATATGAAATGAATTATTGGGACCTAGAAACGTAGGTAGTACCGACAAACAAAATAGAAGAAGGATCACTGGTAGAAATTAACTTCCTGAAACTTTATTTATATTCTTCGAATTATTTTATCATACAGCGAGACGTGCGACGGTACTGTAGCGTTAAGAAATACTATAAAATGTATGCTGGTTCACTTTCATGCTAACTAACTTTATCAGCATATTGGCCAATAAACGTCCACTGCAGGCCATAAGTCTACCAAGAAAACGCTTACTTATAAACTGGTAATAAATCTTGTAGTATGCTTTCCTGATTTGCATAAGAATTTATCTAGTTAATAAAACTGCAAATTAACTTATCTTTCTTATTAATCTATGACCGAAACCTGACATAATAAGTTTGACAGATCGCAATGGACTCGCCTATTTTTGTTTGTATTCTTTGAGTAAAGAATATACATGGAGAGGGCAAATTGTACATAATTATGGAAAATTATTGTTTTTGCCAAACGATAACATGAACATCAACTGTATGCGAGAATTCCTAGAAATGAAACGTTGAATAAAATAATATTATTTATAAATAAAATTAATCAATCAATTTTGATTTTCTTATTCCCTTATTGTATTTCAGTGTGGCAGTGTGTTTCATTACGGTATGAATGGCGCCATTCATGTCCGTTTCTTTCTCAGCAACTCTGTATCGCCTATAGATATTGGCTACCAGAGAATAATTTGTTTCATGTTTAGTTTGTCTTCATGTCAAGGGACGTTATTTGCTTTACCTTGTTTGCCCGCATTTACATAATGGAATAAACTAATCTGGAAAAGCATTTAAACAGATTTGGAACTAAAGTAACTTTCAGCAAATATAAATTTACATATTTTTACACACCTAAATTTTATTTTTTTACAAAATCGTAGGTATGCACGCTAATTTCGTAGGTAGGTATGTCCAATCCATGTTATTCCCAGATCGGTGTTTTGTATTGGACTTGCCCAAGTACAAATAGTGACAGATGAAAGGTCCCGGTTAGGGCTTGCAAATGTTCTGAATTTTTATTCGAATACTTATTTGATATTTTATATTCAATTTTTTTTTCTTTATTGAACTTCATAACTATAGGCCTATATTCCTGGCAACCATTACAACTAAGGTGCTCGATAGTTTGCTGGATATATATATGGCCCCTAAAATTTGTCTGCACGTCGCGTAGTTTAATTAGTTTAGTTTTGTTTTTAACACAGACCGTCCGGCACTATATAGTTAGAAACACATGTAAATCCGGTTTTCTTAGACCTTTATAAGGCATTGGACTTTAAACCTCTTGTTGTTTAGTTGTTGTTTTTCGTGAGAGTTTGTGGCCGACTCTAGTGTCGGAGTTTTCTTCATAGCCTAACGATTCCAATCCTGAGACAAGGACCGGGACTGACAGCTTTACGTGCCCTCCGAAGCAAGATAGCGTTCAGATGTAAATGTCACACGTGGTCACCCATCCAAGTGGCGACATGTGCAAGCGTTGCTTAACTTTGCCGATCTGTATGGGGTAATTTAAAAACTGAGAGTGGGGTAGATACTGGTATGAACTATGAGGTAGGTACGTGAATGCTACAATATTGATATGCAAATCCAATAAACACTGTCAGGCGGGCGCGTACAGCTCTGCATGAGGAATATGGGCTGAAATCTGGCGTGACGCAAAAGGAAATCACCACGCCACACCTTTATATATATATTTCTTTTATTTATAAAACAGCTAATTGTTGTGCCTACTCAGCAAGGCTGGTGTCGACTGTCATGATGACGGAGTTGTTATGAACAACATAAGCTATAGGTACGGACGACATGGTCTTGCTGGGCCCAACAATCGGTGCGATGAGACGCATATTAAAGTTGTGTGAAGTTGCGGGCGCTTTTGGGAATCCACTCCAACCATCCAATAACGGTAAACCGAAGACGAGGCCCTGACTTGAGCACTGACAGCTCGCCACAAAGCTGCCCTGTGATTTGTAACCTTTCTTTTCATCCTGTGATGCTGTTTTGGTTTATCTTCATCTTATGATGAAGGTGATGTTTGAAAGCTGTCACTCTGCCCTCCGATTGCGTTAGTCTCATGTTGAGATAATGACTGCCCCCCAGAGATGTTTATTATTATTATGATTCTTTTTTCTCGGTTATTCTTCTTATTATTATTAGAACTCCTCTTTTTAGGGCTTCATACTGTTACATACACGTCATGTATGGCAGCGCCCTTATGTTAGCTGAGGTCAGCTTTCTAGGATTCTCTTAGTTTATGCAGGTGGCACCGGTGTCATGTGACATGCAGGTGGCCGGGCCATGGGAAGGAGTCAGTCTTTTGCTAGCTCCAATTGAGACCACTCGCCTTTTAATAATCTTTTGTCGTTTGTAAAGGTCATTACAAATTAAAAGTTTCCAAATCTTCAAATTTTCTCTTTTAATTCTTTTTTAAAAAGACTCAGCATAACCTTCGTATAACATTGGTGGCAGCGGTGGGATTTAAAAAATAAATCCTGGTTCGCCTCAGTTTGAGAGAACTTTTCGAACAATTTGTGCATTTGTGTGACCTCGGACAATAATACATTTTACACCGTCTCCAACCGCCGAATCCCGTGGCCGAGTAAACTACATAAGTACGCGTGTGAACATTTCTATATCTTACGCCGTATCTATTCGCTGAATCCTGCCGCCGCGTAGCGAACTAAATTACCCGCGCGTGTGCTGCTGTTTCCTGTAGAACCTACCTGGTTCACCGCCGATCCCGTCGCCGAGCCTACTTACCTTAGTGAGAAGGTATACGCCAGCTGCGAGATGACCCGAGGTACTCTTGCAGTCGCCGTGTTGCTGTAAGTCCTTGAAATTCATACTTACTTAACGTCGAAGCTATCCACTCTGTGTTCAGTGCCAGTGAAATTAAGTGATCAAATCTAAAAGTAAAGAAAGTGATAAAGTGTTCATTGACTGCGATTAATTTCGTCATGCTTTAGAATAATAGATCATAGAGTCTTATCGTATTGTTATTTTATTAAGTCGCTCAGTGTCGAGACCAGTTCAACATAAATTTCTTATCGCAATTCTTAGACTTCGCGTCTTATCTCTTTGTTTAATTAAATACCCAGGTGTGACATGCCTAAAGAGGAAGCAACTTTTACAATGTCTACCAAAGAATCAAAAGAAATTGACATTCATGTTTTGATAAAATTCATAAATAAGTTCGATGGTAACCGTGAAAAGTTTAATGCATTTTTAAATAATTGTCGGAACGCAATAAATCTCGCGAGCCCGTCACAGCAAGATATCCTATTAGAATTTATTCTGAGCCAACTCGAAGGCCGTGCCGAAAGTGCATGTGCCATAAAAGATTTTGATACATGGCAACAGTTAGAAGAATTTTTGAAATCCCAGTTTGGGGAACGAAAACATTATGCTGCACTGCTCTCCGACCTTCAAGGTTGTTACCAGTCTAATGCCGAAACGGTCAATCAGTTCGCTTTACGATTGGAATCATGTTTATCAAAATTATTAACTGAAATTAATATTTCTATACCTACGAAAAAGAAAGGTGAACTTGCTGGCCGAGTTGCTGCAATGCAGGACCTTGCGTTGCACACTTTTATCAGTGGATTAAATGCTCGCTTATCTACGGTGGTCAGATGTCGCGACCCAGAGACCTTGAACGACGCCATCAATTTTGCCATGTCTGAAGAAAAAATATTACAAAGTTCATTTAAACGGAACACTCCTTTTCCTTCTAATAATAATAATCCATTTAGCCAAGGACGTTTACCCCAAAGGCAATTGCAACCAAATCGTGGCACAACTCAGCGTGATGTGAATGTTTCCAATAGGCCTAGTAACCAAGGACCTACCTTTGCTCCTTCAGTGTGTCGCTACTGTAAAGCAGTAGGCCACACTATTGATAACTGCCGAAAACGCGAATATAATAATAATTACAATAGACGATTTGGGCATCTACAAAATCAGCAATCAAATCAGCCATCGACTAGTTTTGCTAGAAATAATCAACCTGTTCATTCTGTTGACGTAGTCGATTATCAACAGGGCCCTGAGGATATTATTAACAATACTTTAAACGAGTAGTCCTACCCGTCCGGTATCCTGCGGGCATAGTAAACGGACAAACCGATACTAAAGCCTTACCTAATCAAATCACTGTTTCCAAATCGACCACTAACAAACAGGGTAACCAGCCCCAAATTCATAGTGGCCCTTCCAAAGTCGCTGTTTCCAAATCGACCACTAACAAACAGGGTAACCAGTCCCAAATTCATAGTGGCCCTAACAAAATCGCTGTTTCCAAATCGACCACTAACAAACAGGGTAACCAGCCCCAAACCTATAGTGGCCTTGACAAACAAAACTCTGATTCCGTTACCAATCCATCCCCGTCTCTATCGCAATGTAAATCAAAGTCGTGTCCTTCTTGCACCGTTCTTGAAACAAAAAATAATACATTTAAAACTTATAACATTACAACAAATTCTACAAAAAAGTAATTACCTTACGTAGAAGTGCTAACATCAGTTTCTAGTCGACCTCTTAAATTTCTCGTTGACAGTGGCGCTTCTATTAGTTTTCTGAAAATAAACGTTATTGAAAAAATGCCCCCAATTACTAATCATATTATTACTTTTCATGGTTTGGGGTCCACAAAAAATCCAATGAATTCTTTAGGACATATTCTAATTCAGTTTAACTCACTGAATCATCATTTTCATTTAATCCCTAATATAGACTTTCCATATGACGGTATAATTGGCAATGACTTATTTGCTTATTCTGATTGCAAAATCGATTATGTAGAAAATGTTCTAATCATAAATAAAATCAAACTTGCTTTAAAATTTTGTGAACCAACTTATACCATTCCACCTAGATCAGAAGCGATTATTGAATGTTCTACGCTTAACCCCGAGATAAAAGAAGGTCTCATCCTTGACCAGTACATAGCTGATTCACTCTTGACGGCAAATTGCATAGTAAAGGTAAAGCCTAATTCCCGAATAAATATATCCGTCGTTAATATCTCTGAATCTCCCATACATGTGAACTCAGACCAGAAAATAAAAATTATACCTTTAGATAAACCTGAAGAAAATACAATATTCCATACGTCACATTCCAAATTAAATCAAAATAATACCCTCAATCGAACTGAACAAGTTTTAAACCAATTACGAGCCTCCCATCTAAACTCTGAAGAGGCAGATGCCTTATACGATCTCTGTTCCACTTATTCCGATATTTTTCATCTTCCTGGTGACCATCTTACTACTACCGATGCTTTAGAACATGAAATTAATACTTCCTCTTCCGTTCCAATTAATACAAAATCATACAGATTCCCAGAAGTGCACAAACAAGAAGTAGAATCCCAAATTACCAAAATGCTTGATGAAGGTATAATTAAACCCTCGATGTCCCCATGGTCTTCCCCCATTTGGATTGTCCCAAAGAAGTCCGATGCTTCAGGCCAACGCAAATGGCGCATAGTAATAGACTACCGCAAATTAAATGATATCACTATAGGTGACTCCTACCCAATTCCAAATATTTCAGAAATTTTAGATCAGTTAGGTAAATGCAAATATTTTAGCACGCTAGATCTGGCCTCTGGATTTCACCAAATTAAAATGGCAGATAAGGACGCACCTAAAACGGCTTTCTCAGTCCCGCAAGGACACTTCGAATTCACTCGAATGCCCTTTGGACTCAAAAATGCTCCTGCAACCTTTCAAAGACTCATGAATTCAGTCCTATCCGGCTTACAAGGCATCCAATGCTTCGTGTACTTGGATGACATTGTAATTCATAGCTTTGACCTTGACCTCCACATAAAAAACCTGTCAGATGTCTTTGAACGACTCCGTCAATTTAATTTGAAATTACAACCAGACAAGTGTGAATTCTTCCGTAAGGAAGTATCATATCTTGGTCACATTATTACAGATAAAGGTGTTAAACCAAATCCCGAAAAAACAAAAGCTGTATCCGAATTTCCGTTGCCTAAATGTCCTAAGGACATAAAATCCTTTTTGGGTTTAGTTTCATATTATCGCCGTTTCATACCCGACCTTTCCAAAATAGCTAAGCCCCTCACCCATCTCTTAAAGAAAAATATCCCGTTCAATTGGCAAAACGAACAACAATTAGCCTTTGAAAGTCTAAAACAAGCCCTAGTTTCCGCTCCTATTTTAGCTTACCCCGATTTCAGTCAACCATTCGTCCTAACATGTGACGCATCAAACTTTGCAATCTCAGCTATACTATCTCAAGGTCCAATAGGCAATGACCGTCCTATCGCATATGCATCACGAACCCTTAATAAGGCCGAAAGTAGTTACAGTGTAACTGAAAAAGAATGTTTAGCAATCCTTTTCGGAACTAAAACCTTCAGACCGTATTTATACGGCCGTCGATTTAAAATTGTTACTGATCATCGCCCACTTAAATGGTTATTCAATTGCAAAGACCCCGGTTCGAAATTAGTGAGATGGAGACTCAAACTTGAAGAATATGATTACGAGATTGAATACAAAAAAGGAAAAATAAATAGTAATGCTGATGCTTTGTCGCGATTCCCTGTTCATCCAATAACTGACCCTCAACCCTCTACTAGTGGTGCGAATAATCCTAGCCCAGAATCAGAAATTCCCCAAGAAGTCCTTGACGAGTTAATTGACCTAGGCGCACTAGATGCTAGCCCTTATGACACACCAAATGTAGATATTGACTTACCAACACCTCCCACTCCCACTGATTCTCCAAACTCCTCTCCTCCTATAGAAATACCTGAAACGAGAGAGCAAACTCCTAATAGTTCCAATAACGAATATTCAGATTTCCTAAAATCTTTTTCGAACAAAGACGAGACATATAACACTCAAATTACAGAACATAACGAAACCTTATTAAAAAGTAAGACTAAAACTATTGTTATCCCTGTATCAATAGACCTTGACGAATCTAACCCTTACCTTCAAGACATCCTCTCTGACTCGGAAGATCCAAATAGTATCCTACAGGAAGAAAGGGAACTTTACTCATTTAGAAAATTAGAATTAAAAGGAAAGACTTACTACCTAATATTTACAAAGGTCAATTATTTCGATAACTGCACATATCCTGAAATCTTTAAAACGTTGAAAGGCGTAAGAGACGACATTATTCTTAGTGGTGATATCAATGAAATAGCAATATCAGACTTTAAAAACACGTTTGAAAATCACTCTTTTGTCAAAATTTACGGTATGCTCTTGTATTTATTTAACAATACTAATATTAAAGTCAATATACATCACAATACTGTTATATACCCTGTACCTTCAGAAATTTCCAAAATCCTCAGAGAAAATCATGATATTCCCATAGCAGGACACCTCGGTTCAAACAGGATGTTTGACCGAATCAAAAAACTTTACTACTGGAAAAACATGAGATCAGATATTGAGAATTACGTTAAGAATTGTACACTATGTCAGTCAAATAAAGCTTATCGCGGACTCAACAGATCACCCATGCAGATTACTACAACCTCTACTCGCCCATTCGAGAGGATTAGCCTCGACATTGTTGGACCTCTACCCGAAGCCGGTTTACTTAAACTTAAATTTATACTTACCCTTCAAGACGACCTAACTAAATTCTCCATAGCCTATCCTATTTCCAATGCAACAGCAGAAGAATCATGTGAATGTTTAGTCCATTTTATATCGCTTTTCGGTATCCCCAAATTTATACTTACTGACCAAGGAACAAATTTCACTGCCGATTTATTTAAACGGACATGTGAATTCCTAAAAATAAAGCAGATTTGGTCGTCGCCTTATCACCCTCAGACACAGGGAGCTCTTGAAAGAAGCCATTCAACTCTGAAAGAATATTTAAAATCGTATGTTAATGAGAACCAAAGTAATTGGCACAAATTCGTATATACCGCTATGCTAACCTATAATAGCAGTGTCCATACAACAACTCGTTTTACACCCTATGAACTCGTCTTCGGTCACAAGCCATATATCCCTGACTCTGTTTTTAATTCAACCCCTGATACCACTTATCCCGAATATATCAAAATGCTTCAACATCGTCTCAAAATTTCCCGTGAAAGAGCACTTCAAAATATTCGAGATTCAAAGGAACGGTCAAAAGCATATTACGATAGACGCACCCGCGAAGTTCAGTACAAGGTTGGTGATTATGTTTACTTAAGGAACCATGTAAGGTTACGTAAGGCTTTATCAGCTATCTGGAAAGGTCCGTACAAAATTGTCAAACTCCATGGTAATAATACCTTGTCCCTTTTGATTAATCGACGTCACGTCAAACACCACTTCGATGAGGTAAAGCCTGCACATTTAAATGATTAATTATATTTTAGTAATAATGACTTATAATTACAGACTGGAGGCCGTTTATATCATGGCAACCAGCGAAAACCAATATGTCGAATACATCACCCAAGGTCCTGGTATACTCTTCGATCCGGTCGGTACCCTAAAAGTTGTAAACGATCAGTTTCACGTTGTCAACCCTGTAGATGTAACTAATTTCAAGAGCCATATTGATAACATTCATAACGCGTTCAGTATTATACGATTTCAATGCCGTGAAAGCGAAGATATTGACGAAAATCAATGTCTAAATATGTTAACACCCTTAGATTCTTTGTATGCAGATATACTGCGCGATTTCGACTTATTTTCTCATATAATCTTTAATAACTACTCAAAAAGATCCGCTTGGATTCTTGGTGTTGGTGTGATTTTTAGACACATATTTGGTACTTTAGATGAGGATGACGCTGAAAATTATAACAACGCTATTCAAAAATTATTTAATAATGACAAGAAAATAATAGATGCAGTCAAAGAATGTATTATAGTTTCTCAATCAGCTATATCCAACATGAACAATTCTCTACACGAAATTTACGTAAATCAGGCAAAATTGAATGACGCCATAGACAAAATGACGTTGTCATATAAAAATATATCTAATATTGTAATTTCTGATAATTTTAGAATTAGGTTCGAGTATGTTTTAAATGTGCTACAGTCTAACTTGTATAACCTCGCTTTCAAAATAGAAGATATGTTGAATGCTATTCTCTTCGTAAAAAGTAATACTCTGCATCCTTCTATACTGACACCTCGTCAATTATACGATGACATTGTGCTTAATCTTAAAATAGTTCCTAAGTACAAGGATTTTCCTGTAAGTTTAGAATTAAGTAATATCCATACTCTAATCAACGTTGCCGAGTTAATTTGTTACTATTTAGATAACAAACTCATATTCGTGATTAAAATACCTTTAGTTAATGCTTTAGAGTACAATTTATATAAGAGTATTCCATTGCTTATTCCACATAATTCATAAGTACCAAATTCTTTTAGCTTGATTTTACCTACTGAACAATTCCTAGCATTAAGTAAAGATAAATCTTCTTTTGCATTTATAAAAACCTTAGACAATTGTAAAATGATATCTTTTCAGACCTATCTTTGTAAATTAACTGAAATTCATACAGTATTAGCTAATCAATATTGTGAAATAGATATCATAACTAGAGCTTTATCTTCATTACCAAACAACTGCCAATATAGATTGTTTTATGGTGACATTGATATTTGGCATGAATTAAATAATAATAAGTGGATATTTGTGCAATCCAAACCAAGTAAACTTACAATAGAATGTTCAAATAGCACATTGATAGAAATTGTCATATCTGGTACAGGCTTTCTCAATATTCCATATAATTGTGTAGCTTATTGTAAGAATACTAGATTAGTAAAAGAAACTACTCCAACTATAAAATTGCCAACAGTTTCTTCTAGTTTTAATATAATGAATGACAGTTGTTGTAATGTTGATCGTGTAAATAAATTAAATCTATCACCTGTAAAAATCAATAATGTAAAATTAGACAATCTCAAAGATCTTAAAATTGTTTCCAATCAAATGATAGATAATTTAAATTCTGTAGAAACATCAAATGATTTCAATAATCATATAAGTTTTCCTATTCTTAGTTTAGTATCAGTAATGTTATGTTTAATATTAATTATTTTATATCTTTGTAAAAAAGGCAAGTGTTCAAAATCGAAGCTTGTAATAACCAAATTAGATGATAACCCCGATATCCAATTAGAGTCAATTTCAAGTCCACCGCGTTTACGTATCGATTAATTTTCTTTCAGAAACTTTCCCTTAGGGTAAGTTTCCTCTTATCCCAGGGGCTGTTACATACACGTCATGTATGGCAGCGCCCTTATGTTAGCTGAGGTCAGCTTTCTAGGATTCTCTTAGTTTATGCAGGTGGCACCGGTGTCATGTGACATGCAGGTGGCCGGGCCATGGGAAGGAGTCAGTCTTT
The DNA here is from genome assembly GCA_944739405.2 of Euclidia mi. Taxonomy (NCBI): domain Eukaryota; kingdom Metazoa; phylum Arthropoda; class Insecta; order Lepidoptera; family Erebidae; genus Euclidia; species Euclidia mi. Next base: position 90,446,409 of record OX123185.2, on the reverse strand, counting down.
TGCTAGCTCCAATTGAGACCACTCGCCTTTTAATAATCTTTTGTCGTTTGTAAAGGTCATTACAAATTAAAAGTTTCCAAATCTTCAAATTTTCTCTTTTAATTCTTTTTTAAAAAGGCTCAGCATAACCTTCGTATAACAATACGCAAAAAAAAAACAAAATCTAATTTATGTTGTGATATAATTACCTATGTTAAGAATGTCAACTAAATGTGCTTATTGGTGCATGTATTTAGGACAATTTTGAGAACGCTGTTCGAACTAGAATCGATAATTGCAATTTCCTTTGAAATATTTGACACAAATCATAATTCAAATAATTCAAATATTAAAATGCAAGCTCTAGTGACAGCCCGTCCACGCTCCGGTTGCACCCCTGACGTGTGTGAACGAAATATCTCGGCCGGGACCCGGAAGCACGGTGACGGCTCGTCCCCGTCCCGTCCACGTCCCGTCCACGGCCCGGATGTGTGTGGATAGACCATTATTTTGTTTTGTTGTTGAACAAAAACAAGCGATTTTGCTTTTTAAGGTTTCATAGCCAAATGGCAGAAAATGACTGACTATCACTAAAAAGTGACAGACAGTCATGGTGAATCTATAAGGGTCACATTTTCTGAGACCGCGAACATAACTTTGTAATCGGTATATTCAGTGGATACCTATTCTACGGAATCCTTCAAGGGTGAGGCGAACTCGCATGTGATTTTACTATTACGACTTATACACGATACTGGTTCGGTCATACCGTTTTACAAGTGAAGATGAAATAAAAATTAGGAGAGTTCATTTTCACTACACTACAATATCCATTTTTGCCTGGATAAATAATTGTATGCTTGGTGACTATTACTCTTAATTAGTAAAGTCTATTTTAAAATAAACCGCTAGCTTACATATTTTATAGCGATACATTGATTTTACTGGGATTTCATTTAAACAAGATGATCTGGAAACTACATTAGGTATTTAGCCGAAGTTTCAGCTACTACCTATACAAAAGTGATGGTCACGGCAGAATGATATTGCATATTTGTGTATGCATGTAGAAGTAATTTCAAAGTATCCGAACATTGTTCAACTACTGGTGTTACTATCTACGTAGTATGAGCGCCCGTAGTTAAACAATATTTTGGTACTTTTCTATTACGTAAAGCGGAAATTAATCCCAAAGTTAGTATAAAACCAAACTGCGTGAATCTTGTTAAGGCGCTGTTATACCTCAGAAGCCGTGAAACACCTAATTTTTCGTCGCGCATCTAGCCATAACGGTACATATTACAAATTAGCAAAAATTAGAGCTTAAAGTCAAAAGTCTGAACAAAAGACTTTTGAAAGAATTTTTCATGTACGTAAAACAGAATCGCGGTAAAAAAAATCACAAAATCGAGGCAGAAAATAATCTTTCGTCTCACTGTTTGCAATATTTTGATCGTAAACTGTCATATTTTTTTTGATAATATTGTAGGAAATCTAATGAACTAAAGAATTACCCTATTTATTTTCATATTATACGTGTATATTTTGTAAAATTTAATAAAATCTGCCAAACGTCTATGATTTTGACGCTCGGTAGATCCCATCAATATCAAATGCTTCAGCAATTTAAACCTTATTAGCATAAGCGGTGTACTGAGTGTTGCTAGTTTACGCCCCGCCCAGATCTCATCATTCGGCTATGAGCCCTGTGAGAGATAGGTCATGTCGCTTGCGTCTCCGCTGCACGAAATTTTACGTAAACCTATTTGTTATTATAATACGCCGATTTGAGTTCGTAATTTCATGTTTTATGTTATAGACTGAATACTTTGAATCAAATAGGCTTTTCATGTAACTATGGGCACATATAATTAGGACATAAGTTTATACTCTTGTTGCGTTTAATGTGTTATTGTTTTTGTGCTTATAAATATATAATTAGAAGAATAAAATATGGACAATTAGAGAAATGAAGTTCTACGAAGGATTTGTACAAGAAAGCGTCGTAATAAAATAGAGATTCATCCAAGGCCAAGTGATTATGAAATATGTAACATTTTTACACAAATTATTTTCATAAGAGTCTTTTATGACTAACTATGTTACTTATATATTATTGATTATGCATAATATAATTATATAAATTATTCTCACAATACATAGCTGCCACAGTTTTCAATTTTTGAAAGAGTAATAACATAAAATCGAATCATTTTATGTACCTATATTTCAAATTCATTAGCTTGTCAGAGCGTCTGGAGCGCTAAGATGTCACCACGGCGAACAATAATGATGACAGCGCTAATATGGCGCTCCGCAATCCGCACACAAGCGGTAACGAATGTTGTATTATTGTGTTTTTAACATAAACCTTTTTAGGTACATCGGGTAAAATTTTGATTATTCATAAACTATTAGGTATGTCTCAGTTCATCTAATATCTTTTTAATTTCTAAAATCAATCATTTATAAGTAAGAAGGTAACTTCTCTGTTTGCTATAACACAAGATATAGTATTTTTTAATAATAAAGTACGTAACTAATTATCATTATTGTAATTACAGTGAAGTTAAAGATAACAGTTCTGCAACGTCTCAACGTTCTCAAATGTGTGTAACATTTGACTTCAGTCATTTCTAACACGATCTGTTCAAGAGCTAGCCAAGAAATGCCAAACAACTTTTTTAAGAATCTTGACTCAAATTCCGTAATGATAAGCAAAAATTACAAGAGGGATAGCAGTGACTGGTTCGAATTGCGTAAGAATATGTTGACAGATTGAAATTTTTGTATAGTGGTAAAAAGAAGAGATAACAGCAGTAAAGCCAACTTAGTAAAAATATTTTGTAGAAATAAAATATTTGCAATGTAAAATCAGTTGCGCATGGAATCTAAAATGAACAACTGGCTTTGCAACAACTGGCGAAGCAAGAAAATGTAACAATCGAGCCTTGTGGATTATTCGATTATTGGTGCCACGCCAGATGGATTAATAGGTCGAAACACAATTGTGGAAATTTAATGTTCTAAAGTTGCCTATAAGAATGGCCTGGTGAATAGTATAAGAGCAAATAAAATACTAATATGGAAACATGATAAAAAAGTGAACTGACTAGTCTAAACAAATATTGTAATTGTTATTACAAAATTCAGGGGCAACGCACAGTTACACGCAAACAAAAGTGTTTATTTGCTGTGTGGAGTCGCGAAAGTATACCACTAAAAATAGAAATTATAGAAAGAGATGATGTTTTCTGGGATAAGCTTGTGGCGTTTTATATGAATTGGCAGTTGCCTGAAATTGTTGATTCTCGTCAAGCTCAAGGGATGGCATTGCGAGATCACGGAGAGGAAAATGTTTCATCAGTGCTTGAAATTTCTACAATACCAAGCCGTAAAAGGAAAGTAAATGAAACTGTGCCTCGTGAACAACAGCAAATAATAAGTATTGAAGCCTTATCACCTCACACACTGCCTTGAACATTCGATGAGAATAAAGAAAACCTGCCGGGTTGTATCAGACAGCTAACTTTTGATGAGCTGTAAACTCTGTATTTCGTTAATAAATTATAAATGAATATAAATAAATATCTTTTAATATTTATTTTCTTTGAAACAACACATATTTGAAGCGAAAGAAATTTTTTATATTTTTCCATACAAACATGTATGACGAGAGCTAACGAAAAAGCAGTAACTCAAATTCTAATTCTATAATTTTCTAAGCGACATAGCAGTATCTCATGAATAAGGTATATCCACATATATTTTTGATGTTTCATCTATTTTGAAAAATAATAATGGGTTGGGTTTCGAAACGAGTCGCCTGAATTTGAGGGTATTGGTAGTGTAGGGGACTTAAGGTAGTTCGTTTTAATCCCCTAAAAGTAATTTTGGCTGCCGGAGTTGCGTCTAAATATTTTTAAACAATTTCATAAATACTTCGGCAATTATGCAAAACGGAACATAGTTTTTATACTTTAGTACAGTTTTACAAATGTTAGTTATGGGTTTTATGTGAAAAACGTGAAACGAAACGCAAAACTGCCATCGTGGAATGGTCATATTTACAGCTAATGTCAAATTTGTGCGTCATTGCTTTCGAGTGCCTTGGGTTAGGTGCGACTGTAATAAGTAAATAAAAAGGTTATGTTAGGTTCTCTTTTGACCCTTAATCCGAAAATAGGAGCCCTTCGCAGGGCTCCGACAACCTTAGTTTATTAAACTAGTGTGATGAATGTGTAAGTTGGCAGTGCCATACACACCGATGTTTGGAGATTTTTTTTTTCAGAGGAAACCAAGTATTTCCGGCAAGTGAAAATGGTGAGGGGTGTTTCAAGACCTCCCCTGCTCCCTCTCAAATCACTCACAACCCCTAAAAACGGCGACGTATTTCGAAACCTTTGCCATAATAATTATACCTATAATAACAATAAACATCCATAAATAAATAAAAGAAATCAACTTTTACTAAACTTCAATTATCTCGTAACTCGCTTTAGTTGAGATACGGGTTTTGCGCTTAGTAGAGCAGTATTGTGTTTTTAAGGTACCGTAGCCAAAAATTGTAAAAACGGAACCCTTATAGATTCGCAATGTCTGTCTGTCTGTCCGCCCGTATGTCACAGCCAATTTATTGCAAAATAGATTTGAAAACTGGCAGGAATGGAATTAGATGTAGATATTCTATGAACTGCTTCACTATTTTTATATAAAAACAAAACAAACATAATAATGGCCTCTCCATACATGGAACTGACTTAATTATTTTTATCATCTTACGGCACGTAGGTATTTACCTACTTTCGTCAACATTTAATACCTATAACGTCTAATGTAAACCAGTTTTGCTCATGGCTGCACTGAGAACAAAAATTGCGCTATGCCTATATTGTACAAACAGATTGATGTATGTGTTACTGCGTTCCATCGCGGCGGGCCGCCGCCGGCTAGTGAGGACCGGTTCTTCGGCCGACCCCGCCTGCGCGCCGCACTCCACTCACTCGTCGTACATCGCATCGCACACACGCTACGGCCATATATTATTATATTGTACTTGCGACCTATGCAATACAGTCTTTCTACCAGATATCGAAGCCTTTTCATTAGCCTAGACCACCAGCATCACATCTGGAGCTAGGCACGTATACAAATGGTCCTTCGCATGGAAGAATCGCCGTCTTAAAGCTGTGTGTCTTCAAGCAAATTTTTTCCTGTGGACTTCGGATTGTCGCCGGCCGCTTGCGCAACGAACACGTTGGAGGTCACTTGGAGGACAATCTACCCGAGGAATAAAAATTTTCTGAGTGAGTCCGTTCCATATCCTTTCTTTACCTTGTTTTCTCCTTTATTCCAGGAATTTAAAATAGTGCTAATGCGGATCAGGCATGTTGATCTCTTCATAATAGCCTATTCTTACAGCTATAAATCATTTTCGTTATTACTTACATTTCTTTATAATAGCAATCATACAAATATTGCCAAAATATTAAAGTACGTTCATCAAGTATTCGCATTATTACTTCATTTATGCAAAACAAATAGTTTTATGCTTAATGATTTTATCGCACTTCGTCGCTTACCTACGATCTATTGTGTCGACCAGTTTTATGACCCGTCTATTGTTCTCGCAACAGCTGTGAATCACCGTTAGCTTTGTGTAAATAACTCATTGAGTTATTTAAATTCATTATAACATTATTTTATGCTGCCGATTTTTCCATTAATACCTACCTACCTACCTTTCGCTTTTTTTTGCACATTGCACATTTAGTTAAAACTTCTTAATATGTCTGATGCTAAACTTAAGGATCTTGTAAGGAAGCGTGGCAGTTATAAAGCAAAGCTTACGTCTTTTATAACCTTTCTTAAATTTTTACCAAGTACCGACTTAGATGCTTTTCAATCATCCGAGCTTCAATGCCGGCTTGAGCAAATGGAGATACTATATAAGGAATTCGACGCGTTACAGATGGAATTGGAGATGTTGTCCGATAATGCGGGCGACCAGTACATCGAGCGTGAACAGTTTGAGGGTCTGTACTACGCGCAGTTGGGCCGCGCAAAGGCAATGCTTGTGCCTTCGTGCTCCTCTGCGCCAGCTTCAGCCAACGGTGCAGACGATACCATCCAACACGACTCTGGTTGCAAGCACGATTTCGTCAGGCTACCCAAGATAGACTTGCCTCACTTCAACGGGGACTATCAGCACTGGCTTGAATTCCGAGATACGTATATTGCCTTAATACATAACAATAACAGTATACAATCAATTAATAAATTTCATTATCTACGTGCTGCTTTGAGAGGTAGCGCGTCTTTAGTAATCAAAAGCATCGATTTTAAATCTGACAACTATGCCATCGCTTGGCAGTTGTTATTAGAACGTTACAATAACGAAAGGTTGCTTGTAAATAACCACTTACATTCATTATTTAATTTTAACTCCATTCAAAAAGAATCTTGCAGTTCTTTACGTAGCATGGTTGATACAATTAATAAAAACTTAAGGGCTCTTTACACTCTCGGCCAGCCCACAGAACATTGGGACACTTTAATTATATACATGATGTCTAAGAAATTAGATTCTGTCACTAACCGAGAGTGGGAAGAACATAAAAACATTCTAGATACATTACCAAATTTAAAACATTTTACAAAATTCTTATGTAACAGAGCAGACTTACTCGAAACCTTATATGACAATAAAAACTTAAAATCTATTTGCAACACAAACACTAAACAAAACTACGATACAAATACAAAAACAAATCACTTTACAAATACAAAACCTATTTACACTAAAACTGACAAGGTAACATGTCCTATATGTTCTCAAAGTCACTTTTTGTTCAATTGTCAATCTTTTAAAAATCTTGATGTTGACTCAAGAGTCAAAAAAGCTTCAGAATGTAATGTTTGTATGAATTGTCTACGTCCTGGTCATACAGAAAACCGTTGTAAACTTTCACATTGCAAATATTGCAAATTCAGACATAATACTCTTTTACATAAGGATATATCATCAAATAATGACCAAAATATTGCTTTATCTACCAACACAGAACCACAAACTAATCAGGCATTCGTACTATTATCCACAGCTTTGGCAAAGGTGGCAGACGTCAATGGGAGGCTCCATACAGTCCGACTTCTACTGGACAACGGCAGTTCTTCCAATTTTGTCACTGAAAGCCTCTGTGATAAGCTTGGCGTGGTAAAACGAAGCACTAGCTCAACCATCTCAGGTATTAACGGTCTTATTTCTAGTACCTCCGAGAGTTGTAGTCTTACTGTGCAATCTTTTTATGGTAGTTATCGGGCGAGCATAAACTGTCTTATTTTACCGATGATTACGCAAAAGCTACCTGGCTCTTATGTAGATAAAAACATTATATCTATCCCGCCAGGCCTTCAGCTAGCAGACCCAACATTCAACATACCCTCAGCAATTGATATTCTTGTTGGTGCCGAGGTCTTCTGGGACGTCTTAGGTTCCGATTCAATAAATTTAGGTAAACATAAACCTAAATTACATTCATCAAAGTTAGGTTGGCTTATTTCGGGCTGTGTATATCAGTCTCGCCTTCATCAACCTGCCTTATGTAATTTCTTAACGGACAAGGAGTCTGAGCAATTTACTCGCTTTTGGGAGCTTGAATCTGTGTCCAGTAAGAATAGTTTTTCTACAGAAGAGCAAGCTTGCGAAAAATTGTTTCAAGAGACGACACAACGTAATCAGCTTGGTCAATTTGTCGTCACCATCCCATTGAGGGAATCGCCTGAGTGCTTAGGTGACTCTTATGCGATGGCCAAGCGTCGATTTATATCCTTAGAGCGAAGATTTGATCGTGACCCTGTCTTTAAAAACAGATATTTACAATTTATCAAAGAATACATTGATCTTAATCACATGACACAAAATTCATCATTAAAACATTCTGAAATTTAATTATTTCATGCCTCATCATGGTGTTGTGCGAGAGTCCAGTACAACTACAAAACTTCGAGTAGTTTACGACGCATCGGCATCCAGCACCTCAGGCAAATCCTTTAACGATATACAGATGGTAGGTCCCACTGTTCAAGAGGATTTATTATCTATACTCTTAAGGTACAGACAGCATCAATTTGTTGTAACAGGTGACATTGAAAAAATGTACAGAGCTATCTTAATCCATCCTTCGCAGCGCTCGTTGCAGCAAATTGTCTTTAGGTTTGATTCCTCAGAGCCTTTACGGACATATACTTTGAATACAGTGACGTACGGTACGGCATCAGCACCGTACTTAGCTACCAAATGCTTAGTATCTCTTGCAGACCAATGTTCAGATCCTAAAGTAAGTGAATCCATCAAGCGAGACTTTTACGTCGACGATTATTTAGGCGGGGGAGATTCAATTCAGTCTGTCATAGAATTATGCCAAGGTGTCATTACTACTCTCAAATCAGCTAAGTTTCATCTCCGCAAATGGCAATCAAATAGCCCAGAAATCTTAGAGGCTATCGCCAACACTGACACAAAGAATTCAAACAAAACATTGAATTTAAATGACGAATCTCCTTGTAAAACGCTTGGTCTTTATTGGGACTGTAAATCAGACCATTTATTATTTTCAGTTAACTTAGAATATTCAAAAATTAAAATTACTAAACGTAACATATTATCTTTAATCAGTCAAGTTTTTGATCCACTTGGTCTCGTCGGGCCATGTATAGTTAAAGCCAAATTATTATTACAGCAATTATGGATTCTTAAATGTAATTGGGATGAAGACATACCTTTAAGTATACAGTCTCAATTTCTTGAATTTATACAATCCCTTTCATGTCTTAACTCTCTTCGTATTCCTCGTTGGATTTCCTGTAGCAATCCATCTGTAGTCGAGCTTCATACCTTCACGGACGCTTCCGAACGTTGTTACGCCGCTTGTGTCTATGTGAGGACAGTGTCAGTAGACGGGGCAGTTTGTGTTCGCCTTTTAGCTTCTAAAAGCAAGATTGCTCCTATAAAGCCCTTAAGCATTCCACGTAAAGAGCTAAGTGGTTGTTTGATTGGTTCACGACTTTTCATGAAAGTACGTGAATCGGTTACATTACAAATTCATAAATGCTTCTTTTGGTGTGACTCGACAATAGTTCTCGGCTGGCTCTCTATGCAAGAACCAACCCGACTTGAACAATTCGTTCGAAACAGAATATTCGAAATACAGGAGACTACAACTGGCCATAAATGGAGCTACGTACCTTCCAAGAGTAATCCCGCTGATCTCGCAACTCGGGGGGTGAAGGCTGATTCCATCAGCGCATCCGCTCTCTGGTGGTCAGGTCCAGAATTCCTTCACCAGGTCGATATACAATTTCCTATAGTACCTAACACGCAGCTTCATTTATTACCCGAGAAATCTTTACATACAAAAGTGGATAATAGTTTGAATAAAAATAACAATATAATCTTAAATTTAATACACAATACATCATCATTTACAAAATTAATCAGAATCGTCGCTTATATACACCGATTTATACATAATTGCAAGAAACAGAACACAAAAATAGTATCATACCTTACATACATAGAATTACAAACATCACAGAACTTAATATTACAAATTTCTCAGCAGGAAATGTTCCCTGAGGAATACACAATGCTTAAAAACAAACAGATCTTACTTAAGAAAAATAGACTTAAGTATTAGTTTATCACCATTTATTGATTCTGAAAATCTTATACGTGTCGGTGGGCGTCTTAAAAACTCTTATTACAGTTTTAGCGTCAAACACCCAATCTTACTGTGTAGCAAACACCACTTAACAAGAATAATATTTCAAAAAGAACACAAATCACTTTTTCATGCTGGGCCTCAATTACTTCTAGCACATATTAGGCTTACTTACTGGCCTTTAGCTGGGAGAAACCTAGCTAAGCAAACTGTGCGTAACTGTGTACGTTGTACTCGCTTCAAAGCGGAACCTGTCCAGGTCATAATGGGTAACCTGCCTGGTGACAGGACGCACTTAGAGTTTCCCTTCTTAAACACAGGTCTTGACTACGCCGGGCCAGTGCTGATAGCCGACCGCAAAGGTAGAGGTTGTAGGCTACTTAAATCATATATTTGCGTGTTTGTATGTTTCGCAGTCAAAGCTGTTCACCTCGAACTGGTCTCCGACCTTACAAAGGAGGCGTTTCTTGCAGCCTTCAGTCGGTTCATAAGCCGTCGTGGTAAACCTGAGCGCGTATACTCCGACAACGGCACCACGTTCGTAGGCGCTTTCAACGAGCTCTCACGCTTCCTGCAAGAGTCTCGTCATTCAGTCGAATCAGACATTGCCAACCAGGGTATCGAATTTAAATTTATTCCAGCTTACTCCTCGCATTTCGGTGGCATCTGGGAGGCAGCAGTCAAATCAACCAAATATTTATTACGTAGAGTCATGAGCTTAACTCACTTAACGTATGAAGAGCTTTCGACATGCCTGGTCCAAATAGAGGCTGTTTTAAATTCCAGGCCTTTAACACCCCTTTCCACAGATCCTTCCGATTTATCTTATCTTTCTCCTTCTCATTTCCTTATTGGGCGGACTCTCACGTCGTTTCCCCGGCCTCAAATAGATGACCGCAATATGCAGCGGCTACAACGTTTTGACCGCATCGAGAAGCTACGCCAACATTTTTGGCAACGTTATTCAAATGAATACATTTCTACACTTCAGCAGCGGACAAAATGGCAGACGTCAAGGCAAGATCTTAAGCCAGGCACGATGGTTTTGGTGAAGGACGCCAATCTGCCACCTCTTCTTTGGCTGCTGGGCAGAGTCATCGCCGTCAATGCAGGATCTGACGGACATAGTAGAGTCGCCGACATCCGCACGAAAAAGGGCATCATAACTCGGGCCTTTAATAATATATGCCCTCTTCCAGTGTCCTGATGACATCATTTTGAAGTCCTCCACACTTCAACCGGGGGAATCTGTTACTGCGTTCCATCGCGGCGGGCCGCCGCCGGCTAGTGAGGACCGGTTCTTCGGCCGACCCCGCCTGCGCGCCGCACTCCACTCACTCGGCGTACATCGCACCGCGCACACGCCACGGCTATACATAATATTATTGTACTTACGACCTACGGAATACAGTCTTTCTACCAAATATCGAAGCCTTTTCATTAGCCTAGACCACCAGCATCACATCTGGAGCTAGGCACTTAAACAGTATGTAATATAAATTTTAATATCAGTATTTCAATTCAATATGCTAAAACGTTTTGCTTGCGATTTTGAAATATTGGAATACGGATGTCGCCAGAATACGGCCGCACTCGACGAGAATGAAGGGGGGCGCCCCGCAGTAGACGGAGCTAAGCTCCCTTCACCTCCCCTGCTTCACCCCCTCATTTACCAAAACATTCGCTTAGGACAGCGCCTTAATATATAAAAACACTAGAATTCAGGCGCGGCTTCGCGCGCGTGTACCTTTACCCGCATAGGAGAGGCATTTCCAAAATTCCCCTTTTAGTGGTCTCCTCCCTTAAGAAAGAACATAATGCCAATTTCAGCTCTTTGTTACGGTAGTTTCGTGCGGCCATTGTCTGCCAGTCAGTTAGTAACGGAAGACTTTTGTACGTTGATGAAAACCTTGAAGGTAATAATTTATTTTTAATTTTTATAGATCACGCCTGTATCCCCGAAAGGGGTAGGCAGAGGTGTAATATTACACCCACATTTCGCCATGAATTTTTAGGTCCCATGTAATAGGTAATAATTTATTTTCTCCAAATGCCTGATAACCTTATATATATTCTGTGCCTGCCTCAGTTAATTTGTATTAAGTGCCTTTGAGCACAGTGACACACATATTAATAAACTGTAGCCTTATCAAGTCAAATAAAACATTGGAAAGCTTTGAGACCATAATGCCGATAGCAATTTAATCTAAATATTTCGTAACAAGAAATAAAATTACGTGTAAAATTATAATCATAATTTATGTTACTACATCAAGCTTATGTCAGTTTATTTTTGTAGCGGATCTCAATTGTTAAATTATTTGAAAATAAATGTGTTTCATTTGCTTCGACGTTTCGGTGAGGATATACTAGCCGTGTTCATGTTAATTTATGCAATTAAGAGCTGTTCAATAAATAATGTAGTAGTTTCGGCGATATTTATTTTTTATACTCTTAAGAGGCAACGAAAAACGCTTAATACAGTTATGACGCTTAAACGACTTCAAATATGTACAGTCATTAAAAAAAAAGAGAGAAACCGTATTTTCTTCATAGCAGACAAAGGGACACACTACAGCCTTCACTATCAACGCTGCCCGCGACGTCACCCACTTGAAGTATACACCAAAATCTTACTCAGAAATCACACTATACATTGTTAACAACCGTTAAAAAATCAGTTAAACTCGTTTTTTTTAAATTTATCGCGTTCATACAGACATACTGGACGCCGAGGGACTTCATTTGAAAACTGGAGTAAATATGTAATAAACCTTCCTACACATTTCCACATAATTATAAAGAAACATCCAATTTCAATTAAGTTAGTATAAAGGAGAAAATGTCCAAGGGATTAAGTTCCCCTGCAAACGCTCTGTGTTAACAAAATTAAATGAAATACGTAGATACAAATAAGCCGTAAACAAGACCCTTAATTTCAACAAGATTACGCAGGTGTCAAATAAAATCAATCTAAATATTTAATGTGATCGGATTTCATTGCCTACAACGAAAGAAAAACTAAGAAAAAAATATTTGAACGCTCATACCTATAATAGTGACGCAGTTTACACACTTTCATTGAAATGAAAGAAAGTTAATATCGATGTATAAAATATCGTATTTCTAATAGCTGTCTACTGTCTGATAAGTTCTGGTTAAAATTATTTGGAAGATGCGAAATATAGACTTTTATTATCATTATGAACGCATCTGGAAGATAGAACCTATCCTAATAGAACTACCTACCTAGAAACTAGACCTGGATAGGATAAAAAACCGAAGTAGAAGAAAAAAATCTATCTACTAACATATTTATAAAGGTTAAGAAGGTATACCTTCTAAAACTCATTCCAATATCCAGAACAAAATAATGTTCAAGAAATTCCAGAAAGGAAAACTACACACTACACCTACAGTTCGTTTACTTTTTGCTTAAATATTCGAAGTTGGGTTTTGAAAACAGAGAGAATAAAAGAGAGAGAAAAAAATAAACTTTCATTCAATTGATAAAATTGAGACTACTAAAAAAAGTTTTATTTATGTAAAATAATTTTACTTTAACTTGTATAGTTACAAAATTCAGAAGACGGGATAAATTTCAGTGATTTTGTTAAAAAAATAGTAGGGGTTTCAGAATTAATTTGCTATTAAGTATTTGTTAAGAAACTATAATTATGATCTTGTAACCCTTAAGATAATTGGAGGCAAATTCCTATATTTTATTCCTGGCACATGAATTATTTAGTTTACAGATTGTTCTCAGGTACTCATGTGGTTTTGATCCTACATCCTTGCTTTAGATCTCGAGTGAACTTTGTGGTCGTGACAGACTAGACCAAATATTTGCTACAAAGCAAAACCATGCGCTCTGCAATCCGAAGTCTATAATCTGCAGTGCCGACCAGTGTCGTGGGATTTGAGCATAGTTATTAATTCCCCGTAAAGACTGCCTTATATTTTGTTTTCTTCGTTATAAAACCACGACAATAGTCAAAAGTGTGAGAGAGTGGATGATGTAACAATAGCGATAGCCGATATTAATAGAGACCTAGGTATGATTCAAGCTTGGTGTAAAAATTTCGGACTGGATGTAAATCCTACTAAATGCCAGGCCATTGTTGTCGGCAGTCAGCGCATGACACGGAGATTAGACCTGACTAGCTTGCCTCCAGTCATGTTTAATGGTCTTATCATACCTTTTAGTTCAGTGGTTAAAGACTTGGGATTGCTAATTGATTCCACTCTCGACTGGCAGGCACAGGTTACGAATGTCAGTCAGAGAGTGACTGGTACCCTTCGAGCTTTATATCGCCTCAAAAACTTCCTGCCAATCAGAACCAAAACAATGCTTGTACAGGCCTTGATTTTCCCTTTAATCGACTATGGTGATGTGTGCTATTATGACCTGAATGCAGAGTATCTCAACAAATATGACCGATTTCTCAATAACTGCATTCGATTCATATACAATCTTCGTAAGTATGATCATGTATCTACTTTTCGTTCCGATCTTAAATGGCTACCCATTCGTCAGCGCCGTAGTTTGCGTGCTCTCACAACTCTCTACTCTATTCTTACTTCCCCTTCTCCTCCTTCTTATCTGACAACATACTTCCAATACTTATGTTCCACACATGAGAGGAACCTTCGTTCCTCTCATAATCTACTTCTTCACTGTCCCGCTCATACTTCAGGTTTTGTAAACTCTTCTTTTGTTGTCCAAGTTGTTCTGCTATGGAACAGGCTCCCTCCTGAAGTCAGAATGGCCACCAACCGTTATGCATTTAAAACGAAAGTACGGAATCTTCTCTTTGCAAAGTTGAAGGAATCGGCTCATCACTCGCATCATCTATAGCATAATTATGTATTTATATATGTATATATTTATGTATAATATTTAAATGTGTATCATATCTATGAATAATTATATATATTTATAGTATATTTATGGTTTATAATATGTATCTAAATTAATAATATGTATCTAATACATATCCTATTTTTCACCACAAGGCTAATGCAGCTACCTCATCTATCTCTGTACCACCAAAAGGTTGACTGGCAGAAAATGCCACTAGGCATTAAGTCCACCTGTGTACTATTTTTGTGCATAAAGAAATAAATAAAAAATAAAAAAAAAAGTGCGTGCCCGTGAATTTGAAGCTGATGGTCTCTTTGTGACAGTCTATCCTAAGGTTTCCTTACTACGCTACTCCAAGATGTGCTTTTTCATTCATCATTTCAGCCGAAAGACAATAGCAAAAGACAGCTAGACCTAGCAAGCAAAGGTTTTCCACATAGACAGATCTTAAGCCACCCACATTTATCAGTTTTTCCGCAAACATGTAACCTTATTTTTTTATGTTTGTTTAAAATTGTATTTCGTCTCTAACAACTCTTGAATTATACCATCAGTCATCCGAGTATTGCAAAGTCATACTTTTAACAAGTAAAATATATTTCCTTTAGTTTTTTTCTACTGGGTATTTATACTATTTTTGTTTCATAATACAAAGATCATAATATACCTATAAGTCTACGTGATCGATGAGGTGTCTACTATTAGCGCCGTATTTTTATATACATCTTATAAGTCTAAAACAACTTTATGTTACTTAAGGTTGTTAAGACATGAGATTGCGAAAAAAAGCTTTTAAATTTGACCTTTTAGACGTAATAGGTTTTCATCCTAATTAATATCTAAGTACGTATTAATTTAATATAAATGTTTATTTTCAGATGGCATACTATATAGTCATACTATGTAGTCTTGTATTTAATTAACTTAAAATGAGTGAATATTGGCGACCATAAAGTCGAGGGCGGCACTATGTGGCACTATGGTGGCAACGATATTTTTAAATATTTGTGTTATGTGGTTTCTAATTGATTGCTGTAGGGGACGTCTTTATAAGCTTTTGCATGCCTCTTGCTTGATCATTAATTTTACCTTTACACCTCTGACGCATTGCTCCTTAAATATAAAAGGGCTACAAGTAAAAGGATGCATTTTTTACAGTATGAGCTAAACAAAATTATAAAAATGTTTTTTTGATTTTTTGTTATGTATTTTATTTTTAATCTATTATAATTATACATCATAAGATTCCTTTTAATGTACTGTATCGATGAATGATATTAATAGGGTAGTATTTAACTTTTCCTCAATTTATCTCTGATTTCTACAAAAAATATACCTTTGTTCCATCAAAAATACTAACTGCACCACTAAATATACCCACAAAAATATTTCATAACCAACACCTGTTTATTGACCGTTTCAAATCTCTAATAATAAAAATAATCCTTTCAATTTCTTCTTCTCATCAGCCTTAAATAGTCCACTGCTGGACTAGGCCTCTCCTTTGAAAGGAGGAATTGGCCTACTATACCACGCTGGCCAAGCGGGTTGGTATAGGGTTTGCATCAAGTTTTCCTTCTCTTACAGTGCTGTTCTCTGCATAATATGCTCCCTCTGTCGGCTCTTACAACACCCATGGGATGATATGGGGTGGTGAAAATTCGTATTCTTAATCCGTCACCACACGGACAACCTTTCAATTAAAGAAGCTTTTAAAATTTTATTAATTGGTTGGCTGCCAGAGCAAATGATAGAATGGGAAAAGCAGCGAGTGAGGACATAGATGAAGCAAGAAAGGAGTTTGTTAGGTCAAAAAGAATAGTGAAAGAAATGGTTAAAAGGAAAAAAAGAGGAAAAGAAAGATGAGTTTGATAGCAGACTATTTGGCAATTTCCGGAGAAACATTAAGTTTTTCTGGATATCCGTTCGTGCACTTCGAGGAAGAACTCAATCCTCAGAATACACATCGATCAGAGACAAGAATGGAAGGATAGTGAATGGTGAATCATGCGTGCTGACGAGATGGAAAGAGTATTTTGAAGGATTATTTGAAAGAACGGCTGTACAGACACCCATCGATGAAATGAATGCTAGTGATAGCAATGATGAAAGCGTTATTGGCGTGGATTAGATCGTGAAGGCACTGGAAAGTATGAAAGCAGGTAAAGCTGCAGGATATGATAGGATTACAGTCGAAATGCTGAAGGCTGGACAGGGTATCATAGTTGGTCAGTTGCAGCGGTTATATAACTTGTGCTGAAGCACCAGCCGAGTACCTAATGACTGGGCCACAGCTGTAGTTGTGCCTCTGTATAAAGGAAAAGGCTCGCAACAAGACTGCAAAAACTATAGAGGCATTAGCCTTCTCAGCATTGTTGGCAAATTGTATGCAAAGTACTGATTGAAAGAGTTATGCAAGTAACCGACAAGAAAATATGGGATGTACAAGCGGGATTCCGAAAGGGTATGGGATGCACGGATCAGGTTTTTTCCTTGCGAAGCATAGCCGAAAAGTTTTTGGCCAAATGTCAAAAGGTCTATTGCGCATTCGTGGATTTGGAAAAGGCTTACGATAAAGTGGTGAGAAATGAAATGTGGTCGGTGCTGTCAATGAATGGGGTAGACAGCAGCCTCATTCGAGCTCTGAAATCCCTTTATGAGGATTCTAGAGCTTGTGTGAGGATAAACGGGGCATACACTGACTGGTTTACCATCGAGAAAGGTGTTAGACAAGGATGTGTAGCGTCGCCGTGGCTGTTTAACCTCTTCATGGACAGTTGTTTGCAAGATTTAAAACAAAGTGACTGTGGATTAAGGATGAATGGGTTACTGTTTAACTGCATTGAATCATATACTTAAAAGCATTATAAAACTTGCATTTAGCTCTTGTAGGCCCCTTAACAAATTCTAATACTACCTTCCTGGCGGAAACTGCATGTGGTCTCACAAGAGCATAGCATTGATGTATAATTGCTAATTGTTTTATTATTATTCAATTGAGTGCATGTGTATGCAATAGTTAGGAATTTTATATCTTTAAATAGCTCAAATTAGTTTTATTATTATGGAAATGTTGCAAAATATATTTGTATGTCTATATGACAGAGCAAAGAGCGCTAATAATTGTATAATTGTAAGGCCAATGTATCTACTTCTGTTCAGCAAATAAAATGATGATTATTGATTATTGATTATTATTGATTATTGATGCCGCCAAAGGGTTACCAAAGGGAACCAAAGATATCTCGTCCACGAACAACAACTCTACATTTTGCCACTGTTGCCGCATTACCCTTATATACTTAATTTCCTGAAAGAAGAGGCGTTAAAAATGTCGGTGAATGTCGTCTTCCTCACTGATGGCACATGTTTTGTCTGAGTTCGACAAACTGATACTTTGAACAGACTGTTTAATGTAGAGTCACTTACTACTCGTGCTGCAACTCCAGTAAGAGCGCCAATAGGTTGAACCTACTTCCAGTAACATCTGTTCACTTGATTTTTGAACAAGTTCCAGCGCCCCACGTTTTTACAATCAAATATTATAATTAAAAGCGCATAGTTTTCACTTTAGCCAAGAAATAGAGACAACTTGAACGATCCATAATTTATTCTGTCTGATAGTAGCGTCAAGTTTTGAATTGTTTTCAGTGATTATTATAGTATATTCAAACAATTTAATTATTATGCTTACCCTAGAAAAGGAATATTATGTTGCTTTTTATGATTGTCATAATTATTAGGTATTTGTTTTGATTATTAATATTTGATTTTTTTGTAAAACGTTCCAATAAATATAATTTTAGTATAATTTTGTGTTTCGTTTTGATATATTACCTCTGACAATGAACCAAAAAATATATGCAAAAGGGACTTCTGAGCGATTTTCTCGTTATGGGTAATAGTTATCTCAATATTAATATGGGATATTTTTGACAGTGCATCAAAAATCTTAAGTAACACACTGAAGTGCCTTACACTAAAAAGCCTTTATTCTGTCACAAAATACTAATTTCACACTGAAATACTAATTGCACACCAAATATGCCGATCATTCTACAAATAATCATTTTACATGAAAAGTCTCGTTCGCTCGGAAAACTTATCCATTTAGATAACTTAAAAGGTTATGATAGGTTTTCTTTTGACCCTGCACCCAAAAATAGGAGCCCTGCAAAGCAGGGCTCCGTGAACCTATAGTTTATTAAATTATTTGGTTGGTGAGTAAATCTAAAATTTTAACATACATACATAGGAGTCCATGTATGTATGTATGTTTATAAATGTTGTAATAAATGTTGACTTCTCCACGACTAATAGTTTTTTACGGTATCATATTAACATAAATAAACGATAGCAACCATAAAAAAAATCATGCATATTCCCTATTGGTGAAAATCTTTCAAACATATTCATACAGTAAGAAAGGAGGGCCAGGGTACTTCGCTTTATATTATGATGTGTATAGAACCGGTAGCCTAGTGACGGGGCAAGAAGACTGCTACACATAGAGTTGACTTCGTAACCACGGCACGTATTCCACCAATAATTTTGAGAAGTTATGTGCCTATTTATTGCCAATTATCATTTACTAACAGTTCTCTATAATGTCCCCGAAGGTCTTGCCCGAGCTTTTTAATTTTTTCTTAGTGAAATACTCGAAAATATGCAAAAATATACATACATACATAGACTTACGCCTGTTTCCCGGAGGGGTAGGCAGAGACTACGGAACGCCATTTGGAACGATCCTGACATACCTCTCTCGCTTCATTCACTCCCATCAAGTTTCTCATGCATGCTCTTCTGTTTAGGGTACTTCTGACCTGTCCTTTTTTAAGGATGTCTCCAATCTAGTCAGAGAACGTTCGCCTAGGTCTTCCCCTTCGTCCTGTCCCATTCACATTTGCCTTATATATCTTCTTTGTCAGTCTTTCGTCATCCATTCTCTCCATGTGCCCAAACCATCTTAACATGCCTTTCTCGATGCTTGTCACTACATCTTCATTTACCCCAGACGACTCTCTTATCACACTATTCTTTACTCTGTCGGTCAAAGATATACCACACATACTTCTCAGTGCTCTCATTTCTACCGCATTTATTCTACTTTCAAGTCTCTTCTGCCATACCCAACTTTCACTACCATACATAAGAGAAGGCACTAATACCCCTCTATGCACAGCCAAACGTGCCTTTTTGGACACGTTTTGACTGTTCATTAACGCCTTCAGAGCTCCATTCACACTATTACCTGCATTAACTCTTCTTTCAATATCTTTTTCATTCTAACCATCTCTTGTAAACAAAGTACCTAAGTAAACAAACTCATTTACTTGTTCCACTCGCTGTCCATCGATCAAAACATTACAAGCCGTAACGCATTCCTCCTTTTCAAAAACCATAACTTTCGTTTTACTTACATTCACTTTCATTCCTTTCCTCTCCTACGCACCATGGATGATTGTTACCATTTCCTGCAACTCCTCCGCTGAAGACGCAAGTATTACCTGATCATCAGCATAAAGGAGGCATTTGACAAGTAACCCATTCATCCTTAATCCACAGTCACTTTGTTTTAAATCTTGCAAACAACTGTCCATGAAGCGGTTAAACAGCCACGGCGACGCTACACATCCTTGTCTAACACCTTTCTCGATGGTAAACCAGTCAGTGTATGCCCCGTTTATCCTCACACAAGCTCTAGAATCCTCATAAAGGGATTTCAGAGCTCGAATGAGGCTGCTGTCTACCCCATTCATTGACAGCACCGACCACATTTCATTCCTCACCACTTTATCGTAAGCCTTTTCCAAATCCATGAATGCGCAATAGACCTTTTGACATTTGGCCAAAAACTTTTCGGCTATGCTTCGCAAGGAAAAAACCTGATCCGTGCATCCCATACCCTTTCGAGCCCGCATGCTCTCCATCTCTCCATAGGCGAATGAGCCCGCATCCTCTCCATCTCTGCCTGTGCGTCTGTATTACATGGTGTTTTATCTGTCAGCTTATAACAATCTAGCTCTTCAATCAGGAGACCACTTAGTGATTTTACTTAACTCAGGGCCACATACGCCTGTCCAGCCGCAAAAGTACGAACCCTAACTACACCACTGCGTGGTCTACAATAAATAATTGATTTGTTATAACCTTGAAACTTGATCGTGTCCAAAGTCAATTACATGACCTTTCTCACAAGTGCAAACACGTCTATGATACGAGATTCCATCATGGAATGCCAGTGCCTATCTTCCGGCTTCATCATTAGACCTTGAAAGCTAGTCGTGGCCAAAGTTCATTACAAGACTAATCTAAGAAATCCAAAACAGCTATGATACGATTTTCCATCATGAGGTTCCAGCTCATGTCTTCCAGCTCCATCATCAGATCAGTTTGACAGTACCATATTATGGTATTGTCATCAGAACTACATACAGATGCCAATGTTCATTACGCTACGACCCTTGGAAGATTGTTAAATTAGTTAGCTTAGACTACATTACATAGTTAGTTACATACACGACCACGTAATAAAAGCGTGTTAAAAATCGGTGACAACCTATTTTGGCAACGAGCGGTTATTGCAGATATCGTAGACGATTGCATTGTTGGGCTGCATTTCTTCAGAGATCATCAATGCAGATTAGATAGTAAAGGTGGTATCCTTAAGTGTGGAGATGTCAAGATTCCAATGAAAGGTGGTGGCATGGGGAAAGTTTTGTGCCTCAAAGAAAGCAAATCTGCACATAGATTACAATTCTATATCTACGAAGTTTAATGACTTGTTTCATGCCGACAGGAGAGCGGTGCATCGTGGATCTAAAAATGCGCGTAACACGCATGTCTAGAGGGGGGATAGTGTGACGGCCAGTGTCATGTCAAAATGTAACGGAACAGATAAGTCCAAGCCAGTCCAAGCATAAGTCATACTGACGTCTACACGAGTATCTAACGTAAACACTCTTCATCGTAATCGTAACACTCTGTCAAGTGTTTGCCAAATTCGCTACAAACAGTTAACAAGGCGATGGCCGTGCGGATAACACATCAGCTTCACGCTCTGAAGGCGTGAGTTCAGGTCCCACTCATAACAGTCATGTGGACTTTGGGTTTTATGAAATTTGAAAAATATTTATGAATATTTGGCAAATATTTTATTTTATTTTATTCCAAATATTTAAATAATTCAAAGTCCATTACGTGGTCTTTCTCACAAGTGCAAACACGACTATGACATGATATTCCGTCATGGAATGCCAGGGCCTTTCTTCCGGCTTAATCATCAGACCTTGAAACCTAATTGTAGTCAAAGTTCATAACGTGGCCTTTCTCACAAGTGCAAACACGACTTTGATACGATATTCCATCATGGAATGCCAGTGCCTATCTTCCGGCTTCATTATCAGACCTTGAAACCTAATTGTAGTCAAAGTTCATTATGTGGCCTTTCTCACAAGTGCAAACACAACTATGATACGATATTCCTTAATGGAAAGCCAGTGCCTATCTTCCGGCTTCATCATTAGACCTTGAAAGCTAGTCGTGGCCAAAGTTCATTACAAGACTAATCTAAGAAATCCAAAACAGCTATGATACGATTTTCCATCATGAGGTTCCAGCTCATGTCTTCCAGCTCCATCATCAGATCAGTTTGACAGTACCATATTATGGTATTGTCATCAGAACTACATACAGATGCCAATGTTCATTACGCTACGACCCTTGGAAGATTGTTAAATTAGTTAGCTTAGACTACATTACATAGTTAGTTACATACACGACCACGTAATAAAAGCGTGTTAAAAATCGGTGACAACCTATTTTGGCAACGAGCGGTTATTGCAGATATCGTAGACGATTGCATTGTTGGGCTGCATTTCTTCAGAGATCATCAATGCAGATTAGATAGTAAAGGTGGTATCCTTAAGTGTGGAGATGTCAAGATTCCAATGAAAGGTGGTGGCATGGGGAAAGTTTTGTGCCTCAAAGAAAGCAAATCTGCACATAGATTACAATTCTATATCTACGAAGTTTAATGACTTGTTTCATGCCGACAGGAGAGCGGTGCATCGTGGATCTAAAAATGCGCGTAACACGCATGTCTAGAGGGGGGATAGTGTGACGGCCAGTGTCATGTCAAAATGTAACGGAACAGATAAGTCCAAGCCAGTCCAAGCATAAGTCATACTGACGTCTACACGAGTATCTAACGTAAACACTCTTCATCGTAATCGTAACACTCTGTCAAGTGTTTGCCAAATTCGCTACAAACAGTTAACAAGGCGATGGCCGTGCGGATAACACATCAGCTTCACGCTCTGAAGGCGTGAGTTCAGGTCCCACTCATAACAGTCATGTGGACTTTGGGTTTTATGAAATTTGAAAAATATTTATGAATATTTGGCAAATATTTTATTTTATTTTATTCCAAATATTTAAATAATTCAAAGTCCATTACGTGGTCTTTCTCACAAGTGCAAACACGACTATGACATGATATTCCGTCATGGAATGCCAGGGCCTTTCTTCCGGCTTAATCATCAGACCTTGAAACCTAATTGTAGTCAAAGTTCATAACGTGGCCTTTCTCACAAGTGCAAACACGACTTTGATACGATATTCCATCATGGAATGCCAGTGCCTATCTTCCGGCTTCATTATCAGACCTTGAAACCTAATTGTAGTCAAAGTTCATTATGTGGCCTTTCTCACAAGTGCAAACACAACTATGATACGATATTCCTTAATGGAAAGCCAGTGCCTATCATCCGGCTTCATCATCAGACCTTGACACCTTATTATAGTCAAAGTTCATTACGTGGCCTTTCTAACAAGTGCAAACACGACTATAATACGATATTCCATCATGGAATGCCAGTGCCTATCTTCCGGCTTCATCATCAGACTTTGAAACCTAATTGTAGTCAAAGTTCATTACAAGACTTTTATAAAAAATCCAAAACAGCTATGATAGTTTTTCCATCATAAAGTTCCAGGTCATATCTTCCGGCTCCATCATCATATCAGTTCGACAGTATCATATTATTAAATTATCATCAGAACTACATACAGCTACCAATTTTCATTACACTACGACCCTTGGAAGATGGTTAAATTAGTTACCTTAGATTCCATGAAGGATATGGATATACAGTAACAGTACCCAGGGGTACTGGTATACCCCGGTAAATAAACATATTTTTACATACGTATAAACATTTATTAAACATTAACGTACATAGACTTTTAAGTCACTTATTTTAGTATTATATAAAATTAATTAGACATAAATAAAAGGAAATTAGATAACAATTTCATCAAATCTTTTTCTGGTGTTCTAAACAAATTTTCTTTAACATAATTATGTCACGTCAAGTGCGTGATATGCAGTCTTTTGACCGGGTAAAAAATAAACATCTACCAGATTTCAAAGCTGAAGAGGCTGGAGTATCAAAATATCTGTTTTTACCAATATATCACCAATATTTATTTGTAGATGCATCGTCAAAGTTTTATTTTAAAATTGGTTTCCCAAATGAGATTTTATAAGGTGAAAAGCATATGTGTTCAGATAATATGTAGGTATATTCCTGAATATTTGTTAACCGGTGACGTTGGTGAGATTGTTTAGAGCCATCTTCTTCAAAAGAATTTTTTTCATTGCGAAAATCGGAAATGATGTGATCCAGTTCATCTTCTAATTCATCCCCAAGAATTGCTACATCTTCTCCATGAAGTCCTGCATTTCATTTTCTAATAGATAGTGAGATATGTACAAAATATATTTCGAATTAAATGAATGAATGCAAAAAGTACAATAAAACTGTTCAAGACCAATAGCTCAAAAAAGTAATAGAATAAAATGTATTGCAAAGTTGTCTTTTTTGTAACTAGATGGCGTTGGGATCGAGATAGATCGCGCTATGGTTTGGTTACCGGGCATACTATATAAGGTCAAGCAACATTGGATTTTTTTGTCCTCCGACACCGATACAATAAACCAGTGGTCGAACCATTAGATCAGTACACAGTGGTTTCATTGAGTGCATTCCTACTAGTGGTACACAATCGGTGTAATACCAGCCTCGGTATTATACATGGTCCATCGAACCGGGTCGAGACCACACTTTTTAGGTCAATCGGTGTTACCGTTGGCCCGCTCCCCGTGTAACCCGCAGTGGATCGCTGCACAAGAGTACACGTCCGCCGCGAGAGCGCGTAACTTCAGTGCGCGAACTCCGCATCCGGAATAGTTCGAGTTGCCGCCACAGAGGGCGTGCGAGCTACAGATCAACGCAGGCGCAGACGCAGTCACAGGGCGAAACGTCACAAGGTGTTCGTCTGGCCGCCTGAGGAGGCGCCTGTTGCAGTTCAACCAGCCACCACGAGAGGGCGCCACTTGGATGTCAACAAAGTGTTTGTGTCAAGTGCAATATTGTGAGTACAATCCATTTTATCAGTTCGTCAACAATTATAAAAACAAAACATTTTAGTGAAGCAATTTTGAACTTTATTTTCATCAACTATTTGACTTTGAAGATTTGGAAATAAATTATGGACTTGTAAAATTTTACGATACTTTTTAGACTTAGAATATTTTAGTTTGTTATTGTAGTCTCTTGTGCATGCTAGTACTTAAGGACTTAGTATAATTTATAGAAAACGGGGGAACGTGGACTCTGTGCCCGATTTCTACCAGATTTTTATGTTTCCAAAACACTTGTAAAATTTTACGCATCGATTAGGACTTAGAAAATTTTCGAGTGATTTTATCACACTTGTGTTTTTTTTAACTTTGATAAATTTTAACTTAATATTGGAACCTGTTGCTTATTTGTTTACATTATTTACTATCATTTTACACAGTTTAACTTGTTTTATACAATATAACATAAACTTTTATACAATCAAATAAAATGGATAGGTCAGTTAATGTGTTAAAAGGCCTACAGAATACTATAAATAAAGGTTTAACTAACTTTAAAAAGAGTGGTAAAGATAAATTAACTGTAGAGTACATAGAAACAAGACAAGAATTATTGGAAAAAGATTGGGCTTCGTTTAAGGAGACTAATACTAAACTGTATGAGAATTTTAATATAGAGGATTTAGAAAAGCAGAACGTTGTTGATATTTACGATGCAACCGAAGACACTTACATAACTTATAAAAGTTTAATGAAAAAAATGCTAAGTAAAGTTAAAGGCAATGAACAGCAAAGTAGCGACACCTCATGTGCATCTAAATCCAATAGTTTATTAGTAAAATTGCCCAAAATAGCCATTCCTACATTTTCTGGCAAATATGGAGAGTGGACAACTTTTTATGATCTTTTTACATCATTAGTACATAAAAATGAGGCTCTTGATAATGTGCAAAAACTTCACTATTTAAAAAGTCACCTTTCTGGCGAAGCTGAGCAACTGATACAGCATACGCCTATAACTGGCTCTAATTATATTCACTGTTGGGCTCAGCTAGAGAAACGTTATAGCAATAAAAAATATTTAACCAATTGTATTATGAAAAGGTTGTTCAGTCAAAAACGAATACTTGTCGAGTCGGCTACTTCTTTAAAAGAGCTGCTTGATACCACATGTGATTGTTTAAATGCGCTAACAAATTTAGGTATAGATGTGACTACATGGGATGTCATCATCATTCACATAGTTACCTTCAAATTGGATAGCGAAACACGAAAACAGTGGGAACTTAGTGTGTCCAACAATTCCAATGACTTACCGACATTTGATAAATTTAAGGTTTTCCTCGAAAATCGTTTCCGCGCGTTAGAGTGCCTAGAGCCGAGTTCTAAAAAAGGTACAGTTCATCAGGGCAATAACAATAGTTTACATGCTCATAAGCCGAAAGCAATGCTAGCAACTAGTTCAACAAGTTTACGATGTGAGTACTGTTCGGAATCCCACAAATTATGCTTCTGCAAGCAATTTGCCAAACAGCCCATCGATACTAGACGTAGGTTTGTATTACAAAATAAAATCTGCTTTAATTGCCTAGGCAGCAATCACACACCACCAGACTGCAAAAAATCGACCAACTGTAAAAGTTGCCAGAAGCGTCATCATTCACTGCTGCATCTAAATGTAGAGCTAGAGAATAAAGGTCAATCCAGTTCGGCAAAACCTACTATCGATAGTATCGGTTCATCAACTGATTCTACTCCGATAGTGACATGTTTGTCTACTGGTAAGATCCCTAAGCCCAGACAGGTTTTATTAGCCACAGCGCTAATAAAAGCCGAGTCAAAGACGGGTGAATACCAGACAGTCCGCGCCTTGCTCGATCAGGGTTCGCAGGCTTGCTTCATAACCGAAGCTACAGTTCAATTTCTCAAGCTGAAAAAGATTCCTATTCACGGACTTATTTCAGGATTGGGCGATATTAGTTCAACCATAGCAAAGTATATGGTACATTTGCCTATACAATCGCGAGTAAACCCCGAATTTAAACTTATAATAAAGGCATATGTTCTAGGTAAAATAACGTCATATTTACCTGAACGTTGTTTGAACACAAACTTGGATTGGATAAGTACTTCAGGTCTATGTCTAGCAGATCCAGGATACAACACGCCAAATAAAATAGATGTATTACTAGGTGCCGATGTGTATAGCTGCATTATATTGGCAGACATAATTAAGAGTCCTTCTGATACTATGATTGCGCAGAACACGAACTTAGGATGGGTTCTCTCAGGTGCAGTTAGTACGGAAGATAAAAGATCAAATAGAATAAATGTTATGCATGCAGCTGTGACAGAGGATGAAATGTTAAGAAAGTTCTGGGAAATAGAAGAGGTTAACAGTTCAAAGAAAATGCTTACACTAGAAGAGGAGAAATGTGAGGAATTTTACAATAGGACAACCAAAAGAGATACCGATGGCAGGTATATTGTCAAACTACCCTTCAAAGACGAAGATCCTCCCTGCAAAGCGGGCAATTCACGTACTATAGCTGAGAAAAGGTTCAAGGCGTTAGAGAAAAGATTAGGAAAAAACACAGAGTTAAAAGAGGGGTACAAACAAGTAATAGATGAGTATTTAGCTTTGGGTCATATGCGAGAAGTAAGAAAGGACGATGTTAATAAAGAAATAGCCGTATACTTACCACATCACGCAGTCGTGAGACCCGACAAAACCACTACCAAGGTTCGTGTTGTTTTTAATGCCTCTGAGAAGAATAGCAACGGCATCTCATTAAATGACACGTTGATGGTAGGACCTACTTTGCAGTCAGATTTGAGACACACTATTTTAAGATGGAGAATTCATTCCATAGCCCTTGTAGCCGACATAATCAAAATGTACCGCCAAGTCAGAATTGCTGAAGAAGACGCAATGTTCCAGCGTATACTTTGGCGAGACACTCCTGAAAAGGAAATTGTGGTTTATGAGCTTGTGACCGTAACATTCGGTACAGCTTCTGCACCATACCAGGCTGTAAGAACCCTACATCAAGTGGCCTATGACGAAGGTGAAAATTACCCATTAGCCAGAGACAGGGTCCTCAATAACTATTACATGGATGACTTGATGACAACTTGTCAAAGCGTAGAAGAAGGAATTGAAATTTACAAACAAATGACAGGATTATTAGGCAAGGGCGGCTTCAAATTACAAAAATGGAACAGTAATAATCAGGAAATAGTAGAAAGGATAAGAGCAATAGAAAGGAACGAAGGTGAAGGACAAACAGATCAAACAAGTACAAAGGAATATACAAACAAGGACAATATAAATGAAAACAAATTTATACAGTACACAAAACAAAACAAGAACTCAAATAAGCTAAAGAACAAAGAAGAAAAACAAATTGAAATCAAAATAGACAAGACAATTAAGATATTAGGTCTCACCTGGAACCGCAGTTGTGACACTTTCCAGTACTCGGTGAATCTCCCATCCTCGACGTCAGCGCCTGTAACTAAAAGATCAGTCGTTTCAGATATAGCCCGACTCTTCGACCCACTAGGATGGCTCGCTCCTAGTGTAGTTCTCGCAAAGGTCTTTATCCAAAAATTATGGCTTGCAGGTATTGGCTGGGATGAGGAGTTAAGCATGGCATTAAAAACTGAGTGGAGTACTTACAGCGATGAACTGTCATTACTTACCAGTATTAGGATACCTCGTTGGCTGGGTACAACATCGAACGATGATCTGGAACTACACGGTTTTAGTAATGCCTCCAAGACAGCTTACTCAGCTGCAGTTTATTTGCGCATTGTCGATGCAGAAGGCAAAATACATGTGTCATTAGTAGTTGCAAAAACCAGAGTAGCACCTGTTAAACAGATTAGTATTCCTCGTTTGGAACTATGTGGAGCACTTCTACTGTCACAACTTCTGTCAGAGACTTCGCAAGTCTTAAACATATCTGAAACCAAGATCAAAGCATGGACCGATTCTACTGTTGTGTTGGCTTGGATTAACAGCCATCCCAGTAGATGGAAGACATTTGTGGCCAATCGAACGTCTGAAATCTTGACCACAATGAAAGCGTCACAATGGTTCCATGTCTCCACACAAAACAACCCAGCAGATTGCGCTTCTAGGGGAGTGCTACCAAGTTCACTCGTAAACAACCATTTATGGTTTTATGGGCCATCATTTCTCAAGGAAAGATCTATTAAATATAAACCTTCAAACGAGTACCACGTTGATTTAGAACAGTCTGTAAAGACTCATGTGGCAGTTGTGCCAGACTCGTCAATTTTTGAAAAGTATTCTACACTGACTAGATTGGTTAGGGTTGTGGCATACTTAAGAAGGTTTCTAAAACAGAACAAACAATTTCATATTAAGTATTTACAGAAGAGTAAATTAGACGCCGCACTTGAATGTTGTATAAAAATGACACAAATAGAACTATTTACAACAGAGTATACACAATTGAAAGAAAAAGGCTATCTACAATTAAAATCATCAAACCTAAGATCACTCTGCCCTTATCTTGATGACAAAGGCGTAATGAAAGTTAGAGGTAGACTCGAAAAGGCACAATTAAGTGAACAGACAAAGCATCCAATAATTCTGCCTCACTCAGGACGTCTGACTCAACTTATCATAGCTGATGCGCATTTTAAAACTTTACACGGAGGTCCTCAGCTAATGATAAATTATTTGAGAAGTGCCTATTGGATTATTGGCATCAGAAGTCTCGTGAAGCAGTGTGTTCGTAAGTGTGTCACTTGTGCCAAGCAAAGAGCTTGTGTTAGAAATCAAATGATGGGTTCACTGCCTGCTGTCAGGTGCACTCCAGCACGACCATTTTTACACAGTGGAGTGGATTATGCAGGTCCCATTAATATAAGAACCACGAAAGGCCGTGGACACCGCTCGTACAAAGGCTATATATGTCTTTTTGTATGTATGGCCACTCGCGCACTGCATTTAGAAGTGGTTAGTGATATGAGCACTCAGTCGTTTTTAGCTGCTTTTAAACGATTTGTGTCTAGGCGAGGGCACTGTGCCAGACTATACAGCGATAACGGTACCACATTCGTAAGTGCCTCCAGGGAATTACGACAGCTATCGCTAATTCAGTCGTCAATAGCTGAACACCTGGAAGCTACTGGCACAGAGTGGCACTTTATCCCTCCTCACAGCCCAAACTTTGGCGGCTTGTGGGAGGCAGGGGTTAAATCCACAAAATTTCACCTCAAGAGGGTTATTGGTGATTCAACTCTCACATATGAGGAAATGACCACACTCCTCAATCAAGTTGAGGCTTGTTTAAATTCTCGACCTATGGGTATAATTAGTGTTGTTGACCCTGGCGAACCGTTACCACTAACTCCTGGACATTTTATAATCGGAGAACCTCTAGTCAATGTACCAGATCATAATTATCAGAGCGTAAATGTAAATCTTTTGACCCGTTGGCAACACATTCAAAAAATGGTTCAGTCATTTTGGAAACGGTGGTCACACGAATATCTGTCCAATTTGATGAATCGCTACAAATGGTCTTCTCAAGTTCCAGAACCAAAAATTAGCGACGTTGTTCTAATCAAAGAAGACGATCTGCCACCCAGTCGTTGGTTACTAGGTCGCGTATTGGAGTAGCACCCGGGTGATGATGGCATCACACGCGTAGTCATAGTGCGCACGCAAAATTCAACTTTTAAAAGGCCAACATCCAAGATATGCATTTTACCCGTATTTGAATAAGGATTTTTATTGTTTTACTGAGGTTTTAAGGTTTTTATATACAACAAATGAATCTTGCTTTTATCATGTTTATATTTATGCTATTTTATTTTTTAAGTTTTAATTTAAGATTTTTATTGTCAGTTTGTCAAATATTTTATGTTTGCAACTGCGTTGTTTTTACTGGTGTTTTTTGCATTGTTTTTATTTTTATTTTAGATCAACTTGTGTATGTAGTACAAGTTATTCATTATTCATAA
The DNA here is from genome assembly GCA_944739405.2 of Euclidia mi. Taxonomy (NCBI): domain Eukaryota; kingdom Metazoa; phylum Arthropoda; class Insecta; order Lepidoptera; family Erebidae; genus Euclidia; species Euclidia mi. Next base: position 90,415,412 of record OX123185.2, on the reverse strand, counting down.
GATCAACTTATTTATTACAATGTATAAATTTCATTACGAAGGACATTCCGTGAGTAACGTCCTTGGTGGGCGGTATTTTCAAGACCAATAGCTCAAAAAAGTAATAGAATAAAATGTATTGCAAAGTTGTCTTTTTTGTAACTAGATGGCGTTGGGATCGAGATAGATCGCGCTATGGTTTGGTTACCGGGCATACTATATAAGGTCAAGCAACATTGGATTTTTTTGTACTGACGGTCAACGTGGCGAAGACCCAGGCGATCTCCATGGGTGGACGGAGACTGCCCCCGCCTCTCACCATGCTCGGACACCACGTCGACTGGTCGCCGACGGTGAAATACCTCGGCGTGACCATAGACCGTCGTCTCACGATGGCCCCACACGTCAAGAACGTTGTTGGCCAAGCGCGAACCGCTCGAGCTCTCTTGCGTCCTGTCTTGGCGTCCGGACTTCCCCTCCGTGCGAAGCTGGCTGTCTACAAGGCATACATCCGCACCCGACTCACCTATGCCTCCCCAGCGTGGTACGCGCTGGCTGCGGAGACCCTCCGCAAACGGCTGCGTGCGCAGCAGTCGCTCGCCTTACGCGCCGTTGTAGACGCCCCTCGCTACGTGAGGAACGACGTCATCTCCAGGGACCTACGCATGGAGAGCCTCGACGACTTCATCGGTCGCCTGAGCGCCAACATGTTCGCCCGCGCTGACGGGTCATCCTTCCGCCACCTGCGGGAGCTGGCGCCATACCATCGGCGCCCACCGGACCGACCATTGCCGCGGGACTTGATCCCCGCAGCAATCACACCGGACTGACTCCAGCTCGCTTACGTCGGCTGACGGGCGCTTGTCGGGAGCCTCCACCAGCAAGCTCGACCTCGCCAACGTAAGCGAAGCCCCCACCGAACAAGCCGCCGCTGGCTCGTAGATCGCTCACCGGACGTTCCCATCTCGGGAATACTGCCGTTGGGGTCAGGTCTCGCTAGCGGCGTGAAACACACTCGGACTAGACGGCCGGATACGACACCAGTGGCAAGTACCACACCCCCGTGACCCGTCTGCAGTTGCAGGCGGCGGCTGACTCCATTGAGACAGGACACGACCTGTATCAGTTTCCCCCCGGTTCCCCTAGGGGAATCGTGAGAAGACCCAGAAGAGAGATTTTTTTGTCCTCCGACACCGATACAATAAACCAGTGGTCGAAACATTAGATCAGTACACAGTGCTTTTATTTAGTGCATTTACTAGTGGTACACAATCGGTGTAATACCAGCCTCGGTATTATACAAAAAGTAACTGAACAAAAATGTACAAATATTACTTACATAAATATTACAATAATCATATACACATTTTTTTTACAAAATTAAGCCATTAGTCTCAGCTAATTATGCAAATATTTAGTCACTATATATATAAAACTAGCTGACCCGGCAAACGTTGTTTTGCAAAATTTTTTTGTTTTTTTTTTTTTGAAAAATAGATGTTGGCCGATTCTCATAGATACCGGATAAGCACAAAAAATTTCATCAAAATCGGTCAAGCCGTTTCGGAGGAGTATGGGAACGAAAACTGTGACACGAGAATTTTATATATTAGATAAAGCAATAATATACATTATTTTGTAAAAAACATTCACAAAATATAAATTAATATAACCACGTTAACTGTACCCAAGGGTACTGGAGTACCCCACGCTTGTCTTGCTTTGGTCTCACACAAACAGGACTTGCGCCTAACTGATACATCGATGCGAACCGCCATCCCACGCAAATACCCGGTAGCGCACTAGTATCCTTTGCAAAATGAAAAAGTAATCGCGAAATTCCCAATATTTTTATAATTTGTACCCCAGGGTACGGTTCTAGGGTTAAGGAGCGGCATGTATGCAAAGCTATAGCGAAAATAACAACTAGAAAGAACAAACTATTTTTGATTAGAAGAGATATAGATGAGTGGTTACTAAACTTTAAAAGACATAAATCATAAAAATAATTTTATATACACAGATACCTCCCCAACATGTAACGTTGAATGAAACAGACCAAATATTTGAATGAACCATTATAAAAGCGACTTCGTGGAACGCTGGTGCCTTTTCCGCGTAACCCTTGTGTTTGGCAAAATATTTAGCGATCGGCTATGATGTGTACAAATAAATGTACGCCTAAATGCCGTTATAAACTCCAAGTTGGCTGTGCAAAAGTATTTCAATAAAAATATTTAGTTATTTCTGTGTAAATACTTTATATGATATTTTATTTGCTAACATATGTGGAAAAATAGGTGATGGAAATTTATCTTATAAGATTAATGTAAAAGTTGTGCCTCGGAATTTCTAAGGAAAATTACGAAACCCAATTTCAAACGCGGCTTTACACGCATTCAATCAGTAAGTTTATATAGCCAGTGAATGTCCAATTATATCCATCGCACATACTTACTATTTCACAGACGAATTGATATTTAATTTCTAGCTGCGGAATCAATATCGAACAATTTGTTCGATTTCCGTAGATGACTTTTTGCTGTAGAGGTGGTTTAAAAAACTTTGCTATGTGTCCGAATAACAGGTTTTTATTTCGAATGTCGAAATAGGAAAACTCGGTTAACCCTAGAGTGCTCGCGCTATGAGCATTTTGCCGCCTGCGGCGAAAAATCGTATTATTTTTATATTATTATTTCATACATTTGTAAAGGTCAAGCGTCCTAGTAGCTGCAGCCCCGCATCTCACCTCATTGTTTTAGAAATAAGAAGAAATTTAGAGCTTGGATGACCGCAGGAAGAAGCGATTATTGTCAGTGTGTCGCGTTTAGTGGCAAATTGCTCACTGCGCGACTACTCACGAAAGTAAAATTCGTGTGACTGTTTTATAGTTTAGTTGAAATGTTATAAGTTTTCTTTGTTTGAAATGTTGTTTTGATGTAAATATCGTAGTAATTTATTATGCTTTTGGGCTATTTATCTTTTTGTTTATTAAACTAATCTTTTTTTAGGTAAGCAAAATGAACAAGCAAAACGCACAAATAGTTTCGTGTTTGAAAGGAGAGATGGATGTTGAAGAAGCCGGTGAAAGCTGGTTTGAAGCAAATACTTTGCAGAAACAGCTGAGCAACCCGATTTGTGCCACCGGAACAACAAAATATACCCTCGAGTAGAGAAATTATATGTGCAGTATGTCCATCCAAAAAAATATAAGGACCTAAAAAGGGTGCAATCAGCAATGGGTGCCCAAAGTTACTGTGCAACAAACATTGTATGTTCAGTTGTCAGGACTGCTTGGCTGAAGTACACATCGTAGATATTGAAAATGTTTTATTTTGTTATTAAATCTTATGTTTCCATTTATTATGTGGGTTAAGGTAAAGATATCGTTAAAATTAAAAAAAATACCTAAAACATCCCAAAGCCTTTTTTCATAAATAGTAAGTAAAAAACTTTAATTAAGGTTACTTTCTGACAGTTTGTGATTTATTCTGTCCTTTTAAAATTATTGTTAATTTATTTAACTACAATTTAGCAAAAAAAATATGATTGAGTATGAGCGGCAAAATGCTCCCCACGCGATCACTCACGTTGCATGAAAATACGCGACTACTCTAGGGTTAACAAACAAAAATATTGACTCTGGCTGGCAATACCTGAAGTCACTGCAAAATTGAGTTTTTGTTTGCGACGGTTCTATACGTACAGTATAGAAAAACAAAGAAAACAAAACAAGAGCAGCGATAAGTTAGTCTGGTCACAAACAGATTGTCAGGCGGTGGGTCTATTGTTCGAATCCACTGTGTGCACGGCCATATTTCCGATATTATATACGTATTTAATTATTAACTATTATAGCTTGTTAAGTTGTGAAGACAGCGATAACCTACTGGAGAGTCCAACAGACTGGTACACCGAGGGTCTCGGGTTTGAATCTACGGCGCGCACCAATTGTTTTTTGGCATTACTCCTCTTAAAATGAGACCAGTGCCCAGCAGCCAGCACTGGGACAAATTATGAAACAAGGATGATGACAGTGAAGCAAAATAAAAGACAAAAAAAGAAAACAGGAGCATTGATAACTCCTGAAAGTGTGAACTAGCGATTGGGTGGAGCAAAGAGGTTTGGGATTATATTATTTTGTATATTATAGGAATTTCAACTTTCGTGGTCATTCAACTTATATGGTAGTCAAATTATTTTAGACTGCCTCCATGGTCCAGTGGATATCGTGTGTGACTGCTGATCGGAGGTCCCGAGTTCGATTCCCGGATCGGGCAAAAGTGTTACTGGGTTTTTACGAATTTTCAGTAGCAGAACGGAATCTGGTGATGTGCCCGGTATCGGCAATAGGCTCGCCCCTATTACGTGGGACCTAAATATTCATGGCGAAATGTGGGTGTAATATTACGCCTCTGTAGGCAGGTATAAGGGGTAGGCCCCTTCGGGGATACAGGCGTGAGTCTATAAATAAATAAAAAAACTTATTTTAAATTGTTTTTGGGATATCACAGCGACGAGCGGCGTGTTCACAGATGTCAAACATGGCGGTTGCAACGGTGCCGAAATATCGGTTAGATACACCAAACAAAGGTACGTGGTACATATCCCGAAAGACAATTTGAAATAATTTTTATATTGATTGAATTCTCAATTATTAGACGTTTTGTTTACTTAATAGCTTCTCGTGACGAGGTCATTAAAAACATATGTTTTGTCAATCCTGGTTAGACTAAAAAGGGGATATTGAATCCCGACATAAAACGATGTATTACGTGTCACCCATTATGCAATAATATGAATATATTCATTCTCAGGAATGTGCTGGTGCATTTATGTATATAAAAGGCATTGTCAACGGATAAACAATTGACCCTCAAACAATGAACACAATATTATGTTCTTCATTTATATTATAAATCTGGGTTTATGACATCTATCTGTTCCGTATGAGTTAATTTTATGCTGCTTTGCATTCACTGCATTCAGCTTTGTGATTGGAGGGCAGGTTGTAGCGCGCCAATCACATTTTCCGAACAGGGTCACTTGACAATCACCCTAGCGTAGAATTATCTTACACTAACCCTACAGTATCTCCAGTCCAATTCTTTCACTACAATATGTATGCATGTGATAGATACGTAATGTGTTCTACTTTCATACTCAGAACAAACGCTTACGTGAATGGACATTATTGTGTGAGCTTGGAGCGTGTTTTGAAGCAAAAAAACCAACTGCAACATAAAGGCATTATTGTTTGAAACTCTACTTGTATTACTTCACACTATAACTATGTTCGATATGTATGACATGTTTCATCTATAATTCTATTTAGATCTGGATATGTTGTTGCACCAGAGCCTGTTCGATAGTTCCATAATGTATCTTAAACTTTCGCAATTTGTATACTTTCTTCCTTTTTTTTCGTATGTGGCCAGCTCTTGTTTCGGAAGGTCTCCGAGATGGCCTAACCATTTTTGTCCTAGACATGAGAAATACGGTAGCGAGGGGCCCAATTCTGCTAATTATTTTTGTTCAAAATGCAGTTTCGATATGATGTCAGTGTCATCTTTACGTCATAATGGTATTCTCCTAAATTAAGAGACATTGAAATGATATTGCGAATATATTGAGAGTTGAACAATACATAAACGGTATTCTGCTAAATATATTTTTGTACAAAGACAAACGTCAAACTGTAAATACACATATTCAAAACACCCATATTTTAAATGTTCGATTTCAAATCGTACGTAACATTATTGATATGTATCAAAAAATCTCTCACAATCCAACGAATAAATTCATTTACTAAAATGGTACTGGTTAGTATTATAGACTGCCATATTGCACTGCTAGGTAGTATCATCTGTATATATAAAATTCATTCACAATTCCCTGACTAACAGTAATGCACAGCCGAATCTACTGGGCACAAGATGCTAAAAATTGGCATGTACGATCCTCAAGGACCGTATGCTGCATCCTTACGGTCCCTGACCACATGAGTAGATAAACGGAACAGAAACACAGCTTCATACAACAGCGCGAATCGGTTGCACTACTACGAGCACGCGGCTTATGTGTGCGTGTCCACTGGCCGCTTGTTGTGTACGCGGCGAGAGTGGAAAGAACCGGTTTACGTAGGCACAGGCAGTTGACAATCTTAGGGTTATTTTGTGTTCTGTGGTTATTACGACGCACGTTGTTTGTTTTGTACGTTGCAAGTTTTAATATTTTAATGTAAAAAAGTGGTGTTTTATTATTAATAATGGTTGTTTATTGTTCTGTGTGTATGAATAATACTAGATGAAATAATTAAATCATTATAAAGATTTTAACAATGGTAACGTACAATTGGGTTTTTTAATTAGGCATAACTCCTGATAATTTTGTTGCATTTGTTGAATTGCTCGAGCAAAAGTTTCGCGAATATTTCGATCTTGAAATAAATATTGTCAATGTTGGCAACGAAATACTTAACAACTCATTAGTTGTGAAATTGTGTAAAATCAATTAATGTTTACAAAACCAATGACTATCAGAAAGTGATTACCCGTCGATAGGGATTACAAAAAACAGGTGCATGCGATTTTCGACCTTATTGACGTAACTCAGAATTTTCAATTTTAATAACGTATCAATGTCAGAAAGCAAGAAAATACCAAATTAAAGTCTGTCATGAATTGTCAATAAGGTTGAAAATCGCATGCACCTGTTTTTTGTAAGCCCTATCGATGGTTGATCATTTTATAGTCATTTGTTTTGTAGACGTTTATTTGTCTTTCACAATTTCTTTTTAAACTTATTTTAGATACCTATCCCCGTGGTAAAACTAGTGGCCATAATAGCTAAAGGAGATTCCTATGTTTATTAGCAAAATAGATCATATTACCAGAAAATATTCAACACGATTAGTGGTATCGTTGGGAATGTCAAATAAATCACGTCGTCACAAATGTATATTTTTATTCCGTGCTTTTAAAAGTTTCAGGTGCATGCCTTTTTTGGTTCCACTCGCTATTTTATTTACAACAGCTGTACTTCTGCCGTATAGCGAATCCGTGGAGTCCAAGAATCTGCCCAATCCACGAATCTGTCGAGTTGGAAATCTGCCAAATCACGAATCTGTCGTATACCGAACAAGCGATTTGTCTTAACCTATTGTGACAGCCCTACCAAAATAGGTAACAAATTTACAAGCTCTTAAGAAGCTGTCTCTCTGTTCGGTATATTTACTCATGTGCTACTAAGAAGAGATTTCCCGAAACATCTACCAGATCGTAAGGAACTGTTAAAGTGAAATAAAATGTGAGAGCGTACTTGCGTGCATATTACATAAAAAACAAATCATAGGCAACGCTGTAACATCAAATTACCAGCAATAAAGTTAATTATTTCATTAAAGGCAATACCTACTCATGTCAGGATATTTGACATTAAATTGAATATATCGAAATTAGAATAAAATGAAATTGAACGACAACTTTTTCAAAATAATACTAGAAGGCAAAATAGAAGGGAGAAGAGGAAGAGGACGGCCTCGACGTACCTACATGACACAGCTGAAGGAAAAAGTTGGAGTCGGGTCCTATCAAGAGGTCAAAGAAAAGGCAGAAAACCGAAGCCAATGGCAATTGCTCCACCGACAAGAGCTACCTAGCTCTTAAATGGAAGAAGAAGACATTGTGTAGCAGAATACCGATTTTGAGTCAATTCAAAATATAATCTCATTCCATTCAAAATATGATGTCGATGTCATCTAAAATAGCAGAATTGGGCCCCTGATTTAAAATGTCACACGCCACCCATCTAAGAAGTGACCTGTGCAAGTGTTGCTTAACTTTGCCGACATATTGCAAACGGCAAGCCAAGTCATGCTATGAATACATATAGCAACAGTTTTATTTAACGGGTCTTAATGCGTTAATTAACTGATTTAAAGTATAAATACCTTTTTTATTCCTCCGATGTTTTGACCGGCTTGCGTCGCCACACACGTGGTTATTTACTGTGTAAAATATTTTTTATCTATGATCCTTATAATGAAAAAATAACGGATTATATGATATTTTGAGTAGAGACGAGGCAAGTAGAAGAAATAAAGAAAATGGGCAGACTTGAATACACAATCTTATAGGCTATCATAAAACTGAAGCAGAAATTTTACAGGACAGTAGATACTTGGTAAGGATTGTCATAAACGAAGCCTTTAGTGGTTGAAATTATGGATATACGCATAATACAAGGAAGCACATAATCAGCTAGTACAAAGATATATTATAGTGACTCAATACAATGCCCATACATATAGATACATACGCATTCAATGGACACGAATGGGGAGGGATTCGGGTGCATTCACCTGAATTCTAATTACCGCCGACCTATACGTATAAGTTTAATTCAATATGTGTACGCATGATTAAATTCACATTTAATATAGAGATGATCATCACTATCATCAGTGACTACGTCTTGTTCTTAGGAAAAGATGGTTGATAGCTGATGCCTATATAGCTTTTGAAGATGTTTCTCATATGAACTCATTTTTAGGGTTCCGTACCTCGAAAGGAAAAAAACAGAACCCTTATAGGATCACTTTGTTGTCCCTCCGTCCGTCTGTCAAGACCCTTTTTCTCTGGAACGCGTGGAGGTATCAAACTTAAATTTATATCAAATAGTCAAATTAACTGTCCCATGAAGCTGTGAAAAAATCAAACTTCTAAACCGACGCAATCAAAAGGTACAGCCGTTTATGGTGCATATTGCCGCAATTTTTGAAACTCGCAAGCAAATCAAAACCTACAGGGTACTTCCCGTGAACTCAGAACCTTGGAATTTGTTACGAAGCAATGTCTTATAGCACAGATAAAGGAAAAATTGTGAAAACCATAATTTTTTTGTATATCATCTCATTTCAATATTTTTAATGATTTTAAAGTTATTACCATTTTCTCATGAACGCGTAGAGGTATTAAATTGAAATTCATATCAAATACTTAAGTCTATAATACCTTTAGGCTGTAACAAAATCAAACTTCTATGTAAACGCAATAAAAAGAAACAGCAATTTAAGCCGCATATTTTCTCGCAACTACTCGCAACGGAATCAAAACCTTCAGGGTACTTCCCGTGAACTGAGAATCTTGAAATTTGGTACGAAGCTATTTTTTATAGCACAGATAAAGGAAAAATTGCGATAACCTTAAATTTTTAGTTACACCATATAAAAAAAATATTTGTATTAATTTTAAAGTTACTACCCCTTTCCTCATGAACGCGTAAAGTTATTAAATTGAAATTCCTATGAAATACTCGGGTCTATAATAGCTTTAAGCTGTAATAAAATCAATCAACTATCTCAACATAATCAAAAGAAACAGCAATTTTACTATATTTTCAAACTCGCAACTACTGGCAAGGGAATCAAAACCTTAGGGTACTTCCCGTAAACTCAGATTTTCTAAATTTGGTACAAACCAACGTCTTATAGCAAAAATAAATATAAAATTTGCGAAAACCGTTAATGTTTAGTTACATCATATAACAAAAATAAATAGGAATTAAACTTACTAGCCCTTTCCTTATGAACGCGTAGGGGTATTAAATTCAAATTCAAATTCTTTTATTTGCATAAAACAGGTAGGTACAGTAAGGTCTTACAAAATATATGAAGTTCGCTGAATTATAACCTCAAAGAGGTGTGCAAATATTACAATTACAAAAAAATACAATTTAGAACAAATAAAATTAATTACAATTATTGCCAAAAACAAAAGAAAAATGTCATAATTAAGATTAATGAATTACAATGTCAAGTAATAAAAATAAAAAAATATACCAAATAATATGAAAAATATGTCAAGGATTAATTAATTAATAAAAAATAATGAATATAAAATGTCCACATTGAATAATAATATGTCATAGTAAAATTATAAATTGTCGGTCAAAAAATCAGAGACATTATAATAGCATTTTTCATTTAGAAGCTTTACTAGTTTTTGTTTAAATATGGTCACATTTGATTCCCTGATACTTCTTGGCAATTTATTATAAATTTTAGGAGCCATGGCGAAAATACTTTTATGCATAAATGTTGTATTTGTTTTGCATAGGCAAAGCCGATGTTTATCTCTTTGTACGCGTTTAGATGTATCTGAGGCAAGTACAAATAAACCTAAGTTTCTTTTAACAAAAATAGCTACTTCGAGTATATAAATTGAAGGTAAGGTCAGAATATTGTATTTTTTAAAGTAGGGCAGACAGCTTTCAATTGTTTTGAGAGAGAACATAGCCCTAATACAGCGTTTTTGGGCTTTAAAGATTATGTCTTTGTCAACTGAGTTCCCCCAAAATATAACTCCATACCTAAGAACCGATGCTACTAAGCCATTGACATCAATTATTTGTGATAATTCATGAAGTGCATACACTGACTTATTGATTCTCTTACATAATTGTTCAATGTATGGTTTCCATGTGATTTTCTTGTCGATTATTATGCCTAAAAACTTTGTAGCCTCTACTTCTTTTAGCGATTGTCCATTAGCGCATACATTAATGTTATTCATGGTAGGTATACGCTGACTAAAGTGCATTAGTTTCGTCTTTCCTATATTGGCTTTTAAATTATTTGTGTTCAACCAGTCAATGACAGACATCAGAGCGGTATTAATAGCAGATTCATAACAAGCCTTATCTGTACATTTGATAGTTATGGTACTGTCGTCCGCAAAGAAGGCTATAGGATTATTGGTTGCGTTTGGTAAGTCATTTATATACAATATAAATAGTAATGGACCGAATATACTGCCTTGGGGCACGCCATATTTAATTATACGTGATTCAGATCTGTAAGTTTCTTCAATTTTTGTTATAGTATTTAATTTAACAACTTCCGTGTACCGTATTCTGTTTTTAAAATATGTTTCAATTAGTTTTAGGACATTTCCTCTTATGCCATAAGCATTGAGCTTACCTAGCAGGATTTCATGATCTACATGATCGAAAGCTTGGCTCATATCCATACATATGGAACAGACAGGTATTTTGCTGTCAATACTTTTTACTACAACTTCTAGAAAATCATATATGGCCATATTTATTGACATGTTACGTCGAAAACCCTTCTGCTCTTTAACTAGAATACAATTATGCTCTAGATAGTTATGGAGTTCATTGTGTATATGTTTCTCAAATATTTTGGACAAAATAGGAACAAGTGCTATAGGTCTATAGTTGTCCATGTGATCTCTACTTTCTTTTTTAAAAACAGGTTTTATTATTACTGTCTTAAGTTTTTCAGGGAATACCCCCGTTTCTATGCATAAATTTATTATATGACTAATGTGGTCACAAATATTAGGAGCTACATATTTAATAACTTTAGTACATATCTCATCATATCCAACACTATTGGTGTTCTTTAAGGTTTTTATAATATTGAATACATTGAAAGGAGAGCATGAATTCATATAGATAGACTTTTGCCTAGAGGACATATAAGCTGAATATTTCAATTTATTTGTCACACAATTTGGAACTATTTTGTCTATAAAATAATTATTGAATAAATTACAGATTACATTTGGATCAGTTATAATTTCGTCATGTATTTTTATACTAGTTACAGTTTTATTTGGGATATTATGTTTCAGTCTGTTTACAATTTTCCAAATTGACTTTGCTTTATTCTGTGACGTGTCTATGGAATGACCATTTTGAGCTCGTTGTGTTAATCTTATTATTTTTTTATACAGTCTACAATATTGCTTCAATTTTATTTTATTTATGTCACTTGGCTTTTTTCTATATTGCCAAAGAAGTGATCGTTTTTTTATACTGCACGCCTTTATGCCACGCGAGACCCATTTTTGTTTTCTATGTACATTTATAGCAATAAACTGGTATGGAAAACAGAGATCATAAAGCAGCTTAAACGTGTCATAAAAAGTATTATAAGCTTCATTTGGATCTTGAGTAGCATATATTTCTGAAAAAGTCAGATTACCTATATAGTTATTAAACATTTCCAAATTTTTGATGTTATAGTCCCAACGTTTGATTTTCCAGCGTTTAATCAAACAGACTTTCTTAACAGGGTATCGTAAGAACTGGGCGGTGTGGTCAGATAATGCTAACTCTATTATATCAGTTTTACATTTTTGTGCACAACAATGAATGAAATTGTCAATACATGTTTGACTAACTTTTCCGGTAGGTTCTCTAATTGCTAATTTCATGCCAGCACGATGTTATGCCTTTTGTAAGATCTTTTTATGTAACATAATATATTGTTGAGCCTATTTAGCCTAGTTGCTGGTTTGTGGTGTTCTGTATATGCATACAATAACATTGTTATAGTCAATTAATTCTACACCACAACACTCAAAGCTAGAGGATACAGCAAATGAAGCTATATGAGGAATAGGTTGCCAGCGATGGCCCTATTTTATAAAGATACATGATCCCCCTCTCTACATACATCACATACATTGTGATTCTGAACTAACATATCTAATATTCTCTGTGAAAGGCAGAGGCTACATTTGGTTCGTGAATGTTTAATCATTTCGTAATTTAGTAGCTCGGTTTTATTTCGGATTATGAGTCTTTTTTACACTATCTACTTTGTATGGACATAGATTTTAAATGCACAAAGGAAATTGGAGGAAATTGCTTTGCTAGTTCTTAGTTCTTTTCACATTGTCATTACATTTTCAATCGAACGACGTCCATTGTTCCCTTTCCTACATTGGGTTTCTAGACTGGATCAATAATTGAGCAACCACAGTAAGCGGTAGTGATTTTTTTAACCCGTGAGAAGGCGCGCTATGAGCATTTTGCTCACGCATAAATTCTTTGCTGTAAATTTCAACTTTAAGTATACTGTGTCACTACAAGCTTCACAGTACCTTCTTAGAATTTCAGCCTCTCTCCCCTGACGCAAATCCCGTGCTGCTCAGTGCCACCATGACTACGTGGTGATGGGTTTGTGTGAGGTGCATCGTGAAGCGCGGCATTTTGCTCATCGCACGCCCGTTCGTGTAAGTATTTTTTTTCTTAATAACAAAATTGATTTGATTGTGTTTTTCGTAGTTATCGTGCACAGTTATTGATTAACTTAGTGGACATATTATTTAAAAGTTTTATTTGTTTCATACAGTAAACAGTAACAATGGGTGATCGGCAAGAGTCTCAAAGAAGAATGGGTGGTTTCGCCCCATGTGTTGTAACATCTTGAGACCTATATCAGATTAGATGGTGCCCGCAGCTACGCCCGCACAATAACTGTTTCTGCTGGATCCCGTGGCAGTTTCGGGAAATCCCTTCTTAGGACACTCTTATAGTTACCAAGGAACATACATGCTAAATTTCAACTTCTTGCGCCCCGTATTTTTGGCTGTAGCTTGTCTGTCAGTCAGTCAGTCAGTAACGAAAGAATTTTATATATTCATGAAAGATCTCAATAAAAGTATTTTATTTTTGTATGGGCGTTACTCTGTAACATGTGCAGGGAAAAAGATATAGTGGCTTAAAATATAAAACTTGCGCGGTCTTATCTGAGTGAATACCTAAGAAAGAGCATTAGAGAATCAAAATATGCATAGGAGTCTGCTAGGAAAACCAATTATTGTATCACTAGTAGATACCAGTAGGATTAGGCGTACAATGCAACTTTCGCAAAATCCCACACTTCCTATATGCCACATTAGCAAAGTGCGTTCAAAAAAGCATGTATTTTGTGCAGTATATCAGTCTGCCGTGAGCATGTTACTTTTATGGGCCATATGTATTATGAAAGACTTATAACTCAAGATATGATGTAAGATAAAATCATTTCATTTCTATAGTGATTTTCTTTTTTATATAAAGTTTGCCAGATATTAAGGCCAAAGTGCAATATTTTTTTAGTTTGAACATAAGACTGCCTTTTTGTTATTAACTATTAATAAAACACTTTATTCAAATAAATAAAGACTTTTAATTTATTAATACATGCAAATTTATATTAAAAATATAATTGATCTCAAAGAAAACGTCATTTGAAGTAGCGTGAGAGTTATGCTCACGCGCGCCTGCTCGTGTAACTTTTTAGGGCGCGCCTTCTCATGGGTTAAACGACTGAGAATGTTTTTGTTATAGCGTAAGAAAATTCTAATAAAAATAAAACTATCCAAAAGAAAAATACACTTTATAAACGGTTTGTGGTCGCTGAAGCCGACATGGTTTATTATATTACTGCATTTTCCGACAGTGTGACTTCTTTTTTGCCTAAAGACGAGAGAACGAGGATATAGAAAATGCAAATAATGAGATCTGATATTTCTATTTCTATAAAGTATCGATAATGTTCAGAATTAGGAAGATAACGCAACACTGACTTAAAAGCGTACCCAGTTATACAACATGTAACAAGTTTAATGCACATCCTGAAAGTACTTTGTTCAGAAACGGCTACTGAATCCATTTCCGTCATTTTTAATATTGTTTATTTTTAGCCCTAAAATAATTAAAATAACGTAAATTGTAGTTACTCATTTCTTTAAAAAAATTGCTATTCGAAAATAATCCTTAAATCAAAGCAGAACGGCTTCTTTTTAAATGCATTTGTATAATGGTTTAATGTTAACTTACACGAACGCACACATTGATACAACACAATAGACGGCAAAAGACAATAGTACACAGTTAACGACCAAAATTTCTATCATCTATCTTTCACTAACGTAGGTAATAAACAACGGGAAAGAGCGAGACATAATGTATCTCTCGCGCTGGCGCATGACATGCGCAGCTGGCGATGCGCTTAGGGCCTGTTCACGAGATCGGTCTAAGCGGCGCGCGTCGCGGCGGGCGGCGCGGCAGAGCGTCGTGCACGCCACGACCCTACAGCAGCGGTAAACGCAGCGGCAAATGTGGACGTATTTGGGCCGACGAAGTTACCCATAAATATGGTGATAACCAAAATATCTTTGTGTAACTATACGGTATACCTACAAAATTGTCGACATTGGATCTTCATTTCTTACAAGTATTTTATATCAAAGGAATAATACATATTCGCAATTAATGAGGCGTTGAATAGGTACCTACACAACGTAGATTACGTTAAGTAGGTAGGTAAATCAGCTTTTAACTTTCATAGTAGCTGTGTCTGTACCTAAATAGGTACATATGTACATTACTCAATGTTTTAATGTTTGCGATTTATATTAAAACCTACCATTACATTCTGTAAAACATTGTTTCATTACATCTCGCAACGTTTTATTAACATTTTTGTATTTATACAGCGGATGTGTTGCTATCCACACACGCGACCGTTTAAAAATTTCGACTTTAAATGTCTCCGTATTCATTACCGCCACAAAATATTTAACAAATAGTTTAACCGCCTAGTTCGTCCCTCGCGTAACGCTGTCTGTGCCGCTCGGAGTCGTGGCGTCGGACTCGGTCGCAGTACATTTGTTCCCGCCGCTCGCCGCACCGCACGCCGCGCCGCTCGCCGCGCAGCCAATCGCGCCAAAAAAAACGCGCGCGTTATCGCTGTGCGCGGCGGCTCGTGGCGTGCTTCGAACGTCTTCATACATTTGATCTTGCCGCTAGACGCCCCGCGCTAAGCCGCCGCTCAGAGCGGCAAGGTCGTGACAGGGCCGTTAGACATGTTATGACAAGTACAACCGGGAATATCTATCTATCAGTGACTGCAGTGAAAACTATTTTTAAAAGTTTACTTGTTTACAAAATGTGTATAATTTAATAATTATCAACAAGACGGTGCCGGTGTGGAATGTTCGACATCATCTTGATGTTGACTTGACACCCCTGGACTGTCTCATTGTGGAGAAATATTAAATCACTATTTTATTGTGACGAGAGAACAAGTGCCGAGTAGTGAATTAATTAAGATACTAGCTGCTTTTGAAACAGTGAAAAGATGTGATTTGTGAGGAAACAGTGAAGTGTTAAGTGGACTAAAGAAATGTGATTTAAGCCTGTAAGTTATTTGATTATTTTATTATTGTAACTAGGTATTTAGATTCACAACTTTAAACACGCCGTTCTTGTTTATTGTGTCTCATTGATATTATTTTACTTCATCGATCAATAATGCTAACTAGGTATTAATAAATTAAGGTAGTCACAATAGTCACTTACGATATTAATAAACAATAGATCGTACATGTTAATAACAAACAATAAATAATTCGACTGTCCACTCCATAGCCTAAAAGTGTGATGGAAAGAAATACTCATAATATCTTTGGTAATATCAACAATGGCCGACAAATTATTCAAACATCATTTTTGCACAAACCCCACTCTATCAGAGTGCGGTTTATAGACTGAATTTCAAACATTTTAATACATCGTATCGTATTTCGTTCCTATCAGATCGCTGTTGTTTGTTTACCATAGCAACCGTTTCGTTTGTGTGCGTGCGCAGATTTACAGTGACCACGATTTTCACTTTTAATTGAGTTAATACTTTTTTTAAAAACATTATAAACAAATAAAAAAAATATTGCAATGCATGCATTAAGATTGTAACAAGGTATTCTAATTGGGGTGTCTGAGCATGTGCGTTATTTCCATTACACGTTGTATATCTTTTCACAATTTGACTGCTTTTAAGTTGTTGTGCAATTTGCTGTTTTTAAAACTAGAAATCAAATGATATACTCTTACAGAGAGCACAACACAATAATCATTGACGGCGAACGAGTAGTACAGAAAGTAATATATTCTATGGAAATAGAGTTATATGTATAATAAAAGGGCAAGAAAATTGACTTGGCAAAGGCCTAGCTTCATGTGTGTAGGAAGTCTTTTCTAGTAAGGAAAACGGAAATAAAGGAATATTGGCGCCAATCGTAAACAAAACTGTGTATCACACTGTGAATGGATCTATTGACAAACAAATTATCTTGTATGAGGATGTCTTGGAAATGTTTTTACAATTTGGACCTTATTACCACAGGAAACAAGAACCAAACTTAGTTTCAGCACTTAGTTTAGCATTGGCTTTATACATAGCTTATCTGTCAATCAATCAGTTACGCAAGGATTTTATACAGATGAACGCACAACATACGATGTAAATAAATAAATGCTACATTTTATTAAACATGTCGCTCAATTTATCTGGAATATAATATATTATATGGCAATAAATGACGATGATTTATTGGAACACTTTTAAAAAGGCTTTGTAACTTATTTACAAAGTTTTCTTACAAGGGTTCAATAAAGGACCCAATAAGCCTGTTCTTACATTTTTCTTTCTTTGTTATGAAACTTTTTAACTTTTTACGGAATCTATTGCGGTTTAATTTTGTTTTACCTTATTAAAATTTTAGCTTAAATATATAATGGGACCACACCAAAGCTTAAGATCTTTCAAACAACGTCAACAAAAAACGACGTATTCTATTCAAGATTCCTTTCTTAAGGTACACGTCCGATTTGGGCTGCAGACTGTAACCGCAAGCGACATTGCGACTAGCTGCTAGCTGTTCACAATTGCCAGCGGTCGCGTTTGCTTCTATTCCCTTGACTAGTGGTGTCAGGTGCATTCTGCGGTTGCAGTTGGCGGTTGCAGCCCATCTCGGACTTGCACCTTTAAGCTGGTTACCCGACTAGCAACGTAACTTGCGATTTACTAAAGATGCGGTGTGCCGTCTGTAAAACCACGCATCAAAGGAAGCTAGCTTGAAGCTTTTTTAGTGTCCCGCTTTCTTTCTTTTATTTGTTCTTACTGCCACTATTTACATGGTAATATCGTAAAACCAAACAGTTTCGAAGGATCCATTCGAGTGCGAAAAAAGTCGAAGTCGCACTCTATATTAATATATAGAAAGCAAAACTATGAAACAGATTGTAATAATATATGATAAAATAATACAAAGAAAACTATTTTAATAAAGTCTACTCTCGTACAAAGCAAACAAGTATATTGGCAAAGTCATAACTTTATGTTCATAGAAAGTTTTATTTTGGCCTACTAGATATTTTTTTTTTACAACTACCGCACTAGGACTAAGTCCTGTGTCGTGGGGGACTTTACAAACATATAAATTACGGACACAATGAAAACCCAAACTCGATACAACAATTTATGAATCTCACAAAGTGTTGTCTCGTGCGGGGATCGAACCCACAACACTCGGCACAGTTTCAAGCAGCGAGGCGGCCGCTTAAACCACTATGCCAACCGGTCAGTCATAAATGATAATAAGAAAAGAAGTTGTAAGTAAAGTACAATTTGTTATATTATATACTTGATGGAGTAAACTTAGTTTACTAGGATTCCAAAACGTAATAATGTACAAAGTACAAAATCTTTCGTGTTTGAGTCCGATACGCACTTGGCTGCGTATAAAAGAGCTGTATTTTTTTACTTGTTGACATTTGAGACATTTTGTTGTTTTGCTTCCGCTTACGGCCGGTCAATAAAATATCGTTAGATGTTTAAAAACAGGATGATACTTCATTCACTATCAGGATGGAAAGCCATTTGCCACCATTGCGACTATTTTATCTCTTAGATATTATTGCTAACAATATGGAAAATGAGATGGTAAGTAACATTTGTCGATAATTATTTTATTTGCAAGATATTGCCATTTACTTAGAAAGAAGAAATAAAGAATGTTTGTTTCGTTCAGAAAATTCTCCTCTTTAATTCTCTTATAGAGTGGGAAAGGGGATCCGGATTCCAAAATTCCTTTCTACCTTCTCCCTCACATTCTCCAGGGAACATGCAATTTCAACTTCTTATGGCCATTCGTTTTGTTTGTTCATTATCTGTCCTTCAGTCAGTAATGGAAGAATTTCATATTTAAAGATTATTTTGTTGGCATGGCCTGGTGACCTGTAGGTCTACAGGTAATATACTTATAATTTTCAAGAATAAGTATGTTAGTGCCGATATTATATAAAAATATGTAAACGTAATAAAAAAGTGTTAACTTTGAAGGCTTACGCGGAAAATTTGCTCGTGCAGACACGTACAAACGCGTGCAAATGTTCTCGCTATTTCGATACATTATGTACTTTTGGAGTGCTTATATTGAGCACGATTGACCGAATGAAATTAGAGCGATCAGCGGTTAAACATGCTCTTATAGCTCGTAGTCAGAATCGGCAATAAATCAGTTAATACATGGGTTACGCTCGTCATCACGAAATCATTGCTTGTGTAACCCATGAAAAAACGTTGTTGCAAGGTTTTGCCCCAATTATGCAACTCTAATAAAACTTCGGGGAACCGTGATTGCTATAAAGCAATCGTAGAATTCACAATTAAATCACAAAATCAACAGCAATTAAATGAATAAAACATTTTAGTGTTGAATAGCTTACCTAATAAACAAAGGCCACTTGCTGACACTGGATACCAGCTCAATATTATCAAAAGCCCGTATATCAATAAACGTATAGTAGCAGGTCACTCCGAAGGTCACCAGCAGGCACAAGTTGGCCACAGCGAGAATGGCATGACGAACTTCCGGTGACGAATCTGTGTGATGAGGATCAGGGGTTGAAGAATAATCCCGCAGTAGACTTCCACGTTGTATTTGTGGTCCGGTGCGAAGTTATCGAACAACTGGAAAGCAAAATCGCTTTAAATACATACGAATAGAAGTTGATAGAAAATGGTACAGTCTTACGAAAAAGACTGCTGGGCGTAGGCCTATCCAAATTTGCGTCTCAATAGCATTGTGAGAGAGCATAGATTATTTATTTGGCTTATTATAACAAGCTGTGCAGATGGATATAGGGTGACTGATACTCAGAGACTGAAAATGAGTAGTTTATATATTTAATCCGTTACCACACGAAGTGACATGTGTAAAAAATCTGAGACTGAATATTCTCGGGTACAAATAGATCGTATTATATATGCATGTTCCAGCTATGTTTTTTAGGACTTTGACCTTTGTGGCAAACCAAGGTTTTTCGACAGGGGTCTCATGTGCCTCATTAGAATTTCTCAGTAAGGGTTCGCAATTTCGTGCAGTATCTGTATTCTACTAGCTAAGTTTATTAACGCTACTATTATAGGTCACAGGTATAATACATGTATGATACCTGAAACTTGTGACCTATAATAATTGGTTCTGGGTATAATTTCTTAGTACCAGTTCGGCGACTGGTGACCTACATATGAAATTCTTGTTTAGTTCTTAGAGTTATGTAATAGAAAGCAGTTCAAACCAGGTGCCTCTTTATACCATACCAAATATGTATATACTATTCCAAATATTCTGAATATTTATAGCCTTAGAATAGTGGCAGCCACTTTCGGTGTAGCAGGTGGTATCTTATTTGAACACGGAAGCAATGATTGAATTAAAAAAAAAATCGCATAAGACAGCTTTAGTACTAAGACAGAATTGGCTGCAGATACTTTAGGAATGTACACATATGTTGTGGCAAGTCGTTAGCACGGCAGCAATTTTCTGTATAATTGGAAGGCCTACAATTTTTGACGCCCGTCTTGCAATCTTCAGCTTGTATTTACGTTCAAAAGTACGTCTACAGTTACTTCACGAAAATGCTTGTTTCCATAAGACTTGATTAAAATATTTTAAGCAGCATATTTTTCATCCAGCCCAGTTTGTTACACGAAAATATCTGTTTCTTTAAGACTTGATTAAAATATTTTATCCAGCATAATATTTTCATCTAGACGCAGACGATTTAAAAAAGACAACTGCTTTAATTTCCTAAGCGTTTCATATGATACAAATCAGATGCCAAAAGTTGAATGGTATATTTAAGATTATAGATATGAGGAGACAGCTCATTTGAATCTTAATATAATCTTGAAAGTAGCAATTCCGTTGAATGACGCTGTTCTGATGTCGCATCGTGATTATCAAATACTGCATTATTCATTTTAAATTAAAAGTAGTTTAACGCAATTGGTGTCAGTATAAAATGTTGCAAAAGAGATTTGGATAAAGAATGCGATGCTAAGCCAAAATTATCAAATTGTACTTACACTTCTTTTTTCGAGACAGCGCCCGCTCTACACCTGTATCGTGCGTTTTAACGAAAATGAAGCCAGTGGACACAAGAAACACCCATTTGAAACAACAGGTATCAGAGCAAAACTGGCCGCTTAAAAGGTTTAAGCGGCCAGTTGTCGTGCCCATCATAAGTGCAGTCGACTAATATTAATCACAAAGTTCTCGGATCAATTGCCGGTTCAATTAAAATTCGGTATTATAATAAAAGCAAGCAAGGCAAGGTCATGTTACGGGCCTTTGCGTCTATAAACGTTTGGTCAAAATTTGTTCAGTATTTGTTGTGGGAAAGAAACAAACATCCTTACAAAGTAAATAGTAAGAATAGATAGTTGTAGGATTTAGATACATCAAGCACGCATCATTCAAACATTGCACTTAGTTTCATTTTGTGATGAATGACCATTATTTTTATTAAACCCACATTTGTTTACAAAGAGTCTCAGTGCCAAGCACGGTCCTTAATATAAAATTGATATCTTTTTATAATGAATTTGATTGAATAAAATTACGTGCTCCGAAAACCTAGAGCATCGAATTGTTTTAAAGTATGTTTTAAAATGAGCATTTAAATTCTTTAAATGTCTGAGTAAAACATTTTCATTAAAATGTTTTCCAGAGAAAACAATTCTTTTTTATTTTTCATAATAGTCCAAGATCCCAGGGCCGCCAGACCTTACTTATTTTCTCAGAAACGAAATGTATAGAATAATGTTGTGTTAGTATGTGCTATGTTAATGTAGTGTTAGTATTGTTATTTAGTTTTACATGACATATTTGAAATTATAGTTATATAAGCGACTGCCAGTTTTCCTATGGTATCAGTTCGAGCACACAATTGGATGGTTAATGACTTGATTTATATTTCGGGTACTGTATTAACATTTTAATTGGTTAGGAAGTGCTTACTAATGTATAAATGCGAAATTATATTTTTTTTTGTCCTTCTTTCACGTCACAAGGGATCGTTAGGACGTTGCAGAGTGACATACACACTTTTTATTGAAAAGCCGGGGACGAAGTCTAGTATTGCATAAACCATTAAAATATTGCCTACAATATTTTCGGTAGTTATTATTGAGTTTATCGCGTTCATACACACGAAAAAAGGACTTAATTTTATAATATGTATAGATTAGGTTTACCTATAAAAGGTAGTACAATCTATTCATATTATAAAATTAAGTCCTTTTTCGTGTGTATGAACACGCGAACTAAAACTACTAAGTTTTAAGTAGTCCACTACTTATTAATTAATCTAAACCTTAGTAATAAGCGCTTTAGCGACAGACCCACTGTTTTCGCAACAATAGAATAGATGCGATAGGAAGAGATAGATAATGATTTCAAAGCGTAGTATCTACCGCTCATTTTGCTCCAATACCAGTGGAAACAAGACCAATAACAAAGACATGTCACTCGGTCCAACTAATAACACCGACGCCTCCCCAACAGAAACTAATGTAACTAAAACTGATAATAATAGTGGATTGCAGTTACTTATGAATATTTTTTATTAACATTGTCTATATACGAGTATGTATGTAGTTTATTTTTTTTTATTATTCAGTGGTATAGGTAATTACTGCTTGCCCCCCACGTTAAGCTGTCAGTCTCGGTTGTCATGAAGTTCTTTGACAGTTGTTATGGGGAGTCAGTAACGCTGAATAAACCGACACTAGTCTAAACCTTGGAATATTGTTACCCCTGACGGCAGTACTGTAGCACTGTGTAAAAGCTTATATTTAGTCAACTCTGGTTGGACTAAATATAAGCGGACCCTGGAATGCAACTGGAATAACGCTAGAAGGATGATGAATAATGTGACATTGAAACGATCACAGTTTGAGCAATTTCTTCAGCGTAGGTATGTCGACTTGTTATAATTGAGCGCTACAATGTACTTTGGTTCCCCATTCTAAAGGCAGCGAAGGTGAAATAAAAGCCAACACATAACCTGAACGTAGGCAATTTATTCCAAAAAATCCTGGCCTTATATAATGGTCGCGGAAACGACCATTATATAAGACCATTCATGAACCCGCAGAGGTATAAAATTTAAATTCATATCAAATGCTCAAGTCAAAACTAATGGGTATTTCCAGTTCATCTAGAATCATGAAATTTGGCATAAAGCAACGTTTTATAGCACATAGGAAAAATTTTGAAAACCTTAAATTTTTAGTTACTTACATCACATATTTTTTTTAATAATCCCTCCAGAACCCTCGGTGCGCGAGTCCGACTCGCACTTGATCGGTTTATTTATTATATAAGAGTAGAGAGAGAGAATAATAATAATATTTGTACATAAACAAAGAAAGTAAGTGTATTTTATATAAACCGAATTATACATAACAATTATTACTGTTTGTTTAACCCGACCATTTTATAAGTGATTCGTATCCCCGTGATCCATTTTTACCCAATCTCTCCGATTGGGTAACAGTGGATCTCTGGGTACAGTGGATAATTCACTATCACTCAGTATGTGTTACGCTTAGGTACACAATCAAACGTGTTTTTGCCGCCTGTCCATCCCTCTCCCTAACGTTCTAATCGTCAACGTAGTGTCAAAGGTGGAAGTTGCGCTGCTACACTCCACTCAGTAAGTATGTAACAAAAGTATTTTTCACGTGGTTTTGAAATTTGTTTTATATCTGAGTGAATAAGAAATCTTAATGTTTTTATTGCGTCGTAGGCTTGTTATATCCTAAGTCTTATGTAAACTCCGTAATTTTCTTTGCGATAGGTAGTTTTTATTTTTATGATATTTTTATTCCATACTCGCCGTTGGGTCACAGTGAATCATTTCGTTTTGGGTCACATTTGATTGCTGATTCTTTGTGACTTGTGGAACTGAAATAACAAAGGCAGAATTTGGTCTGGGTTGCGACCTTAAACTTCATATTCTTCAGGAATGACGTCACG
This sequence comes from Euclidia mi, assembly GCA_944739405.2. NCBI lineage: Eukaryota > Metazoa > Arthropoda > Insecta > Lepidoptera > Erebidae > Euclidia > Euclidia mi. Next base: position 90,391,458 of record OX123185.2, on the reverse strand, counting down.
GACGTTAAGTCAGCCATAAGCTTTTCATAGTCTATTTGTGTTTATAAAATAAAAAACAGTTTAATTTATACCCATTTATTCGGCAAAGCATTGGTTTCAGTGCAGTACATAACAACAACTGTTATACAACAGTAATGTGCAGTGGAAATTCTAAAAACTAACTAAAACTAAATACTAAATGAAAGTGACATTAATTCTACCCTAAATTAAAAGAGTTATAGTGAAAATCTGGAAATACTAAAAAAACTTACAGTGCCTAGTGTTGAAAGTGTGCGGACTGCCAACCCTAGTATTTGCGTGGGCTGTCTGTCTCCTCGCGCCATAGGACACACTTGTAAACACCATAGATTTAAATATTGGTGAAAGCGACATCTATTGGTTTAGCCCTGTACTCATACAGCTGAGATAACACTGAGTGCTGAATAGGTTCTGGAATACCGCCATCTATTAGTCTACGCGCGAAATTAACAGAGATCGATATCGCTCAACATCTGAATAATTGTAACGATGCCGGGATTAAAGTGTGGTGCTTGTAGTAAGTTTATGACACCAGCAGATGGCGTTAAATGCAATAAATGCAACATTGTATACCATCGTCAGTGTGTGGCCTTGCCACAGACGGGTACTCCAGCTGCAACATGGTACTGTCCTGAGTGCAAAAGAAGGACAAAAGTTCTACCTCGGACTGACGAAGTCTCGTCGATTAAGTCGCCGTCTATAAATGAAGCTGTCACGCAGGAGACAGTCGCTGACATCGGACAGGAGCTGAGCCGCTTTCGAGACGAACTGCGTTCTGTAAGGGAAGAGTTCCAGGCTTTCCGAGCTGAGATGGCGGAACTGAGGACTCTTAGCGCTCGTGTTGACAGCCTGGAGAAGCACGTTGAACTCCTGGAGCAGTCAAACAGTAGTCAAGCAAGGACGTGTTCGACAGAATTTGATGCGGTCGTAAAACAACTGAAGCTCGATCTCAATGAACGTGACCAACAACTCCTTGCCAACGATATTGAGATCACAAACATCCCAGAGAGCAACGGTGAAAACCTTATTCACACTATGGGTCTCATAGCTACCAAACTGGGTGTAGCTATTGAGGACCGAGACATAGTGAGTATACATCGTGCTGGCGGGCGACATCTCAATGTGACTAACTCATCGGGTCCTACTGAAAGCCGCCCGCGTACCGTAGTCGTCCGACTTGTACGGAATGACATGCGGAACACCATATTGACAGCGGCTCGAGTACGTCGTGGTGCTGACACATCTGGTCTAAATCTCCCCGGACAGCCAAAGAGATTTTACATCAACGAGCGCCTTACCAAGCGAAACAGGGCGTTATTTCGTCAAGCGAGGGAAGCCGGGTTGCGTTGTGGGTGGAAGTTTGTCTGGACCAACAGAGGCCGAATATTTGCCCGGAAAACACCCGGCGACGACGTCTGCCCCATACGCTGCGAGGCTGACATTGTGTCCACGTTTGGCGCCGAAACTGAAACGCAAAATGAAACAAAATAATAGTTCGTATAATTTTTATTTGCAGATTCTTACTTACTATAATAACATACATATCTGGTTTTTGTTGAACATACGCATTATTAACATTATGATAAATGCCAAGAATATATTACTAAATAATTTCAGATTAGGTACATTATTATTTAATATCGTCATTCCAATTTTTATATTTTATTTTTCTGTGTGTATGAGCACTATGCTACTAAATTGTTTTTTATGTACATTACATAATAATTTCGTGTGTTATTTACAATTGCAATATTTACAACTGCATATCATGTATCAATGACGAAAAATAAATTGTTTAAGTTAGGTCTGTTCAATGCGGGCTCTCTTGCTACTGGACAAGATGAATTTATTTTGGCTATGCTTTACCACTCGGTGGATATAATGGCAATAAATGAGACATGGCTACGAGTGGGAGAGGAGGGTCGAGCTCCGGCTGTGCAGGGTTACCACCTTAAACATGTACCTCGTCCGCTGAGTGTACGTGGGGGACGTGGTGGGGGAGTAGCGTTTTATGTTAAGGATGGTGTACGTGTTCGTGTATTGGCTCATTCGGAGGATGCACAGGTCGAACAATTATGGTTGAGCATAACATTAAATAAAAAGAAACTTCTTGTTGGCACCGCGTATCGGCCACCATGGCTAGATCTGACTTGTTTTATTGACTCCATGACAGCGAGTATTAGCGCCTTGGCCCCATACGACAATATTATACTACTAGGGGACTTTAATGTCAATATGTTAGATAAGCACACATCCAAATATAGGCAGCTGGTAGATTTTATAAATTATTGTGGTCTTGAGCAGATAGTGACCACGCCGACACATTTCACTCAGGAAAGCTGTTCACTTATAGACATCATTTGTACAGATGCCCGTCATAGAAATGTATGTGTGGATCATGTTGTTGAGCTGGGCCATCACTCTTTTGTCAAATGTGAACTTATAATAAAAAAAGACAAACCCCAGTCAAGAATAGTGAAATATAGACCACTCAAAAATATAGTTTTTGAGAACTTCGCTAGCGACCTGAATTCTATTCAATGGGACTATATATGTGGGGCAGGGAATGTCGATATTATGGTATCTGTGTTTACTCAATGTATTATACAGCTTTTTGACGCACACGCCCCTTTAATGGTTAGGGTTTTTCGTGGCCCTGCAACCCCGTGGATAACAGACACGATAAAATTAATGTTTGGCCTGCGTAATGACGCGCGTAATCGTTACTACGATTCTAAAATGGACAGCCACAAAATTTATTACCTCCAACTGAAACGTCAAGTCAAGGAATCCTTGCATGCCGAAAAAACAACCTATTTTAATAAGCATATAAATGAAAAAATACATGATCCCAAAAGCTTGTGGAATAATTTGAAGACACATGTATATCAATCTAATCAGGGGACTACTTTGCCATGTCATTTACATGATCCAAATGCAATAAATACCGCTTTCCTGGACGTTCCTGGCAGTCCACATGTGTCAATTTCTCAATTAACCTTCTTTGAATTTCATAGTTACGGAAAATCAGGGTTCTCACTTAAAACTGTAGATCAAGAGGTTATTTTGAAAATAATTAATGATATTACTACAAACGCTCAGGGAATAGACGGGATCTCCATAGAGATGTTGAAGCTCACACTACCACAAAGTCTTTCTGCAATAACAGATATAATAAATACTTCCATCAATACCAATACGTTTCCTGAACTTTGGCGCTGTGCAAAGGTCTTGCCATTACCTAAAAATAACAGCCCTCGAACTTACAAAGACCTGCGTCCGATAAGCATATTGCCTTGCTTATCCAAAGTTCTGGAGCGGGTTGTATATTTACAAATGATGGAATATCTGGAAACAAGCAACATTCTCCCTGAATTACAGTCCGGTTTCAGACGGGGACGCGGTACGGCAACGGCTCTAGCGGATGTGGTAGGTAATATAATTGAAGCGCGGGACAGGGGGGAGGGTACTATTCTGACATTATTGGACTACTCCCGTGCTTTTGACGCCATAAATGTGCCACTGTTACTTTCAAAATTAAAATACTATGGTTTTAGTGAAAGCGCAGTCAAATGGTTCCATGGATATTTGAATAACAGATCGCAGTACGTCGAGATTCAGAAGGAGGATGGTTGTTCAATATCATCCCCTCCCCAATCTGTATCCCGAGGAATTCCACAAGGTTCCATCCTTGGACCTTTGCTGTTCATCATCTATACTGCTGACATAACAAAATGTTTGACAGATTGCCAATACCATATGTACGCGGATGATCTACAACTGTATGTGTCATTTAAATCGGAAGACACCACTGCTATGGCTTTGAAGATCAATAAAGTTCTGAGGGAGGTGGTCAGATGATCTGAGGATAATTCCCTGGTTTTAAATCCACTCAAGTCTAACTATATGATACTGGGCAGTAAAAAACAAATAAAAGACATTTTATTAGCTAATCCTGTTATAAAAGTTAAAGGGGTTGAAATATCAAGAGTGGATTCGGCATGCAACTTAGGCTTGATAATAGACCCGGAACTTCACTTTGAAGCGTATGTAAGTAATGTTGCAAAACATTGTTTTTATAGGTTAAAGTTACTTTATAGGTTTAGAAGTTATTTAAGTGTTGCATTGCGGAAGAGGTTAGTAGACAGCCTGGTACTAGCAAAATTTAACTATATGGATGTTGTGTATGGTCCATGTCTACTGTCTAGAACCACCCGATTGATACAACGGGTTCAAAATGCTTGTGCCAGGTTCTGTTTCGATATCCCACGTCGTAGCCATGTCACACCATACATAAATCAAGCCAATATTTTAAAAATGGCGGGGCGACGACAGCTTCACCTGGTTACGCTATTATTTGGAGTTGTAAACACACAAAAACCGATGTACCTGTTTAATAAATTAAGTTGGAGACAGGACCACTATTCGTACTCCACTCGTTCCACTTCCAATCCGCTCACAATGCCAAAGTATAAAACAACAGCATTTCGGGGCTGTTTCAAATATGCCGCCACGCGTTGCTGGAACGATTTACCTCCTTCATTGAGATCACTAAAAACAAAAACAAGTTTAAAATCTCACTTAAAAAAATATCTTTTATCAAATCAATAAGTTATAATAAACATAAAAAACACAGTGTTACTTACGTAATGGTTGTGATCTGCGGACGAGGTAGGTATGTCGACGTTTGGGCGTCACGAGGCGGCTACTCGATAAATTATTATTATTTATCAGCATTGTATCAATTAGGCCTGATGGTTGGAAGTGTGACGAATTTTATTGATGCAACAGTTTGTGGTTGATGGATGTGGAACTGATAACACTAATATAGGTACTTCTTTTATAAATAACAAACTGTCCCTTTGTACTTTGTAAACAATGATTACATAAGCGCACCGCGCGCGAGCTAATGCGGTGGCTGTATGCCACCTATATGCGACGCGCAACGCGCCATCCTGCGGACCGGTCGCCCACGACCGCGCCGCTGCATAAACATTATGCGTTGAAAATAAAATCCATGGATTCGATGTGATACATGCGCCGACTTAATTACGAAGTAATTGAGTCGGCGTATGTATTATGTTATTATATTTTAATATATTGTTCTTAATACTTTTTTATCCTGTTTTTGTGTAATAATAATTCTTTTGTTGCCTAGATACACATGAGTATATAGGTACTACTCATGTGCTATAATGTACCTATGTATATTTTATTTTTAAGTTTTTCTTTTATGTTTTTCATTAATTATTGTGCTCTTTAACGTCCGTGCGGTATTTAAGGTGCACACAGAATAACAGCGTTGTATTGTGGACACTACCACAATGCAACAATATAGCTGAGTGTGCACCTATCTGTCACAGAATACTGTTATGCCTTGTGATGTCTTATCTTATATACCTATGTTATACCTTTCCAGTGTCTGTGACAAATAAACAGTTTTTCTTTCTTTCTTTCTTCTTTCATATGAACAAAACAATTTTCTTTTTCTACGATTTTTTATATTTTCACTTTGTCTCGTTAAAGCTGGAGTATTTAATGATGATAAAAAGCATGCCAATTGATTACGAATACTTTATTATTTGACTGTTGCCATAGACAATGGTGGGACAGGAATAGACGTGAGTGCTATATCCATATCGATTATTAAATAAATAATCGATACGATCGACCTTTATAGAGTTGGTTTGGTTTAAAATACAGTTATTTAATATTTCATTATCATTATATCAATAAGCTAATATTTTTGAAGCAAAATAACGTTTAAATCAAATAAAAACGTCACAGCATCTTTTTAATGTTGTATCGATTTCACATAAAATCGATTTAAAATGTGCAGCTCTGCTTTTGTCTTTGGCTGTGACAGTTAGATGCTACAAAATACTTCCGCGTTTTGATGTCAATCTGACATATGTCATTTGATAATTCAAACGTACCTACCTACATTGTTTAACTTTCATACTATAACTTTCCTTTTACCTACATTGTTCATTCTTAACTAAAAATTCTAATACCGATATCTTCTTTTTCCACCTTTCCTGAGTGAAAATATAATCATTTATAGACTCTGTTACTTACGCCAAATATTTTGATATATTTTTTATTATTATACGCTTCAATTTAATTTCAGACATTTTGATGTATGGAGATCTGCCATTGTCCTTTATTCGTAATTTATTTTCATGGAAAGTGCACTGAAAATCGAAATCATTTCAGCTTAAAGCCCATGTTCGCAGCTGTACCGACCACAACATTTGTTAATGTATGTCAATCGATAGGACAAATGCTATCAAATATCTAGGTGTACCTACAGATTGAGGAGCATCTCAATTGGCATGCACAAATCAACTCCATATCAGCCCGTGTAAGAAAATTAATGCCAATATTAAAAAAATTAGGCAATCGGCAGACCACGAAACTGTTATGCTAGTTTACACTGCACTGTGTCAATCTATTTTAACATACTGCCTACCGGTCCGGGGTGGTACAGACAAAACCTCCTTACTTCGGTTAGAGAGAGCACAAAGGGCAGTTCTAAAGGTCATCCTTGGACGACCCTTTAAATATCCATCTTCCAAGTTATACCAAGAATGTAAGGTACTAAGTGTGAGACAATTATATTTACTTCTGACAGTCCTTCGTAAACATTCAATATGCAATTTCAGTCACAATAAGTCCAACGGTAGGATTAAACATAAAGTATTCCAAATTGATAAATTCTGTACTACTTTTGTAACACAGCAATACTACATAAGAAGTTGAAAAGTTTATAGTTTATAGTTCCTTAACATATCCCAGCTCACTAAGCACGTAGTTAAAAGCAAAATAAAATATTTTCTGTTAAACCTAAATTATGATGAAACCGAGGATTTACTAGCTGATAAATATAAACAACCACAAAACAATAAATAAACACAATACAACAACACATAAACACACATACACACACACTCTCACTCACACACACACACCACACCACACGCCATGCACACTCACATGCTAATTCTATATACCGCACATTCTTACATACATATACTAGCACTGATCGCAACCAAACGCACACACGATTCAACAATTTAAATTTGTAAACGTTTACCATGCTGTGTTGCCTTAATTGTCAAGTCCGTATTGGCGTTTCTGATATCCTAAGATACAGGAATATAATCCTAGTTTAGGAGTCTGAGATCTAATCTGTTGTTTTAAGTTTTTTTAAGCCTTACTATTGTAAACAAGAATTCAATGTACTTTTATGAATTATTTGTATTTTGTTATGTGGGCTTACAGTGTCAATAAAGATTTTTATTGTTATTATTATTACAGCTATCGGGTTAGAATATGCATTATATAGTAGTGCAATTCATAAAATATTTACAGATAAACAAGAAAAGAATATAGTCGATTATATTGTTAAGTGGAGTCAAATGTTCTATATGTGAACTTACTATTGTAAACGTTCGACGTCTAATTTATGAAGTACTGATGTCGAATAAAATTCAAATAATTTATTTTGTGAAATATGGGTATTACAAGTCTTAAAAGCAAAATAACTTAGTATCACCATATTCAACCTTAACGGCATGCAAAAATTTGACAAAATGTCACAGAGTAGGCAGCATAATGTTCACAATATATAGAATAATCGCCAATAAAATGGATTGCGCAGAATACCAGTGTTGCGGCTTAATAACCGCAACGTATACTGAGCGTTGTCCATTTTCTGGCACTGATGAGACACACACTTCCACGTCTTATTTAAAATTTAATTTATAAATAAATTTATATGATTATAGATTGTTCACTGAGTCACTGACAATAATTTATTATTGTATATCAGCAGCACCGTTTCCGCTTTCTATCGATTCGTTCGATTGGTCGGCCGGGTACGCATAGGGTTGCCAGTGACCAGCAATAATATTCTACCAATTAATAATCTATGATCAGAAATAAAATGATATTATGTTACTTTTGTGTTTTTATATTCTGTCATAATTTAGTCTAGTGCTTTAAGTTTGTAATATCTTATTTTCATTTTTTTGTCTACTTTTTAAGTGTGTGCCATTGGTGACAGAAATAAATATTTATTTATTTATTTTTTATTTATTTTAATAAGTATTCCAAACTGAACAAATACAATTAATAGTTAAGAAATGTTATGTATGTCAAATAATCAAAAATAGCTCAATACCATAGAAATAAGTCAACTGAGTTAGGTAATATAAATTCAAAATGTCAATCATCAATAATATTATAATATACAATACAAAGTAAAATAATGTTTCGATTTTAAGTGTTGTTACAATCATGTCCTAGGTCTTGTCATAAAGGTAATTTCGACCTCGCCTTTACATCTTAGTAGTCCTTACTAATTTCATTAAACACTTATCTTAATACGAAACAGAATCGGATAGGCTGCAAAGGCTTGATATTCGCAGAAATGACCTACCAAGCATAGTTCATCCAAGATTATATATTGTGCAACATGGCACCAGAGTCCAAGCCGTTACTTTATTATTATCTTAATATATAAAATCCTTGCGTTACTGACTGACTGACAGACACGCTACAGCCGAAACTATTGGGCGCAGGAAGCTGAAATTTGGCATGTATGTTCCTTGGGGACCGCAGGGGTGCACTAAGAAGGGATTTCCCGAAATTTCCACGGGATCGCCCAAAACGGGTAAATTTAATAAAAATGCAGGCGTAGCTGCTGGCGTCCTCTAGTTTATTTATAAAATCGTTACTTTATTTAAGAAATTACCTTTAGATTTGAAAGTTATCGTAAACCACAAAATATTTAATAGTAGGCTTAAAGCATATCTCCTAAAAAAATGTTACTATAGCGTAGAGGAGTACATAAAAGAAAAAAAAATATGAGTCTTATGCATATAAAATAATAATGGCTGTGTAACTTGTGTATATTGTAATATCTTTATTTTGTGTATATTTTTAGTTATTAAGGTTTTGCCTGTATTTATTTTCAACACGAATGTAAGTTTGCTATGAAATAAATGTCTTATGTCTTATTCTTATTCTAACAGCATAATATGCTTTATCAATTAAAAAAGAAAACAATTCTTTTTTAAATTTATTTACACTATTTGCCTGTCGAACACTTAGAGGAAGATAGTAAAAGATTTTAGGAGCCATTACAAAAACGCTATTGTGATATAGTGTAGTTTTACTAGGAACTAGATAATAATAATATAATAATATTCTACCACATTCACACAACACCATCATCTAGTCCCAAACTAAGCAGAGCTTGTACTATGGGAACTAGATAATGGATAAACATACATATATGTATACTTTTTTTTGTAACTACATACATAATATACATAGAAACACCCAGACCAAGATAAACATCCATGTTCACGCACACAAATGTTTGGCATGAGCGGGAATCGAACCCGCTACACCAACCAGCCGTCAAGATGTAGTTTATCTGCACTTCGCTGACTACTAACTTTAGAAAATTTCACAATATTTGCTTTGGTAAAAACTGCAGTCTCATAGATGTACAGACAAGGCACTGTCAGAATCTTTAATTTCTGAAAATACGACTTACAACCATCTAGTCTGTGCAGTTTGCAAATTGCCCGTATGCACTTCTTTTGTGCTACGAAGACACGCTCTATACCAGTAGCATTACCCCAGAATATGATACCGTATCTTAAGGAAGAGGCAATCAATCCATGATATGCTGTGAGTAACACTGATTGGTTCACTGTTTTGCTTAATATGTGCAATGCGTACGACTGTTGATTTCCTTTACTACATAATTTATCAATATGGTAAATCCATTTTAACTTGCTGTCAATATTTTAACCAAGAAATTTTGTAGCATTCATTCTTTTATCTTAGTTCCTTTATAATGTATGTTCATAGTTTCGTTATTATTATTGTTCTTTTGTCCAAATCTCAAATAAAAGTATAAATAAAAGTACCAGATAAATGGCAAGGAACTAAGGTATTGAGTATCTGTTTAACCTCAGAAAAAGATATAATGGATTACCTTTGCGCACTCTCAGTCGATTCACTGTCACCCGTGCAATGATCCAAAGTGACCCATTCCCGGGACTCAGTGGATCATTTCCCATTTTTTTATAAAGTCGTTGTATATTATAACTTCATGTACTAAAAGCCTTCAATTGCCTTTTTCTTTAGAGATTAATGACTAATACTATGATTTAATTTCAGAGATTAATAATTCAGGCATAAACTTTCCAGTTGCACTGTTGGAAAAAGAAGTGATCCACTGTTACCCACTCTCCCCTATGCTCTTTTACAATCAAAACTTATACAATAACATTTTACTCGGTACATTAAAATACGACCAAATTTCAGTTTAGCAAAACTTTTTACAGCGATAAGGCCTTTGATAGACTAAAGTAATAAAAAAATTGCAATTTAATGCATTACTTAGGAGTTTATAAATAAATAATATTGTAAAATGTTTATCTTAATTTTATCTTTTTTTTTAAATGGCTATAAGTACAACATGTACTTGAGACACACAATAAGTGTGTCCCTAAATAAGAAATACTTATTTAGGGACAAAGTGAAAAGTGTCTTCACAGAATGATTTCAGTGTTTGTATAATTATACTCATAACGAATATACATAAACTTAATTTGTTCGAATCGATATTAAATTTTTATTTTGAAATTGCTTATTATTTTACATGATATCACAAAAAATAGTAAAGACTCAAATACGGGATTTAGAATTCCTGTAGCACTAACATTACAGAACGTCTCAATTCATATACAATTCATACCAAGGTAGCGCGCCTCTACTCTACTCAAAAACTACTTTAAGGAACAGTTTCCCTAAACCTTACACTACTTCTTACATATTTTATACCACCTTTGCCTACTTCTCGTTTTCATTTAAAAAAATATGATCTCATACAAAAATAGACAAACGTTTTAAGCATTAATATTTGATTGTCGAATCTCATCCTCATACCTGGCGTGCCTACAATCCTAAAAAGTATCTTCTAGAGAATAAAATTCTACTTTCACAAACATATTGCTTCCTTAGGACACATGTAGACTGAAATATCATTCCTCTTTGTCAAGAACCTGACGGAGCACTCGTTCCGTTTACAATTTAAGAAATAAAGGATACAAAATAAATGCCTAGTACATTGACGGATAAATGTGCAAACATCGCACATAAGTTTACTCGAGCATTTGATACTAGTCGTAGATTTTGGAAGGCAATTTGAATTTAGTGTATATATACATTTCGAGAAAAATACCACATCACATGCTCTTCTAACGTGTGCTTTTTTTAAGGATGTCTCCAGTCTGTTCAGAGAACAGAATAAATTTGATGAGAGTCAATGAAGCAAGAAAGATATGTCAGGATCGTTGCAAAAGGCGTTCCGTAGTCTCTGCTTCCGTCTATGTATGTATGTATGTGCTACATCACGTACACAATAATATTCATGTATCATACAGGATACATATTGATACAATTGTGCTTTAGTCAAAGTGAAGGCCTTTATTTTGTTTAAAATTTTCGACTGCTGTCTCAAAGCAAATTTTCCAAATTCAACGGAAGGCATCGATTCAGCTAAAATAAAACGCGGTGTTAAAAAGGAGCCTTCACCGTAACAAAGCAATTGCTATCATGCAAAGAGGCAGATTAAAATACATCTTAACCCTATAATTGTTTTTAGTGATATCGCCAGTTTAACCACTGTGAAAAGAAGTCGATCCACATTCTCACCATTTGTAACTGTAATTCTTGTGATTCTTAAGAAGAAATAAGACATCCGAGACCTCCTGCTGATATCGACAGAGAAACCTCTGTCGATATCAGCATAGAAATTTCACAAAAAATCTAAATCACAATGCAGTATTTCTTACCTTTGCCTTTAAATTCATCATCGTCCTAGCGTTATCACATTTGCATCCATGACTCATACGCCTAGGAGCCCGGGGTCCACTTACTGGTCTAAGCAGATTTGACAGAATACCTCCAATACTTTTAATTCCTTCGCCGATACATTCTTAGCTAGGAGCATTTCTGTTATATTTTATCTGTATTTTGTGAAACTGATATACTTCGACGTAGCCTTACTGTAAGATATAGAACCTACTGGTTCTTATACAAGGTTATATAGCGGGTCTTACTCGCGATAAATCTTATATTTAAGGCATAAAGACCTCGGTTTTTGCCAACGTTTCGGCTGACTTGCTTCAGCCGTGGTCGCGGCGGGACTGGTGAGCTCAGCGCCGTCCTCGTGTTGTGCGGCTTTTGGCACCTACCCTCACTGGATTTTTATTTTTGTTTTTAACCGCACTGTCGGTACCTCGACACACTACACTAATGACGTCTACAAACTGTTGAGCTGTATCATTGCAGCGGTGTTTACACTTATTGATGACTGGATACCAAAAATAATCCAACCAACACTACACAATAGCAATCCATTTAATTCCGAATAACACATTAATTCAGGACGTCAAGTCAAACAACGTACCATCGCGCATTTTTGTGTTAAAACTCCAATAGACAACAGATATTAATTGGCTCAGACTAGTCTGACACCGGAATGGAAAATGAAGCGATTTAATAAAAAAGAAGCTACTATATTACTTGTAGTTCAGTCATTCACCCTAAGACACCGACACAAAGCATTTTTGCAATAAAATATGGACCACATTATTCGAATTTTATTGAAAGGAGTTCGGTGAATTTATCGGGTAACTGGCCCTTATTTTTTATAGATATGTACATATTTCAGAGTTTTCTGTGGGTGTATTTTTAGTGATTTCTATCCTTACTATAAAACTCCAAACTACCATGATTCCCAAGAACTACTAGTAATATAATTATAATATATCATTTGTGCCCTTAACGACCCGTAGAAAGAAAAGAACCAGTAGTAAACGATTTTAAACTTTCGCGATTAGTATATATTATACAAGGTTATATAGCGGATCTTACTCGCGATAAATCTTATATTTAAGGCATAAATACTTCGGTTTTTGCCAACGTTGCGGCTGACTTGCTTCAGCCGTGGTCGCGGCAGGACTGGTGAGCTCAGAGCTCAGCGCCGTCCTTGTATTGTGCGGGTTTTGGCACCTACCCTAACTGGATTTTTATTTTTGTTTTTAACCGCACTGTCGGTGCCTCGACACACTACACTAATGACGTTTACACACTGTTGAGCTGTATCATTGCGGCGGTGTTTACACTTATTGATGACTGGATTCCAAGTTGTTGATAATCTAAATCCATCCTCCCGGTTGAAATTCTTGTGTTTTTTTATTTCAACCGCTTCACGCACTATCCTGGAGTAATAGTGACGTTCGGTGGACAAGACCTGTGGTTGATGTAGTTCTATCCAGTGGTTTGGTCCAGACTCCAATAAATGTTCAGCTATAGCGGACTTATTTACTTTTCGATTTTTCACAGCTGCGATATGTTCTTTGACCCTTTCCGCAATTGTTCGCTTGGTCTGTCCGATATAGGAACTACCACAACTGCAATCGACCTTGTGGATGCCTGGCGTCTACAAGTTTCAATTTTAACCGGGAGGATGGATTTAGATTATCAACAACTTGGAATCCAGTCATCAATAAGTGTAAACACCGCCGCAATGATACAGCTCAACAGTGTGTAGACGTCATTAGTGTAGTGTGTCGAGGCACCGACAGTGCGGTTAAAAACAAAAATAAAAATCCAGTGAGGGTAGGTGCCAAAACCCGCACAATACAAGGACGGCGCTGAGCTCTGAGCTCACCAGTCCTGCCGCGACCACGGCTGAAGCAAGTCAGCCGCAACGTTGGCAAAAACCGAAGTATTTATGCCTTAAATATAAGATTTATCGCGAGTAAGATCCGCTTTATAACCTTGTATAATGTATACTAATCGCGAAAGTTTAAAATCGTTTACTACTGGTTCTTTTCTTTCTACGGGTCGTTAAGGGCACAAATGATATATTATAATTATATTACTAGTAGTTCTTGGGAATCATGGTAGTTCGGAGTTTTATAGTGTCGCACGAGTGATCGATTTTCACGGGATAGCCGGGATCGATCACTCGCCGAGCAATAAAAAGAGATGCTTAGGTTGTCTTACGGGAAATAAATAAAAATATCACCAGGACAGATTAAACTCGCGTTGTATTCCAGATTCACAATTTTGATTAACAAAAGAACCGACACTAGGGGTTAACCGGCTAGATAGTTATCCAGGGCGTAGGTCGTAAGTTAACACTCCACAGGTCCACGGATGGATACTCAGCTTTTCGTGTCTCCCAGCAGAAGCAAGCTCCAACCACGTGTGTCGCCGGCATATATACGGTCGGCAAGCGGGTGAGGCTCCCCACCGCAGTGCGTCATCGCAGTGGGGCTCGCGAGCGCGGAGGCACGACGTCACACACCCCCCCCGTTAGGCCGGGATTTTCCCTAAGGAAAATTCCCTAGCCCAACGGGCGTAGCAGCCCTGAAGATACTCCCTGGAATTAGAGAAAACAGGGGCATGGGTACCTTGAACAAGTGACAACCCTATACGCTAATTAGTATACCTAAATAATAATGACCCACGCTTGCATTCTTCACGCGTACAACGGCAGTCTGAACTTGAACATAAACATTTATCATTCCTAATTCATCACACATACCTACAAGTAAATGCCAAGGCCAGTGTAATGGCCCAATAGCAAAGATAACAATCTATGGAGAAGCGCTTAGGGTAATTATTAGGTAATAATGGTTTGTAGATATAAGAACTTGATCTAGCCCTACGACTTAAAAATCTTGGGTTCGGCCTTTGCCACTAGATAAGTAAACTTTTTGAATATAGTTAGGTGTAACAACAAATTTTTCGTAACGATGAACAAAAGTAATATAAGCCTCAGACACGACCGGACCGCTCAATGTCAAAGGAAAGAATTTAATAAATATTTTGCTCTAATTAATACTACAACACGACCAGTAAACACCTTTTGAATGTAAACAATGGTGAATCATTAGTTAGGCATTTATTTATCGGCGCGTCGCTGAGTGAACGCGCGTGCGTCATAACGACAACTAGGTAGGTACGATTCGACTATTCCGAGCTCGCGACGCACGGTTAATTACTCTGAATGTTTATAAGGTACCTATAATAACAATTGATTATGGAATTTATACAGAATTAAGAATAACAACAGAACTTCAGAACAAGGCACAGCGAAAAACAACACGCCAATCAATATGCATTTATAGAAAATACACATGCGAGAATCGAACACTAGACCGATCCTACAACGACTTTTTAACCATTGAGCCATAACTGATAGTTAGATAAACAACAGATTCTTTGTAACAATATTACATGTAATAAACTTTGTTACCATTTATAACTGAAACATTTATTCATTTTATGTTAGCCTGTTTACATAAATCATTAACACAACACAATACATTATCTTGTGGGCTTCGACTCGAAAACATAAGAACCATTGTTGGCCTTCACAAATGATTATGTAGGTAATTATAACTTAGTGTAGATATGCGTCTTACATTGTTGTGTTTATGCTTTTATTATTCTTTGTAATTAATCAACTTTAGATCTTTGATGTGCCATTCTCCTAAAGGTTTACCGGCCATGTCGTTAAGTTTGTATACTAGAGGTGACTTTTTTGAGGCAATCTTACATTTAATAAATTTAGGCGCCAATTTCTTGCTAAAGTATTTATCCTTGTCACTAAGTAGAAACGTTCTGCGCCAAACTATATCACCGACATTGAATTCTGCCGGTTTACGGCGAAGATTATAAGATGAACAATTTCGTTGGTGGGCCGACAACAGAGCTGAATGTACCTTCTCGAAAATAGAGGATAAGCAGCCTAAAGTTTCGGCATAGCCGTCCCGTGGTTCGAGCACCATATTGGAATTAAATTCCTTGTCAATATACTGAGAACCACATGTTATGACCTCCCTACCAAAAACAAGGAAATTAGGAGAATAACCAGTAACCTCACTAACTGCGCAGTTAAGGGCGAACTGAACCTTAGTGATTAAAGTGTCCCAGATTCGATGATCAGATTCTATGAAAGTTGAAATAGCTGTAATAATGGTTTTGTTGTAGCGTTCAACTGAGTTAACGTGGGGAGTATACAACGGTGTAAAATGCAAATTTGGAATTTTATATTTTGACAACATACTTTTAAAGGTTGCGCTAATAAATTGTTTACCGTTATCCAAAACAATAGTAGATGGAATTCCATGCACCAAAAATACATTTTCCTCGAGAATTTTTGTTATCACTTCTGCAGTTGCCCGTTTAATGGGGAAAAGCAAACAATATTTAGAGAAACAACAACTGACCACAAATATAAAAGTGTTTTGTTTTCTGCTGGGGGGCAATGGACCAATCAAATCAATACTAATCGTCTGAAAGGGCTTTTGACATGATTTGGGTTTTCCCATTAGACCTAAATTTGGGTGGTTTTGGTGTTTATGGGTGATACAAGGTTCACATGAACTGACGAACTTGACAACATCGGAGTACATACCAGGCCAAAAGTAATTAAGTGCAAGACGTTTGTATGTCTTAAAGATACCCAGATGTCCAGCAGTGGGCGAAGAATGATTCTCCCTTAGAATGTCAGTTCTTTGGTCAGACGGAATAACCTCTTTCCATTGAAATTCTCTAGTGAGAGGGTTTAATGTTTTTTTAAAACAATACAATTTATTGTTTATTACTTGATAGTTAACAAAGGAAGTCGGAGAACTTAAACAGCCTTTATAGATATTTAAATACCAAGGATCATTAGTAGAAACTGGTAAATTCTGATTAGGATTAATATCTATATTTATATCATTAGCAATAGCAGAAACGGGTAAAGAGCGAGACAGAAAATCAGGTAAAACGTTATCGGAACCCCGACGATGACGTATTTCGAAATTATAGGAAGATAAGCGAACTCCCCATCTGGCTAACCGGCCAGTAGGGTTATTCAAGGTCAAGAACCATTTCAAAGCAGCGTGATCAGTGTAAACAATAAACTTTTTACCATTTTCAACATAACAACGCCAGTGTTCTATAGCAGATAGAACAGCCAGGGCCTCTTGCTCAGTGGCACTGTAATTTTTTTCTTGCTTACTGAGTGATTTGCTATAGTACGCTATGACTCTTTCCTCACCATTTAACCTTTGACAGAGGATCGCGCCAAGACCAAAATCGCTAGCATCTGAGTGTATTTCAAACGGTTGCGAGTAGTCAGGACAAGCCAACACCGAGGAGGAAATCAAACAATTCTTTAGGTTATTAAACGCCTCATTAGCCTCTGTCGTCCAGCAGAATGGAGGTGCGTTTTTACTTTGAGATGTTAACTTATTTAAGGGTGCAGCAATAGAGCTAAAATTCGGTATAAAACGCCTGTACCACGAGGCTGCGCCTAAAAATCGACGTACTTCTTTTCTATTAGAAGGAGTGGGATAATTTTTCATTGAATTAACTTTATCCGGATCGGGATGCAATCCACTAGAGTCGACAACATAGCCTAAATATTTTAGTTTATCTCTAAAAAATTGACATTTTTCGAGATTAATTGTTAAATTAGCGCTTTTTAGTTTATCAAGAATGCGTAATAAAAGAGTAATATGCTCGCTGAAGCTGGACGTGATACAGATTATGTCATCGATAAAACAGAAAACCTTATTTTCAAATTCTGGGCCATAAAATAAAATATCAACTAATCGTTGTTGAGTAGCTGGTGCATTCGTAAGACCGAAAGGCATTCTTTTGAATTGAAATGTGCCACGCGTGGGAATATAAAAGGCTGTTTTGCAACGGTCCTCTTCTTTAATTAATGTTTGCCAAAAAGATTTAGACAGGTCTAAACTAGACAAGTATTTAGCATCTCTCAGATTATCTAAAATTTCCGAAATATAAGGCAAGCTATAAGCATCTTTTTTTGTAACGGAATTTAATTTTCGACTGTCCAAACAGAAACGCAGTTCACCATTCTTCTTTGGTGTCAAAATGACCGGATTTGACCACGGGCTTTCTGATCGTTCAACAACATCCTCTGAGAGCATGTCGTCAAGATGCTTTATTAATATTCTTTGTTTATCGGGAGACATGCGATAAAATCTTTGCCGAATAGGGGGACAATCACCTGTATCAATTGAATGAGAAATAATATTTGTGCAACCGAGACCCCGCTTCTCGTATGAAATATCGGTAAATTTAGAAATAATGTTGTCAGCGGTAGCTCTCTGGTCGACTGTAAGATGATCATAAGAAACAAGATGTGTAGGGGGAACTGCCTGCAACTCCATTACTTGAGCGTCAGACTTGTTCACAATCAAAACAGACTCCAATTTGTTAGGAAATAGGCCAAAGCTTCGCCAAAAATCCATGCCAAGGATAAGGGAATTTTGAATCCCAGGTACAACATGAACTTCTAAGTTAATCAATTTATCCTGAAACTCGAAGGGTAGAAACACCGATCCCAAGGACTCAAATCGTTCACCGCCTGCTGTTATTAACCTTAAAGGTTTCGATTTATCCAAAACATTGTCTTTCAAAAATAAGTTATGCAAATTATTACCTAAAATTGTAACGCAAGATCCAGAATCTAAAAGACCTGTGGTAGGTATTCCGTTTAATTTTAGAGTAACGTAAGGTAAATATTCTACTTTAGAATTACGGATTGAGGAAATATGATAGCTATTAAAGAATTTTTTTAAAAAGTCTAACCAATTATTCCACTCTGTTTTATTACAATTAGTTGTATAATTTGATTTTCCACAATCCTTATTAACTAGTTTTTTGAAACTGTAGGGGTCGACTTAGATTTACAATTGGGGCAGTCTGACACCTTGAAACCCTTTGTGCCGCACTTAAAACAGATTAGGTAGTGTGGCTGACGGCAATTACGTAATGAGTGCGAATTGCATCTACAACGCACGCAAAAAGTTTTATTTATATTAGAAGTACTCGATACGGCGCTGACTTGTGGCACAGACTTGTATCTCGATGTATCGGCGACAGAGTTATATTTATTGAAGTTATTATGATTGTAAACATTTTTGTTTGAAGAAAAATTAGAAAACGGATAATTATACGCTAGATCGGGTGCTACAGTATTCTTTGAAACTTTAGGGGGTTCGGAAAATTGCTTACTGCGACTTTGGTAATTTTCGAAAAGACGACAAACTTCGACCAGACTATCAACGTCAACAACCTTTGCAGTGAGCAGACAATTAGTGTAACAAGGTCTAATATTATTTAGTAAAATTTCTAGCTTCTCCGAATCAGCGATAGGAGAACTAAGTCGCGAAAACAGACCGTGCATTTTTGCCACGTAAATAGTTATTGATTCGTTCTCGCCTTGTGAGCGCTGACGAATCTCCGTCATAAGACGGTAATCGTAGTTATGCGGACTAAAATCTCGTTTTAAAAGTTCGCAAAGTTCTAACCAAGTCTTTACGTTATTTTTAACAGAACGATACCAAACTAATGCGTCACCCGAAAATATTTCAAAAGCGAAAGACAACATCTTGTCATGTGGAATAGATCTACAGGACATAAATTCATCAATTTTTTCAATAAAAGATCTTACACATGATTTACCGTTAAATTTGAATTTACCTAATTCCGAGAAAAGCTTACGGTCGTAATTATAGGAAGTGTTTCCCTCTGCCACTGAGCAATCCGACCGCGAACTACGACGCGTGATTAATTGTAATTTCGCATATAAGTCATTAAATTTATTCCACACAGACTCAATTTTTTTAATATCAAGACTGCCGGTATCCACCCTATTCAGTCGATGAAAACAATGGTGAAGCACGGTTTCGACCTTCTGTTGAAGCTCGGAGGTATAGTTTGCTTCCAACATAGATAAGTGTCTATTTGATCTTAATAACGACTTTTCCACTTCAGCCACATCCTCCTCTGGTGGGAAGGGTGAAGATAATATATCCTCCGAGGGAATTTTAACTGAAAGTTTAGCGATTTGTTTGCGGGGATCGTCAGGCTTTGAAACGCCGCGTATTGTGGTCTCATATTCTAATTCCGCTTTAGTTAATAATGAGAAATTTATAATGTAAGCCATTATTACAAAACAATAATAGAAAATCTAAGTATTTACGCCGGTACTAGAAAAAAAATTAAATATCGCCAGAAAATCGAATACCGTGCTAAAAAAGCTGAAATACACTAAATTATACAATGGTGTGATGATTGGTAAAGGATTAAGAAAAATTACTTAAAGGTCACTCAAAGGTTGAATCACAATATTTTTTTTTTGCGAACACGAGGCACGTAGTTCAACGGCAAAGCGGTTAGAACCGGTTGGCGACTGGGCACGCTGCCCGCAGTGAAACGTGATTTTAGACCGACGTTAATTAAATCACCGTTATGTTATTTACACAGTTAAATTGCTTATGGCCAACCAAAATAGATAGAAACTGTACCTGTACGCAATTCACCACACCAGAATATATGCACACACAGGAGAAAAATATACAAGAGAAAAAGAAATTATTTCACTCACCTGTAAAGTGCTAACTTACGTTTTAAAAATATATTTAAAAATTCTATTGGGCGCCAATGTCGCACGAGTGATCGATTTTCACGGGATAGCCGGGATCGATCACTCGCCGAGCAATAAAAAGAGATGCTTAGGTTGTCTTACGGGAAATAAATAAAAATATCACCAGGACAGATTAAACTCGCGTTGTATTCCAGATTCACAATTTTGATTAACAAAAGAACCGACACTAGGGGTTAACCGGCTAGATAGTTATCCAGGGCGTAGGTCGTAAGTTAACACTCCACAGGTCCACGGATGGATACTCAGCTTTTCGTGTCTCCCAGCAGAAGCAAGCTCCAACCACGTGTGTCGCCGGCATATATACGGTCGGCAAGCGGGTGAGGCTCCCCACCGCAGTGCGTCATCGCAGTGGGGCTCGCGAGCGCGGAGGCACGACGTCACAATAGTAAGGATAGAAATCACAAAAAATACACCCACAGAAAACTCTGAAATATGTACATATCTATAAAAAATAAGGGCCAGTTACCCGATAAATTCACCGAACTCCTTTCAATAAAATTCGAATAATGTGGTCCATATTTTATTGCAAAAATGCTTTGTGTCGGTGTCTTAGGGTGAATGACTGAACTACAAGTAATATAGTAGCTTCTTTTTTATTAAATCGCTTCATTTTCCATTCCGGTGTCAGAATAGTCTGAGCCAATTAATATCTGTTGTCTATTGGAGTTTTAACACAAAAATGCGCGATGGTACGTTGTTTGACTTGACGTCCTGAATTAATGTGTTATTCGGAATTAAATGGATTGCTATTGTGTAGTGTTGGTTGGATTATTTTTGGTCTGTCACGCTACAAGCCGTAGGTGTGGAGCAGTAACCCTAAAGAACAATGCCCATTTCTGGCCCAGTTTGGAACTCATGAATAGCACAATAAAGTTTCAATTAGTTGTAGAATAATCCTTTTTTTTACGTTCTCCGTTCCTCCTGATTTTACGTTTTTATTTATAACTTAATTTATAGGCATTACTAGAAGTGTGCCGTGAAACTTATTCAATAAATATGTTTAAAAAGATGTGTTAACGTCTAAATAGATCCAAAACATTACGTTTTTAGATCAGAAGTTGCCAGTAAAGAAATCATAATATTAAATCGATGATCATTTGTTCATAATCGATTTCACATTTTCTCTACGCAAAATGATTTTAGTGACTAGCAAATCTTTACTTGGTCCTTAAACATTTTTTATGTGTGTATTTTTAAGGTAGGTATATTTTCGATTAACTACAAATAAGTTCGATTATGAACCAAAAATATATATTGATAACCTATGTCTGAAGTCTATATCGATTAATCAATATAATTTAAAAACTGCAATAAGGCAACACTTTTTTTACTCTTAGTAAATGTCAATAATGTCATATTCTTTTTATTTCGTTTGTTATTTGCTCGTGCGCATTGTGAATGCTTTTTTACGTTTTCCCATCGATTTTACGAGTTTTGGCTTTTTCTTTCGTATTTCTACCCTTACCAAACTATTAACTCATTCCTTACTACTCAAAAGAAAGAAATACTTTTACTATCCTAACAAAAGTATGTACATACCTAATGTTTTTTGAGCATATAAAATTACTTCTTGCAATAGAATTATGACTGTGGTGGACCTCTAATAATTCTCAAAATTCTAGTTTAACTCTTTTTTATCTTATGCAATAACAACTACCACAATTTTTTACTGTCTACATCTTGGCCGGCGTCTCTAAGAAAAATGGGCATTGTTCTTTTGCGCGTGTAACTGCGGGCTCATCTTGTTCTAATAAATTCACGTAAATACTAAATACATCCAAACAAATTCTTGGTACGAATTGAGTCAACCACCGTTCGACCGTCCGCGTTGCACCGCTATACCTAATCTGCGTGTCCCCATTGAAACACCTCCAAAATTGCATCCAGTCACAAATATACTTTACCGATGATATACCAATTATAAGTTAGAAGCAAGTATATCATCGCTAACGTATAAGTTTATAAGTTAAATCCATTCAGTAGTAAAATATCTATGCATCCTTATAGGTAAACTTTAATGTTAAAAATAGAAATAGGATATCTTTGGTCATGAACTACAGGCCTATTTATTCTGTAACAAATAGGTTAAACATGAACATTTTTAAACTATTAATTATTCAACAGAAGTGTCCAAGTTTGAATGAATTGTTCAAATCGGTTTCATTGTCCAAAAAGTACAAGAACACAAAATAATGAAATTTTAGCTCAGCAGTATTTGAATTCGTATTGCAGAATTTGAACTTCTAATATTAGACAATAGCAGTTGCGAACAATTCTGATTAATAATAATTAATATAACCTATACAAGTTGTTGCCAATCATTTGAATCAAAATAACGAACTCGTGTAAAGGTGAAATGTAATAGAAATTGCTTTCTTGATGGAAAAGGTTGTAATGAATGCTTTGATCTTAATGAACAGTTATAATAGTAAACACTTTGGCCTGTTATAATTTTATTTACCGGGTCTTACTCGCGATAATCAACAAATTTTAAGGTATAAATACCTTCCTTTGCGAGTCGCCGACTTTTCAACGGTCGGATTATCATTTTGCAACTGGGATAACGCTATGATGATGATGATTGATGATTATTAAAGTCACTCTTAAGGCCGTATTTAATCAAGAAAATTAATGTCATTCATATAAGATAAGATTTGGGTTCTGAAATATATCACTTCGGCAACTTTGATATCAGTTTTAGATCTATACGATAATATTAAGCGATTGACCCAGTTCTACCGAATTATGATTAGAGGCACGATAACGCTTAATAGCCAAAATTTTCGATATTTATCATCTCTGAAATTAGGCTTTGACTAGGTAATTTTATTAGTCACTTCTTAGTCCAACAGACTGCCATGCCGAAGGTATAAAGATCAAACCGACGGCGCGCATCATTGACTATTCAAGGTTTAGTACGAATTAAATGGTCGAGTGTAGCTTGCCTTGTGCTTCGAAAAGCACGGTGCTGGCTGTCATCAAGATTCCTATGGGAAGTCAGTCATCATCGCCCTAGTGCTATCCCGGTTGCATCCAAGACTTACACGAATTGGAGCCCGAGGTCAATTTACTGGTTTAACCAGATATGACAGAATATCAACTTTTCCACAGAGCGACTGCCGTCTGACCTCCGCAACCCAAAGGGATAGCGATATTGCATGGTTTAGACCGGTATCAGTTTATTCGAGGGTACTGACTCCCCGTAAAGACTGCCAAAGATCTTCATGACAGCCGGAACTGACGGTTTAACGTGCTCTCCGAGGCGCGGGGCAAGCGACAACTAACAATTTAATGCGCACTTAACTTCGAAAAGTCATTGGTGCGTGCCGTTGATTCGCACCGATACACTCTGCATGGTAGTCCGTTGGTATCTCCACTATGCTATCGATGCCTCGCACCTGTGGGAAGTCAATATCCTTGAATAAGAAAATTGCTATCGCTTTGGGTTGCGTAGTTCAGACAGCTTCACAGATTTCTACTTTCGCCAACGATTGGTTGCCATGGCGAAACAATTTATATTTATATATTTAAACATTTATATTTATTATATACATACATACGTCTACCATTACAGATAACCTAATGCGACAAACGTAGGACAAAGAAAGATAAAAAACCATTAATGTAATAATCAAATATTTAAACTTGTTACACAATACGTTATCCTGATGAAATCGCTCAGTGGACATGTAAATAAGTCTATCCGCTCAGCTACTAAATTCAACGTGCGTAACGCACGCGTTAATGGTGTCTGTTGTAGGAGGATTGTACGCGCGCACGGTACCACCAACAGCCGCGGTCTACGTCGTCGCCGCACATAATCGTTAGGTACACACAGGGTTAGCTGAGATAACATGGCCGCGTGTTGTGTTCTACCACGAAGCACTTTAAACAGATATGTAGCTAGTGCTACCTCACGCCTTACCTCTAATTTGTAATATCCTACCATGCCCAAGATAAACAACGTTGGATACAGTAGTGGATATCCAGGATATATTCCATACATCTTCATATACATAAATCTGATAAATTTATTTCGTATTCTTTCTAGCATAAGTTTATACTTGGATTCGCTTGGACTCCAGATTACTCCGGATTACTCCAGATTACAAAGAATTCCTTCTCCGTTGACACGTGACATATCGAAAGCCTATGTCAGTACCATACATTTTTGCCTTTAGCGAATTGCGGTTTCGCTAATCGAATGCCATTTGGCTATACGCCTAGACCAGAAAGCGTAATCGTTCACGACGAAAGTCTTAAATGCAATTGGGATAACGCTAAAATGGTGAAAAGAAGAATGTCTACGTTGAGTAGTTTCAACGCGTTTTTTGGTACACGTCTGTTTCGGGTCTTCGCCTGATAAACGCGTATAGATCTTCTAATAAATTTAGTTAAAACGTACTTGAAAATATAAACATGACGCGATTGCCACATACATGAAATTCAATTAAAGAGAAGCGTTTTATAGAAGCGAACAGTAATTATGCCAATATCGCAAACAGCAGGTCTGTACAACATAATATTAAAGTGAACTAAATGCACCAATCACGTTCAAACTATGAAACTTGTTGCTGTGAGATTAAAACTCCCATAAAACGTCAAGTTACATGCAAAAAGGGACTCTAAAATAGCAACTATAATGGCCAAATTCATAAAGCAAATTATGTATCGTCTTTAAAAGTTTTAACTGTATGTCTGCGAGGCTTTTAAAGTTGTTAACCGCGCTGTAAACGGCAAAATGACGTAGCCAATATTTTTACTAACTTCATGCATTAAGCAGACACTGCAATTTTATAATTGTGCTATTTTGTAGCTACAAATATTGTAAAACAGTCAGGGATTCTAGTAAAGTAAAATTTTAGCATACGATTATTTAGTTCCTTGTCTCTGTCAACTGATAAGAAAGATAAATTGGAAGATATTGGCTCGATATTATTTGAAAATCATTAAAAACCATGTTGAATAAATCTTCGCTGTTTTTTCTGCAGTAACTATATTGCCGTTTATCGTATGACAAGACATTTTTCTCTATGATAATAATTTCTTTAATAAAAGACGTTATGCTGTTTAGACGTAAGATATAGCCATGGCTACTTTTGAAACTGAACTATGTAAAGTTATATTGTATTGAGTATGTGAGTCATATTTTCTACTCCTAGTTTTAGTAATGAATTTTATTTAATTTCTTTCTTTTCAATTAATTTCATCCACCACAATTTTATTATGGGACGCAGATAGTCGGCGTCGGGACGTGACGACCCCACCGCCCACTGGGAGAGTTAATCTGACGAGTAGATACTCGTCATAGTATCTCCCCCAGCGCAAGCGGTCAACCGAAAGATGGCGGTCAAACCATCCGAACCTCATCGTCTTAGCGTTATCCCAGTTTCAATCTGGGGTCCGCTTTCTAGTCTAACCGGATTTGGCTGAATATTAGCTTTTCCACGGAGCGACTGCCTGTCTGACCTCCGCAACCCGAAGGGATAGCGATATTCCATCCGAAACCATCCGAACCTGGCGGAAGAAAATCCTAGATGCTAGATGGGCAGCAGCGTAAGCCAATACGCCTGCCAAGCGTGGCGATTATGGCAAATCCCCCCGTCATGAACCACACCTATAAAACCGGCCCCTAGTCCCCGGCGGCCCCGCTAGTCCTGGTTATGGTAGCGGCCATGGTAACGGCGGGGCGAGGGGTGCGAAGAATCTCCGGAAGAGATCGGGCTACCACCACCAACGACAATTGGCCCTGGCAACACTGAACACGCGCACACTGCGGACCGACGAGAAGATTGTCGAGCTGGAAGAAGAATTGAGCAAGTTGCGATGGGATATCATAGGCCTATCCGAAGTCCGAAGACAGGGGGAGGACTCGATAGTTCTCAATTCCGGTAACTTGCTCTTCTACCGGGAGGGCGACCAACAGTCCCAAGGTGGTGTCGGGTTCATCATCCACATATCTCTCGTGACCAACGTGGTAAATATCGGGAGTGTATCGAGTAGGGTAGCGTACCTTATACTCAGAATATCCAAGCGGTATTCGCTGAAGGTCATACAGGTATACGCTCCGACCTCGTCGCACCCCGATGAGGAGGTGGAAGCCATGTACGAGGATATATCTCGGGCTATACATGGCTACAAAACCCATTACACCGTGGTCATGGGAGATTTTAACGCGAAACTGGGCAAACGCGACGGTGATGAGCTGAGAGTGGGGCAATTTGGTTATGGGCATCGGAATTCCCGGGGTCACTTGCTGGCTAGCTTTATGGAGAAGGAAGGACTCTATATGATAAACTCCTTCTTCAAGAAGCGAGAATGCCGCAAGTGGACCTGGGTAAGTCCAGACGGTGCAACCAAAAATGAGATCGACTTTATCATGTCGACGAAGAGGCAGATATTCAATGATGTCTCCGTGATCAATTCACTTAAAGTGGGGAGCGATCACCTAATGGTAAGAGGCACATTGAATATCTGTACAAGCCTCGAACGGTCGAGGTTGATAAATTCCACGCTCCGACCGGCACCGGTTCATATCCAAAACCCCGAGAGCTTTCAGCTCGAACTCAAGAACCGTTTCGAATGCCTGGGCGAATCCGTAGATGTGGACGAGTACAGTAACGGGTTCGTGGATGCTGTCCATAAAACAGGGGCTAAATTTTGTAAGCCCCAGAAAAGCAAGAGAACCAGCAAGATCTCGGATCCGACCCTCGAACTGTTAGAGGAAAGGCGCAAGATGGTTCTGCTATCCTCCGACGACATGCCGAAATATCGGCACCTCAACAGACAGATCTCTAAGTCTCTGACTCGCGATCTCCGCCAATACAACACAAAACGTGTTCGTGAGGCGATCGAGCAGAATAAGGGTTCCAAAGTGTTCCAGAGGGATCTGTCTGTTGGGCAGAGTCAGCTGACAAAGCTGAAGACGGAAGATGGCAGAATCGTATCGTCCAAGCCTGAGCTCTTGGAGGAGATCGAAAGGTTCTATGGACAGCTATACACGACAACGCAACAACCCGCAAGCACTCCAGCGTCAGACCCTAGAGCTGGATTGACCCGACACTATACCGAAGATATCCCGGACGTCAGCATGCACGAGATTAGTGTGGCTCTCAAACAGCTCAAAAACAACAAGGCGCCGGGTGATGACGGAATTACGAGCGAGCTTCTGAAGGCCGGCGGTGCACCCGCTAGAGAAGCCCTTCGGAAACTATTTAATTCCGTCATTCTCGAGGGTAAAACGCCACAGGCGTGGCACAGAGGTGTGGTGGTGCTTTTCTTTAAGAAAGGGGATAAAACCCTCTTAAAGAACTACAGACCCATCACACTTCTGAGCCACGTCTACAAGCTGTTTTCGAGGGTCATCACGAATCGTCTCGAGAGCAAGCTAGACGACTTCCAGCCTCCCGAACAAGCCGGTTTCCGTAAAGGCTATAGAACCATAGACCACATACATACGCTGCGGCAGGTTATACAGAAGTCCGAGGAGTATAACCAGCCCCTATGCTTGGCGTTTGTGGACTATGAGAAAGCCTTCGATTCGATCGAAACCTGGGCGGTGCTACAGTCTCTCCAACGGTGCCGGATTGACTACCGATAAATCGAAGTGCTGAAGTGTTTGTATGAAAATGCCACTATGTCAGTCCGCCTCCAGGACCAGAGTTCGAAACCTATTCAACTCCAGCGAGGGGTGAGACAGGGGGATGTCGTATCCCCGAAACTGTTTACCACTGCGCTGGAGGATGTTTTCAAGCTTCTGGACTGGAATGGGCTCGGCATCAACATCAACGGCAGTACATCACTCACCTTCGATTCGCAGACGATATCGTAGTCATGGCTGTGACCATGGAAGACCTAGGCACGATGCTCGATGGCCTCTGTAGAGTCTCTCAACAAGCAGGTCTTAAGATGAACATGGACAAGACGAAAATCATGTCGAACTTCCATGTTGTACCTGCTCCTATTCAGGTTGGGAACTCTACGCTCGAAGTTGTCGACAAGTATACCTACCTGGGACAAGTAGTCCAATTAGGTAGGTTCAACTTCGACGAAAGTCTTTGACCAGTGTGTGTTGCCAGTGATGACTTACGGATCAGAGACGTGGTCGCTCACTATGCGCCTTATCAGAAGGCTCAAGGTCACTCAGAGGGCGATGGATAGAGCTATGCTTGGAGTTTCCCTGCGAGATCGAATCAGAAATGAGGAGATCCGCAGTAGAACCAAAGTCGCCGACATAGCTCTCCGGATAGCCAAGCTGAAGTGGCAGTGGGCAGGGCACATAGCTCGAAGAACCGTTGGCCGTTGGGGCAGAAAGGTTCTGGAGTGGCGGCCACACACCGGACGATGCAGCAGAGGTAGGCCCCCCGCAAGGTGGACCGACGACTTCGTCAAGATCGCGGGAGGCGGTTGGATGCGGGCGGCTCAAGACCGGTCCGTGTGGAGAACCTTGGGGGAGGCCTATATCCAGCAGTGGACGTTGTTTGGCTGATATGATGAGATAGATAGATAGTAGCTGACTTGCTTGTCAATCTCTTTGCGGCCAACTCCCGAATCGATGACCGTGGTTCGCAGCCGCCATCTATAAACCACTGCGGCCACTCCATGCCTGATGTTCGCATCAGGTAATGCGATGTTCGCGCGATACTGCGGTCTCTCGATGTCCGGAAAGCCAGTGGTCCCGACGGTATCCCAGCGGTTGTTCTTAAGAAATGTGCAGCCGAGTTGTCTCCAACGCTTACACGCCTGTATCGCCTGTCTTACTCCTCTGGCGTCGTGCCGCAGGCTTGGAAGGAGGCGAATGTACAACCGATTCCCAAAAAGGGGGATCGTTCTGATCCAGCTAACTATCGACCCATAACCATCACCCCTATTCTCTGCAAGGTATTCGAATGGATTATCAACACCCAACTCGTTCGCTACCTAGAAGATCGCTCTCTTATCAATGATCGACAATATGGCTTCAGACCGAAACGATCAACGGGCGACCTTCTAGCGTATGTCACTCACCTTTGGGGTGAGGCTATGGACAGGCACGGGGAGTCGTTGGCTATCAGCCTCGACATCTCCAAAGCCTTCGATAGAATTTGGCATCGTGCGCTTCTTTCCAAGCTTCCGGCTTACGGCTTGCCACCTCGATTGTGCAACTGGGTTGCTAGCTTCCTGCATGAACGACGTGTTCGAGTTATTTGCGAAGGTCTAAATTCAAAGTTTGTGCAGGTAAATGCTGGTGTGCCCCAGGGATGCGCCTTATCGCCCACACTTTTTCTTCTGCATATCAATGATATGCTCACTTTTGGGAGCATACATTGCTATGCAGATGACAGTACCGTGCATGGGCGGTATCTCAGCCATCCTGCGGCTAATCAGGCCGACATTGAGGAAAATAGGCGAAAACTTGTCGCTGAGCTTGACCAGGTTTTGAACAGCATCTCGAATTGGGGTGCTGAAAACATGGTCAAGTTCAACGTCAAGAAGACACAGTGTGCGCATTTTCAGCAAAGTTATCTCCATTCCTTCCCCAACCTTCTCTTCTGGACACTCCACTACCGATACAGGACAGTCTAAATATACTTGGTATGGACATACGCCGCAATCTCAACCAGAGAAACTACATCGAGGGTGTCATTAAATCGGCATCTCGAAAACTCGGAGTCCTGAACAGAGTGAGGAGGTTTTTCACGCCGGAGCAGCTGTGTCTATTATACAAGACTCAGGTTCGCCCCTGCGTGGAATACTGCTCTCATCTCTGGAACGGCTCCGCTCAGTACCTGCTAGATGCCCTTGATAGGTTGCAGCGGCGTGCTGTCCGTATCATAGGTGACCTTGAGGCTACTAAGACCCTTGAATCTCTGCAATTACGCAGGGCCGTAGCTTCAATGGCTGTCTTTTACCGATTGTATCACGGTGAGTGTTCAGAAGAACTCTTTCAACTCATCCCACCCTCTCCTTTCCTATCCCGAACAACACGTGCCGGGTTTAGGTGCCACCCTTATACGGTAGATCAGATACCGTCACGTACGAAAAGGTTCGGTACATCTTATCTTTGCCGTACCATAAAGATGTGGAACTCACTGCCAGCTCACGTGTTTCCTTCCTCCCTTGATCCTGGGTCCTTAAAGCAGGGCGTGAAAAAGCATCTCTCAAGGCCGTCAAAGTGAGGGCCGTCATGTCACATTGCTTAACCAGCAATTAGGGATGGTGGCCTTCCCAATAGGACTTCACTGTCAGCTTACCATCAGGCAGCGTGAAGTCAATTTGACAGGTTTTTTTTAATAAAAAAAAAAAGATAGTAAACATACAAATCCTACTTCACGCGATTTTGAGTCGCACTTGTCAGATATTTTTACAGTCCCCCCCGTGGGATCTCCACCTTGTCGTGGTGGGGGGCTCAGTAACCGTGGATTGGTCACCCGCGGTGAAGCTAAGAGGGATCCAGGAGGGGACGCTCCGCGTGGGCTTGGAGGGGCCTGCGCCGGATGCGTCCAACGGTGTGGGTGCGGGGACAGTTCTGTCTGTCCCTCGCAGTCGGGTGCGGTCGCGGGAGGAGAGGCGTGTCGGTGTTGCGTTGCCGCGCGCCCTATCTCCCGCGACCAAATGGGGGCGCACCATTCGATGCGTCGCGGTGGGGCCGCAGAGGAAGAGGACATGTGGTGTTGCGTTGCCGTCCTCCCTATCCTCTGCGGCCGCTGGGCGTTTTGGCGGCGGAGTCCAACACCTTAATCCGTCGCCAAGAGGGTTTTGTTCGGGGCCCGCCTGACCATCTGGCGGGCCAATACCCGTCGGAGGGTGGCGACGAGTGTTTAGGTGATGCCCCACCCTCCGACACACGGGTACATGGCGGCAGTCGAGGTGGTTTTTAGTGGAAACACCACATACTCCGGCTCTTATTTCCCCCAAGAGTCGGAGATCCGAAGGGATTTTTCCACCTCCTAATAAAAAAAAAAAAAATGTTTACAGTTAATTAGCGAAGGTATTTAAATAGGTACCATTATAGCGATTCTATTATATTTAATTTTCTAAAGAAGTTTATTTCTGCTACGGAAAACCTTTAATTAAAACATTTTCTAGCTTCGTAAACCAACTAACTTCTGTCAACGTGAACTTTTTTGCAACTAATCTTAGCCAACCTAAGCATATTATACACATTTAAGGAGACGAGACGTCAAGTGACGTTTTCTTCATAGATTCCATAGATCTATTTACGGATGGACTAATGATAACCATTCATGGCTTTAGAGAATGTGTTTGAAAACTCATTACCTTACTTTTTTAAGATAATTGTTGTTTATATCTTACGTTGATAATGCAAGTTTGCGAAAGTTATTTGAGTAGGTAAAAGTAAAAATTATAGAAAGAAAAAAACACTCTGTGCTGTTTTATCATACGCTACTACTGCAGGAGAGGCTTGCGAAAGTTATTTGAGTAAATGTAAAAACGGTAGAAAACGAAAATTGTCCAATTATTCTCTCCTTTGTTTAGTAAAATTTTGTGTCATGATAATAACTGTAGATCGAGTCCCACTCTACTTCTCGGAGCTGAGTACAACCCAAAATTTTAAATTGATTTAGGAGCTTAGTGGAGGTAATATTTTTTTTCTCGTTAATGTATAACACTGCAAAAAGTCGGGTCGGGCAAAGTGTTATTGAGTTTTTCCGTTAGGAAATTCTCAGTAGCAGCACGGAGTCTGGTACTGTACCCGGTACGGCAATAGGCTCGCCCCCTATTACGTGGGACCTAAAAATTTATGGCGAACACACATTGCAATAGGCTCGCCCCCTATTACGTGGGACCTAAAAATTCATGGCGAAATGTGGGTGTAATATTACACCTCTGCCTACGTCCGTATATATGCTCTCTGATAATTCCAACCCGTTGAGAGGCGAATACGGATACTACTCTTTCCTTCTCCAACCGAGTATTAATTCCCTCATTAACTCCGAATTATACCTCTATAAACAGCACAATAACGAGAAGTTCCACTTAAAATGACATACTCTATTATTTTATACTACGGTATTTCATCAGAATATTTACATAAGTACTCACAAATAGGTACGTGTATGTTGCAGGTAAGAGGATTAATTATTCCGTACGACTCGAAAGTTACACTCGTTGGGGTCATTGGTAAATTATACAGGGAATGTATTGCTCGATAAATGCAACGCAAGCTCATGAACTATAATACAGCACTATGATATATTTAGCATTTTAGCAAGAATTTATCGTAAGTATCGCTGGTGTACGCAAATGAAGTCTGGGAATAATTTTGGAGCATTCTGTAGCTTGGTATCTTGCAAAGAACCGGGCAAGTGCGGTAATAGAGTTGTGTTTAATTTTGGCATCAGAAATATCATCATCATATTTAAGACCTACTATGTATCACCTACATTTTTGGCAAATAAACTATTCTGTTCTATTCTATCAGCCCCTTACAGTCCACTGCTGGACTAGGCCTCTCCTTTGAAATGAGGAATTGGTTTACTATACCACGCTGGCCAAACGGGTTGGTATAGGGTTTGTTTAAAGTTTTCCTTCTCTTACAGTGCTGTTTTCTGCATAGTACAGTCTCTCTGTTGGCTCTTACGACACCCATGGGATGATACGGGGTGGTGACATTGTGTAATCTTAATCCCTCACCACATGGACCTGTATATGTCGGCCGCTAAGTCTAAGCAGGGCAAATAATGTCGTGTTTTATTAGATTTGCTTCTTCTCTGTGATTATACCGTTGTAACTAAATTTTTTATATTGAATTTCGTTTTTTGTACTGGTGCTGTTATTTTGAAGATCCGGTATTTGAGCACTGTTATAAGGAGCAAAATCACGGGTGTAGAGCTGACCGGAATAGTTTGAACCTGTCTGAGATTATTGTCATTGTTTTGCGTAAAATGTTAAATAATTAAACAATGTTACTCCTTCCAACACCTGCTATATCCCGGCAAAGTGTCATAAAAATCGGTTCATTAAAGTTCAGAAGACACTAATTTTAGGTATTATACAATGTGTTGATCTGCATTTGCAAACTATTTTAATAGTACAAGGACACTATACTTATACACCCAAAATTAAACAGTGTGCGATGATATGAAACCGTATTTTCATTGAATGTTACTTAGATAGTAAATTAGAATAAACTATCAACTGGTGCAGAATAAGACTGCATTGTAGATACGTGTGCTTGTATGTGTTACCTACCTGCATTGCGAGCTCACGGCGATCAGCTGAGCGGCGGCGGCGGTGGCGGTCATTACACCTGGAATTTTTTTTTAAAGGCTGTGAGTGATTTTTCATGTATTTGTATTCAGTTATAGTAGTATATTTACCCCTAAAATATTTTGCAAATGCATTTTAACACACGGTATACACTTCGGCTTTAATTTACTATAAATTCTGTGTTACTAGTACTTAACTACAAAAATAAGTAAATATATATGTCCATTTCTAGGAAAAAGAGACTTGATAGACAGGCGATCAACAAAATAATTATAAAAGCGCTTCGTTTAACTTACTCAGCTTCGGAACCCTAAAAATGTTTATCTTAATACAGAAATGTTTCCAATTCTATACGGCATGTATGTTATTAGCAGTAAAAACTTATTTTCTGTTTAGTTGTGACTATTTTTGTTTTGAACGACATTTTTAAGAGGATTTGCTCTTGGTGCGGTATAATTATGGCACATTAACACATTGAATGCCGACTACGGATATATCCGTATATGGTTTCTATGCAGGACGCCGACTACGGATAGATACGTAGGAATTCTACACGAATTTCAATAGAATCTACAGTAGCTGGCCTCACCAATAAGGTATTTTTATATAGGATGGCATCTCAAATAAAACATGCTTTAATAAAAGAGTAACTTTATTGACTATAAGTAAGAAGAAAACACAAAAATTCAAAAGCTTTTTTTGAAATTTTTAGACCTAATAGTAATACTTTTTTTGTAATTTAGAACCTCAATTTTTGTTCTGAAAATCAAAGAATGACTTGGCATTATTGCTGATTATTGGCGCAAACACTAAAATAAAATAAAACTTACATAATTATTTTTCCGAACAAAACGAAATCAGTCTTACATTTTAGTAACTCAGAAATATTTATCATAATCGTAACTTCTAATCAGCCTTTTGTAATACTCGTAAGATATATTTTGGGACTCTTATACATACAAAAAAGAATATACATACATAAAAGAACTAATAAAATCAGGCTACATAAATCTAGGATCTGTGTGATATATTTTGAAGCATTCGAGAATGCATAAGGCCGGCTTTTCGGGGCATACAGGGCAAAAATAACATCTTTCTTTGCGTTTTTTTTATTTAGTGCAAACTCTGCATGGTTTACCGGGAATCTTCTTTTTTTCGGTGGGAGGTATCTTTTCCAAGTAGTGGAAATTATCTAGACATCTGATTTGCTGGATGGATTGATTGTGATAACATGGACGTCCGTGATGTAGAAGTTTCTGTATCAATTTTCGACATTCCCAACAGATGTGTAACAAATTCTTCACGAAATTTTAGCAGCCTCATCTTGGAAGTTCGATCTTGTTTTCGAAGAAGCCTGTGCGCATTTTGCGCGTAAACGTCAAATATATGCAGAGCCAACTTTTTATGCCATCGCAATGTTTTTCTCAGGCAAGAATAATAGGAGATCATTTGGTCACCTCGGTCGACTCCAGACATGCCTAAATTATAATCAGCAACTATGTTTGGCTTATCTGAAATTTTCCCATTCTGGTTCTTTACTTTTATAATTTCGAGCATTTGTGTTTGTTTGAAATAACCAAAACATCACGCTTGTCTCTCCACTTGCAAACAGTTATGTCGGCACATGACTGAAAAGCCAGTTCACCTTTTTTTAGTCGTGCTGTAGTCACGGCTGCTGGATTGCCTTTTCGGTTACTACGTAAAGTACCAAACACATACGTCTTTTTCTGGCCAAGACGTCTTGTCAAATCTACAGAGTTGTAAAAATTATCTGCGTAAAGGATATGTTCTTTGTCTAAGTACCCATCAAGAAGATCAAGAACAACCTCTGTACTGTGCAATGTTCCGGGTGGTGGTCTTTCACTTTTGCCCCTATAGACACGAATTTTCATTACTAAACCTGAAGACTCACATAATTCATACAGCTTTACACCATATTTGTGTTTTTTGTTTTTTATATACTGCCTGAAAATCAAACGGCCTCTCCATAACACCATCGATTCGTCTATGCTAAGATCTTTCTCTGGGTAATATATTTCTGGCATCAAAGTATTGAATCTTTCCAAGATAGGATTTATTTTATGAAGGCGATTATTCGTAGCTTTATCATCATCTTTCGAAAAGTGAAAATATCGTAGCAGCAACTGAAATCTATTTCTACTCATGAGGGATCGAAATAACGGCAAATTGTAAAGTTTATCCAATCGCCAGTAGTAAGAAATCACTGGTAATTGTACAATGCCCATATAAAGTAACATCCCGATGAACCTTCTCATTTCGTGAGGATTGGTGTCTTTCCAATATTTGAACCGTGAATGTTGTTGTAAAGGTCGAGCTGTTCGGTTGGCATAGTCATTAGTAGCATCAACTAAAGTTTTGACGAACTCTTCTGAGAAGAATAAATCTGCTAATGACGCCGGTGTGAAGTTTGTGTTTACTTTTATGCCTGGCTCACCTGTAAAAGCAAACTGACTCGGTCTTGAAGATCCATGCGTCCACTGATATTCTGGGTCCAATTTCGATGACAGTGCTTCGACCAAGGATTCATTGGCACTACAGCTTGATGAAGAGGTAGACAAATTTCTATGTTCTTCACGTCCTGGGCAATATTTTTCGCCGGAACCAGAAGAAAAATTACCATTGTCAGAATCTGAATCTGATAATACATGCAAAATTTGCTCATCACGTACAGGACGTCGTCGCCGTTGAGAATTACGAGACATTTTGACCGGCGAGAACGCGCGTGCAACGCGCGGTCTTCCCTCGATCGCTTGCACACTACTAAAAGTTATGATCGCGGCGCGTGACTCGCGGGGACGAGGGGTCTTGAAAGGGTGCGGGGTGGGTAAGTACCAAAGATGCCGAATCTACGTATTTATACGTATACGTACTTATACGTATACCGGCACCCAGGCAGGTGGTTTTTTCGCTGATGCCATATACGTATATATCCGTAAATAGACAAATGTATGGTGGCAACCAACTTTGGCCGTACAGCCAATTTCGGCATTCAATGTGTTAATGGCTAAACCCATTCGCCTCGCAAAATGGAATTGTCTTTTCAAGCAGATTCAGGGTAATAGTAGACCAGACGGCCTGTTTTTGAATATCCAGATTTCGTTACAGAGGTCGCATAAATGAACGTGTGTTAGCGTACGTGAAATGTACGTTTCTAAACGCGCATGTTTTTCTTGAACTTTCAAAAGTCCTTACTTCGCTTTCATTCAAACTTAGTAAAGCTAACGGTTTAAGCTTCGCGTTGATATTAGTCAGTCAGAGGCAGATCTTTAAATGACACAGGTATAAAAATGTATCACTGGGTATTATAAAAAAATCTTCAACCAGCAGAAATCTTTACTGGTACGCTTACAACTACCATTTCTTTCCTATCAATAATATCTCCATGTAAAGGATGCCTGGTAGAAATCGATAAGGCCTCCCATTGTGCTGTATCTTATGTGGATTTCCTTTAAAAAATTGTATAAGTGTACAATAAAGTGTATAATCTTAATATATAAAATCCTTGCGTTACTGACTGACTGACAGACACGCTACAGCCGAAACTATTGGGCGCAGGAAGCTGAAATTTGGCATGTATGTTCCTTGGGGACCTTAGCGGTGCACGAAGAAGGGATTTCTCGAAATGCCCACGGGATCGGCCAAAACGAGTAAATTAAAAAAAAATGCGGGCGTAGCTGCTTGCGTCCTCTAGTAAATAAATAAAAGAACACCCACTTGGAACAGCAATTGTGGATCGCACTATCGGTGGCCCTCTGTGGGAATTGAAGCCACAGTACGCGTCAGAATAATAAGCGGCGAGTCTGTTAAATCGAAACGTCATCTATGCAGTAACAAGTAACCAATAGTGTCAAGTAATTTTTACTCAAGTACAGGAAGAAACTTATGATTACTGTTGTTACGTACATAAATTTATATGTATTAATTGTGTGTGCTAATGAATTAAGAATACAAAGTGACATCACCTCATTGCATTTCGTGAGTCGTGTATTTCATTGACTACGCGAGTTTCTCTACGCAAATACCATCTTTGCGTAGAAACGGAAAACTCGACATCAAACCCTACGACTGCCTCGTTGGTCTCGCGGCATAAATGTGC
Source organism: Euclidia mi (assembly GCA_944739405.2). Classification (NCBI taxonomy): domain Eukaryota; kingdom Metazoa; phylum Arthropoda; class Insecta; order Lepidoptera; family Erebidae; genus Euclidia; species Euclidia mi. The sequence goes on along the minus strand of OX123185.2, from coordinate 90,353,536 downwards.
GCGTGGGATCGGGAGGTCCCGGGTTCGATTCCTGGGTCGGGCAGTGTTATTGGGTTTTTCTGTCACGAAATTCTCAGTAGCAGCACGGAGTCTGGAAATGTGCCCGGTACGTCAATAGGCTACGTTATAGGCGTGAGACTATGTATGCGAGTTCATTTTGTGACTAAGGAAAACACTCAAAGCCGATACCTTTGTGTAGAGACCGAAAACGACATTAAGCCATATAGCAACTCGTTTGGACACCATGGTATAGCCTACTATAACATGGTGGGTGTACCAGGCTTTGGCCTACTAAAACCTCCTACACAGATCATAATTATCTCCTATTTAATCGAGATAGATGTTATTGTGAGGGTCCCAAGCCAACCTCACCTGCAAGTAGTGCACCTGACGATCAACGGACGAGGCTCTGGCAAACAAAATATCCCGACAAGCGGCAATAGGCTCGCCACCTATTACGTGGGATCAAAACACTGGCGAAAAGTGGGCGTTTAATATGCCTCTGCCTACCCCTTCGGGGAAACAGGCGTGAGTCTATGTATGTATGTATATATGTATGCTATTGTGATGCAATAGGGGGATTTGTCCTGCTATACCATGTCCAGCCGTGGATGCGAAGACTGTATGATTATGGTATATAATTATAAGTATACTAGATTTTACCTGCGGCTTCACTCTTGTGTATGGCGGTCATCGCAATAAACGGTACAGGCCTTCATCAAATCTCTCTGGTGGGTAAGCAGCTAAAATAAGGTGTGACGGTGCAATTTGTCGTCAAGAAATTGACAAGCCAATTAAGCGGCGATAGCCCCATGGTGTACGTAACGGACTGCCGAAACGATACTCTCGGGTTCGATCACCAGATACCCCGGGCACACACCTCTGATTTTTCGAAGTTATGTGTGCATTAAAAATGTTAATTATTGTTCGCTTAACAATGTGCCCGGTAGATGTCAATAGGCTCGCCTCCTATTACATTGGGACCGAAACATAATTGGCAAAGTGTGTAATACTCCTCTGCCTACCCCTTCAGGGATAAAGGCCTGAAGTTATGTCATGTTGTGTGTTATGTTATAAAGTTGACAAAGTTTTCGTTTCTTGCTTGCATGATATGGTAACATTTAGTATAATTTATTTTTCATTTATATTTGAAAAGCATCATGCTGTTTTGAATATTTTTCAAACTGTATTCATATCATTGTGGTATCAAATTTTCTTATAACTAGCTTTTGCCCACGGCTTCGCGCGCGGTATATTCAGGGTTACCCAAATCTCCTTGTATAGTTCAGATAATTTAATATTTACTTTAATATATTTGACGAACAATATGTATGTCGCGACAGTACTGACAGATAGATATACGATAGCACATGCGCAGCACTCAATAAAATTATTACAGTGCATGCGTTCTTGCTTCCAATAGTTAAATTTGTGCCCTACAAACTTTGACCCACTTTGACCCTACAATCCCTCCCAGTTTCATTTTTGCAACTAATGGGCGCCTATGTCCGTCTCCATGGTCCAATATAATATATCTATTTTAAATTTCAACATAATCGTCATGCATCAAAACGGAACACAATATTAGTAAGGATTAGTAGGGATTGCCATTCAAATCGAAAACCTGAATAGAACATGTGAAATAATCGTGCATTGGTAAAATTTCCATACATCGCAATTCTGATTATAACCACTTACCACAAGTTATGTGCTCTAATAATTATTATTGTTTATAAATTACCAATAGATAAAAAAATTTACAATAATTTTACCTGAAATTAGCAGGCGGTGCCTGAAAATTTTAAAATATTTGCCTAAAATTATTGCCGATGACAAAATAATCGCGAAATTCAGTTAGAAATCTAGCTAACAAATTAAAGTCAACATAAGACAGCGTAGGTATAAAATTGTGAACTTACATCTTTGAGTGACGATGCAATGAATATGACGTAGACACTGGTACCACCAATACACACACCGGCTATTTCAGCATCCACGAAATGTCTGAAATGGAATTACATTTATTAGCTTCATTTTAATTTGCTGAATAATTGTAGATTACATACTGGTCTATACAAACGTGATAGCTTTTGCTTAAATATTACTAAGGGCTGTAGAAATGCAATAGCAAAACGAAGAAAATTACTGGCGGACCCTGCTATGACAAAGCATGGTTTACATGATTCACGTCACCATGCCAATACCTACGGGACGATAAACCCGTAAATTCAGTTTTCGCCGTGAAAGTTTTCAGTGAACATGAATGTACTGTCGATGTTCTCAGCCCTGTAATAGTTCAGTCAGCCCAGTTGCTTGGTCCAACAGCTTATTTTCTGCCTAATCTAGTTATACTAGTAAGCGGCTGTAATCGGGACAACGCTAAAATAACGATGAGCTAATGTAAAACCGCACGCAGAGGCTAGTATGACCATAATTCAGTGAGTAGTTTTAACTATATTTTTCTTATGAAAATGCATAGAAGTATTGCTAAAAGTTTATTTTAAACTTCATCGTTTATAAACCAGTACTAATTTAATAGTCTAGGATACTTAACAAAAACACCAAGTAATTCATGTTCTACTGTGGCTCTTAATTCACTCAAGTGAGGCACTAAAAGTTTCAAATGTTTTCTTTTCAAGAACAAGGTTAGCAATATTTTTAAAGTTTACAGAGATAGTTCAACTGAGAATCTAAACCTTAAGTCCACAACTAGAATATTTAATTGCGTTGTTGGTAAGTGTTAAAATTACGTGGTTACTCTCGTAAAATATCGCTCACACAAATGTGCATACGACATATTTGTGTGATCAATGCTTTAGTTACACAGGCTAAGAGGTGTTTTAGACACGGTGCCCTATTTTTTGTATTAAAAAACTAATCAATTTTAAATACATTGCACTTAAATTGGATAGTTATATCTTTAAATAACAACATTGGAAAAATTTATACTTTTATATTGCTTGATTGCGGTCAATTACTAAGCTTACAAACTGACAGTAGTTAATTTGAAGCATTATTATATTAAAGGCATTCTTTTTATATGGAAAAGTCTCGTTCTTTGAAAATAAAAACAAAAAAAAAACGTAATTAAAAAAACTAAAAAACCCGACTGCAGTGTAAAAAAAATTATAATAAAAAAATTAAAAAACATGACTGCCCTGCAAAGACTGCCCTGCCCGGCCCCCGACTGCAATGAAAATTTCAAAATTAAACTTGTTATTAACTTTTTAGTTCGTTTCTTTTTTGCAGGGCAGTCGTGTTTTTTATTTTTTTTATTATAATTTCTTTTTACACTGCAGTCGGGTTTTTTAGTTTTTTTATTACGTTTTTTATTTTTTGCTTTTGAGTTCAAAGCAACGAAAAATGTAAATTGATCGAATGATGTAACAAATTACATTTAAACATATATGTTGCATATATTTTTGAGATCGCCTTCTAAAACCCTTGAATTTAATACATCATTCGATAAGTTTGGACGGCTATTTTTTTTGAAGACTTACTATTTGGCGCCAAAAATCCACCACAATGTTTTTTTTTTTTAAATTGTATGTGCCCATTGACAATCTTGCCATTAAGACGAATCTTATGACGTATCATTTATCAAAATCAGTTGTGCCGTTGAGTAGTTACGAGGGGACATAGGAACGGACATACATACATACATCCAAACATACAAACATACGTACATACAGGTCAAACACATAGCCCTCCCTTTTGGGCTTCGCCGCAGTCGGGTAATAAAGTACAGGAACACGTTGATGCCACCGTTTAAAAAGTTTAGTAATCCAACTCAACAAAAACGACAACAAAAGGTTGTTTAACTTCAATATGCCACGGAAATAATTGCCCACTCAAGCTTCTGCAATTTCAATAAAATTCCAATTGTAAATGGCATTCCAATATTCTGTCTCTGCAAAAAGTACTGACGTGAAAAGGACTCAACATAATTAAAATCGTTTCCACAAGCTTGCGTCGCGCGTCGCGTCACTTGCCTTCTAAGGAGACTAATCCTGTCTTAACCTTAGAACGCGTCACATGTACTGGGAATAAATGATTTAACGGAATGTCCTTTTTTAGTTGAAGTGCATTTGTTGTTCAATGTACAAAGCACTGTTGGTACAAATAAGATAGGATTGGAAGAAGTTTAGACAACGTTTATTCGGTACAAGTTTGGTAGTCTTACTATCTGTGAACTGTTTATGGAATGTGTTTGTTTGTGTCGTGTAGAATGGTCATTGTTGGAACTTTCGTTTGAACAAACAAATTTAATATCTTACTCGTGTGGTCACATGCGAAGGCTGTACGTTGATGAATAGCATTTTAATAGTTATGAGATGCAACTATGTTCTTTATGCTTCAAAATATGAAGATATTTTTTATTAATATTATAAATACCTATCTATTATTTAGTAAATTACAATTTAAAGAGTATTGTTATGTCTTGTGAGAACCTTGTATCACAGGCATGTCCGTATTGTCCATTCAGAGTAAAAAAATGTGTCGGTTCAAACTAGACTGTATAATAATATAAAGACAAACTGTATAATAATATAAACATATTTCCATTACTAACAGTCAGACAGACAACGCACAGCCGAAACTATTGAGAGCAAGAAGCTAAAAATTGGCATGCATATTCCTTGGGGCCCGTAACGAAACGCATTAAGAAGAAGTGTGCGGGCATAGCTGTGAGCATCCTCTTATTTTAAAGTAATGTTTTCTATCACCAGCCATGAGCTGAGTCCATGCTCTATGGCTTACTAGACTTACAGTGTAAGGCATTCAACTGCATAAAATGTTTGAAGTGCCGAAAACGCTTTGAGAATGCAAATATCAGACACTAGGAAGAGAGCAATTGTAAAGACAATGTTACGTCAATACTGTGGGTTGGGCACTTAAAAGCTTTTATTCAAAGGAACTTTCGCATGTTAAATTAAAAATATATATTGGCAGTCAAAAAACGTATCAAAATCAACGATGTTACAAGTAAATTAGAAGTAGATACGTTATAGGCGTACCAAAAGCAGGACGCTAAACAATAAGCCAGTTGGCAAGTCAGACATATGTGTGTGTGACGTCGCGAGCCGGCGTCATCAGGCGTCATAGTGAAACTGACACATCTTGTCAACCGAAATTAATATAAAATATGGAGTTATCGATGTGTACGTTAGTGTACCGTTTCGTAACGTATCTATGACTTTTCTAATATCATTGATCAAAATAATGAAAAGTAGACAGTACGTTCATTATACTGGATACCAATATTAAGGCTGTGCGCAAACGGGACACCGACCAGAACCACCGGTGGCTGGTGACACGCTGTTTAACATGATTTTAATACATTTTTTATGACATCGCCGTAACTATACACGTATGTGTTGAGTGTCGCGGATATTGACTGGCAAGTGGCTGCGGTCAGTGCGTCGTATGCGCGGACCTTTACTTGTTTGAATACGAGTTACATAAACGCAACATGTGTTCACATTCTGAGAATGTTTAATATTTCTTTTTAGAATTTTGTCTATAACGCGAATCTTATCTTTTCAATATCAAAAAGGTTTTCCGTTTGGTAGTCTGAAGTCCGATGCTTCCCAGGCCATCTTTGAGCTTTTGAATTTGTTCATTACTTAAGTAGGCAAGTATTGAAAAGATTCAAAATTTCAAATACACTCAAAGGTTTCCCATATAAAAAGCCTTCATCATATAACATGAAGATATTTAGTATACACGATTTTTAGCCTGGTTTCTGAGATAAGAAAGAAGTTTTTTTGACAGAGCGATCATGGATTGAAGCGTTTTTTTTATTTCTGTAGATAATTAAATAACCAACTGAGCTTCAAAGTTCAAGACATCTTTATCCTAAAAACGGATCTGGCTATTTCAAATATTAACCAAAGTAGTTTTAAAGGTTATTGATAATCATCAGTTATAGTATTATTTGAAATTCATTGCTTTTTTCTACAACTTTACAGCCACGCAGCAGGCAATAACAGTTTAATTGGTCGTTAAAACAAAAACGTCTAGATATTGCATTAACTGAGGCAGCACTTTACTATATTAACAGTTTTTGTATGAAAACTATGTTTTTGAGTGAAAGTGCAAACTGAACTGGCTTATCTTTTGTTTGACAAAAACTTGACGAAACCCTAGTCTATTATATTATTACCCTAGTTTATTATTTAGTACTAGTACAGAACTTAACTGAAATCGCGTAGACTTTGTAAGATAAATTCATTCTAACATTGCAGCAACAAATGCAATTTGAGACTAGGTTTAGGACCACAATGTGCCTAGTGCCTAGTTGGTTTGGTGCGACTGTACGTAATTCGAGTAACTAAATAGGTTATGTTAGGTTCTCTTTTGACCCTTAACCCAAAAATAGTTTATTAAAAACTATTTAATTGGACATAATGTCTACTTACCTACATATTATATTTGTGATATAATCTTAATATATAAAATCCTTGCGTTACTGACTGACTGACAGACACGCTACAGCCGAAACTATTGGGCGCAGGAAGCTGAAATTTGGCATGTATGTTCCTTGGGGACCGTAGGGGTGCACTAAGAAGGGATTTCCTGAAATTCCCACGGGATCGGCCAAAACGGGTAAATTAAAAAAAAATGCAGGCGTAGCTGCTGGCGACCTCTAGTATAATATAACACACCAAAACCATGTTTCAAAATATCTCGACAAAGGCTTATCTATTTGAGTGAATATGAATCATACTGTACTAGGTTTTGTACGTGTATTTTCTTTGAAAATATCAAGGCAAAAGCTAATCCATTTGAGTCAATTTTTTTACTGAGATAGATTAGGTATTGTCGACTAATATGCATAAACAAAAGCTATTCTATTTGAGTCTGACTCGTGACTCAAATAGTATAGGCTTTGTAAATACGCGTCCCGGTTGTATGACTCACCTTGAAGTCTATGGTTGGCTTTGTATTCTAAATAGATATAACAATTATTTTTTTGCTTTTATACAATATGTTGATCTGCATTTGCAACACATTTTAATAACACAATATAGAGAGTATACTTCATCATCAGGCTCCAACAGTCCACTGCTGGACTAGGCCTCTCCTTTGAAAGGAGGAATTGGCCTACTATACTTATTCATCTAAAATTATTTTTAACGGTGTGCAATGATATAAGACCCAATTTTCATTAAATGTTACTTAGATAGCAAATCATAATAAACTGTTGAATCGTGCAAAATAAAACTGTATCGCGCAGTCACTGTAAGTACGTGTGCTTGTGTGTGTTAGGCACCTGCAATGGCGACCAGCTGTGCATCGGTGGCGGTCAGTACACCGAGAATAGAATATAATATTTTTATTTGTTTCAACACGGTGTAGATGATACATTGCATGCAAGATAGTTATGACACAGGTGAGTTCTAACATGTTCAGCCGCATATCGTGGCGTACAAAGGAAGAGATGGTGCATTAACCGTAACAATATTATATAGGTGTTAGACATTATGTAGATATTTTTAAATCATCATTATTATTAAAGTATTATTACAAATCATAGTAAAGGTAGTAATTAAATATACAAGTCAGCAATATTGTGTATTAATGTCATTAAAATAGAGTCCACACTGTACCATAATCATATTACAATGTCAAAAAGAAAAAAGATAATTATGTGTATACAACATCGTCATCTCAAACATTAGGAAAATTGTCCTCTTTCATAAATTCTGCTATACTATAAAATGCTCTTGCAGTTAGTAAACTCTTCAATTGTCTTTTAAGAGCAGGTATATTTAATGTCTTCCATGATTTGGGCAATTTATTAAAAATGGTTGGAGCCATGCAAAAGATACTCTTACGCATAAGAGTTGTCTTAGCGCCGTGAACATAGAGTTTGAAATTATCACGTCTATTCCTAGGGACAGCATCAGATAAACGCGGAAATAAATGAGCGTTGGATTTAAAAAACATTACTGTTTCCAGGATATATAATGAGGGCAAAGTCAATATCTTGCGTTCTATAAAATAAGGCTTACAACTATCCATTGATTGCAGTCTAAACATCGATCGAATGCACCTTTTCTGTGCCCGAAACGTTATTTCATTGTCCGTGCTGTTTCCCCAAAAGATGACGCCATATCTAAGAATTGATTCGGCTAATCCATAGTAAGCAGTAATTAGCGCATCTCTGTTGAGAACTACAGCAAGCTGTTTCAGGGCGTAGGCTGTACTACTTAATTTCTTACTTAGTGCTTCTATTTGGGGTTTCCAATTCAATTTGCAATCTATTATTAGTTCCAGAAATTTTGTTGTGTCAACATTATTGATATTTGTATGATTAAATTGAATGTTAAGATTGTCGATTGGTTGTGTACGTTATCTAAAGTGAATTATGTTAGTCTTTTTTAAATTAATTATTAAATTATTATCATTTAACCAATTTATAATAGATATTAGTGATTTGTTAATGTCATGTTCATATGTGTCAATGTTCTTACAAGCTATTGTCACAGTGCAATCGTCAGCAAAAAGTGTCATTGGTTATTCAATTACTTTGGGCAAGTCATTTATGTACAAAGTGAACAACTGCGGCCCCAATACACTGAGAGGAACTTGAGGTACCCCGTATATTACTTCGCGTTCTTCAGATCTTGAAGTTTCTTCACGTTTATTTTTTTATTAATTGAACTAATCTCTTTAACTTGTTTACGGTTATGAAGATATGAATTTAGTAGTTCTAAAACGTTGCCTCTAATACCGTAGGCTTCAAGTTTCTCTGCCAGGGTCTTATAATGGACGCAGTCAAAGGCCTGTGTCATATCACAAAATATGGCACAGACAGGCGTTCTCTTATCAACATTTTCCATTACATTTTCTAAAAACTCATAAATAGCCTTGTTCCCGCGTTAATAGTTCATCATATCAGCCAAACGACGTCCACTGCTGGACATAGGCCTCCCCCAAGGTTCTCCACACAGACCGGTCTTGAGCCGCCCGCATCCAACCTCCTCCCGCGATCTTGACAAGATCGTCGGTCCACCTTGCGGGGGGCCTACCTCTGCTGCATCGTCCGGTACGTGGCCGCCACTCCAGAACCTTTCTGCCCCAACGGCCATCGGTTCTTCGAGCTATGTGCCCTGCCCACTGCCACTTCAGCTTGGCTATCCGGAGAGCTATGTCGGCGACTTTGGTTCTACTGCGGATCTCCTCATTTCTGATTCGATCTCGCAGGGAAACTCCAAGCATAGCTCTCTCCATCGCCCTCTGAGTGACCTTGAGCCTTCTGATAAGGCCCATAGTGAGCGACCACGTCTCTGATCCGTAAGTCATCACTGGCAACACACACTGGTCAAAGACTTTCGTCTTGAGACACTGCGGGATATCGGACGAGAAGATATGTCGTAGCTTCCCGAACGCTGCCCAACCGAGTTGGATTCGACGATTGACCTCCTTCTCGAAGTTGGACCTACCTAATTGGACTACTTGTCCCAGGTAGATATACTTGTCGACAACTTCGAGCGTAGAGTTCCCAACCTGAATAGGAGCAGGTACAACAAGGACGTTCGACATGATTTTCGTCTTGTCCATGTTCATCTTAAGACCTACTTGTTGGGAGACTCTACAGAGGCCATCGAGCATTGTGCTTAGGTCTTCCATGGTCTTAGCCATGACTATGATATCGTCTGCGAATCGAAGGTGAGTGATGTACTCGCCGTTGATGTTGATGCCGAGTCCATTCCAGTCCAGAAGCTTGAAAACATCCTCCAGCGCAGTGGTAAACAGTTTCGGGGATATGACATCCCCCTGTCTCACCCCTCGCTGGAGTTGAATAGGTTTCGAACTCTGGTCCTGGAGGCGGACTGACATAGTGGCGTTTTCATACAAACACTTCAGCACTTCGATATATCGGTAGTCAATCCGGCACCGTTGGAGAGACTGTAGCACCGCCCAGGTTTCGATCGAATCGAAGGCTTTCTCATAGTCCACAAACGCCAAGCATAGGGGCTGGTTATACTCCTCGGACTTCTGTATAACCTGCCGCAGCGTATGTATGTGGTCTATGGTACTATAGCCTTTACGGAAACCGGCTTGTTCGGGAGGCTGGAAGTCGTCTAGCTTGCTCTCGAGACGATTCGTGATGACCCTCGAAAACAGCTTGTAGACGTGGCTCAGAAGTGTGATGGGTCTGTAGTTCTTCAAGAGGGTTTTATCCCCTTTCTTAAAGAAAAGCACCACCACACCTCTGTGCCATGCCTGTGGCGTTTTACCCTCGAGAATGACGGAATTAAATAGCTTCCGGAGGGCTTCTCTAGCGGGTGCACCGCCGGCCTTCAGAAGCTCACTCGTAATTCCGTCATCACCCGGCGCCTTGTTGTTTTTAAGCTGTTTGAGAGCCACACTAATCTCGTGCATGCTGACGTCCGGGATATCTTCGGTATAGTGTCGGGTCAATCCAGCTCTAGGGTCTGACGCTGGAGTGCTTGCGGGTTGTTGCGTTGTCGTGTATAGCTGTCCATAGAACCTTTCGATCTCCTCCAAGAGCTCAGGCTTGGACGATACGATTCTGCCATCCTCCGTCTTCAGCTTTGTCAGCTGACTCTGCCCAACAGACAGATCCCTTTGGAACACTTTGGATCCCTTATTCCGCTCGATCGCCTCACGAACACATTTTGTGTTGTATTGGCGGAGATCGCGAGTCAGAGACTTAGAGATCTGTCCGTTAATAGTTGGTTGTACTTTATCTATAAAATAACTATTAAACGTATTGGCAATGTCCTTCGGGTGTGTAATGAGCTTACTGTCAGACATGATGTAAGAAATTGAGTTTTTTGAGCCATTATATGTAGTCTTATTAATTATTTGCCACGTAGTCTTAGACCTGTTTTTAGAAGTTTTAATTTTGTAATTGTTTTGTGCTTTCTGAGTTAGGTTCATAATTCTTTTGAATAATTTTGAATATCTTTTGAATTTATCTCTATTAGTTTGATTTGGTTTTAATCTATATTGCCACAAGAGCTTCCGTTTGTTTTTACAACACAACTTTATTCCACGTGATACCCATGTAAGTTTATTAGTAGTTTTAATGATAGTTATTTTGTTCGGGAAACATAGGTCGTAAAATAATTGGAATGTTTCAATAAAACAGTTGTAGGCTGCATTAGGATCGTCCATCTCGTACATATCTGAGAAGGCTAGACTACTTAGGCAACTCTTGAATTTTTCTATATTTCCTTCACTGTAATCTCGTGTATTTTTGCGGTAATAGTTAAGACCATCCTTATTTTTAATCGGGCACTTTAACAGTTGTGCCATTTGGTCGGATAGAGCGAACTCCAATACTTCTGATCTACAACGACGCTTGTCAAAATTATGCGCAAAATTATCTATGCACGTTTGGCTCGCAACTCGCGTATGTTGTCTCAAAGCAAGTTGTAAATTAAAATTTAAAAGAATACACTCGAATTCGGCTGACAGTTTATTTCTCTTTAAGATGCCAATGTTGTAATCACCAGCTAAAACTATATTCTTACATCGTTGCTTAGATAAATGTTTTAAAAGATTTTCGAGCTTATCAAAAAATCTCATTGATATTATTTAAGTTCGGTACTCTATAAATACAAACAATTATAATATTATAGTCTACCAATTTAACTGCACAACTTTCGAATATACTTTGCGAGGACATTTTTGCTACATCGGTTAATCCTTTTCATAGAATACCCTGTTTAACAAGTATACATGCACCGCCTCGCTTACTTTTCTGTCTACTATACAAGCAGCTAAAGTATAATTAGATAAACGTAGTTGGTTCTCGCAGCCAGCCATAATAAAATGCTCTGAGATGCATATTACATCCACATCAGCATTTCGTTCTGAAAGTTCACATAAACAAACGGAGAGAGAGTCAGATTTACTAAAGAGACCGGCAATGTTCAGAGGGCCAATTCTGCAATTTTTATATGACATTGATATCATATTTTGAATGGATTTAAAAGCGGTATTCTGTTAACCTTATGTCATTATCGTATAATTTTAAATAATCAGTTCGTCGTTGACACATACGATCTCGTTACAATTTCATTCAAATATCATATAATTTAGAAGAATACGCTTTTTGTGACGTAAGTATGACACTGACATCATATCGCGACTATATTTATTTAGCGGAATTGGGCCCCATTGGATGTAATATACATAAATGTTTACTCAAGAAAAAAGTGTCCTCATTTGTCAAATTATTATCAGTGTAAACGTCAATATTTTCACTAATACTATTATTATATTGTATGTCAATTATTAACCTGTCAATGTCCTTAAATATGATATACATTCCATGATTATTTACTAAGCCAGTTCGTTTATTATAAATTTTGTAGTCGAATGATAAATTTAAATTACTATCTGATAAATATAAATGTTGATATGTCAGAACATCTAGATAAAACAGGTTGTTAAACGTTTCTATTCTATTGTTAAATAAATTAGAATAGTATCCATTTTTATATGTCGGTAAACAGATGATCACATTCGTATGGTTAATGTTTTGTACAACTTCTCTTATACGGAATACATACATACATACATAGACTCACGCCTGTTTCCCGGAGGGGTAGGCAGAGACTACGGAACGCCATTTGCAACGATCCTGACATACCTCACTTGCTTCACTCACTCCCATCAAGTTTCTCATGCATGCTCTTCTGTTAAGGATACTTCTGACTTGTCCTTTTTTCAGGATGTCTCCAATCTGGTCAGAGAATGTTCTCCTAGGTCTTCCCTTTTGTCCTGTCCCATTCACACTAGCCTGATATATCTTCTTTGTCAGTCTATCGTCATCCATCCTCTCCATGTGCCCAAACCATCTTAACATGCCTTTCTCAATGCTTGTCACTACATCTTCTTTTACCCCACACCACTCTCGTATCACACAATTCTTTACTCTGTCGGTCAAAGACACACCACACATACTTCTCAGTGCTCTCATTTCTACAGCATTTATTCTACTTTCAAATCTCTTCTGCCATACCCAACTTTCACTACCATACATAAGGGTAGGCACTAACACACCTCTATGTACAGCCAAACGTGCCTTTTTGGACACGTTTTGACTGTTCATAAACGCTTTCACAGCTCCATTCACACTATTACCTGCATTAACTCTCCTTTCAATATCTGCTTCATTCTTACCATCTCTTGTAAACAACGTACCTAAGTAAACAAACTCATTCACTTGTTCCACTCGCTGTCCATCGATTAAAACATTACAAGCCGTAACGCATTCCTCCTTTTCAAAAACCATAACTTTCGTTTTACTTACATTAACTTTCATTCCTTTCTAACGCACGATGCATGATTGTTACCATCTCCTGCAACTCCTCCGTTGAAGATGCAAGTATAACCTGATCATCAGCATAAAGGAGGCATTTGACGAGTAACCCATTCATCCTTAATCCGCAGTCACTATGTTTTAAATCTTGCAAACAACTGTCCATGTTATACGGAATATAATCTCAAAATAATTATTTGTATTTTTGAAATCTTCATTACCTAAATGAATTACACAAAAGTCATTAATAGTACATTTCACAAGTTTTTCTTTCAAACCGTTCAATAGATGTTCAGTTTTGCCGTTGCGAATTAAATAGTGACAACAAATGTATTTTGCGCTATGGATAATATTTTATTCGTATTATTCGTACTTAGAATGCATAATTTATTCTTGTGGGGAGAGCTAGCGGCTGGAAGCTATTTTTCCTTATTCACACTTGGGGTGATATCTTCTACAAGAATTTCCTGTATATTTCTAAAAATTTTTTCGGAACATTTAACTTGTTTTGGTTTACTCACCATGTTCATATGCTTTTCAGGGATAATAATATGTTGATCACTTTTCTGCTTAGACGGGGTGTGAGTCTCGTTCTGGTCTTTCTTTTTATTTTTCCGCATTGAAGCTGGTGGGGTAGAAGAAGTCACCTCCCTCTCGCTCACTCGCGCAAGAAACTTGTATATTCGTTGCTCTCCTCTTTATTATTCGTAAACATTAGAAATGTCTTCAAAAAGTGCAGAAATTACGATCCAGGAACTAAACAAGTCAGTGATCTTGCTTCAAACCAAAGTTTCTGCGCTTGAAAAGCTGATATTGGAACAGAATAACTTAATTAGAAAATTAGTTGGTGAAGAATCAGTGCCCGAAAAAATCCAAAACGCAAATTTGAGTGAAGGTACTATTCAAACGGATTCGAATGCGCGCCCAATACGAGAAGCTCGTGTTCGGGCCGCATCGGCTATCACCGCAGGTGCTCGGAAGAACGCGACGAAAGTCAAACTTGTACCGGCCGCGCAATCTACGAGTACAGCCCCTACTACGGACAGCGAGTTACCGGCGAAACAATCCACAAGCGACAACGGCGAGCCGATCGAGTTGCGTACGAGTGCCCGCGAAGCAAAGGACAACGAGTGGATCGAAGTGCGCCGCCGCAGCGTTAAACGTTCGAGCGAGAAAATAACTCGTTGTACTGCCTCCCCGACCGCCACTTCTTTGTCAGCTGCGGAACGTAAGGCGTACCTACATTTATATTATTTAAAAGTAGGGACGTCAGTTGAACAAGTGCTAGAACACTTGAGATATATTTGTCCAAACTCGATATGTACAGCTGAAATACTGAAGGCGCGAGGTGACTATGCTTCATTTAAAGTATGTGTTCCAGCTAAAAGCTTAGATAAGTATCTGTGTTGTGACAATTGGCCTGAAGATATATGTGTTAAATTGTGGCGCAATGGATTTCGTAAACAAGATACACAAAATGTTCAAGCCTAAATGCTATTCAATGTTTTATCAGAACGTTCGAGGTTTACGATCGAAATTGAACATGTTTAGATTATCGGTTTTGAATGAAACTGCTCATATTTACGCTTTGACCGAGACTTTTTTAGTGAGTAGTGTATGTGATGGGGAAGTGTTTCCTGACGGCTACACTGTGTTGCGTCATGACCGCGCTAATGATGCTGGTTGGGGAGGAGTATTATTGGCGGTGCAGACACAGTTCCCCGTCGAACGTATACAGAACATTAGCGATTACGCTACCGACACAGAAACTGTCATAGCTATTGTTACGTTGAAACACAAACGTATTCTGTTCTGTGTTGTATATATTCCTCCTAATTCTAAGGATGAGAAATATCTTAATACTTTCGCATTATTAGAAACCGCCATTGAGCGATTTTCAAAATTAGATGTCATTATATTGGGTGATTTCAATCTAAATTCGTGCAGTCAAAATGTAAATTTACACTATGCCTATTTTATATCATTTTGTAAGCTGAGACAACATAATGACATAAAAAATACCTATGGTAATATGTTAGATTTAGTATTAAGTAACTTGAGCGATGAGTGTGTTTGTGTGTTGTTGGAGATGTGGAGCCTTTAGTGCCACCGGACGCGCATCACTCGCCGCTCGGGGTCCGCCTGAGTGTGCAGCACCCGGCGGCTGAGCGGGCTCAGCTTCCGCCGCCGCCGTCCCACACAGATCCACAACATGACTCACCTCAATATAATTTTAAACGAGCGAACTTTTATGTGTTATACGACTGCCTGACAATGTTATCATGGTCCGAGATATTAATGTGTAACAATGTTGACGACGCCTTAGGTATTTTCTATGCACATCTTATATCATGTTTTAATGCTCATGTCCCAACCAAAAGGAAGCCTAATTATTACAATAAGCATACGTACCCAACTTGGTACACATCAAATATCATAAGGAATATTAAAAGTAAACATTTTCATCTGAAGAAATATAAACAACTTCAGTTAGAATTTAATAAAGAAATGTTTAGGTATTATAGGCAACGCACAAAGGAACTCATAAAGCAAGCCTATGTTAACTTTATTGAGCGCGCGGAGACGGATATAAAGAAGGATCCAAAGACTTTTAGGACGTTTGTTAGAGCCCAGCGTTCGTCTCGAAGCACTTGTTCAGAATTTGAGTATAGCGGAAAAGTAGTGACTCATACCGATGCGGCAAACGCTTTTGCAAGTCATTTTAAATCTGTCTTCTTAACCGATACAATATCTTTGCCGATAAATGTAACGGAGAATGTGACCAACAGCCATTTTTGTTCGTCGCGGGTAAGTCTTGATCACATCAATGAATCTGATCTATTGCAAGCGGTGAAACGGTTGAAGGCTAATTCATCCATTGGTCCCGATGGTTTACCGGCCTACATTATTAAAGACTGCATCGGCATTTTTAAAGAACCATTGTTGCACATTCTTAACTTAGCCGTAAAAAGTGGTACATATCCAAGCTTGTGGAAAGTGTCTCGAGTTACACCGATACCCAAGGATGGCTCCAGGAGTCAAGTAGTTAATTATAGACCTATAGCTGTGCTTTCAGCGCTCGGCAAGGTATTTGAGTATATCATAAATAATCGTATCACCAGACAGATCAAACAACAACTGAGCGAGTGCCAGCACGGGTTTAGAGTGGGCAAATCGACTTCCACTAATTTAATCAATTTTGTAGACTATTGTGTTGCGGAAATGGATCATAAAAAGCAAATTGACGCAACATATTTTGATTTAAAAAAAGCTTTTGATCGGGTCCAGAATGATCTCTTGTTGCAGAAGTTATCCGCTTTTGGTTTCGCTCCTAAACTCCTCGACTTATTCACTAGCTATTTTTCTAATCGTACTCAATATGTGCAATTAGGCAAGTACCGGTCTAACTCGTATGACACTCGTTCTGGTGTCAGTCAGGGTAGTGTCTTGGGACCTACTCTGTTCCTGATCATCGTGAATGACTTGCCGAGCGTTGTCAGATCTGCTCAGTGTTTAATGTTTGCTGATGACCTGAAGCTATTCTTGGGAATCGGTAGCACAGCAGACTGTGACGTGCTCCAGCGCGATATCGATAGGGTAGTGGCTTGGGCTGAACAAAACCGCTTGGAGTTTAATGTTAGTAAGTGTAAGACAGTAACATTTACTCGTTCTCGCTCGCCACTCACATACGACTATAATATTTCTGGTGACCGGTTGGAGCGAGTCAGCCAAATACGAGACTTAGGTGTAACTTTGGATACATGTTTAACATTTAATTCACACATTTCTACGATTTGTAAGCAAAGTTTAAAAGCATTGGGATTTGTGATGAGGCAGTCAATTCCTTTTCAGAGCAGGTGTGCTATCGTTTTGCTGTACTTCGCTTTTGTCCGCAGTATTCTGGAATATAATTCCGTAATCTGGGATCCACATGAAGAGAAGTATATTACTATGATTGAACGCGTACAACGTAAATTTGCACGGTTTTTGTACAAAAAGTTGTATGGCTTTTACCATTATTTATATCCGTCTCTTTTCGTGTCTGGTATGGTAGGCCTCGACACACTAAGACTGCGTCGTAAATGTAAATTAGTTTTACATTATTTTTTACTGCTACATAATGAAATAGATGACCCTAATACGTTGTCTCGCTGTTCGATCTCAGCACCGAACCAATATACGCGATTGCGCTCACGGCGCCTACTGGTCGCGCCACAGGTACGAACCTGCACCGCGCAGTACGCGCCTACTACTCAGGCACTCACACTGCTCAATAGTATAATTGTTAAATATCCGGATGTAGACATATTTGTCATCAAACTGTATATGTTTTTAATTGTATGTAAAATGTATTTTTCGTGTCAAATGACTTCATAGTCATTTCAACTATTAGAAATTAAGTTACCTTATATTATGTACCTATCTAAATGTAATCGCTCACTACACGTTTTGGGCAACTGTAAGTGAAGTGAGCAGTTGTACTACATAAATAAATAAATAAGTCTCCCCATATCCAACCTTTTTATACAATTCTATTATTTTATAACTCTTTTCCAATTCCCATTTTAATTTTGTATTTTCTGTGTTCAAATTGTCTATCTCATTATGTGCAATCAGTCATTCCTCCTGTACAGATAATACCTTTTCTTGTAATTCTTTTATTTCTAATATTTCACATTGGTCAGGCAGACTTTGCATTGTGGTATCAAAAAGAGTCGAGTTTGAAGTGTTCATAACTGACACATTATTATGAGAGTTCGATTTCCGTATCTTTCTCATTGTTATATTACTAGTGGTTCCACTGGTCATTATTGATAGCAAAATAAATAAACAATAAGCAATTAAAACAATATGAAAATGCCAGAATCGAACTTGTGCCTAATCAAATCAAACAAAATATTTTTGCCAAAATATGATGGTCAAGAAGTGTGTTAGCTGTAGTAGGATTCGAACTCGGGTCGCTTCAACAATGAGTTTTTCAAGTCTGCTATACTCGTACACAACCAAGTTCACAATACAGTGTAATGCCAAATAGCGTGTCTGTTCAATACTTCTGTTAATTTTAAATCATCAAACAGTCGTTGTGTGACTCATGCTGCAAAAATGTTTTGCAGCAAACGAGTTAATTTTCAAATAGATTTTTTTTAACGATTTTTTTTTACTTTAAGTGACTTATTTTTTCATGTATTTGTATTCAGTTATAGTAGTATATCACCCCTTAAAATATTTTGCAAATGCAAATCAATACCCTGTATAACACTAGATGATGCCCGCAGCTACGCCCGCATATTTTTTAAAACAACTGTTTTTGACCGTTCCTGCGGAAACTTCGGGCAATCCCTTCTTAGTGCTCCCCTAACGTCCCGTAGTTTCAGCTGTGGGTTGTCTGTCAGACAGTAACACAAGACTGTTGTATTAACAGATTCTAGTTATTGCAATTTAATTTCAATGTTTTAATTGCGTTCAAAAATATACGATCCATACATTGATTTTGAGATTCGAGATTCGTGTTTGACATATTTTGAATGGAGCTTATGTCAAAAACGAATCGAAAATCTACAGATCTATCTATTGATCGAATATTGAATTCCGTAGTTAATAATTTCAATCTCAATTTCATCAAAACCTTTTACTTTTGATTTATCTTCAAAACAAAACAATCAGACAGAATCAGTTTCTCATTTATAATATTAGTTTGGACGGGACATCACCACTTAGTGCATTGCTACGTAATGTAATGGTGCTGATACACCCCAGCATTCACTTGTAATGGAACAGTTTTTGTTTTGTCGAAATGAACAACGAAAAGAGTAAAAAAAAACAAAAACATTGTTATGAACATTTTCAGGATATTTCTAGGGAAAACTCTAATCAGCAAAAACAATATCAATTTGCTAGAATGCTCGCCAGAAAATTCTAGAATGCTCGCTAAAACACTCTCGTTTGTTTTCCTGTTTTGTAACATTCGCAAAAATGCTCATTACAGGTGAATGCTGCAATGTATCAGCACCGTATTATTACGATTAGGTATCTACGTCACAACGCGGTCATCTATCATTCAAATCGCTGCACCACATGTGCTGTCAAAGTGAATTGTTCTCAAACTATCAATCTAATAATGTGCAAGTTTGTAACAAATGTTTTAAGACAGCTCACACATGGTCTGATCTGAAACTAGACAGATTGTTGCATGGTAATCAGATATGTGATAAACATACTTGTACATAAAATTATATTTTTGAAGCTTGCGTAATTATTATAGATGATTAAGTGACTGCCTCCGTGGTCCAGTGGATAGCGTAAGCGACTGCTGATCGGAGGTCCCGGGTTCGATTCCCGGGTCGGGAAAAAGTGTTACTGGGTTTGCCGAATTCTCAGTAGCAGCACGGAGTCTGGTGATGTGCCCGGTCGAGGCATGAGACAAGCGATAATTAATAATTCAATACGCACATAACTCGTCCGTGTGGTGACGGATTAAGAATACGGAATGTCACCACCCCATATCATCCCATGGGTGTAGTAAGAGCCGACAGAGGGTGCTTATTGTTACGCCATCTATCGGTGAATGGGGGAATCTAGAAGAAATTGAATGTATTTGTGGTTTAAAGGTAATTAATCTACTCTATACTAGATGGCGTTGCTGTATCGAGTATCGACTGTTCGCGATTATTTCGACAGTCTTGTGGAAGAGTCTAGAATGCTCTAGTGATGTTATCCGGCCAGTATAAATAGAGCATGAGCGAATGGACCGCTCATAGTAACAATTGAATATCGAAGCGATATACAAGAAGCGAAGGAAGTAAGTCGGAAGTGTTTAGTGTTGTTCTAGTGGAGTGAATAGTTGTTATTAGTGTTGAAAAATTAAGTGTGTGTATCTAGTGTTATTGTGTTAGTGAATAAAGTGCAGTTTTTCTGGCATAGTGTATATAATTTATCACGAACCCCAGCTCGTAACAAATTGGTGTCAGAAGAAAGGGATAAATTATGCCGGTTATGCCGAAGGAAGACACTGAAGGTGTGCGTACCAGGAACCAGCGCCAGCAAGACCTGGACCAGAGACGCTTCGGAGACGTTCCTTCTCCATCGCCTAGTGGACTAGGCGACTCCGCGGCTGCAGTGGAGTCTGCAAGCGCCACACACTCCGTGACGGTGCCCGACATCGCGGCTCTGATGGCGTTCATGCAAGAGCAGGCCCGCCGTCAGGAGGAGCAGGCCCGCTGTCAGGAGGAGCAGGCCCGCCGTCAAGAGGAGCACGCGCGCCGCCTGGAGGAACAGCTAAAGCGCAACAAGGAGGAGCAGGCTCGCCGTCAAGAGGAGCAGGACCGCCGTCAACAGGAGCAGGCTCGCCGTCAAGAGGAGCACGCGCGCCGCCTGGATGAACAGCTACAGCGCGACAAGGAGGAGCAGGCTCGCCGTCAAGAGGAGCAGGACCGCCGTCAACAGGAGCAGGCTCGCCGTCAAGAGGAGCACGCGCGCCGCCTAGAGGAACAGCTGCAGCGCGACAAGGAAGAGCACGCCCGCCGCCTAGAAGAGCAGCTGGTGCTCATGAAGGACCTCAGCGCCGCTGTAGGGAAGGACCTGAAGGTGGTCAAGGAGGAACTTTAGCAGCACGAGGCCCGTATCAGCGACATGGAGAAGCTCGTACACGACCAGCTCGAGACTCGCGTCGCCTCTATGGAGAAGCGTGTACAGTCACGAGCATAAATATATAACTATGGGCAGATGAGCAAAAATATCTGTTCCAAGAACGAATTCAATAATATCTGTCTGCACGTACGCAGCAAAAATATCTGATATTATCAGGCAGTATAATAAAGTGGCATCAAAATGATGTGATGACAATGCAAAAGTATAAATATGTGACGTTACAGGTGGCAAAATGATCCGACCCCCCGTGGAGAGCAAATATATGTATCGTTTTCTATTTCTGTAATTTGCATTGATTCCGCCCTAAAAGCATAAATATGTGACATCAACTAAGTGGCAATAATATCTGACATTATTTTATATTCAATTTAATTTAAAATTCATACGAAATAATTAAAAAAATAAATGTTATTTTACATTGTTTTAATATAGGCTGTCGTTTTATACTATATTTATATCTAGACATATCCAATATCACGACCGAATTTAATTATTTATTCATTGTAGTGAGTAGATCTATTCTATCTACGGCTGCCGAGTAATACGAGGGGAGTTCAATGTATTCTCGGTATCGAGGTGATATACTAATAATAAGGGTAATTTAATTATCTCATTAGTGAATGACACTCTTTGAGGGTATAAATACAAAATTTCATTTAATTGCCACCATTAGTGTTCAAGATATCATTGCGAAAAGACAACTATGATGACTGATTCGACAATGATGAAAAAAATCGAGCATCGTGCAGTGATAAAATTCCTCACAAAACAAGGAAAATCTCAAAAAATTATCCATGAAGAAATGGTGGCTGTTTACCAAGATTCTGCGCCTTCATTATCTACAATTCAGAAGTTGTCAAGTGAATTCAAACGGGGTAGAGAGAGCATTGAAGACGACCCCCGCGCTGGTGGGCCAATTTGTGCCGCTACTGAAGAAAACGTCAAATTAGTCGAAAAACTTGTACTTGAAGATGCCCGTGTAAGAGTGAAAACATTAGCAGAAATGACTAAGCTATCCGTGGGTACCATTCACACAATCCTTCATGAGCGCCTGAATTTGTCAAAGGCCAGTGCAAGATGGGTGCCGCGAATGCTCACCGCGCTACAGAAACAAGTGCGAGTTGACTGTTGTAAGGAGTTTTTGGACCTTTGTGGTGAAAATCCGCAAAGTATTTTCGATCGGATTGTTACTGGTGATGAAAAGTGGGTTAATCACTATGACCCTGAGAGCAAGCAAGAGTCTATGCAGTGGCACAAAAAGGATCAGACCCGCCGAAGAAGTTCAAAGTCACTCCGACCGCAGGAAAGCTCATGGCCACGGTGTTTTGGGATTCTAAGGGAATTTTGCTAATCGAGTACACAAAAAAGGTCAAAGTATTACTGCTGCATCATACGCAACGACCCTGCGTAATTTAAAGGAGGCAATTAAAGAAAAAAGACGTGGAAAATTAACCGCAGGTGTGTTGCTGCTTCACGACAACGCGCCGGTTCACAAGGCGCGCCTTGCCCAGGGTGCTGTGCGGGAGTACGGATTTGAAGAAATCAATCATCCACCCTACAGTCCGGACCTGGCCCCTAGTGATTATTATCTATTCCCTAATCTTAAAAAAGACCTTCGTGGAAAGCATTTTTCGAACGATGAAGAGTTGAAGGAAGCAATAAACGAACATTTTTCGGGCCATGAAGAAAAATATTTTTCAGAGGAAATTGAAAAGTTACTTTCACGAACACGTAGTTTAGGAATAGGGTATCGGACTGCCTAGTCAAATCAGTAACTTTTTGTCACCTGTCGAAACGCTAGTTTTGTATTTTATCAACTGCTGTACTTTTTTATGGTTGTATTTATATGAAATTAGCTGTAAGAGCAAAATTAAAATTTAAGAATTTATAGCGGTGATTTGAGACAATCTTTTTGATAAATGATAATTTGCAATTTATTTTTAATACAGTCCGATTCCCTATTGTTTTTATAGTAATATAACGGACCTTACTTATTTTTTTGGATTTCATTGTATTGACGATGAGTTATCGTCAATCCAATGAAATCGAAACATCGAATAGTATCCATGTATGAAGACATACATGGATACTATTCGATACACATATTTCATTCATAGCTCTCGAATAACTCGTGAGTGGTTTGAAAGTTAATATTCAAATAGAGGCCTTAAAGTTCGTCAATTTCCCTTCAGAGAGCCCTGATTTGAATCCCATTGAGAATCTGTGGAGTTCAATGATTCAACAATAGGATCCAACTCTGGTTAGAACTCATGATTTTCTACGTTGTCACACCTCTGACATTTGGGAGTCACTCCGAGGCTCGCAAGGGTGTGGTCTAATATAGTTCTACAATGCAAGAGAGGCTACAGGACGTTATGATGCAGATGGTGGATTTATTAGATTTTAGTTCATTATGTATAATTAGATGTCACTGGAAGATAACTTTATAAATTTACTAGGAAATTCTAAACGGGAGATAAATTGTATTAATTTACGCCCATATTCTTGCAAAGACTCGTGGTAAATTTATAAACCAACGGATATCCATTCGTAAGATTCTAAACGGTTCAACCAATCACAGAAATTTCGCATTATTTTTACGCTTCTTTAAAATACGGCAAATAACATACTGCTCTCTGATTGGTCGGTCGGTGATAATGAAAGTCGGCATCAATTCAACTTAATAAGTTATGTTAGGTTTTCTTGTGACCCTAAACAGAAAATAGGAGCCTTGCGAAGCGTGGTTCCGTTAACTTAGGCTCATAAACATCGCTAAAGTTCCAGTTTATTTATTTAGTTTCCAGTCAGTTAAAGTGGCGAACAATGGCGGTGGAGAGGAAGAAAAAATAGAGCGCACATGGCTTATGGTAATTGCTTACTTATTATTTTACGCGTGAATTCGTAAATTACGCCATTTGCGAAAATGTAGGCGTAAAATAATACAATTCATCTCTCGTTTAGAATCCTACGAAAGTTTATACATTTCTTAGGAAATTTATAAATTTGCGGTTCTTGTCATCCTCCGATGACATATATACTAGCTTAAAATCATTATTTTATTAAGTTGATTAGGCAAATAAAAATTAAAAATATTTATAACCTGTTTTTGTTCATATTCTTTGCCCGGCAAAATACATAATACGTATTATCTTATCTGTGATAATACTAATACTATTCAATAAAAAAAAATTGCCCATTTCACCGGCGTTATACATAATATCAAATATTTTATTGTTTATAAATTGTATGTCAGATATTATTGCCACCTAGTTGGTGTCACATATTTATGCTTTTAGGGCGGAATCAATGCAAATTACACAAATAGAAAACGTTACATATTTTTGCTCTCCACAAGGCATCATAACATTTTGCCACCTGTCACATCAGATATTTATGCTTCGACATTGTCATCACATCATTTTGATGCCACTTTATTATGCTGCCTGATAATATCAGATATTTTTGCTGCGTACGTCCAGACAGATATTATTGAACTCATTCTTGGGACAGATATTTTTGCTAATCTGCCCATAGTAATATATTTATGCTCGTGACTGTACATGATAAACTCGAGGCCCGTATTGCCGAATTGGAGAAGATATTGTGTAGGCTCGGGTCCTTCGTCGTTACACCTGCAGCTGTGGCGCCCTCGCCTCGTTGGTTTAAGGTTCCACCATTTGATGGCTCGTCATCGTGGTTTGCATACAAGGTTCAGTTTGAGGCCGTTATGCGAGCAAATGGGTGGGACAAAGAACAGGCCTTCACCGCCCTAACCTTGGGCCTTCGTGATCAGGCCTTGATGGCGTTGGAGGCACTCGGGCAAGACGTCACCTACGAGAAGCTTCTGGAGGCGTTGGAGGTGAGGTACGGAGACGCGCACCTCGAACATGTGTATCGTGCTCAGCTGAAGAACAGGACACAACGCACCGGAGAAACTCTGCAGCAGTGGGCTCTAGAGGTGGAAAGGCTGGTCAGGAAGGCATACCAGTCGTCGCCTGCGCTTATTGACGGTAACCTCATACAAGCGTTTACGGATGGGATCCGGGACCTGGAAGTTAGAGCAGCGGTAAGACTTGGGCACTTCAAGTCCCTGAAGGCAGCCTTATCCTACGCTCTGGAGGTGGAAGCAGCGCGTCACGAGGATCGAACTTACCTTATCAGGGAAGTTGTTTCTTCACCACGGTGCTACAACTGCGGGGAAAGAGGCCATATCCGCTTGAGCTGCCCAAAGCGTAAGCGGCACGTTGGTACCCTGTCTCCACCAAAAGGGTCACCTGACGTACCTGTCTGGCGGCAAGAGCAACGTAGCGCAGATGCTCTGACAGGTAGGGCTTACCCCGACCAACGCAAACACTGTGCAAGACAGGAAGCGAAACCGGCAGCGCTAGTGAGAATGTTGAAGACGGATCTGAGCGACGGATGGAAAGAAGCTTTGCAGAGTGCTCAGCAAGAAGACAAGGACGTACAGGCGATTCTTGAATGGAAGAAATCAGGCGCTCCTAGGCCCAAATGGAGTGATATCGCAGCAATGAGCCCTATCACCAAAGGTTATTGGGCACAGTGGGACTTGGTTGTCCAGAATGGAGTTCTGTGCCGCAAATGGGAAAACGCTCGCGGTAACCAGTGCCATTTGCAAATGGTAGTGCCCAAAAGTAAGGTGCCGGAAGTCTTGCAGCTCTATCGCAATGGTGCTTCGCGAGGTCACATGGGAGTTAAGAAGACCCTTACTGCCTATAAAACATATAGCCTATAAAACCGCTCCCGGATCTTCCGGGAGCGGTTTTATAGGCTCCACTGTCGGGATGACGTCGAGAATTGGTGCCACAAATGCACAAGTTGTGCGGCTGTCAAGAGGCCACACACTCGTAGCAGAGGTGCATTGAAGGTGTACAATGTAGGAGCTCCAGGGGAGTTAGGACAACAGATGTATGAGAAGATAAAGACTCGCTACGACCGGAAGGTGAACAAAAAAGGCTTCGATGAGGGATCATTGGTGTGGCTTCATAACCCAGTACGAAGCAAAGGTAAATCGCCTAAGTTACAAGCCAGGTGGGACGGGCCATATCGGTGAATAGGGGTACTAGAAGATATTGAATGTATTTGTGGTTTAAAGGTAATTCATCTACTCAATACTAGATGGTTGCTGTATCGTTGCTGTATCGAGTATCGACTGTTCGCGATTATTTCGACAGTCTTGTGGAAGAGTCTAGAATGCTCTAGTGATGTTATCCGGCCAGTATAAATAGAGCACGAGCGAATGGACCGCTCATAGTAACAATTGAATATCGAAGCGATATAGAAGAAGCGAAGGAAGTAAGTCGGAAGTGTTTAGTGTCGTTCTAGTGGTGTGAATAGTTGTTATTCATCATCATCAGCCTTTAACAGTCCACTGCTGGACTAGGCCTCTCCTTTGAAAGGAGGAATTGGCCTACTATACCACGCTGGCCAAACGGGTTGGTACAGGGTTTGTATCAAGTTTTCCTTCTCTTACAGTGCTGTTCTCTGCATAATATGCTCCCTCTGTCGGCTCTTACGACAGCCATGGGATGATATGGGGTGGTGACAATCCGTATTCTTAATCCGTCACCACACGGAGTTGTTATTAGTGTTGAAGAATTAAGTGTGTGTATCTAGTGTTATTGTGTTAGTGAATAAAGTGCAGTTTTTCTGGCATAGTGTATATAATTTATCACGAACCCCAGCTCGTAACAATATTATGCAGAGAACAGCACTGTGAGAGAAGAAAAACTTGATACAAACCCTATACCAACCCGTTTGGCCAGCGTGCCAATTCCTCCTTTCAAAGGAGAGGCCTAGTCCAGCAGTGGACTGTTAAAGGCTGATGATGATGATAACTCCTAAAAGTCAGTGGTGCGCGCCGTGGATTCGAACCCGATACCCTCTGCATGGCAGTCGGTTGGTATCTCCACTAGGCTATCGCTGCCTTCGTGAGACATTTATCGTTATTAGTAAAAATAATTTCTCAGGAAGACTAAAATCATAGAAATTATTTTTTATTTTATAAACGTGGTTCTAAAGAAATACTATACTGTTTTACCCAATAACAAGTTATCACAGTAGACTTAAATGGGCTTTAGGGTTTACTAAACTAAATAAGGCCGTAAACAAATACCAACAGAAAATCGTACAGTTTGGGAAAATGGAAACAATATCTTCTCCATTTTCCTCACAACATTTTAAATATTTACGAGTTTAAAGCTTCCGCTATTTGTAAAATAAGCATAATCGTATGCACAAGTTGCAAACGACTTTAGAAGGTACATAATTAGTGGTAATATTTAGCGTTAAGTAAACGTCTAACGAAACTCAGATGAATATTGGAAAACTATTATTGTGATTACGACTCATTTTTGACCAAGAATTTTTGGCATGACCAAGCGTAATTACAAATAATTCAGTATAGTATTTGCAAAAGCCAAGTTAATGTCCAGGTCAAGTAATCAGTGATTATTCATACAATCAATCGATAATTATTAGTACAATTAGTAGAATAAGCACAATTCTTTCACTGGAGCAACTTAGGTTTCACGAAGGACACGATATCGCGAATAGCTTTTACTTTTCTATAAATGTTATTTATAGAAAAGTAAAAGCCGCCCAAGCATTAAGTATATCATTTTTATGTCGTGGTATTATTTGATTTGCACAGCACAATTTTATTTCGTTTGTTTTGACTTCTAATATAATTATATTTATGGAATATCAATATATAGCGGGTAGAATAAGGGTGTGGAAGAACGAGATTTTGTAAATATACATCCAAAGAGATTTCAATATATTTTTCTGGTGGGCCGACCTTGTTGGCTGATTTGGTAAAACAATCCGTTTCTTTTTATTACAAGATTAGATGAATTCTATATTTATAAGAAAAATAATGTTTAACCAATACTCACTCTCGACACAGTGTCAAGCTTTCCGTAGACATACATTTATATATGTATGTACATACGTATGTTGAGTTGTATAATAATATTGTATTTCCTCATACATAAAACTCTTTTTACTTATCCTGACTGACATATTATATTATAATCATCGCAGAGCCCAAAGAACTGGAGCTAGAAGCATGAAAAGTGGGTGCCTATTATAATCAGCGCGTTCACTAAGAAAGGAGTTTTAAACTTCAGCTCTAAGGAGTATCTACACGTAGGTTTAAAAATTTAATGGCCAGCAAAAGCGCCGGTAATAGCTATTTTAAGGCATAAAATATAATCCTATCTATCGTAATTTTCACTGCAAATCATCACTTCACTTATCGAACGAATTTTTAAACTTATAACCTACAAAACTTTACAGTTCAAAACTTGCGATTCAAGCTAAAACTTACATCCATTTCTATTCTGAAATTCACTTATTCCCACAAGGCGCTCTCGACGCGTTGTCTTCCGTTTATTAATACCATAAACCTTCGCCATTATTATATTACCTAGTAGCGGTAATACTGCGGTCACGAGTGTGGGAATTGAGATTACCTTATAAACTTAGAAGTTAGTTCAATTTATTGTAGGACTACTTAACTCTTGTAGTGCAGCAAAGCAGCAAAAGAAAAGGAGTGGAGAAGTATATGTGCTCCACTATTTTCATTTTGAACATTGAACCAAAACATATTTCACTATTAAATCCTGATCATACAGATGCTATTTTAATCCACCTCCGATCTATAAGTACTCTAGTGGCGCCCCTACTACTTTAAAATGACTGCTTTATTATTGAAAACTCACATATTAAAAAGTGGATTTCTCATGAATCGCAGACGAAATTTTGTGGCCCCCCCCGTGGGATCTCCACCTTGTCGTCGTGGAGTGGCTCAGTAACCGTGGCTTGGACACCCGCGGTGAAGCTAAGAGAGATCCCGGGTGTGGACGCTCCGCGTGGGCTTGGAGGGGCCGCACAGGATGCGTCTAAAGGTGCGGGTGCGGGGGATAGTGCTGTCTGTCCCTCGCAGTTGGGCGCGGTCGCGGGAGGAGAGGCGTGTCAGTGTTGCGGTCGCCCTTTCCCCAGGGCGGAGGCCACAGAAATAAATAGTAATAGAATGGTGAATGTCACGTCATCGCGTACATTTCGCGCGTGCCACATTTCAGCAAGCCCCGCCTACAGTGACGTATAGACATTGAGGGGACACTAAGAAATTATTATCGATGTGTGTGTGTGATGTAGCTGTGGAAAATGAAATTATGTTATTGTTTATATAAAAACTGACCATTGCTGATTGTCAGGCAGAATAATGTTGTACAACATGTGTAAACACATGCGCTATAGGGACTAAAAACGGGCATCTTTAAGATTAAGCCAGCGCTCCCAATGTAAACTCACAGAAATAGCTATTTATAAGTTAACCGACAATTACTCGTAAACTAGTGATGTTTACTTAGCCGTGATAGTTTTCCTTTTAAATTCATTATATGTACTACATTTGTGATTTTTTCACCTCTTCCAAATTAATAGTTTAGCCGGCAGAAGGGGGGGAGGACACTTGAGTCTAACAATTTTTTTCACTTCAAAGCTTGATATTTGACAAACCAATCACTTGATCGAAAAATGATTTGAGCAAACTAATAATATTTTTTTAAAACCTATCCAATGATACCCCACACAATGGGGTACTCAACCAAAAAAAAATCAACCCACTATATATGTAGGGGAGATACCCTTAAAAAAAATATTTCCTAAATTTTTTTCTACAGTTTTGTTGCAATATCGTATGTATATATTCATGTTAAATATCAGCTTTTTAGCACCAGGCGTCTTTGAGCTACTATAAGGGTTTATAATATATTTAGGGAACTACAAGTGTTCCTTGTGGACTACGGAACCCTAAAAAGACGAAATCTTGTGTAGCATAAAATAGCAAATATAAAGGCGTCAGTAACTGTAAAATTAATCTCGTTTCGGGAACCATATTGCTGTCTCACACACTTTAGGGTATCACACGATTACACACTTGTGGACGGAGACTGAATTTCTATTTTCGCAAATGTAGTGTGATTTGTGAACTTTGTTTCAAACGTAATAATGTATAGTAAATGCTATTGGAAGCTTTTTATATAGAGTTTTTATTTTATTTTGGTTAAAGGAATCTTACTTTTCCAAAAAATAAACATGGATTTGTTTAGAATTTAAAAAAGTTTATTTAAAACTAAGATTTCAAAAAGACAAGTAATAAACTTCGCTGTAAAGACTAATTCAAGAATCATTACGAAAAGAAACTGGTACAATAAGAGTCTCACAAGAAATTATTCGAAGGTGCAAAAGCATTTTCGCCTTAAAGCATATTTTACAATGAAATGCCAACGACGAAGCATGTTATAGAATTATATCATGCACTTGTAGATCCGACGTTTTTTCATCCCTACACAAACACCTAATATATAAATATCCCTTGTCACGTTGTTTATAATAGAAACTTTTAAACACTCGCAATGCATGCTTAAGAATATATACAGGGTAATATCACAAGACCCATCACCAAGCCGAAGTCTACTCGTTGTAGACATCATGACAAGTCATACTAACCAAAAATAATACCTGGGGAACGATTTTTTTTTAAATTTTCACATTTTTTAAACCGCAATTAAAAGCGCGCGCGTGCTATGCTCGAAATACCTACTTATCCATGGGGTCATAGGACATCTATAGGACATATTGGCGGGGTAAATGCATCGATTTTGTACCTAATAAGAAAAAATCCATACTAACTTTGAGCCTCAATATCTCCTGAACCAGTAATTTCCCAGGTATGATGCCGAAGTAAAAAATATTCGTAGTGATTGGTTCAACATGGGATTTCAGTTTTCGTTAAGGGTCTTTTTACACCCTGTATATATACGGGAATTAACGCGAACATTCATTAGGTATTTACATACCTTATTTTGCTTGACGTTTCCCTTGTGACCTTGTGGTCGCAAGCTGATTCGACCAGAGGAATACCCTGTAAATCTAAGCAAATCTCTGAAGTACAAAGAACTAGTTAAAAATATACAATTATTATCATGATAAAAACAAGAAAGAAAAAAATTATACCTACGATAATTATAGTAGACGCAAATCATAGCAAATCTCTGTAAGTACAACTGGTTAAAAATACACACATGATTGAAAAAAGATAGAAAAAGTCAATAGAATCTCGTTTACTTTTCTCGTAAAACGATCATTTGTATGCGGCAGCAGCAGATAAATATGCAGATGGGAAGAAGTGACGCCGGACAATGTTCCCTTTTAACTTAGTATCTGATTAAATTACTTGTACTAGCTCAATATGAAAGTTATTTAGAACGTATTGTTTTTGCTATTTGATACACCTTATTTTAGCTCAATTTTATGTATTTGAAAAATAAATCAAGCTCCCTATTCAGGAATTGGATTTATCTTCTTGTTTGCGCTGGCTGAGGAAAGTTGTTCAAAGAAATATAAATGATTTAAGAGTTAGATGACTGAACCATCGATGTTCTCACTTTTCTGAAACAGACGATTTTTCAGGGGGACATTATAGCTACTAAATAATACTATGACGGCAAAACAGTGCTATGTACCGTTTTACCTATAGTATAATTGGTTATGTATGAGTAATTTTCAGGTCGAAACGTCTTAATTGATTTGTTTATCAAATCAATTAAGACGTTGTTTTTAATATAAGTAGACTTTGGAGACAGACAGGCTACTTTTGCTAAAGTAAGATTAGGAGTTTTTGATCAACTGTTTATCACTAAAAATAGACTTTAGAGACAAACATAGGCTGCTATTTATTGTGAAATTAGGTAAAAAAAGAAATGAAATTATATGTCTTTTAGTATTTGTTTTTTAAAAACGATTGTTATCTGTAATTTTGAACCTACTTTCGCCTCATTAAAATACAGTCTTTCCTCCATTAATATTACTTACAGAAAATTAAATTGAAAATTTGATAAAGCAAATTGATTTAGGGAAGGGAGCTGGACCAGATGGGCTGCCACCAATTTTTATTCGTTTCTGCAAGGATGGCCTGATTAAATCATTACACTTATTGTTTTTGAAGGTCTTACATACAACGTAGTTTTCTCTCATTTTCGTCACATAATTAGCCGCTTGACCGCTAGCGCCAATTCGCCGAATTCGCTCGACCACTCACGTTCTAAACAAAATGTCGCGCTGCCACTCGCCAGATGGGCGCGCTAACATAAACATTTATTGTTGATAAGTCGGTAACATGAGTAAGTTGAAGTGATGTTTTTCTTCAACCTTATGAAGGACTCGTTCAAGTTGTATGAATTCTTTGTTGACATTTAGTTTCCAATTTATTATACTTAGCAGCGAACATTGACTATCGTTGAAAAAAACACTTTGTGTATTTTAAACAGGATTATTTTAAAAAGTAAATCGATGACATACATATATTTTATGAGTTTTCACTGTAGAGGGGTTCTATCTACACCGAATTAAATAAAAAAAAAACATGTACCATAGTATAAAAATATTTATTTACACGCATACGATTAGCACGTAATCACGGAGCGTGCGAAACAAAGAGTGGCATTAGACATGATTTTCTCGTTCCGGGTTAACGATTCTAAGACTCACTTCGTATTTTTAGCATGAAGAAATGTTCAATGATTTGAATAGGACAGAGTCAAAGGATTTAAAACCTTACGTAATAGAAAGAAACAGTAAATTCAGACCGAGTATAGCGCTGTAACCAAAAAGGGAAAATAGTCACTTGTGCGCGGTCTACGGCATTTCGAAAAAGGGAGAATTATCACTTGTGCGCGGTCAAGCGGTTAGTCCTAGACAACATGGTTTTGTTGCCAATCGTTCAACCATGTCAAACTTACTTATTTAAACCACCTCTATTTCCGATACGTTGGAGGCCAGGACAAATTGATTCTGTTTACTGATTTTGCAAAGGCGTTTGATCGTGTTGATCATTCAATACTTTGCGAGAAATTAAGTCACGCCGTTATTCATGGATGCCTACTGTGCTGGTTCGAGAGTTGTATAGTTAATCGTTCACTCCTGGTTGCTTTGGCAGGTTATGAATCTGCGCCATTTATACCCAGCTCAGATATCCCACAAGGTTCAAAATTAGGTCCACTGCTATTCTTAGTATATATAAATGATCTTTTAGACATATTGCAATGTAACAGTTTATCTTACGCAACTGACTTGAAAATTTACTGCCGTATTGATGAAATAAGCGACCGTATGAAGCTTCGGAACGATCTAAATATGTTACAGCAATGGTGTCTAGACAATAATATGTTCCTTAATGTGAAAAAATGTCAGTTCATAACTTTTACTAATAAAACGAAATACTTTAAATTAATTATCACATAGGTATGATTCCCTTGAGCAGAGTTACTTCCATTCGTGACTAAAGCGTACTCTTTAATTCATCACTAACGTTTTGAGCCCACATAGAAAATCTAGTAAACAAAGCTAAAAAAAAAGATGCTTGGTTTTATAATCCGTATGTCTAAACCTTTCCAAAACTACAGTGGCATCATATTGCTGTACAACTCCCTAGTCAGGAGCTCTTTGGAATATTGTTCGACTATATGGTCTCCCTATTACTCAAAGCACATGGATAATGTTGAGTAAGTTCAATGTCGCTTTGTTAGGTATTTATGCATAAAAAATGGTTTGCGTAAAACGACTCCACAATACAGAGATAGGTTGAAACACTTTTGCATGCTAAGCTTACAGGAAAGGCGTGTTCATTCTGACTATTAATACTGCACAAAATCATAAACCGCACTATAGATGTCCCATGAATAGGCAACTTAAACTTTAGGATTAATACACGTGTAATGCGTTATCGTCGTACATTTGATATACCTATATCTACTTTAAATACCACTTTCAACAGCCCCCTCACACGCGTGACAAGGCTATATAATGAACTGTCTATGGCAGTGAATAGTATTGAACGTGGCAAAAATGTATGGAACGTGGTACTCGCTCCAATAGTCATCATTAATATATCATTGAAAAGATATTTTGATGGAGAAAAACGTCTACCATTGCGCCTGTCCCTATTCACGTTTGGGTAGCAGTAATCTCACTAAGTTTTATAAATGAGAATTTACTACAAACTACTTATATTAGCAAAATAAAGCTGGAATACGATATAATTAGACGACGATATAACACAGTTAGGATTCTATCATTAAAAGAAATAAGAAAACAAGTGTTCTTGAAATAAAAATCATTTATTTTAGCAATAAGTGAGTAGATTTAAAACATAACATTTTGGTATCAACTATAACGGCATTGAGGAAGCAGTAAATCCCTTAATATGCCTCGCATAGCCTAGGTACTATACGATGGACACTATATTTGCACAAGTGCCCATTGTACGTCGCCCGGTTAAACATGAGCAATATTGTTGGACAATATTATTTGCACTGTTGATCAATATATAACAAAAATATGTTTTTAGACGGACGGACGGATGTATGTTTATCGCCGGGGCCACGGGACTGCCTAAACAGGTTACCGTGGCCCTGGAACGCAAAGGGAAACCGAAGGAACAGGGTTTTAATTAGTTAGTAAGACTGTCGTTGATCTCCAAACGCAATCAGATTTGAGACTGGTGGCTATAGGGAATATTGATCCTTTTGGTAAGACCTTTTAAACGGCACTACAATCATATCTATTGGAGCCGGGTACCATTTTGCCCATTCTCTTTTGCACTGTACAGACATGCCTTACGAAAAAATACAGGTGACTCAAATTCTTAAGCACCCTCGATTTTTTTTTGTTCTTGTTTTAGTTGATTTTTCATTACTTTGATCAATTCCTTTTTTTTTGCTTTTTATTTTAATTTTTGATCTCTAGTGTTAATATTGTTATTGGCATTTGTGTAGTCCTAACATTATAGATATTAATGTATTAAATGTCATGCATATCTGTTATCTGTATAATTACATAATATTCAAATACTGAAAATGTTATTAATCTTAAGAAATAATTCTAATAATCTTAAGAAATAAAATCTTAAAAAATGCTATTGATGTGCTTAGTAAATAAATAAATATTTTACCATGCAAAACCGCGAGTGTGATCATAAATTTGTAGTTAGTCAAATATTGTATCACTAACCAAACTATGAACGCAATGTGTGGCGATTATTCCCACTAGCACTCTGCCTATGCCTCCTGGTATGAGTAAACCTGATCCTAGCGACGACTTGAGTAAGTGGAAGAATGCGCCCAAGGTCCGGGTAATTATGAAAAATAATATAATACTTATTGTTAACTGCGTGAATGACATAAGATTTAAGTAATGGCACGAGGTTTAAAGTAATCACCTCGTTAGTACTAGTGCATTGCAGGTCATGGGTTCGATCGATGCCTAAATGGAATGATGGGATAAAACTTTGTGTAAATAACACCTAGTGTAATAATTGACTTACTAAATGATAATAAAATAATTAATATTGCCAATTATACTGTCAAAGCTTTGCGTGAAGGCATATCAGAGAGCTGCACAGAAACAAGACATAATTATTATTTTTCCAAGTTAGAAAAATAATAAGACATTACCTTTAATCTTTATATGTAAATTATGTTAGAATTATGATGCTAAAATTCATGTATTTTGGACTATCTTACACTTATATATAAAGCTGAAGAGTTTGTTTGTTTGGTTGAACGCACTAATCTCAGGAGCTACTGGTCCGATTTGAAAAATATTTCAGTGTTATATAGGTAATTTATTGAAGAAGGCTATACGCTTAATAACATCACGCTATGAGCCGCAGGAGCGGAGCAGTAGCCTTAAATAACGCGGGTGTAACCGCGGGCATCATCTAGTTTACGTATATGGGCCTTCGTTTTGATTTTCAATTTTATTCAGATAGTATTCTTTGCTTGCTTCTTCGCTAATTAACAAACAACTTTAATCTGCTAATATCCCGAGATACTATTACTTGATGTCAGTTTTCAATAACAGCAATATCTTGCTGCAATATTTCGTTCACCGCTCACATATTATAGGCCAAATCTTAAAAGGAGTACAAAAATATATTTTCGGAGACATGTTATGATGAAACCTGCAACATTTTCTCAACAAGGTCAACATATGCGCAGCTATCAGCGATATTGTAGTTGGACGATCCATGTAGGTACAGTTGACTAACATTTTATTAAACCTACTTATTCGTAGTAGTTTGTTAGGTATTTTAGTCTGAGTCGTGATCAAGATTTATGTCAGTCAAAATGTCGGTTAACAGAGATATTTATTCTCTAAAGTAGTTAGTTAAGCGAATAAGACCCGATAAATGAACTTTTATACAAATAGCCAAACTTTAAATTTGTTCATTTTACTTTCAAACACGCTAAAAAACACTGAATTTTTTACTGCATTTCCTATCTTTTTGTTTAATAAATAGATGCAAAGTAAAAAAAGTTTCTAAATATCTCGATGAGCGATAAGCTAACAAGGCCTATAAAATATGTTTTTGCCGATATTCATATTAATATTCGGTTACTTTTAAAGGTACGTGAGCCTTAAATATTTTTCTGTAATATGAGCGTATCCATTGCTCTTACTTCAAAAGGGCATCTTAAATATTTCTATTTGTTGGCTTGCATTGAATGTAATAAAAAAGTATTATCGTGTTCAGACAAAATTATGAGCTGCATATTTATTGAACTCGGGTCATTACCACTATTACGAAAATGAATGCTTTTTGAAGGACTTTTAGGGGTCGGGTAATTTTCCCGTCTGTATTACCTGCGCCGTAAAAGGGAAGATAGGGTCGCGGAAACGTACGAATAAAGTTCAATGTCAATGAACTCTGTATATACAAAGTTCATTTCCATTAGAATTGATTACCTAATGCATAAAAATCTCATGTCACAGTGTTTGTTACCAAACACCTCAGAAAAGCTTGACCGATTTTTGTATATTTTTGGTAGGTCTTAGAACATGCCGTGGGCTATTTATATAAACCCCTAAGTAGTAAAGCATCTCTTAAGATTTATCTTTTTGCCAAACCTTTATTTTGCATCATATTATTTGGCATGGCAAAAGCTATTCTGCTTTTGCCATTGTACATGACTATGAGAAAAGCAGAATAGCTTTTGAAAATCAAAATAAATTAAATAAAAAAAAACAATATAAACCACTGAATACGCCGGGTACTATGTCTGATTAGATTTTGTACTCGAGTTAACTTGTCCATAATTAATAGTTACTATGGAAATGTCTACTCGTGTAAAAGAATCTGAAGGTTGTTTTTGTAATATATTATACTATTATTATATTGCCATAAATACACAGATTCTGGGTAGAGCACCTGTTGAGCAGGTTGTTGAACTGTTTAGTGAGTAAACGGATAAATTGTTCTAGCTATGAATATACCATCGATATATATGTACTATTGTTAAAATTCTTTGCGAAGTGAACAGCTCGGTAGTGCTAACAAAAGTTTAAGATATATTTGATGTTGTTTTATTTGTTTGAGCGTATACTATTACTACAGCGATAACTTACTACGGAATTCAGTATTCGAACTATAGATAGATCTGTAGATTTTAGATTCGTTTTTGACATGAGCTCCAAACAAAATATGTCAAACACGAATAAAAAATCTACAGATCTATCTATAGTTCGAATATCGAAAATGGCCGTTAGTGGAAAGACCGATGGACTGCTACACAGAAGGTTCATGTGTCAATGGAATATACAGATTTTCCAAACAGTAGAAATTTATGGAATTCCAGGGGACAGGCCTTTGCCCAGCAGTGGGACACCATAGGCTAACTATAAAAAATATCTACGGTTTCATCTTGTGGCCAATTTTTTGCACAGTTTAGTCGTTTTCCGGTACCGTATATCGTATTGCGTTCGAGATGACTCATCTCGTATACTCATAGAACTCTAGACGAGATGGCAGATAAAACATCTGGTGCCAGCTCGGTCACAATCAAATATTTTGCTGAGATACACGATTTTCTATTACCTATGAAAAAAGTAGGTACGTAAAAGGCAAAATAAACGAAGTATTCGTGTAGCACGAGGCGAGCTTCACTCAACACTTTGTGTTCTAATGCCTGCCCCTTCGGGGATACAGGCGTGAGCCTATAAAAAAATCTTTAAATCTTTCGCGTCTTGTACAGCTAAGTACTTGTACTTATGTGACGGGTTTATATCGCGTCACCAGCCGTGGTCAGGAAAGACCATGGGGCCAATTCTGCTATTTTCATATGACATTGATATCATATTTTGAATGGATTTAAAAGCGGTATTCTGATAACCTAATGTCACTATCGTATAATTTAAAATAAACAGTTCGTCGTTGACACATACGATCTCGTTACAATTTCATTCAAATATCATTTAATTTAGAAGAATACGCTTTTTGTGACGTAAGTATGACACTGACATGATATCGAGACTATATTTATTTAGCGGAATTTGGCCCCATGTGTTATAACAACCCATGCCGAAATGTCGAGGAAAGTAATTATAAGGTGTTTTACCTTTTTTTTCAAATATTTTCGCGATATAGACACGGTACATAAATGTCATGATACCAATATCTTAGTTCAAAAGATAACTTTGGAATAACGAGTAACACATGGTGGATTTTTTTATAGTATAGGAATACAAACGAACATGCGGGTTACCTGATGTTAAGTAATTACCGCCGCCCATAGACATCTGCAATGCCCGATAGATCACAAGTGCGTTGCTTACCTTTTAAAAAAGAATATGCTCGCTAAATATACGGTATGGCGGTGTAATAATTTAACTGCTTTCTTTCATGATAGCTCTGCTATTTGGTTATCAACTAGAGTCCAGAACTTGTTCTTTCACGAACGAAATAAATTGGTCAGATGTTTTTTGCTCCAGCAGTCAATAATAATTGCTTAAGTAATTTAAGGTATAATAATTTAAGGTACAACACTTATGACGTCTTATGTGTGTCAACGTACCGACAGTTCGGATAAAAATAAAAATAAAAACAAGTGAGGGTAGCTGCCGAAACCCACGCTTCACAAGGACGACGCTGAGATGACATCAGTCCTGCCGCGACCACGGCTGTTGAAAGACGGCTGAAACGTCGGTAAAACATAGGTAATATTGCGATAATTAATTACTTTAGACTGTATGCGTACATTAGAACGCCCATCATTAAGCTTGAGCAATGTGTTGCCTATACCTACAACATTTTGTGTGTTTGTATGTATTGCATTTAATTTTAATTTATTTTTAAGCGTCTTTGTAATGAAAAAACATTGGCTTCCCATATCCAATAATGCTTTGGTGGTAACAACCTCGTTAGAAATAGGATTGATAACGTCAACCAAAGCAGTACACAATAGTGTTTCAGAAGGCATCATTGCAGACATTGAAACAGGTTCCGTCTCAGTCAAAGTCAAGTCAAAGTCAAAATCATTTATTCATCTAGGTCACAAGGTGACGCTTATGAACGTCAAATTTTAATGTACATTACTTAATGCTTCTACATTTACATTTACTGCCCATTCGCAAAGCAATAGGTAGAACCACGAGAAAGAACTTTTTAATCGCCAGTGTTATGTTACATATTTTGTTTTTGTAAGGAGCTGCAACTGTTTCACATTGTAATTAATTACTTGTAAATAGTAATTAGGAACATACATAATACTTAAATAATTAATGCAGTTACCAATTTAACTACTGTAGTAGCCTTCCAGTGTGAATATTGTGTAACAGGAGCATCCACTTACGTCTTATCATGTAGGCAACTCGCGACCATGTTCATAACTATGGTGGAAATATATGTTACAGAAGTGACTGTATATGAATACACAAAATTACTAAAACATTAGTTTACAGCCCATAATCACGAGTTATCTTCATCTTACAGTGCAGTAAAACTTTAATAAAATTAGTGGAACAACAATGCAAATGTAAATGTAGTACCTAAGTTGAATGACCTAATAATACATGAACAGTAATTTAAAAGAACTAGAATTATTATATAAAGATTAACTGAAAAATACAAAGTATCTATATAATTTTAATTAGGTATAAAGATCATGAATTGTCTAGCGTAAGTGACCAGCTATCCTTATCACTGAAATAATCATTAATAGTATAATAACCTTTCTTAATAAGGCAGTCTTTTATTTTAGTTTTAAATGTACTAAATGGTAATCGGTCATTTTCAAACTCACTAGACTTATGTAAAAGAGAATTGTGCCGTTTTTTACAAATTTTACAAGTACCAGAAAGCTTACATGCCCGCTGATTATGACCTTTGCGTAAACAATTTGTACATAACTTCAAACTAGACACTAAAGCTATCCTCTCCTCAATAGACTTTGACTGAAATTGAGAACATTCGAAGTTACGGTGATTTTCATTACAAAAACTACACTTGACAGGCCTTTCAGTCGATGACTCACTATGTGCTGACGTAAGAAATGATTTAGCATGAGAAATAGCACTTTGTTAGTTGCCAGCACCATGGGCTGGTGGCTTGTTGCCCTTATCCTGCTTACTACGATAAACAGATTCGAGAACGTCGGCGCGCCTTCTAATAAATGTTAATAAATCGTTTAAAGAAGGCATATCCGACGCCAAAACATAAGCTTGAATATACTCCTCCCATTTGAAACGCGTATTGCTGTCTAATTTTGCTGCAACCATAAATATAATCAACGTATCCCAATGGTCCGTTGGCTGCTTTAAAGTGTTTAAAGTTCGAAGGTTCTGTTGTTATATGGTCAACAAGAAACCTCAGAGACTTATCAGAATCCCGTAATGGTTCAATATTAAATAAGGATTTCAAATGGTTATTTATTAACTGACGAACATTGTCATAACGCTGGCACAAAAGACTCCACGCTTCAGGATAATTAGGTAATATCCGAAACCTCAAGGTTACTGATAACCCTAACAGCTTCACCCTGCAGGTATGAATTCAAATAATGAAATTTATGTATGTTTTTTATTTTAGAATTATTGTGAATTAGTGAACAAAACGTGTCTCGAAATTCCAGCCATTTAAAAAATGTACCATCGAAATTATTTAAATTAATTAATTATCGCCAATAAAACCCGTTTTATTAAAATTGTATGATGTATGCAAATCGCAATAGTTTAAAATCGATTGCTTAAGTAAATCATAATATGGATATAGTTTAAACAAAAAAAAATAGATTTATAGAATTTTTGAAATCTATTTACTTGTTTGAGGTACCTAGTGTGAAAGTTAAGCTTTACTCATCATGATTATCATTCACTATTATAACTCATTGAGTTATAATATTCATGATTCAGTAGCCGTTTAAGAAAAACAAAATATTTGCACGTATCGCGAACAGTCTGTTCATAAAGCAGCGCGGTACATTTTTTTAAAGGCAAATTCGCAATATAGAGAACTGCCATATTAGGACAGTTCACAGTATTCTATGTCAATACCGGTGGTGAAAAAATTGCCGAGGAAAAGTCACATACAATGTGCGATATTGCTCCCTTTTCGGCTTAAATTGATGAACTTTAATTTTTATGATTACGAACGCGTAAAGAATGCCTTAACCGAGTGAGAAAAATCATACCTCTCGTTTTTCGTCGAACGGGCAAAAATTTAAATATGTTGTGAGCAATACAGTGTGTACATAACGGCAACTTTTGCAGATGATTTTATTTGGCTTAAGTAAGTTGGTTACTTTAATCACGTTTTCTTAATAATTTCCATAAATAGTTTCGTTTCTATAACTTTCTGATCACTAAAACTAACCTTGTTTATTAAAATTAGAAATTATATGAAAAATATATCACATACATTTTATTAAAATAATACAATTGAATACAAAACGTACATAAAAGTCTATCTAAGGTCTAAAAACTTTGTACTGGATACCTAACAACAGTGGCGCGGATTTTCTTTACAGCCAAAAAGAACCAACTCAGAAATTCTATTTTCTTGCTACTAGTTCTACATTTACGGTATGCATATCAAAAATTAAGGGTCGCCTACATATTGAAATATTTAGTACCCGCACCAAAAGGAGATATTTTCATATATAATATGCATCAGACACGTTTGGATCCTTATAAAGGATACAAAAATCAATTTAGACGCTCCAAGTGAATAAGAAACATTTCCTTAGCGGGCTCTGGGGACCCACTAGAGATGTGCGATTAAACATTCATGAATAAAATCATTGACCTCTCTACATTTTGCTTAGTCCCAATAGCATTATTGTTGAATGTTTTACTAACACGTTTCTTTAAGATGACAGTATAGTTAGAGAGCTGAAGATTGGGCGAGTCAAACAAGTTATGTGCGAGGGATTAAATCATGAATCACTTTGGGTAGGTAGCATCACTTCGTTTCTTCTTCTTCTTTATTCCCTAGTCACACTCCTAATAAACGCTATATCGTCGGTCAACTCAGGTAGTAATAATATTGAATGGTTACCTAAAACGTCTTGAGTATATGCAGTACCGTTAAGTTAGATTGGAAGATGTGCAACAGAGCTGAGTGGTGTTGAAGTCAGTACAGTATTTTGCGAAGTACATTAGTTACTTTATTCTCCTATCTTCGCTCAGCTTTAGTGCTACTATTATTAAGCGTTATTGTCTGAATTCTACATAGCCGTGGCAAACCCGCTAGACAGGAAACGATGGAGGCAGATAATCCGCTACAGTTGCAATTCTGATGCTGACCACGATCATCAGACATGACATGGGACCGACTTCAGAGAGATTCTAATACCAGTCTAGTGGACACAAAATCTTTAAGACAGATTAAGTGGCTGATCATTGGATTGAGACGAGGAGGCCACATGTATGGCTACAGTAAGGTCATAAAATATAAGGAAAGCATAAATAAATAACATTTTATTTATTAGGTTATTATGACACGGGCATCTCCGCTAGATAGGAAATTTTAAGGCAGTAGGAGTAGTTGTTCAATCATTATCCGAGGATCTATAAAAGATGGATGAGCCAGGTCGTTTGTGTTGTAACCAGGTGAATGGTGCGTGACGAAAAAATTTACCTATGTACTCGTATACTTACCTGTTTCAGCCTCGCTTAGCTCCAGAGGTACCATTAAATAAGCGTTTTCTTGACACATCTTTGCTCGATGCAAAACTTTATAGGCGGGACGGTTGGATGATCTTTCAACACATTATTCATGAAAGGTATCGACACTAAACATTTCATAAAGGCCTTTTTGTGAACCGAAAAAGCAGGTATTTAACAAGCACAAAAGAGTGAAGAAAGCATAAAAGAAAATGTTTTATAAATAAGTACAAAGAAAAAAGTATATTCCATAAATGTATTTTCAGACCAGACAGACAGATTCGCACATACTCGTTTGCTGACAAATAGGTAC
The DNA here is from genome assembly GCA_944739405.2 of Euclidia mi. NCBI lineage: Eukaryota > Metazoa > Arthropoda > Insecta > Lepidoptera > Erebidae > Euclidia > Euclidia mi. The sequence goes on along the minus strand of OX123185.2, from coordinate 90,310,244 downwards.
ATTCACAAAAAGGGAGCCTCCCTTAAATAAGGGATACCCCGAAAACCTAAATATGGAACTCATGATATTGCTGTAAACCATATGTGAAGAAATAAACACGATCTTGTTAGTAGTAAATTTCCAGATGAGATCTGTCTTTCTGAAAAATTCCTACGCAAATGATTAGAGATGAAAATATTGCCTTTTTATTAACATATTGTATTTGATTGATTTCATAGTAAAACTGACTGAACTGATTTTCCAAAAAATATGACCGTTGAAGTGCAATTTCAAATATTCTTATTTCTAAACATTATTCACATTTTTTTGAAATGTCACTGTCCAGGTGCAAGGTATTCAAATGAGGCAGGTCTGTGATTTTCGATATAAATCCCGCCTAATTGGTCTGCTCTTTGCGTAGAGATACTAACTCAAGTGACCTCCTTTTGTTTAAGACTAGTTTTAATCCAAGACTTTGCCCACACCGGACCGAAGACAGCGCAGAGTTGAAAGTGGGCTAGTGGGCGCAAGAAACTAACGTTGGGAATGTATCTTCTTTGGGAATCGTAGGAGTACACTAAGAGTGGATCGTACGTATTTCGTAAAAATCCTACGGGATCGAACACAGACAGATGAAAAAATAACAATGCGAGCGTAGCTGCGGGCATGTCCTAATATGTCAATAAAAAATATGTAAAACCCAATACGAAATGGGTTTGTTCCAAATTCCTCCATTCAGTCATATAGGAAAAAATACCCATAGTTAACACGTTCGCGCACTGTAACGGCTATAGCCGTTTTTTCCGATTTTAAATATCGCCAGTACGGTTATTGCCGTAATCTTTCAAACACTTCGTATTATCAGTACGGTCCAAGCAGCTCAATGACTGTGAGTTATTTATATAACACATATCCGCTGGCAATCTGTGTGAGGAATAAACAATTCTACTGTCAAAATGCACTGTATTAGGACAAATTTTGTTGTGGTCGATTTTAAGACATTTTTTTTGTTTTATTATATTAGGGGAGCTTACAGCTACATACAAATAGTTATATGAATTAGATCAATAAATGCCAATAACAAGCTTCCACAATTAGTTTGCAACATGATGGTATCTTTGAACAGCTAAGCACAGTTAGTTATGAGAATGAAAAAGTACTTAACAGATGGTTAACAAGATCAAGCCCACATTATCATCTAAAATTTACAAATTATCAACAAAGCATTTAGACAAGATCTGGCTGAATGTTTACCAGTAGTAAAAAGATCAAAACGACTGTCGATATTCGACTTAAATTCACTAAATACTTTAGGCAGAAAGCTATTCGCTCTATAATTGGTGTGGCACGAAGGTCTGGATAACAAGAGATTTTTACGTAAGTTTCTTACTGGTATTCTTAATTTTATTTTTGAAAGAAGATCAGGACAGTCGATTTTACCCTGAGCAATATTGAGAAGAAAAGTTATGTCTCAAATTAATGTTTCCTCTAACAGGCAACGGTAAAATATGTAATTTAACACAGCGCTGCTCATAGGTAAGGTCGGCTAGGTAGAACAATTTAAATTTAAAACTTAAATAACGAATAAATTTTCTTTGAATCATCTCAATCTCATTGGAGTAGCAAGCGCAATGCGGGTTCCAAATCTGCGAAGCATATTCCAAGTGACTTTGTACATAGGAGCAATATAGAACCTTAATAGTTTTCATATTTCTGAAATCGTCGGAACTGCGAATCAAGAAACCTAAAGCTCTAAAGGCTTTGTTGACTAATTGGCTAATATGCTGATCATATAAAAGCTTGCTATCATGTACCACACCCAAATCCCTAGAAACAGTTTTCTTTTCTAATTTATGGCTTTTGATTTCATAGTCAAATCGATATACTCGACGCTTACGCGTAAAAATCATGGAAAAACATTTAGAAGCATTTAAATATAGTCTATTATAATAACAATAAGAATCCAAACGTTGGAGGTCCTCCTGCATTAGTTTAGCATCAAGAACATTATTAACTGAGCGAAATATTTTCATATCATCGGCAAACAGCAAAAATGTGAGTTTTTGAAGCAGGAGCCAATGTCATTGATGAAAATAACAGAGAGCAGGGGGGCCAACAAAGAACCCTGAGGGACTCCAGAGGAGATTTTGAGCCACGATGAAGCATAACCATTCAACACTACTGCCTGAGACCTGTCCAGAAGATAAGATGAAAACCAGTCGTGGAGTCTACCGTGAACACCGAGATTCAGAAGCTTAGTAAGTAGGATGTTGTGGTCTATACGATCAAAAGCTTTGCTATAATCAGTATAGATCACATCAAACTGATTACCGCTTACTGGTTAAATATTCCTACAACCAACAGATTGGAAGCAGTCGACCTAACCCTCAGAAAGCCGTGCTGTTCTGGTACAAACACTGATTTCACTGGGTCGTAAGGTTGATTGCAAACTACACGCGCGAGAACTTTCGCAATCAAACATAATTTTGATATAGGTCTATAATTTATAACTGTGCTCCTAGACCCACTTTTATGGATAGGCGTAACGAAGGCTGATTTCCACACAGTTGGAACGACACCTTTATTCAGTGAGCGTTGAAAGAGCAAAGTGATAGGTGTGGATAGTTCTTTAGCACATGGAATCAAAAAAGAGGCTGGTATTGAGTCAGGACCAGCAGACTTGTATGGATCAAGTGCTTTTAATAGCTCATGGACCATATATTTTGATCTGAATACATTTTGATCTGAACTGTGAAGATGTCACAGACTTGGCTACTAATTAACGTGACATGGCGAGCGGGCAAAGAAGCATCATCATTAATAAGAAAGTTAGATGCAAAGTAATCAGAAAAAAGCTCACTAATGCCTGGTCCAGTGTCACTACATGTATCCGCATAAGTCATTAAGGCCGGGTAATTACTGTTGCCTCGTTTAGTCTTAATATAAGACCAAAAACGCTTGGGGTTTTCAGTTATGGAATTCTCAATTTTCCTAATATAATTTTTGTAACATATGTCTTCCATTTTCTTAACTCTGTCGCGAAGTAAGTTAAAAGTGAGTTTATCAGATCTATTACCATAAGTTTTATATTTTTTGTTATACCATGGAGGGTAAAGGGCATTTTTGGTCTGGCGCGAAGGAATATATTGAGCCCTAAGACGGTACAATATGCTATAAAAAGAATTAACAGCATCATCTAAGCACCCTGCACTAAGCAATGCCTCCCAATTGACACTAACAAGTTCACTACGAATATTATCATAGTCCCCAAGCTGATAACAAAATGTAGTACGTGGACTTTCCTTTAGTGCAATTGTGCAAAGAAATGAATGTTTGATTACCAAGCTTTTGTGATATGGATTCTCTCTGACTAGCACTAGTCACTGAAACATGGTCATTGCATAAAACCAAGTCTAATAGTCCACCAATATGATTTTTGTGTGAGTTATATTGGACAAGACCACATTCATTTAACTTTGCAATAAAATTGTTATGATGCGCGTTATTCGAGCATGTAGCTTGAAAACCATCATCGTGCAATACCCACAAAATGTCACTCATATTAAAGTCACCGACCACCAAAAAATAAACGGACACATTATTTTCGTTTAAAAAGTTATTTAGTTGTAAATAAAACGAATTACCCTTATTCTGTTGACATAAGTATAACGTACAGATATGCACCTTTATTACATCATTATGCGAGTTGCGGGATTTCAGTGTTATCCAAATGTCCTCAGCACTTGACCTCCAATCCAGATTGTGAACGACATGAAGATTACGTAGAACAGCATTGTAATAGGGTGCACACAGCTGCACTACGGCTATCACCGTTGTGATTGTGCGTTGTTACTTCGACGCGCGAGTCGGTGCCGCGCGGTTATACCCGTACTGCTTTCAGAAATACCTTTTTTATTTTGTGTTACGACAGTACGGTTATAACAGTGCCCCTAAAATGTATGGAAATGTTTAGTGCTTTTTTGTGTAATGATCAGTAAAGTAACCGCGCGCGAACGTGTTAAATACTGAGGATTCAACTATATCAATTATAAATCAATTCAGCGATTGAGCCGTCAGGGCGCATTTGGCATTGATATTTAAACATTTGAGTGCTTTATTAAATTATATGGTCGACTTAACGGCGCCCTTGGGGAGGTCTGTGTTCAACAGTTAACGTCTTTTAGTCAAAAGATGTTGACGACGTTTCCAAGAAACGACTACGATATGACTGCTTGCCATTAATTTGAGAACATCAAGGCATCAAGTTTTAAATGAACAAAATGAAAGTTAATGCTTATTAGGTCTTAATTTCAACTTGATTAACAACAAGTAACTAATTTAAATTCATACTATTAAATGAGGCAGCGATAGCTGAGTGGAGAGACCGACAGCTTGCTACGCAGAGGGTCTCGGGTTCGAATCCACGGTACGCACCAATGACTTTTGTTAATTATCGCTTGCTAAACGGTGAAGGAAAACATCATGAGGAAATCTGCATGTCTGAGAGTTCTCCATAATGTTCTTGAATGACATGTGAAGTCTGCCAACCCGCACTTGGCCAGCTTGGTGGACTATGGCCTTACCCTTCTCATAGTGAGAAGAGGCCCAGCAGTTGGACAGTATTAAGGGCTGATAAAATCAAATACATCTTATTATATGAGTTAGGAGTTCGTAGAATTTAAAATGTACTTCAAAGCTATCAAAATTCTCGTGGAATGAAAAGTTATTATTTGAGTAAATTACAAGACAGATTTTACAAGAGTCATTACAGTTTGAGTTATCATCGTTAAATATTGTATTATTATATTTAACTTTGAAGTATTTTCTTCATAAATCATAATGCATGCTCTTTTGAACAATGCCTCTTAAATAAAACGGAGTTTATAAAGAAAATTGTTTAGAAGCTTTCGAAGAATGCTTTAGTTTGGTAATTTATGGTTTCTAGGGTGTATCTACTACAACAAGTGATTTGGATACAATTGAAAGATGTGAAGGTCGTTAATCTTCTATTTATTATTTAATTGCCTATTTTAATATTTATTGACAAAGTTCTTTATTTATTTGCTGGTATTTTATAGTAGGTGTTAGACATTCAATTCAATATTAGTAAATCTGATATAATAATGACTTACTGTTTTACCAGCAAATGCTTTTATGAATTGGCTGTTTGGAAATAATTTCTGTATGATCGTTTTCAAGATTAAATAAAGTATCTTCATGCTACAAGTACTAATATACTGAATTTATATAAGATGTGAAATATAATACCATCTGTTGGAAAATATATCTGTTAAATGTGTGACGTGTCTGTGTGTCTATCTGTGCCCTGCCATCGTGGATTCTAAGAAAATATACCGATTATGATGCAGTTTTTGGCGATAGTTCTTAGCAACAATTTATGAACATCGGTTCAGACGTTTAAAGGTTACTTATGTTTTTATTTTTAAATAGCTCCTATACAGTTGGATGCAAACGAAATATCCATCATCTATTTAATAGTTAATCTATTGTTTTGCCATTAAAAGTCGATCGTGATCGACAGGACAACTTTTAGAAAGTATTTAGCACATAACATCAATTATTAGTCATTATTACGTTATACCGACTCCTTACTTAAGAAACGAAATCATATTACTTGTTTGTATGTAAACTATCTAAACTAATAATGCAAATGCAAACTTAATGTAGTTACGAGACCAACAAGGCTTATTATCATAGCTAATAACGTTTTAATAATTAACAAGTGATATTTGATGAATTCGACCTAATTGTTGCGGACGTAAATTAATAATGTAATTAGTCCTCCAAATAACGACGTATGTGGATAGCTGCGGAACCCGATATTGCGCGCGGCTCAGCACTTTCTTCACTATTGTAATAAAAAAAGATAACACATGAAGTTGCATAAAGGTAGGACTATCCCGCCTGACGTCTATTCGTCAGTTTTTTCACGATAAACTGTAAACCTACTGAACCTACTGAACTAAGTAGCATGTAGATTTTACCAGTGAATGTCGATCAACAGATGTCTACGCTATCTACTGGACCACGGTAGCAGCCTATAATTATTTGGTAAAGTCTAAAATAAAATAAACTAGTAACCGAAAACTGGGCTCCAAGACGCAAAGGTCTTGGCTGTAACCAGGATAACCACGATGATGATGATGATACCTTGTACGCTTTAACTCGGTTGTACGAAATTGTAAAACATAATTCTAAAATTCACCAAGCGGCACTGAGTAAACTAAAGCTATGTTACAGCTGTTTTATCTAAAGGAACAATAACTAGTGTCGCGACGTCACACTGGCGTTTCTTTATAGAGACGCTGTAAAAATTACGTGTCCAGATATTCAATTTTCGTCTGACATTAATCTTACAAGGTAAGAGACTGAAAGTGATCGCTAAAACTACCGACTACTCGTAACGGTCCCGTAGACTCCATAGTAAAATAATTTAAGTATTAAAACTTGTTATTGCTGTAATAACATTTTAAACACGAATTGGAGTTTCGAAGTGGTGTTGCGAGCAGCAATATCTCGTATTCACGACAAAGTATACATACATACATAAGTACACTCACACCCTTTTTTCTAAAGGAGTAGGCAGATACTACTTGGTAACGATCCAGACATATCTCTCTTGCTTTATTCATCATTACAGACTAGAAGACCTCCACTACAGAACATAGGCCTACTCTAAGCTCTCGACACAGACCGATTTTAAGCCGCCCGCATCCAACCGCTTCCCGCGATCTTAACCAAATCGCCAGTCCACATTGCGGCAGGCCTACCCCTCCAGCGTTTATTTTTTTACGCATTCTCTTCGGCTTAGGGTAGGTGTCCAGTTTTATGGTCTGATTCCACCTAGGATTTCCAATTTTTCCTGCCACATTCTCATTTGCCTTATTTTCTTGGTTAGTCTTTTGTCATGTGCCCAAACCATCTCAGAATACCAGTTTGGCAGCATGTCACTAGATCTTCTTTTACACCACAATACTCTCTTATCACACAGTTGTATAGATAAAGTAATACAAAAATAACCGTTGCAAGAGAAGTATTTTTATGTTTGTCAAATATTTGTAGAAGTTTTAGTTATATGTGAATAATCTATATGGACTTTGCTGTATGTACCAGTTAATTTAAATAAAATGTCATCGTTTGTTTACTTAAATAAATAAGTATTAAAATTGGTCACTAAAAAAACTGATTCAAATAGCACTCCTTGAATCGTGGAAGATATTCTTAGAATTGTACGTTACTGATAATTTCGCCCACATTGTTTTCACCATACTTTTTTGGTGTTTTAATTTTAAAATATCTCCTTCGTTTTTAATAAAGAGTAAAAACAGCGTTATTTTTGTAACGTTTTACACGCTATAAAAATAATGAGCTCCTTTTTACTGTCCTACTTTTTTAGAAATCTTTCTCGCACTAGTAATAATTATGCCCTGTGTCGCAGGTGATTTTACAAACATACAACCAACGGACACAAAGTACACACACAGACTCGAAACAATTATTTGTGGAGCACACAAAGTGTTTTCTCGTGTGGGGATTGAACTCGTGAGTTCGTAACACTCTGCGCAGTGTCAAGTGATAAGGCGGCTGCTTAAACCTCCACGTCAACAATACACAATATGGTACACATTACAATTTTGAGTATTTCAACTTTTTTGTTTAATAATTTAGGCGATATTTAAAATAATCGCTATAAAATACAAAAGTTTGAATTTGCATATTACGTTTTTTTTTTAATATGTTATCATGAAAGACATTTATCTAGAAGCCAGAAAACGATTGATCCTTATAAAAATCCTCATCAAAACTTCGAACACATTTATCCTTGAAAGTAAAACTCGACTAATGTGCAATGAGAACTTTCAGAGTATAGAGATTTGAGTAGCCTGGTCAAATAACTTTTATGTAATTTGATTTCACTTTGAACGAAACTTTCATTCTGTGAAGATTCACTTCATCTGTTGATTTTTCCGATTCACTGTTCTTGCTCATTCCTTCGATCGGTTAAGTGCTAGGTGACCGACTGCGCAGTCTATCAACTTCTGAATTTATCCGGCGTGAATTTAAAAGGTAAGTTATGTTAACCTCAAAATAATTTTAACGAATTTCCAGATAAAAGTATTTGAATTCGAACCAAAAGTAATGACCTGCAGTTTCTCTTGACAAAGGGATAAAGGAATTAATTTATATTAATAGGCAATGACAATTAGTTTTTGTCCTCGTTAATGTTAAAGAGAAATACTTTTTTGTATCGAATAAAATGCGTTGTGTTTGACCTTTCTTGATAGAAAATTTATGTATCTAATCAGTCAAGTGCCAGTTTCTGATGACGACGTTCAAACTAACTCTTCTGTTTTCTAATATGGCACACAACACCATCGATCCCAAACATAGAAGACTTTTACTGTGGCTACTAGTGAAGGGACAAACATATACACTGTTTTGTAAAAATACACGTATTATACATAGAAATACGCAGACCAATTTAACCATGCTCCCCACCAAATACGTAAATACGTACAATATGTTTCCTATTGGTATCTAGATACTTTTTTTGTCTTCTTACCAGCATTATTTTGTCCTTCAAAATTATAATTATTTATTTATCAGCCTAGCCTCAAGCCCTGATAGTCATTAATATCTACACATTTCAAATTATATGATTTATATTGCAGAACTTATTTCGAAAGACCCAATTTAATCGTCACTTTTATAAAACCTTACTTGGTTACATCTGCAGAATATACGAGAATTTTATTTATTTTCTCGACGTCCAGAGAATTGATTCCCATATATATCTGTTTTATTATTTAACTGCCAATAATCTCAGGTTCGCGTATCTATTTCAGTCAATTTTGCTGAAGGTATTTACCTCAGCGGTTCCATGTGTAAGTCCCATTTCGCCGAGTTTTATGTCTCGACATATTTTTGTGCCTATAAACGATCGTTTATAGTTATCTTTATGGTTATATGTGTAAGTCCCATTTTGTCTGGCTTTATAATCATTTCTTTATGTATTTTCATGCCTATATGACTGCCTCCGTGGTCCAGTGGATAGCGTATGCGGCTGCTGATCGGAGGTCCCGGGTTCGATTCTCGGGTCGGGCAAAAGGGTTTTTCCGAATTCTTTCTAGCAGCAAGGAGTTGACAAGAGCGACCCTAGTAATTTTCGGCCAATTTCTATCTTGCCTGCTATTAGTAAAATTTTTGAAAAGATAATTAAATATTAATAAATTAGAGAGCCATTTTCACAAAAACATTTTTTTTCACAGTGAGCAGTATGGCTTCACTAAGGGTCCACCGTTAATGTCAGTGTAACTTTGTTAAAGCATATTTTAATGCTTGGGAAAACTCGAAAGATGCCATTGGTGTTTTTTGTGACCTGTCAAAGGCGTTTGATTGTGTGGAACCTAATACACTTTTACGTAAATTGAAACTTTATAGTATTAGAGTTACCGCACTGAATCTTGTTGCCAGCTACCTTAGAGATAGAATTCAGTATGTAGATGTTAATGGGAGTAGGTCTCTAGGTTTGCCAGTAGGAATGGGCGTTCCAAAGGGCTCTATTCTCGGTCCATTTCTTTTTTTAATAATTATATTAATGATTTGTCGTTCTTTGTTCAACATTTATGTGATATTGCTTTGTTTGCCGACGATACGTCACACATTTTTAAACATACATACATACACACATATCGTCACGCCTTTTATCCCCGAAGGGGTAGGCAGAGGTGTATTTCTACACCCACTTTTCGCCAGATATACTTTAGTCCCACGTAATAAGGGGCGAGCCCATTGCCGTACCGGGCACATTTCCAGACTCCGTGCTGCTACTGAGAATTTCGTGACAGAAAAACCCAATAACACTGCCCGACCCAGGAATCGAACCCGGGACCTCCCGATCCCACGCGCACATTTATGCCGCGAGACCAACGAGGCAGTCGTATAGGGTTAGATGTCGAGTTTGCCGTCTCTACGCAAAGATGGTATTTGCATCGTGTTATCCCTTAGTCGCCTCTTACGACACCCACGAGAAGATAGGGGGTGGTGACACTTGTATTCTATGCCGTCAACCACACGGCTAAGTTACATGTATTGCGACTAACATTTATAAAGTTAGTTGCAATTCATGTAACTTTAATAGCGTTAATAACACTCTTGCACAAAAATTAGATTGGTTTTCGACAAATAATTTGGTACTCAACGCTAGCAAAACCAAATGTGTTAAATTATCTTTGCCTAATGTCAAACGTGTTCCTACTAATATAATTTTAAATAAGGAAACAATTCAACTAGTCGTATCAACTGTATTTTTAGGTCTAATTTTATACTGTAAGCTTCACTGCCGTCCTTACGAAAAGTGCAATAACTAGGTCAAACCTGATTTCGAGAAAAACGCGGGTACAGATTTTATTTTTGTTTTCTTTGTATCTCCATCACTATACAAGGTATCGGATTGAAACTTTTACTTTATGATGTATAACAATGTAAAGAATATTATGTGATACTTAATGTTTGTTCCCACATTTATTCCCGATATAAAAACCAATAAATAAAATAATGCAGCCAACAAATCAGAACAGTAGATGCATGGAGTCGACTTTTTTGCAATATTTTTTTAATAATTTGTTACCAGAACATCGAAATTGGTTGTTTAAAATTGGTTAAGGCTATTTGAATTGTTTTTTTTACCGCTTACGACACCATCTACTCCCAAGCTAAGCATAAGCTGGTACTGTGAATACTAAACATTGGATAGACATAATATATAGCTACTTCTTTTTCTAAATACCTGCATATTATGCATAGATACACCCAAACCAAGACAAACATTCATGTTCAAGCACACAAATTGACTTGAGCGAGAATCGAACCCGCGACCTGTGGTGTAGCAGTGGCTGTTTACCTATTAAAGGTGTGCATTCAGAACCTATGTAAAAGGCTTAATGTGCTTATTAAATGTTAAATGTCTGTTGGTGAACCTAAATAAATAAATATAACTGTCCTTGTACCATGAAGATTGAAGATGATTATAAAGGTACCTATGGAATTAAGGTGTATTTTTATTTGTCACATCCTGCGATATCTACCTTGGTGAGCCGTCGACAATTAATACATTTGATTACAGGCGTACTTACATTTTTGTGTACTGTGCAAAAAAAGTAAAAAAACATTATACACAAAAAAGTAAGGCTAATCTATAACTGCTATTATATAACATTAGATGACAAAACATTGATGGCCGAAACTTAAATGTAAAGACGTAGTGAACTTTTACGTTCATTCATATTATAAATTATTTTAGTGTTCTGCGCGAGTCCATATATGTCATAGTCAATACCGTGTAGTAAAATTCGAATTCGAAATTCGAAAAAATAAGAAAATAAACGAAAATGACGTTTATTGTCACGACTGGTCGTAAGTATTAGATAACATTTTTATGATTTGTGACTTTATTAATCGGTGTCATGGTTGTAATTTGGTTGAACTTAAAACAGTTTTAAAACATTTGTCTCTGTTTGGTAGGAATCAAATATCGCAGACAGATTTTAGCTAAGATTTTGTATGTGATTCGTCATCTTGTCCTAGTAGTATTATATATCGATGCTATCTAGAAATAATGTTTACTAGTCATAACCGCAATAAGTAACCTATTTATTGCACTAATGTTGAGGAAACCAAGATGATGCATTTTGAGTAACAATTCATTTTTGTTTTTAACTGCTTCCTAACCAAATGTGCCCCTAAAATTTAAGTAACTCCTACCGTAGTTTAAGGGATACCTAACGAAAGATTTGTTTTCACCAACTGTTAAGACACACCTAAGGCATTAGGTAACACCTTATATTTAGGGGCTAAATATTCGACCCCTTAAAGTTAAGTGACTATTTTTACCAACTCGTTTTTGGGTTATTTCAGCGTATGAATTTGTTAATGCATTCCACGCTAAATATTTAGCTTATTTTGTTGTCCCATCTGTCTTTTTGTTCAGCAGTGTATCTTTGTGGTAGAAGTAATTTTATTAATCTACTATGTGTCTTACAGTGAAAAGATCCAGATTTTTTTTTCCTTTCATTGTTGATCAACTTTATTAATTTTACTAGACAGCACCCTATTTAAGCGCTAACGAAAAAATACCACGTATCACGAAATGAAGGTGAACCATTACTTTACTCTATGGATGAACCGCCACGATGTTTAGTTCCTAGTTCCGTGAAATAACGTCAAGTGATAAAAAACTGTCCTCTGTTTAGAGCAAAGGATTTTTGCCATACAGCCTAATGTGAAATATTATTTTTAAATTAATAACTTTATAGCATCGACTAGGTTTAAATCAATGTGTATTTTTATATTTTAATCAGAACAATATGTATTACGTTTATTTAAGCGCCATTTTTATAGAAATGTGAACAAAAGTATTTTGTCGACATATGTTCAGATGCTAGCCTCGCACTATCCGTCACCTAATTAAAGGACCCCTAACTAAGTAGCACTTACAACCGTGAGACAAAATTTGAGAAAGGGGATGATTTTAGGTATCCCATAGCGTAAGGCATTCTTAGTTAAGTTTCTGATTAGGGACTGGTGGTGAAAACGGGCATAAGTTTCTTATTTATTGCGGTTTTCATTAGTAAAATGCCAAATTATTAACTTGTTACTATAAGAAAAATTGAGATGTTACACTAATATGTCAAATACCTATGAATAAAAAGAAGTTTGCACAACATTATTTTTCCTCTCACCGATTTAGTATGAAACTGTTTGTTGCGTTCAGATGTGTTTTTAAAATAATGTGAAATTGGTTATAATTTTATAAAAAAAAAAATATTAAATATTTTTTATTTCAAACTAAAAAAGTACAATTACAATGGGAATCACTTCATATTCATTTATTTATAAGATATAAGTTTACAGCATATAGTACACCAACTCACTTATATCTAAATGTACTGTAAATTAAATACTAAGTTTACAAAATTACTTAAACTAAAAATAACAATAAAAAATATAAAATTTGTAAACAAAAACAACAATAAACTTAACTATAGGTAGGAACCATAATTTCTTTCTTAAATTTAGGTATTTATAAATATGTTTTAATAATACACTCTGCGCGTTAAAAAATGTCTGCATCTAGACTATATTTAAGAAACTCATTTATAAGCTTATAATCGCTCTTGCCGTAGGACTTTCAGCTTGTGGAGAGCGCCACTTAGTTGGATAGCAAACGAGTTTATGCTGTCTTCTGCCTACATTACGCAAATACTGGCCGGGAATATAAAAATGTATTAATCACTGTTTCCGGAATTGAGTTCAGTTCTCGCAGCGACTTCTCTTTTATGTCTACTACCGATTGAACATGGGTGCCACGAATTGATAATTTGAGTTTAAGAAAAAGAAAGAAGTCAGCTGGCCATATCTGGTGAATGTGGTGGTTGCTTGATGGTATTTGTTGAGTGTTTGGTCAAAAATTCGTTCAGAATGATGGCCTTATGCGAAGGCGCATTATCGTGGTAGGTATATCTTTCCACAAATCTGCCCTTTTCGTCGCATTCTCTTAAACACCGCATAACGCACAAATAATATTCCTTATTTAACGTTCGATCTTCCAGCAAGAATTCCAAATGCACAACACCACGGTAGTCAAAGAAAAGACTTTGGCGTGTTTTTTTTTGTTTCGGTTCAGTTGCAAGTCGCCACTCCGAAGCTTGTTGACTAGTTTGCATGTCAAACTCGTAAACGAGGCTTGTCACGAGTAACAATGCGTTTCATGAATATTTGGTCGGAATTGACTAGTTCCTGCATGTCCTCGGCGACTTTCATGCGATAGATTTTTTGGAGAAAATCCAGGTTTTTGGGACAAGCCGAGCGGCAATATGTTTCATATCCAAATGATTAGTTAAAATGATACGGATTGAATCGTGAGATACAGAAAGTTCGGCGACTGTCTCTTTCAAAGTTGAATGAGGATGTTCAGTCACTGTTACCTTCACTTTTGCGATGTTAACTTCAGTTGTAACATTTACAATGACTACGAATACGAAATTCTATTGGTAATGCAAATGCGAAAAACAGCACTATATTTAATAAAACTAACAGATGCAACTTAACCTCCGCGCCAAAATGGAAAACAGTAATGCCAATCTAACAACAACAAAAATAGATAAAAATTTGCTTCGGAACCATAAACAAATAATCCATAGCCGATACTTTTTTGACTGAATGTATAGTGATAAACTTGCTTTAAAGTTGTTTTTTTTTTGCACAGAATATTTTACTCTCCTCGTACCTTCCAACCTCCTGGTGCTAGTTATAATCGCAATAAATTGTGAATTTATTGCAATTGATATCACGTAGGTAAACTGTATTCATTTAATTTTCCTAGAAATAAATGCAATATATATCTACTAAGTAAATCAAGTTTAGTATCCTTCCCATAATTATTAATAAAGTCCCTTAAGATATTAACTGCAATAACTCAAGCTTAATGTACTTATAACTAGTAAATGAGAATCACAAGTAACGAAGTATGGTAATTATAAATGCAGTAACTCTACTTAACTACTACTATAATTAGTACATTATTTAACCCATATATGCCCAGAAATATTTAGATCACCAATTTTAATGAATTTTGGATATTGTTGTCTCTAATAGAAGTAATTAAACTGAAAACTAGTAGATTTCAGTTTCAGTACCTGGAAGTCACTTTTTTTCAGGTGGTCGATAACGACCCCTTGGGCAAAAATGATACAGAGTGTACTTCTCTTTCGCAGGTCACGGCGCGTGCTTCCAACGAATGAAATTGCTGATGTCTTGGAGAATTTGACCGATAGTGATGATTTAGTTGGCGTTGACATATATTTGGACCCGCCTTTAGGAGGAACAATATCCGAAGCTGACTCAGGGGACAAAGAATGTAATGATATTGCAAGCTTTAGGCAATGAAGAATCCAAAATGAACGTTAGAATTTACCCATGCACAAATACAAACGGACAATTAGGAACTTTCTTTTACAAAGGGGTTATTACACTATTAAGGAATTTTTAAATGATAAGACACCATGGGGATAGGCTTAGGCTTGTTTAACTCACGATTATTTTATTTACATGTTAAGTGGCGGTGCCTCGTGAACACATGATTTTTGCAGGATTTGGATATTTTTATGATTTGTTGAATGTAGTTTAACATTATTTATCCCTGATCATATCATTGTTCACTTGTCACCTTCACAAAATTCTTTCTACATTTGCATTCCTTCACGCGTTCCACTAATTTATGTTAATAATCACGATCTGGAAAATGGAGATAATTGGCGGTCATGGTCAATATACCAATATATTGTTTCTTACTGCTGGTTCGTATACCGTTGTCGTCATGCTCACTAAAATGTCATTTCTTGTGGTGGCGTCGTGTGTCGGGTCATCCCTGTCCCTCTAATATGGCGAAAGGGGTGATGGCTGGCACATGCGTCATACTCGTGTACGGGTGCTACTTGCGATGACTGGTCGATGACGGTCTTGCGGGCTGGTATTAGATTTTAATATTAAACTGCATCATTTCCATCATGGTTCTGATCACTTTCGCCGATTGCCTGCATTATTAGGTATATATAATGTAGGTGGATGCTCCTGTTTCCCCATGTCTATTCTGAGGAGGCTAACCAAATAAACATCAAAAGTATTATGCTTGAGTATTATTATGTACAGTAAATGTATACAAGTGATATAACAATGAAGGTGTAACAGTTGCAGCACCTTACAAAATGTAAATTATGTTTATTATGCAAAACCTGGCGATGAAAAAGAGTGACCGTGAGTTTTATTGCCCGTTCTTTCTCATGGTTCTACCTATTGCTTTGCGAACGTGGCAGTAAATGTAAATGTAGAGTCTATACGTAATTATTTTATAAATTTATTATTTTGACGTTCATAAGCGTCACATTGTGACCCAAATGAATAAAGGATTTTTAATTTGAATTTGTTTTGTCTATTAAGTATCTGTTTGTGGAATACTTAACTAAGTTAAAAGTATTTCCTATTGCTATGTTATACTGCGTGGGATATCGTTAGACAGGATATAATAAAACATTTCCATTTCATTCCTTAAACGCTTTTTGTATTAAGGTCAGTTTGTGGAATATTTAGCATCAATGATAAATTTGTCATATTCTACTACTTACTAAACCAAAGCAATAATGTAGGTAACTGGCGTACCTATTAAATGAAGTTCTAGGAAACTTATCATAGTTAAGTATGATAAGAATTTAATGAGAAATAGTCGAACAACCGACATTAATCGTGCTCTAACTTTCATACATTGGTACATATTTAATATTATTTTCGTAAATCGGTGGTCTAGTGGATAGCGTTTGCGTCCCGGGTTCAATTCCCGGGTCAGGCAAAAGTGTTACTGGGTTTTTCCGAATTCTCAGTAGTAGCATGGAGTCTGGTGATGTGCCCGGTAACGGCAATAGGCTCGCCCCCAATTAGGTGGGACCTAAAAATTCATGGCAAAATGTGGGTGTAATATTACACCTCTGCCTACCCCTTCAGGGATACAGGCGTGAGTCCATAAAAAAATCGGCTCTATTATTGTAACCTAGATTGTCTAAGAAATCTCAGCTAAGCATTTCTATTTATAGATTATGAAGGCATTCCATTCAAATTTCCGGAAACTATATCGATTCCAGATGCACATTTCTACAGATTCAACCGACCGTTGACTATTACGTCCATGCATATATATCCTTTTAAATGCGTGGGAACAAGCATAATATAGGATTAGCCACGTTTTTTTAGGTTGCCAAAATAATGTGGTACATTGTACATTCTCCGATAAAATCTGTTTCAATTTCTTCAGAATACGTCGGGAAATTTCGTTGTATTTTTGATTTATCCCGTTGATAATACCGTAGCTAATTGGCGGTGATGAATGGGATGTAAGACACTAAAAGCTAATTTTATTCTACGTTAGCATACATACATTATATTACTTAGGAGGAGAGAAATTGTGTATAAGCTTAGTAATAAAAATATTGGCATTAATACTGTCAATTGTGACTATGAATGCCCAAATGATCAATACAGTCCATTAGCAGGAGACGAGTGACCCAAAAATGTCATTGTTTGCCGCAACATATTATGTCAATTCGTGAAGATCGAATAATTAATGATATTGATATAAAATAATAGGAATACTCATACGCGGTCATTTGATTCCAACCTAAGCAGGACTTTTATTATAAAAATAGGTAGCTTGTAAACATACTTATACATATATTCTTTTATTTATTTATTTATAGACTCACGCCTGTATTCCCGAAGGGGAAGGCAGAGGTGTAATATTACACCCACATTTTCCAGGAATTTTTCGGTCCCACGTAATAGGGGGCGAGCCTATTGCCGCACCGGGCACATTACCAGACTCCGTGCTGCTACTGAGAATTTCTTAACGGAAAAATATTCTTTAATATATCCGTATTATAAACACATTCCACCCAGACCCAGAATAAATAATTCTTTTCATCACATAACGATAATGTACGTGGTAAGAATTGAACCACTAGATGATTAGAGCAACAGGCAAGTCAAGTGTTACGTTCTCATCATATAAATTTATACGAAATCACTTCTCATAAATCTCTCTCTTCTCTGACTGCCTCGTTGGTCTCGCGGCATAAATGTGCGCGTGGGATTGGGATGTCTCGGGTTCGATTCCCGGGTCGGGCAAAGTGTTATTGGGTTTTTCCGTTAAGAAATTCTCAGTAGCAGCACGAAGTCTGGTGATGTATCAGGTAACGGCAATAAGCTCGCCTCATTTTACGTGGGACCTAAAAATTCACGGCGAAATGTGGGTGTAATATTTACACCCTGTGCCTACCTTTGCGGGGATACAGGTGTGAGACTATAAATAAATAAATAAACTTCTCATGACTTACATCGTCGCACAGCCCAATCTACTAAACATTAGATTAAGATAGCGGGTTCCTTTCATGACGTAATCACCCACTAAGGGAGGATTTCATTAAAGAGATAGAGAGTCCGTGAGGTGACGGATTAAGAATACGGAATGTCACCACCCCATATCATCCCATGGCGGGTGTCGTAAGAGCCGACAGAGAGAGCATTTTATGTAGAGAACAGCACTGTAAGAGAAGGAAAACTTGATACAAACCTTATACCAACCCGTTTGGCCAGCGTGGTATAGTAGGCCAATTCCTCCTTTCAAAGGAGAGGCCTAGTCCAGCAGCGGACTGTTAAAGGCTGATGATGATGAAAGAGATAAAATTGGAGGTGAAGAGTCAGGTGTAGGCAAAGTCGCGGGTAACTGCTAGTTCACTATTAGGTATATTGGAAGTTAATGACTCCAGCCTGCACGTTTGCCTTGCCTCTTACGCTCGGCGTTTAATATCGAGGCCATGGCAAATAAGATTACCTGAGCAACCTGCAGCCAAGCTAAGATTGGAAGCTTAGAAAATATACAATTTTCCTTACGGAAAGCAATATTTACCTGCAATGGTATTGACGTTTATATTCTGAAATGCGATTCATACTTTGACAGAAACCGAATATTTTGAACCTAATGTGGTATAATCTATTGGTATTTTGCAATACTTAATTTCATTATAGTCTAATTTGACACACAGAAATCTACGCTGAAACTTTGTTCGATTTTTGCGATATCATTCAAGCGCAGCTAATTTACGAGAATACCATTTATGGCACCGAGACTTGATCGAGAATTGATCTAAATTTTTTTGTTGAGTAAGCAATTCTTACTTTAATGTTAGAAACCTGGTACGGTCGACAAATGGTCTCTGCTGCACTCGGAGAAACAGTCAGGTGGGTGGTTCCTGGTCGTGGGCGTCCCGGAGGAACAAGTCCCGGTCCTGGTGCAGAACGAGCGCCGCCTCGCGTTGGGGCTGGGTGCAGTCTACGTCCGGTTCCGGGACTCTACAGGAAAGTATGTCGACCATCCTCCGGGATGCGACAACTCCACACAACAAGCCTCAAACACCCAGTCAGGGTGCTCCGCGAAATCCGGCCTGTCAGAGCCGGCCGCGTCTGGCTCGGGGGCTGGCCCGTCAGCCGAGGGTAACTCGGAAGATGAGAGCTTGCTCCTGAGTCCGGTGCGGCGGGACGACGGGGTGGAGGCTGGCGACATCCTGGCTGGCCTAACGCAGCTGAAGGTCGGGGAGGAGGGGACATCACCCACAGATGAACCCTCTGCCTAGTGACGTCAGCTGCCTACAAATCAACCTCCATCATAGCCAAACGGCCACTGCGCAACTGCGCAAATGGATGGAGGTCCAACATTCAGCCATCGTGCACATCCAGGAACCTTGGATAAGGGGTGGCCTCATTAGAGGCCTCTCCAGCCTGGGAGGTAAGATTTACTATTCTACTGACCACACACATCCAAGAACCTGCATACTTACAACTAAAAACATCAGAGCCCAAGCTTTAACGGAGTTCTGTTCCAGAGACATCACAGCAATACAAATTGAAATAATACAGCAGCCAAAGAGTATAGCGGTCGTTTTCGCATCGGTCTACATGCCCGAGGCCGAAGACCCGCCTCCGTTCGACCTCACGCGTCTGGTTAACCAGTGCGAGAGAACCAATACGGAGGTCGTAATAGGAACGGACTCCAATGCCCACCACCAAATGTGGGGCATGGACTGCAACAATAACAGAGGTAAGTCATTGGTTGAATACTTATTCACCACTAATCTTACCCTATTAAACACAGGTACGGAGCCCACCTTCGTCACAAGACGTAGTCAGACAATTATCGACTTAACTCTCGCAACAGAAGGACCGGCTGAACGCATCAAGGGATGGCACGTCTCGAAAGAGGCATCATGCTCAGACCACAGATGGATCAGCTTCTCCATGAAAGTCGATATACAGCCCACACAGCCCCGCAGGAAACCACACAACACTGACAAAGCAAAGTATGTCTTACTACGTAATGAGAAACTTACCCCTACGGCCACGCTGCCGGTACTGGGTGACACTGAACAGATCGACGATCAGGTATGTATACTGACGCAGTCGATGCTAGACAGCTATTATGCAGCTTGCCCGGAAACCACTCCACCTTCAACCCCGGGGAAACAACCCTGGTGGGGCGCTGAACTTGAACGTAAGCGCAAAAAGGTAAGAAAGTCTCTAAATAGGGCAATGAACACAAGCGCGGACGCAGATTGGGACGCTTATAAAGCGGCCAAATCAGACTACAGAAAATGCCTCAGATTCAGACGCACCATGGGATGGAGAAAATTCTGTGGGAGCATTGAATCCTGCCAACAAGCAAACCGAGTAAGGAAACTACTGGCCCAGCAACCGACGGTTGCACCAGGTACTCTCCGTAAACCGGATAACACATACACTACATCGGAGGAGAAGACAAGACGCGTCCTACTCGAAACACACTTCCCAGGCTGCGTCCTCACCCCGGTAGTAACGTGGCACGATACACCAACAGTGGCGACCGAACACGAATGGAGACACGCAAACAACGTGGTCACAGAAGAAAAACTCCGATGGGCCATCGATAGCTTCCACCCCTTCAAAGCAGCCGGACTGGATGGCATCTTCCCAGGGTTATTACAATTGGGAGGGGAACCTGTCCTTAAAAGACTCCTGGCAATCATGAGGTCTAGCCTGGCCCTCAGATATGTACCGAAGAGGTGGAGGGAAGTCAAACTAATCTTCATACCAAAACCAGGCAAAACAGACTATACCCATGCAAAGTCCTTTAGACCAATAAGCCTTACCTCCTTCATGCTTAAAGCCTTGGAAAGGCTTTGCGAGAGGGAACTAAGAAGTGGGGCTCTTAAGCACCTACCCTTACATGCCAACCAACATGCATACAGCTCAGGGAAATCGACGGAATCGGCCTTACATCAGGTCGTGGCCCAGATAGAAGCTGCTATACAACAAAAAAGCATCTGCTTGGGCACCTTCATCGACATAGAAGGAGCCTTCGACAAGACAAACTTTTCCAGCATAAGCAACGCCCTAGCCAGGCATGGTGTGGATCAGATGCTCATACAGTGGATCCAAAACATGCTCAGCAAAAGGGTAGTGCGCCTGCAAGGCGACAATCAGACAGCCTTGATAACTAAAGGGTGCCCGCAGGGAGGTGTACTCTCCCCGCTATTGTGGAACTTAGTCATCAATGAACTCATAGACAAACTCAACGCGAGATACTTCTATACAATAGGTTATGCAGATGATCTAACCATACTCACATCAGGTAAGGTAACCAGTACAGTGTACGACCTAACCCAACAAGCCCTACGCATCGTAGAGTGGTGGTGTAATGAGTACGAATTATCTGTAAACCCGACCAAGACCGAACTAGTTATGTTCACACACAAACGCGCGCTGGGTACTTACCGATTGCCCAGGTTATTCGATACAGAGCTTAAGCTGTCTACCGAGGTCAAGTACCTAGGTGTCACTCTCGACAGCAAATTGACATGGAACAGCCACATGGAAAATAAGCTCAATAAAGCCAGCATCATTTTCTGGCAGTGCAAGAAGATGATAGGAAAACGCTGGGGCCTATCCCCCAAAATTGTCTTATGGCTCTATAAGACAATAATACGTCCGATGGTAAGCTACGGCGCAGTAGTGTGGTGGCGTTTTCATACAGCCCGTGGCCTAGCGGGCTGTATGAAAACAACGCCAACAGCGGCACTTGAAGTGTTGCTGGATCTGCCTCCATTGCACCTGTTCATACAACAGGAAGCAACGATGTCGGCAGTCCGGCTGAGAGCCCTGAAGCTCTGAAAAGACACGAATATACCGCACACTAACAACTTAAATACACTCTTTAAAGAAGTTCCTATCACACAAGCAATAAGCGACCGCATACCGAAACAATTTGTTTTCGACAAGAAATACAAAATCCAACTGTACGAGGATCTACACGGAGGAGCAGTTAACCACAACGAGCTCACGATCTTCACAGATGGGTCCAAAACGGATACAGGTACGGGTTCAGGAGTATTCTCCGAGGACCTAAACATCAACATCGCAGCACCGCTGGGAGCCTACAACACGGTCTACCAGGCCGAATGTTTTGGCATAATCCTAGCTGCCACAGCAATCATGGCACGTGAGGTAAGGGAACGATCCATTAGGATCCTCTCAGATAGTAAGGCTGTCCTCTCAGCCCTCAAAAGCCATACTATCACCTCGGCACTCACGCTTGAATGCCACCAGAAACTAACAGAGGTAGGTAAACTAAACAAATTAACACTGCAATGGATCAAGGGCCACAGTGGCTCAAGAGGGAATGACGCAGCCGACGTACTCGCCAGAAGAGGGGCCACTTTAGAGGTGGTGGGACCCAAGCCCATAATTCCCCTCCCTTCTGGTTTTTATCGCAACCTGGTAAGAAATAGGACCAGGACCAAACACAACCAGTCCTGGATTGGTATTGAAACATGTAGGCAGGCCAAGGAGGCTCTTCCCGCAGTAGACGGTAAGATAGCCAAACAAATCCTCCGGCTGTCCAAACAACAACTACGGACAGTCACGGCCGCCTACACAGGACACGGATTCTTTAATAAACACCTATTTACTATAGGTATCACTGATAGCCCGCTGTGCAGGGCCTGTATGGCAGCAGACGAGACGGCAGCCCACCTGCTCCTCGACTGCCCTGAGGTCGCACAGTACAGGCAGCAGTACCTGACCAGATACAGCACCCTGAGGGAGGCCGTGGGCCACATCAAGAGTCTGCTGGCCTTCCTCGAAGAGCTGGGGTGGCTCGATTGAAGACACCATTCCCACCCGCACGCAAAATACACGCCAAGACGTGGAGTTGCGGAAACAGCCCGTGCCATCAAGTATCATCAAGTAAGTAGAAACCTGGTAACAGCCTAGAAAACTTCGCAAACAATTCATCGTACATTGACTCAAAGTATAATATAATACGAGCATGTTTGAATAAAATCAAAGGCACATAAGACCACAAAGTAAAATAGCCTTACGTAAAGGCATCACATAGGAATCATAATAATGTTGATAATCGAAGAAAAGAAAGAAACGTGTCCATTATACCTAGGTACATCTTCAAGGTTAAGGCAATTGTGTTTCGACCCTGGATTTTCGCTCATATTGATAGAATGATAAAAGAAATCCTCGTATAATAAGTACACGATCGTAAAAAAAAAATATACTACTATTATAATCGATGTCGTCCGGCAGTGGCGGCAATAATTAGTAGCGTGGTCGAGATACATGCGAAATGAAACATTGAAGATTACAATGATTACATAATCTTGTTTATTTTTGCGCGCGGAAGGTAATGAAGGTATTACAACACCGCTGTTGGCGTCTGTGCACATCTCGCTCTTCGAATGCCTTGTCTCATTTCAACCTTGCTCGTCACGATGCAGTTGTTGCCACGCTTAGCCGTTTCGCCAAAACCTTTAGTATCACTAGCATGCGTGTTTATGTTAAAGCACGGAAATTATATCTTTATGTTGTTTTTGTTTTTATTATGTAATTGAATCGTATTTCTGACACTTGTCTTTGTTTATCGATTATGTAACGTAATCGTGCGTAATCGTATAAGTAGGTGACATTACTGTAATATGAAATATGTCAATGTCAGAAATTAACCGGAATGTGCATTCACAAATGTTGTTTGTTATATATAGAGTGGAGCAAAAAAAAAAATGTAATCCTAGGCTTTTTGCTCATTGTATAAATTATTTTTAAAATGTTGTTTATGTTTAATGTTATAATATAGTTGTTAAATTGCTTATTGGTTTTGACGTCCGCGTCTACTGAGGAGCCAGTTGAAAACCAGCGCCGGGCACATGCGTCCGGCATTATGCTGAACTGGCCTCCTATTTTTATGCAGGCGACAGGCATGTACAGATTATTGTATTCTTTTTTTGTTCATATTGTCTTGTTTGTTCATGTCTTTCATCTGGTAGAAATAAACGCTTTTTTCTTTCTTTCTTTCTTTTTTCTATAAATGCGAACCTTTGTGTGCCCAGGTATTATATGGATGTTTGTTATTCTTTCACATAAAAACAAGTTTTCTAATTTCGATTAAACTTTGAAATAAAATAATCCATAGATGAAATTTTTAAAGTAAATACAACTTTGACAAAAATTACACCCAAATACGAAGCAATTTTTCGTGGATGACACAAAGGTTCTGTTTCTTGTTTAGTTCGACAAAACAAAAAGCGGCGAAAGCTCGTTGTTCTGTTATAAGTAAATGCTCAGGTGTATCAGCGCCATTACATTCGATGTAGTTCTAAATGGCGACCACTTGAACCAGTATCCTATACGCGCTTTGAAAATAGCACGAAGTTTATCTTTTACCACCATAAAGCCATGGTATTCACTAGGGGACAAAGTCGCTCTACTTATCGTGAACAGTCGCAGGACATTTACGTGCGACTGTCCCGCGACAATGTCGATCGACATTTCGCTCGTCCACATACCGGCATTGTGATCAAGATGTCGCCTAAGTGTTAACATAGTTTCGTTGGTAGTGTGGACCAACGAAGTGTATATATTCGCGGGTAGTCGCGGAACAAATAGCAACACACGTCCTCACAAGTCAAATGCCGTCGGAAACTGTCGAGGGACACGAAGTCGCGCAAGGTCGACGCTATCGGAGCGTCGACAAGCGACTTGTTCCCCGACACGTAGATGTCGCCTGCGATGTCGGGCGATGTCCCCCGCGACGTCGCTCAACACGTAGAATTCGTGTCGGGCGACAAGGTCCCGGGACAAATGTCCCCTAATGAATACGAGGCTTAACCGACACATAAGTACACATCTCTGAAAACTGTTTGAACGTTTTGTTGTATTAATCAACCTAGACTTCCCCTGCGACTCCACCTGCGTGAAGTAAACCTAAACCTTCCTCAAGACTAACACTATCCACACTTTGGTTAATAACCAGAGAAAAAACAGTTCTGCAGTTTTTATGTTTATCGCGTTTACAAATACTGACAGGACAGATGGGAGACTTCATAATATTATAATGTTTGTTTAGTAACATTTAAATTTCATTAATCTAGGTAAACGTTTTTGATTCAGTATCTATAATATAATAAATCAGAATATCCAAATTGGAATTTATTATCAGTACGCGACCATAACGTTTTGCTCCACGATATATGAATATGTAAAAACACAACTTTATGCGCTAGAAATTTATCATAAATAACTATTTATTATAACTGTATTATCTGTTTTTAGTTTATTACATTTGAGCGCGTGTTTTGCGTAATATTATCCAGAGCTAGAACATATTTCAAGATAAATTTGTGAAACCCGGGTTCGATTCCTGGGTCGTGCAGTGTTATTGAGTTTTTCTGTCACGAAATTCTCAGCAGCAGCACGGAGTCTGGAAATGTGCCCGGTACGGCAATAGGCTCGCCCCCTATTACCTGGGACTAAAGTATATCTGGCGAAAAGTGGGTGTAGAAATACACCTCTGCCTACCCCTTCGGGGATAAAAGGCGTGACGATATGTATGTATGTATGTAAATTTGTGAAACATATTTTAAGAATAATATATTTATGATAATCGATTCTAAACTTTCGCGATTTGTATACATCATACACTATTATTTAGCGGGTCTTAGTCGCGATAATTTATTTATTTCAAGGCATAAATACTGGACAGAATTACATCAACCACAAGTCTTATCCACCGATCGCCACTATTACTCCAGGATAGTACGTGCAGCGGTTGAAATAAAAAACATAGAAATTTCAACCGGGAGGACGGATACAGACTATCGACCACTTGGAACCCAGTTATCAACAAATGCAAACAACGCCGCAGTAACACAACTCATCAGTGTGTAGACGTCATAAGAGTAGTTTGTCGAAGTACTGACAGTGCGGATAGAACTAAAAATATTAAAAATACAAAATAAGTGAGGGTAGCTGCCGAAACCCGCGCTTCACAAGGACGGTGCTGAGCTGACATCAGTCCCTCCGCGACCACAACCGTTGCAAGCCGGTAGAAACGTACGCGAATAACAGAGGTATTTATGCCATGAAATAAATAAATTATCGCGACTAAGACCTTCTAAATAATAGTCTATGATATATATTTATGAGTTACTATAACATTGTTTAATATAAATAATATATAAGTGCACAGTGCTAAAAAAATGTAGGCGCTTGTATGTTTTATCTTTAAGAATAAAATTTCAAAATATAATTTTTCTTTATCACATTATTGTGAATATTTCAAAACATATAATTACATTTTCTTGAAAAACTTGTGTATATTAATCTTGTTCTAAAAGGACAATGGCAGATCTCCATACATCAAAATGTCTGAAATTAAATTGCAGCGTACAGTATTAAAAAATATATCAAAAAATTCGGCGTAAGTAACAGAGTCTACAAATGATTCTATTTTCACTCGGGAAAGCCGGAAAAAGAAGATATCGGTGTTTTAATTTTTAGTTAAGAATGAACAATGTTATCAAATGACATATGTCAGATTGACATCAAACGCAGAAGTATTCTGTAGCATCTAGGATGATGTATCTCTATGGATTTGACAAGCAAATAATAATACCGTAACAGACCGAGATAATGACATACAAAAATACATAAGAGTAAAAGAGACAAAGATAGCATTTTTTGTCTTTGTCAGAGTTTTCGTTTTTTTTGTTGGTCACAACTGAATATTGTGACCAACAAACGTTTGAGCTCTCGATAATTTCCGCGAGAAATTGTGTTATTGTTGTTATTAATTGTGAATGCTTAGTGAAAATATCATTGGTTTAGATTTATTATGGTGATTTGTTACATTTTAGGCTGTAAAAGCCATAGTGAGCGGAAATGTGAGAACATAACCATTTATTCGTAAGTACGATATTTTAGTTGTAAGATCTATTTATACATGAAAATATTGATAGAATGATACAAAGAGCGTATTATTACATAAGGAAATAATTTCTAAATTACATCAATAAACCAAAAAATGCTATTTTATTATCACCGCGATTTTAGTACTACACAATCGAATTCAATAGGTCGTTGAATGTTGAGCTAGCCAAAAGTCATCGATACTTTTTAATTTTACAGCGTTAAATGTTTTTTAGGGATACCACAGAAGCGTTTGGGAAATTACCCAAATTTTGGGTAATTTGCCGTTACTTGGTTTCATATAAACCTAAGATTAATTATTTAATTTGTTTTCCGATTCTTTGTTGTAATGAATTTATTTGTTTATAGATTCCCAAAGGACTGCACGATCCAAAAATAATTGTGGATACGTGCAACAGGAGGAGAAAACTGGGATCCGAATAAATATGCAAGAGTATGATCTAAAAACTTTGAACAAAAGTGTTTTAGGAAAACTCCCCTCAATAGGTACTTATTTGGAATCATTCTCGAATGATAAAGAAGAGAAAATAAGGAATTTGTATACAAAACTAATTTTGTTCAAAGGACAGTAAAGTTGAGTGTCAAATAATATAATAAAAGATATATAACTCTGAGCCTCGTGTTTATTTGGCGAGTGAAGCCAGTCCCACATATTCGACACTTTTGTTATACATAATAATATTAAGTATAAAAAAATAGTTATCGCACACCTTATGGATGGATTTAAACCTCCTTGTAAGGTCAGCTATATTTATATTTTTTTGTTGGGCTGTAAATTATATTATATAGAAGTTTGTTACTATTCGTTGCAAAAATACCTAAACGGATATTGATGGAACTTTTCGAGTTAGCTCATAAATTTATCTAAATACCAAATTGATTAAAAATTAAAGGAGAACGCGGTCTTAGATGTCTGGTAAGGTATTCAATTCCGGAACGACCCTTTGGCGCAGCGGAAGTGTACATGACTGCTACGCCGAAGGTCGCGGGTTCGATTCCCACATAAGTCAAACATTTGTGTGCATGAACATGGATGTTTGTCTTGGTCTGAGTGTTTCAATGTTTATATGTAAGTATTTACAAAAAAAAAAGTATATAAGTATATTTATCCATTATCTAGTAGGTACCCATAGTACAAGCTCTGCTTATTGGGACTAGATGGTGTTGTGTGAATGTGGTAGAATATTATTATTATTATTATAATTCAGGTTTGATACAATGTTACTTAAAAGTTAAAATGTACTTCGTAGAATTGTAGGGTAAACATTTACAACATCTGGTAACACCAACTCAGGATGTACTCTATGTCCGTCCTTTACGGGTGTACGCAACTGTCGAGTCCATTTGATTCTTGGTCCTAGTGTAGCATCTAACTGTCACAGTCAAAGACAAAAGCAGAGCTGCACATTTTAAATCGATTTTAGGTGAAATCCATACAACATTGAAACGATGCTGTGACGTTTTTATTTGATTTAAAAGTTGTTTGCTTCAAAAATATTAGCTGATTGATATAATCTTGATTAAAGATTAAATAACTGCATTTTAATAATTATATTTTAAACCAAACCAACCCTATAAAGGTCGATCGTATCGGTTACTTATTTAATAATCGATACCCCGATAATCGATCAATGTCAAACGTCTTATCCTGTCACACCATTGTCTATGGCAACAATCAAATAATAAAGTAGGTACCTAGTTCGTAATCAATTGGAATGCTTTTTATCATCATAAAATACTCCGGCTTTAACGAGACAAAGTAAAACTATTAAAAATCGTAGAAAAAAAAACAATTTGTTTTATTCATATGAAGTTTAAGGTCGCCACAACAAACCCAGACCAAATTCTGCCATTCTTCTTTAAGAAGGAATAAATAAATTAAAAGTAAAATAGGTACTTTTGAAAAATATCATTTTAGTAAAGAGGATCAAAGTAATCGTCAAGACGGTTCAAACGAGCCCAAACTTAATGAGAATTTGTCGTTTTACTGAGTGACTATGGCCACAGTATAAAGAGCATACAGTAGTTTGACGCCTTTGATCTCGAAGAAAAAGCCGACAACGTCTAGACAAGGGTAAGGAGGCTAGGGCTGCCACATGTAAACAATACCTACTTATTCAAATACCGTCTATTTATTATAGAAAAATAAAACAATTGCTACGTTACATGAATATTATACTGTAAATCACTTACCTATTTATTACATTACAATAATTAACGATAAATAATTATTATAAAACAGTTAGCATTTTTTCGTGCGGTGACAGCTTTGCATACACGGTCAGCACCTATTTCATCCCACAGGTGTCGTGGGAGGCGGTTAAGAATATGAAGCATTTTTCATTTGGTCTTTATCATACAAACCAAGTTAAAATAAAGCGATTGACATAGCGGTCGTTTAATGGATGGGTAACTGTGGGATCAGCTTGCAGAGCCTATATCGATATGAAGTATTTTGTAGATTTATTTTCGTGCAAACTACGTCAATGTAAAGCAATAGATACCACGGTCATTTACTGGATGGGTCTCCGGGCTATGAGGTTACGGAGAACATGTGTGGGGTTTATAAAAGGGGGCCAAAAATATGGTTATTTTTGAGGTAAGTCGCGCCGTTACCAAGATACATAATAATATGTGATAGGTACTTACCTAATACGAAAATACTAGGTACTTATTGCAAGAAATTAAAATCACACTTGAATCGAATATTTCCTTAAAACGCATATTTTCTTACGTCTGCCTTGTTGTTTACGCACAGTAATTACTACTTTATTCTGTGACTGGGCCAAACATGAGATATCGTAAAATGTCAGTAGATTAGTAGGTACGTGCATATTATTTTAAGTGGTTATAGGTAAATACATTTCAAAATACTTTAAATACTTAATTATAATTAATGAAACTTTGTTTTTTGGTGTAAATTGATGAAATCGCAGATTTTTAAAATCCTTATTTCTTTAAATCTTTAAGCAGCATAAAGCATTGCAATGTCTCACAGTACAAGTCGTATGCAGCATCTAAATTAATATTCATAAGCAAATAAATAAGTAACGAACAAAAAACAAGCACGCGCCAGCCCCCAAAAATATGTACCTAGTTGGGAACTAAGGCGACATACGTAAGTAGGTACCGCTCTTCCCGCGTCTCACCTCTTGCCCCCCGCACGATTGACCCGTCTAGACGCGTTCGTCGAACGACTGTATGGATTATTTGACTGTGCTATGGCTATCTTCTAGCATCATTAGATCAGCTCCATGTCATCATAATATTGAGACTAGATTAAGACATTGTCTCGCGATTTCTATAAAACTGCGTCAAGTACGTTATAGTCAATAGAAAAGGTCGAATCATGGATTCATCCTATTGAATATTAGTGTGGGTGCCCTTAAGTTTCCCACCGTTATCTTGTTTGCCAGCCGATTCGGTGTTTGCTTCTGTTTTATCAAGTTTGGACTGTGCAAACACTTTGATTGAATATCTTTCGTCAATATTAGCTTTTGCCAGTGTCTACTAACAGAGTATAACGGATATTGAGATGACAATTTAGTTCTTGGTTTTATGTGGCTAAAAATAAATTTGGCCTTTGGTTTTCATAATCTGCTGCAGTCTACCTCTAGATATAGTCCTCTGGCACGTAAATAAATCCACGTTATTTTGCATGTATATAATATAGTCATAGTAATAGGGTTGATTTTCCTTGGAATATTTGTTAGAAGTTTGATAAATTTGTTGATATTTTCACATTCTGCTTTGTTCTAATACATTACAACATTCTGTTTAAAATAATGTCAGATACGGTGTACCGATATAAAAGAGCAAAGAAGTAAGAAAATTCTTATAGACAACAGGCTTCTCACACACTCTTTTGTGACGCAAATTGGAAGAGTCGTATCTTGTGTGTATCTTATCCTGCCAATAAAACCTTTCATAGCATTTTTATCCGGAAAATAGACTTCGTAACTATTTTAGTAGTAATTTTCGGGCCACAAAAGAAATTATTCCAGCAATTAAAATACTAAACTACTTTTAATTACATGAATCGTTTTCCTAATTGGAGGTTCTACTTAAAGTTGGCAGTTTAATCAAAGAAGCTGTTATATTTTAGGAATAAGATTCAGATAACCTAGTTTTCTTT
Organism: Euclidia mi; assembly: GCA_944739405.2. Taxonomy (NCBI): domain Eukaryota; kingdom Metazoa; phylum Arthropoda; class Insecta; order Lepidoptera; family Erebidae; genus Euclidia; species Euclidia mi. Next base: position 90,279,202 of record OX123185.2, on the reverse strand, counting down.
ACACTGCCATTTTTGGACCTTTCACAGTTATGAATTGTTCTTAAACCTACATTTGGCTCTGCACAATCTATAATCTCTTGTTTCAAGTCTGGGTGTTCGTTATGTCTGCTGTTTGAATGTTTGTAAAGTCTACCGCCATTCCGGATTCATTCCTAGTGCGAGTTTCCTTTTTTACATGACATTAGTCAATCCTGTTTAAATTTTATCACTTCGTCGTTTTATTTTGCTGTCCATGCATTATGTTAACATGATAAACGTAAACTGATATGAGCATAACATTTGAACATGAAATCGTAATATTCCTGGCGTGTTGTCGTGAATGAAAAATTGTGCGTGTATAATACATATAAGGAAGATAACTAGGCAAATCCTCAATTGTATTTAGATTGCCATTTCTTTTATCAGTTGTAAATCTTAGCGTGACATCATCAACAATGGATGCATGATATTCAACTACACGCAAGTTTACTTATAGAAAACTAAATATCAATTTGAATTTAGCACCAGAGTAAATTTTTTTGATGGAGACGTTTGGTATTGTGAACTTTACTTGATAACATTAATTTTACTAAGATATTATCGCTTTCTTGCTGTATTTCAAATAGCTTAACATCGGACACGAAAATAAGGTATTTTATTACAATGTAAGTCGAACTTTTGACTTGCGGTTAACCGCATTTACATCTTAATTACTTTTTGAAATGCAAAATCTACATATATAGTAATTCTTAGATATGAATCGAACAAGCTGCAGATAGAAGTATAATTATAATATTACAAGAGGATACCTGCAGCTACGCCCGCATATTTTTTTAATTTATTAATTTCTTCCTAATCCCGTGGAAATTTCGACAAAGCCCTTCTTTGAGCACTTACGATCCCCAGGGAAACACACAAATCCACTTCCTGCGCCTAATACTTTCGGCTGTAGCTAGTCTGTCAGTCAGTCAGTAACGCAAGGCTTTTATTATACAGATTATAACTAGATTTGTCTTGGGAGTTTCACCAATGCTAACCAGGCGTTTTAATTTGACCATCACGTGAATTTCAAGCAAGCCTCTTATTTTACTATTTTTGCCCAAACAATAGCAACAAATAAATAATTAATTTTGTAAATACAAAAATGCGTCGTGAGCTTTTATCCAATCTCCAGCAGTTCAATAGCATTTTTTATTAAATGTTGAAAGGGTTGTAATCAAACCCTGCAAGCCTAGTTTTTACTCCGAATGGAAATCCATAGCATCAAAAACGAAATTAAAAAATACGCCGTTGATTCCAGATAGAATACTATTCAAAAGCACTCCTTTCGCTTTCTGATTTCAGAATTTTATTAGAGACTGACTATTGGAATTAATTTTTCCTGCTGCCGTCCAGATTGAATACCGAATTCCGTGAAAGTTTTAATTTCACCAAAACAAAACATCGAATAATATGCTATCAAGGTGATTCCGTGGGAATGCGGGGATGGGATTCGTCTTTTTTAAATGTACTAAAATTACAGTCATACATTTTGAAATAGTTTATTTTACTACCTTAATAGTTTGATTTTTTATTTGACTTTCTCTACAAAATGGTAAATGGTTCAAATGGTAGCGATAGCCTAGTGGAGATACCAACAGACTGCTATGCATAACACTGACTTTTCGGAGTTATGTCCGTATTGAATTGATAATTAACGCTTGCCGTGTCTCGGAGAGCACGCTAAGCCATCGGTCCCGGCTTTCATGAAGAACTTTGACAGTCGTTATAGGACGTCAGTACCTTCTAAATAAACTGGCACTAGTCTCATCATCATCAGCCAGCAGTCCACTGCTGGACTAAGCCTCTCCTTTGAAAGGAGGAATTGGCCTACTATACCACGCTGGCTAAACGGGTTGGTATAGGGTTTGTATCAAGTTTTCCTTCTCTTGCAGTGCTATTCTCTGCATAGTATGCTCCCTTTGTCGGCTCTTACGACACCCACGGGATGATATGGGGTGGTGACATTCAGTATTCTTATTCCGTCACCATACAAACCATGGAATATCGCTAGTCGCTCTGTGGAAAAGCTAATATTCAACCAAAGCCGGTTAGACTAGTAAATGGAGTCCGGGTTGAAACTGGGATAAGGCTAGGAGGATGTTATGTTTTATCCTGCAAAATGGTAAGAGATTCGGTGTATGCGACGAACGGCCTTGGAGGGGAAGAGCAAGTGTGATATACTTATTTCCAAATATATGTCGCACGGGCACGCCACGTTGGGCGCCAATGTCGCACGGGTGATCGATTTTCACGGGATAGCCGGGATCGATCACTCGCCGAGCAATAAAAAGAGATGCTTAGGTTGTCTTACGGGAAATAAATAAAAATATCACCAGGACAGATTAAACTCGCGTTATATTCCAGATTCACAATTTTGATTAATAAAAGAACCGACACTAGGGGTTAACCGGCTAGATAGTTATCCAGGGCGTAGGTCGTAAGTTAACACTCCACAGGTCCACGGATGGATACTCAGCTTTCACGTGTCCCAGCCGAAGAAAAAGCAAAGCCAACCACGTGTGTCGCCGGTATATATGTCGTCGGCAAGCGGGTAAGGGTCCCCACTCCAGTGCGTCATCGTAGTGGGGCTCGCAAGTGCGGAGGCACGACGTCACATATAGATACGTAAATATACCAATTTCGCAATACTTTTAGGCTATTTGAGAAATCAAATAGCCTATATAAATATTTCATACCAAATTGGGTGTTTGGCTTTGAAGTAAATACTTAATATTATACTTTATATAATATACTTTCATGTTTTTGAATTACACCGCACTACGCAAATAGGCAATATGATGAGTTATAAATGGAACATTAAATTATGAATTATTGACTAAGAATAAGTGTTATCTGTATATATAAAATCCTTGCGTTACTGACTGACTGACAGACAAGCTACAGCCAAAACTATTAGGCGTAGGAAGCTGAAATTTGGCATGAATGTCCCTTGGGGACCGTAGGGGTGCACTAAGACGGGATTTCCCGAAATTCGAACGGGAACGGGCAGAAACGGCTAAATTAAAAAAATATGCGGGCGTAGCTGCGGGCGTCATCTAGTAATATAATAAAATATAAATGTATTTGCTAGATTGCTTTTTTATCTTGTTGTTTAAACCCGTTATTATTTGCCTTTATGACTTTGCAAACATTCAATGAAAGGACTCAAAGAAACAATAATTGAGCTCAAAAATAATAATTTTATAATAGGATCACATAAATAGTTGTCCCGTATGAAGATAGAACCCACATCACTGGGATCGCGTCATCAACCGGCCAATAAAAAGCAGTTTGAGCGTAAATATCTACACTAATATTATAAAGAGGAAAAAATTGTATTTTTGTTTGTTTGTTTGCTTGTAATGGATAAACTCAAAAGCTTCTGAACCGATTTTCAAAATTCTTTCAGCATTAAAAAGCTACATTATCTGCGAGTAACATAGGCTATATTTTATTTAAGAAAAAATAGGGGTCAATAAGATATTTGGGTTTATCGGGTTCGCGAAGTAGTTCCCTCAGGACGTGGGTGAAACCGCGGGAAACGGCTAGTATATTTATATATAAATTCAAAATATCACAATTAATTGGTAATAATTTATATGCGATTATTTAGGTATTTTTTAAATAGAGTACTTGTTTAAAACGCTAAGGCACTTTAAATGAAAAAAAAGAACACAAAAAGTGCTGGTCGGTACATTTAGCTAAAATTCCACCAGATTTGGCATTCGTGTGTTACTTTTTCTTTATGTAGGCTGTGTTTTCAATACTAGCCAATTAAAATAAGAAAAATCAGTTTCACTCTGAGACTCGGATTCTGAGCACATTTTGAAGTTTTTTTACCTGCTGTTGATGAATGTATTATTCATACATCTATATTCGGTTATACAACATACATATGACGTGACGGAGGCCGCATGAAAAAAACTAAACAATGAAAACAAGGCACCAATTAACCATAATCAAAAATGACAATCTAATACTAAGATATAAAGATGAAGAGTTTGTTTGTTTGCTTGAACGCGCTATTTCAGGAACCACTGGCCCAATTTGAAAAATTCTTTCAGTGTTAGATAGCCTATTTATCGAGGAAGCCTTAAATAATGCGGATGTAACCGCGGGCTCATCATAAAAATACTGAATCTATTTTTACCGTAGTAAAAGTAATCAAAAGCAACAAGAAATCATAACGCTTGTTAATCCTAAATTAGATAATAGATTACATAACTGAGATTAACCCTTTAGATATTGCTTAAAACTGAAAGAACGGCTACTTTATTACCAATTGGAAGTGAAATCAGAGAAGCAGATTTCTGTGGTAGCATGTTTTGAGATAGTTTTTACTTTTTTAACTTTTTATGCAATAAATTGTTTGTTCCAAAAACTAAAAATAACAGTTCAGTTCACTTATGTGATTTGATATAGTTCTCGCGGTCCTATTGATATATTATTCATCATCATGTCAGCTTAGAGACGTGCACTGCTGGACATAGGCCTTCGCCAAGGTTCTCCATACAGACCGATTTTGAGTCGCCCACAGCCAACCGCTTCCCGCGATCTTAACCAGATCGTCGGTCCACTTTGCGGGAGGCCTACCCCTGCTGCCTCGTCCGGTACGTGGTCGCCACTCCAGAACCCGCTTGTCCCAACGGCCACTGATATTATATTATTATACTGAATAATTATCTGTTTTTACCCTACTATTCATTAGGGAAAACATTAAAAGCCTTAGTACTGATTATGATGAATATCTACTACATTCGTAGTGGTGGACCTTGAAATATCCTGACAGTGGTTTAATTATTTATATTAATAAAATTATAAAGAACATAATATTATAACCTGAATTGCGGAGTTAGATAACAGGCACTCTATAGAATAGCTTAATATATTATTTCATACCTGGTTAGGCTAGGAAGCGGTTCCCGGATAGGATGATAATCGTGAAATAAGTAAACTGTAATAGTCCTGCTGTGAGGTATTTAGCTACCCACATAGCTGAAGCATCTATTGAGACCCAACTATAATTTCATCGTAGCCGTTTATATATCCGTAGACATAAATTGAATATTCCATTTATCATGCATTGAATTATATAGTTTCGTTTGAACCGGTAGTGTAAATCAGACTAGCTCTACGTATAGACGATGAAATGATTTTGGGTTATCACAATTCCGATTTGATTCACCGGTATGGCATTATTAATTCAGATTTGATTTGAGTACCTACGTTTGAACTATTCCTGTCAATGTAAAATTATAAGAAACGATAGCGTCAAAATCGTTGACCTACCTACGTTCATAAATAAATTCGAGATTTGGATACTAGAGATACATAATATTTGGGATATTTTATATGGAGCTTATGTCAAATATGTATCTCTAACAAACCAAACTCACGGATAGATCAAATATTACTCTTTAAAGTTGGATTTTTAAGTTATTTTCGAATAATTATGCGTCTCATTTTAACAGTAAACGACAGTATCGTGTATGAATTTGTGAAAAATCCTGCATTGCGGGTAAATTTACAAATATACATCATAAATATATCGAAACTACTAGGGTTCCTTGCTGTTTACTACGACACCCTAAATACAAGTCAAGTACTTCACCGTTTAGCAAGCGATAATTAACAGTTTAATACGCACATAACTTCGAAAAGTCATTGGTGCGCGCCGTGGATTCTAACCCGAAACCCTCTGCGTATCAGTCCATTGGTCTCTCCACAAACTTACTTTCTTAACAAAATGGTAAATGGTGCAAAAGGCCGCTGCCTTTTGCACCATTTACCAGATAAACAAGTGGAGGTACTAACAGACTGCCATGCAGAGGATATCGGGTTCGAATCCAAGGCGCGTGGATTCGAACCCGATACCCTCTGCATGGCAGTCCATTGGTTTCTCCACTAGGCTATCGCTGCCTTTTATATAATATATAAATACAAAATATCACAATTAATTGGCATTAATTTATATGAGATTATTTAGGTATTTTTATGAGAACTGAAGTTCTCATAATAACATAGTACTTGTTTAAAACGCTAAGGCACTTTAAATGAAAAATATAAACACAAAAAGTGCTGGTCGGTACATTCTTGCCATTAGTGTGTTACTTTTGCTTCATGTAGGCTGTGTTTATAATACTAGCCAAATAAAATAAGAAAAACCAGTCTCACTCTGAGACTGCTTCTATGATAAAGTTGCAGGTCTCACCGTCCTTCTTGCCTGACTTATGGCTTAATTTGACGCTGTTAAGGAAAGTTTCAAGGTCACAATCCGGCATCACTTCGGCAACATTTTGGTGGTATAAGCAGGAAAAAACTTCCCTTTCTTGCATACAAGTGGGCACACCTATTATCACCACCCTCGGTCCTCGCTTATGAGGCTCATCGGTAGATGAGCCTCATAAGCGAAGACCTGAGCTCGTGAGCTGCACTGATTTCTTGAGCTTCTCAATGTCATCTCTAGAATCAGTACTAATTATGACACCGCCATTTTTTATTTAATGTCGGCCCCGTACGTGCAGTTTCATCTGCTCAGGGCTAATAATCTTTTAGACAAGGGATTTTGTGTCCTCACTCGACTTCAATTTATCACCGGGATAAATGGCTACTGAGTTCATTTTCTTTGGCTGTATAAAATGATTTGGTCCTTTTTTTACCATGTCCGCAAATGAAGTGGTCTCGGGAGGTTTTGATGTTTCTTCAATGGTCCGTGTGAGGTCTTGTAGCCGCTGTGATAGGTCTAACTGATCTTAAAGTGATTTTACTAATGTTTGGGCTTGGAAGAGTCTAATCTTCAGGGACTGGTACCGTACTGCCATATGCGATTGCAGTACCCACAGTATGGCACAAATTGTCGATGCGCAAGTTCTGCTCCGAGTTCATTTTGCCCTCAGCTACGATAGCGCATTCCCCATTGAGACTTTCTTCGATCATGGTCATCCACGAGTGAATCTCCGGTGTTTGCATCACTTCGCGAACATCTTCACCTTGGCTCGGCGCATTAGGTCTCGTTGCGGGTTCAGGTGCAGGCTCTGCCGACGGGGTAGGAGGCGGGAAGTGTAGGGTCCTGCTACTCCGGTTGAAGGGGCTGTTGTCCATTATGGGTGTTGCTCTACTAAATTCTCTTAAATACGATCCATATTTAAAATTATAGTTATATTCATTACACTGGTAAGTTTAAAACCGATTGTCGGCAAACAAGGTCACGACTCAGCACGTTATATGTTTATTTTAATTGATTTTTAACACGTCTGTACTCAACGAAAGATGCTAGGTTTGGTTGATGATGAATATCTACTACATTCGTAGTGGTGAACCTTGAAATATCCTGACACTGGTTTAATTATTTATATTAATAAAATTATAAAGAACATAATATTATAACCTTTGAATTGCGGAGTTAGATAACAGACACTCTATAGAATAGTTTAATATATTATTTCAAACTTGGTTAGGCTAGGAAGCGGTTCCCGGATAGGATGATAATCGTGAAATAAGTAAACTGTTATAGTCCTGCTGTGAGGTATTTAGCTACCAACATAGCTGTAGCATGTATTGAGATCCAACTATAATTTCATTGTAGCCGTTTAATATCCGTAGACATAAATTGAATATTTCATCTATCATGCACTGAATTCTATTGTTTCGTTTGAACCGGTAGTTTAAATCAGACTAGCTCATCGTATATACGATGAAATGATTTTGACATTATTAATTCAGATTTGATTTGAGTACCTACGTTTGAACTATTCCTGACAATGTAAAATTATACGAAACGATAGCGTCGAAATCATTGACCTACCTACGTTCACTAGATTAGATTCGAGATTGGGATACTAGAGATACATACTATTGGGATATTTTATATGGAGCTTATGTCAAAAATGTATCTCTACCAAACCGAATTCATGGATAGATCAAATATTACTCTTCAAAGTTGGATACGTAAGTTATTTTCGAATAATTATGCTTCTCATTTTAACAGTAAAAGATAGTATCGTGTATGAATTTGTGAAAAAATCCTGTATTGCGGGTAAATTTACAAATATACATCATAAATATATCGAAACTACTAGGGTTCCTTGTTGTTTACTACGGCACCCTAAATACAAGTCAAGTTAAGACTCAGTCAATTTGCCAGTTAATGCCAAAAATACACAGCATAACCTAGACCTCACAAACGATCACAAACGACAGTAAATATACAATAAACAGGATATGATCATGTCTTTACCAGTCTATTAAGAGAAAACTTTCAGCTATAAGTACTAATAAAACTTCATCGGTTCAGATGTTATTTGTAACTTTCAGTTTACATCGAAGGGAATACGTATAGTCAACTGAACACGAAAGAAGAAAGAGTTTTAATCCCATAATACTTTTTATAGGTTTACTATTTCAATTGAAGTTGATACATTATTTTTAAAGACAATGGTTCCTGAAATTTATTCTGTATTGTAAGGGACTTTACGACTTTCAACCAATGGACACATAGGTCACAATAGTAATTAAAAGTGGATCAACTAAAATTGTAATTTCTTCCGAATGAGGATCAAATCCCTAAACAAGTTAAGCCACAACTACTACTGCTAGTCTGAATTGGTGAGGTGGCTGCTAAAATCAGTTTGCCACGCGTGCAATAAAATTAAACCAATTGAAAAATTTAGCGACACCAGTCATGCTTTTGATTTTAAAATAATTATTTCTTAGTATAACTGTCCGTGTAGACGTCAGAAATAACTCTACGATTGTACGGAACGTATTCACGAAATCACGTCGGTAATATTTTTTTATAAATATTCAATACGATGCAACGTCTGAAAATCCGCAGTGAGTTCGCAATACTTCTGAAGTGTATTTTAAATTCACATAATAATATAGATAACATTCACATTAAGACATTGTTTTATCAGCTGTATTAGCATACATTGGCTCTGGTTTTCTTTATTCGTATTCAAATTCAGTGTTTAAACTTGTTACTTATAAATATTAAAGATTTCTTATTGTAGTCTGAAAGGTTATGTTATTCAAAGAAAATCATTGGGACAATGTTTCAGATGTCTATGTGTGTGATGATGGGTAGATATATTTTTATCGAAAAATGCCGACGGATATGAGGCTAGGCTTTACCCGCGGCTCCGTTCGCGGAGCACCATTTGACCCCCTGAAGATGGGAATTTTCAAAAATCATCTTTTAGTGCTCCTCTACACTTTTCAAGGAACATCCATGCCAAATTTCAACTTCTTGCGCCTGGGTGATTCGTTTGTGCGTTGTCTGTCATTTAGTTCTTGTTTTTCTTTCTGCCTCATGCTTCCTAGTAACGCAAGAATGTTGATGACTACTTGAGGGGCTTTTTAATAGCCAACGTTGTCCCACTTCTGTTCAAAAGCACCCCCTAAATCTTTTTATACTTGCTTGTCGCACGCAGACAAAAGTCAGCTCTTGAAGATTTATATTACAATCTTTTGTTACAAAACTTATTTAGCTAGTTACACTATAATACTTTATGTTAATATGACTTCCTACAGTTAGATTTACAAGCTATTGATAAGGCGGAATAACTACCAAGAACCAATAATTACCGCAAAATTTTCATCAATATTATAGTCATTTATTGTACTAATAAATTTGGTAACAGATCCCAATCGTGTAAATATATTTATTGCCTAATAATTTTCTCAATGTTTACGGTTGGTTAGATGACTCGTGAACACGTCACCCAGCTGGCATGTCAGAAAAATAAAACAATATTTCAATCGTACACTCCGAATGCGTCAGTATTTAAAAAAAATACTCAATTATAATTGTATATATAAAAATATACAGCATGATACGTTGCGTTACGTTGTGTACGTGTACGTATGAAAGACTCTACAAATATTTAACGAACCTCAAAGAACATTCTTATCCAGACCGTATCAAAGGCCTTCGGCTTTGCCTAACGATTCTTGTCTTGAGACAAGAACCTGGGTGAACAGTTTTACGTAAAGCTAGCACTATCACGCTTCGATGTAAGTGCCACAAGTGGTAACCCATCCAAGTGGCGAACTATGATAGCGTTGCTTAACTTTGCCGACCCATTACAAATGGCAAGCCAAGTCACGCTATGAGCGCAAACAAAAACAAATAAGAATTAAACTGGACACAATACAGTTTTGATACACACAATACATATACATATATATATCATATTTACAAAAATGATAATTTATAGAAATAGATTCAATAGAATCTAAATCATCTAAAACGCCAAACTACCCTTCTTTATTTCTTTCTGGCTCCGTGCTTTTATTGTCCATCCTAAGGTTGCCTGTAAGACATTGCTAAATAGCGATAAGGCCGCCATTTGTAACACTTCTATAAATTTCTACATTTATGTTTATAGTCTTAACATTATTTTAGTGTACAATAAAGATGATTTATTATTATTATTAATACATTATTTTATATAGGAATAGGACTTACGACAAGGAATGTAATTTCGCTCTGTATTTCTTGCGTCTGAGAGAAGCCTACTTAAACCGTTATGCCATACGTGTACTCAAATTAGACCAAGCATGTAATGTGATGCGGCTTGAATTAGCAAAATGGTAGATATTACTTAAATATTAAACGAAGGCTGCCGGAACGTTCCATTTACTTTACTTAAGGCAGTGGTCTCACTGTTAGCGGAGAAGCGACTGACTGTGTTTCACAAGAAACATGCAAAAATATATAAATTTTCTGTAAATAAAACAGATGCAAATGCACTCACTCGCTGTACTAATTTGTTGTTGAATGATAATAACTTTGCAAGATATATTTAGAGATGCTTGTTTGGAACACGTATTCGCGCATTGTTGCGCAGTACGAACTTAACCATCTCAAGCGAGTATTTTGAATAATTGAATCGACCGTCACATCGCCTCGAGCACTCGCTGACAGCCCAGGGATAAACCTATTAAAACAACACGCTCACTGCTCGTAATCTCGTTTTCAGTTACTAGCTTTAATCGCTACTTGCCTGCGGTAGTACAGCTGCCGTCTCAAATGAGAGTGCGGGTATGCGTTAAGGTCTAAGTGGAAACGTATCTTTCTATACGTTTACGTGTCGAGACGTGTCTTTCATTAAAAATGTATTACAATGATTGTTCTATTTATCCTAGATATAACATACCTACGACCACTTTGTGTTGCGATGTTGATTATTATTATTAGCAGACTAACGTGTCCTACTGCGGGGTAAAGGTCTTCCTACCTTCTGTCCGCCTCTCTTTATCGAAGGCAGTTATTACCTTCACTCTTTATTATAATGTTGCAAATCATTTTGCCACCTAACTGTAGGTCTGTGCCGAGGCATCTTTAAATCAGGGTACCACAATGTGCTAATTTTAGCTCAACGTTCGTCGGACAGCCTTTTTTCTGGTATCGGGTTGGAAAATCCTCATGGAGTCCCTCCGCCCCGGGGGAAGGACGAAGGGGACTGTCAGACTCTTACTGACTAAAAACCAACCCGTGTTCCTCATGTACCCGTGTGTCGGAGGGTAGGGATTCGCATAAGCATTCATCGCTACCCCCCGACGGGTATTGGCCCGCCAGATGGTCAGGCGGGCCCCGCACAAAACCCCCTTGGCGGCGGATTAAGGTGTTGGGCTCCGCCGCCAAAACACTCAGCAGCCGCAGAGAATAGGGAGGACGGCAACGCAACACCGCATCTCCTCTTCCTCTGCGGCCCCACCGCGACGCATCGAATGGTGCGCCCCCATTTGGTCGCGGGAGATAGGGCGCGCGGCAACGCAACACCGACACGCCTCTCCTCCCGCAACCGCACCCGACTGCGAGGGACAGACAGAACTGTCCCCCGCACCCGCACCGTTGGACGCATCCTGCGCAGGCCCCGTCAAGCCCACGTGGAGCGTCCCCTCCTGGATCCCTCTTAGCTTCACCGCGGGGTTCCAAGCCACGGTTACTAAGCCCCCCCACCACGACAAGGTGGAGATCCCGCGGGGGGGTCGTCGGACAGCCTGCAGATATGTCCGTTGTCATTTTTGTCATTGTAATTAATTTAAGTAACCTTATAATATGTATTACTATATTGTCACTATAAAATTTCCCAAAAAATATATCCATTAAGTAACATTAATGAATTAATAAGCGATAAAAATATGTCATAAACAAACTCTTGTCGACAAAAAATATTCACGAATCTTTAATATAGGACATGTGAGAATGAATATTGGCAATATAAAAATTCTCATATAATGTAAGGAATGTTACAAGATTTATGAGATAACTTGGAGTCCTTTGTTTATGATTAATTAGAAAAAAAGCGAGCATTTTTGCGTCGTCGTTTCAGAAAATCATTTGCTTAAATTCTTTAGGTTAATGATATTTGAAAATATAGGAAGCGCTTGCCTGGTGAAGATACCCACAGACTGCTATGCAGAGGGTATCGGGTTCGAATCCACGGCGGGCACCACTGACTTTTCGAAGTTATGTGCGTATTGAATTGTTAATTATCGCTTGTCCCGTGTCTCGTAGATCACGTTAGGCTGTCGGTCCCGGTTGTCATGAAGATCTTTGACAGTCGTTGTAGAGCGTCAGTACCTTCTAAATAAACTGATACTAGTCTAAACCATGGAATATCGCTATCCCTTCGGGTTGCGAAGGTCAGACAGGCAGTCGCTCTGTGGAAAAGCTAGCCGTAATACTAGTAAACGGACCCCGGGTTGAGACGGGGATAACGCTAGGAGGATGAATGATATTTAAAAATATTTGGTTACTTTGACACTAGAACCTTATCTAACAGAAAATTTATGTATAGTAGAAATATTCCTACTGCAGAGTCTTATTTACTGCGGTTCAAGACAATAAATTCTAATTGTCTTGTGCTTACTTTTTTATGGTTAAAAAGGATAGCATGTGAAGTGGACTAAGAACTTACATTTTAAAAGGGTTGACAATGCACGAATAATGCTTGGTTGACGAATATGAGCAATGTGCTTAACCGCTTAACAACACGCAGATCTCGTTGACCGGCTTAAACAATAAAAAAACATAAATTTAATAGTAGCATAAAGTGTGTAAAGTTTTTTTTTTCTATCCTTTAATGTCCACGCCAGCGAAAGCATTGTTAATTTTATATCAAATAACTTTCATATAGTATGTTTCTCACCTATTTATTGTTATCTTTCTCAGGTACTCACAATGGACGACAACGACACCATCTTCAACTCTTCGCTTCTAAGAATGAGGGAGACTTCGACGATTTCGGCATTCGTCGAAGTCCGAAACACGAGTGTGTCGGCCAAGAGCTCTGCGAGTGCGTACGAGTGGCGCTTCATAATGCCGCAATACTTCCTGATCTTCATGCTGTCTATCACTGGCAACTGTCTTGTGATAGCTACGCTCGCGAGCAACAGACGCATGAGGACGATTACCAACGTATATCTTTTGAATTTGGTAAGTGCAAGCCTTTAATCAGCAATCAGATTATCTTTTCAATCATGACCGTACTAGTGTTATCCCAGTTTCGGCCGAAAAAGGACTTGCCAGAAACCCGAGAGCTACTTTCTATTCTAATTAGATTTGACAGGTATAGATCTAGGTATATTAGCTTTGACACAGTGGGACTTAGCTGTCAGATCTACAGAGCATCTTTTAAATATAACTTTAGATTTTTTTAAGAATGAGTAGGACATTTCCTTCGCATACCCCAGGAAGTTTTAAAGAGTTTTTTATATTTCAGGGGCTTTTGAGGTGATAGGTATCTGAAAATTCTTATGGTATAACAAACAGACCATTATGCCATATTAGGCATTTCTCGAAATTACTCTTTAGTAACACTTAATACATAAATCATTTTGGCATACTATTGCAGGTTCTCTAGTAGATATCCCCACATTATTGTACCCCATTACATATAACGCCAAGGACGAAATCCTTATTAAAAATATCAAAATAAGAGCCAAGTTTGTCTTGTGCCTTGGTTAAAAGTTCAATCAATTTACTCTAGAACAAGGTCGGTATATCGGCTGTAAATTATCTTAATCCCCATCTTGTACATAGCTATCGATTTCATGTCAACGTCAACTACTTACGAACAACTATTGCGTAAAGCAGATATCGCTTACAAAGAAAACCTCTAGAACACCTCATTCTGATTAGTTTGACAAATAGGTAAAGCTTTAGAGAGGAGTAAGAAGCTTTCAACATTGATTGATTAATGGATAATATTTTAAATTATTATAAGGACCTGCCATAAAAGATTTGCGAAGTCTGGTTATCCGCACTTAGCCAGCGTGGTGGACTGTGGCCTTATTATTTCATAGCGAGAGAAGACCCGTGCCTACAGTGGAACTGTTTGAATCCAGCGCTGATATAATTATTACATACGTATAATTAACGTACATCTTAAATGTTACCACTGACCATCAGAGTCACTGGTGACTCGTCTGCCAACAACGGAAAAAACGTCATCATCAGCCCTTTACTGTCCCACTGCTGGGCACGGGCCTCTTTTCAGTATGAGAAGGGTAAGACCATAGTCCACCACGCTGGCCAAGTGTGGGTTGGCAGACTTGACATGTCTTTCGAGAACTTTATGGAGAACTCTCAGACATGCAGGTTTCCTCATGATGTTTTCCTTCACCGATTAGCAAGCGATAATTGACAATTTAATACGCACTTAACTACGAAAAGTCTCTGGTGCATGCCGTGGATTCGAACCCGAGACACTCTGCATAGCAGTCTGTCGGTCTCTTCACTCAGCTATCGCTGCTTGCGATAGCTGAGTGGAGAGACGAAAAAAGCGTACATTGGGTAAATACTACCTTGAAAATTTCCGTTTGTATTTGCCTCATAATACTTTGTATTCTTCCTAGGTGAGCTTTCTTGTTCCTCTTCGCTCAAAATCTTAGAAATAAAATTAAAATAATTACTGCAAGGAGGCAATGGCCTTTAAACACCGAATGCTTTTAGTTTGTGTTGCCATGCCATAAATATATTCAATCTAAAATTGTATTTTGAGTACAGCTACAAAGCTGGCAACTGATTAATCGGCTTACCTCACCGCAAGCCACAAATAACGCGACGCTTACATGACCCTCCAAGTATTATTTACGAGATCATTAATTTTCGCCGTGATTAACATTTTTGTTAGGATTTCAAACTGGCTTACATGGTTGGTAGAATTTGTTAAATGAAAGATTAGTATTGAAGAATTTGCTGTTGGTAACGGATCGGATGGTTGGAACAAATGTTATTTTGATCCACAAATATATTTTGATATTTAATAAAATGTAAAGTTTCTTGCGATTCGAAGTAGTGACAGTATTTTAATGTATTATTGTCTGATGATGACTGAAATTGATTCCATTGCGCAACTCTTGTTCCGGTGTATTGTCTTAACGTTCATACTAACGGTCAGTTTCAATATTCCAACTATGTATCAATTTTTTCGAGATTTTAGATACTTACGCGTTTGTTGTTTTTTTAATATTCTGCCTATGTATGTTTATTGATATATTTTGTATGGGCGGGCTTATGTCAAATACGTATCTGAAATCTTCAAATTCCTGGATAAATCAGATATTGAATTCAGCGATAAATCTACAAAGTTAAGGCGAGGTTGCAGTAGTTTTTAAGATTTTTGAACGTCTGAAAGTCCCATGAACTATGATATTTTTACTGAATAAAAATTAAAGTATAAAAGTTGAACATATCTTCTAGTAAATCGTAAAGATAGAAACACGTTTTGGAATGATTGGTTCGATAAAAAAAAATGTCAAACATGGCACTAAATCACAATTTTAAACGTGTACTGCTTAGAGATTCCATAATGAATTTATATGAAAGTATTATCAATAGAAACAACTCTTTATTTAAAAAAAATTGGTAAAAACAGATTTCGTAATTTCGTTATCATTTTCTCCAAGAAAAAAAATAGTCAAAATGTTGGCATTATATCACTCGCCGGCCGTTCATCAGTGCCTGTCTAGGCGTGATTGAGGGCGGACGTACGTCGTTGCTCCGCAAAATCCCCCTCCACCCCCGCATGTACGTTTTCGCAAAAGTACAAAGTAATTCGTATTCCAAACTCAATCGTTCAAACCATAGACATACTAGTAAGAAACCGTAGACAGGTTACTGTCAAGGTAACATGACGGAGCTTACGAGTGGCACGCATCGCGAAAAGCGTACGCACACTAATATAAATATGTCAAAACGACACACTAAGAATTAGATAAGAAGTGTTAGTGAGATAGCACATCTAATCGCAAGCGCGAAATAGAGATAAACATATACTCTCTAGACCGAAGCGCATTGTGACATCATGCTGACCGTTTCACAAACAATAATTTGACTCAGATGCGACATGATCACTTTGTCTGTCTTGAGTAAATTCAATTCGCCTCAAAGTAAATTTGATTAATTCATTTAAGGTAGGGAAATAAAAGGTCGATGTGATTTATTTATAACATTTATTAAAAAAGTACATTTCATTCAATGGAAACCTAAAAC
This sequence comes from Euclidia mi, assembly GCA_944739405.2. Taxonomy (NCBI): domain Eukaryota; kingdom Metazoa; phylum Arthropoda; class Insecta; order Lepidoptera; family Erebidae; genus Euclidia; species Euclidia mi. The sequence continues at coordinate 90,262,677 of OX123185.2, read as the reverse complement.
AGTACGTTAATATAAAAACTGTGCGCTGCGGACCCACCGTAGCCCTGGCAATACCCCTGGGGGTATGGTGGATTTTTTAAAGCTTAACCGTACTCCTGGCTGAAATGCTCGTAGTGTTATACCAACGTGCTACGTGGACATTAAACTGAACAGTGTTATCTCTCGTATGATAATGACTTACTACTTACGTTTTTGTATTTTTAGACAAGCGAAGACAAGCGCTAGTACGATGATATAGTGCAACAAGGAGATAAATTAGAGAATAAAACGTTTAGGTATTACTGCTAATGGTTATAAATGGTTATAATGCTTAGTATATTATAGGTATAATCTGTGGTACTGTTGAAGACCCGTCATCATCATCATCCTTGCGCTGTCGAATCATTCCCACTAGTTCTATTGAACAGTTCTATGATAGAACTACTGATACTTTTTTTCCCACTAGTTCTATTAGCACAACTTGATGAGAAGAATAGAAACAGTTATAGGAAATTTACCACTAGTTCTATGTATGTTTTACAAGGGTAGTGTCAAAACATCGCGCTCACAAATCCGAATAAATATGTATTTATAAAAATGTGTTAAACGAATGAACGTCTACAAAACAATTGAACGTCTACAATACAAATGAACGTCTACAAAACAAATGAACGTCTACAAAACAAATGACTACCAGAAAGTGATCAGCTATCGATAGTGATTGCAAAAAACAGGTGCATGCGATTTTCGACCTTATTGACAATTCATGACAAACAATTTTTTTTGTTTTTTCTCGCTTTCTGGCAATATTAGGGTAATAAAATTATAAATTCTGACTAATGTCAATTAGGTTGAAAATCGCATGCACCTGTTTTCTGCAATCACTATCGATAGCTGATCACTTTCTGTAAGTCATTTGTTTTGTAGACGTTCATTTGTTTTGTAGGCGTTCATTTGTTTTGTAAACGTTCATTTGTTTTACACATTAAACAAATGAACGTCTACAAAACATATTTATTCGGATGTATGAGCGCGATGTCGTGACACTACGGATCCTTCCCAGTAGTTCTATTGAATACCCTTGTAAAAACATACATAGAACTAGACTGGGACATTTCCTATTACTTATCCCATTAGTTCTGTTCTCCTCATCAAGTTGTGGTAATAGAATTAGGACAGTTCTATCATAGAATTGTTCAGTGCTACTACTATACTGGGAATGATCCCACAAAATAGTAGAACTTGAAATTAACGAACTGAAATTAATAAAATAATCACACAACAATATTATCTGGGAGTACGGGTTAAGCTTTGAAAGTCCCACCATACCCCCAGAGGTACTGCCAGGGGTACGGTGGGTCGGCAGCGAAAACTGTGCAGTACAATCTACTTAGTTGTTTAATACTAAAAGGAGAAAAACAAGAACAAGTGAATGGACTTTGATCATCCGTCAATGTTTGTAACTTACGTATGATTTTGTATTTCTATAATAATAATATATTGTGATGATGTGTTGATTCAGCCTCAAATCACTTTTATTACTTGACAAAAACACACATCAGTATTTTATTATTACGAATGTCCCATCTGGATACTTTGTATTTTAGTCTTTGAACACGCACAATACTACTTCTCTTTTACACTCGCTAAATGCCAGTTTATTATTCACTCTATTATTTGTGATACTGAATTTATTATAAATTGAAAATAAAACGTTGTAATATTGTAATACTCATGAATGAGAAGTGATTCCATAACTTTTAGTCATTTTCCTACTAAAGTTTAACTACTTTAGCAAAATCTCATTACACACGACGGCATTTTCAAATGTAACGTACACACACGCGAGTAAAAGAGCGAGCGCTTCCGACCGCAGCGCGTACGCGACTAAAGCCAAATGAGACATTTAGAAAAAAAAAGTTTGTCATCAATTTGTCAGTTTTTAATGTGCCACTTTTGAAGTTCGCATAACTCATCTACGGTTTTTTTACGCTGCGCTGTGGCACACGCACACACGAAACCCCCCCTCCCCTGCCCCCGCTCACTCGCTGACGCCACCGCCGTGTTTTTGTTTTTGCGGGGGGTGAGGTCGAGCTACGCACTGTACTGCAACCTCGCCTTAAGCAACATTTTCAGTGGTTAACACATAGATGGGTGACCACATGTGAATTTACATCGGAGCAGAGTACGACGTTCGCTGTTTTTGTTCCCAAGACAAGAATCATAACACCGATAAGAAAACAAGAAAGCAAGTTTAGTGACTTACCACTATTTTTTTTGTTAACCTATCAAAATCATATCTTTATTTGAATATACAAGTTTTACTTTGGTGTAAATGGCATATTGATTTTGACCTACCTGCTTCATATAGAGCTGTTCATACATATTGAACAGCTCCCTTCAAATTACCAAAACGATCAGTATTGAATAGCTTGCTTTTGTGCAATCATACTTTTCAAAGAGTTGCTCGGAGCCACAAAATGAATAGGTACCGACATTTGTCACAGCCCTAACAAACCATGCTTCTAATTATGATCGTCGTTACAAAATGTAACACAGCTTGGAGTGATTTCAAATGTTGGAATAGAAACATGAAATAGCGTTGAATGGCTACTGAATACCAATGATGAGAGCTGCGATAGCTGAGTGGAGAGATCGACAGACTGCTCCACAGAGAGTCTCGGGTCCGATTCCACGGCACGTACCAATGACTTTTCAGAGTTAGGTGCGTATTAAATTACTAATCGGTGAAGGAAAACATCGTGAGAAAACCTGCATGTCTGAGAGTTCTCCATAATGTTCTCGAAAGTCATGTGAAGTCTGCCAACCCGCAATTGGCCAGAGTGATGGACTATGGCCTTACACTTCTCATGTGAGAAGAGGCCCGTTCCCAGCAGTGGGCAGACAAAGGGTTCATGGTACCAATGATGAAACTGCCTATACCGCTTGCTATATTCAACAATAGCGCGTCAATGCATATGAACTTGTTAACATGTCAATGTTATGGGAGACTTAGAACTGGCTACTTTATTTCATCATCATCTTCATTTTGCTGACAGGGATCCAATATCCTATCAAAGAATGACCATCGATGTATATTGTGTTTTAAAAAAAAATAACTCCCACACTAGAAATAAAAAAATCATGTATCGCGGGGGACTTTACAAACATACAACCAACGGACACAATGAACACCCAGAATCAAAAACAACAATTTATGGGTGAATCGAACTGAGAAAACTCGGTGCAGTTTCAAGCGGTGAGGCGGCTGCTTAAACCACTACGCCAACCGTGCAGTCGGTTGCATGTTATCATAGTAAAATAAGAATAGTAAGTTAGCTAAGGCCGCTCGGCGAGTTAATTGCCTACTCTTGCGTTGACGCACGGGTTGTCACTTGTTTACACCGCGGCGCCGGCTTTGTCGGCGCGCGCGCTTTTTCGCCGCTTTTTTAAGTGATCGCGCTGAATACTTCACAATTTAAGCTTGCATATATTTTTTTTCAAATACCTACTGACTACCTAATCGTTATATAACTATCTATTTAGATAGTTTATAGCCCTTTATAACGAGAAAAATGTAACAAGTTTAATTTACTGTCGTTTAACACATTGTATAATATTCATAAAGTTTATTACAAAACTGAATAGTACATAAACAATTCGAGCGGGCGAGCAGTGTAGTACCTACATGAATACGCGCGATCAGACGCGCGGCGCATCCCGTACTGAAGCCGCGCCCGCCGCGCTCGTCTATGAGATTGTGTGCGTGAAAAGTGCGTGCGTACACGGCGCAGGCGACTCACGCGTACATTCAAACCGGCGGCGGCCGATTTGTATGAAGCTATCCTACTATTCTTTTTATATTATGATGTTATGTTCTAGCTGTGTACATCCTTGTATATTGATCTATGTGAACCACCATCGAGCTATGTGGAACTGATCGATCGTGACGCACTGCTCATCCGCAAGCAAATACTTCCCGAGGTCCTTAGCAAGTCATCGCGCCAGTCCTTCTTACACCCGTGGTCGTTATAAGTTTCCCAATCAGCTACTCTTAAGTTACTTTTCTTTAGCCGTCGATAAAGCATTGTTTATTGCTTAAAGCCAGTTATCAATAAACTAACGACGTAGAGGCAATAAAAGTCAGTAGAGTGGACAAAAGCTTCGCACTATAAAGTGTATCAATTCTATTATGGGTCCAAAACAGTAATGTTATTTATTGATACTCACTAAAATAAAGACGAATTATATAAGTATTACGCTGCGCGCTCCAATTCATCGGTTCTTCTTGTGAAGCGTTATTTATTTAATTGGTTTCTCCAACAAGAAATACAATCATTAATAACTGATTGCTCTTAATAAAGAACAACTGTTTTATGTTTTCACGCTTACAAGAGACTCAGTAGTCTCTATGTCAATATAATCATATTAATAAATATACTTGCATCCAGTCCTGCAAGTATATTTATTAATATGATTATATATTAAATTTAAGGTTCAAATTACACAATATAAAAATTTGAATTTATATAAATGTAGGGCAAAATAATAGACGCAAAAGATCTGGGTTATTTTCTTAGGGCCCCGATCCCCGGGACACCCGTACCGGAGGGCCCTGATTTATTTGCCTGTTGGTAAACCCAATTAAAAGTAAATATAGCTTAAAAATACCGTCAGCAGCAACATACAGTTTATAAAATATTATTAGTTGCTAAAATTAAATACTTAATATGGATCAGGAAAAAAATATAGAGTTTTGCTATAGTAAATATTATAATTAATGAATCATCATCATCAGCCCTTTATACTGTCCCACTACTGGGCACGGGCCTCTTCTCACTATAAGAAGGGTAAGGCCATAGTCCATCACGCTGGCCAAGTGCGGGTTGGCAGACTTCACATGTCTTTCGAGAACATCATGGAGAACTCTGAGACATGCAGGTTTCCTCACGATATTTTTCCTTCACCGTTTAGCAAGCGATAATTAACAATTTAATACGCATTTAACTCCGAAAAGTCATTGGTGCGTGCCGTGGATTCGAACCCGAGACCCTCTGCATAGCAGTCTGTCGGTCTCTCTACTCAGCTATCGCTGCTCCTTTTATTAAAGAACTACTACTAAGACTATTAGGGCCGGAACATATCTGACGAAAGATCCGTCGCGTTTTATCGGTCGCGTAACGCCAATACATACAAATGTTTAGAAAAACGTTCAACCATTCACACCTGACCGATAATCCGTTAGTACGTCGAGCGTACTAACGGATTATCCGTCGACGTCGCGCGCACCACGCACCACGTGAATTTTGACCTTTGAGTAAGGAATATAAATGGAGAGGGCAAATAGTAGGTACATATAGAAAAATTACATTATTCACTATTATATTTTATATTTTTATAGACTCACGGCTGTATCCCCGGAGGGGTAGGCAGAGGTGTAATATTACACCCACACTTCGCCATGATTTTTTTATACACATATATACGAAATCGACATAAAGCCACCAAACATAATGTAGTCTCGTTTTGTCTTAGGGATATCTCTGTCAGAAAAAAGAGATAGCCATAGTTTACTGAATAAATTAATCATGACGACATTTTATTAGAAATGTCATTCGTGCCACTATCGCCATATTTTTCGCCAAGGTTTGTGGTACATCTGCTGTGAAATCGTTGTCTGTCGAACATAATAATTTTGTTTTTGTGCATAAATATGTCTAAAAAATCGATATTGGCTCTCAGAGAATATTTTGTTACATGTTTCATACAAGGGTCGTCTTTCGCTTTGCCATGTTCGCCCACATTTGCATTATGGAATAAACTAATCTGGCAAAAGATTTAAACTAACAAAGGTAACTTACTACAAAAATATATTATTCTCCTCTAACCGGCTCCATATTGATTACATTCTGGAGAACAACCCAAATGGCAGCCATTTTATTTGCCCAACGTTTCGTAGGTGTGCACGCTAAATTCGTAGGTATTGGACATACCATATCCATGTCATTCCCAGATCGGTGATTTTAAGATCGTAAGATTCCAGGGCCGCCAGACCTTACTTATTTTTTCAGAAACGAAATGTGTAGAATAATGTAGTGTTAGTTTGTGCTATGAGTGTACGCATATTTGCTAGCTTGGATCGAGGGTCAATTTTTGGGTATGAGGTGCTAAAGGTCCACGGGAACAATTTCCATACATACCTATATAGAAAACATTTTGTGTCCTGCTCTGCAACTGTAGTCTATAACCCCTTCTATATCATTTGTATAAGTTTTGTGAAAAACCGTAACCAAATCGTATTATCGTCTTTTATTTTTGAACCTTCAAACCTAAATAGGATATAAATATATTTAAATAACCCGTGTTGGCTACTATAAAAAATCTTCGAAGTCCACATTTTTTTAATAGTCAAACTCGAATTGCAATATAAATAACTAAAGGACTTCAGTGACTACATAACATCAGGGAACACGAAAAATGATTAGGTAAAAGAATATGACAGTAAAATATTGAGCTGCCCTGAGTACGGCCCTGCACGAACAAACTTATATGTGTGCATAATAGCCACGCTTTCAGCGAATGTGTGCAGATACGCTCGACGCATTTTCCGTCAGATGTGTACCAATTCATTTGACGGAATAGACGCGACCGAAGATACGTTCGACGCATCTTCGGTCAGATATGTTCTGCCCCAATTAAAGAATACAAAGTAGAGTTTCTTAGGGCGATCATAGGTTTTAATTATTGTCACAATCGCTTCTTTTTCAATACACAAAAATCAAAATATCTTGACTACATGAAAAAAATACATAATTGGAAAACAAGAGAAATTGGTCTTCGACAATCAACTATAAAAATAATCAACAGTAGTTCCAACTTATAGTCATGGTAAAGTAAGGTTTCAAAAAAATATTGGCAGTAAGTACATCTAATTTGAAAAATATTGTTATCATATATGTAGAGAGAGGGGCGGACGTAATTTCAGTTGTACACTGATAAGTCAGTAGACAACTTATTTTGTGTCACCGTATGGTATAAATATAATTTCAGTGTGAATGCAAAATCAGCATTCTCTTTGTGAAGCGAAAAATTTTAGAAGAAGTTTGATTGATTTTGTAATAGTAGATGAACGATTGAGAAAGAATGTGTTGGACACAAGGGTGTATCGAGGGATCGGCATCCACACAGACCACTTCTTGGTGTTGAACCGGATAAGTGGGCTCTTTAAAGGATGGCGACACCAAGAGCATAACGAAAATAGAGTCTTGGAAAGAATAAAAGTAGAAAATCTACAAGAAAAAGATGTGAAAGATGAGTATGAACGAAGATTGATAGCAAGATTTGAGAGGTTCGATGGCATAAATGATATGGATGAATTGTGGCAGTCCTTTAATGAAGAGGTAGTGTGTGTAGCGTCTGAAGTATGTCGTGTGATAAAGAGAAGGAAAATAGGAAAGGTTAAGAATACATGGTGGGACAAGGATGTACAATCAGCAGTGTCAGAGAAGAAGAAAGCTTGGTAGATTGGTTGGCTGTCAGAGCAAATGAAAGAATGGGAATAGCAACGAGCGAGGACATAGATGAAGCAAGAAAGGAGTTTGTTAGGTCAAAAAAATAGTGAAAGAAATGGTTAAAAGGAAAAAAGAGAAAAATAAAGATGAGTTTGATAGCAGATTATCTGACGATTTCCGGAGAAACACGAAGTTTTTCTGGAAATCCGTTCGTGCAGTTCGAGTAAGAACTCAATCCTCAGAATACACATCGATCAGAGACAAGAATAGAAGGATAGTGAATGGTGAATCATGCGTGCTGAAAAGATGGAAAGAGTATTTTGAAGGTTTATTTGAAAGAAAGGCGATAAAGACACCGATCGACGAAATGAATGGTAACGATAGCAATGATGAAAGCATTATTGGCGTGGATGAGATCGTGAAGGCACTGAGAAGTATGAAAGAAGTTAAGGCTGCAGGATATGATAGGATTACAGTCGAAATGCAGGCTGGACAGGGCATCATAGTTGGTCAGTTGCAGCGGTTATATAACTTGTGCTGGAGCACTGGCCGAGTACCTAATGACTGGGCCACAAAAGGCTCGCAACAAGACTGCAAAAACTATAGGCATTAGCCTTCTCAGTATTGTTGGCAAATTGTATGCAAAGATACTGATTGCAAGAGTTATGAAAGTAACCGACAAGAAAATATGGGATGTACAAGCGGGATTCCGAAATGGTATGGGATGTACGGATCAAGTTCTTTCCTTGCGAAGCATAGCCGAAAAGTTTTTGGCCAAAGGTCAAAAGGTCTATTGCTCATTCGTGGATTTGGAGAAGGCTTACGATAAAGTGGTGAGGAATTAAATATGGTCGGTGCTGTCAATGAATGGGGTGGACAGCAGCCTCACTCGAGCTCTGAAATCCCTTTATGAGGATTCTAGAGCTTGTGTGAGGATAAACGGGGCATACACTGACTGGTTTACCATCGAGAAAGGTGTTAGACAGGGATGTGTAGCGTGGCCGTGGCTGTTTAACCTCTTCATAGACAGTTGTTTGCAAGATTTAAAACATAGTGACTGCGGATTAAGGATGAATGGGCTACTTGTCTAATGCCCCCTTTATGCTGATGATCAGGTAATACTTGCATCTTCAGCGGAGGAGTTGCAGGAGATGGTAACAATCATGCATGGTGCGTTAGAGAAGAAAGGAATGAAAGTGAATGTAAGTAAAAGGAAAGTTATGGTTTTTGAAAAGGAGGAATGCTTTACGACTTGTAATGTTTTGATCGATAGACAGCGAGTGGAACAAGTGAATGAGTTTGTTTACTTAGGTACGTTGTTTACAAGAGATGGTAAGAATGAAGAAGATATTGAAAGATGAGTTAATGCAGGTAATAGTGTTAATGGAGCTCTGAAGGCGTTTATGAATAGTCAAAACGTGTCCACAAAGGCACGTTTGGCTGTGCATAGAGGGGTGTTAGTGCCTACCCTTATGTATGGTAATGAAAGTTGGGTATGGCAAAAGAAACTTGAAACTAGAATAAATGCTGTAGAAATGAGAGCACTGAGAAGTATGTGTGGTGTGTCTTTGACCGACACACCACACATACTTCTCAGAGACAGAGTGGTGTGGGTAAAAGAAGATGTAGTGACAGGTATCGAGAAAGGCATGTTAAGATGGTTTGGGCACATGGAGAGGATGGATGATGAAAAACTGACAAAGAAGATATATAAGGCAAGTGTGAATGGGACAGGACGAAGGGGAAGACCTAGGCGGACGTTCTCTGACCAGATTGGAGACATCCTAAAACAAGGACAGGTCGGAAGTACCCTAAACAGAAGAGCATGCATGAAAATTGATGGGAGTGAATGAAGCAAGAGCGGTATGTCAGGATCGTTGCAAATGGCGTTCCGTAGTCTCTGCCTAACCCTCCGGGAAACAAGCGTGAGTCTATGTATGTATGTATGTATGTATGTTCTCTTTGTTAAGGATATTCTCGGTAGTAATATGATAGTTGGTGATTGGAATTTAATACATAAGAATGCTCATTGGAAACATAACTTATAAATAAAAATGAATGTGCCTCTTCTTAGCAGTATCACTGCTGCTTTTCGGCTACAAAGAGTGTCTCGATTCAACCTATTGGTGCTATTGCATACACAATTAAATTTTCGTTGTTGTGTGCGTATTACTTCATTATTTACCGCTTGTGGAACGGTGAAAAAAAACATCGTGAGGAAATCTTCTCGTATAACATATGAAGTCTGCCAACCAGTATTTGGACAGCGTGGATGACCATGGCCGAACTGTTTATTGTGAGATGGTTCATATACAGGTTTGGAATTATTATATTACCTCTTCAAGGTTATACAGGCGTAATTCTGTACGCAAAGTTCATATTGTTACTAAAATAATAAGTTATACATGAGACATAGTTTACTAAAGGGAATATTCTAGACAGCTGGAATTTTTCGTGCCAGCTTCAAAGAAATGTACGATGTAAAGGAGGCTGATGTTTGGAATTTGTGCCTTATAATATTCTGTTACACAATGTTCATCTTTTGAGCTTTGTTGTTTTTGTTATGTTTGAATTTATGAGTCGATTTATAATGCCTGTTTCGTTGCAAAAATTTACTAGCGTAGTGTATAAAATCTTGTCCCCCGGTTAAATCTTTATAAACAATGTTTGTATTAAGAAATTATTTAATAATGCTCTTATGAATATACTGATTACAAACAAGTTAAAACTAATAAAAAATAAAAATAAAAATACTATAAAACATGTTTAAAACTTAGATTTTCATTTCTACTTGTCTTTTTGTGGTATTCATGTATTTTAAGAGAATCTTTCTTCTTATAAACCTTACCAAGGATTAAAAAAATGCATGCTTTTTTAATTCCGTTGACGAAAAAATAAATATAATAATAAATGGACAATTCGATAGCTTTACGTTTAATACTCAATTAATGTCAAGAGAATATTGGAACTTATGTTATTGTTAGTAATATTATACCCAATTATAAGCAAAACACAGATGAAGTATCTGGAACAATGCTGGTAATATTTATTTAAATGTTTGGCTTTCGCCAATCTTTTTAATTGACATAATTTAGTAACAAGTCACAGATTGTTATTACTTTTTTTACAAAAAGGTTTTTCAAAAATAACTGGTTTTTTTTATGTTGATATTTGCCAGGCCTTAGTTGCTGGCCGCTTTTGAGATGAGGGCAATATCTATAATTTGAGTAATTATATTAATAGCCCCTTGAGGTGAAAACGGTGGTAAGAAAATTAATTATATTCTTCGGTTCCAGTAAAAAAAAAACCTACAAAACTTAAAAAAATAGGAAATTCAAAATGTTTCGTGTTACCGTTATTGAATTGATTACAAATTTTGTTTCATTTTAATTGTTTCCGTTCGATCATGTAGGAATTTCGGGCTATCCCTTCTTAGTGCATCCCTACGGTCCTCAAGAAACATACATACCAGATTTCAGATTATTGCGTCTAATAGATTTGGCTGCAGCTTGTCTGTCAGTCAGTTTAACGCAAGAATCTTTATACAAGGAATGTGCGGGCGTAGATTTAATTACAAATGCCTGAAAAGAAGAAGCTTTAATAAAGCAAGAGATCTAACCATAATATTTGTCACAATATTTTGACAAAATTTACATTGTTGGGTGGGACGAAGGATGACATGCCAGTAAGCGGTCATTACCCTGTAATAATCTGAAGTTTATTAGAAAAAATGACTGGCAAATATTTATTCGATAGATATACGTTTTAGAAGTGCCTTTACAAATACAATTATGTTTTATATATTTACCATCTTATATACCGAGATGACGCTTTCTATGCTTTTTTAAGCAGGGTTTCATCCGTATTTTACTTGTTTCTTCAAGACACATACACAAATCAATACCAGTATTGCTTTTTGTATGTGTGTCTTGAAGAAACTTCTCCTATGGTAAGCTATAGGAGAAGTATAAATCTATAAAATTGTAACCCTCTCTCCCGTTACTAGGAAAACATATTAACTCTTTATAATTTCTAGCACTTACTTTATAATATATCAGAGAGAGCAAGAACTTCAATGGTTTAGTTTATAGAACCAATAGACAGCGTTTTCTAAAAATAGGACCAAAATTGTATGTTCATCTTTATTTTAGCCGACATACTTTTCAAATATTAAGAGACTTCCAATGTCATTGAACTTGTATAGCTTGAGAATAAGGCCAATGTTCTCCTGTTCCCTGTTCCCTGTTCCCAGACAATACTAATAAATATGTGACGTCATTGTAACGCAAAAACGCTTTGATCATGGAAATCGACAGATTTTTTCTTGCGTACGGAGAGTTGTAACGCATATTATACGAAAATGTTCTTTTCTTTACGTATTAATAATATGTAGAGCGTGTTGGAAGGAGGTAAAGTTCTGAAACTTCTTTCCCGGACGATGTTACTTGTCGATCGAAATGTAATATGAAAAAACTTATACTTTTTGTCATATTATGAGAAACTTGTTCCGTGTGACGGATTATAATACAAACCGTCAGTACCTACCCCATTTCTTCTCGTGGATGTCATAAGAGGTGACTAAGGTAAACACGCGAAGAATATTATATCTTTGGGAACTGATGGAAAACTCGATATCAAACCTATACCAACCCGTCTAGCCAGTGTAGTTAAGTTATTGATTTTGGACATTATTTTTAATGAGAACAACGTCGATAATAGATTGACAAAAAAATGCGCTGCGCTTTATAATAAAACTTTAAATCGCATCGGCAATGTGCGGAGTTTACTTTGGAACTGCGCAGGGTTTTATCACTAAGTGTTTGTCTTTTTTATTGTTATAAATTACCATCTTACTGCTATTGACCTGTTCTAAACGGTCAACAATATAGTACAAACTTTATACGAGGACTGCGGTCCCAGATAAAGTGTTGTTGTAAATTGGAGTTTAAAATCACACTGCAGTCCAAATTTCTAGTCTCCAAAGTCTCTCCGTTCACCTTCAGTTAATATTTCAAAACATAAGCGTAAACACTACAGTAAGTTTGACCCAAAATGTACAAGGGACTTTATATTATCTTTGATGCTTCTACGTACACAGTTTGACGCTTGTTTGACTACAGCTAACAAAGAACAGCAGTAGCGGTTTGTTCAATGTTTTAGTTAGCATTCAGAACATGTAGTATTTATAGATCAAAGTTAAGTCAAGTCAAATCGTCTCGCTGCAGTCTTTAGGGATGTAATTAAGCTGTGGTGGAAAAGCTAATACTGTGTGCAAGGGTGTTTGAAGATTGGATTATTCAAGTTAATCACAGTGGCAATCCACCTTACTATTCAAAGCAAGGCATTTTTTTCCTGCTGAATTGCGGCAATTTTTCTATACCAATCGATATATACAACGAACCAGTATCATAAAGTCTGTTTAATGCCTCAAGTACGTTTGTCACATTCCAGCCTCATTTGTTTAAATAGGCTACGTGAATTTAAATATAGACGTTCGGTTGGATGAGTTGTGTAATTTAAAAACAATTTTATTATTGCTCTAAACCTCGATATCCAGATAGAATGCCTCCGAGGTCCAGTGTATAGCGTATGCGTCTGTTGATCGGAGGTCCCGGGTTCGATTCCCGGGTCGGGAAAATGTGTTGCTGAGTTTTTCCAAATTCTCAGTAGCAGCACGGGGTTTGGTCATGTGCCCGGTAACGGTAATAGGCTCGCCCCCTATTACGTGTGACCTAAAAATTCATGGTGAAATGTGAGTGTACTATTACAGTCTATATATATATATATATATATATATATATATATATATATATATATATATATATATATATATATATATATATATATATATATATATATATTCTCTATATTCTTGGCGCACTTTGTTCTGCGCGATTTAAAGATCGCACGAAAATCGAAATTGAAATTGAGTTATAATATCAAAGGAAGTAATCAAAATACTTAAAATTATGCAAGTGCAGTTTCCCTGTCCAGCGTATCATATATTATGATACAGAACAATTGATTTTCTATTGTGTCTCGCGCCGGAGAGTGAATGGGTTAAAAATCTGAGTAATTGTGTTAAGTGGCTGCCATTGGACGTTAGAAAACTGTATACAACACTTAACCTGAAAATGATTGAATAATGACACTGTCATTCCTGGACTGGTACCGCAGCCATAGGCTTGCGCAGAGAGCTATATTTTTAAGGTATGGGATTTTTAGGCGTTGTTATAAAGGCAAATGTAGGTATGGTAGTAAATAAAAAAAAATGGGTAAGATCAAGCTTAGAGGACGTCCACGATAAGTACTTTTCGCTTAAAGTAATTTTGGCTCGGGTGATTATGCCAACATTAATAGCACTGCTTAGTTATGCAAGACTACAACGATGGTTGACTGTATCCAGCAGAGTAAAATATAAAATAGACCCTTTATTTTTTGCTATTGACAAGGCTTATAATCCAATGTAACAAATATGTATACCTATATCACGGTTGTTTTTTTGGTAACCGAATATAAACCCAATATGGGAATAAATCAGTCGCTTTATATGGATAACCGTAAATCCCTGAAAGCTGGCGTGCAATCGTGAGTTATTCAGCTGTACCGAATTTCGCCACTTCAGTGAACATTTATTTAGTATCACAATCATATAAAAAAGCTAAGTAGCCATTGAAGATGTGTAGTGTTGGCTGCCTACTAGAATGGAGAAGAGCGTAGCTGGATCTGATACAAGCATTATAAACACGCAAACGGAGTTATGCATTAATTGTATTGGACCCAGCTCCTTTCTTTTCTGCTCTACTGGACAGCCGGCTCCAGCCTTAAAGGGTTTGTGAGCAAAAATTACCACGGGCACACAGCACCATATAGTCCCAAACAAAGTAGAGCTTGTACCATAGATGCATAAACATACATATATATTTCCTTTTTGTAAATACTTAGATGTTATACAGAGAAACACCCAGATCAAGACAAACATCCATATTCATGCACACAAATGCGGGAATCGAACCCATGACCTTCAGCTGTAGTTTAACACTCCGGCTACGCCACTGGGTCGTCAGTCTTACGAAGTGACAGAACAGTGATACCATATGGAAATGCTTTCGACGGAATACGCTCAGTTTCAACACACAGCTCAATTAGATAAGCAGGCGATCAGCAGTTTCATATAAATAGAGCGTGTAAACAAATGCGTGGCATTGTGTTGATGATTGTAGCACCGTAGCATTGCGTCGTAGACTTTGCGTAGCAGACTCATTTGGGGATGTTATTACAAAGTCGTAAGTTGCTAATATAAAAATAACATACTCACGTTGTAAGTAGGGAGATGTATGTGTGTGTTTCGTGTTTGATTTATGTTTACTATTTTCTGACAAGTTTATGAGTGTGATTATTCACCAAACTTTCTTTCATTTTTAATACGTAATATATTTGAGAGTAGCTGTGCAAATTTACTGCTATAAACACATTCTGCGTTCTATTCGCACTCCAATAAAATAGCAATATCACAGTCATAAAAGTCAAACAATATTATAATGTAACAACTATATGAACAACAGTAAAATGGCAAAATTTTTATAGCTCAAACTTTAATTCTATTTACATACATACATACATATCGTCACGCCTTTTATCCCCGAAGGGGTAGGCAGAGGTGTATTTCTACACCCAATTTTCGCCAGATATACTTTAGTCCCACGTAATAAGGGGCGAGCCTATGGCCGTACCGGGCACATTTTCAGACTCCGTGCTGCTACTGAGAATTTCGTGACAGAAAAACCCAATAACACTGCCCAACCCAGGAATCGAACCCGGGACCTCCCGATCCCACGCGCATATTTATGCCGCATTATATTTCCTTAGTGGGTCTTAACGCTTTTAAGAAAAGGTTATAAAAAGAAGTAATTTAAATGTTTAGTATCCAGGCCATGATAAAAATAATAAAATAAAAAGTTTAAAATCTATAACCCGACTACGTCGAAAAAGAGGTCTAAAAAGGAAGAAACAAGAAAATAGCTCACTATAAATAAGTACAGTCCGTGTGGTAACGGATTAAGAATACGGAATGTCACCACCCCATATCATCACATGGGTGTCGTAAGAGCCGACAGAGGGAGCATATTATGCAGAGAACAGCACTGTAAGAGAAAGAAAACTTGATACAAACCCTATACCAACACGTTTGGCCAGCGTGGAATAGTAGGCCAATTTCTCCTTTCAAAGGAGAGGCCTAGCCTAGCAGTAGACTGTTAAAGGCTGATGATGATGATGATGATGAAATATGTACAGAAATGCTCAAACTAGAGCCGTGGTCGCACCTGAGCCATGAAATTTTAAATAGACTTCTTTTAGTGTTTACCAAACTAATGTACAATTACACCGGCTCCTTCTCCTATACACTTTCTCATCTCACTTGTGGCTTTGGTTTTCCTTATGTCCATGGGCTCCGGTGATCGTTTACCATCGGGCAATCTGGAGGATCTGGAGGCGTCTGCCCGATTGCCGCATGCTGCAATTATTACATAAAAATGTGACGTAAAGCGAGTAATAATAGCGCTTTCTTTTTGTAAATATGCCAACCTGCTTCGTGTGAGTGTACCGCGACCGCGTGTCATGTGCAGTGCTCGGGCATACGCCACGATACATCACGTTACATCACGTCGTGATTATTCGTGATACTGACCTACCTGTACAAAGTCTGTGGAAGTCAAGCAGCGTGAGTTGTCGCGCCAGATAATTAACATTTCAATACGCATGTAACTCCGAACATGGCAAGAATTAAAATGCCAGTATTTAAGGCTACCCAGAAAAACTTTATTTAATTTAAACATTTTGAATTAAATAAAGTTTAGAGAATTATCTGTATCTACTTGCTACATAAAACGAAATCATAATTATAGCAGTTTTATAGTAAAACTGCTTTAATTTAGGAGTACATTATCATCGTCAGTCCAGCATATTATCACTTCTTACTATAAGAATGGTCTTAGTCCACCACGCTGGCTAAGTGCGGGATGGCAGACTTCACACTGAATTCATTCCTCACGATGTTTTCCTTTATCGTTTAGCAAACGCTCATTAATAATTTAATCCGTACATAACTTCGAAAAGTCATTGATGCGCGCCGTGGATCGCAGCAGTTTATCGGTCTCTCCACTAGGATATATTTGCATTAATTCAGAAATTATTTTTTGATATTCACTGTAGAACTAGAAAAATAAATTTAATTGACCTTTATTGTAATAAAGTTATTTAATTAATAAATTGTCGTAAACAATTGTGTGACTAGCCCCCTATTAGGTGGGACCTAAAAATTCATGGCGAAATGTGGGTGAAATATTACACCTCTACCTATCCCTTCGCAGATACAGGCGCGAAGATACAAAAAATCTTTTTGTGTGACAGCTAGTTCAGCTCAGAACTTAAAGACATTCCGAAGTCCGCTACCATGGCCTGAGGATTCTTGTCATAAAAAAGGACCGGTAGGGACGGTTTTCAGCGCCCTTTGAAGCACGATAGCACCCTGATCTAAATTACACAATAAACATTCACCCAGTCAAGCGGTGGTCTGTACATGCGTTGCTTAACTTTGCCAATCTATTATTGCCATGTTCAGCCACGATATAAGAATTACAGCACGATATTGAGAATAAATAAAAAGACAAACTATTAAAGAAACTATAAACTAATAACTAAAACAAATATCACAACGATGCAGTAAATAAATTGCTTCGAGAACATATTTTGTTTTCATCTATTCCAAACTAAGCTGTCGAAACCTGCAATGAAACATTTTGCTAACTTTAACGCTCCATCAGTCTGCTACTGAAAGATAAACAGTTAATATTGTTTCATATATTTCTACGACGAATTCAATTTATCAAGAAAATCATTGATAAATTTAATTTACTGTTTCTAGAATAGCCCAATATAACATGTAAAAATATCGATGTAATGCTTTTGTTAGTATTTTAACGAATAGTTTATATCGCTTTCATATGAATTGTTTTATAAGCTAAAAATAATGAATATTGTTCTTTTCCTTGAAATTGTATCTTTTCGCTTTTTAGTTTTATTTTCTTCAATTCTGTATTTTGTTAGTCTTGAATTATAATTTGGCAGGCAGCGATAGCCTAGTGGATATACCAACAGACTGCTATGCAGAGGGTATCGGGTTAGAATCCACGGCGTGCACCAATGACTTTTCGGAGTTATGTGCGTATTGAATTGTTAATTATCGCTTGTCCCGTGCCTCGGAGAGCACATTAAGCCGTCGGTCCCGGTTGTCATGAAGATCTCTGACAGTCGTTTCAGGGCGTCAGTACCTTCTTAATAAACTGACACTAGTCTAAACCATGGAATATCGCTATCCCTTCGGGTTGCGGAGGTCAGACAGGCAGTCGCTCCGTGGAAAAGCTAATATTCAGCCAAATCCGGTTAGACTAGAAATAGGACCCCAGATTGAAGCTGGGATAACGCTAAGAGGATGAATTATAATTTGGGGTATGTAGCAAGTATTTGTTTCTTAGTTGATATTTTTCACTCTTGTAAGCATCATGACCATCACATTTAAATTACCATTGCCATTACCATTATTTTGATATGGATAAATTAGGGTACTTAGATCCATAGATTTATACAATTTGTCTTTGCACACTAAAATTATGCATGTTCTAAATATATAGCGCTTACAACAGAATCGAAAAATCGAAGACTAAAAAAAAGGATGTAGTATAAATTAAACTCCAAAAGACAACATAAAATTAATTTTACATACATACATACATACATAGACTCACGCCTGTTTCCCGGAGGGGTAGGCAAAGACTACGGAACGCCATTTGCAACGATCCTGACATACCTTACTTGCTTCACTCACTCCCATCAAGTTTCTCATGCATGCTCTTCTGTTAAGGGTACTTCTGACTTGTCCTTTTTTCAGGATGTCTCCAATCTGGTCAGAGAACGTCCGCCTAGGTCTTGCCCTTTGTCCTGTTCCATTCACACTTGCCTTATATATCTTCTTTGTCAGTCTATCGTCATCCATCCTCTCCATGTGCCCAAACCATCTTAACATGCCTTTCTCAATGCTTGTCACTACATCTTCTTTTACCCCACACCACTCTCGTATCACACAATTCTTTACTCTGTCGGTCAAAGACACACCACACATATTTCTCTGTGCTCTAATTTCTACAGCATTTATTTTACTTTCAAATCTCTTCTGCCATACCCAACTTTCACTACCATACATAAGGGTAGGCACTAACACGCCTCTATGTACAGCCAAACGTGCCTTTTTGGACACGTTTTGACTGTTCATAAACGCTTTCAGAGCTCCATTCACACTATTACCTGCATTAACTCTCCTTTCAATATCTTCTTCATTCTTACCATCTCTTATAAACAACGTACCTAAGTAAACAAACTCATTCACTTGTTCCACTCGCTGTCCATCGATCAAAACATTACATGCCGTAACGCATTGCTCCTTTTCAAAAACCATAACTTTCGTTTTACTTACATTCACTTTCATTCCTTTCCTCTCTAACGCACCATGCATGATTGCTACCATCTCCTGCAACTTCTCCGCTGAAGATGCAAGTATTACCTGATCATCAGCATAAAGGAGGCATTTGACGAGTAGCCCATTCATCCTTAATCCGCAGTCACTATGTTTTAAATCTTGCAAACAACTGTCCATGAAGAGGTTAAACAGCCACGGCGACGCTACACATCCCTGTCTAACACCTTTCTCGATGGTAAACCAGTCAGTGTATGCCCCGTTTAGCCTCACACAAGCTCTAGAATCCTCATAAAAGGATTTCAGAGCTTGAATGAGGCTGCTGTCCACCCCATTCATTGACAGCACCGACCACATTTCATTCCTCACCACTTTATCGTAAGCCTTTTCCAAATCCACGAATGCGCAATAGACCTTTTGACCATTGGCCAAAAACTTTTCGGCTATGCTTCGCAAGGAAAAAACCTGATCCGTGCATCCCATACCCTTTCGGAATCCCGCTTGTACATCCCATATTTTCTTGTCGGTTACTTCCATAACTCTTTCAATAAGTACCTTTGCATACAATTTGCCAACAATGCTGAGAAGGCTAATGCCTCTATAGTTTTTGCAATCTTGTTGCGAGCCTTTTCCTTTATAAAGAGGCACAACTACAGCTGTGGCCCAGTCATCAGGTACTCGGCCGGTGGTCCAGCACAACTTATATAACCGCTGCAACTGACCAACTATGATGCCCTGTCCAGCCTTCAGCATTTCGACTGTAATCCTATCATATCCTACAGCCTTACCTACTTTCATACTTCCCAGTGCCTTCACGATCTCATCCACGCCAATAACGCTTTCATCATTGCTATCGTTATCATTCATTTCAGCTATCGGTGTCTCTATCGCCGATTTTTCAAATAAACTTTCAAAATACTCTTTCCATCTCTTAAGAACGCACGATTCATCATTTACTATATTTCCATTCTCGTCTCTGATGGATGTGTGTTCTGAGGATTGAGTTCTTCCTCGAACTGCACGAACGGATTTCCAGAAAAACTTAATGTTCCTCTGGAAATCGTCAGATAATCTGCTATCAAACTCATCTTTCTTTTCCTCTTTTTTCCTTTTAACCATTTCTTTTACTATTCTTTTTGACCTAACAAACTCCTGCAGCCTACCAATCTGACCAAGCTTTCTTCTTCTCTGACACTGCTGATTGTACATCCTTGTCCCACCATGTATTCTTAACCATTCGTATTTTCCTTCTCTTGATCATACCACATACTTCAGACGCTACACATACTACCTCTTCTTTAAAGGCCTGCCATAATTCTTCCATATCATTTATGCAATCGAACCTCTCAAATTTTGCTATCAATCTTCGTTTATACTCAACTTTCACATCTTTCTCTTGTAGATTTTCTACCTTAATTCTTTCCAAGACCCTATTTTCATTACGCTCTCGGTATCGCCATCCTTTAAAGAGCCCACTTATCCGGCTTAACACCAAGAAGTGGTCTGTGTGGATGCCGATCCCTCGATATGCTCTTGTATCCAACACATTCTTTCTCAATCGTTCATCTACTATCACAAAATCAATCATACTTTTTCTAACATTTTTCGCCTCTCGCGTATACATATGTTTCCTTTTATGATCAAACATGGTGTTTGTCACACAAAGGCTCCACTCCAAACAAATCTCAAGCAGTACTTTTCCATTTTCGTTCACACTCTCATCACCAAATGCACCTAACACCCTTTCAAATCCATCTCGCTTTACTCCCACCCATCCAATGAAATCCCCTAACAAGATCAATCTTTCATTATCCTTGCAGTTCCTCAAAATCTCTCTTAAACTCTCCCAAAACTCCTGCCTTTCGTCTTGCTCATATTGTGACATACCCGTAACTATATTGACCGGGGTGTACACCCCCACAATAAAGAGACGAGTAAGTCCTACTTTCATTCTCATCCACAGTAGCCTAGCATTTACACATTCAAACTCTTTTACACACTCATTCATTCGCGCAGACAGTATTACACCAACTCCCTTACAGGCTCTGGTGGTACTATCTACCCCAGACCAATACGCCGTATATGCGCCATGCTTGGTGGTTTCACACCCTTTTCTTTTTGTTTCATTCACACAAAGAACCTCAATCTTTCTATCATCTATCATCAAAATTAATTTTAATGGCCACGAAAGTTTAAATTCCTTTATCAATATTTTGCATTCTGCACATAGTGTACGTGATTAAAATATCATTGAATTAACATTCAATATAAAGTGAAATTGAACTACATTTCTCTTTCGCAATACAAAAACATGGAATTTTTATTTTAACATAGTGTATTGAATGAAATACTTAAATAAGTTGCAGAGTGTATTCTTGTTGAAAAATTTCATGTAATTACTATCGAGTGTTGAAATTAAGCTAGCTTGCTATTCATTCTCGAGAGTTATTTTAATTGCAATATGTCGAATAGCTTCGAATAGTCAACATAAATTTCTTAAGTGTTTCAATACTTTGAAATTAAACTATCTAATCTTAACAGGTTTTGTCGCAGTAAGTTTTGTTTTTACTAATTAAGAGAGTATTACCCAGCCGGTTCGCGGCAAAGCGATTCGCGTGGCTTCGGATTTACGACACGTCGACCAACACCGCAGTGATTTAAGTGGGTAGTCCGAAGCCTGCCCATACGACTATCGTCGTACACACCTCGTCTCGTCGTATGCCTGCCCCAAGAGGCGGATTATGAGCTCATTAATTTGGTTTGTGTAATGACAAAAAAGGAGCTATAATACTACTTTTACTTTTTCTAATACCGATGTTATGTTCGTAAATTTATACTAAATCTGTATTGGTATTCAATTTTTGGAATACCAAAAACTGAACTTGACAAGCATACACACACGAAGCTAAAAGAAAACCAAATGTATTACAAAACGAAGATAATAAAAGCCAATCAAGGTTACAAAAAATACACATACATTTCAATAATATCCCGATTAGAATATCGATAACCGGGTAAAAATGCAACCTTTGTTTTATTTCAGCAATATTAGCTTGTCTATGTCCCGAGAGATATATCCGGGTAAAATGTTTTTGATCGATGAGATCACAACGTCATTTTGCACAACCTTTTGTGTATAAAGATTTTGGGAACGGCGTAAGCCTGCAACTTTTATAAACGGGAAAGTGTTTACGGATGGATATTTATTGCTCTTTCTCGCAAGACGACTCTATGATTGTTTATGAAGCTTTGAAATAATATACATCAGAATCAGAAATGTGATTATAAAGTATCACAGAATCTTGTAATCTGAGCGTTGAAACAGACAAATAATTAAAAAAACTTTATTTACAATAATAATTTTATAATAGAATATTACACCACCAGCGATAACTGAGTGGAGAGACCGACAGACTGCTACACAGAGGGTCTCAGGATCGAATCCACGGCACGCACCAATGACTTTTCGGAGTTAAGTGCATATTAATTTGTTAATTGTCGCTTGCTTATCGTTGAAGGAAAAATATATGTGAAGTCTGCCATCCTGCACTTGGCCAGCGTGGTGAACTATGGCCTTACCCTTCTCATTGTGAGAAGAGGCCCGTGCCCAGCAGTGGGACAGTATAAAAGGCTGATGATGAATAAAATATTTAAAAACGTTTATAATTTACAATAATGATATGGTATACTTTAAAATTCTAAGTCTTCAATTAGTTAAAAAGCGTATCAATTCATATATTATGAAAATAATAATTTGAATATTATTCTATGTTAATTAAATCCTTATAATAAATAATATACCTCCAAAATAAGCGATTTACACGTGCCTTATTCTCATAATAAATTCCTCGCTAGCCGATAAGGCATAAAAATAAATTGCATAAAGGAGGATCACTTATTAATAAATGCCTTAAGACAAGGACATCTGCAACCAAGAAATTGTCTCATCTTGTTAAATGATTGCATTTCTTAGTTCTCCTCTTAATATCTTATTACTTCACATTTATCTTTTTATAATCTGCTCATAAAAGAGAACAGGTTCACTTCCTTTCTTAAATTCATCCGGCTGGCATTTTAAATAGTTTTCGACGATTCAAGAATGATGAGAAAGCCAGCAAGAACATTATTTCGATTGAGTGCATTTTTGCGGATAGCGACCAAATCAGATTTTTCAAAAACATTACCAGCAGGTTATTGAAATGGGAGAGTAATTACTGTTATCTTATTCGCTACGCTCCATAAATAGGATAAGTAAAGTTTTTAGAATTTGTTGAGAAGATATAAAAAATTAAAGAACATCTACTGTGATAGACATTATCAAAAGTAAAATAAATCATCTCTATAAGTGAGTCACCCTTTTTTTTTTGACTCATGGTGGAAACCAAACAATTTACGGGCTGACCCCCTAGACTGGGCCCCTAAAGGGGCTCAGTCTAGGGAGAGCGTGGTGACTCCCCGACGAGAAGGGCCGGGACTACCCACTAAAACCACCATGGTATTCCTCTATCCGATCCCATTGAATGGCGGGGTCACGGGATCTACATTAGCATAACTGCCGCGACCCCGCCTGACCTGGCCCGCCGAAGCAGGTGCCGTCCATCGCATGCATCCATCTGCATCCATCATAATTGTCCTCATACATCCTCTGTCATACTACGAGCGGAAAAAAACCACGTAGTCTACTAACGCTACGAGAGGCGCACGCGGAACACGTGCGCCGCCTCGCGGGCCTAGCGGACGGCGGGCAGTCTAAAACAGGCCCGCCGCCCGCTGGCGTGTACTCACGGTGGCCGGAGATCGTTGAGCGCCCTCCGGCAACGACGCCCGGTTCTGCGGGTGGAGACAGGTCGCTTGGGCTCCCTACCTCGCTCCGCCGCCTCCTTGATCGACATCACCGTCTCACAAAAGGAGGCGGCGGCGTCCCAACACATCTCGCTCCGGACCATGGAACGAATCAAGGTCCGAAGCGAGAGTTCGACCACTCCTATCGCCGCGACTAGGTCCCGGCGCTGCGATGCCCAAGCAGGGCATTCCGCCATCAAGGTGTGTAGCGCCGTGTCCTCTACTGGGTCACAGCGATCTCCGCAGTGGTGACATCCGGGCGTCTCCTCCCGGCCAATGCGGTGCAGGAACCGGCCGAAACAACCATGGCCGGTTATCACCTGTGTCAACCGGAAGGTGAGGGCGCCATGTCATCTCTCCAGCCACTCGTCGAGTACGGGCCTCACAGCCTCGATGCAGCGAAGCCCCGCGCTGGGGTGCGTGAGTTGCTGTCGCCATTCCACCACTAGGACCTGTTGGAGTTCCGCCTTCCGCGCCTCAATCTCGCGAGGCGCCGGGTCTCCGCCTAGTGACCGGGCTTTGCGGCGCCACTTATAAAGCGACGCCAAAAGTGAGTCACCCTGCAATTCGTGCTAGGATTAGCCAGACTCAAATATTTATATGTTCGTAAAAGGTTTGTTTCGTAAATTACCGAAATAATATTTTGAAAAAAAATGTATAAAAAAAATAATAATATAAATTTAATATTTAAAAAATATTAAAAATAATAAGGACAGGTCACAAGTAACCTCCCCACGTGGTATCTCCACCTTGTCGTGGTGGGGGGATTAGTAACCGTGGCTTGGACACCCGCGTTGAAGCTACAGGTCACAAGTACCCTCCCCCCGTGGGATCTCCACCTCGTCGTGGTGGGGGGGCTTAGTAACCGTGGCTTGGACACCCGCGGTGAAGCTAAGAGAGATCCCGGGAGTGGACGCTCCGCGTAAGCTTGAAGGGGGCCTGCGCAGGATGCATCCAAAGGTGCGGGTGCGGGGGACAGTTTTGTCTGTCCCTCGCAGTCGGGTGCGTTTGCGGGAGGAGAGCCGTGTCGGTATTGCATTGCCGCCCCATATAGCCATTTTTAGTCGCATATTTATAAAGATGTAACAAGTCGCATCAGTTTCGGAACTGATACGACTCTTTGCGACTGTGTGAGGGTCCGCTTTTATACGTTGTAACCGTTCAGTAACAAAGTGACCGAAAATAGTTTAAGTAACGTTGTGTTGTAGCTGTGTCGACATGTTACAGAAAAAATGTGTACACACGCTTTTCACACGTAACGTTATAAATGTAACTAGTGTACAATCTTGATAACAATACGTAGTAACTGGGTGGTAACATGTGTAGTAAAGTTACGTCAATGTTTCGGAATACTTATAATTCAAACTTGGATAAATAGAAAGCACCAGATCCAGTTATTCTAAAATTGTTTCTTGTGTTAACTGCGAGTTTACCGTTTAATAAAAATAAAAAATGATCTTCTAATAGTAAAAAATACAAATGTTTGTGAGGATGAGTCTTTCACACGAAAAATACTGAACAGATTTTGATGAAATTTTACAGTTATGTAGCTAATACAACAGAATAACACATAGGCTTTCATCCCACCGCACGGGTCCATCGCGATATACATAATTATCTAAATCCTACGCGGACGAAGTCGCGGGCAGAGCTATTAATTAATAATATTGTTGGTTGTTCCTATTGTAACAGACATGTAGCGGCCAGCTACATAACACCCGCACAGCGCCATCTATCCAATAACGACGGAACTACTACGACACAACTACGACTGCAACTACTAACAAGGCGCGAAATATTCAAACAATCCTGAACCGCGATATCAACTTTCGCGAGACAAGCGGCATATATACAAGTTCCAAAGTATATCCGTCGGCCTGCAGGCCACCAAGCACGACCACCCAGCTTGGTTAGAGGCTTCTCCCTCTAGTTGGAGGAACTCCACACCTTTATCCTCCACAGACACTTACTTATCATTTTGTTGAACTTTCTTGCGTATTCTCTACCAAATCTAAAAAATAGTAGGTACTGAATTATCTCGTACTTAAGAGCTTAGTGCTAAAGTATCAAATTCCGAGCACGAGAACCATGTTGCGTCTTCTTATGGTGTAATTTACACTACTGACGTACCACAAACTTCCAAATTCGCAGCAGAAGCCGAAGAATGTGACACAAATACCCTTGATTATGGATCACCTGAGTCTGATAATGAAACCCATGCCATAAACGTGAGAAACCAAATTCAGCAATGGGCATTGAAGTACCAAATTTCTCATAATGCATTGAACGAATTGATTGATATTCTAAAAGATCATCACAACACAGATTTCAATATATTTTTACTAAAAGATAGTAGAAATCTTTTAAAAACTCCCAGATTTAACAATATTATGCCATTGGGCAATGGCAAATATTGGTACTTACCATGGATTAGAAAATTGTTTTAAAGATGTAAAATGTAAAATTACCAAGTTGAATAGTTTTGACATTTAATATAGATAGTTAACCTAGGTACATGTAGCCAAAAGTACGAAAAACCAATTTTGGCCAATTTTGTGTAAAATAGATTGCATGGATATATCTCCATTGGTTGTATCAATATACATACTTTGGAAGTACGAAACCGCCTCTTGAGACGTTATTGCGTCCATTTGTAAACGAGCTATTAAAATTCGATGCTTCATATAATTATGTGATACACCCGCAAGATGTTTTATAAAAGGTCAGTACAACACAGGTTAAAAAGTACATAAACAAAAAACGATTACCTAATTTCAATCCTAATTATGAAGATCTAGTGAAGGTAATTGCTACTTATACTTAGCTTTACTTACTGTAAATGACATTGACTTTCACCTACATACTTGGTACAAGACATTAATTGAGAAGAAGAACCTTCTTTTGTTAAAACATTGCAAAATGGCATTTTGTTTGACACAATTTGAGAAACTGTGAACAGAAAATCAAGTAGAGACCATTTTAAGAATTCAGTTACTTTGTGACAACTTAACGTAACATGTCCACACAAGTTCCCTCTAATATGGTTGAGGAGGGTGATGGCTGATCATTGCGTTATACTCGTGAACGGGTGCTGCCTGTGGTGACTGGTCGATCTACTGGACAGGATACAGCTTTTGACTTGCTGATTTATGTGTTTATTTGCAATTTGTTCCGATTGTTTTGGGGTAATTCATGCATTGTAACGTGATTTGACTGAGCAGTGATTACATAACAACATGATATTTAACATGTGTGCGGTTACACCCTACTTGTCATTTTGTTTTGAAGGCTAAGTGTTAGTCATTAATCTCAATTTTCAAGTCTTAAGTAGGTACGTAACTAAATAAATGGCAATAGGTTGTGTGATAGCTATCATGTTAATTGAAAATTGTGATATTATTATTTTTATTAATATAATGTATAACTTCATATTTAACTATGCAGCCAGTACTGTGTTGCTAGGGAGTTTGTTGCGCTGCTTCTTCTTCCTAGCGAAAACACATAGGAAGCAGTGAAGGGTTGGGCTTTTTGGGGGACTGTCGATTGTAAAATTTAACGTTCAGAAAGAGCTGTTTACCAGCCAATTTTGAATAAAAGATTTTGATTTTGATTTTTTGATTTCAATGTCGACACATTATCGTAACTTTGTAACTAGTTGCGACCAGAAAATATTTTTCATTATTTATCGGTTGTGCGCTTTATTACGTACTACTAAATTAGTTGGTTATTAAATATTCAACTTTATTATTGAATTCAATATAAGCTTTTGAGAAAATAAAATAAAATATTGTTAAAAATAAATAATGTGTATCGTGTGAATGGTTAAATTAAGGTAATAATGTGGTGCGTTGTTGAATCGCGACCTATCTCACTTAATTACACGATGAATTTAATTTCCCATTACGATTTGAGTATTGAAAACCACAATAATTAATATAATCAGAATCTTTGTTAACTTAGGTACCTGTGATATGATGGCGGTTTCATATTTTTATTTATATATATACATACATACACATACATATCGTCACGCCTTTTATCCCCGAAGGGGTAGGCAGAGTTGTATTTCTACACCCACTCTTCGCCAGATATACTTTAGTCCCACGTTATAAGAAGCGAGCCTATTGCCGTACCGGGCACATTTCCAGACTCCCCAATAACACTGCCCGACCCAGGAATCGAACCCGGGACCTCCCGATCCCACGCGCACATTTATGCCGCGAGACCAACGAGGCAGTCGTATAGGATTTTATGTCGAGTTTTCCGTCTCTACGCAAAGATGGTATTTGCATCGTGTTATCCCTTAGTCGCCTCTTACGACACCCACGGGAAGATAGGGGGTGGTGACACTTGTATTCTATGCCGTCAACCACACGGTCCATCATGTAATTTTACGCGTCAATGTTGATGTCAACGATTGAGCGAAAATGAGCGATTGAATGAATGATTTTTGAGAACTGATTAAAATATGGTAACAATGTTATGACTCGGCGACGTAAGTTAGAAACCATATGTTACTGTGTTGACTCGTCGCCAATTTTAGTTGCAGGGACTACTCTAGCACGATACGGCGACGAGATTAGGTGTCGAGAATAAATCAGGGTAGACACTTGGTGTTGAAACCGTTACGTCACGTTCCCTAAAATGGCTGTACGGGGCGCGCCCTATCTCCAACGACCAAATAGGGGCGCACCATTGTTGCGTCGCGGTGGGCCGCAGAGGAAGAGGAGATGCGCTGTTGTCAGGTTGCTGTCCTCCCTATCCTCTGCGGCCGCTGGGTGTTTTGGTGGCAGAGCCCAACACCTTCATTCGCCGCCAAGGAGGTTGTGGTCTTTGGGCTATCCGCCGGGGTGTCAGAGTAGAATGCTAACGCGACCCCCTGGCGCCCCCAAAATGCCGTTGAAGTATGCACTGTGGTTTTAGTGGGTATTACAGCCTTACACTCAAGCCGTTGAATCCCACATACGTGCGTAAATGCATTTCCACAGCGAAGAAATAAATAACAAAGGTCAGAAGTACCCTAAACAGAAGAGCATGCATGAGAAACTTGATGGGAGTGAATGAAGCAAGAGAGGTATGTCAGGATCGTTGCAAATGGCGTTCCGTATTCTGTGCCTAACCTCCTGGAAACAGGCGTGTCTATGTATGTATGTATGTAATATTCGGAATTGGCCTCTGTTGAGTGGCGTAGTTGTCTGCATTGCTTTGACTTTAGTAGTAACACCGATCCCTTGGCCATTTTTGAACACATTTTCTTTCTTATCCTTTTGCTAACAATGTTATATCGAGTTTATCCAGTTACTTACGAATAATATTCTGTTGAAAACACCAAACAAAATCAAACACTAAGCATACAAAGGTTCTCCCACACAGTTGTTTCGCGTCCATTGTGACGATGTTTATAAAATCTCCCACAATACAGGGATATTTTCTAGCGCGAGGCATTTTATAGTAAATATATTTTTCACAGCAGGCGCTTCACCAACAAAAACGACAAACGGAACATTGAATAAACTTTTCCGAAACACAAACTAATAAAACAATTCCGCATGCATGAAATTTATACTATTATAGTGCGAGTCTTTGCTGACTTATAATAAAGCACCACGCGCAATAAAACACTCTGCAAACTCTGCACATTCAGGCGCTAAGCAATACACGTCCTAGATGTTATTCACTGTGAAATAACTTCTACTTTACGACACTTTATAGTAAAGTTGCATGCAAGCTCGTTCTTGTATGTATGCAGACAATATGAGACTGTCGCTTTCTATGGCCATGCAATATCTACATATGTTGCTCAAGTGATTTATGGAGTGATTCGGACTAAATGTTTCTCAGCTGAAGTCTTACACCACAGAAACTACTTGTTAAATAAAAGCGTGTTAAAATCCCGATACTCTAAAATCGTTGGACAATATTGAGAAAAAAATCGGGAGTGTTTGGATTCTCTCTCTACAACCAGCATAGCTTCTACTAGTAGATCGCCGCCATTTTTTCAGTGAGTGGTAAAATCTAGAGATTAATATGACGAAGGAAGAAATGTGCCAAATAATAGTAACCCTATAGTTTGTAACGTAAAAAGACCTTTCTGGTGTCCACTGTTACGGTATCCCTACTAGGGTGTGTTTAAATGAGAACATGAGTTGAATGTTACAATAAAAATTGATTTAATTGCCAAGAAAATCTACACATCATTTAGCAATTGAAAAAAATTACTAGTAATGCGTAATTAAAAAGATATACACAGGGTCGCGTGATTCGGCGATGGGTGAGGTTTCTGTTGAGAGTCCTGCTGCCGATGGTCCAGGAGAGTTGGTGACTTAACTCGGTGTGCTGCAGCCGCCGCAAAGGAAAGTTTGCAGCCAACGCGTCCGCTTTTATAGAAGCTCGCGGTGCGGTGGGGACGGAGATGCAAGCGGCCGAGAGGTGGTGTCAACTCGACGTCACAGTGACGTCACAAGTTATTAACCTCTACAATGGCACCTCCACTTCGAAAAGTTGGTAACATTATTATTATCGTGTTGGACGTGTAGGAGCAACGAAATGAGATCAGTCTACGCATTAAAACACCGCGGTATCCTTGTGACCACGGCGAGCATCGCCACCTTCACACGCTGTAACTTCTAAATTAATTGCTTGCTAGGGAGCGAGGGGCTTGTTGTAACAGGGGTAAGTATTAACAGGCTTTTTTCACTAGGATCTTAAACTTTATTAACTTATCTCTTTGACTAGTTTTGACCTATAAACCATACTGCACCCTGTTGCCATAGCCAGGGTTCCGCAGGCCGGCACAGTGAGCGGATGTGTGCACGCGCTTCATTTTTGCCAGGTAATAAAAGCCAGGGTGTGCTTTCGGTCTACTTATCTGTCCGATCGTAGAGAAGAGGCATTCGGGTTCGCGCTCCCGGCTCGCTCGAGCAGTCGCAATCACTACCAATATCCCCTCCGTGATTGCGGCATCCTTTATTACCTTTGACATCCTTTCCAAACACCAACCTCCTTTAACACTCTCTTGGCCTATCCTGTATTTCCCTTCCGTTCCTTATCCGAAGTAGAGGTGAAGAAGATGGCGCAATGACTGCAAGGGGATTAAATACTACTTTACCCCAGGAGGGTACCGGATGTACTGGAGAATCCCTCTCTGAGCATTGTCGCTCAGACTGCTCCATCGTATCTGGGGGGGGGGGGGGCAAAATTCCCAACGGCGACGCGCTTTGCCACACGTCATGTTTTGTCTCCCCTTCCAACAGAGGCAAAAAGAGGGCTAGGGAATGCCTATTTGCAACTTGCAACGGTGAATGTTTGTGGAGGAGTGGATAGTAAGATCGATGAATTGTGTGATATGATGGAAGTAAGGAAAATTGATATACTAGGAGTGAGTGAAACGAAAAAGAAAGGTTGCTCAACAACTACTCATAGCCAGTATCATGCATACTGGTCTGGAGTTGTTGAGTCTGAAAGAACTAGCCGAGGAGTTGGAATGATTCTGTCGGATAGGATGAATGAGTGTGTGAAAAAATATGAATATGTCAATTCCAGGCTTCTTTGGATGCGAATAAAACTTGGCTTAATGAAAGTCTTTGTTGTGTGTGTTTATGCTCCGGACATGTCCAAGCCATTGAATGTCAGAGAGGAATTCTGGGATAAGGTTAGAGATGTGCTTGCTAGGTGTGAGAATAATGAAAGAACAATTATGTTAGGTGACTTTAATGGATGGGTGGGTGTGTCTCGTGATGGATGTGAAAGGGTTCTAGGGCGATTTGGTGACGAGAAAGTAAATGAAAATGGTGAGAGTTTGCTGGAGGTTTGTATGGAGAGAAAGCTTGTGGTGACAAACACTTTTTTTAGTCGCAAGTTGATTCATATGTATACATGGCAAAGGCAGACAGAAAGGAGATGATGATATGATAGATTTTGTTGTGGTAGATGAACGTTTAAAAGGAAAAGTGAAAGATACTAGAGTGTATCGAGGCTTAAATGTGGGTACTGACCATTTTTTGGTAGTTAGCCGCATAGCGGGACTAACCACTAAATGGCGCCATCGCCCTCGCATACACTCACCTACCATTGAAAGAGTGAAAGTTGAACGATTTGAAGAAGAGGATGTACGTAGTCAGTATCAAGAGGCGTTGAAGAAAGAAGAAAGGTTTGAAGAATTGTTTGAGGAAGATGATTGCGAGATAGAAGAATTTTGAAAAGAGTTTAAGTATGGAGTATTAGAGACAGCTATACAAGTATGTGGCGTAAGCAAGAGGAAGCATGTTAAAAAGATTTGTAATGAATGGTGGGATCAGGAAGTAAGTGGTGTGGTCACGGAAAAGCGCAAAGCATGGATGGACTTGCTGGCCATAAAAGCCAACAAAAGGGTACAAGGTAGTGTGACTGACAATGAAAGGATAGTGAAAGAAAAGTATGTCAGGTTGAAACATAAAGTAAAAGAGACAGTCAGAAGAAAGAAAGAAGAATGTAAGGATAAATTTGATAGAAAGTTTTCTCAGCATTTTCGGGCCAATATCAAATTATTCTGGCACTTGGTTAGAACAGCCCGAGGCAAAGCAGGTGACTCAAAAGTTGGTGTGATAAGGGATGTAAATGGAAATATTATAAGAGAGCATGGGGAAGTTTTGGATCAGTGGAAGGTGTATTTTGAGAATTTATTTGAACAAGGAGAAAGTGACACTAGGAATATAGTAGCGAATGAGGAAGATAATTGTGCAAGTAATATAAGTATGGAAGGGATACGGTTTGCAATGAAAAGTTTGAAAGCGGGTAAAGCTGCGGGATATGACAGAATATCTGCTGAAGTGCTTAAGGTAGGCGAAGGCGTCACCGCAAGGCTGCTGTACCTACTTTTCAATAAATGTTGGCGGTCCGGTCGTGTACCAGGTGACTGGAACAAGGCCGTAATTGTGCCACTGTACAAGGGAAAAAGGTCACAGCAGGATTGCAAAAATTATCGCGGTATAAGCCTCCTGAGTGTTGTTGGCAAATTGTATGCAAAGATACTGATTGAAAGAGTGATCTCTGAAACGGATAGTAAAATTTGGGATGTGCAAGCGGGATTCAGAAAGGGAATGGGATGTACGAATCAAGTCTTTTCCTTAAGGTGCATTTCAGAGAAAACCTTACGTAAACACCAGAAGGTTTTCTGCGCCTTTATTGACCTGGAAAAGGCTTAAGATCGAGTGGTGAGGGATGAACTTTGGTCAACACTTTCTGTGTATGGAGTGAGCAGCAGTCTGATACGGGCACTTGAATCCTTATACAGGGATTCAAGTGCCTGTGTCAGAATAAACGGGGCCTACACGGACTGGTTTAACATTGATCGTGGTGTTACACAGGGATGTGTAGCGTCTCCTTGGCTGTTCAATATATTCATGGACAGTTGTTTGACCGATCTGAAAGGGTCTGAATGTGGATTAAGAATGGGTGAATCTGTGTTTAAGACCCTGCTATACGCTGACAATCAGGTTCTTTTTGCGTCGTCAGCGTCTGATTTACAGCAGATGGTCACCGTAATGAATGAGGCGTATAAGAAGAAGGCATGAAAGTGAATGTAAGCAAGACTAAGGTCATGGTCATAGAGAGGAAAGACAGTATAACTGAATGTAACATAATGATAGGAGATGAAAAAGTGGAACAAGTGAATGAGTTTGTGTATTTAGGGTCTTTGTTTACGAGAGATGGGAAATGTGAGGGAGATGTTGAAAGGAGAGTGAAAGCAGGAAATAGTGTGAATGGCGCCTTACGGTCCATCATCAGTAGCGAAATTATTCCAAGTAAGGCTCGTCTTGCTGTACTGCAGGGAGTTTTGGCGCCAACACTGATGTATGGTAGCGAATCATGGGTATGGCAGACGAAGCATGAAAGTAGAATCAATGCTGTGGAGATGAGAGCTTTAAGGAGTATGTGCGGAATAAGTTTGAAAGATAAAGTGTGTAACAGTGTAATACGGGAAAAGTGTAGTCTAAAAGAAGATGTAGTGACAAAGATTGAAAAAGGAATGTTACGTTGGTTTGGACATCTGGAGCGGATGGATGAAAGAAGAAATACGAAAGTAGTGTACCGTGCGAGAATAAATGGAAATGTCGGTAGGGGACGCCCTAGGCGGACGTACGCCGACCAAATAGGTGATCTACTGATAAAGGGCAAAATAAAAAGTACCTATAACCGACGCGCATGCATGACGAGGTAAATGAATGTCGATGAAGTGAAAGAGGTATGTTTGAACCGAAGCATGTGCCGTTTCATAGTCTCTGCCTACCCCAATGGGATACAGGCGTGACGTTATAGATAGATAGATTAAAAAAAATTATCGTCGTAAAATTTTGGTTTGCGTTATTATTATCGACTAATTCAAAATTTCTATATCTTAATTACATTCAAATTTATCCATCTATGAAAATGTGTAACAGTGTTTAAGATTGCTAAATTGTTTAAATAGTTATCTTGATAAATGTTAAAAATCATACCATGGGGCTTGTTGTAACGTGTTACAACCTGCCCCAAGTTTTAATTTACATCATACCTACCTACTTATTTTTATTTTCCTGTCTTCTAGAAAGAGGGTGTATAAGAGAAAGTCAGAGTGGGCACCACAAAGCCAAGAAGTGTACGAGTTAGCGGCAAGTGAAGTTTTAAAAAAAAATGTATTCGGAAAGCTAGTCACATTTTCCAATTATGTCACGTCTCTCTTTATAGATATACCTATAAAGAAAAACAAGAATAATGAAAGTTTAAGAGTTGCTTATGTTAAGCCTAGACAAGTATTTAGTGCAGAGGAAGAAGGTAAGATGGCTGCCTACCTACTCAAGTGCGCTGAAATATATTTTGGCAAAGAAGCTCCTAAAAAAGAAGCTTTGCAAAAGGAATATGAAGAAAAGACGAAGAGAAAAGGAAAAAGAGGAAAAGGCAAAGGAAAGGGGAAGGGGAAAGGCAAAGGTAAATCAACAATAAATTAAACCAGAGTGGACAAAGCTAAAAAAAGATTTTATGTTCAGATTCAGAATCTGAATCAGAAGAGTGGTATTGCCTGGTACGTGGTGAAGTTTACACAGATTCAAAAAATGAATATTGGGTAGAGTGTATCATTTATAAGATGTGGGCACATGTAGGATGTGTTAAAGGAGACAATATATATTTTATTTGTATTAATTGTTGCTCAGATGAAGACTGAATTTAATTATAATGAAACTCACCAATTAATGTTGATTTTTATATAAGCACAATACTTATTATATAGATATTAAAACAAGATAATTACGAAGCATACCTTAGACATAAATAATTCAATTACTTACTGTGATTTAAAAGTGCCATGATGATTATAAGTAGTGTTTAACTAAATTATATGGTTAATTACTTAATTTTTAGGTGTTGATTATTTAAAAAGTGATTTTGAGTTGATTTTTTATACGAATTATATAATACCTACTTTAGAAAGATTTTAATTTTGTTAATTAAACAGTTAAACACCAAAGACTAAATAATTAGACGTATTATTGTCGTTTTATATTGACGTTACTTCTTGCCCCGGTAGACGTTACAACTTGCCCCAAGCACGGGGTAAGTAACACCGCACTTCTTGTAGAAAATAATTTATTGTCAAATAACGACCAATAGTTATGGTATTACTTTTACTTGATTTGGTAGAGAAAGAGTTACAACATCCATCCATCTTTATTTAGTATCTCAAGATATATTACTTTTATGAAAATTGTTACAACAAGCCCCTCGTTCCCCTAGTCATGCTACATAACTATACTCATACATGTGATGTGAGAAGGCACATCATATCCAATACCTAAAGAAACGGAAGGAAAAAGTTAAGTCAAAACATTCAAGCAAAATGGTAACAGTTCATGTAATTGTAGCATTAACGTGCATTATTCAGATATTATTACGGAAAAGCTGTTTTAAATATTCAAATGTAATTTTTTTGCACCCGTAGCTATGAAAAATGTATTTTTAATATCCTGTTTAAATTTTATCTTAGCAGTTACTTTGCAGCTTTAACTGAATGCAGTTTTGAGTATTAAAAAGGGGGGGGGGGTGCATAGGGTTAAGCCAACCTCACCTGCCGATCAATGGACTAGGCTCTGGCAAACAAAATATCCCGATAAGCGGCAATAGGCTCGCCACCTATTACGTGGGATCAAAACACTGGCGAAAAGTGGGCGTTTAATATGCCTCTGCCTACCCCTTCGGGGAAACAGGCGTGAGTCTATGTATGTATGTATGCATTTTGACGCAAATTTACTTTAGGTACTAGCTCAAAGATCAGATATAAACTAAGTTAGCATAGTTCTTCTGATTTCATTATACTATATTTATCGCGTCAAAAGCCTTCAGTCACTGCCACTTTTATAAACATTGAGTAACTCCGATTTTTTTATGAGGCTTTAAATGATCAAAGGTTCGACAATGGAAACCATAAAAAGGCACAATGAAATAACATTGTTGTTACAAATAAATAAAACCTTTCAGTCCCTTGGCGTCGATACCAAAAACAATACGGAAGGAACTTACGAGGCAGTTTCAGCAAATGGCAACTGAAGACCGATAAAATTGACCCCGTACAATGTGTATTATGTAAATTCCCATACAACCAATATTTTTGCGAACATTGGCTCTTTTAATGCCAACAAATATTTGGCATAAACATGAGATATTTGCCATTCTGGCTGCGTAGCACGAAACTTTATAAAAGTTTGTTTTGCTTTGGATTGCCATTTATCACTTTTATGTTGTTTGTTTCTTAGCGATGAATGAATGATTTAATCATTTATTACACTTAAAGAATTTCTCATAATCTAAATATATTGCTCCACAAATCTGCTTACGCAGTTTAACTGTGAGATCGGTGAGCCTCTCTTACAGTAACATAATAATAAAATTAGAAGGTACATCTATACCTATATATACTTAGTACCTACATTTACATAGTATCCAGTAAGTATCTCTTAAGCTTACATGCGAATTTTGATTTAATATCTTCCTGTCTGATGTCAACAGGCAAAGTATTCAATAGATAGGGAACGCGTTTTCTTAAGGTTCTGTCGCCATCGTAATTACAAACTCTGGGTACATCATATTTACCTGCTGTCATCGACCTGGTACCTAGTATACCTGTTAGATATCATTGAGTCACTATCCCGACTGCCATGGTTATTGACCAATAATAGGTATTTATGTTTAAGACTAACTGGTAAGGATGATGATAGAATTATTTTGAAAAATTAAAGAATAAAGAAAATGATTGGTGCAAAATGCTTCTCACAAGGCGAAGAATATTGAACTAGTGAATGTAATAAGTAAGGATGAGATAAGACGGGCTGTGAGTGGAATGAACAATGGGAAAGCATTAGGACCAGATGGAATACCAGTAGAAGCATGGAAGGCGTAAAGTGAGGATGGATGGGTGTGGTTGACTTTATTCTTAAATAAGTTGTTTCGTGAGGAGACAATACCCAAGGAATGGTGCAGCAGTTTTAAATTAAGGGAGATGTCCAAGAATGCAACAATTATCGGCGAATAAAGTTAATGCCTCATAGTATGAAAGTATGGGAGAGAATAATTGAGCGATGTTTGCGAGCAGAGAGTGAGATTTCACGTAAGCAATTCGGTTTTATGCCTGGTCGAGGTACGGTGGACACCATTGTTGCACTTCGCTAAATTTGTGCAAAATACAGGGAGGCGCATAAAAATTTGCATAATGGTATTCGTTGACCTCGAAAAGGCATATGACCGGGTACCGCGTGAAGTCTTGTGGCGGGCCCTCAAGAAGAAAAGAGTGCCTGAAAATTACCTGAAGTTGATCCAAGCTATGTATGCTGAATGCCACACGCAAGTCCGGCCCACAGCTTGAATCACAGCCAGATTCGATGTGGCTGTAGGCTTGCACCAAGGGTCGGCTCTTATTCCTTACCTCTTCTTGTTGATTATGGATGCCATATAATCGGACATACATCGGTGCATGCTGTTTGCCGACGACATTATCCTGGTAGCAGAAAGTGGACAGGAGGTGCAGAGCAAGCTGGAGGAGTGGCGGCAGAGACTGGAGAACGTAGGCCTTAGGATAAGCAGAACCAAAACTGAAGACATTCACTCTCTAGTCCAAGCCCGGTTACACTCGGCGGTACCCTACTAGTATGCTCCGACTTTCGCTACCTCGGTTCACTCCTGCAACACGACGGCGAAATTGACCGAGATGTTCGGCAAAGGATCAACTCAGGATGGATGAAATGGCGACAGGTCTCGGGCACAATATGCGATCCTAAAATGCCTTTGAAATTCAAGGGACGCATATATAAGGCGATTATAAGGCCTGTCGTATTGTATGGAGCTGAGTGTTGGGCTACTAAGAAGATGGATGAAAAACGATTACATGTGGCAGAGATGAGAATCGATGAGAAATGAGTTGCGATGGATGTGTGGAGTTACGACAATGGATAAGATTAGGAATGAATACGTGAGAGGTAGTCTGAAAGTGGGCGCCACTTAAAATAATATACACCAGAAAGTGAAAGGAAGTCATTTAGCTTGGTATGGACATATTATGCGAAGAGATGATAATTATGTATGTACGTAAGCAAGTGATGAATATGAAGGTAGAGGGATAGAAAGGGAGAGGGAGGCCAAGGAAAAAATGGATGGACTGTGTGAGGATGGATATGAAAAAGAAAGGGGTAAATGATCAGATGATGAAGAATGGAAGCGAAGGACATACTGCGCCGACCCCAAATAGATTGGGACCAGGGCAAGAAGATGATGATGATGTTTAAGACTAACTGGTAGAATTTTACATACTTTGAATAACTTATTATAATCTCCTTTACAACTGTTTTTAGTTTTTTTGTGTACTAGTAATTTTAAAAATCTAACTTGAACTGCTACCATCCTCTGTGTATTACTTTTATAGGTCAAACCATAACAATCAAGAGAATAACTCAGTATTGAGTCAACTAAGGACATATTATATAAACATTTTAAGGTGCTGGATGGAACTTTAAAACTTAAGTGATAGAATTTACATACCAATATTCTAAGCTTACTATACATAGATGTAATCAATATGTGAAGACCATGAAAAACTTTCATCAACTTTCATTCCAAGATATGTGACACTTTCTACTTGTTCTATTGGTTTACATTTACAGTTTGAATTATTTTTATACATACACTCATAAAGCAATGGGTAATAATGGGTAAAATGTTTTAGTCTGATGTTTATATGGGAAATGTAAGAAAGAAAGAAAGAAGGAAAAGAAGAAAAAATATATATTAGACACACATAACACAAACAAAAATAAATAAAAAGCAAAGCAAAAGCATTTGGAAGGTACAAAGACAAAAAAAAGATTGAAATAAAAATAATAGAAATTAATGTGTCTAAAGGCTACCAGCTCAGCATGTGCTGTGGTTCAGATGGGTGACCACTGACCAAAGCGCTGATTTTCAGCTAAAGCCCACAGGTGACTCACGGACATAAGAACAGTATTGGTTCGGCGTTACACCGAAACCGAATGTTCCTAGTCGATTTGGGAAGGATTAATATTGTGGACTGTAGGATGGCGGTTCTTCGGCGACTAGGAAGTGAGGAAGTGAAAAGGTGTGAGTGGGTATAGGATATTATAAGGATGCTGAAGGATGAGGGCACACCTACCTTGTACATCAGTCCTCTTTCCTTGCAAATGGCAGCCTCCTGGTGTCTTCGAGAATCTTGGTCATTTTGGTATCAAGCGGGAGCGGTAAAATTATGGCGGTGCGGTACAGTTCGTCGCGACGCGGATTATTCTAGACTGTCTCTCGCGTCGATGATCGCGGCGACCAATCCGCGAAAGGCGTGCCCCTTCTAGGGAATGGGATAGACAGGGACGGAAACAAAAGGCATCGCTCGCATTAGACAAGCAAGCGTGGAACGATTGACGTTGATGTGGTTAGTTCTCGATGGAAAGGTAGATGGCGCTACCATATCCCCCGGCCCTAAAGGGTTGCCTTTAAAAGAAATAGAATTGAACTTAGCTATGTTGGATGTACTACCGCATAACCCATCAATAGGCTAAGACAGCGATATGATAATAAAATTAATCTAAATTAACTTTAGCGAAAACTACAAACGCAATAATAGCGAAAACTACAAACTAAATACTTAAACTAAGAGGTAGATCCAACTTCAGGCTAGATCTCACTGAGTTGGAAGCGGACAGAGACGTACAACAGGGCGCACGTAGCTCCCCTTCGCGGTTTTCACGGTAACAACGCGGGTTGTACCGTCCGTGGTCCGTACTGCATACTTTGCAGTTTCTCTACGATGGCTAACGGCCATGAAAGTGGCGGAGCATTATCGTGTATTATGACGACCAACATACCCTCCTGTTTGGGGGATGCAGGACTATTCCACTTGGATCTAGCCTGAAGCTGGTGTAGATATTCCGCACGCCAGCGCCGCCAGAACGACTGCACGAGTTTATCCAGCAGAGTATGTCTCTGGAGCAAGCTCGAAGAGTCTGCTTCAGGAGCCGGAAATGACGATAATGGCACTGTGTTCAGAAAATGTGCAGGGCTTAACGCGGATAGTTCTGCAGGGTCACTACTCAATGCCGTGAGCGGACGCGAGTTGATCAGTGCCTCGACTTGTGCGAGGACAGTTAAAAGCTCTTCGTAAGAGAGGATCTGTTGACCTATAACTTTGAAGAGATGCGTTTTAATTACTTTGACCATGCTTTCCCAACATCCACCGAAATGTGGTGATGCTGGTGGAATAAACTTCCAGTCAATATGATCTATGAAAAGTTCTTCCTGAAGACGAGTACGATAACCCGCGACGTGATTGAAACAAGTAGCGGGAACAAGTTCAATCAATTTACTAACGCGGTTGGCGACAAAAGTCTGCCAGCGGTGAGGAGACGAATAAATGCAAGCGAGCACTACTTTGGAGTCAGAAAATGCGTATATATTATGAATAGGGTAGTGGGGCAAAACTGTGTCTTGAACCTTGCGGAGCAACTGAGACAGCAGAAGGGCCGCACACAACTCCAGTCTCGCAACCGAAATGGTTTTAACAGGCGAGACCTTAGACTTGGCACAAACTAACTGCACCGAGTAGTTAGAACCAATGCGGACTTGCAGATATACGACTCCGCCGTAAGCACGCTCGCTGACGTCAGCGAAACCTATTAAGTTGATGGTACATCCATCTACCAACCCAAGATGACGCGGAATATTAATTTGATTGAGCGCGGTAAGCTCAATACAAAACTGGCCCCAAGCGGCGACAATATGGTCAGGGGGTGTTTCATCCCACTCACACTTTGATAGCCAAAGTTCCTTGATCAAGAGCTTGGCGTACAAAGTTGTGGGAGCCACAAAACCCATTATGTCCCATAGTCGAGCCACTGTGGACAGCATAGTGCGTTTGGTGCACTTATCATCTGGCGGTGAGACGTCAAACCGAAAACTATCACAGGATTTGTCCCAGCGTAAACTGAGAACTTTATGCGGTACAGACTTCTCAAACTCAATGTCTGGAGAAGCTTTATGAGAATCTGGTATGCGTGCGAGAACCTCCTTAGAGTTGCTTGTCCTTTTGACAAGATCAAACTGGCCTCGCTGGAAAAGCTGAATAAGCTCTTCACAAAGCGAAATTGCTAGCGGAGCGGATATGACACTACAGGCAATGTCATCCATATGCAAAGCGGAAGTGTAGTATAGTATAGTGTAGCGTAGCGTAGCGTAGCATAGCATAGCATAGCATGGCATAGCAAAGCGTAGCATAGCGTAGCATAGCGTAGCATAGCGTAGCATAGCGCAGCATAGCGTAGCACAGCGTAGCATAGCGTAGTGTAGCATAGCGTAGCATAGCGCAGCATAGCGCAGCATAGCGCAGCATAGCGCAGCATAGCGCAGCATAGCGCAGCATAGCGCAGCATAGCGCAGCATAGCGCAGCATAGCGCAGCATAGCGCAGCATAGCGCAGCATAGCGCAGCATAGCGCAGCATAGCGCAGCATAGCGCAGCATAGCGCAGCATAGCGTAGCATAGCGTAGCATAGCGTAGCATAGCATGGCATAGCATAGCATGGCGTAGCATAGCGTAGCATAGCATAGCATGGCATAGCATAGCATGGCGTAGCATAGCTAACTAGTCCTTTATCTTACACACAGTTTTAGCACCCACCTTGATCTCTTGAAGAACAGAACAACAACAAGACGTAATACAATGAGAAGTATGTAACGTAGGTACGGTACCCATAATCACATACCCAAATACAGTCTCAATAGCGGGCGGTAAATCATATTGCTCACTAGGTACTATTTAAGTTAGTAGCAAGTGCGGAAATATTGAAGCTCTGATCAAAAGATCAATGCCTGCCGGATTCGCAAACT
The DNA here is from genome assembly GCA_944739405.2 of Euclidia mi. Lineage (NCBI taxonomy): Eukaryota > Metazoa > Arthropoda > Insecta > Lepidoptera > Erebidae > Euclidia > Euclidia mi. The sequence goes on along the minus strand of OX123185.2, from coordinate 90,220,426 downwards.
CCGCGTCTGCCAGCGGCAATGACTTGAGGTGAGTGAGTGATGCTACGTCTACATTAGCGTTTGGCAATGCGTCCGTAATACGCTCCACGATAAGCGAAGAAATGTTAAAATTAATATTCCTATCAAAACGCGAATGTATTTTAATATCTACGGAACCCTTGCAATGTTTTTCTGACCCGCCGATTCCTTTGACCACTGAACTAGTATTTCTAAAGTTATTCCACAATCCGAGGCGTCTGAAACATTCCAATGTTATTAAATTGGTCTGAGACGCGCTATCGAGTAGACAACGTACCATGTGCGGCGACCCATTAACATCATAAACTATAACTTGCGCTGTCGCTAACAGTACCGTCTTAGACGCCATACACTGCGTTTTGGCCCTGCGCGGATCATTATAGATGCGCGAGTACCGTCCTCGCGTGCGCGTCGCCCGCGCGATGGATGTCGTACACAACGATACTTCGCCCTGAGACGTGGAGGGGGAAGTGACCATGGCCTGCACCTGCGACGTAAGCGTGTCAAGGTTACCGGCTAGGCTCGACGACGGATAACTTTTATCAAAGTGTAATAAAGCGTTGTGTCATTGATTACATGAACGACATCTCGTCTTACTAGAACAATCACTAGTTTTATGCTTTATACTTAAGCAATTAATACATGCTTTGTTGTCTTTTACGCACTTGTAACGAGCAGTTGGATTTAGACCATTGAAGGCGGGACACTTATAGAAATAGTCGTGCACTATATTACTGCACAGACACTTCTGTGAATTAATTTTATTAGATTCCGAGCATGTTACGTAAGATTGTGGATTAGGGACCAAGTTATTATTACTATTTCGCGCTTTATTCGACCTTTGTTTGCTGCTGCCAGTGTTAGACGGGCCAGGTGAACCAGACTGCGTATTATGAAATATTCGACACTGATCTTTGATGAACGAAATAAAACTATCTAGTGTAGGTATTTTATTATTGCGTTCCGTCATCTCGAAAGCACGAATTGTTTCAGTGTCAAACTTTTTTAAAGCGAGTTGAAGCAACATAAAGTCGGAAAGATCTTCTAATTTTAAGTTCCTAAGAGAATAAACCGCGGTTACGAAGTTGTCAATAAACAGCTGGAACCGGACAGTTTAAGATTTAAAGCTTGGTCAAAGTAGGTAGACGCTAGGACGCGCGTGTCTTGATATCTATCAAGTAGTGACTGAAATATGACCTGATAATTCTCAGCACTAGGTGTGACACCTGCAAATACGGACTGGGCTTTCGTTGACAGTTTACCTATTAAATAGTACAACCTGTCAGCATCTGTCAGAGAACCATTATCGTGCACTGTAGACTTAAAACTCGCATGGAATAACGGCCAATTTCGTATATCTCCATCAAACGACATAATCTCGATTGGCGGTAATCTCAGTTTGCGGGCCGCTGCAACAGGCTGTGCCGAATATTTACCCTCCAATTGCGATTGTATACGCTTAATAATACAATAAAGATATTCGAATGAGGTGTACGCCTGATAATTCGGTTGTTCATCAGGATTGATAGAAAGCAATCTTGCGTTATAATCGTCTAACAACTTATGAAAATCTATTCGAATACTATCTACTGTCATACAATAACTAAGGAATGATTCCTTATTACTATCGGAAAAAGCGGCGATTTTTGAGCGCTCATAAATGTTTTGAATACGCTCAAATAAAATATTGCGTTTTGCTTCTATGATTGTCATCTCTTTGTCTTCCGGCACGCGTGACTTCTTTTGTTGTGACATGCTTACGTAAGTATAAGCTTATGAGACCGAAACAAAATAAGAATATCTAAAGTACCTATTATTTTACCTAAGTACCTAGGCAACACTTTAAAGCGGAGGAATTAAAAGTTGCTTGAAATATGAGATTTACAAGACAACTATGGTAGTTCCAGAAATAATAATTGAAGTAGGTAGCTACATAAAATGATATTATCTACTGACGCGTGCGAAAACAACCATGTGACGGTTATGTGAATGGACTAGGAGTATAGCTAGGTGCTATAACTGTCTACGTATATAGATATAACGAGGTTTTACGTATAAAACTTAAATGAATCCGACTCGTATGGATCAAAAAAATGGTTCGGCGTTACACCGAAACCGAATGTTCCTAGTTGATTTGGGAAGGATTAATATTGTGGACTGTAGGATGGCGGTTCTTCGGCGACTAGGAAGTGAGGAAGTGAAAAGGTGTGAGTGGGTATAGGATATTCTAAGGATGCTGAAGGATGAGGGCACACCTACCTTGTACGTCAGTCCTCTTTCCTTGCAAATGGCAGCCTCCTGGTGTCTTCGAGAATCCTGAAGCTGTTTGAATCACTCCACTACACAAATCACTTTCACTCGCGGGCGGTTGTTAGGTTTTTTGGTATAAAGCGGGAGCGGTAAAATTATGGCGGTGCGGTACAGTTCGTCGCGACGCGGATTATTGCAGACTGTCTCTCGCGTCGATGATCGCGGCGACCAATCCGCGAAAGGCGTGCCCCTTCTAGGGAATGGGATAGACAGGGACGGAAACAAAAGGCATCGCTCGCATTAGACAAGCAAGCGTGGAACGATTGACGTTCTAGTTCTCGATGGATAGGTAGATGGCACTACCAAGTATCATACATATACACATATGATACATAGATATAATTATATATATTTATATCTATGTATCATCAACAGCTTAGTTTTATCAACATTAAGAACGATACCGTTGTCGTGAGACCACTTTACCACTGTGTCTACGTCCTGTTGTACGAGTCGACAGGTGCCAGCGAGGTCTGTACCGGCGCGCAGCGCACAAAGGTCGTTCGCGACCATGTGCGCCGAGCAGTGGCGCAGTACGCCGCACAAGCTGTTTACGTGCAATAAGTAGCACACAGGCCCGCACACGGACCCGTGCGGCACCCCACCTTCCTCTCGTCGCTGTACTCATCACCTACCTTAACTCGGTAGAAGCGTGATGTGAGATAGTCGCGGAATCATGTGTTCAGCGGCTCTCTCACTCCACACTACCCCATGCCGTTCAATAAGGTCTCAGTTTGAAGAGTTTCAAAGGTCTTTTTAATATATTCAACCGTGACTACAAACTTTTTCTCACTTAAATATGTATTAATTTCGTTGGTAAAAGGTATAAAAAGAGTATTTGTACTTTTACCTTTCTGGAAGCCATGTGGAGATTCAGTTATTATATTATATTCTGCAGATAACTTTTCAAACGGTTGACGATACATTCCTCAATAATCTTATCTACACTAGATAAAATTGATAAAGGTCGATTTAGGTACTATAATTTTTATATATTTAATTGGTCGCACAATAGCTTCTTTTAACATACTAGGAAACATACCATTTTGCACACACAAATTGACTAGGTTAGAGATCACAGGGCTAACTATATCTATCAGCACTTTAAGATCGGACATTCCCACCAGATCGCTACCCGGCGACTTATTTTTATCCATATGAGTTATTATTTGTTTAACATAATTACTTCCTACGAGATGCCACCTCATTCTTCTGTCCATTTGTCCGAGGAAGGTGTTTCTATCTAACAGCTTAAAACTACATCTGCTTCATTCACTTCTACCATAGTTCTGACCATGTTCGCGAGTTGCCTACATTAAAAAGACGTAAGTGGATGCTCCTGTTTCACCATATTTACTTTGGGAGGCTTACCATATGAACATCATTTACTGCTTGAGTATGATATCAATAGCTACTAAAATTTTTACTAGTAGATGTCTACAATGTGAAACAGTTGCAGCTCCTTACAAAAATAAAATGTACCACCATTATATTTGTTTGAAAAGAGTGGCCATGAGTTTTATTGCCCGTTCTTTCTCGTGGTTCCACCTATTGCATTGCGAACGTGGCAGTAAATGTAAATGTAGAATCATTAAGTAATTAACTTAAATTTTGACGTTCATAAGCGTCACTTTGTGGCCTAGATGAATAAATGATTTTGATTTTGATTGATTTTGATTTTACAAATATGTTTAGTTTTTTCTATTTCTTCAGCAAATGTACGAGCAAAATTATTACATATTATATTTTTCAAAGGTTCATTAACTCCTATATTCTTTATTACTGCTTTATCCAAACATTGTTTTTTATTTACTAATAAGAAATTAATTCTAGCCCATAGTTTCTTAATATTATTATGACAGTCTAGTATGCATTGCCTATCGTACTTATTTATATTTTTTTAAATTAATGTATGACATCTATTCCTATATTTTGTGTAAATTCGATGTTTTACCATATTTTAAGGGTCATTACTCCAAATAATAAACAGTCTATCCCTCCCCGCCGTGGGATCTCTACCTTGTCGTGCTGAGGGGGGCTCAATAAACGTGGTTAGGTCACCCACGGCGAAGCTAAGCAAGAACCCGGGAGTGCAGTGCAGGACGGAGGCCTGCGCAGTATGCGTCCAAAGATGCGGATGCGAGGGACAGTTCTTCTGTCCCTCGCAGTCGAGCGCGGTTGCGGGAGGAGAGGCGTGTCGGTGCTGCGTTGCCGCGCGCCCTATCTCCTGCGACCAAATGGGGGCGCACCATCGTTGCATCGCGGTGGGGCCGCAGAGGAAGAGGAGATGCGGTGTTGCGTTGCCGTCCTCCCTATCCTCTGCGGCCGCTGGGTGTTTTGGCGGCGCAGTACAATACCTTCATCCGCCGCCAAGGGGGTTTCCTTCGAGGCCCGTCTGACCATATGGCGGGCCAATACCCGTATAACAGAGAGAACCTTTAAAAACTTCAGAAGTTAGCAACATTTGCCGTTGTGTAAAAACATCCAGTAATCAAATTTGACTCCATACTATACAAAAGGAAAACATAGGAGTACAACCAAGCCAAAGCCTGTCATTACTTTCTTATAAAAACAAATTTAATAATCGATCAAGTTTTGGAGAAGGAATCATGGAACCACACAACAATGAATGTTTGTACTTGTAATATGTGTTTTCGCAAGCAATAGATTTCACAAATACGTATGTATATTTCAATTCTCTCGCCCCGTGTTTTCTCAAAACTGCTGCTAAGTCTCACGATTACCCTAAAGGAACAGGAGCAAAAAATACAACACATTTATGACGGGTATCAATGGAGTTAGCTGTCACCTGCAAATACAGGAGGGTCAGAGGCGTGTAATCATGAGATTGGTTTATAACCCTGTTGCGAAAGCTTGGGACAGTTATGGAGGAATGAACCTTTGTGGTTAGTCCGTAAAACGATGTGTCGGTTTCCAGAAATGGTCGGTTCGTGGAAATCGGGACTATTTTGTAGAACGAAACAAAGCCAGTTGATTAGAATAAAAATAAAAACCAGATAACGTACTTGGAATTGCAAAACATGTGAATAACCCCGTATGAAGCAAATAATATAATGTATTTAAATATTTGTTTAACCTTGGTTTTCTTCGTTTTTTGATCGCGATTTAAATTGGCAGTGTCCCATGTATGAAAAATCCAATAGAAAAACGATTAACCGCAAGAGAGATCAAAGTATAAATTAGTTTTCTTTTGCTGTTTTGTTTAATTTGAGATGTTTTATTACTTTCTAAGCAAGTAGAAAAGTTGATTTTTAGCCTTTTGTAATTAATTACGGTAGTAAATTTATTTTATAGCGATAAATAACTGAAGTTTAATTAAATTTGTAGATGTTGTCAAAACTATTGTAAACCATTCAAAATGAATTGTACAAAGGCATACATTTCTTTTGTTTTGAAGATGTTACTTTTCATCGGGGATATACACCGTGCAATTCAATGACATTTTGTAAGTAAATTTTTACTTACCGGAAATATTAAAACGTTACAGAACTGCAATATCTGGTATCGGTGCTACGAACAACAGTCAGAGAGCCAATTAGTCTTAGTGACTGAGTAGAAACTCATTAATATGCATTAATGTGTTGTAAGTGCTTGTAAAGAGAACCTATTTTTAGTTTGCGCTATTTTATCTGACAATGATATCCGGGATTTTTTATTTTTTATAGGATTCATAGTTAATGTAGTCGCTTACAGCATTGCTTCGTAATTATTGTCTAGGTATTAAATTGATATTACAAGTAAATGGTAATGTTTCTCTTTCGCTGTTCAAGTCAATATTTTAGTAATTTTAATCGTGTTTTGGAGGAGAGAAGAGAATATTGTTTAACATTACATTTTATTTATTATGCGATAATATTTAAATATGTGGTTGAAAAACTAAAATAGTTTAAAGAAATACATACTGGTAGCGCCATCTATTTTTTCCATTGATAGTTAATTATGTCAACACATAGCTAATAAATTCCTTTGCAAACCACAGTGTCAAAACGAGCGATCTTTTATCCTTTTCCGTCCCAAAGCACGCCTTGCTCTAATTGGTCGCGGAATTCGATGACGCTGCGATGGAGTCGGAGATCAATCGTCACGCTGATCGGTCGCGTGCTTACGCAGCCCCGCGCCGCGCCGAACGTGTGCAATACCACAATATTTACCGCTTTTATACTATAAAAAAGAACTGAACCGCCCGCGGGTGTAGTGGAGTGCTCTGTGCAGCTTCGGGCTGGATCCAAGTGGAGTGATCAGCTTGTGGCCCGACTCTGGAAGACGCCGGCGGCCACCATTTTGTAAAGAAGAAGACTGACTTGCAAGGTAAGGCGTGCCTCATATATCCTATAGTCATAAGATCGCCCGTTCACTCACTCTTCTAAGCAATTTACCAGCCATTCTTGATACAGTCCACAATATTAATATATCGCCATATCACGAAATCGCCTAGTACATATTTCGGTGCAACGACGAACCTTTTTTTAATCCGTACGAGTCGGATTCATTTGCGTTTATACGTAACCTCTCGTTTATCTCGCGTAGGTATCTTCTAGAAGTATCTACCTAGGTAGTTATAGCACCTAGCTATACTCCTAGTCCATTTACATACCCATTACGTGGTTACTTCCGCACGCTTCCGTAGGTAATATACTTTTATGTAGCTACCTACTAATCTGATATATCTACCCAATTATTATTACTGGAACTATCATAGTTGTCTTGTAAATTCCATATTTCAAGCACCTTTTAATTCCACCGCCTTAAAGTTGTTGCCTACTTACTAATAACTACCGCATAAACACCTACTTAGGTAAAATAATAGGTACTTTAGGTATTCTTATTTTGATTCGGTCTCATTAGCTTATACCTACGTAATCATGGCGCAACAAAAGAAGCCATGCATGTCGGAAGAAAAAGAACTGACAATCTTGGAAGCTAAACATTTACGAGCGCTCAAAACCTGCCGCTACTTCCGATATTAATAGAGAATCATTTCTTAGTAATTGTATAACAGTAGATAGTATTCGAACATATTTTCATAAGTTGTTAGACGATTATAACGCAAGATTGGTTTCTATTAATCCTGATGAACAGTCGAATTATCAGGCGTACACCTCATTCGAAGATTTTTATTGTATCATCAAGTGCATACAATCACAATTGGAGGGTTAATGTTCCGCACAGCCCGTTTCTGCCGGACCGGCAGTTCGAGCGCCGAGATTACCGCCAATTGAGCTTATGTCATTTGATGACGATATACGAAATTGGCCGTTATTCTATGCGAGTTTTAAGTCTACAGCGCACGATAATGGTTCTCTGACAGATGCTGACAGGTTGTACTATTTAATAAGTAAGCTGTCACCGAAGGCCCAGTCCGTATTTGCAGGTGTCACACCCAGTGCTGAGAACTATCAAGTCATATTCCAGTCACTACTTGATAGGTATCAAGATACTCGTGTTCTAGCGTCTACTTACTTTGATAAAGCTTTAAGTCTTAAATTGTCCGGTGCCGCGTCTGTTTCGAATTTCCAGCTGTTTATAGACAACTTTGTTACCGCAGTTAGTTCCCTTAAAAACTTAAAATTAAAAGATCTTTCCGACTTTATGTTTCTTCAACTCGCTTTAAAAAAGTTTCACACTGAAACAATTCGTGCTTTCGAAATGACTGAACGTAATCATAAAATACCTACACTAGTTAGTTTTATTTCTTTCATCAAAGATCAGTGTCGAATATTTCATAATACGCAGTCTAGTTCTATTGAGACGGTATTTGGGTATGTGATTATGGGTACCGTACCTACGTTACATACTTCTCATTATATTACGTCTTGTTGTTGTTCTGTTCTTCAAGAAAATAATATTGATTCTCTTCTCAAGCGATCTTGGGAGCTCGAAGAGATTACCGCACCGCCCTCGAAGAGCCGTAAGGATCTCGAGTGTGAAGAACATTGCCGCGCTACCACTGTTCGTGACGACAGTGACAGATACGTAGTGGCGTTGCCATTCTATGGTGACCCTTATTCGTTAGGCGACTCGTACGCTGCTGTGCTTAGACGTTTTCATTGTTTAGAACGTAAACTTGATGTATCACTTAAGTAACGCGGCACCTATAATGACGTCATTCGTGACTACCTAAATAAAGGTTTTTCGAATGTAGTTGAAAACAACGAGGGCAATTCTCTTCCCTCATATTATATCCCGCATCACGGCGTAGTTTGCGAAGATAAGACCTCTACTAAACTTCGTGTGGTTTTAGATGCTAGTTGTAGGACTACATCGGGTCAGTCGATTAATGACATTTTGCATGCCAGCCCTAATCTACAGACTAACAGTCCTTACTACAACATGCGTAGGGCGAGTGCATAGATCGGAGATTCAGCAACCTCAACAATCACGGGATGAGAAACAGACTTCCGTTCGGGTACATCCTCGTTCTTTGCACTGTGGTCAAAGGGTTGCATGGGTCACTCTGACGAATAATGGGAAATCCAAGAAGGTCCACGATGCCACAATGGATGATCGTGGTCTAAGTTACTCCGCGCCATCGTTTATATCTGTAGGTTTCTTAGGCACCTACCTAATGGGACTTTTGTTTCAAGTACTGACCTTGAATTTGCAGAATATAAGTTACTACGAGCTGTACAGGCTGTTCATTTTAGTAACGACATAAAAAATTTGAAAAATAATGTACCTTGTTCTCTCGCTATTCTTAGGCTCAAGCCGTTTCTCGTTGAGCACGGCGTCATACGCGTTGGTGGTCGTCTGTCAAATTCGGATGCACCTTATAACTACAAGCATCCTTGCATTCTACCGCGTCATGATCATGTTGTCGACCTTCTTGTTGATTTTTATCACAAGAAGCATCTCCATGCTGGTCCAGAGTTGCTTATGTCGTTACTTACGTATAAATATTGGGTTTTAGCTGCTCGACGAATAATTCGTCACAGAATACATAAATGTAACGTCTGTTTCAAATTTCGTCCGCGTCCGATTTTCCCTCCCATGGCAGATCTTCCTAGTCAGCGCGTCAATCAGGTTGATAAAGCGTTTACACATACCGGTTGTGATTACGCAGGACCACTGCAGTATATGCCAGTACGTGGTCGAGGTGTTAAAAGCCTTAAAGTTTGGCTATGTATTTTTAGATGCTAACGACGCGCGCTACGCACATTGAAGTTGCGACGGATTTAAGCACGGTGTCATTCCTGGCAGCCCTTAAACGATTTCTTTCACGACGCGGCCCTATACAGTGTTTGTACACGGATAATGGCACTTGTTTCGTGGGCGCAAGCTCTTATTTACGCGACCTTTATAAGTTTCTCAGGGAAGAATATCGTACTCGTCTTCAGGAAGAACTTTCCATAAATCATATTGACTGGATGTTTATTAAGCCAGCATCACCACATTTCGGTGGATGTTGGGAAAGCATGGTCAAAGTAATTAAAACGCATCTCTTTAAAGTTATAGGTCAACAGATCCTCTCTTACGAAGAGCTTTTAACTGTCCTTGCACAAGTCGAGGCGCTGATCAACTCGCGTCCGCTCACGGCATTGAGTAGTGACCCTGCAGAACCATCTGCGTTAAGCCCTGCACATTTTCTGAACACAGTGCCATTATCGTCGTTTCTGGCTCCTGAAGCAGACTCTTCAAGCTTGCTCCAGAGACATACTCTGCTGGATAAACTCGTGCAGTCGTTCTGGCGGCGCTGGCGTGCGGAATATCTCCACCAGCTTCGAGCTAGATCTAAATGGAATAGTCCTGCATCCCCTATACAGGAGGGTACGTTGGTCGTCATAGTACATGATAATGCTCCACCGCTTTCATGGCCGTTAGCCATCGTGGAGAAACTGCATACTTCCAAAGACGGTACAACCCGCGTTGTTACCGTGAAAACCGCGAAGGGGAGCTACGTGCGCCCTGTTTTACGTCTCTGTCCGCTTCCAACTCAATGAGATCTAGCCTGAAGTTAGCTCTACCTCTTAGTTTAAGTATTTAGTTTGTAGTTTTCGTTATAATGACGACCAGTTGGCACAGCGGGAATGTAAGCGACTGCTACGCCGATGGTCGCGGGTTCGATTCCCGCACAAGTCAAACATTTGTGTGCATGAACATGAATGTTTATCTTGGTCTGGGTGTTTCTATGTATAATATGTATGTATTTACAAAAAAAAAAGTATATATGTATGTTTATCCATTATCTAGTGTCCATAACACAAGCTCTGCTTAGCTTGGGACTAGATGGTGATGTGTGTATGTGGTAGAATATTATTATTATTTATTATTATAATTGTTTCGCTAAAGTTAATTTAGATTAATTTTAATATCATATCGCTGTCTTAGACTATTGATGGGTTATGCGGTAGTACATCCAACATAGCTAAGTTTAATTTCTTTTTTTAAAGGCAACCCTTTAGGGCTAGGGATATGGTAGCGCCATCTATTTTTTCCATTGATAATTAATTATGTCAAGAATCAGATAACGAGTAGTATTATACTACTATTATTATAATGATTTCAAAGATCTTAAATCTTTTAAAAAACTTAAAACATCAAAAGGAAAACAAAAGGGCCCTTTTATTTCGATAACATAAAAGATTTTACCTGAAGAAAAAATATTACAATAGTTTAAGAGTAATTCCAGAGCTGTGTATTTACCAACAGGGTATTATTGGCAATTTCATCTGGCTTATTACAATATCATTTGTGTGGAGAGCCTTGGGAAAGGTCTATGCCTAGCAGTTGACGTCTCTAGGCTAAAATTATGATTATACTACACTATTCGTACTGCAATTAATGCGATTTAGACCCGTCAAATATCAGTACGTTTACTGACTGCTTTGAAAGCATCAACGAAATATAAAATAAAAACATTTTTGTGTTAAACGGTTTTATGACAATAAAAAAATATGTACTAAAAGCTAAAAAATAATTCGGTAAGTCCTAGCTACCAGATCGCACCAATCTTCTCATCAATCTTAAAACTCTCGATCCACGCAGTCTTGGTTGGAAGCGAACGTTTCGGACGACATCAGAGCTGAAGACTCAGTCAGTTTTAGAGAGTATGGCTTGCTCTAAACGCCATGATAATTTGGAGTCCCTATAACAATCCATACGATTGGCAGTGAAGAATTTACCCATGGAAAGAGTGCGTGCTTCTATTGTTAACTGGTCTCAATGTTTAAAGGACTGTATTGCAGCCAATGGCCACAAAAAGCCACTTCGAATAAGCTTTTTATATTTTAAACTGTTTTATATTTATGTATTAAACTAACACACTGTAAAAGTAATAAATGTTATTTGCAATAAAAAATATTTTTTCTCGACTTTAGACTAGCTATAATGTTTACCATCATCTCATGAGCGTAAATAGCGTAGCCCCACCAACCAATTTCAGGTGGAGGATACACTCTTGTGTATCACCTGCGGTCGTGATACAAGTGTCTGTGAGCTGTTACGTAAAGTTCATTGCGTCAAGTACTTGGGCATCGTGATGGATGACAAATTGAACTTTGCTGAGCATATCTCTGCATCGGCCGCTAGGGTTCGAAAAGTCATTTACACTATGAAAAATCTAAGAGAAGTCGCCCCAGGCCCCCTTTAAGAACTGTTTATCAATCGTTATGTCAATCTGTATTGACATTTTGCATTTTGGCTTGGGGTGGCACTGCTTCTGTACATTTACTTACTTTTGAGAGAGCACAACGTGCCGTTTTAAAAACGATGTTGACACAATCTATCCGCTTCCCAACATCTCTTGTTTTTGAAGAGGCGGAAGTTTTAAGTGTGAGAAGATTGTTCATATTCAAAATTGCGCTAATGGCCCATAGGGAAGCAATTAGTCACCCAGACTTTGATACACTGATCAAAAAAAGAACTTTTAAACTGCCTATGTTTAAAGTAAGTGTAACGGATGCCAGGAATCGAACCTTAGCTGGTCCGCCACAGTGCGCTGGTGGTGTGTGACTGGCGAATGTTCCTACGACGATGCCCTTCTATCGGTGTGTGTTCTTCTGTATGTGTGGACTGTATGGCTTCTATCTATTCGGGGCTTCAAAAATAAAACATCTTCATACGTTGGGAGCGATGCTGTTCAGGTGTTCGGTGCTTGGTGGTTACATATGGTTACTTGGTCACAAGATGGTGGTTGGGACGCCAACGAATTGGCCGAAAACATGGTCGCTTAGGTACTTCGAAACTTTACCTTAACGACGACCACCGCACCGAACATGTGCAGTTGTGCACAGCGAATCTTTATTTTCAAACAGGTACATACATGTAATTATCTTAGGTACTATGATACATGCATATATATTCTATACATAGCTAGATAGGTCTCAAAAAGTTCTATCTATTGGTATACAAAACCTAAACCTAACTGCTTGTGTCACTAAGCTATTCTAGAAAAACTGTTTAAAAATGTCGTCACACAAGGGCCCGCCCACTATATTTTCTATTAAAAAACTATTAAATACTATAGTTATATATGTAATTTTGGTAGGCCGTTGTGTGCAACTATATGGGGCATCTATTAAAATAAACAACATGAAAATATCTTTATTCAATTCTAAGTTGTTACAGGAAAACCTACGATGCATAAGTAAAAGTACAGATTTTCTTAAGTAAACACTATCGTACATAAAGAAAGTTTATGATAAACATGCAAATGTTTGTTATTATGTTTATTTTAACTATATAAGGTAATAACTAGCAATAAGAAAGTATCTAGACATGATTTCAAGCCTATACGAAGCTAAAAAACACTTATAAAACTATAAAACGACTATGTACCTAAATAAAACAGCTGTTTATCAACTATTAGTTTTTATCTATTACAACCGATAACACTATTTATGATCGATATCTAGGTCCCTACAGTTAGCACAAGTTTAAAACTAATATTCAAGCACTGTGTAACACTTCGTATTGACGATTTGCCTATTTTCACTACTCTGGCGTTATTTTGTCACTTTGACGCATCCGGGAACCGAACCAGGTGTACCGCACGATTGGATAACACTGATTTTATACGATTTTCACTCGCGGTTTCGAATACACAATTCACTGTCATAGGATTTTAATGTCTGTCGTTCGCGACATTATCTAAAAACATTTGTTTACAATAAGTTAAATAGGTTCATAGATACTCGAAAATTAACGACCAAACAGCTAAAAGATAAAATGATGGGTCCGAAATCACACATTCATTCACACACACCCATACACTCACACACACACACACACACACACACACACACACACACACACACACACACACACACACACACACACACACACACACACACACACACAAACACACACAAAACACACACACACACAGGCATACATACCACTTACACATTTATACATTACTAGAGGACGCCAGCAGCTACGCCTGCATTTTTTTTTAAATTTACCCGTTTTGGCCGATCCCGTGAGAATTTCGGGCAATCCCTTCTTAGTGCACCCCTACGGTCCCCAAGGAACATACATGCCAAATTATGGCTTCTGCATGCACTGATTTGTTATTTTCTTTTATTTGTTACAGTAATTAATTACAATTTGTTTTCGTTTTATTAATTAAGGCAACTTGATCATGGGCGCTGGAAGTAACAGGGCTTATAATACAGGATTTTTCCTAGTTTAAACCCTGTTGCACTAATTTTAAACCTTAGCCAATTATATAAAATGACTTTCGCACAAAAAATTGTAACTAGGTTAAGTTTTTATACAATAAATTATTATTATTATTAAATTAAACGTTTATTCAAAGTTAGGTAATAAGTTTTCGGTTAAACAGCTATTTGCCTGGCAACGAAAATGGCAAGCCACAAACTTTGACAAAGATAGACTTGTAGAGTTTCTGAACTTAGGACTTGTAAAGTTAGGGCGTGCTGAGTCAGATGCTAGGATCTGATTACTTATTGATAGTGTGAGCCATATGGTCTGGTCTTGGCAAAATTTTACGTGAACATGTTTTGGTTGGGATATTAAATTTCAAAACACTCCTAATGTTAGATTATACGTATACATAAGTTATTCGAGGACTATAATTATAATACACTTGTAAGAAGACGCTGCGTCTGAAAATACTCCAGCAATAAACGCCTACTCAGATCATTTAACTGTTGACAAGCGCAAGACAATGTTTTTCTGAAGGCATTTGTCACTGCAAACAAAAGAATTGCAGATATTAATAGATGATAGACGAGGTTTCATATTGCTGGCGACCGATCACTGAGTTTATCACTGATAAATATCGTAAAATATTTACCCGATCATTGTAACAAGCGGGTGCGCGTGTATTGTTGTACAGTTCCAGAGCGAGTAATATGAGTAATCTGTTGTCACTCTCGAACACTTATTGATAGCCCAGCGACAAAACTATACGCTCGCTGCTTACCAACTCCTTTTCAGTCACTCGCTTTACTCAGCCCTCGCTAATCGCTAGCAGTGGAACAGCTTGCGAAGTGCGCATATCCCACGCCTCAGTACAACGAAATTTTCATTATAATTAAAGGGCTATGTATGAATAATTGTTGTTATTACCAATTATAATGGTTCGTAAAGACAACAGATATCACAAATTACAATCATTAACTTGTTCGAGGAATTTTGTTGTTTTGTGTGACGATTGTTCTATGTATCTGACTTATGTTTACGATAATATTTATTTTAATTGAATTATACTACGAAAATTAAGAGCTGGCCGCTCATAAAAAGTAAATAAGTATTAGTACCACTTGATAAAATAGTATGTCCAAACAATAGCGTTATTCTAGTAGCATCCAAGTCTTTCGCCTAGAAGCCCGGAGAACGCTTACTAGTCTAACCAGCAGGTCGATTCAGAATGTCACGTTAACTCAGTTTTCGTACGTTTGGGTTTCAGATCGTACGATTACTTTAGTTTGTTATTCAGAACAACCGTTTCGAATGTTAAAATCACGTCAAAGATATCGAATCTAATGTGACGTCATAACGCCCGATAACTAGTATCTTGTCAGGTTGATACTTGATACTTGATTGCACGGGCTGTTTCCGCAACTCCACGTCTTGGCGCGTATTTTGCGTGCGAGTGGGAATGGTGTCTTCATTCGAGCCACCCCAGCTCTTCGAGGAAGGCCAGCAGACTCTTGATGTGGCCCACTGCCTCCCTCAGGGTGCTGTATCTCGTCAGGTACTGCTGCCTGTACTGTGCGACCTCAGGGCAGTCGAGGAGCAGGTGGGCTGCCGTCTCGTCTGCTGCCATACAGGCCCTGCACAGCGGGCTGTCGGTGATACCTATAGTAAATAGGTGTTTATTAAAGAATCCGTGTCCTGTGTAGGCGGCCGTGACTGTCTGCAGTTGTTGTTTGGACAGCCGGAGGATTTGTTTGGCTATCTTACCGTCTACTGCGGGAAGAGCCTCCTTGGCCTGCCTACATGTTTCAATACCAATCCAGGACTGGTTGTGTTGGGTCCTGGTCCTATTTCTTACCAGGTTGCGATAAAAACCAGAAGGGAGGGGAATGATGGGCTCGGGTCCCACCACCTCTAAAGTGGCCCCTCTTCTGGCAAGTACGTCGGCTGCGTCATTCCCTCTTGAGCCACTGTGGCCCTTGATCCATTGCAGTGTTAATTTGTTTTGTTTACCTACCTCTGTTAGTTTCTGGTGGCATTCAAGCGTGAGTGCCGAGGTGATAGTATGGCTTTTGAGGGCTGAGAGGACCGCCTTACTATCTGAGAGGATCCTAATGGATCGTTCCCTTACCTCACGTGCCATGATTGCTGTGGCAGCTAGGATTATGCCAAAACATTCGGCCTGGTAGACCGTGTTGTAGGCTCCCAGTGGTGCTGCGATGTTGATGTTTAGGTCCTCGGAGAATACTCCTGAACCCGTACCTGTATCCGTCTTAGACCCATCTGTGAAGATCGTGAGCTCGTTGTGATTAACCTCTCCTTCGTGTAGATCCTCGTACAGTTGGATTTTGTACTTCTTGTCGAACACAAATTGTTTCGGTATTTGGTCGCCAATGGCTTGTGTGAGAGGAACTTCTTTAAAGAGTGTATTTAAATTGCTAGTGTGCGGTGTGTTGGTGTCGGACCGCCGTCATCGTTGCTTCCTGTTGTATAAACAGGTGCAATGGAGGCAGGTCCAGCAACACTTCGAGTGCCGCTGTAGGTGTAGTTTTCATGCAGCCCGTTGCCGCTAGGCATGCAAATCTTTGAAGCTTTTGAAGCTTGTTGGCGGCCGTTGTTAGGTTGGTCCGAAGCCACCACACTACTGCGCCGTAGCTTATCATCGGACGTATTATTGTCTTATAAAGCCATAAGACAATTTTGGGGGATATGCCCCAGCGTTTGCCTATCATCTTCTTACACAGCCAGAAGACAATGCTGGCTTTGTTGAGCTTATTTTCCATGTGGCTGTTCCATGTCAATTTGCTGTCGAGAGTGACACCTAGGTACTTGACCTCGGTAGACAGCTTAAGCTCTGTATTAAATAACCTGGGCAGTCGGTAAGTGCCCAGCGCGCGTTTGTGTGTGAACATAACTAGTTCGGTCTTGGTCGGGTTTACAGATAATTCATACTCATTACACCACCACTCTACTATGCGTAGGGCTTGTTGGGTTAGGTCGTACACTGTACTGGTTACCTTACCTGAGGTGAGTATGGTTAGATCATCTGCATAACCTATTGTGTAGAAGTCTCTCGCGTTGAGTTTGTCTATGAGTTCATTGATGACTAAGTTCCACAATAGCGGGGAAAGTACACCTCCCTGCGGGCACCCTTTAGTTATCAAGGCTGTCTGAGTGTCGCCGTGCAGGCGCACTACCCTTTTGCTGAGCATGTTTTGTATCCACTGTATGAGCATCTGATCCACACCATGCCTGGCTAGGGCGTTGCTTATGCTGGAAAAGTTTGTCTTGTCGAAGGCTCCTTTTATGTCAATGAAGGTGCCCAGACAGATGCATTTTTGTTGTATAGCAGCTTCTATCTGGTTCACGACCTGATGTAAGGCCGATTCCGTCGATTTTCCTGAGCTGTATGCATGTTGATTGGCATGTAGGGGTAAGTGTTTAAGTGCCCCACTTCTTAGTTCCCTCTCGCAGAGCCTTTCCAAGGCTTTAAGCATGAAGGAGGTCAGGCTTATTGGTCTGAAGGACTTTGCACTGGTATAGTCTGTTTTGCCTGGTTTTGGTATGAAAATTAGTTTGACTTCCCTCCATCTCTTCGGTACATATCTGAGGGCCAGGCTAGCCCTCATGATTGCCAGAAGTCTTTTGCGGACAGGTTCATCCCCCCATTGTAATAACCCTGGGAAGATGCCGTCCAGTCTGGCTGCTTTGAAGGGATGGAAGCTGTCGATGGCCCATCGGAGTTTTTCCTCTGTGACCACGGTATTTGCATGTCTCCACTCATGTTCGGTCGCCACTGTTTGTGTATCGTGCCACGTTATTACCGGGGTGAGGACGCAGCCTGGGAAGTGTGTTTCGAGTAGGACGCGTCTTGTCTCCTCCTCCGATGTGGTGTATGTGTTATCCGGTTTACGGAGAGTACTTGGTTGCTGAGCCAGTAATTTCCTTACCCGGTTTGCTGTTTGGCAAGATTCAATGCTCCCACAGAATTTCCTCCATCCCATGTTGCGTCTGAATCTGAGGCACTTCTTGTAGCTTGATTTGGCCGCTTTATAAGCGTCCCAATCTTCGTCGGCGCTTGTGTTCATTGCCCTGTTTAAAGCCCTTCTTACCTTCTTGCGCTTGCGTTCAAGCTCAGCGCCCCACCAGGGTTGTTTGCCTGGGGTTGATGGTATAGTGGTTTCAGGGCAGGCTGCGTGGTAGCTGTCTAACATCGACTGCGTCAGTGTACATACCTGCTCGTCGATCTGTTCATTGTTACCCAGTACTGTCGGCGTAGCAGTCAGGGTAAGTTTCTCTGTAAGTAAGTGGACATACTTTACTTTGTCAGTGTTGTGTGGTTTCCTACGCGGCTGTGTGGGTTGTATAACGACTTCCATGGAGAAGCTGATCCATCTGTGGTCTGAGCACGATGCCTCTTTCGAGACGTGCCATCCCTTGATGCGTTCAGCCGCTCCTTCTGTTGCGAGAGTTAAGTCGATAATTGTCTGACTACGTCTTGTGACGAAGGTGGGCTCCGTACCTGTGTTTAATAAGGTAAGATTGGTGGTGAATAGGTATTCAACCAGTGATTTACCTCTGTTGTTATTGCAGTTCATGCCCCACATTTGGTGGTGGGCATTGGAGTCCGTTCCTATTACGACCTCCGTATTGGTTCTCTCGCACTGGTTAACCAGACGCGTGAGGTCGAACGGAGGTGGGTCTTCGGCCTCGGGCATGTAGACCGATGCGAAAACAACCGCTATACTCCTAGGCTGCTGTGTTATTTCAATTTGTATCGCTGTGATGTCTCTGGAACAGAACTCCGTTAGAACTTGGGCTCTGATGTTTTTAGTAGTTAGTATACAGGTTCTTGGATGTGTGTGGTCAGTTGAAGAATAAATCTTACCTCCCAGGCTGGAGAGGCCTCTAATGAGGCCACCCCTTATCCAAGGTTCCTGGATGAGCACGATGGCTGAATGTTGGACCTCCATCCATTTGCGCAGTTGCGCAGTAGCTGTTTGGCTGTGGTGGAGGTTGGTTTGAAGGCCTCCGCCTAGTAACGTCAACTACGTTACTAGGCGGAGGGTTCATCTTTGGATGATGTCCCCTTCTCCCCAAACGTCAGCTGCGTCAGGCCGGCCAGGATGTCGCCAGCCTCCACCCCGTCGTCCCGCCGCACCGGACTCAGGAGCAGACACTCATCTTCCGAGTTACCCTCGGCTGATGGGCCAGCCCCCGAGCCAGACGCGGCCGGCTCTGACGGGCCGGATTCTGCGTCGCACCTTGGCTTGGTGTTAGAGTCCTGCTTGACTCGTATGGAGTTGTCGTCGCATCCCGTAGGATGGTCGACAAACTTACCTGAGGGGTCCCGGAACCTGACGTAGACGGCACCCACCCCCAACGCGAGGCGGCGCTCGTTCTTCAACAGGATCGGGACCTGTTCCTCTGGGACGCCCACCACCAGGAACCACCCACCTGACTGCCTTTCGGAGTGCAGCATCGACCATTTGTCAACCTCCAACCAGGGGTTCTGGAACTCCAGAGCGCGACCCACGTCGCGCACGTCGTCCCAGACCCCCTGTTCGTCGGGCACGACAATGCCGCACCGCACTCCCTTCGGGGTCTCTTTCTGGCCCCTGACGTCCAGTTCGAAGCCCGGTGGTGGGACCAGGAGAGAGACTGCCTCCGTCAGCCAGGTGCGCGTTGCCTCGTCGGCGCACCAAAGTTTGAGGACCCCGTCCGCATGCACGGGTTTCCCGGTGAACGCTGGAGCGGGGCGTTTGGGGGTTTTGGTCGACCAGGCGTCACTCAGGATCTTCCTCTGGAGCTCCCGGAGTACCTGGTCCACCAACTCCTTCGGCAAGTTCCCTGTGCGTTTGCATGTTACTGCAACACCCAGGGACGCCTTGGAGGCCTGTGCGTAGGACTTACCTACTGTCGTCCTGGAGGATTCGAGGCGGGGCTTCTTGTGGTCTCCCCGAGGCGAACTGGTCTCGTTGAGAGCACGTTTGGCCTCACCTCTGTCCTTGTTTCCGGCAGTTTTACCTGCTGTGTTGCTCGGTGGTGCAGCGGCTGGTTGCCGTCCAGGGTGGCCAGCTCGCCGCTTGGCGGCAGCCGGCTTCCTTGTACTGCCTCCGGCCTTCTTGCACCCCTCACTGCTGAGTGTGGGCTGCGCACTGGTCACATTGCTGGGACCTGCGACAGCAGCCTGCTCAGCTGCTTTTGTAGAGGCAGCACCGGCAGCAGCAGCGGTTTGTGCAGCCTTCTGCTTGGACGCCCTGCGCTGTCTCTTGTTTAGGTTTTTCCTCTTCTTCGACGGGCCGACAGTGGCGGGGCCACTAGTGGGCGGGCGCTGAACAGGACTGGTGGTCTTGCCCTTACCCTTGCCCTTCTTGTGGCCAACCAATTGCCAGCCCGCGAAGGAGGAGTCGTCTTCCCGCTTGATCTCGAACGGGCTGACGATTGTAAGGACGGGACCAGTACTAGTGCTAGCCAGCGCTGAAGTCCCGTCCTTGGGGGATGATATAACCTCTGCAGCCGAGGCCACAGCGTCAACCATCTGTTTTGGTTTTGCGGCGGGAACAGCTTTCGCTGCCACCGTCGCATTTGGGGTAGTGAAAGGGATAACGGTATCCATAAATGTTTTTACAAGACTTCATCCCTCTGGCTTCCCACCCTCCATGGAGCCCGCAACAGGGAACGTCATACCGGACGTTAGGATTACCAGAGGGATATAGGAACGCGGGGCTGGCTTACAGCACGACATCGGGCGCCCGCTTGGGTTAACGGCCTGAGCCGAGTTACCAACTCTAGCCGTCCACCCTCGCTTGCGCCCTCAGTATAGCCTTCACCAACCACGTCAACAGCCGAAATAAATTCCGACTGTTGATGTGGACCCTACGTCCCTAGCCCGTGGCCCTCTGACGGGACACGATGGCCATTTCCCCCGCAGCGGCTGTCAGCGGGGGCTACCGTTTAGCGTGAAATCGGGACCAAAGAGGGCGTGTTGCCTCACGGTCACATTACCGCCAGCGCCGCTTGGCTCAACCCTCCAGGACTCCGTCATCCCCGCGTACGATGCTCGACTGCGCAGGTCCTAGCGCAGGTGGTCAACTTCTCTTACCCGTGACTGTTTACTACGGGCCCAAGCCCACCTGGCCACGAGGGGGCGTGGTGAAGAGATGTGTAAGTGAATGTGTGTGTGTGTGCGCGCATGTGTGTACGTGTGTGTGTATGCGTGTGTAAAGTGCCTGTTATTTGTGTTTCGGCTGGAGGTTTTGGTTGCATCCATTTCTGAAGGAACTGGACCAAGAACGGGCGGCAACCTCGAGAAGGATAGTCCACCAACCTTGCCTTAGGGATCTACACGACCTGCGCTACCCCTGAGACCATTCGCCACTCCCTGCACCGGACTCAGGTGCAGGGAGTAGAAGTCAGTGCAGTTCAGTGGAAATGGAAACGAATTGAACTGCACGGGCTTCCGCCCATCTTGTCAGGTTAGCAGGTTGACAGCAAAATCCGATAATTGTTGTGGAAACATAATCGAGAGTTACATAGCATCAGATTGTTATTCAAACTATTTTTTTTTACCTATAATTTTAATTATAAATGAATTGAATGAAAATCAAATAGGTAGTAGGTACTTAATTTCCCGCCATTTCAGAATGAGTGGTATCGTGGTATATAGAAGATATTATCCTTTTTCGGTATCAACCCCAATATTTATTGGGTAATATCGCTCACCCAGGACTTAGTCTAACTTTGATATCGGACACTAAAAATTATTGAAGTGGGGGCAGTAAATGTACTAGCATACCTGCAGAAATAAAGGTAAGCTCAAATACCTATAGGTACTTTTAATTATTTGGGCCTATTTCACCAACCATAAGTACCTACTGTCGAGTAGGCTACTCGCCATGTAATGTAAAGGCACCAAAGAAATTTGAAAGGCACCCGTAGCTTCATGTGTTTATTTCACGACATTCGCGTTCCAGTAGCACTACTTACTTACTTTCCAAGACATCTGCCAATTACCAAATTTATATAAGTGTGTCTTACTAAGTTTACTTCTAGTTGAGAAAGTTGTCCGTTGTCATTTTGATAGATGGACTGTCATTTTGTGTAGCTACGTCAAATAACATAAACATAATACGATTACTCTATATAATTTATCAATAAAAATGTATTTATTTGATTTACCTTACCTTGAATTCGTGAAAGTATTACATTCCGTGTTGATTATTAGGTATTATTTTACTGACCTAGGTGAAACATTCTTTATCTGCCAGATTTCGTGTACCTATCGAAATATGCAGTAAACCAAGAGCTTAACTTTATAAAACATAAAATAAGCCCTAAATCGCAAAGATGAGTGGTATTTTTTTTCATATTCAAGTGATTTTACTAATACAACCTATCAAATCTACTGAACTTCTAAACAAGAGGTCACACCGATTCGGAAGTACTTACCTAAAAAAAATATCAATTTTAGATACCTATCAAGCAGTTTCCACAGTAACAAGTATAATACTTACGCTTAGGTATCTCGCTAAGTACTGCATCCCACTTAAGAAGTGCAGCTGATTTTTGTGGTGACAGTCCACCAATGGCATGCTGTATTGTTATGAAAGTTACTGCGGCTATTGCTCAACTACACTTAGTTATAATTCCCCGACGTCTGAAGTAGCTGCACTACAAGATTGCTTTTATGAAATGTCATAGGAGCTCTAGATTGTACCCATGTTACAGTATAGTCGCCTGGTGCGTGGTATTTCTTAACATTATCATGACAAGGACACAAGATGTTAATTTACTTATATGTATACCTGCTTAGTAAAATATTAAAATGAAAGTAATACTTATTATTTCAGGTGATTCAGGTGAAGTTATAGAAACAGAAAGGAAAATTTATTGATTAATGTTCAAGTGGCTTAGCATTAGCCTATTAAAATGCTTGCATATTGTAGCAAAATCGCCAGGATCTGTCCATGATTAGATAATATTCAATAATTCATTTATTAAACAATGACTTGGAACTGGTCAACTTAGAGATGACTTACTTCTTGGTGATAGCGGATATGAGTAAAGCAATATCTTTTGACATCCTTTCTGAACCCATCATCCCTCACAGAAAACTTAATGAGACATAACAGGAATAGGGAATATAGTTGAAAGATGATTTGCTGTGTGCAAGAATAGATTACCTGTACTTAGACAATAGGTGACATTAAAATTAGCTTTTCCTAAATTACATTGCAATCAATGACAATGACAAACAAAATTAACATTTATTCATTTAATATTAATTTTTCATTTTGTATTATCTTCCTCTTCCTTCAACTTGCACTCCTTTTCTTTTAACTCTGCCTCCTTCTCGCATTAATTTTCTTCAAACTTGGGAGTTTGAAGCCCTTGTAGTGATTCACTTGGTACATTAGCTGCAAGGAAAACAAAAGTGAAATTAATTTGAAAAATTGTACACTTGGGACCCTAAGTTCTTGATGGGAACCCTATGCAACTTGCAGGTGAGGTTGGCTTGGGACCCTAAGTTCTTGGAGTATAGTTCTGCAATAAAGGTTTGTGTCCTAGTATGAGTCTCTTTTATATAATTATTTATAAATAATCATTACACTCTCCGCTTTGGGACGTGACGACCCCACCGCCCACTGGGGGAGTTACTCTGACGAGCAGATACTCGTCATAGTATCTCCCCCAGTGCAAGCAGTCAACCGAAATATGGTGGTCAAACCATCCGAACCTGGCGGAAGTAAATCCCAAGTTGCTAGATGGCCAGCAGCGTCCAGCACTAAAAACTTCGGCCACTGCGATCGCCAATACGCCTGCCAAGCGTGGCGATTATGGCAAATTCCCCCATACATGAACCACACCAATAAAAACCGGCCCCTAGTCCCCGGTGGCCCCACTAGTCCTGGTTATGGTAGCGGCCATGGTAACGGCGGGGCAAGGGGTGCGAAGAATCTCCGGAAGAGATCGGGCTACCACCACCAACGACAATTGGCCCTGGCAACACTGAACACGCGCACACTGCGGACCGACGAGAAGATTTTCGAGCTGGAAGAAGAATTGAGCAAGTTGCGATGGGATATTATAGGCCTATCTGAAGTCCGAAGACAGGGGGAGGACTCGATAGTTCTCAATTCCGGTAACTTGCTCTTCTACCGGGAGGGCGAAGGGTATTCGAGGGCGAAGCGGTATTCGCTGAAGGTCATACAAGTATACGCTCCGACCTCGACGCACCCCGATGAGGAGGTGGAAGCCATGTACGAGGACATATCTCGGGCTATACATGGCTTCAAAACCCATTACACCGTGGTCATGGGAGATTTTAACGCGAAACTGGGCAAACGTGACGGTAATGAGCTAAGAGTGGGGCAATTTGGTTATGGGCATCGGAATTCCCGGGGTCACTTGCTGGCAAGCTTTATCGAGAAGGAAGGTAGCTCTATATGATGAATTCCTTCTTCAAGAAGCGAGAATGCCGCAAGTGGACCTGGGTAAGTCCAGACGGTGCCACCAAAAATGAGATCGACTTTATCATGTCGACGAAGAGGCAGATATTCAATGATTTCTCCGTGATCAATTCACTTAAAGTGGGGAGCGATCACCGAATGGTAAGAGGCACATTGAATATCTGTACAAGCCTCGAACGGTCGAGGTTGATAAAGTCCACGCTCCGAACGGCACCGGTTCATATCCAAAACCCCGAGAGCTTTCAGCTCGAACTCAAGAACCGTTTCGAATGCCTGGGCGAATGCGTAGATGTGGACGAGTACAGTAACGGGTTCGTGGATGCTGTCCATACAACAGGGGCTAAATTCTTTAAGCCCCAGAAAAGCAAGAGAACCAGCAAGATCTCGGGTCCGACCCTAGAGCTGTTAGAGGAAAGGCGCAAGATGGTTCTGCTATCCTCCGACGACATGCCGAAATATCGGCACCTCAACAGACAGATCTCTAAGTCTCTGACTCGCGATCTCCGCCAATACAACACAAAATGTGTTCGTGAGGCGATCGAGCAGAATAAGGGATCCAAAGTGTTCCAGAGTGATCTGTCTGTTGGGCAGAGTCAGCTGACAAAGCTGAAGACGGAGGATGGCAGAATCGTATCGACCAAGCCTGAGCTCTTGGAGGAGATCGAAAGGTGCTATGGACAGCTATACACGACAACGCAACAACCCGCAAGTACTCCAGCGTCAGACCCTAGAGCTGGATTGACCCGAAACTATACCGAAGATATCCCGGACGTCAGCATGCACGAGATTAGTGTGGCTCTCAAACAGCTCAAAAACAACAAGGCGCCGGGTGATGACTGAATTACGACCGAGCTTCTGAAGGCTGGCGGTGCACCCGCTAGAGAAACCCTTCGGAAGCTATTTAATTCCGCCATTCTCGAGGGTAAAACGCCACAGGCGTGGCACAGAGGTGCGGTGGTGCTTTTCTTTAAGAAAGGGGATAAAACCGTCTTAAAGAACTACAGCAGCTACAAGCTGTTTTCGAGGGTCATCACGAATCGTCTCGAGGGCAAGCTAGACGACTTCCAGCCTCCCGAACAAGCCGGTTTCCATAAAGGCTATAGTACCATAGACCACATACATACGCTGCGGCAGGTTATACAGAAGTCCGAGGAGTATAACCAGCCCCTATGCTTGGCGTTTGTGGACTATGAGAAAGCCTTCGATTCGATCGAAACCTGGGCGGTGCTACAGTCTCTCCAACGGTGCCGGATTGACTACCGATATATCGAAGTGCTGAAGTATTTGTATGAAAACGCCACTATGTCAGTCCGCCTCCAGGACCAGAGTTCGAAACCTATTCAACTCCAGCGAGGAGTGAGACGCTGGAGGATGTTTTCAAGCTTCTGGACTGGAATGGACTCGGTATCAACATCAACGGCGAGTACATCACTTACCTTCGATTCGCAGACGATATCGTAGTCATGGATGAGACTATGGAAGACCTAGGCACAATGCTCGATGGCCTCTGTAGAGTCTCCCAACAAGTAGGTCTTAAGATGAACATGGACAAGACGAAAATCATGTCGAACGTCCATGTTGTACCTGCTCCTATTCAGGTTTGGAACTCTACGCTCGAAGTTGTCGACAAGTATATCTACCTGGGACAAGTAGTCCAATTAGGTAGGTCCAACTTCGAGAAGGAGGTCAATCGTCGAATCCAACTCGGTTGGGCAGCGTTCGGGAAGCTACGACATATCTTCTCGTCCGATATCCCGCAATGTCTCAAGACGAAAGTCTTTGACCAGTGTGTGTTGCCAGTGATGACTTACGGATCAGAGACGTGGTCGCTCACTATGGGCCTTATCAGAAAGCTCAAGGTCACTCAGAGGGCGATGGAGAGAGCTATGCTTGGAGTTTCCCTGCGAGATCGAATCAGAAATGAGGAGATCCGCAGTAGAACCAAAGTTGCCGACATAGCTCTCTAGATAGCCAAGCTGAAGTGGCAGTGCGCCGGGCACATAGCTCGAAGAACCGATGGCCGTTGGGGCAGAAAGGTTCTGGAGTGGCGGCCACGTACCTGACGACGCAGCAGAGGTAGGCCCCCCGCAAGGTGGACCGACGATCTCGTCAAGATTGCGGGAGGCGGTTGGATGCGGGCGGCTCAAGACCGGTCTGTATGGAGAACCTTGGGGGAGGCCTATGTCCAGCAGTGGACGTCGTTTGGCTGATATGATGATGATGAATCATTAAACTTACCTTGACTTTCTTGAGCAGTTCATCAGAGTCAACAACACTTTCCAAGTCCACATTATCTAGTGCACGTGCTGTTTTCTTGCCACCTCCGGTACGATACTGACGATACAGCTCCTAACATATTGCAGTCTTGGTCGACCTGAATGTTTCTCCAGATCGATCATTCATTTTATATGATTTCCCAAGCGGCTTCTGTCTTCTTCCACATCATATCATCACTTTGTTTTCTAAACACGTTTGTTACTGTCATATATGGAGAAGTTTGCACTTCTATCTCTTTTAACTTTATCCATATTAGTTATAAATATAGGTAAATAAAGTAACCACTTAAAAATTACACGCTTTCGGAATCAAACACAAAAAATACAATTTGAAAAAAACTTCTTCGCTCATTTTATATTTATTGGTTAGTGTTTACGAAGTAGGTAAGTATTGTTCGTAGGTTGCATTCAATGACATGAATAGGTACATAGTTGTGTTTATTTTTAATTTATATAAATATATTTTTTTTTTATAATGTTGATGTCATATAATTTGCTTTAAATTTAATCTAGATTATCAAAATAGTCCTCTACAAAGCTAATTATATTTGAATAATTTGTACTTTCATGTGTACATTTAACTATACATGCTTACTCAGTAGACGCACCATAATCTGTTATTGAAATCAAATTGAGTTATCGAAAATTCAACCGAATCTGAAGTCGGATGATTCTGAATATTATTATTATCATTGACAAAGCGCATAAGATTGGATTACGGCACCAATGACATACGATGATTCTGAATAGGCCTGCTGATCCTTCAGAGTAGCTTCAAAAAATACTACACAGTTAGACATGCCATAATTATTGTCATAGTTATAGTAATAAAGGCAGATGGACAACATTTCTGCCTTGATGCGCTGAGCTTGAAGACTATCGAGTCGATTTTTTATACATAGCTCTTTGAAGCTAAGTGAAACAAAATTTTCTTGCCCTTTCACTCTCCGTTCAATTCCTAGTGGTTTTCAAGATAAAACTTTATCGGAACTCACACTGAATTCAATTAAAGGGAAAGTTAAACAACTGACTTGGCTCCTCTTGAAGGCTGTCTATTTTTCGTGTTCTGTAATCACAACAGAGGAAAATTGCCTCCAAAACAAAATATTTTACAACTTTCACGTCTGCGCACATTCTAATATATATAACATGTCTTTATAACCTAATTCATTGTTATTGACTGTTTTAACGTCAGTAATTCCATGACATCGGTTGGTTGGAACTATGCTGTAACGTCAGGAGAATTAAGAGGAGGTATTTTCTTTGTTTTCTATAAACTTCACGATATAGAGCAGAGACAGAAAAGTTCCTAGAAAAAAAGTCCTAATAAGCAAACCCTTTTTTTTTTTGGTGTCGTGTTGGAAAATCCTCATGGAGTCCCTCCACCCTGGGGAGGAAGGGCGAAACGGACTGTCAGACTCTTACTGACTAAAAACCAACCCGTGTTCCTCATGTACCCGTGTGTCGGAGGGTCGGGTATCGCCGAAGCATTCCTCACTACCCCTCCCCCCCGGGTATTGGCCCGCCAGATGGTAAGGCGGGCCCCGAACAAATCCCTCCGGGCCTCCGTCAAGCCCATGCGGAGCGTCCAGTCCTAGGATCTCGCTTAGCTTCACCGTGGGTGACCTAACACGGTTACTGAGCCCCCTCCACCACCACGACAAGGTGGAGATTCAACTTTGTATTAAGCAAACTCTATGATATTGATACTAGAGAGCTGAACATTAAAAACGCGGCATATAATTTTTTTATATTTGAAAACTCATGCTAGTATATTTTTCAACTCCCGAACACAGCGATTAGTCTTATCGTGGCAGGTTTTTATAAAACAATAGTAAGCTAGTAAAGTGATAAAAATCATATTTTGAACTACTAATACGAAGATATGTACATTATACGAAAAACAAAGGTGCTAGTGTTGTTGCTAGAAAAACATTGCTACTTTCAAAGCTTTTTCTTTTAGCAACCGGCGTCGGTGATCTATCAACATTATGTTTCATGTACAGCTAAGTGATGAAATCTTATACACGTGTATTTGGCACGTGTATAAGATTATATACATGTCATACATTCTCCTACTTTCATAATTTCCGGTGAGAAGCGAAAGGAAAAATAAATCATGAACACATAAGGTACCTGACAAGGTAAATCAATTTTTCTTACACTTTTCCAATCATTTAAGAGTTGAGTAACAAACTAAAATAGTATCTTCTTGGGTTTACGCGAATGTTTCTCATTGAAATCAAACTATTGTTTACGGATTCTATCACGATATATTGGTTTTAGTTAATTTTCATTTTTACCGAATGATCTACAACTACATTTTTTTTATTATTACTAGCCGACGTTTCAGTTTCTTTACAGGAACCGTGGTCACGGCAGACTGACATGATATTTGTCTTTGACTTGAGTTTAAAGTTATCCCAAAGTACCCGAACTTTTTTCAACTATTGAAGACGAAGTCCGAAGAACGACGAACTGTGTGAACATGTACAACAAGGCTCCAACAATTACCTGTGATTTGATGAACCACAGATACTCGCAAAAATTTAGTTCTAGATCATTCGGTTTAAATGTAAATTAACTAAAACCAATATACAGCGATAGAATGCGTAAACTATAGTTTGATTTCAATACTAAAATAAGACGGTGACTTTATCGGTAAAAAAATATTGAAAGATTGGTGCTGAGCAAAAAGATTTCTTTTGTTTTGTTAAAGACAATACTCAAAGCTATTGTTTATTGTTTAACTTTGACCTTTTATTAAACTCATTATAATTCATTGTTATAAAAAATACTATCCGGATTTTATTTCAAAGAATTGTAAAGATTGTAAAATTAAATTGTGTTTTCGATATTCACGTAAATTTGATATATTAACATTTTCCAATAAATAAAAGTACAAATTAATTAAAAATGGCGGTATTTTATCCGAATACAATGTACAGATACCTATTTTCATAAGTTTGGGTTGACATAATGAGAATACCTTAAAAATAGCAAGTTATTATGTGGATAGCAGCTCACTTTAAAATAAGTAATTGCGATGTAACTGGTCTGGTGGCAATAAAAAAATAAATCTTGCTCTTAATTTGGATTGCCTATGCTTTACTATTCTCTTCAATTCCATCGCAAACATTGCATAACCTACAACAATACAGTCCTGTCTCACAAAAAATGGCCGCGAGATAAATGCAAGTAAACTGAAGCTTTACATATTGTAATCTCCTTTTGTAGCGCAAACGTCCAGGCTTTGCATTTTGTGACTCGAAAATATCTTCGTATCAATTTCATTTGGACGTGACTTCGCAAACATATTCAGTTATCACTTTTTGTTGTACTTTTTGTGAATAAAGAATAAAAGAGACGTGAACCTCCGTGTGCTATAATGGTGGCTGTTTTTTTTATTAAGCCTCATTAGTAAAATGTTGGATTAAGATCAGTATAATTAACTTTTATATTATAAAAGGACATTTTGTAGTTGTGGGATTTTGTGTTTATATCCTGTGTCGTGGGGACTTTAAAACATCCAATTAGTGGACGTAAATTGAAAATAAAGTAGTCGTTCATAGATCTTAATCATCTTCCTAGTGTTCTCCTGAAGGCCTAACCAAAGGACATTCGCTTCTGATTTCTACTTCTGCTTACGCTTAGTTGCCATGGCAACGTAAGTTGACCACGCGATATATCGAAGGACTATGTCAGTTCCATACATTTATGCAGTAGATCCCCACTTGGAATCGGCACACGAAATCCTTAAGAACTGCGCTTCTATGTAAATCTGTATTCATTGGTACATATTCGCTATAACAACTGTCAAAGATCTTCATGTCAAGCGGGACCGATACATTAACTTAGGCACTCTCCAAGCCAGATCAACCTATCGCTGACCCTAATCTTTCATAGATGTGAAGTAACAACATAATTATATGTACTGCTGTTAATGATACAAAGACCTTTTTATTCTATACACATTTTGTTCTTCGAGATTCAGTGTACCGAAGAGTTGAACCTTTTAGACCATTATAATCATTTGGGTTTACCACTGATTTTTTATTCCAAACACAGCGTCACTAGGTACAGAATCAAGAGATTTTTCATTTTAAATGGATCTAATGATATCCATATAAAAAGAAATGCTTATTATAGAAAAGTCATTGTGATAGCTTAAAATTTTTCAAATATGTTTGTATTTCTTTTGTGTTTTTTATTGTCATTGTGCCCAGCGGATATAAGATGCACCCAAATGTTTCTAAACCCAGGACAACAGCTACCTAAATAATACTTTTAGACTATTGTTCGTGTATTTTTGTTAGCGTTTTAAACATTGTTACATAATGTCCACTAAGTTATTTTGTTTTGTTTTAGAACATTAGGACCAAGTTTCATTTCCTTAATGATAAAAAAAATTAAAACGAGCAGATATATCCAAGATTTAAAGTAATTATTTACGTACTCTGCTGTTGATATTGGTCTTGTACCGATCATCACAGCCTAAAATGGCTATTTTCTTCTAACAAGTTCATGTTTGTGAAATGGTGTGTTATCTACAAAATGATCAGAATATGTTTTATTCACCCTTTTTTGTGTAGTAGATCTAGAACTATGCATCTTAAATAATCCAAACTTTTGTACTTCTGCGTATTTTTTTTTTAATGTAAGCGCAATATTTAACGAACGAAACTTTGCACGAGAGTTTGCCACTGATCTTTGGCACTTTAAACACGACGTAAACAACAGGTGAATTCTGTGAAATTTGAGATTACTTACAGAATGTAATCACTCAACAAGAATAGAGGAACTTTGAACAATTAACAAGGAGACTAAACAAAGTCTTATTACAAAGTAAATAGAGATTATAATTATTGTGTGCACAGGAAATGTACGGTACTTGCCTAATTTACTCAAGGTTGTGCCCCGAAGTGTCAAATATGGAACAACGGATCGCTTTGTTTGAAATTGTTATCTAAGTACGATAAAATGTATTAATTTTATTTTCTTTTTCACCTTGTTTATTGTTTTTGTTATTGTTGTTGTTTATTGTTGATTTCGACATTTTTCCTATTTGCTATAAAACGTTGCTTTATGCCAAATTTCAAGATTATAGATCGACTGAAAGTACTCTTTAGGTTTGACTTGAGCATTTGATACGAATTACACATTACAATTTTATACCTCTACGGGTTCACGAGAAAAGGGGTAGTTCATCATCATCAGCCCTGTATAAAAACTCTCCCACTACTGGGCACGGGCCTCTTATCTCTTAAAGTGGGTTGGCAGACTTCACAATGTCTTTCGAGAACATTAAGGAGAACTCTCAGACATGCAGGTTGCCTCACGATGTTTGCCTTCACTGTTACGCAAGGGATAATTAACAATTTAATACGCACATAACTCTGAAAAGTCATTGGTGCACGCCGTGGATTCGAACCCAGACCCTCTGCTTGGCAGTCTGTCAGTGTCTCCACTAGGCTATCGCTGCTTATATTAGGGGTAGTTAGTACCTTTAAAAACATAACATAACTTCTTGCCTTTTATCCCCGAATGGGTAGGCAGAGGTGTATTACACACCCACACTTCGCCAGTTATGTTTAGGGGCGAGCCTTTTGCCATCTACCGGGCACATAATTAAGCGGGCGATAATTAATTTATAATGCACACATAACTTCGAAAAGTAATAGGTGTGTGCCCGGGGTACCAGGGTTCGAATTCGAGACCATCGTCTCGGCAGTCCGTTACGTACACCACTGGGCTATCGCCACTCTACAACTTAAGGGTGTTATAGATCTGAGTATTTGCTATGAATTTCAATTTAACAAGTCTCTCGTTCATGAGGAACGAAGCAGTAACTTAAAAATTTTAAAAATGATTTTAATACATGATGTAACTAAAAATTTACATTTTGTGAAAAAGAAATGTTTCCTTAATTTGTGCTAAAAGAAGTTGCCGTGTACCAAATTCAAGATTTTAAGTTCACGGGAAGTACCCTGTAGGTTTTGATTCCCTTGCGAGTTTTTAAATTTGCCGTGCAGCATTAACGGCTGTACCTTTTGATTGAAGTTTGATTTTTTCACAGCTTCAAGGGACAGTAGACTTGACTGTTTGATATAAATTTCAGTTTGATACCTCCACGCGTTTCTGAGAAAAAAGGTCTTGACAGACGAACGGACAACAAAGTGATCCTATAAGGCTTCCGTTTCTTCATTTCGAGGTACGGAACCGTAAGAATGGAAAATGCTTTTTCGTCCAAAATACTTCTGACCAACATATCACTCTGTATGAAATGTATGATTCGCTAGTTGCAATTTAGTACTAGCTTCCAGGAATCTGCACGGATTATGAACGGTAGCAGCACCGCTCACTTCGAGTGGATTTATCATCCAAACACTAATTGGCGCTCTAAACTCAGTATCAATATGAACTTAGAACTGACTAATCAGTGTTTTAATGTCCGAAGTTATATGAATGGTAGAATCAGTCGCATTTATAGCATTGCGCGGCATACCACACACTAATTACCCTGTCAGTCGTTAAGAAATTCCTAACGTATTCGCATTTCTTACACACATCATTCATTCCAGCGTATACTCCATCCATGTTGCGTTAAATTACTTGTTATATTCTCGTATTCCATAATATTGAAAATCAAGTTCGCTTCTGCAGCTTGCAGTTTTTCAGTTTTACTACCTTCGTTCTTGAGCCATCTTTCAACATTTTGGTCCAGATGTTTTTCTTATATCGTCATATCAAAGAATCAGTGATCTTTCTTATTATCCTTGTGGCATTGATCAAAATTCCACCGCAGCCTTGCACCACGAGCCTAGTTTACGGTTGACACGATCAGCCCCCTCCCATCAAGTCTTTTGGGGTTATCTCTGGTCCTGGTGAACAGGTCTCGATTCTATATTATGTGGTCACCGGTAGGATAGACCAGTCGTGTATGCGAGCTTTGTGATCAGTACATATTAATGACCATTTTAAAGGCAAACTCAAGTTTGGAGTAAGCTAACCATACTAACCTTATACGCGTGTTATATAAATCAAATCAAGCTAATATTCTGCAAAATCTGGTAAGACCAGCAAATGGATCCTGAGCTCCAAGACGAAAAGACTCCATCTAGAATAACCGTAGGATGATGATGATATATCCAATCATAGATTTAACATCGAGATACAGTAGTATATTCAGGAAGAGCGAGGAACATAGATAACCACTAATAGTAGCACTTGGACTGTACGTTCTCGAAGCTTGGTACGGCTTTAGTTACCTCATGTCTTATCGTGATTTCATTGGCTTTGCGCACTTATTGGCTTGTTTTGAATCCTACAACATAAATACGATATACAAATGAGACACATTGCATAATATGTTATAATAAGTTTTATTTTGTTATAGGCTCACGCCTGTATCCCCAAAGAGGTAGGCAGTGGTGTAATATTACACCCGCATTCCGCCGTGCTGAATATTAGGTCCCACGTAATTGGGGGCGAGCCTATTGCCGTTACCGGGCACGTTGCCAGACTCCGTGCTGCTACTGAGAATTCGGAAAAACTCAGTAACACTTTTGCGCAACCCGGGTATCAAACCCGAGACCGATCAGCAGACGAATACGCTATCCAAGGAGGCAGTCCAGACCACGTTATAACTGCACATAAAAATTAAGATGCTACATCGCTCGTTTAGCATTACACCACACAGCCCACCGGGTATTGTGGCTTCGATCTCAACAATGGACAGCACTAAGTGATTGAAAAATATTGTTTTGAGTTTGGGTGGTCTTTGTGTCCATTGGTTGAATGTTTGTGATTAGCGATACAAGATTTATTCTTATTGTGGGCGTTGTATCTATAAAAGTATAGTGCTCACTAAAGAAGCGGTGCCATTCACAAATTCACTCTTCTCGGATTCTTAAAACAGGCAGACATTATATGTAACACAGAAATAATTATTCATATCGAAAGTGTCATTATCTTAGATAAATGCTATCAGAAATAAAGAGGCAGCGATAGCCAAGTGGAGATACCAACAGACTGCCATGCAGAGGGTATCCGGTTCGAATCCACGGCGCGCACCAATGACTTTTCGGACTTATGTGCATATTGAATTGTTAATTATCGTTTGTCCCGTGCCTCGGAGAGCACGTTAAACCGTTCGGTCCCGGTTGTCATGAAGATCTTTGACAATCGTTACTAGGCGTCAGTACCTTCTAATAAACTGACACTAGTCTAAACCATGAAATATCGCTATCCCTTCGGGTTGCGGAGGTCAGACAGGCAGTCGCTCCGTGGAAAAGCTAATATTCAGCCAAATCCGGTTAAACTAGAAAGCGGACCCCAGACTGAAACTGGGATAACGCTAAGAGAAAGAAGACTACATAATTATATGCACTTGCAAAAATATATCTTTTTTTTTGTTATTTTGAAATCACGGACAGAAAATTCAATTATATGTATATACCTATATGAATAGATTATAGGAGGATTACAGACTAATGATACAAGGTATTTAATAGATGTAAATGCTTATAACAAGTCTCCACATATTACAATATAATACTAAAGAAAGTAAGAAGTAATTTACGAGATAAGGAGTTTTAAACTTAAAGAAGTACCTTCTAAACTTATTTACATACTACAAAAAGCCTCAGACCACAGCTACACTTATTTTAATATAAAATTCGTAGAAAGCTAATATTCAGCCAAATCTAGTTGACTAGTTAGCAGACCCCAGATTGAAACTGGGATAAGGCTAAGAGGAGGCTATCAGAAATAAAAGAAATGCAATAAAATTGTGGGCATTCAGAAAAGTTTTACTTTTAGCGGTGGTGGCTGGTGACAAGTTTGCAATTAGTTTGTATCAATATTTGACATACTATCCTAGTCGTAACTGAGCATACAATTGTACAATTTCCTTGAAGTTTTATGAGGTAAAGAAAACAGTCGACAACGAACCAATATTTTTGTTGAGTTTCGGTGATTTAATAGGTATGACTTATCTTACCCACTAGAGTGTTGTGAAGGGCAAGTGCTAAAACTGAAGTAACAATGAAAAATGTTAGTACTGGGCGCTTCTGCACTCCCACAAATGTTACTGCCGGGATAGAAAATACATTTTTAGGTACGGTAAGTTACGGTACGTTTTTGCCAGAACCATACACCTAACTACTTACTACAGGAAGTCGTTTAACTTAATTTGATTAAATACCATGGAAGTCTCTCATCACATTAAAATGCGGGAAAGGGCCACGTATTATGTTTTACATTGATAACATTTTATTTTGTAACCAAAGATTTTTAAAGCCGTCTGAATATTATGTCCTTTATAACTTGTCTTCGAAATTGTATAATTGGTACAGCCAAAAATTTCGGGAGTAATTTTTTTACTCCAACATAAACCTTGGAAGTTACAAAATCAAACTTATAAAAGAGCTCGTACTAATTACCGCCATAGATCCAAAGGACTTTTAGGACGTATGCATAACTTTGGTTTATCTCTAGTAGTACGAACTAATGGGTGAATGACTTTGACAGTTCTAAATAGATAAGATAATCGTATTCTGGTAGTAAAGGCCTTGGTAGGGAGTTGAATTAGTTTCAAGGTAAAGACAATATTCAGGTTGTGATATATGTAGTTTCGTTGACTAGCGGTATAATACTTTCGGTGCTTATGTTAATACCATCAAGGCATAGTATACATTTTTAAACTCTGCGGCTGTAGTTTTAAGGGTTAAAGCAAATTAGGTTTATTTTATGAAGTAAAATTTAATATACTTTATACAAGTTACCGCGTTATTTTCATTATCTCGTCATCAGCGCCACCAACCGGCAAGGTCAAATTAGAGCTTACATGTAGCTGCTACGAAGTCCTTTATCTTCCAGTGATAGTCCCATTAAAATCGGTTCAGCCATTCTAGAGTTTACCCGGACGGTATTCAGTTTGGCTGTAATTAGAACCAGTAGGAGGCACTGTTGTAGAGATACCGAAAATGGCACTGACGAAACCGCGGGCATTTTATATATATAATTTAGTAAAACTCTTATATTACTACTGGGCACAAGTTCCTGAAATTTGGCACCTATATTTCTTAGGGAGGGTAGGGCAGCCCTTAGAAAGATTTTAGTCCCACGCGGGTGATATTTCTATTCTAAGACTTGACGCCTAATTTCCGAATATCAATAGCGAGTTATATGAAATTGAGTTCCTAACAAAATTATATTGCTTAAATGATATTAAATTTCTATAGAATATGTTTCTGTTTCGAAATTAAGTATCTTGGAGACTTCTAGACCCTTTTTATTGTGACAAACAAAGTTTATTTCCTTTTTCATACCGTGATTTATTTTTCTTTCCTAATGATTATACTTTCTTACCCAATAACAACAATCACAGGCTATATATATTCAATTTTATTTAAAGATTATCTTGAAAATATATTCTTCAATCAGTGAATGTCAGACGTCAGTCGCTCTGTGAATGAGTTTACATTATCTAATATCTGGTAAAACTACAAGGTAGACCCCCGGCTTTAAGGCAAAAGTCTTAGATGCCGGTAAAACGTTGGACGATGAT
Organism: Euclidia mi; assembly: GCA_944739405.2. Taxonomy (NCBI): domain Eukaryota; kingdom Metazoa; phylum Arthropoda; class Insecta; order Lepidoptera; family Erebidae; genus Euclidia; species Euclidia mi. The sequence goes on along the minus strand of OX123185.2, from coordinate 90,183,158 downwards.
GATGATGTATTTTTATCATTATGCTCGTAGTAATAGAATTGAAAGTTGATCAGCAAATATTTGTTTTGAATTTAACATAAATCCATGAGTACGTATGAATGTCAACGTTTTATCTACTTAAGAAATTGGTTGTCGGCCAACGATCCGTTTTCCAAACTACGCTCTTCATTCAATATATCGTTTATCACAGCAGTTCTGAACTATCTGCATAATTATACATAACAAGTGTTTAGTCACTTAGACTTATACACTTTTAGAAGATATATTTGAAAAAGACAAACGCAACTTTTTTGTAATATTATGTGTGTATAACGGTTTAGTTTGCCAACACACAATCAACGGACTCAAAAAACGCCAAGATCCAGTACAATTTGTGGGTCACGAAATGTGCTGTCTCGAACGCGTAACACCTGGCGTATTATCTAGCTGCGAAGAGTCCACTTAAACCACTACGCCGTTCGTGCAGTTGTAATATGCTATAGCACTTTGTAATATTTGTTTTTGTAATATGCTTGATCATACTTAGGAACTCGATCAATTGCCTGAGCTTGGTATGAAGGAATACATACATACATACATACGCAGACTCACGCCGGTTTCTCGGAGGGGTAAACAGAAACTACGAAATGCCATTTGCAACGATCCTGACATATCACTCTCGCTTCATTCACTTTCATCAAATTACTCATTTGCATGCTCTTCGGTTAAGGAGACTTCTAACCAGTCCTTTTTAGGATGACTCCAAAGGAATATAAATGCATAATTAATTAATATGAAGGCATATGAATGCATAATTAGCCTGCTCAACTAAGTCGAAGCATTTCAGATTCGCGGGGCTCCTATTTTTGAGTGAAAACTTAAGAAGGATAACATAACCACTCTATGACTTTATACACAGTAGCTCAAAGGTAAACTGACGAAGAAAATATGTAAACAACAAATTTAATATAACAATTTATTACTGTATTTTTTTACTTGCCTTTTTTACTTTGAAATTAAACTACAGTTTACGGATTTTATAGCGTTATATTGGTTTCAATTGTCTTTTTTTAATTTTATTTTTTATAGACTCACGCCTGTATCCCCGAAGGAGTAGGCAGAGGTGTAATATTACACCCGCACTTGTTATTACATATAAACCGAATGATCTAGAAACTACATTTTTATTATTAGCCGACGTTTCGAAGTCTTTATAGGATTCTTGTTCACGGCAGACTGAGGTGATGTTTGTCTTAATTTCTTGAATATATAAGTTATCTCAAAGTACCCGAACATTTTTCAACTATTGGTGTTACTATTTACGCAGAATGAGCTCACAGTAGACACAGAAAATAATATGCCTTTTTTACTGCCCCATATTTCTCTCACCTCATTTTCCGCCATATTTCATAACAGATGTTCGCGACCATTCGTTTCACAGCACTTCCTATATTTTGTACAATATCGCAACATAATCCTTTAAGAACCCTCATGACGATTTGTTACCGCAATAATATTTTTGTGACGAGTATAACGCACGCCGTTAGTACTATTAATTATTCTGTGCTGCAGGTAGAAAAAGGCTATAAAGCAAATGCGCTATGGATTGACACGGAGCTCCACAGTCGCAGTGGAGCACAGCTAATATCATCATCATCATGAGCCCTGTATGTATACTGTCCCACTGCTGACCCTTGCCCTCTTCTCACTGTAAGAAGGGTAAGGCCATAGACAACCAGGCTGGCCAAGTGCGGGTTCGCAGACTTCACATGTTTTTTGAGAACATTATGGAGAACTTTTAGACATGCAGATTTACTCACGATGTTTTCCTTCACCGTTTAGGAAGCAATAATTACCAGTTGCGAACAGCAAAACAAGGCACGTTATGAGCGTTACAACTGACTTAGCCTGATGGCTCTATGAAAATTCGATCAAAAATGGATAGAATTCGAATAAACAAATTTAATAAACTTCAAGAGCTCGTACTAATTGCCGCCATAGATCCAAACAGCTTTGAGGACATATGCATAACTTTGGAAATTTATCTCTAGTAGTAGGTACTAGGAACTAATGGGTGAATGCCTTTGGCATTTCTTTATAGACAAGATAATCGTATTCCGAAGGCCTTGGCATGGAGTTGAATTAGTTTTTAAGGTAGTAGAGCCTTGCTGATTTCAGCATGAATGGGCCGGCTCGACCGGGGAAGTACTACCCTCTCATAGAAAATCGACGTAAAGTAACAGTACCTAAACTGTTGCGTTTCGTTCGGTGAGCGAGAGTACCGGAGGCCCTAGCCCCTATTCCTTCTCCCTCGTCCTACTCCTCATCCTATCCCTTTTCCCAACCCAAAAGGGTGGCAACGCACTTGTGACTCCTGTGGTGTTGCTTGTGTCCACGGGCGGCGTTAATTGCTTATCATCAGGCGATCCGTCTGCTCGTTTGCCGCCTATTACCATAAAAAAAAAGTTTCAAGGTTTACAATATGGTTACAGGTTGTGGTTTAATGGTTTAGTTGCCTATGTATACTCAATTATGGCATATTAATTTATAAACGGATAGATTTCTAAATTCTGCGGCTTTAGTTTTTGCGGAATACAACTAGTAAAAACATATTAGGTATGGCTTATTAAGTAAAATATATTTTATACTAACTGTGTCCCGCATAAGGTGCATAGGGTTCCCACCAAGAACTTAGGGTTCCAAGCCAACCTCCTGCAAGTGGTGAACCTGCCGATCAACGGACGAGGCTCTGGCAAACAAAATATCCCGATAAGCGGCAATAGGCTCGCCACCTATTACGTGGGATCAAAACACTGGCGAAAAGTGGGCGCCTCTGCCTACCCCTTCGGGGAAACAGACGTGAGTCTATGTATGTATGTTCCCCGCGGTTTCACTCGAGTTATTTTCGTTTCCTCGATAACAGCGCTACCAACCGGCAAAGTCAAATTACAGCCTATAATTATGTAGCCGCTACAATGTCCTCTTTCTTCCAGTGATAGTCCCATTAAAATCGGTTCAGCCATTCCGGACGAACAGAAATACAGACAGGCAAAAATGTAGGCTGTTGTGGAGATATAGGATGTCCCTACAACTGTAATTAGATCCAGTAGATGGCGCTGTTGTCGAGATACCGAAAATAGCGCTGGTGATGTAGTATATAATTTAATAAAAAAAATCTGTTTCTACTGGGCGCATATTGCTGATATCTGCCGTCCGTTAACTAAAACCACGTTAACCCCAAAAAGAGATTTTGGAGAAAAACGTAAAAAACGCGGGAATCGTTGTTTCTAGAAAACTATTGTGTATAAATCAGTGATTGTTAAATATTATTAAAACAAATATTTGCCAGCGTCATTCAGGATATTTCCTGCTCAGAAATGTACTTAAAATTATTTAAAAAAACAGGATTTTTTGGTTTAGTTAAGCAATAAACATTTTTTTTGACATTGATTGCCGCACTAAAACCTCTTTAACCTACACTTAGAGATCTTTTAGCTAAGCATTTTCTTTAAATTTATGAGGTTTCTAATTTTCAATAATTTTTTCCTAAAATTCTTAACTATAAACGCGCTAAGTCCATTAACTGTTTTGTAGCTAAGACCTTACTTAATATTTACACATTAGTACCATAGTAAAAACAGAATAGTAAGATAGCTTCATACAAATCGGCCGCCGCGCCGCCGCGCTGGTTTGAATGTACGCGTGAGTGGCCGGCGCCGTGTACGCACGCACTTTTCACGCACACAATCTCACGAGCGCGGCAAGCTCGGCGCGGATTCAGTACGGGATGCGCCGCGCGTCTGACCGCGCGCATTCATGTAGGTACTACACTGCTCGCCCGCTCGAATTGTTTATGTACATTCAGTTTTGCAATAAACGTTATTAATATTATACAATGTGTTAAACGACAGTAAATTAAACTTGTTAAATTTTTCTCGCTATAAAGGGCATTTAGATAGTTATATAACGTTTAGGTAGTCAGTAGGTATTTGAAAAAAAATATATGCAAGCTTAAATTCTATAGTATTCAGCGCAATCACTTAAAAAAACGGCGAAAAAGCGCGCGCACCGACAAAGCCGGCGCCGCGGTGTAAACAAGTGACAACCCGTGCGTCATCGCAAGAGTAGGCAATTAACTCGCGCAGCGGCCTTAGCTAACCTACTATTCTGTTTTTACTATGTTAGTACCTTACGTAAGAAGAGGTTAAAGCACCTTTGACTCTTTTAAGCTAAGTTTAACGAAAAATAAAAAAGGTTTGAAAAAATAGATGCTTGCTTACTAAGATAAAAACAGGTATTTCTTACTTCAATTGTTACTAACGTCCTTATAGCTAAGCATCACATATAAAAAAACTGGGTAATTAAATAAAATGCAGTATGATAATTTAATCAATTAAATTAAAAAGTTTTAAATAAATAAATTTCCTTATCATAAACATAATTATATATTTCACTTATCATCAACCTATACAGCAATTTGTAAAAAATTATATGCACAGCCTTGATTATTTTTCTAATCTTACTTAGCAATTAATATTATAGCTATTATTTAATATGTTTTGAAGCACTATTTCCATAGTGGCTATGATACATATTATATTTGCGTATAAAAGTGGGTAATAATATTTTCAATCACATAATCATCATCATGTTAGCCTAGAGATATCCAATGCTGGACATAAGTCTCTCCCAAGTTTCTCCGCACAGACTCCACTCGATTTCGAGCCGCCCGCATCCAACCACTTCCCGCAATATTATCCAGATCATCAGTCCACCTTTTGGGAGGCCTACCCCTGCTGCGTCGTCCGGTGCGTGGTCGCCACTCCAGAACCCTCCTGCCCCAACGGCCATCGGTTCTTCAAGTTATGTGCCCTGCCCATTGCCACTTTAGCCTGGCTATTCGGAGAGCTATGTCGGTGACTTTGGTTCTCCTGCGGCTCTCCTCATTTCTTATTCGTTCTCGCAAGGAAACACCGAGCATAGGTCTTTCCATTGACCTCTGTGTGACCCCGACCTTCCGGATAGGCCCATAGTAAGTGACCACGTCTCGGCTCCATAGATCATCACTTGCAACATACACTGGTCAAGGACTTTCGTCTTGAGACATTGCGGGATATCAGACGTGAAGATATGCCGTGACTTCCCGAACGCCGCCCAACCGTATTAGATTCGACAAATGACCTCTTTCTCGAAGTTGGACCTTCCTAATGGGATAATTTTCCCAGTTATACGTACTTGTCGACAACTTCGAGTGTAGAGTTCCCAAGCTGAATAGGACATGGAAGGTACGACATGGAAGTCAGACGTGATTTTCGTCTTGTCCATGATCATTTTAAGACCTACTTGTTGGGAGACTCTACGAGGGCCATCGAGCATTGTGCTGAGGTCTTCCATGGTCTCAGCCATGATAACGATATAATCAGCAAATAGAAGGTGTACGTAAGCCGTTTATTTCATGCCGAGTCCTTCACAGTCCAGAACCTTGAAAACGTCTTCCAGCGCAGCGGTGAACGTTTCGGAGATATAACATCTCCCTGCCTCACCCCTGGCTATAGTTGAATAGGTTTTAAACTCTGGTCCTGGAGGTGGACTGACATGGTGGCGTTTTCGAACTAACATTTCAGCACTTCGACTTGTCGATAGTCGTCGATGGCACAGTTGGTGAGACTGTGCAGTACCGCCCAGGTTTCGATCGAATCGAAGGCTTGCTTATAGTCCACAAACGCCAAGTATAGAGGCTGGTTACACTCCTCAGACTTAACCCGCCGCAGCATATGTATGTGGTCTATAATACGATAGCCTTTACGGAAACCTGCTTGTTCGGGAGGCTGGAAGTCGTCTAGCTTCAAAAGGGTTTTATCGCCTTTCTTGACGAAAAGCACCACCACACTCCTGTGCCATGGCTGTGGCGTTTTGCCCTCGAGTATGACAGAATTTAATAGCTTTCGAAGTTTTTCCACAGCAGGTGCGCCGACAGCTTATCTTCGGTATAGTGTCGGGTCAATCCAGCTCTAGGGTCAGTGACTGGAGTAGTAACAGGTAGTCGTGTAGTCGTGTATAGCTGTCCAAAGAACAGTTCGATCTCTACTATTCGTCTTCAGCCTTGTCAGCTGACAAGGCTGAAGACCTGCCTGATAGACAGATCTCTTTTAAACCGGAACTCACTCTTTGGAACCGAAATCTGCTCGATTGCCTCTTGAACACACTTAGTGTTGTATTGGTGGAGATCGCGAGTGAGAGACTTAGAGATATATCTATTAAGCCGCCGATACTTTGGCATATCGTCGGAGGCATGCAGAAGCATCTTACGCCTTTCCTGTATAAGCTCGAGGATCGGACCAGAGATTTTATGGGCTCTTTTAATCGTCATGGGCTTTAAGAACTTTAAGCCCGTTGTATGGACAGCATTTACTAACTTGTCACTAAAGTCGTCCACATCTACGCATTCTCCCAGGCATTCGAAGCGGTTTCGCAGCTCAAACTGAAAGCTCTCGGGGTTTTAGATTTGAACTGGCGCTGGTAGGAGCGTAGACTTCATCAATATCGACCGTTCGACGCTAGGACTAATATTAAATGTGCGTCTTACCATTCGGTGACCGCGACTGCAAACTGGTCACACATACATAAATAAATATTAACCTCTTCATTGACATGATAAAATCGATCTCATTTTTGGTGGCACTATCTGGACTTATCCAGGTCCACTTGCGGCATTCTCGCTTTTTGAAAAAGGAATTCATCATGAAGAGTCCCTCCTTCTCCATGATAGCTTCATGTGGCCCTGCGAGTTCCGGTGTCCATATCCAAATTGCTCCACCCTCAGCTCATCACCGCTCGTTTGCTGTTGTTAGTATCACGTTAAAATATCCCATAACAACGGTGTAATGGGTTTTGAAGCTATGTATAGCCCGAGATATGTCCTCATATATTTTTTTAATTTTTTTATTTATTTATTAGGTACAAGATACATTTTATAGATAATTTCTGTGATGCAAACATAACCTCAGATGAGTTGTAACGTACATCATGATAACATCGACGTTACAAATTAAAATATAAACTTAAAGCATAGGTATATAGGTATTCATATATACATAGCTTTTACATCCTCATCGGAGTGTAATGAAGTCGGAGCGTACATAGCTCTGCCGGAGACTTATTGCACCCATTGCCCCGCCGTTACCATGGCCGCTATCTAAGTGAGGAATAGCGGGGCCGCCGGGGAATAGAGGCCGTTTTTTTCGTGTGTGGCTCATTTTTGGAAGAGTTTGCTTTGATCGCCACGCTTGGCAGACGGATTGGCGATCGTAGTGGCGGAAGTATTTGATACTTAATGCTGCTGCCTATATAGTATCTTGCCTTTTACTTTCACCTTACTTTGGGTGGTTTTACCGCCATTTTCCGGTTAACTGACTGCAACGATGGATCCGAGGCTACTCTCATCCAGTTTCTGCCCGTCAAAGGTGCTCCTCCACCTAGTCTGAGGGATAATAGCAAAACACCAAAGCAGTCATAATAATTTTATAAATATGACTGATTCGTTGGTCTGCTATTCTTCCCTCAAACTCGGTGGAGATATTAAGGAAGATAATGTTAATTAAGACACAAAAATTTTCAAATTTTACCTGTTAATGTTCCCCGACATATTTGAGTTTTTGCGGGAACACGATGCGTTGACACATGGCAATCCTCCCTGCGCGCATATCCCATCCTCGCGCGCATATGGCATCCCCGCCCACTTCCGGAATTAATGAAGCGCGAGAAACGGATAACGTGTTTCTAGTTAGGGAACGTGGCCTAGCCGTTATTAAGTTAAGAATGACTTTTATTTTATTGAACAAATTCCATGTTAGAAGTAAATAACGCTTTTCTTACGAATCGTTTTGAGTTAATTGCAATATTGATTACTTGGCAAAAATACCGTTATGGTCGTCTAACCAGAATTAAGATAAGGTTTGCATTATAGTTTATAGCATTGTTTTTATTCCTGTTTTATCAAAATTTATCCTTAACTATAAACAAGTTATACGCTCTTAGTGTATTTGTAGTTAAGAATATTAAATTAACGTAGCTTAAGCTTATCAAAAATGTAAAAAATATATGGCTAATTTTGAAACTAAGGTACTTAAACGTGCATTAAGCTAAGAAGCGTGGTATAGTCACTTTTTAGTCAAGCATTTGTTGCATATTACAAAATATGCAACAAATTTAACGGTAAATCATGTTTTAATATCTCTATAACCGTAAGTGATATGGTTCGTAGACAGAAATATAGAGAATTTAAAACTGTAATACTTTGCATTCAAAACTCAAAATCGACCATTCGAGGGTTAACGGTGTTCTAGTTAAAGGACGGCAGATATTTGGTACCTATATTCCTTAGGGAGGACACGGGACGCCTCAGAGAGGATTTAATAATCCCACGTGGGTGGAGCCAAAGGCGAACTCCAGTATATTATATTTATATTCTAGGACTTGACGCCTAATTCCGAATATCAATAGCGAGTTATATTAAATTGAGGTCCTTACAAAATTATCTTGCTGAAATTATATTGAAAGAAATTGAGTTTCTACAGAATAACTTCTGTTTGGAAATTAAGTATCTTGGGGACTTTTGGGCTGTTTCCATTGTGACGAAATAAGTTTGTTTGAATTTCATTTTATACTGAGATTTATTTTCTTTTCCTAATGCCTTATTCTTCCATTTTGGATAAATCGCCGATTCTGATCTTCACTATAATGGTATCCAATTTTTTATCTTAATTCCTCCGTGCCTTGAAGAACACGTTAAGCCGCCGAACTTGACTGTCGTGAAGATCTTTGATATTCATTGTGGGACAGCATAATGATACTGGCCCAGGCCATGGCAAATTAAACCTACTTATGTCTTGAATGCAACCGGGAAAACGCAGGACTTACAAGGGAAGGGAACTTATCTTCATTTATTACATAGTAAATAGAATTGAAAGTCGATCAGCAAATATTTGTTTTCAATGCTACATAAATCCATGAGTATGTATGTCATCGCTTTATCTAAGTAATTGGATGTCGTTCAACGCTCCGTTTGTCAAACTACGCTGTTCATTCAATATGTCGTTTATCACAGCTGCTGGGAGCTGGGAGCTTAAACAGTTCTTTCTTTTAACACGACAAATTCAGTTATAAGTTATTTTTTTTCTCTTGGGAAAGTTTATAAACACTATTAAATGGACTCAAAGAACGTTAAGATTGAGTGCAATTTCTGGGTCATGCAAAGTGTTTTCTCGAATTGAATAAGTAATATCTGGCGCAGATGTGAAGAATCCGCATAAGCTACTGGGCGATTTGTAGCCTTGAACTAAAACATAATAATGTATTGCTTGTCTCGTGCCTTGGAGAGCACATTAAGCCGTCGGTCCCGGCTGTCATATAGACCTTTGACAGTCGTTATAGGGCGTCAGTACCTCTAAAATAAACTAACACTAGTCTAAACCATTGAATATCGCTATCCCTTCAGGTTGCGGAGGTCAGACAGGCAATACTGTAGCTCCGTGGAAAAGCTAATATTCCGCCAAATCCAGTTAGACTAGAAAGCGGACCCCAGGTTGAGACTGGGATAACGCTAGGAGGATGATGATGATGTATGTAGCAGGCAATTTGATACATTTGGTTTATCTATCATGCTAAAGGCATCTTAGCGACTTAATCAATTGTTGAATGATTTGTAAATGTCTGTATAATTAGTCTTCTCAATTAATTTGACGGAATCCAGCTTGGCAAGGCTCATATTTTAGATGCAGGTTTATAAGAAAACAACATTTCATTAGCATTCTATGACTTTTTACAAGGTAGTACAAGATAAACCGACGATAGTTCCGTATAATGATGTTTAAAACGATACGCCTATAATACGTACTTAATTATATAGCACAGCAACTCATGAACATATAAAGAGAACAAAATAAATATACCAATTTGTAAGTGCATTTTCTTTTTACTTGCCTTTTTTACTGTCCCATATTTCACTCACCTCATTCTTTTTGCAATATTTCATGTTCGCAACAATTCGTTTCACAGCCACTTCCTATGTGTACAATTTCGCAACATAATCCTTTAACGTGTACGTGAAGAGTATAACGCACACCGTAAAAGTATTTACATAAACGTAACAAAAACGTAAATTACAAAAACGTAATTTACATAAATCGCTTCTGGCTATAAAACGTTTAAAACACTGAGCGAAGTATATCAAGGATTTACGCGACTAATTTTCCTGAAGAAAATGTTGTTATGAAACTTTGTTTTTCTATGAGTGTCTTTCATATGTCTATCTAAATAATTATCCTTGAAAGTATAAACAGGCTTGTTTACGTTTGCGAAGTTGGGTCTTACGTCTATACACGCTAGTTTCCACATAATGCAACGAAGAGACAGATTAAAGCACAACTTAAAATCAACCTCAATTGTAGGTATCTGCCTGGACACTACTATACAATCTTGTTTTTATACAACGATAATAATTATATCTAAATTCTGCATTATTATCGTCTTCATCGTATCAATGGTTCCGATTTTCTGTTCCAATAACTTGACTACGAGGCCATTTGAAGGTCTTGTTTGCTGCAGGTGATGGGCAAAGAGGGTAAGAAATCAAATGCGCTATGTTTTGAGATGGAGCTCCACAGTCGCAGTCGACCACAGTTATTATACTGATTTTATCACAGTAGATATTTTTTACGTTTTATGTGCTTGGATTTATATTACACTAGCGACCCGTCCCGGCTTCGCACGGGTGGACATTTTAGTTGGGATCCGTAATGTTTTCTAGTAATAAATATAGCTTGTTACTCAGTGATAATCTAGCATTCTAATGATGAAATAATTTTTGAAATCCATCCAGTACTTTTTGAGTTTATTCGTTACAAACATACAAAAATACAAAACTTTCCTCTTTATTATATTATTATTATTACAGTACAGATGAGGTTTTGCTATTTAATCCTTTTTTACCTTTATTCTTCAAGGCAAGCGTCTTTATGATAAATATCTCACGCAGATAAGTCTCAAGATGAAACCAGAACATAAGATCCACACTTGCAGAAGAAAGCTTTCGAAGTGGCAATCAGAGCAAACAAACGCGTTCCGTCACGCCCCGCCTCCATTAGACAGACAAACGACGTGGTCTACGTCACAGAGAGCTATTGGATGCAAGCCGTCGAACATTCGTCGCTGTGAATATATCGACTCATCCGCAGAACAAAGTCCGATCTGCATAGATCGCAATTTTCAGTAGAGGCTGTCGAAGTTCTTGACTTGAATAATTCCTTATAACTCTTATAACGAGAGAAATAAAAATTACGATTTTTTGGTATGTTATTATAACAGCCCTGCCTAATTAAATGCCCTAAAGTGTATATTTCTAGTCCTTTTATTGTACGAGATAGTGAGTTACATATCAACTTAGGACGTTTTATGGCGGAAGAGCGAGGGTCCGTGGTAAACATCGTGCGTTGTTTTGCGGAAATGGTCGATTTAAAAGACGTTCTATGTTAACAAAGGTTGTTTTTTGTTGGAATTGTTCATCCTTTAAGAGTCCTTTGTGAATAATGTAAAATAGAAAATTAAATACAATGTAATTTTTTGTTATTAAAAAGTCTTAAAATAGTTGACAGAACCTTAGACGGCAACGATTAGACTTCTAGCATTAATGAGTAATTATAATTTTACTAACTAGTCACGTCGTTTAGTAGGCGGAGATATTATATTTACTTATTTAAAAATAAATAAACTGTGTAAGTATGTACTAACTGTAACTTTGGTGGGGGTAGTTGAGATTACCGGTAACTTTTAAAATAGCTCTTCAAGTAAATTTAAATAAAACAAATAATTTTCACAATAAATATATTTTAATGCATAAAAGTTAAACATTATACTACTAACCTGCTGGTTTAGCGTTATCCTTAAAATCTAACAAGTTTTCACATAAACACACACAATGGATACATTCAATGCATCTAAAATCCTGGACATGCAAGCTTATTTTGAGGAGCGGATGGCAACTTTTGAAGCTGAGCTACAGAAGAAGTCGCCTCAAAGCACTCGGAGTCTGGCTGATGAGTTTGCTGCGTTCAAGACCTTTATAATGAAGACCTTGAAATCCTTCTCACAGCAGCTTGACGTCGTCGGGCGAGAGATTGACACGATGGAAATGCGCAGCCGCCGCAAGATGTTGCTGTTTCACGGAGTGGAGGAACGTCAGGATGAGGAGACATCTCAGCAGGTCGCGAATATAGTCAAACAGCGTCTCAAAATCGGTACTTTCGTGGTTGAGGACATCAAACGCTGCCACAGGATGGGACGCCGTACTACCAGCGACAAGGCGAGGCCTATTCTTGTGAAATTTGCTTCTGCAGCGGTGCGGGACAGCGTTTGGTTCGCAAAGACGAAGCTCAAGGATACGGGTATCACTCTGTCGGAGTTTCTCACACGTCCTCGTCACGAGGCTTTTATGGCTGCACGAGCAAAGTTTGGAGTCGCGAAGTGCTGGACGCGAGAGGGATACGTTCACATCTTGGGCCCTGATGGTAAACGCTATCGCATCACGTCCGTTAGTGACCTATGTAAGATCAAGCTCACAGATTCGGAGAAGCCCGTCGCGAAGCCAACGACAACAAAGGCCAAAAGAACTGCAGCATCGAAGAAGTAAGCTTGTTCCATTGTTACTGTATCGTATGTACTCAGTCTCATTTATACACCTTCACTTTCAAAACATTTACTTTTAACTTTATTTTAAATCATTTTCATGTAGGTATGTACCGTGCAGATAAATATGATAAAATTGGCAACTTGACATAGTTGACATTCGCTAACCTGTCACTGTCACAATCACAATCTGTCACTTCTGTCAGTAACTCGGTAAATGCAGTAAAGAATAACGTTCCGTTACGCACTACATGACTACAAAAGACTTTTTTTTTTTGGTTCTTTTTTGTTATCTTTATTATTTAATATTTTTTACTTTTTTGTTAGTTTTAATTTATATCCGATTATTCTTATATACAATCTTTGTACATGCGCAACCAGCGGGTGGACACAATGAGCGAAACTTGTTGCGATAATTAGAAATAGAATTATTGATTTATTTACTTTTATATCATATATTTATTTACATACTTATTTTATTAATTTTTTATATATTTATATTCAGATATTTATTAAATGTCAGATACGAACTCAAATAGCGATGATACCTTTCTTTCTGCTACAAGTCTAAATGATAGTTTTATAAGTGTCCCCTCTCTAGGAGACATTCTTCGGTCGCAGTTCTCAGACGTACCCAAGAACTTTAATGCAGTCCATATTAATGCGCAGAGTATTCCAGCTCATTTCCCACATATGCTGGCTAATTTAGATTCACAACACATGCATGCCGTCCTTGTGTCGGAGTCATGGCTGAAACCATGTCTCCCTTCCACGTCTTATTCACTACCAGGTTTCCGGTTAGTTAGGAATGACCGCGCAGTCGGCACTGGGGGCGGTGTTGCCATATATTTACGACATCATATTCCTTATAACATAGTCAGTATGTCTCCACAGCCACCACTGCCGAATGCTGGCGAGCATCTATTTTTAGAAGTAGAACTTCACCACATAAAAGTATTGTTAGGCGTATTCTACTCTCCTTCAAGTCGCGTAAACTATTTTCCATCTTTTGAGCAAATCTTAGAAAATTTAACTCCTGCATATAGCCACACTATTATAATGGGTGACTTCAACACCTGTCTCCTAAAACAAGACTCCCGTGCATCTTTATTTCGGAATACTATAGAGTCTTGCAATTTGTCAATTCTTGACTTAAACGCAACTCATCACTTCCCCAATTGCACCCCTTCTCTTCTCGACCTTATTCTGGTATCTTCTTCCAATCTGGTTCATAAGCATGGTCAATGTATTGCGGATGGGTTCTCCTATCATGACCTTATCTTTGTCTCATATAAAATACGCACACCCAAAATGAAGCCCAAGATAGTCTTGCAGCGCAATTTTAGTGGCATGGATCTTGACAAACTGCGCATCGATGTCTCTAATATAGATTGGCTCCCTTTGTTTACCTCCGAGTGTATCGATAGCAAAGTTCAGGAACTCACGTCAAATCTTATCAAGTTGTACGATGTGCATGCACCAATCCGTACTATTAAACTGAAGCACTTACCGGCACCGTGGTTAACAGATGACATTAGGAAAATCATGGCCAAAAAATCTGCTGCCAAGGCTAAACTGAAGTACAGACCTACTACCTTAAACCATGAGAAGTACATAGCAATCAGAAATCTCTGCAACAAGGTGTGTAGGAATGCCCAACGCCAATATATTCATAAATCCGTGGAAAACAGTGATCCAGCAAAAGTCTGGCAATTTCTTAAAAGTCTGGGAGTTGGTAAGACACGGCATCAATCGATTCCAAACAATGTTAACCTTGATTCTCTAAATTTACATTTCACTACTTGGTCCAAATTTGATGGAAATATGAAAAGTGCTACCTTACAACATCTTTCATCTTTACCAACTCCGCATTATTCTCCCTTTAATTTCTCGCAATTTACCGCATGTGATGTTAAGAAGAACGTTCTGGCTGCCACGTCTAACGCAGTCGGCAGTGATAGTATTAGCCGTAAAATGATCCTTCCCATCCTCGATGAAATCCTTCCCGTCTTATGTCATATCTTTAACCATTCCATTAGCCGTGGTATCTTTCCATCCGATTGGAAAGATGCAACTATAATTCCTTTGCCCAAGAAACCCAAGCCCTGTTCCTTCTCAGATTATCGACCCATATCCTTACTTCCCTTCTTGTCGAAAGTCCTGGAACGCTTAGTTCACGCTCAACTCAGTTCCTTCCTACATGAAAATTCTCTCCTAAATACATATCAGTCCGGCTTCCGCCCTGGCCACAGTACTACCACTGCACTGGTTCATGTAACTGACGACATTAGGCTTGGCATGGACAGTGGAAATCTAACGGTGTTGTCGTTACTTGATTTTAGTAACGCTTTCAACACCGTAGATTTTCACATTATACTTGGCATTCTACGCTCTCTTAACGTATCTCCATCGGCAATTGACTGGTTTCATAGTTACCTGTTCGGTCGCCGGCAACGTACACGCATCGAAGACTCTTATTCCACTTGGTCTAATACTAATGCCGGTGTGCCACAGGGTGGCGTGCTTTCTCCTCTACTCTTCGCAATATTTATAAATACCATCTCAAACCAATTACTTTCATCCTACCACCTTTACGCAGACGATTTGCAGATATATACGCAAGCTCCGTTGAATAAGCTGGCAGAAGCTTGTACTACTATTAACGCAGACCTGACCAGAATCTGCGAGTGGACCAAGAAATACGGGCTTATAATAAATGCCGCCAAAACTCAGTTAATAATTATAGGCAGCCCTAAACTGGTGTCAAAAATCAGTTGGTCCGATCTGCCACAAATCAGGTTTGATGGCCAATTTGTCCCTTTCAATAAAACAGTGAAAAATCTAGGGATCACTATGGATGTAAACATGTCCTGGAAATCTCAAGTGCAAGAAACAAGTCGCAAGCTTTTTGCATCGGCAGGTTCGTTGCGTAGGTTACGCAACTTCCTTCCAACTGCCACTAAAATTGCGCTCACTCAATCTTTACTTCTCCCCATAATTGACTATGCTGATGTCAGCTATCTCGACCCCACAGAGGAGCAGCTGGATAAACTTGAGCGTCTCCAAAACTTTTGCATAAGATTTATATTTGGTCTGCGCAAATATGATCACGTTTCAGATTTTCGCAACAAACTCAAGTGGCTCCCAATTCGTCTTCGCAGGAATACTCACATTCTCACATTATTATATAATGTTCTATTTAATCCTTGTACTCCCTCATATCTCAAAGAACGTTTCAAGTTCCTTCATGACACACATATAAGGTCCTTGAGGTCGTCTGAGGATCTGACACTGGAGATGCCAAAGCATTCCACAAATTATTTTAATAAATCCTTTACTGCTCAGGCAGTGCGTCTGTGGAATGCTTTGCCATTACAAATCCGAAGAGCAACATAATTGAATATTTTTAAAGATTCTCTAAAAAGTGTTTTTTTAGAGAATCTTTAAAAATAATAAATACTTAAATTCGTAATGTACCTAATTAAATAGTTTCCTGTCTACGCGAGTTCTAGGTATTTCAATGTATCTATTCATGTTTTTTATATTTTTATGTATTTATATTGTACAAATGTATGTATGTATATATCTATTCTATGTATGTGTAAGTATTTGTATGTATTATGTAAATGTATGTATGTATTTTATTTAAGTCTTTATTATTGCGTATCCATCCTAATAACACCACCATCGTCTCATAAAACTGCTAACATCATTCCTGTCCATCCAAAGGTTGCCTGGAAGAGATCGCACTTAGCGATAAGGCCGCCGATTGTACATTACTCGTAGTTTTTAAGCCTAATGTATTGTAAACATTTCTTTTGGTGTGCAATAAAGTATAATCTAATCTAATATTTATTTAACTTAACGTATAATCGTATAAACTCATTTAAAAGTAATCAAATTGTACGTATATATAGAACAATTAATAGTCATAAATGACAAATTTTATTACAAAATTGCAATTACGTACCTTTCTACACTGGGGTTCGGGCTTCACGAGAAGTCACAAACTTATTTTGTAAGGACCTACTTAATATAAAATAAATATATGACTCATCTTTACATGATCTGTATCATCACCTAAACCTAAAGACAACCTCTGCTGGACTTGGCCTCCCCAAAGGCTGTCCACACAACTCCAACGATGAGCCGCCTGAATTCCACCGCTTCCTGCGATCTTAACCAGAGATCTTCTTCTTTATAATATTATACACGGTGTAAAAAGACCCGTCGCCAAGCCGAAGTTAAACTACACATCATGCTAAGTCATACTTAGCAAAACAATACCTGGGAAACGATTTTTTGTAGACACATTTTATAAGCCGCTATGTATGCGCGTATATATGTCCGTGTGGTGACGGATTAAGAATACGGAATGTCACCACCCCATATCATCCCATGGGTGTCGTAAGAGCCGACAGAGGGAGCATATTATGCAGAGAATACCACTGTAAGAGAAGGAAAACTTGATACAATCCCTATACCAACCCGTTTGGCCAGCGTGGTATAGTAGGCCAATTCCTCCTTTCAAAGGAGAGGCCTAGTCCAGCAGTGGACTGTTAAAGGCTGATGATGTGATGTATGCGCGTGCAATTCTCGAGATACTTAACTATCCAAGGGTGCATAGGACATAATTACATTATATAGAACAAATTGGTGCGTAAAATGCATAGATTCTGAACCTAATTAAAAATAAATATGGTAACTTTGAGCCTCAATATCTCCTGAAGCAGTAATTTCTCTCTCAGTATAGTGCAAGTAAAGAATGTTCATAATGATGAAATGGGATTAAAACTTTCATTAAGGGTCTTTTTATACCCCGTATAAGAATAACAACAATCTTACATCGTTTTTACCTAGACATGGGTGCACAATATTTATAAATAATAGTAAAATACATCTAAACATTAACAAAATTTAAAATCGAGTACTCATACTCCTATCAGTACTTAACTAGGCTGTCCTGTCAAATCTTATTAGACTACTAAGCAGAGCCTGGGTTCTAAGACAAAAAGTTGTGGCTGCAACCTTGTTAACGTTAAGATCATTATAATGACTCATTTCAGTACTTACTCTGAATAACTTGTGAGCAGCACAAGTCCATTATTAGGTATTTATATTATATATATTTTTGAAAGACAGTTTTCATTGCATCATCGATAACGATCTTGTGCCTTTCAAGCCTGGTCCGCCTGCCCTTCCTTTAAAATGACGCTTGTATCCTCTCTCATCCATGCATACATACACATCTCATCCATGCATACATACATATCTCATCCATGCAGTCTATCAACAACATAATAATGTAATACCTAATATGTATCTCAAAAGGAATTAAAACAGCAAGAGTGCTAATAAATAGTTTAGCATACTTCAATTTTCTCGCAGTGCCTGTCACTCGGAGCTTGTAGTAAATGGCAGACTACTTAAAAGTATGACTTAGTTTTCTATTATCAGAGCTTAATATTATATCGCATGTCAAACATTTATTTATGTATTTATTTATTATATTCAGTTACTCTCAGCACTTACAGGTTGAATGTCGAATGAACATGTATGTATTTACAAAAAAGAGTAAATTTCTGGTTACCATAATACACATTCGGCTTATTTTGGAACTAGATGATGTTGTGTGCATGTCGTAGAGTATTTTTATCATTATTTATTAGTAGGAAACAGCATGGGAGTTAGTACTGAAACAACAGCAACGGTGTGACTTCCGCCTGACACTTGGTTTGGATGATATTAACCAATATTTCACCACTTCCACTCCTTTGGATCACCAGACCAAGTGTCTGACAGTTAACTACTTAAATAATTTACCCCAACTTGACATTGAATCTTTCCAATTTTCTCCAGAGTCTTCAGGTGATATCAAAAGGATAATCCTTTCCATAAAATCTAATGCCGTGGGTTATGACAACATCAGCCGCCGTATGGTCATTACCATCTTGGACCAACTCCTGCCGGCGATCACCCACGTCATTAATTTTTCCCTTGAGTCTGGTTCCTTTCCGTCCTTGTGGGGCAAAGCCCACGTTATCCCTCTTGCCAAAATCTCCAATCCTTCTCTTCCCAACCATTTTCGACCCATATCCATTCTTCCTTTCCTCTCTAAAGTGCTAGAAGCCTGTGTCCATAAACAGTTGAGTCGGTTTATACACCGTCATAATCTGTTGAGTCCATATCAATCTGGATTCAGACCTGGCCATAGCACAACTTCCACTCTCCTCAAAGTGACTGGCGATATTCGAGAGGGCTTTGAAAACTCTAAAGTTACGATTTTGGTTTTAATTGATTTCTCCAATGCCTTCAATACCGTCAGTCACGACCTCCTTTTATCCGTCCTCTCCTATCTTAAGGTTTCACCTAGGGCTCTGGATTGGTTCTCAACATATCTTCGGGGGCGTCAGCAGTCGGTACGCCTTGATGAGTCTTACTCAAGATGGGCTGACATTGAAGCTGGTGTCCCTCAAGGCGGTATTCTCTCTCCCTTGTTATTTTCCATTTTTATAAATCTCATAACTAAAAATCTTCAGTGTTCTCACCATTTGTATGCCGACGACTTGCAGATATATACCCAGGTAAATGTAGAGTCGTTGTCTACGGCAATCGATATGATTAACAGGGATCTGGCTGAGAGACATGATTGGACTACAAGGTTCGGGCTGACTGTAAACCCGAATAAAAGTCAGGCCATTATTTTGGGCAGCCAAGGCTTGTTTAGAAAATTTGACACAACCCATTTTCCAATCATTACATACAACGGCACGGCTATAGATTGGTACCCTGTTGTTAAAAATCTAGGGCTGCATATGGATGCCAACCTTAATTGGCGAACTCAAGTGACCCAGGTGAGTCAAAAGGTCACCAGCACTCTACGGACTCTTTACCGCCTCAAGAACTTGCTGCCATCCAAGACCAAGACAATGCTTGTGCAGACTTTGATTTTCCCGTTAATCGACTATGGCGATGTATGCTACTATGACCTGAATGCAGATCTTCTCAACAAACTCGACCGTCTTCTCAATAACTCCATTCGATTCGTTTTCAATCTTCGCAAGTATGACCATGTGTCTGCTTACCGTTCCCAATTGAAATGGCTTCCTATCCGTCATCGTCGCAGTTTGCGTGCTCTCACTACCCTCTTTTCTATTCTTATGTCTCCTTCTTCCCCAAATTATTTAACCTGTCATTTTCAATATCTGTGTTCCAACCATGACCGCAATTTGCGATCGTCTAATAATCTTCTTCTTACTGTCCCTTCTCATAACACATCTCTTATTCACTCTTCCTTTCTCGTTCAGTCCACTCTCCTCTGGAATGCCCTCCCTCTAGAAATCAGGACGTGCAAAACGAAGTACAATTTTAAGGCGAAGGTCAAGGAGCTTTTGTTGGCAAGACCAGCGGATGTGTCATAGGATCTGTATCTTCATTTCTATTCGCATTACTACTTTACTATTGTATGTACCTACTGTATTGTATTTGAGTATGGCTTTACGTATTCTTCCTTTAATTCTTATATGTATATATTGTTTATTGCATATATATCGTATTTAGGTAGTATAATTATACGTGTATATATTTATGTATATATGTATAAAGATTGCATTTACAGGATTCAAAAACAACTTGCCTTTTTTGCACAATCCAGCAATGAATCTACCTTGATCTACAGATTTTACGAAAACGTGCAATTTAAATTCGTCTGTTTTCAAATATTTAATAAGAAAGGTCATATATTTTTCTAATACAATTTCTAAGTTATAGAATGAACTTTCAGATTTTCAAGTTGTTATTATTCAGTGTTATTTATCTTCACCGTAATCTTACAATGAAAATCCATGAAATCGGCGCGGCCGGAATAAACGCTCTTAACAAACTATTTTTAAGCGTTCTTTGAAACAATAAATTTTGCGATAAATTTAACTAATTTCTATTAAAAAAATCTTTATAATTAGAGATTTTTTTACTGAACAACGTCCTTTTTTTTTTTTTTTTTTTTTTTTTTTTACGAGGTGGAAAATCCCTTCGGATCTCCGACTCTTGGGGGAAATAAGAGCCGGAGTATGTGGTGTTTCCACTAAAAACCACCTCGACTGCCGCCATGTACCCGTGTGTCGGAGGATGGGGCATCACCTAAGCACTCGTCGCCACCCTCCGACGGGTATTGGCCCGCCAGATGGTCAGGCGGGCCCCGAACAAAACCCCCTTGGCGACGGATTAAGGTGTTGGACTCCGCCGCCAAAACGCCCAGCGGCCGCAGAGGATAGGGAGGACGGCAACGCAACACCGCATCTCCTCTTCCTCTGCGGCCCCACCGCGACGCATCGAATGGTGCGCCCCCATTTGGTCGCGGGAGATAGGGCGCGCGGCAACGCAACACCGACACGCCTCTCCTCCCGCGACCGCACCCGACTGCGAGGGACAGACAGAACTGTCCCCCGCACCCGCACCGTTGGACGCATCCTGCGCAGGCCCCTCCAAGCCCACGCGGAGCGTCCCCTCCTGGATCCCTCTTAGCTTCACCGCGGGTGACCAATCCACGGTTACTGAGCCCCCCCACCACGACAAGGTGGAGATCCCACGGGGGGGTACTGAACAACGTCCTAATTGATTCAACGTTTTGAGTAACAACGTCCCATCTTAACATTGAACCCACAAATTCTTTTTCTAAAAACTTCAATAATGTTCGTAAAAAAACGTCTTAATATTCCATAAGGCCTCTACTTTTTGTTGCTCAATATTGCATAAAAATCGATTACTCTGTGAATATTAATTACGGTAATCGCCTTTTTGCGCCAGAGTTGCGTTTCTGAACAACTCCATCGTAAAACGTTCTAAATAATCATCGATCGCTGTTAATTATGAACTGAGTTAAAAGTAATAAATATAATAATCTGTGTAAATTTAGGAACTTAAAGTTTTACATAGTGAAGTTATACTTGTAAAACATCGTCACTTACCAGAATTGAAATTTTGATTTGGAAACGCGGTATGTAAGTTTGAAAACGCCGAACTAAGATCAGGCTCTTCTGCATCTACTTGAATCATATTTAGTATTTTGCGAGATCCTATATATCTTTAAAAGTATCCCTTTTTATTTAAAATACTCAATATATTTTTTTAAATATAATGTAAATTAACTACAAAACACGAAAACGCCCCAATTTTCTTCTTCTTCCAATGAACATCGGCCAAACTGCTGATCGATCGCGGCGCTCGCGCCACCCGTACTCCCCGTGTCCCGTCCCATGTATACGTCGTGCGTTGTTGCGCGGAACAAATATCAGATGAAACGTTATTCGAATCTATATCTCCGAAAGTAAATAAGATACGAAAATTCTAAAAACACAGTTTTGTTGAGTTTGTATTCCTTATCCCATTTAGCTATTTAACACAATTTTGGTCTATGGTCACATGGAGCTCTATTCTACGGATAGGTCGATATATACGAGAAGTCTTAGTTTAGTCGTAAGCGTGAGTGAAATAATGGTCGCCTTTTGTTAGTTAATGCTTAAAGGTATTCTACGAATTTAAAGCGGCTATACTGGAAAAATGGAAAACTGCCTCCTTCAGGTTCAAACCCAGGCTATCTATGTGCGTACATCGATGATAAGCTTAGGCTCTTGAACCCGGCTGATATGAAGTTCGTTTGCAGCGGTTCGGCGAGTTCCTATTTGGATTCTAGGTCCTTAGAGCGGAGCGTGAAAAGGGTCTTCTCCGTGCTACCAAGGTCAGGGCCATCATAGTGTTATGATGCTGGGTTGAAGGCTTTCACGTATGGGACTAGATGAATGCTTCAGATCAGGCGGTATTCGGCGGCATAGAGTCATTTTCAGAGACGGTACTAAAACTAAAAAGAAAGTTAGAAACGTCAATAACTCTAATAGTGGTTGAAGCTATAGAATATAACCGTCATATTAGGATATGTGAGTCAAATGAATGTCATTCTGTAGACTAGCTGATATTTAGTTTGCCAGTAAGACTAAGGCCGACTTGAAAAACACTCTAAAGTATATTAGTTACAAACAAAATAAAGTTCGGATAAACATGTTTACGAAAGAAAAACTTGAGTAACATATATTTTATGCAACAACAGTCCTGTGGTCGATAACTGGCAAAGTAAAATGATATTCAAAGGCAAGTAAAGACAAAGCAAAAATATATGCAAAAGCACCTCACAGTAAAATATTTTGTGCAAACCATAACCTTAATCTTATTTTGGCTGTAAAAATTTCAATTACAGTAACATTACCCGTAATATTCATAAAATGGAAGACTTCTTCTTTTGAAGATGATCCTTTTAGATCAAAATAATATTTTGTAAACGAAATAATTAATTGATTAAAACCTTAAACCGTTTAGAGTAATTTGTCATTAATATCGTATGTTTTGACATCTTGATGAAACAAGAAATTAAAGACTTTTAGATTTTTTCTAAGAGTGTTATAATTATCTACTAGTTTCTTTTACTATTCTAACTAAGCTGTATGAATATTCTAACAAATATGGATATAATTCGAATAAACAAATCTAACTTTTACTATATTGGAAAATGGAAAATTCGGGACCTTGTGCCTCTAATAATATCCTAGGAATTAGTGGTCATAACTTATTCATTTACATTATAGCTATGTAACCCTTAGTTTTCTAGATATAATATGGCAATATGGTTAAATATTTTCTTTGATAATATTGTCATGAAACCGATGCTTCACTGTTTGCAACATTCTGGTACCTTATTATTTTGTG
The DNA here is from genome assembly GCA_944739405.2 of Euclidia mi. Classification (NCBI taxonomy): domain Eukaryota; kingdom Metazoa; phylum Arthropoda; class Insecta; order Lepidoptera; family Erebidae; genus Euclidia; species Euclidia mi. The sequence continues at coordinate 90,159,743 of OX123185.2, read as the reverse complement.
TAAAAGTTATTTCTAGTTAAGTCTTTTAATTTACGTCATGTGTATATTAAATATTAGAACAAGAAAAAAACAAACAATCATACTGGCCATTCATCTGAAAAGCATCGTATTTGAAAATTCGGGACCTTGTGCCTCTAATACTATCCTAGGAATTAGTGGCCATAACTTATTCATTTACATTATAGCTATGTAACCCTTAGTTTTCTAGATATAATATGGCAATATGGTTAAATGTTTTCTTTGATAATATTGTCATGAAGCCGATGCTTCACTGTTTGCAACATTCTGGTACCTTATTACTTGGTGTAAAAATTATTTCTAATCACGTCTTTTAATTTACGTCATGTGTATATTAAATATCAGAGCAAGAAAAAAACAAACAATCATACTGGCCATTAATCTGAAAAGCATCGTATTTTAAGCCTAGCTTTGAAACGTTTTTTCACTTTCACGATTTATTGTTATCCATACTAATGATTATGTAACGGTTCTGAATCGTGTTAATTAAACGAAAAGAAAGATGAAATACCTTTCTATTTGCCCCGACGTTTCGGCATGGGTTACACCAGCCATCACGGGATGACTGATGTCCGTCAGCGCTGCCTCCGAGCAGTGCGGGTTTCGGAACCTACCCTCACTTGGTATTCACAATTATTGATATTTATAAGTTCAGAACTGTCGGTACTTCGACACACAACACGAATGGTATCTTCACACTGGCGCTTAATATCACCTCGTCGGTGTCTACATTTGCTGATGACAGGATTCCAAGATGTAGATAAACGGTAACCATCCTCCCGGTTGAAATTTGCGTGCTTTTTGATTTATTTATTTTATTTATTTATTTTAGGACCACCAGTGGTTATTACAAGAATGCATTCACAATAATAAAGAAAAAAAAAAAAAATATCTCCGTCACTTGCATAACCTTTTAAGGTAGCCACTGCATGTACCAATAAGTGAGCAATATTATATATTAGTATTTATGAAAATAGATAGTAAACAAAAAAGGCAGGCCGCTAACTTTGAAAGATTATATAGGCGAACACATAGTACAGGTAGTGAGAAGTAACAAAATATTTAAGGGTATAATTATTTAGGGTTAAAACTACAGGCGAGAATTTCGATGATTCCTGGTCCACATAACAATAAAATAAAATAATACATAAAGTCATTTTTACAATATATAAATTCTAAAAAATAATAGAAAAAGAATTTAAAAAAATAATAATACAATAGCAAATTAAATCAAAAGTACATTACAATTTAGTGACAATAATAAAATAATAAAATCAAATCAAAGAAATAAATTAAAATTGAAATTGATTAGGATATTCGTAAATAGATTATTAAATTGCAATTAAATTAAACCTATTAGCCGACTCCCTTACGGAACGTGGCTAGTGAGTCAAAATGAATATCTACTGACGCGCTGCATCCATTCAATAGCCGGCACATACGTGGTATCACGGAGTTCCTCCCAAACGTTGTACGTCTAAACGGAGCACTAAGCGGTATTATAGGTTTACGGGGGTATCTAGATGGCACATTTAATTTTATTTTGCTCAATAATCTCGGACAATCTATGTGTCCCCTAAATACCTTAAATAAAAACGTCAGGTCTAATATGTCTCGGCGTTTAGCTAGGGAATGGATTTTAAAGTGCTGGAGTCTGCTCTCGTATGTTTTTAAAGAATATGATAGACCCGTACTCTGACATAAATGCCATAAAAACCTTTTTTGCACTCTTTCTAGTCTAAGCGCGTGGACGGCAAAGTGCGGTCTCCATATCTGACTGCAGTACTCCAGTACACTTCTGACTAGGCTATTGTAAAGCAATATTTTAGTGTCGGGCTTTCTGAAGGCTTTGCCATTGCGAATAACGAAACCTAACATTCTAGACGCCTTACCGATAATATCATCCAAATGAGCCAAAAATGTGAGCTTTTTGTCCAAGCTTACACCCAAATCTCTGACCAGCTCTGTCTCAACAAGCTTGTTATTGTCTATGCTATATGATGTTGCAATAGGTTTGAGTTTTCTAGAGAAGTGTATACAGTGACATTTCTGATGATTTAACTGCATACCGTTATGTGAACACCACTGAACTAAGTTATTGAGGTCACTTTGCAATCTGCATTCATCGTCCGGATGTTTAATCTCTTTAGAAATTTTTAGGTCATCTGCATACATATATGGCACAGAATTGGTAAAACACAAGGGAAGGTCATTGACAAAGATATTAAACAATATCGGACCCAAATGCGATCCCTGAGGCACACCAGACGTTATCATATACGTTCCGGATCTGTAACCATTAACAACAACGTAGAATCTTCGATCATCTAAATAGGATTCTAACCATGAGAACATGGGACCAGTGAAACCGTATCGGGATATCTTTTTTAAAAGTGTTGTATGAGGTACTTTATCGAAAGCCTTACTAAAATCGGTGTAAACAACATCCACCTGCCCCTGACGATCCAGGATACCTGTTACATCATCCACAAAGCAAGCAAGATTTGTACATGTTGATCGCAAATTAACAAACCCGTGTTGAGCGTCTGTTAGGAAACATTTAAAATGGTTCTTGACTATTGGACATATAAGAGCTTCGAAGGTTTTGGCCATTGTTGACAAAAGAGAGATAGGTCGGTAGTTCTGGACTAACCCGTCTTCCTGCCCCTTGTGTATTGGAACCACTTTTGCAAGCTTCCATACACAGGGAAATTTGCCAGTTCGTAATGATTTATTATATATAATGTGCAAGGGTATGGTCAGCGCTTCTGCACAGCTTTTTATAAATATCGGTGGTATACCATCTGGCCCCGCTCCTTTATTAGGATTCAGTTGCACGAGTTGCCTATATATTGTTTTAGGATCCAACACCACTGACGATACTATCCGGCTAGATTCTGGGACCTTATCCAAGTACTCAGAGGGCAGACCTGCACCCGAACCCATCTCATAGACCGATGCGAAAAATTCACCAAATATATTACATATTTCTGTGCCGTCAGTGGAGCTCTTGCAACCGTTTGACAATTGAGAAGGATAATTACTCTCGTTGCCCCGTCTGCTTTTAACATAGGACCAAAAGTACTTGGAGTTTTGTTTTATTTTCTGCTCTGCTGAAGCAATATATGTGTTATAACAATGAGTCGATAGTTGCTTGCATTGCTTGCTAAGGTCCTGTAAATCTAATTTATCTCTAGGGTTATTGTACTTTTTATACGTCCTAATCATTTTATTTTTCTCACGTGTTAAGTTTACTAGCCTACGATTATACCAAGGCGGATATTTATTTTTGTTGCATTTTGATTTTGGTACATGTTGATCTATAGCTACTTGTAATATGTCATAAAAAATCGTCAAGAGAGTATCTAATTCTATATTAGTGTCCAAGACTACAGCCCAGTCAATTGAATTAAGATAGCTATTAATATTATCATAATTAGCCATTCTAAAATTGTGCCGTAAGATACTTTCACTTGGTTTTAACTTGGAATTTGGTGACAAAGAGATGTGAAAATATATTGGTGGATGCAGCGGGTCTACAGTAGTCAATTCATCAAGTGATATCTGGGGTGAGCATGTCAGCGATGCGTCCAAAATAACGAGATCTAATATTTTACTTTTATTGTTTAACACCCCATTACATTGCCGAAGATTATTCACACTGATGAAATCTAACATAGATTGTGTTAGTTGAGATCCCGTTGTTAAGGAGGCACCACCGCCACCGCTCCAACAAATGTTTGGTAGGTTAAAGTCTCCCACAATACAGGGTAATAAATTACCCCGTTCAAAGATACCGTTGCAATTATCTACAAATGTATCCAGAAGTGCCTTATTAACAGGAGGTGGCAGATAAACTGAACAGAATGCCAACGTAGTTAACCTTTTATCAATGGTTTTTTCAATAGTTACCCACAAATCTTCGCAATTGGTCTCCCACTGTTTTTGTCGCTGGGGGTAGTGTTCCTTGAGAACGGCTACCAAAACTCCTCCTCCATCTTTCTTGCTGCAGAAAGTTGTAAAAGTCCTATCTCTCCTAAATACTACGTATCTGGCATCAAAAAGTTCTGAATCTAGAATTGTGGCATTTAACCATGTTTCTGTCAGTATGATGACGTCATAGTTGCAGCAACAGAGATTTCGGTAAAAGCTATGAGTTTTAGTTCTCAGGCCCCTTACATTTTGGTAATAGATAGTTATTGCTGTGAATTTTGAAATAATAAGTACCAATAACATGTTTATGAGTTAAAAAAGGTAACCCTTAACGCAATTTCGATAAGGTATCAGCATTCCTTATAAATACCTGTTCGTCACCTACTTCTTTACGTACGTAGATGCGACCGTTGCGTACCCAGACGAATTTATAAGCCAGTTCCTTAGCCTTCTGTCTCGTTGCCGCGTGCAGTGCCTTATGTATGGGTGACAGGTGCTCCATAACAAAAATTGGATCCTTGCTGCTTGCTGTCCCAATGTGGCTGTTATTTAATTTTTCATTCGGTCTAGATCGATTGAACTGGTTTACCGATGCTAGAAACTTATCTCTCAAGATCTGAGAGTTAAATTGTGCAATAATTCCTCGAGGTCTTGTTGAAGCACGATTCATTTTAGCTATTCGGGTACAATTTATAATTGAATCTTGACCCACGGTACAACCAATGACGTCGCCAAGCTTCTTAACTACCCCGAGAACATTCTCAGATTTACTCTCAGTCACTCCTTGTATCTCTACATTACATGCTCTAGAGTGCTGTTCGAGCATGTTAATTTGATTCTTTAGCTCATTCAGGGAAGCGTGTAGGGTTTTGGTTTGATCCTCTAAAAATAGTATTCGCTCTGAGTTCGCATTATTGTTCTTAACAATATCGTCATATTTCGCATTTATAAAATTCATAGAGTCTTTAACTTCTTCTAAGTCGCTCTGAATTGTTTTTAAGTTATCCGCCAGTGTCAGATTTAACGAAGTCCGAATTTGTTTCATGTGTTCGGCCAATTCCTCTCGGAGAATTTCTCGGATAACATCACGTACATCCTCTTTAGTCAATGGCTTTTGTTGACACTTATCTGGAGATAAAGATGGCGCTGGGCGCTTCTTGGAGCGTTGGGTGATGTTTACGTCGGAAGTTGTGGGAGTAACTCGAACTGGCGTTGTGTCACTTCTGCCTCTTGGTGCCTGACATAATTGACACTTCCAGTCTCCAGATATCGTGCTGTCGGGACGAATACCGAGACATTTGAAGTGGAACTTCTTTGAACATGCAGAACAGCATAAATGCCCTTCTCTTGCCAACTCTTTATTGCAACATTCCGGCAACATCGTAGCTTCTTGATACAGTACGCGTTGTGCTTGTGCCTGATTGCTCTTAATATTATGACAGGCGCCAAGTATTGAGAACCTTATGACCGGTTGCTATTAATATAATGGCAGGCGCTTGATGATTTGCAATATGATTGCAATCAGATTGAAAAATGTAATTTTAAGTATTTTTGTAATATAATTGAGTAAAAATGTATTATATTTTCTTTATAATTATGGCTATTGTTCTTAAAAGTGCAAAAAGAACATCTTACGAAATACGCATCAGCAGGTTCGAACGCCGCTATCCATTAAAATATAACAAAAAACTTCATTAGTATAGGCACTGCACCGTGGACGCCTATTAGCTTCCTTTTTAATTTAAGCTTCCTATTATATCTGCTCTTCGTGTGAGAAATTTTTGCAGGTATATATAGAGTCTGGTATGTAGCGAAGTCTTTTGTTTTGCACTGTCCAGTTCACTGAGAGTTTAAATAAAAAACGACTTTTTAAGAATGTTTTTCACTGTTTTATCACACACGCGTGGACTAATAAGATAAATGATTTTATAGTCCCTTAGAGTTTTTTCTTCTGCGTATTTATATGTAAATTGTTCGTAGGGAACTGCACTTTTCACCACTATACTGATTATAAATGCACGGAATATCAACAAACGGTCTATCTTTGCTCGGGTAAGAATGACAACTGATTTCAACCGCTTCCCGTGCTATTCTTGAAAAATAGTGACTGTCTGTGGAGAGAACCTGGGGCAGATGTAGCTCAATCCAGTGATTGGATCCTGACTCTAACAAATGCTCAGATATGGCCGACTTGGTGGTTTGTCTGTTTTTGACGGCCGTGATGTGTTCCATATTATTACAAACTTTTGATTTTGGTACATTCTTTCATAAAATGTTCGATTTGACCTGAAAAAAAATCAACGTAAAACAAAAGATTAAGGTTTCGTGTATTCTTTGTAATAATTAGGACGTTCTTTTTCTAGGCATGTCCTTCGTGGCTACATTGTAAAACGATATTGTTCTCATACCTACCATTCAAACTAAGATTGTTTCAAGAAATTATTCCAAAAGAAAACTTTTGGCCGAAAAAATTACAACCCACACGCATTCATTCGAAAGCAATTCTGATGCAATTAGCTACTACGCATCGCTTCTGGAACTTTAAATGTTTCCAGGTGAATCCGTAAGAGGTAATTCTTAAAGGTAAATAGGAAAAGTAGGCCGATCTTTCCGTACAAAGAATATCTAAGTAGGCTCATTTTGGTTGACAAATTGACCGCGATTCAAAATGTATGTATAGTCCGTGCCAAGAGAACATAGACTTTTTGTAAACAAAGAATTTCTATTATGTGACTTAGCGATAGTTCTGTCAAAAACAAATAATGTCAAATCCAATGAGCGCAATGGTACATAGATACGTGTCATTGGAAACTAATATGTCAATGGATAGGGATTTTATCGATATTATGCGCCGTCCACAGGGTCTTTTGATGTTTTGAGGTACTGACGCCTAGAATGTCAACATTTGGCGTTAGTTCATTGAAATGTTACATTCTTGGGCCTAACATGCATTTATCAGAGGACAAAATTATTTTTTTTTAGTTATCAAGAAGGGATAAATGTAAAGGTAAATACAAGTTTATAGGATCGCAACGCTTTTCGCGCTGCCGGCATCTTGAAAAAGTGGGTGCAGAATAGCAGATGGCAAACTATTAGTCGCGCAGAAAATTATTTATACCTAAAAAAGAAATTGCGTTTTCAGACTGCCGTAACTTTGAATGGGTTTTGTTTAAGTTCATTTTGACGATGTCATTCACAAACAACGTAAAATCTCCATGCCTAGAAATTTTCATGCAATGTACTAGCTAGTTATCTTAATATATAAAATCCTTGCGTTACTGACTGACTGACAGACACGCTACAGCCGAAACTATTGGGCGCATGAAGCTGAAATTTGGCATTTATGTTCCTTGGGGACCGTAGGGGTGCACTAAGAAGGGATTTCCCGAAATTCCCACGGGATCGGACAAAACGGGTAAAATTAAAAAAATTGCAAGCGTAGCTGCTAGCGTCCTCTAGTCTGTAATATTATTCATTGTTGGTCAATCATTTAATATTTTAGGAGAGGTAGGCTACTTTGCAAATGATTTATTGTATATGATTAAAAAATATATATCTCAGTACATACATGTTATGTACTCTATCATTTACATACATGGTCCTCTATTTTTCCTTAATTTACAGAATAAATTACGTGTAAAACGACAAAAATATCGGCAAATTTATGAACATTCGACCATTCAAACACAAAATCAAATATTATTATTTCAGTAAAATTTAACAATATAAATTTAAAAACGTAGTAGCATAATTAGCCATTGAAAAAAAAAAGACTTTTCAAAAAGTATAAAATCTAGAACACAACTGTTTGAAAAGAGGCTGTGAAGCCCTGAATGTTTGTTTACAAAAAGTCTATCTTCTCGTGGCACCAACTATAGATGACAGCAATTTGTGAAAATGGAGGAAGAAGATCATTTCGAATACCTGAGCTTACGGCTTCTTAAATGTGTGCCTAGGAAAATGCTGTAAGTTAAATGGGATGGGATGGAAAATGATCTGCCTCTCTCAGTAAGAAAAAGGAATGGAAAATAAAAGTATTTTATATTGAAATTAGTATAATCTATAATTTACTTATAGAATCACATATTTCAAACCTACTACTAATATTTATGTTTACTTTTTGTATATAACTTTATACTCGAAAACATCAAAGCTTACATCGGTAGATAGATGAACTTATTAATCCTCAATAATGTCTTACCTTCCAATGATACTTACAATGTTTGCTTAGAGAATTGTATATAAGAATAAAATGTAGCCAACTTTCTATAACTAGTCAGTCAAGTCAGTATTTCTGTTTTTTTTTTCTCACGCCTGTATCCCTGTAGGGGTAGGATGAGGTGTAATATTACTCCCACATTTTGCCATGAATTTTTAGGTCCCACGTAATAGGGGGCGAGCCTATGGCCGTTACCGGGCACATGTAATTTTAATTTAATTAAATAAATTAACTACTAATTATAAACAAAAATATAATGATCACATGACCTAATGATATTATATCACACATCTCGGATTAATGTTTTGCCATATGTCATGTATTATTGGATTTTAATACTCTCCGTCCTACCAGCAAGTTAACAATACAGAGGTCCATTGAGAGCTCGCTCCGTACTTTGAGGGAACTTGAACAATAAAATACGACTGGCGCGCAGATGTGATAAGTAACAAAGATCTACAATATAAGGTTGTGTTGTAGATTTTTGATATTTCGGTCTTAAATTCTTCTTTTGCCGAAATATGAAAAAAGAAGATTTTACCCGGCTGCGAAGTCTGCAGCTATTAGATAGCATTATATATCTTACCTAAATAATACTATCGAATAATTCGTGTGACCAAAATTTATAGTCCCTAAGTGTTTAGCTTTGTGAGTAAAAAATAATGCGTGAGGTAGAGAACTGTACTTCGATTCTGTAAAATTCAAACAATAACTCGCATTTCACGTCGCTATTCGCTCTCACTTCGCATAAGGTTCAAAATGACCTTGATTTTGAGTGTGTGCGAAGTGAGCGTCGAACTTACGGAGGAATTACCTTATAGAATGCCACTTTTTACGTCATCTCATACTTTATCTGTCAAAATCTCGAGATCAATTTAGTTCAACTCGCAAACACGCTCGCAAGAGTAGCGCTAGTGTAGATTCGAATTATCAACCGAGTTCTAGAATGCCAATCAAGAAACTCACAGCGGATTCAGATTCGAAGTTTAGAATGAAGTCTTACAGAATCAAACTGCTGGTAAAATATTCACCAAAAAAGAGCAGGCGAGTAATTATGAACGAACAAAACGAAAGAAGAATAAACCTTTGGCGCTAGAATGTGACTGCATTCCCAATCACGAAGCTATGCAATTATTAAATTATTCATACTGGCCATCGATTGCCGAATCTGTGCTAAAAAGAAGAAAGAGTAGCATAGAAGGTTGCTCACTCTAGGTACAAGATGAAACATGATTTTAAATTAAATATAGGCTGACTCAGACAGTTGGTACACAATAAGTGATTTAAAACCAGTAATACATTTAAAACAGGTGATTCAATTTTTCAGTGATTGTATTGCCTAAGGCGTATTCGTGGCTGTTGTTACGATCTCCAATTTCTTCCCCTTTACAATTTCTTCAGCTTCGAGCTCTAGTTTTGCCTTTAATCCAGCGCGAGGAATAATGTAACGCTAGCCTCTCTTTTTGTGTGGCAGTAATGCTAACGTAACAGATAAATAAGATTTTTGTTAACAATGTAGTTGTACATGTAGCTATGTAAAGCTATCGTTATCAACAAACTACAAATAGTTACACACTCAATAAAATTAAAAGGTCGGAAGCAATAGTGAACTTGCAAAATTGTTTCAGTAGTTTTTATCTACACTAATATAATAAAACTTAACAGTCTGTTTGTTTGTTTGAACACGCTAACTTCACCAGCTCTTAAGTGAATTTGAAAAGTTTTTGCAGGGAGATACTTGACGTTCCTCGAACTATTTAATTCTATCCAGGCTAGGTGATCGTGCTTGGTAGACGACGGCTTGACAAAATTAAATAGTGACGAGAAGTTGTGGATAATAATATAATCATCGCGACTGAAACTTTAGTAGCGCAATTCAGAATCTTATACCGAAGCGTGTCTTCGTAGTTACGTCGGTATCCTTCAGATGTCGCTACTGTATTTGCTTTTGTATAGCAAGTGACTCAAGGTATCTTTACTAATATTATTAAGCTGCAGTTTATTTGCTTGAACGCGCTAATTCTAAGAGTTACTAGACCGATTTGAATGATAAATGTTTTATTTTATTTTAGTCTTTGATAGCCCATTTATCGGGGAAGGCTTTACGCTATATAACATCACACTATGCGCCACGGGTGCGGAGCAGTAGCGATAAATAACGCTCGTGTAACCGCGGGATCAGCTAGTAATTATTATGCAGTTACTTCTACAAGTTCTTTTATCGTTTAACAGTTTATTAACTAAGCAATGTGATGGGTTTCAATAACTTGGAATTGTGGACAATATAAAAATGGTAAAAGAATAGAATCGACGAGTATAACCGCAGGGCACAGCAAGTATTGAATAACCTTAAAGTATACAAGCCGATAGTATTTCTATCCGTGATACGTAATAGGATTAAGGGACCCAAATGTTACGGTACCGCAATTGTATTGATAGTAGAACCTTCGTTAAGCCACGTAATTAAGTAAACTGTGTGGCCTACAAGGGTTTTGTGTAATCTGTTAGACTTTTGAGTTTATTTAGAACGCATTGACAAAATTTAGTTAGAAGTTTAGTCCTGAGCTTAACAATGTTAATGTAATTATTTTTTATTTATTTTTTATAGACTCATGCCTGTATCCCCGAAGGGGTAGGCACAGGTGTAATATTACACCCACATTTCGCCATGAATGTTAATGTAATAATGGCTTATTAGTATACCTATGTACCTATCATGTACCTAGCTTTATTTCGAGTATCTGATATGTCGGCACTGTTGTAAGCGCCACGTTCACGGATGTACTTTACATTCATGATAATGGATGTCATAAAGGTAAATGCATCATATATTAGATTTAGAAACTATCTGCAATAATTAATATATAAATATATATATATATACCATTATTTTTAATTAGTACAAAAACTTTAAGGACATATTAGCGAAGACATTATTATCATATAAGTGACGTAAGAATTTCATAATATCTATAAATAGCAAAGTAATAATCATTTGTTTTTTGTAGAAAATCTCGGCCAAATCATAGACATATTTTACAATCCATTCCCTACTTCATTGATAGTACTTACTTTCCGTCTTACTCTTACGCATTCTTTCCGTCGCACTTATAATGCAGGTAACCGTAGACAATAAAATGAAGCAAAATAATAAGTGTAGGTAGATATTTTTTATTTTTTTTAATTCTACCCACTCCTTCATACTTCATCCTGTCTTAGGACCGGCAAAATTTACCGTTTTACAGGTAATTAAATACGGAGAAAGGTATGTAATTAGAAAGCAAACACATATCAAAATAAAAGAAGGTATTCTGTAATAAAAGAAAAGAGTAATTTTGGCGTATTTATGAAATTAGAATCGGCTGCTATTTACAATTACTATTTCATCATCATCATGTCAGCCTAGAGACGTCCACTGCTGGACATAGGCCTCCCTCAAGGTTCTCAACACAGACCAATTTTGAGCCGCCCGCATCAAATTATTATTTATTTAAGTAGGTAATATTTACTTTACTTACAAGTATTTCAATTATTCTTCGAAATATCCATCACAATTGTCAATACACAGCACGTTTTATTTAATTGTTTTTTAACGAGATAAGTAAGCTTCTCTGACTTTTCACTGAGTCAAAAGCGTCCAATATGCGCTGTTTAATGGTCTATCCACACACATACGGGCCGTGGACGGGACGTGGACGGGACGGGGACGGGCCGTCACCGTGCTTCCGGGTCCCGGCCGGGATATTTCGTTCACACACGTCAGGGGTGCAACCGGAGCGTGGACGGGCTGTCACTAGAGCTTGCATTTTAATATTTTAATTATTTGAATTATGAATTGTGTCAAATATTCCAAAGGAAATTGCAATATCCAATTCTAGTTCAAACAGCGCTCTCAAAATTGTCCTAAATACATGCACCAATAAACACATTTAGTTGACATTCTTAACATAATTATATTACATCATAAATTAGATTTTGTTTTCTTTTTGCGTATGAAGCCCTAAAAGGAGGTGTTCTAATAATAGTAAGAAGAATAGCTGAGAAAAATGAATCATAATAATAATAAACATCTTTGGGGGGCAGTCATTATCTCAACATGAGACTAACGCAATCGAAGGGCAGAGTGAGATGAGGTTTCAAACATCACCTTCATCTTATGATAAACAAAAACAGCATCACAGGATGAAAATAAAGGTTACAAATCACAGGGCAGCTTTGTGGCGAGCTGTCAGTGCTCAAGTCAGGTCCTCGTCTTCGGCTTGCCGTTATTGGATGGTTGGAGTGGATTTCCAAAAGCGCCCGCAACTTCACACAACTTTAATATGCGTCTCATCGCACCGATTGTTGGGCCCAGCAAGACCATGTCGTCCGTACCTATAGCTGATGTTGTTCATAACAACTCCGTCTTCATGACAGTCGACACCAGCCTTGCTGAGTAGGTACAACAATTAGCTGATTTATAAATAATAAAAAAAAATATATAAAGGCGTGGCGAGGTTATTTCCTCTTGCGTCACGCCAGATTTCAGCCCATATTCCTCATGCAGAGCTGTACGCACCCACCTGACTGTGTTTATTGGATTTGCATCCCAATAATGTAGCATTCACGTACCTACCTCATAGTTCATACCAGTATCTACCTCACTCTCAGTTTTTAAATTACCCCATACAGATCGGCAAAGTTAAGCAACGCTTGCACATGTCGCCACTTGGATGGGTGACCACGTGTGGCATTTACATCTGAGCGCTATCTTGCTTCGGAGGGCACGTAAAGCTGTCGGTCCCGGTCCTTGTCTCAGAATTGGAATCGTTAGGCCATGAAGAAAACTCCGACACTAGAGTTGGCCACAAACTCTCACGAAAAACAACAACTAAACAACAAGAGGTTTAAATTCCAATACCTTATAAAGGTCTAAGAAAACCGGATTTACATGTGTTTCTAACTATATAGTACCGTAGACGGTCTGTGTTAAAAACAGAACTAAACTAATTAAACTACGCGACGTGCAGACAAATTATAGGGGCCATGTATATATCCAGCAAACTATCGAGCACCTTAGTTGTAATGGTTGCCAGGAATATAGGCCTATAGTTATGAAGTTCAATAAAGAAAAAAAAAATTTGAATAATAATATCAAATAAAAGTATTCGAATAAAAATTTTGAACATTTGCAAGCCCTAGCCGGGACCTTTCATATGTCACTATTTGCACTTGGGCAAGTCCAATACAAAACACCGATCTGGGAATAACATGGATTGGACATACCTACCTACGAAATTAGCGTGCATACCTACGACTTTGTAAAAAAATAAATTTTAATTGTGTAAAAATATGTAAATTTATATTTGCTGTAAGTTACTTTAGTTACAAATCTGTTTTAATGCTTTTCCAGTTTAGTTTATTCCATTACGCAAATGCGGGCAAACAAGGTAAAGCAAATAACGTCCCTTAACATGAAGACAAACTAAACATGAAACAAAATATTCTCTGGTAGCCAATATCGATACAGTGTCGCTGAGAAAGAAACGGACATGAATGGCGCCATTCATACCGTAATGAAACACACTGCCACACTGAAATACCATAAGGGAATAACAAAATCAAAATTGATTGATTAATTTTATTTATAAATAATATTATTTTATTCAACCTTTCATTTCTAGGAATTCTCGCATACAGTTGCTGTTCATGTTATCTTTTGGCAAAAACAATAATTTTCCATAATTATGTACTATTTGCCTTCTCCATGTATATTCTTTACTCAAAGAATACAAACAAAAATGGGCGAGTCCATTGCGATTTGTCAAACTTCTTATGTCAGGTTTGGGTCATAGATTAATAAGAAAGATAAGTTAATTTGCAGTTATTATAAACTAGATAAATTCTTATGCAAATCAGGAAAGCATAATAATAAATACTACAAGATTTATTACCAGTTTATAAGTAAGCGTTTTCTTGGTAGACTTATGTCCTGCAGTGGACGTTTATTGGCCAATATGCTGATGAAGTTAGTTAGCATGAAAGTGAACCAGCATACTTTTGATAGTATTTCTTAACGCTACAGTACCGTCGCACGTCTCGCTGTATGATGAAATACTTCGAAGAATATAAATAAAGTGTCAGGAAGTTAATTTCTACCAGTGATCCTTCTTCTATTTTGTTTGTAGGTACTACCTACGTTTCTATGTCGCAATAATTCATTTCATATGGAATGAATATGAAGGATTAGGTTAGATGCCTTTCATAATTAGTAATTGCGGCAATTTATTTCACATTACCACTTCACAACATTTTTTACATCATATATAGTTATCCCTATAATGTTTATCTGCAGAACTTCAAGAAGATAACAACATTAACAAGTCTCAAAATCAAACCCGAGTCCTATTTCATAGCAGTCTAAAACTCCAATCAACCACACAACACAAATAAAACAGTTTACAAACATAAATAAAAATTTTGCCAAATTTTTGTGAGTACTTAATACATGTCAACAAATCTTTGTCACATCTGTTTTATTTCAGTATTAATCTATGACCAAATTATTCACTAGTTATATGTGTCATAGCGTGTGTATGGATATATGATATCCTAGAAGTGACAAATATTTGAAACGAGAAATTTATATCGGTTAAAACGGAATTATCTCATATATAAATTTTGTGTCATCGCTTATGTATACAGGGTGTCACAAGGCCTATCACCAAGCCGAAGTCTACTCGTTTTGCACATCATACCAAGTCATACTACGCGAAAAGAATACCTGGGAACCGAAATATTTTTATAAGCTTAAAGAAATAGACACATTTTATAAGGCGCAATGTATAGCAAGCGCTTGCAGGAAAAATTGGCGCCAGGAATGCACTGTACCTACACCAGTTTATGATCACGTGGTTGCGCGGCCGAGGGGGTAATGCACTTGTCCACAGCTCAGCTGATGACTTGTATCGCGTCCATTGCGTTTAGTGAACTTTAAAGCTGCTTATCTTAGAGAAATATTGAAAATTTGTTTATGTTTATTTGGAAGAAATTTTACATTTATCATTCAAAACACGATTTTGGAATTATTAGAAAAACAAAACCTCATACTCATACGCACCCTGCATGTGTCTGTAGTAACTGGGAAATTCCTGGTTCAGGAGATATTGAGGCTCAAAGTCACGACTTTTTTTTTCTAATTATTCCACTCGTACGAGCGTTGATGCACATCTAAGCTCGTCTAAGCTTGAGCCGTCAGAGTCTATGTTGACACTGACACGATGTCACTACCACTTCGAGCGAACATGCCCAAATATGCCCGTTTACGCGAGTTCGGTGATTTACTTTATTTGACTCGTTACCTTAAAATGTAATTATGTTGCGATTTTCTCAATTATGATTGACCATTTTATGAAGTTTGTTGATTAAACGATTTGTTATCATAGATCTGAACAATGCAAATCATGAAATTACTAATGGATAATTATAAGACTTTTCTTGAAATGCGATCATTTAATAAAATAGCAAATTTCACGATACCGCCACGACATAGACCCGCTTTTGCATATAAGCACCATAGTGATACAAATGTTATAGCGCAACTTGCTGTCATCTATTGTCAATACGACGTAGTTGTGAGTAATTGGCCATAGACTTGCGTTGAAATAAGAATAGATTAAGATTCCTTTATGGTATACGACACCCCACCCTACCTCACGCCACACATATATTTAGTATGGTACGGTGCAGATATACAACACTCCACCCAACGCCACCCCACGCGTCACCATCCATTCAATCCAGATCGGCGCGTTGACGGTGGAGGGGAAACACACGCCATCCGATGCTTGACAAGCAATGTGTTTCTAGTTAGCACACAACGCCATGCGTCAGTTGAAAACATTCCTGTCATGATGATACTTTTTTAGTGTTGGCTTAAAATCACAACATTAGCTACTTGAATTATTAAAATGTAAGCCCGCATTATACGATTTGATTTCAGGATAATACCGTTATCATTATAATAGAAATAATGCCTCACTATGAATGCGAATCTTCCTCAAAATCACTATTTAGGAAATCAGGTCATAGTTTTGTAAATAGTGATTTTGAATGAAGCTTGTTGTTGTATATGTGCACCGTTCGCATCGGGTGTTGACACGTGGGGTGGGGTGGGTTGCGGTAAGTATATCTGTTTCAACCTTTAGTGCACATACAATATAAAATATCAATATAAAAAACAGGCATCACAACGTGTAATAATATTGTGATCACAACTGGGTTACAGGGTAACCCATGGTAAAGATACAACGTTCATTAAAAATACAGAATCTTTCCAACCTTTGTCACGTCTGTCCTAGCAGTGACAAAATAAATATTGTTGTGAAGAATATACAACGGGAATTTTAAATATAAAATGTGCTTAATTGTAGGTATTTTTTTTCATGCGTCATTTCACTCGCGTTTGAAAGTGATAGTTTGCATAATTGTTAATAGACTCGTCCTTTTTTATTCATAATAGATTGGCCCAGAACAAAAAAAAAATATTTTATGTTATATTTTCTAGTAAACGCGTTTATAACATTTTATTAGAACAAGTCGTTACTTACTTGCAAAATAATATAAAATAACAATTTAAGCTTCGATTATTTTTCAGAAAAATTGATTATCTTTTTTCGATTTTTTCTTTCTCAAGTTTGTGAACTAAGGATGCTAAGGACTAAGTAAAGCGTCATTGTGCCCTAACTACAATTCACTGCCATGTGGTTCTTCTGAAGATTACATCGAACACAGCGCATCTAGTGCTTAATATACGTATTTATAATATTGTTCTTCTGGATGTCAAGTCGCACTTAGCGCATCTAGTGCTAAATATATTATATCTATGGCGCCCGTCGCCGGCCCGTGCACGTCATGGCCCCGGTCGAGGCACTGACAGCGCACTGACACGGCACGGACGCTCCGTCCCCGGCCCGTCCACGGACGTGTGTGAACGAGTCCATATAAAATGTATGCAACGATTCTTTTCTGCGCTCCGTCCCGTCCACGTCCCGTCCCCGTCCCGTCCACGGCCCGGTTGTGTGAGGATAGACCTTAAATTGTTTGACACTCACACTCACAACGGCTCACTTTTGTACACAGTGGTGAGCATGGAGGCCAAGCTACGACCCGCCTCGACCGATCCACTGGCTTCCAAACACTTCCCTGTACAAACGCATAGCTGCACTCGCGTGATGTGAACTTATAAGCCATCCCGTTGGGCAAACGTAAACAAACAATAATTGTTTCCACGAAAAAACATGCGCTCGCTATCGCCTTCAATTTAGTACTGCGGCGTGCGCGCAGAGGGACAGGGGGTGGCGAGCGTCGAGTTTGCACAAATTTATCAATGGAGTAGTGGCGCGTAAAATTACTACGACAACATAGTATTTAGTTATGCATTTACCAAACATTACGTATTTTTGTGGACAGTTTTGGGATAGTTTTGGAACTTAGTATTTTTATTTTTTACATACATATATATGATTAGTTAAAGATGCCTAGAGCCCCATAAATTTTTTTGTACTAATTAAAAAATAGCGGTGTATATATAATTATATATTGTTAATATGTACATACGTATTATACATAGAAATACTAGACTTGGGCGGGAATCGAACCCACGACCTTCGGGCGACGCATTCGCTTACATTCCCGCTGCGCCTACGGGTCGACAATTTTTTTTCTTTCAGATTACCTAAATTTTATGTCGGTCTTTCATCTATTTAAATGTTGCGTTCTGGAACGCGCACATGCAACCAATCTCACTCCTGTTGGGACAGAATAAGCCATCCCAAGCGAACTTTTTATTTTGCGAAAATTGTAGCTGCGTACACACTTGTGCAGTATAATATCAACATCTTGCCTTACTGTTGTTGAGAACGGACGTGTCGAACAGCATGAGAAATTATTATTTAAACAATTTTAAATCGTGACCTCAATATACGCTTACAACTATCTGCGAATGAAACAAAACTAAGTGTTATAAAATGTATCGTGATTGAAATTGCAAACAAAATAAAATGGATCACAGTCCTTTCAATCGGAGCAGCAAGACTGCGCGGAGTCCACCTTAGACGCCGGCACCTGCACCCCAGCGTCCAGCCCTTGAGGTCATCCCTACGCCTGAAATCCAGAACTGGATGTCATCCATTGAAGTTTACCTCAATGAAGTGTGTTCCATAGCACAAGATGGGAAACTGAATTCTGAGCAGAAGATGAGAGTCAGCAATCTCTGTCGAAACGTGGGCACTAAAGTATCACAGTTGGCAGTTCAGTACCAGTCCCTTAAGTCGCATGCTATCCAGGCCCACAGTACCATCAAATCCCAGCAAGAGCAACTCGATTTGTCTCAGAGACTTCAAGAACGACAGCAATCCATTCAAGAGTCCTCGAATTCTACCAGCTGTACACCGTCTTTCGCTGAGATGGTTAAAAAAACTACTCATTCTTTCATTCAGCCAGTTAGCGTAAGTTCAGTGGCAATCTATCCGAATGACAAGTTAAAAACAAGTGACGACACTAAATCATTAGTGCAAAAAGTAATCAGGCCTGAACAAATGAACCTCCACGTGAGAGCACTGCGCAAGATAAGAAACGGCGGCGTGATCATTAGCACAGAGACCAAAGACGACATTGAGAAAGTCAAAAAATCGGTACAACTTGCAAACTCAGGCCTTATAATCAATGAGCCCCACAAACGGAAGCCTAGGATTGTGATCATTGGAGTGCCTTCAACAATGAAAGAGACGGAAGTTTTCACGTGCCTGTACCATCAGAACTTAGCAGAGAAACTTCAAAGCTGCAATCTAGAGACCTTTCTCAATGAAACCAAGTTGAGTCACAAATCGGGCCGCAAAGATGCTGAGACCTGTAACTATATCATTGAAGTATCAGCAGCGATACGTAAAGCACTGATTATCCAAGACAGGATCTTTATAAATTGGTCATCTTGCCCGGTGAAGGATTACACCCTAGTTACGCGCTGTTATAAGTGTCAGCAGTATGGTCATGCGGCTAAGTCTTGCAGAGAGTCTCAATACACTTGCGGTCATTGCGGCAACCAAGGACACACAATAAAGGACTGCACTAGGAAATCCGAAGACCCAAAATGCGCAACCTGCTTGCACTTCAAGAAGCCCAGCAACCACAACACCGGTTCTACTGACTGCCCAGCAAGAATAATGGCGGAAAAGAGGTACATAAACTCTGTTGATTATGAAGGCGACTAAGAGCGACGTTGTACTCTGGTATTTCCGACTATTAATCTTATTATTCTTCAACTTTATTATTTAAGAATTGATATTTCATTTTGTGATTCATAAACACTTAACACACCTCATTATATTGACCTACTAACATTATATTGTAAAATCATCTAGTTACATGAAATACACACAAGAATTATGTACACAGTTTTTAATAACATTGACATCATTCACGATTCGGCTGACACACAGTTTTATAAATTTTCGCTGTAAGTTCAATAAAATGCTCGACACGCAATTATAGTGTATATTTCATGACCATCTTTATTATATAATATAGATATTAATTAGTAAATAAGTTTTATATTGGCAATTTTGTTTATTATTAACTACGTATTATTATGGCTGTATTGTAAAATACAAACTTCAAATTTGTTAAGAGAGACCCAACCGCCTGTGATACAGTTTTTAACTAGTACAGGGGTATGGTTATTTCCAAATCATTGAAAATCTATAGCATTAAGAGTAATATTATATTAGAACATTGTTTATATTTATGATTTCTGTATTTCTGCGAATAAATTTTATTATATTATTATTATTATAATATAGTTCCGCAAAGCCACATTAAAAGACTATAGATTATGCCACATTAAAAGACTTATCACTGAAGCCAAAAGTTGGTTAGACTTAGTAGTTAAAATTAGTAATATAATATTTCATACCAAAATATTTTATGAGAATGGCATTACAAAGAGCCGTTTGATTCAATTATAGTAGCAAACAAACTTATACCTTGTGACTGAAGTGTTAATCTGGGGCTGAGAAGTTTATTCCTACGCAAACTGTGTTCTTGTCTTAATTCAGTCCATTGAACGTGACATTATCAAGGCCAAGAACTTTAGCTAAGCAAACTATTAGGAATTATTTGCCTATCAAATCCTTTTTAAAGAAAATAGTTACGTATAAAATTATTGTAGACCTTCAGAATAGAGTCCCTAAGGATATTATCTATGGTATGACATCAATCTGTTTATTCTGACTTCATTTTAGAACGTTATAGCCAGTTCGTCGATTTTCGCCATTTCGTCATGCTGGAGGCTATTTTCATTTATTATTACTCATATTAGAAGCCTTATCTGCTTATTTAGATATTGTTTGATGAAATGTAATTTCTCAAACGAAACGTAGTAAGTTGTACGAAACGTAGTGTGTTGTAGATTTTTAGTTGTTTTGAATCTAGATAATATTTGTGTAAATTATCTGTATATTATATAAAATCCTGTCTGACAGACAAGCTGCAGCCAAAACTATTTGACAGAGGAAACTAAAATTTGGCATGTTTGTTTCTTGTGGAATGTAGGGATGTACTAAGAAGGGATTTCTCTAAAATCCCACAGTGTCGCGGGGATGTACGGGCATAGCTGCTGGCATCCTCTAGTCTTACAATATTTGTGCAATTTATATTTTGATAAGAAAGATTCATAAAGAAATAGTGTTGTAAAAATATAGTGACTGTTTGTGTGTAGTACTCGTAGCAATGTTATCTTTTTAAAATGTTTATTGGCATGGAATAAATGAATTGAAATACTTTTATCACCCTAAATAGTTTTAGACTTCAGAAGAGTCGTACTTAGAACCGAATCGCTTCTTAAATAAATACAGGAGGCTTTCAAAATATAGTTAATAATTGGAAAACATTTTCCATTTACATAATATACGACTGAGTTGTATCATTATAATTTTCATTCGATTTCTAGGCTAAATTACACATATTTGCTAAAATAAATATTTATAAATAAATCTCGTATTAAGAATAAGTCTTGTATCGCTGGGTACTTTATGCTGCGTTTCCATGCTTGCCAAGGCTGGACAAGCGTCCACAGGCACAAGCGTGTAAAGAGGGCGTTTGGCTTGGCTTGCGTGAGCTTGTGGACGCTTGTACCGGCTCCGGTCTAGTGTCGGTTTTTGGACACTGATCAAGGGCGCTTGCGGCAAGCGCTTGCGACGCGTTCACACGTTTGCGCGCGCTTAGTGGCCGCTGTGATCTCGCAACGAACGCACGTATAGTTCTGTCTCAAAATGACTGGCTGGTTGAACTTCTTTTGCTTATTTGTATGATTATGCACTATATCGCTCCTGGAAGAATGTCACAGAGGGAACATATTAATAATATGCAGGTGTATTGACATACCTAATGTCGTAACCTGTATGTCACCAGTAATATTTCGAGGCTATGACTGTAGGTAAGGTTTTCCGTAGAGGGTAAGGAAGAGGCCCTGGCAATCTACATGATACAAAATAATTGGTTTTGCTTTACTTTATGTGTATTTAAAAAAAAAGTAGTTTAAACCAAACGTTATAGACGACACAAGTTCGCTGTTCGCCATGCTTGGATGTACGTAGCACTCTGACGCATTCACAAGTGTGTAAACGACTTCCAAATGCCAAGCGAGATTTGTGGACGCTTGGGGCTTGTGGATGCTTGTCGAGCTTTGGCAAGCATTGAAACTCATCTTTGCAAACTTTCAATCAACGGACATAATGCATGAGTTTTATTGCCCGCTCTTTCTCGGGGTTTTACCTATTGCATTGCGAAAGTGACAGTAAATGTAAATGTAGAATCATTAAGTAATTAACTTAAATTTTGACGTTCATAAGCGTCACTTTGTGGCCTAGATGAATAAATGATTTTGACTTTGACTTTAACTTTGACTTTGACTAATGTACACCCGGATTCGAAACATCAAATTGTGGATCGTACAAAGTGTTCCGGCACCGTTGTCCCAAATAAGGATCGCATTCCCCATAACTCAGCACAGTGCTAAACGGCGATACGATATTTTAACTCATAACACCACACGTGCTGTCAATAAACAAACATGTTATTAAATTCATTCCCTATTGTCTATTTGACACGTTTTCATTGTGAGTAGGTATTGATTGCAGCTGGACTTGATTGAATTGTGAGATGAATTTAATTGGATCTGTTGTACAACATCTATGTTTCTTTTTAAACTAGTATTGTGTAGAATTGGTATTTTAATTTTTAGGGTAAACTAGACCTATCTTTGTCTACACAAAAAATAAATGTATCGTCTTCTCATAATATATTCAACAAAAGTGATAGATAAAACTAGAGAATTAGTGAGGCTAATGCAATAAAAAAACATCAGTGGTAAGCGATCTACTCTGATCATTGAAATCGAACTACTTTTTGCAGATTTAATAAGTAGGCACAAATGCACACGTATTTAATCAGGCATTGATAGCCGAGTGGAAATACCCACAAAATCCCACGCAGAGGGTGTTCAAATCCACGACTTGGTAGTATATGTATACGACATTTTTGTGTAGGCATAATGTAATTTCATTTCATGAAAGCGGTAGCTACGTAGAAGTAAGGAAATCTATGGTGCAATGGCAAAGACAAACAACAATAGCGACATCTAACAGACACCAATGGAACTAGAACCTGAATCGCGCTATTAAAGTTTTCACACGCAATGTCTATTATAATTATTATTATACAAGTCGCCAGTACCTTTTAGCGGACAGCAGTCCACTAGGCACGTTTGCCGTCTGCTTAATGCAACACTGCACTTTTCTTTCTTTCACAAGTGTAGTTTGAAGTTAAAATGTTGACAAATACTTACGCAATCTGCCTTATACCTAAGAATTACTTTCAATTCTATTAGCAATCCTATTGTGCCTGTCTTATTTTTATGTCTTGTAGCATAAATATGTCTCTACGATATTATTCATTAGACGGACGGTAAAATTAAAAATAAGAAAGGCGGCAGCTACTGTACCTTGAACAAATTATAATATAGCTATAAAATATTATATGTCATTACGAATTATCAATAAAATATAAGTAGTAATGAAAACACTACAATGATCGCAGCCCTAAAGTTTATTATTCAATCATCAACGTTATAAAATACGTATATCCCTTCGTTGAGTTTGTAGCATAGTCTGGCAATCACGAAAAGTTTAATTGGGTTTTTATGGGAAGTGATCTAGGTTTGTCTCTGGTGTATGATGTAGTAAGGGTAAATAGTCCTTTCCATCCATACTAGAATCGCCCGCGGCTCTGCTCGCTTTCACCCATTTCTTCTGCCATTTAAGAGCTACCTAGCTCTTCAGTGGCGCAATTGCCATTGGCTTCGGTTTTCTGCCCTTTCTTTGACCTCTTGATATTATGACCTCTTTATCTATTTAGGTTGGAAATTTCCAATTCTATTTTTAGTGCTCCCTTAAACTTCGTAAATAATATACATGCAAAATTTTAGGTCTAGCGACCAGTAGTTTCGGCTGTGCATTATTTAACATTGTAGCGTGTATACGAGCAACCTCAAACTTTAGAAAAGCAACTGTCTCTAAAACTCTTAGGGATAAAGTAATTCAAATTGAAATTATAACGAGTTTCAAAACAGTCTGTCTTGTGTTACGCTTAGTCCTTGTTAGGTTATAAAGCACATTAAGTACAACATTATTATTTAAACACATTAGCAATGTAGTGGTACATTTTGTGTCATTACGTAGAATTTTCTTACCTACCCTACCAAACAGGCTTGTAAGCTCAAGTGAGTAATTTTTACGTAGAGAGAAAACATCAACAACCTGCTTAATGAAAAGTTTATTACATTCATTCATTAGTATAATAATGCAAGTTACCTTCTTTTCTTTATATTTTTTTATATACTCACCGTCTGTATCCGAAGGGGTAGCCAGTCGTGTAATATTACACCCACATTTCGCCATGAATTTTTAGGTCCCACGTAATAGGGGGCGAGCCTATTGCCATTACCGGGCACATGACCAGACTCCGTGCTGCTACTGAGAATTCGGAAAAACCTCGTAACAATTTTGCCCAGCTCCAGAATCGAACCCGGGACCTCCAGTCAGCAGTCGCATACGCTATCCACTGGAACACGGAGTCAGTCAAGCTACCTTTATAAATATATAAACGATAAATCATAAATTCGTACCTCGTTCTGCTTAAGGGCTTTTACTGACTAAAATGTAACTATACATACATATTTAAAAATTGTATGCAAATTTACACAAAAGCAAGTTATCATGAATTAATATTTTTACAAAGCAACGGTTCTCAGTGGAGTAAGTTTTCAATCATACATCTGTCATGTCGTGATCAGGGCAGGTGTAGACAATGCTGGAGCGTCGGCGTAAATAGTCAGTACTTCAATAATGCTTTCAAACGTTGTATATACGTAAAGTGTAACAATAGCGTAGTCCTTTGAAATTAAAGTTGAAATCATCAGTCACTCCATGACCACGCTCGATGCAACCCTTTTCGAAACGTCGACGCAAGTAGAAGGTATAACTTTTGTTTTAGATAATTACGCGATTGAGATGCGTTGCGGCCATATTATAAGCTTTTGTATTTGAATCGTATACTTATACAGATAAGCCTTAGGCAATACTGAGCCCATTCAGCCAACTGCAATTGCCAACAATCGGTTAATGTATCTAGATTAACTATATCAATCCGTTATCTTGTTAGTTCATGTTTCGCGCGTAGGAAGGCTTTACAAAAGGCGAAACAAGGCTTTTATGCTGTTGTCAGTGAAAATTAAATGTTGCTCAAAGTAGGCATTTACATTTGCTGGTTTCCATATTCAGTTAGGAATATAATTTGCCTGCTAAGTAGTATTCTTGATTTCAAATTAAGTTGATGAAGGTTGTTACGCTACTTGGCCTGTAAACTTAAAG
The DNA here is from genome assembly GCA_944739405.2 of Euclidia mi. Lineage (NCBI taxonomy): Eukaryota > Metazoa > Arthropoda > Insecta > Lepidoptera > Erebidae > Euclidia > Euclidia mi. The sequence goes on along the minus strand of OX123185.2, from coordinate 90,134,609 downwards.
GTGTATCTGTTGTAATAGCATAGTTCTATGCCCATACCAGTTCTACTCTGCAGGGACACCTGTCCATTTGCCACAATTAACGTTCTTTTTAGGGTTCCGTACCTCGAAATGAAAAAACGGAACCCTAATAGGATCACTTTGTTGTCCATCCGTCGGTCAAGACCCTTTTTCTCAGAAAGGCGTCGAGGTATAAAACTGCAATTTATATCAAATAGTCAAATCTACTGTCCCTTGAAGCTGTGAAAAAATCAAACTTCTAAGCCAACGCAATCAAAATATACAGTCGTTTATGCTCCAAATTTCCGCAAATATTCGAAACTCGCAAGGGAATTAAAACCTACAGGGTACTTCCCGTGAACTCAGAATCTTGAAATTTGATACGAAGCAATGGCTTATAGCATGCATAAAGGAAAAATTGCGAAAACCGTAAATTTTTAGTACCATCGTATCGTAAAAATATGTTTAATAATTTTAAACTTACTACCATTTTCTCATGAACGCGTAGAGGTATTAAATTAAAATTCATATCAAATACTCAGGTCTATAATACGTTTCAGCTGTAACAAAATCAAACTCCTATGTCAACGCAAAAAAAAAAGCAATTTAAGGCGCATATTTTCTCGCAACTACTCGCAAGGGAATCAAAACCTACAGGGTATTTCCCGTGAACTCAGAATCTTAAAATTTGGTACAAAGCAATGTCTTATAGCCCAAGTAAAGGAAAAATTGCAAAAACCGTAAATTTTTAGTTACATCATATAAAAAAAAGGAGAAAACAACACTTCACCCAAGGAACAACCAAGTTATATTCCACAACTTAAAATATATTGCAGAGAATCGTTTTAGCTCAGTGTACTTTCAATTCTTGAGTAATTTCAAAAATTCCAAGATTTCTGCTTAATATATTCCCTAATAATTTTTATTTCATGATTATGGAAACTTTTCCGAAATAAATGATATATTATTATTATTAATAAACGGCGATGTAAAGGATTTTTATGAAGTCCTTTTGATATTGTTTTTATTTTTATTCGTATTACATATTATTAATGTTGTAGTAGTTTTAAATTATTTATATTTTACCCATTATATTTTTTATTGTGTTGGAGATCTCAATCTTAAAGAAATTAAATATTTTTTATTAAATGTAATTATTTTTAAACAAAGGGGAATTTATTTTTACTTAGCCTGTCATGACTTACACGAGATGTAGTCATAAATACTCCCGTGACCACATCCGGAGTAAATCATGACAAAATTTGGGGTCCAGTGTTTTGTAAGCATTCACTGTCTGTCTTCTGTCTAGCTGACACTGTTGCTCGTATATGGAGCAATAACATTAGAGTGATTGAAATCTAATGATCATAGAAGCCATTAGTTTGCTTATTGAATATAATACCGTATTTGATCATACGTAGAGCTAAAAGAATTCTATAAACCTACGAGATGAAACTGACGTAAAGAAACCACGTTAAAAGACACCAAAAAGTTCTCAAAATACAAGTTTTATGTAAAATCTAATTTAAAATAATTGACTGACATAGGAGAAATGAGGGATATTTATGTGCCTCTATTTCTCTTATAACTTATTGATCAGCTTATCACGATTGTGCTTGCGAATAGAGTATAATAGAAAAAAGATTTAAATGATTCAACTAACAGATTGTGTAATAATAAATACAACATTTTTCTATAAAAATATCTGCAAAAATAAAACGCCGGATAAAATAAAGGTAATCCATTTGAATGCTTTGGAAATGTGAATAATATTATACACGTATATTTTGCAGTTGACAACTGAAACTTTTTTTAAAAGCTAATATATAACGCGGTTGGCACCTAGAGCTGTGGTAAGGATTAAATAATTATGCCATATTCGAAATTCTGTTTCGAGGTTAGGTTTAAAATTTCGTATAACCTACAAAATAATATTTTGATAAGTTAAACAATAAATTGCCATGATGGAAAACCAAATTAGGGCAGTATTCGAAATAGTAAAAACAATTATGAATAAAACATGAGCTTTACTACAATAGAGGTTAGTGTTTGTTTTGTAACAACAACAATAATTCTCGTTCAGCGCAAATGCTACTGTTTATTCTCTTAACAAGGCTTTAAGCTGCTTTGGTTCTAATTTTGTTTTTTTAACAGTTTAAACTATAGGCACTAGAATCTTGCTGATTTCCGCATGCATGATCCGGAAAGAATATAGACATAAAGTAACAATATTAAAATTTATTCTTTTGCTTTTGTCTGATGTATCATAAGAGATTTAAAAAACAATGCAAGTATTCAGCCGAACGTTCCACTCTGTACGTAACGCAGATAGTCATGTCATGATACTTAGATAACAAGACAAAAAAAAAGAAAGAAGGCAACGATGCTCTAGAGGACTTTTAGAAGTTATATGCGTATTAAATAATAATTTAATCTAAATTATCGCTTGCCCTGTACCTCGGAGAACACGTTAAACCGTCGGTACCGTCTGTCGTGAAGATCTTTTACAGTTGTTAAGGGGAGTCAGGAATATCGCTATCCCTTTGGGTTGCGGAGGTCAGGTGGCAGTCGCTCTGTGGAAAAGTTGATATTCAGTCTTAACTGGTTAGACTAGTAGGCGGACTCCGTGCTCCAAGGCGTGTACGTTTTGGATACACTCGGGATAATGCTGGGATGGTAATGATGATGACTTTCATAATAAGAAAAGCTAAACACCAAAATTCCGAACACCTACTGCGAGTGATGTTAAGCGCTGGAAATAATATTATTGTATTATATTTTCTGGTAAGGACCACAATGGGTTGTGGTTTACCAAGACACCATATAATGTGGGGCGGGCACGATAAAGAAATGTCTTTGTGTCTGTCTGATTGAGAAGGATATTAAATGGACTTTATTAATGCAGGATAGCTAGAGAGCGGCATTTATTTAGGGTTTGGGAAAGAGAGGATTCCCCGTACCATGTATTCGTTGTGATTCTAAGTCCTTCACAGGAACAGGTGTTTACCACACTTCACGAATAGGCACTCACACGCTACGATTCTCTCTTCGCGGACAGTCAGGCTAGGTTTTAGAAGGCTAGACCGGTCACTTCTTGTATGGCGGCTCAGATTACGAAAGCCCACCACAATTGGTTGTCTCGCTTGCGCTAGCGGTCACATAACATGCGGTCAATCCGACTATTCACGAATGAATGTATGTGCGAAGTGAAGTTGTAGGAAACGGAAATGGGATAGGTTGCGATGGTGTCGATTAAACAGTGTAATCGAATACGTTTTATTACATGAGAGCGAGATGGCGCTAACATTTACATTTATGCCTGAAAAATCTAGGTACATACCTTGTGTGGTCATTATCCCTAATAATTAAAATCTGCGTCACGTTTCCACACAATATGCTTTACAATGTGAAAATAATTGAAATTGCTAGGTCTTTCCTCACAGTTTATTTTAGACTAGAGGACGCCAGCAGCTACGCCTGCATTTATTTTTAAATTTACCCGTTTTGGCCGATCCCGTGGGAATTTCGGGAAATCCCTTCTTAGTGCACCCCTACGGTCCCCAAGGAACATATATGCCAAATTTCAGCTTCCTGCGCCCAGTAGTTTCAGCTGTAGCGTGTCTGTCAGTCAGTCAGTAACGCAAGGATTTTATATATTAAGATATTACAAAGTTAAAAAATATTTTTTGGGCTGACCATCCTTATGACTTGGGGTTTTGAAAAATAGATTACGACCTATTCTCAGACCTACCGAAGACACAACAAAAATTTCATATAAATCGGTCCAGCCGTTTTGGAGGAGTATTTTAACTAACACTGTGACTTGAGAATTTTTGTATGTATGAGATCAATATATAGTTTTTTCTTTGCAGGCTTCAAGTGTCGAGAGGTCTGGTCACAAGCAGAGCTGGAACGAGCTTTCAACCTCGACTTGGACGTTGGCTTGCTACTGGTGCCATTCTTCATCACGTCGTTCGCGTACTCTGATTGTGACGAAACTATCGTCGTCACCTGATCTAGAGATTAGGTATTGAGAAGTTGAGAACCTTTTTTTTTTTTGACTCATGGTGGAAACCAAACAATTTACGGGTTTACCCCCCCAGGCTGGGCCCCTAAAGGGACTCAGTCCAGGGAGAGTGTGGAGACTCCCCGACGAGAAGCGCCGGGACTACCCACTAAAACCACCATGGTGTTCCTCTATCCGATCCCATTGAATGTCGGGGTCGCGGGATCTGCGTTAGCATTACTGCCGCGACCCCACCTGAGCTGGCCCGCGCAAGCGGGCCCCGTCCCTCGCATGCATCTATCTGCATCCATCATACTTGTCCTCATACATCCTCTTTCATACTACAAGCGGAAAAGAACGACGTAGTCTACTAACGCTACGAGAGGCGCACGCGGAACACGTGCGCCGCCTCTCGGGCCTCGCGGACGGGGGCGGTATAACAGGCCCGCCGTCCGCAGGCGTGTACTCACGGTGGCCGGATATCGTTGAACGCCCTCCGGTGACGACGCCCGGTTCTGCGGGTGGAGACAGGTCGCATGGTCTCCCTATCCCGCTCCGCCACCTCCTTGATCGACATCACCGTCTCACAAAAGGAGGCGGCGGCGTCCCAACACATCTCGTTTCGAACCATGGAACGAATCAAGGTCCGAAGCGACAGTTCGGCCACTCCTATCGCCGCGACTAGGTCTCGGCGCTGCGATGCCCAAGCAGGGCATTCCGCCAAGGTGTGCAGCGCCGTGTCCTCTACTGGGTCACGGCGATCTCCGCAGTGGTGACACCCGGGCGTCTCCTCCCGGCCAATGCGGTGCAGGAACCGGCCGAAACAACCATGGCCGGTTATCACCTGTGTCAACCGGAAGGTGAGGTCGCCGTGTCGTCTCTCCAGCCACTCGTCGAGTACGGGCCTCACTGCCTCAATGCAGCGAAGCCCCGCGCTGGGGTGCCTTAGTCGCTGTCGCCATTCCGCCACTAGGACCTGTCGGAGTTCCGCCTTTCGCGCCTCAATCTCGCGAGGCGCGGGCTCTCCGCCTACTGACCGGGCCTCGCGGCGCCACTTATAAAGCGACGCAAGCAGCTCGGCCTGTTGGTCCCAGGGCGGACATCCGGCGAGGAGAGTCGCGGCTCCGAAGGAGACCGTGCGGTAGCCACAAATTATCCTGACGGCCATGGCGCGCTGCGGTGCGCGTAGCGCCCGAACGTTGCGGGCCGTCAGGTTCTCGGCCCAGATGCGACACCCGTATAGGGTCATCGACCGCACGACTCCCTCATAGAGCCTCCGGCAAGAGGCGTTCGGCCCCCGTAGGTTTGGCAGCAGCCTCGACAAGGCGGCCGCCGCCCCCAGGAGTCTAGGTGCCAAACGCTCAAAATTCCGGTGAAAGTCCCATCGGCTATCGAGAACGAGCCCGAGGTATTTCAAGCTCGTCCCTATGCCGATGCAGACCCCTCCTACCATTATGTTGGCCCCTGTAGGTTGCCTGTTCCGAGGCCCATGAAACGAAATGGCCTCGGATTGTGACAAGGCCACCTCGAGGCCCAACTGCCGGATGCGACTCACTATGTGTGCAACCCCAGCCGTCGCCAGTATGGCCGCCGCCCGGTGCGTCTTGCCCGTACGTCTTGCCTTGGCCGTGACCAACGTATCGTCGGCATAACAGACTATGCCGACGCCGTGGAGGAGCGCACCCCGCAGCACAAAGTCATAGCCGATGTTCCACAGGAGTGGACCAAGAACCGACCCCTGCGGAACACCGCACGACATCTCTCGCTGACTCCAACCGTCGTGACCCGGGTATACCACATACCTCTCGTATAGGTATGCCCCGACTATTAGAAGTTGAGAACCTACTCAAATCAGATAGTGTTGTTAGGATTCTATGCAACATGGGGGCTAATTTATATAGATTGGCTGATTATACGGAAAAAATATTCTAGCTACCCTATCCTGCCTTAACATTACTAACTCTTAAATCTATACGTGTTGAAAACCAAACGATGAAGTTGGAAAAATAGGATTATAATAAAGCATGAGGAAAAAAAGTAGAGTTTGAAAATATAACATAAACTTTATAAACTTTTAGTCTGCTGAAGAATTCTGTGCTTAAGAACTTTCTGACCTAAAAATCAAGGTCATAAGTTATTAGGTAGGTATTATAATATTGATTTGAACGCAAATTATACCACAGGGAAGCCATATCTCATCGGCACCTCATATTTAACTTTAATAAATTGTATTATTACATTAAACATACGCTACCTATTTGAATGATATGAAGACGGCAATATTAACTCAGCTTTGTTAGAGGAATAGGTTATTTGAAATAACCTATTCATCTAACAAAGCTGAGTTTCCTTCGGTAATTAATTCTCTACAACAAAATATCGTACACACGAAGTTATACGATAGTTAGATAAGTTTGTTCTGAAATTATTTCTAATATTTGTTGTGTTTGAAATGAAACGTTCTCTACGAGAATTTTATTTACCTATTTACTACCTTACTAATTATTATGCAAATGTACTCGTATGTCTCCTTGCACTTCTTCGTTATAATGAGATACGTCTTCTGCAAATCTTTCTGTAAAGAATAAACTTTATAATCATAAAGTGGCTTTGCTAAATTTAAAGTCGGCGTCATAAATGCCAAATGTGTTTGTTTATCTGTCACGTCAAACGGAGGAATTGATTGATGTGATTTTTGGGATGCAGGTAATTGAATGGCTGGAGAGCGATATAGGCTTTTTGCCGACAATATTTCATGATAGATCAAAATATACTAGAACTATAAATTATAACGTGCATACCTATGCCCTGTCTCAAAATCAATACTTGAAGAAAAGTAATTTATTGTTAGATATCCTAAACAGTTCTTATCGAGATTGTAACTCAATTTACTTAGTGTAGATGCCAGCGCCAGTTAGAAAACGACGAAGTACGCTGATCAATCAGACTTTATATCTGTTGCCAGCATGACGAGGGGTCAAAAGCGACGATCTTAAAACATACTTATAAAAGTCATTGAGTTCGTCCAGTATTTGAAGTAAAATTCAGTTAGATTTATAGGTAAAGGTATTTTGATAGTCACTAATCCAACTTATTTTAAGTTAGGATGTTGTAGGTTTTTGTTGAACTTTTAAGCGATGCTTGAATTATTACTTTCAAAATTACTCTTGTGATACAAAATTAAATAAGAACAGCTTAAAAATTTTAGGTACGGTATTTAAGAAAATAATACACTGTTCCGAGGGATTTAGAATGATATGAAAATAATATTTACACTGAAAGTCGTTTATCTTTTTATAATGTGTGGGAGTGATCCGAAGTTGCTGTAATGTTGCTGACAAACTGAGTCATCTCTTCATACAGCTCTTAGTAGTTTACTGCTGGACGTTGGCCTCTCCCAATTTGAGTCACAATCATAATTATTGTGAGTCAATAGGAGGATTTGGCCTATTATATCACACTAGAGGACGCCTGCGGTAACACCCGCGTTATTTAAGGTTACAGCTCCGCTTCCGTCGCTCATGTCGCGATGTTATATAGCCTATAGCCTTCTTCGATAAATGGGCTATCTAACACTGAAATATTTTTTTCAAATCGGACTGGTAGTTCCTGAGATTAGCGCGTTCAACCAAACAAACAAAGTCTTCAGCTTTATATATTAGTATAAGATTAGCAAGACCAGTGTTATAAGGGTTGATGTCGAAATTTTCATCTCTTCGCAAAGATGCTAATTACTACTTTGCTCCGTGTATTTTCCTTAGTCGTCTCTTACGACACACATGGAATGAAATGTGGTTGTAACACTTTGTATTCTCAATCCATCACCACACGAATCGTCCCTTAAATACACAGATTTTATAAATGTGTTTCATTAACCCCTATAGCAGTGCGGCGTCGGCAAAACCGTTTCTGAAACGTACGTGATCAGCCTAGACAGGACTATCAATAATACCTTTAAAGATGAACCTTGAAGCAATCAGTATTGTTCAGATTGGCTGAAACCAACTAAATCCAAATGAATATTTATGAACCCAATACGGGGTGTGACTTCGGCTGCGTTTTATTTTGAATAATTGTGCTGCTTATTTCATTTTGTCGCACATTACTGATTAGTTTTTAATATCTCTTTTGAAGTTAAAAGTTTGCCGTTTTTAATAATTAAATATAATTATAACACCTTTATGTCTCCAGTGAGGATGACGTTCCCATACGTGGAGCATTTTTGAAGCTCCATCCCTTTATTCTTCTGCCTCATCACGCTACACTGCACTCGACAAAGAAGGTACTCCTCTATTGTTTTGGGTACCCATGGCTGGCGATATTCGCTTATAGTCTAAGATCCGTAGAAGAGCGACCTTCACCGATCTGGTTATTGGATGAAAACTATTTTATATCAAATTTTGCATGTTAAAAAATATATCGCGAATTGGTTGGTAAAAAAAAATCCGGTCCAGCCTAAAAAAAAATGCTTTCCGCTTTTCCTGACAGGTTTTTCGTAGACAACTCAATATCATCGTGTTTGCAGTGAAGTAGCGGTCATTTTAATATAAGATGTGTCTACTAAACAAATTGATAAATTTAACTAGTATCAACTTAACAGTCGAAGTGTTTATACCTGGCAACCATACAAATACGCCAGGAAAAATTTACAACCCAATGTTTATCGTAACCTTTAGGGTTCATACATTCGGTTAGTACTCAATTTATTAATTAAAAACGCGGATATGCAATGTTAAATGAAAAGACAAAAATTTTTTTTTAGCTTTTCCTAGTCTGGACCGGTATTTTTTTACCAGCCTATGCGCGACTTATTTTTTAACATGCAAAATATGATATAAAATAGTTTTTATCCAATAAACAGATCGGTGAAGGTCGCTCTACTACGGATCTCTTACTATTACCATAAAGTGAACCGTCTGCTTGTTGGCCTCTTATTACATAAACAAAGGATTTACAACAAATAACGATGTTTGAAAATTACTTATAGTATTATTTTTTACAAATAAATATTTTTAAGGCATTTAGAAAGAGTTCATCGTGACAAATTAATAAAATATTCGTAGAAATGTCGCAAATCTGCAAAAACAGCATTTAAATCACGATTACAAGTCAGGAGTCCATGCAAATTGATATAGAAAACACATTAGCTGTGTCTAACACAGTATTATAATATCTGTAGCTGTGACAAAAAACAAAAGCCTAGACTTTACAGAATATTAGACGACGATGCCTACCTTGTTCATTTGCATTGTTCATTTATAATGAATAAGAATAATAATATAATATTCTACCACATACACACAACACCATCTAGGCCCAAACGAAGCAGAGCTTGTACTATGGGTACTAGACAATGGATAAATATAGATGTATACTTATTTTTTTTCTGTAAATACATACATATTATACGTAGAAACACCAAATTAATACCATAAAAAATTATTACCAAATAAAATCATTACCAAATAAATATTTGTGATTTAGAGAAAATGTTCAAAAATAATTGTATAAGGGTGCGTCCACAACTCTGCACCGTGCCGCGTATGCGAAAGGATCATCGTCCTAAGGCTATCTCGGTTGCACCCAAAACATTCGCCTCGTTGCACGAGGTCCGCTTTCTAGTCTTACTAAATTCGAGCGGATATTTGCTTTTCCCCCAAATGACTGCCATCTGACCTCCTCAACCCAAAGGGGTAGCTATTCTCATTGATTTAGAACAGTATTAGTATATACTATATTTTACTATACCTCATTTGTACCAACTATATTTGCACAATAAAGGTTTATCTATCTATCTTTACCAAGGATACGGAGTTCCCATTACGATTGTCAAATATTTTCATGACAGCTGAAACAGCTTCGTTTAAATAATGATAATTATCTTTAACTGTAAATCGCTTGCTTCCAGTAGATTATTTTTATAAAGTTGTATTTTTATTATACAATTGGTGCAACCCGATGTTAAAATAATCAAAACAAAATAATCCTTAATTGAATTCTTAACTTTCCACAAGACGCTTCTTACATAAAATATGACACAAAACCATGAAATACTTACATGCTCGCACGCATCCACTCACACACACACAGACGTATACGCACGCATTTACACACGCACGCACTCACGTACACGCACGAAGTAATTAGGTAATCCATCTGCCCTTATTAGTCTCAGACAGCAGTACTGACATTTTCTCTTATATATGGTCAATAAATTAACCTCTTCAAAGCAGAAAAACGTCCAAAAGCGTGGAACGAAGGAGTTAATACGGTTTATAGGTCGGCCGTAAATTTCAGCCGTAACGTGATGCAAGCAAGAGCGAAATGATTCGACAGCTTTCGACGGTTCATCGATATTCTACTTTAATGAATTACTCTTGCTTATTGAAGCACCTTATTCTTGTTAAGCAGATCTATCTATCAACCCTGTGTCAATTCTGTCGGTTTGTTGCACGAGGCTGAATAAAGAGTTCTTAGGTAATTATTTAAAGGCTACTGGATTCTTGTCTCAAAATCAATTTTAATGAGTAGCTGGTGTGAAAAGTGAAATACGTTTCCAAGCGACTACAAAATTTATTGCATTCATTAGATCTTATAATGCTGGTCGTGGAGAATCTTAAAAGCGCGATTCAAGAGTGTTACAATAGCATCTAGCTAGCGCAAATCGCAAACTTATTACTTATTAATATGATAATATGTGACTCTATACATAAATGACAGCCGGAATAGTAGCAGAATAGTATTCAAATAAATTTCATTTTATAGCATAGGGATTTTAATTGCCTATTAAAAAATATTTGTTTTAAAAACCCTTATTTTATTTATAAGTCTATATCAATAGGATGTTCCTTGCACCCAAAATTGTCATCACCTTACTTTTCTTTGCTATACATTCTCTTCAGGAATCATCAAATCGAAAAAAGAAGTGCAGCTTCTTTTCTTCCATTTATAGTCAACGTTTTTGAGACTTTTCTAGCGCTCGCGCAGGTGTTTTCAGCTACTTGCCGTCTTTTATTTCTGTAGTATAAAATGAGTATTTAAGGTCGGAATATGTGAATCAAGGGGTACTCCACATGCACCTTAATCCTGTGAACTCCTTCAAATTACCGCAGAATATAATCTCCACTCGGTATTATCCTGGATTTACTTCCATACCCATAATACTGATATCCATAATACTGGTAGGGATATACTTCTTTATTTATATCAATTCTTACGTCCTTAGTCTTGAGTCATGTTCAACAAGCTCACCTACCTGATTTTTTTTTCAGGGAATCGCGTGCATATATTGGCAATGCCAAAAAAATATACGCCTGTAATTAAATTGTAAGTAAATTCTATCCACAAAGTTTTGCACTCTCAAGTTATTTACATGTAAAAAACTCGAATGCAATGAAGACATTTCATTTCGGGCGGTCGCCCAAAAACTATCAATGCATTATATAAGAAAGAAGTTGCTTTATCCCGACAACAACCATTATGTGTTCTGTTAACTCTCATAGCGAACATCCTGTGCCAGACGCCGCATTGTATATCATCATTTTAATCCCATTACGTGCAATATGTTAGTCTTAGAGAAGGCGGAAGGAAATTTGCAATATTAACTTATTACCGCTATTATGAGGGCCTTATTAGAAGGCAAGTTCACACAAAACGGAGCTTTGTAACAGATTGTTGAGATCGTTTATTATAATCATCTTAATATATAAAATCCTTGCGTTACTTACTGACTGACAGACACGCTACAGCCGAAACTATTGGGCGCAGGAAGCTGAAATTTGGCATGTATGTTCCTTGGGGACCGTTGGGGTGCACTAAGAAGGGATTTCTCAAAATTTCCACGGGATCGGCCAAAACGGGTAAATTGAAAAAAAATGCAGGCGTAGCTGCGGGCGTCCTCTAGTATTGTCTAAAAATACGAAGATACATTGGCCATTGCTCTTTTTATTTTATTTTCTTGTTGCTAATTACTAACATCAAATTGATTTTGCGTTACCGCATTCTCTGATGCCAAATTACTATAATACTACGGATTCTTAAAACAAGGTACGCCGTTCCTTATTCCTAGTATAAGGTATGGCTAAGACTGAGACTAATGTTTGGTAGTAGTTATATCATCATCATCATGTCAGCCTTGAGACGTCCACTGCTGGCCATAGGCCTACCCCAAGGTTCTCCACACAGACCGACTTTGAACCGCCCGCATCCAACCACTTCCCGCGATCTTAACCAGATCGTCGGTCCACCTTGCGGGAGACCTGCCCCTGCTGCAGTAGTTTAATAATAAGGCCGTTTCAGTCTAACCAAGCCCTGCCTACCCGTTTAAAGTAGTGAGGGCTATCAATAAGACTTGAAAGAATAAAAAAGAATATAAAATCCATTCCCGTAGAGTAAACAATTCACAGCATAAATAATAGTTTTAATAAACCGTTTTAACAGGAACGTGATAGTCCGCACCGCATTTTATGCGACTGAATAGAAAGGAAATTAAATTTTCCTTTTTTCTAACATTACAAATATGGAAAATTTTTACGTTAATGTAAACGCAATAGGTGTGTGTAAACATACCTATCTGCTGAATTATGTAAATTGAGTTGTTTCCGTACACAGTTAAAAACCGCATAAAGATCCGTTTAGTCGCTTTTGAATTGAAAATACAAACAGACATTGCGGGGGATTTTGTTCTTTATGTAATACCTATATAAGGAATAAAGATCAATGTTTCTACAAATATAACACAAAGTTTCTTAAGTAGAGCTTTTTGTGTATAAAATAAAACTACTATTTACGTATTTTTCACAGCTTATTTCGGTTTCGTAGCTTTATCATTAAAACTTAAACATCTATAATTACTAATTATTCACTATTACCCGAAGGTTTGCTTCCTTTACTTCCTAAAATCATCACCATCAGCCTTTAACAGCCCACTGCTGGACTAGGCCTCTCCTTTGAAAGGAGGAATTGGCCTACTATAGCACGCTGGCCAGACGGGTTAGTATAGGGTTTGTATCAAGTTTTCCTTCTCTTACAGTGCTGTTCTCTGCATAATATGCTCCCTCTGTCGGCTCTTACGACACCCATGGGACGATATGGGGTGGTGACATTCCGTATTCTTAATCCGTCACCACACGAAGTACTTTCTGCTATACTCATAGTCGATTTGACCCGAGTCTATAAAATCAAAAACAATATTGACCAAAAAACGTAATCTATACTAATATTATAATAAAGCTGAAAAAGAGTTTGGTTGTTGGTTTGGTTTAACGCGCTAATCTGAGGAACTACTATTCCAATTTGAATAAATATTTTTTCACCTCAGCAGCTCAAACATGTCACTTTTGCTGCGAGTCAACAGTGAACAAAACGGGATTTTGATTCGAGCGTGAGTCAAAGTAGCTTTATAATTTTTCAATCTTCAGTGCCCACAGAGTACCTTTTTATATACGGGAACGAATTGACATTGTTCAGCCATGAATTTGAAAACATTCGAATTTTACTGTGCTCTGTCTCTTTCACATGCATATAAAAAATCGAGAGAAAAAACAAACCCCTTCGAAATTCGATTTTGGAATTCTACCTCAAAGAAAAAACGTTCGGAAACGCTTGATATCCTAAAATTTAAAGATATGTATTTGTAATAATGAAATTAGGTTTTTTTAATGTTATTGTTAATATGTTTAATTTATTATTAGATTTTTATAAAAATAAGTCTAATTAATAGTATAGAATTGGTATTTAACCAATACATTTTATTTTAAATTTCAACAATGATACATTTGAAAAATAAACATCAGGGACGCGGTATCAAAACGCGATTTAAAAAAATAGCGGGAATAAAAATTTAGCTGATGCTGATAGCGTATAGCTATCTATCTATCTATCGTCACACCTGTCTCCCATTGGGGTAGGCAGAGACTATGGAACGCCAAACGCTCCGGTTCAAACACACCTCTTTCGCTTCCTCGACATTCATTAACCTCATCATACATGCTCGCCGGTTATGGGTACTTTTAATTTGGCCCTTTTTTAGTACGTCACCTATTTGGTCGGCGTACGTCCGTCTTGGGCGCCCCCTACCGACATCTCCATTCATTCTTACACGATACACTTCTTTCGTATTTCTTCTTTCATCCATCCGTTCCAAATGTCCAAACCATCGCAACATTCCTTTTTCAATCTTTATCACTACATCTTCTTTCAGACCACACTTCTCTCGTATCACACTGTTTTTCACTTTATCTATCAGCCTTATTCCGCACATACTCCTTAAAGCTCTCATCTCCACAGCATTGATTCTACTTTCATGCTTCATCTGCCATACCCATGATTCGCTACCATACATCATTTTATAAACTTCCATCACTTAATTACATATAATTTTCATTGTTTTTGTCTGATACCTTCTTGTGTCCATTGATATTTTCCATATTTCTATTTACATTACTAAGTGTCAAATATGACAGCTTCAGCCGTCACATTAATGTAATAAAGTTCGGAATTTCGGATACACTTCAAAATGTTTTAATTGTTTGGGCCATAGTTACACGCCCTAGTAATGTTTTTATGTACTGTGTATATTTGTTTTATTTATAATGTTTTCGATTTCATCTTTTCTGCCTGGGTTTAATCTAATCTTATTCATTACTTGTATTTTTGTTTTAAAATATTTATTTAACGTGGTACTGAATGATAATGTAACTGGCAGGTGCACTTTGACGAATAGTGTTATTTAGTTGTGCTTTACGCATATCGGATAATTAGACCAATATATATATATATCTTTTATTAGTTTTATATATTTTATTATTATTTTTATTTATATTATTTTATATATATAAACTTGTATTTTATATGTCATTTAAGGATTTTGACAGTGACAGTGATGACTTTTTCTCAGCGAGTTCCGACAACGATAGTTTCGTTAGTGTCCCTTCTCTTGCAGATAATCTGCAATCTGCATTTTCTGATGTTCCCAGTAATTTGAATGTTGTCCATATCAATGCACAGAGTATTCCGGCCCATTTCCCTGATATGCTGGCTAACTTTGACTGTAAGAACATCCATGCTATTCTTATATCAGAATCATGGCTTAAGCCATGCCTTTCTTCTGCCTCCTATTCTTTACCTGGCTTTCAGCTAATTAGGAATGACCGAATTGGCAGTGGTGGCGGGGGTGTTGCTATTTATCTCCGCTCTTATATTGACTTTTCAGTGGTAAGCATGTCTGCACAACCGCCTCCACCCAATGCTGGTGAGCATCTTTTCTTGGAGGTTAAGCTGCACCACACCAAAATCCTTCTTGGTGTATACTACTCTCCTTCTTTACGTATTAACTTCTTTTCCTCCTTTGAAAATCTTTTACTTAACTTTTCTCCTTCTTACAGTCAAACTATAGTTATGGGTGACTTCAACACTTGTCTCCTTAAGAACGACTCACGCTCCTCATTTCTACATTCTATTTCAGTTTCCAGTAATTTACATATTCTTCCCCTCAACGCCACCCATAATTTTCCCAATTCTACTCCCTCACTTCTAGACCTCATCTTTGTCTCATCACTTGGTCATGTTGCTAAGCACGGCCAATTTGATGCAGATGTTTTTTCTTATCACGATCTCATTTTTCTCTCTTACAAAGTCCGTCCTCCCAAGGCTAAGTCTAGAATTCTCTTGCTTCGCAATTTTAGTAGAATGGATAGCGATCTCTTGAGTGAGGATGCCAAAACTATAAATTGGCAACCGTTACTTGATGCACAATCTTTGGATGATAAAGTTCAATTGTTTGAGAGGAACATTATAGACCTCTATGACGTTCATGCACCTATTCGAGCCGTAAAGCTAAAACATGCACCGTCGCCTTGGCTTACTACAGACATAAGCTTACTTATTCGTAAAAAAGCGACTGCAAAATCCAAGTACAAGTCTAAACCCACGGAGCTTAACAAAGAAAAGTACATTAAGATAAGAAATCACTGCAATAGGGTGTGTAGGGATGCACAACGCCGGCATATCCATAATTCTGTTCAAAACGGAGATCCAGCGAAAGTATGGAAATTCCTTAGATCATTAGGGGTTGGAAAGCAAAGTCAGAATACAAAATCCTTCAATATTAATATCAATTTGCTTAACAAGCACTTCTCTGCTTCGTCCAATTTTGATAGGACCATAAAAACTGATACTTTAAATTACCTTTCGTCGCTCTCAACCCCTGATCACCCTCCTTTTGTCTTTAGTCAGTTTACTGCATGTGATGTTGAGAAGAGCATTTTATCCATAACTTCCAACGCAGTTGGTAGCGATGGTATCACTCGAAATATGATCCTCCCCATCCTTAATGAGATCCTTCCTGTTATTTCCCACATGCTTAATTACTCCATTTCTAGCGGCATCTTTCCAACTTCTTGGAAAAGTGCCCACGTAGTTCCTCTCCCTAAGAAAGCTAACCCTGTATCCTTCTCTGAATATCGACCTATATCCATCTTACCCTTTCTTTCCAAAGTCCTCGAACGTCTTATCCATAACCAACTTAACTCTTTCCTCTCTCGATATAACATCCTCAATCCCTTCCAATCTGGTTTCCGTACGGGTCATAGTACCACTACTGCGCTAATTAATATAACGGATGATATCAGATCTGGTATGGAGAATGGCAAGTTTACTATTCTCTGTTTGCTAGATTTTAGCAATGCGTTTAATACTGTCGACTTTGATGTTCTCCTTGCCATTCTAAGCTCTCTTAACATATCTTCATCAGTAATCGACTGGTTTCGTAGTTACCTGTTTGGCCGCCGGCAGCGTGTCCATCTGGATGAAACTTTTTCTTCCTGGTGCGATAATTCTGCGGGTGTACCACAGGGCGGCGTTTTATCTCCTTTGCTCTTCTCAATTTTTATTAATTCTATATCCTATAATATTTCTTCTTCCTACCATCTTTATGCTGATGATATGCTAATTTACTTTCAAGCAGACTATGAAAATTTGTCGTCGGCTATTTCCACAGTAAATAACGATCTGGCTAGTATATCAAATTGGACCAAAATGTACGGACTTATGATTAATCATACGAAGACCCAGATCACAATTGTCGGCAGTTCTAGACTGATGTCTAAGGTGTCTTGGTCGTTGCTTCCCCAGGTATCTTTTGGTGGCGTCTCAATTCCTATTAGTAAAGAAGTGAAGAATCTGGGGATATACATTGACAAAACGTTATCTTGGACTGTCCAATTACAAAATATAAGTCGACGACTTTTTGCTGCCGCTGCATCACTGAGAAGGTTACGCAATTTCCTTCCCATACCTACTAAAATTGCACTTGTGCAATCTATTCTTCTTCCCATTCTGGACTATGCCGATGCCAGCTATCTAGATCTCAATGAGGACCAGCTAGATAAACTTGAGCGCCTCCAAAACTTCTGCATAAGGTTCATATATGGTTTACGTAAATATGACCACATCACTGAATTTCGTAACAAGCTCAAGTGGCTGCCAATCCGCCTTCGACGGAATACTCACATCCTTTGCCTTCTATATAATATACTTTGTAATCCTTCATTCCCTCCTTATCTTAAACGACGATTCGAATATCTACATGACACACATTCGAAGTGCTTGAGATCATCAGAGAATCTCAAATTGAAGGTCCCTACTCACTCCACAGTTTTCTTTCAAAAATCCTTCACAGTGCAAGCTGTACGTTTGTGGAATGGGTTACCCGAAACAATCAGACGGGCTCAATCTCTCCCTGTATTTAAAAAACTTGTAACAAATCATTATTTGTCACAATCATCATGACAGTTGTAGGTATATATTAATAAATATATTTAGATATATATATATAATTATATATATTTGTATATATAGCTTATATTATGTATATTATAATGTTTAGTATGTATATATGTAGTTTATTTATCTACTGTATATAAGTATTGTTTTGCCATTCAGTAATTTAGTATTAGTATTATTATATGTATTGTACGTACAATTTATACGTATTTTATGTTTTTACTTATATAACATTGTTTTGACATAATACTATGTTTTATTATTTTACCTATTATGACACTGTTCTTCATTGTACACCTTAACCCACACTATTATACTTTTATTCATTGTATTCCAAACTAGGTTGTCTGGAAGAGATCGCATTTTGCGATAAGACCGCCCTATTGTGCTACTAGTTTTAAGTTATTTAAGTTAATATTGTATGTCCTCATGTTTAATGGTGTACAATAAAGTGTTAATCAATCAATCAATCAATCAATCAGCGTTGGCGCCAAAACTCCCTGCAGTACAGCAAGGCGAGCCTTACTTGGAATAATTTCGTTACTGATGATGGACTGTTCTTGTCCTTCACATTTGCTATCTCTCGTAAACATAGACCCTAAATACACAAACTCATTCACTTGTTCCACTTTTTCATCTCCTATCATTATGTTACATTCAGTTATACTATCTTCCCTCTCTATGACCATGACCTTGCTCTTGCTTACATTCACTTTCATGCCCTTCTTCTTATACGCCTCATTCATTACGGTGACCACCTGCTGTAAATCAGACGCCGACGCCGGCGCAAAAAGAACCTGATCGTCAGCGTATAACAGGGTCTTAAACAGAGATTCATTCATTCTTAATCCACATTCAGACTCTTTTAGATCGGTCAAACAACTGTCAATGAATAGATTGAACAGCCAAGGAGACGCTACACATCCCTGTCTAACACCACGATCAATGTTAAACCAGTCCGTGTAGGCCCCGTTTATTCTGACACAGGCACTTGAATCCCTGTATAAGGATTCAAGTGCCCGTATCAGATTGCTGTTCACTCCATACACAGAAAGTGTTGACCAAAGTTCATCCCTCACCACTAGATCGTAAGCCTTTTCCAGGTCAATAAAGGCGCAGAAAATCTTCTGGTGTTTACTTAAGATTTTCTCTGAAATGCACCATAAGGAAAAGACTTGATCCGTACATCCCATTCCCTTTCTAAATCCTGCTTGCACATCCCAAATCTTACTGTCCGTTTCAGAGATCACTCTTTCAATCAGTATCTTTGCATACAATTTGCCAACAACACTCAGGAGGCTTATACCGCGATAATTTTTGCATTCCTGCTGTGACCCTTTTCCCTTGTACAGTGGCACAATTACGGCCTTGTTCCAGTCACCTGGTACACGACCGGACCGCCAACATTTATTGAAAAGTAGGTACAGCAGGCTTGCGGTGACGCCTTCGCCTACCTTGAGTATTTCAGCAGATATCCTGTCATACCCCGCAGCTTTACCCATTTTCATACTTTTAATTGCATACCGTATATCTTCCATACTTATATTACTTTCACTATTATCTTCCTCATTTGCTACTATATTCCTAGTTTCACTTTCTCCTCGTTCAAACAAATTCTCAAAATACATCTTCCACTGATCCAAAATTTCCCCATGCTCTCTTATAATATTTCCATTTGCATCCCTTATCACACCAACTTTCGAGTCTCCAGCTTTGCCTCGGGCTGTTCTAACCAAGTGCCAGAATAATTTGATATTGGCCCGAAAATACTGAGAAAACTTTCTATCAACTTTATCCTTACATTCTTCTGTCTTTCTTCTCACTGTCTCTTTTAGATTATATTTCAACCTGTCATACTTTTCTTCTTACGCCACATACTTGTGTAGCTGTCTCTATTACTTCATTCTTAAACTCTTTCCAAAATTCTTCTATCTGGCAATCATCTTCCTCAAACAATTCTTTAAATCTTTCTTCCAATTCCTCTTTATACTACGTACATCCTCTTCTTCAAATCTTTCAACTTTCACTCTTTCTATGGCAGGTGAGTGTATGCGAGGACGATGGCGCCATTTTGTGGTTAGTCCCGCTATGCGGCTAACAACCAAAAAGTGGTCAGTACCCACGTTTAAGCCTCGGTACACTCTCTTTTGATTCACCCTCTCGTCACCAAATCGCCCTAGAACCCTTTCATAGCCATCACGACACACACCTACCCAACCATTAAAGTCGCCATACATAATTATCCTTTCATTATTCTCACACTTAGCAAGCACATCTCTTACATTATCCCAGAATTCCTGTCTTACATTTGACGGTTTGGACATGTCTGGAGCATAAACAGACATAACAAAGACTTTAGTTAAGACGAGTTTTAGTCGCACCCGAATAAGCCTGGAGTTAACAAATGCACATTCTTTCACACACTCATTCATCCTATCTTATAGAATCATTCCAACTCCTTGGCTAGCTTTCTCAGAATCAACAACTCTAGACCAATATGCACTATGATGATGACGTATGACCAATACGGCCATGAGTAGTTGTTGAACAACCTTTCTTCTTACTTTCACTCACTCCTAGTATATCAATTTCCCTTATATCCATCATATCACACAATTCATCAATCTTACCATCCACTCCTCCACAAACACTCACCGTTGCAAACAGGCATTCCCTAGCCCTCCTTTTGCCTCTGTTTGATGGGGAGACAAAACGTGACGTGTGGCAAAGCGCGTCGCCGTTGGGAATTTCGCCCCCCCCAGATACGATGGGGCAGTCTGAGCGAAGATGCTCAGAGAGGGATTCTCCGGTAGGTCCGGTACCCTCCTGGGGTAATGTAATATTTAATCCCCTAAAACTCATACTGCCATCTTCTCCACCTGTACTTCGGATTGAGAAGGGAAAGGAATTTAGGACAGGGTAGGGGAGTGTTACAAGAGGTTGGTGTTTGGAGAGGAAGTCAAAGGTAACAAAGGATACCGCAATCACGGAAGGGATATTGGTAATAATTGCGGCAGCTCAAGGAAGCCGGGGTCACGTACCCGATGATTCTTCTCTACAATCGGACAGATGTGTAGAGCGAAAGCACACCTTGGCTGGAGCTGTTACACCGCTCACGTTTTCCCATAGTCGCCTTGTACAACACCCTCGGGACAGAGTGGGGTGTTGACCAATCGTATTCTTACTCCATCACCACACGAATATATATAGCGTAACGTGTTAAACGTTATTTCAATCTATTCCTGTTCATTTCTATGTCTCCTTAGTAATATGGGTTCTCACTGCTGAGGTGAAAAGTTGTGTGTACTACACGAGAGCAAAATTTTTTGTATCTCGCGCTGTTGAGTCCATCGCTACGCTCAGGATTCTAACTTTGATTCACTCGCTACGCTCGTGAATCAATTATAGAATCCTTCGCTTGCTCGGAACTCAAAATCAGAACTCGAAACAAAAAACAACTTTGCTCTCTTGTTGCACAAATAACTATTGCGTTGGATAGCTCATTTAACGAGGAAGATTTTACTGCTATGTGCCACGGGTGTACAAACCATAAATAACGCGTTGTAACGGCAGGCACAGCTTCTTCTTTATATTTAACTAGAGGACGTCAGCAGCTACGCTTGCACATTTTTTTTTAATTTATCTGTTTTGACCGATCCTATGGGTATTTCGGGAAATCCCTTCTTAGTGCACCCCTACGGTCCCCAAGGAACATACATGCCAAATTTCAGCTCCCTGCGCCTCAGTAACGCAAGGATTTTATATATTCAGATTTATTTTAACAAACAATACAAATTTGCGTATATTTAATGTTTATCGATGATCATGAACTATTTACAGTTCTGATTTTGCCAGAAGCACCATCGTATTGTATACAAATATTTACCTGATGTATGGAATATTAATGATGTAGAGAATTTCTCGGTAATTATAATAATTGATGTCAATTATATCATCATCATATCAGCCAAACGACGTCCACTGCTGGACATAGGCCTCCCCCAAGGTTCTCCACACAGACCGGTCTTGAGCCACCCGCATCCAACCACCTCCCGCGATCTTGACGAGATCGTCGGTTCATCTTGCGGGGGGCTAACCTCTGCTGCGTCGTCCGGTACGTGGCCGCCACTCCAGAACCTTTCTGCCCCAACGGCCATCGGTTCTTCGAGCTATGTGCCTTGCCCACTGCTACTTCAGCTTGACTATCCGGAGAGCTATGTCGGCGACTTTGGTTCTACTGCGGATCTCCTCATTTCTGATTCGATCTCGCAGGGAAACTCCAAGCATAGCTCTCTCCATCGCCCTCTGAGTGACCTTGAGCCTTCTGATGGTTATTCAATTATATACAATATAATAAATCACGACGATTAAATACCATGATTTATGATAGTAACTCTTATTACCAATTAATATACAAACTGTTGACTTACCTTAGTTTAGATAAACTTTTAACAACGTGATCATTTATTATTCGAAATGATAAATAAAGGTACAAGCTACAACTTTCAAGGTAGGAATAAATCGTATGACTCTTACCCTGTATCTTGTGTTTCATTATCATGTAATCTTTCGAAGTCCACTACTGGACATAATAGCTTCTCCTAAATTGCGTCACAATAGAAGAAGAAGAAGAATGAAGAAGAATAGCATTGAGAGTCAATAGAAGGATTTAATCTACTATAATGTGCTGCTCAGACGGATGGGCATAGGGATTGATGTCGACTTTTCCATCTCCTCTTAAAGATATATTTGCTATATTGTAGTCCCCTATCACAGGAGGCTTTAAACATTTAATCTCTTCTCTTAAAAGGAGTGTTTTTTTTTTTAATTTTGTTATACTGTTTTTTATATAAATAGTTGTTTATCATGTATTATTTTATTAACAAAGTCAATCTGAGGTCTAGTTCCACCACCGTCATATAAGACAAGATAATTTTTTTTAGCAGATTACTTAATACAAATTAGGTTCTAATTTTTAATTTATCTAGAAGAAATTGCTTATGCAGTGGTATTGGCTTGGCCTTCATTTAGTTTATTTTTGCTTAACAACATCTCAAAGTTGCCTTAAAACTTCGCCTCAATAGCCTTATTTTCGCCCAAAATAACGCCCACTACTTAATGCATAAGGATGCTTTTAATAAAGCATTAGACTTCGTGGTGACATAACAACTTTGACATTCTCTTTCAAAGAAATAAGTAGGTATATCGATTATCTAAAAATAGGCAAGTGACTTATGCAATATCAATGAATACAGATTGACATAATAGAAGCGCATTTCTTAAGTATTTCATGTGCCGATTCCAAGTGGCGAGTTGGCGGGTGTCGTGAGTTCGTCTGTCTTGCACTCATAGAGACAGCTGTCACAGCGTGACTGCGACGCACAAGCGGCAATTTGGGTCACAGAAAGTTTGTCTACAGAGCGCCCATAAGAAATGCGCCTCTATATAAATGTCTATGCTCTATGACAATATTGGCATGAAAATGTCAATAACTTTATAGTATTGTAACAGACGTTTTATAATGCCGTTTTATAGATAATATAAAAGTCATAGAACAAGGAAATACTCGTATTTTCTTTAGTTGTGATCAAGAAATATATCTAATGTATTGAAGTAAATTTATTGAGCATACGTGTAGCATTATTAGCTAGTTACTGGTACCAGCGGAGTCGCGGCTAACGCGGCGCCCTGTGAGCGATCTAGATGCGATATAAAAGTAGCGCGGAAACAAAAAACAGACGATACCTATAGAGGCCTACATGAGCATACGTTAGTAAGGTAAGAAGCGACGTAGCACCAATTGAATCGAACGCGATCAGTTGGCTTGATTTTTTGTGTGAATTAGATGCGACGCGGTGATGTTGAGGACGGTTTGCACACACGTAGGATAGAGTCATCGCGTCACACCGAAACGCATTGAATTTGCATTGGATCGCTTCGCAAACGGTTTTGCTTTGAGTTGCACACGTAGGACGCTGCGTCAGGATATAAGCCGCGTTTCGCGTGGACACGTTAAATGTCCTTGCTTATGCACTAAAAACTAACGCGGTTACTTCGACCTTACTTAGTGGAGGGTCACGCGAATCTAGCACAGTTTGGTATTGCTGCGTGACCTCGTCAGGACACACAATATATCTGCGTCAAACGAAGCGTAGATGTTAGTGACACATGTTTTGTGTGTAATGAGCTCAATATGCATCACATATACTCTTTTAATTTATGTAGTTGTATTATTTTAATATTTTCTTTGTAACCGAAAGCTTCAAACTTAATTAAATTCGCAATACGTTGTACAATGTTTGACTATTTAATATTACCTTTGGGAACAACTTTAACGAAGTTTTGAAATGATATTAAGAGAAAATACAATAGATTTTGTTATATTTTGGCTGCTTCAAATCTATTTTTTATTTTTTTTTATAGACTCACGCCTGTATCCCCGAAGGTGTAGGCAGAGGTGTAATATTACACCCACATTTCGCCATGAATTTTTAGGTCCCACGTAATAGGGGGCGAGCCTATTGCCGTACCGGGCACATTACCAGACTCCGTGCTGCTACTGAGAATTTCCTAACGGAATAATCCAAAAACACTTTGCCCGACCTGGGAATCGAACCCGAGACCTCCCAATCCTACGCGCACATTTATGCCGTGAGACCAACGAGGCAGCTTCAAATCTGTTTTATTATTTTAAAATAATCCTTAAATATTTTAATGATCTTAAAACTACATTTATGTAGCTTTTGATACAACTGTTCATGATGAGTTTGCTTTGCAAATCTGCTGAGAATGAATTGATTTTTATAGAATTTTCTCTTTGTTCCTGGTATGATATTAAGATGCCCCTATGGTGCTGTTATCAGGTTTGGGATAATGAAACTTCAACGTAGCGTAGGAGACCATCCGGTTAGGTGGAGTAACAATATACGCAACCGGGCTAGCAAGACACGATGCACCAAAAATCGAGAAGTTGCTATATTCAGCATAAGACTGCGACAGGCCGATTTATATTGATAAATCTCAAGAAATAGCCTATTTGAATCACACACTCAAGTAAAAGAGCGCTCGTGATGGCATACCAGGCTAGATTATACGCCGGCCGGTATTTTTTTGGTTATCCTGACCTATATCGCTGTCGCGTTAGTACTTACACTTAAGTATGGTAGTGAGAGTTGGATATGGCAAAAGAGTCATGAAAGTAGAATAAATGCTGTAGAAATGCGAGCACTGACAACTACATGTGGTGTGTATTTGATCTACAGAGTACAGAATTGTGTGATAAGTAAGTGTTGTGAGATAAAAGAAGATGTAGTGACAACCATTGAGAAAGGTATGCAAAGATGGTTTGAACACATGGAGAGAATGGATGACGAAAGACTGACCAAAAAGTTTTATAAGGCAAGTGTGGACAGGAGGAGGGGAAGACCTTGGCGGACGTTCTCTTACCAGATTGGAGACATCCTAAAAAGGGCCAAGTTAGAAGAACCCTTAACCGAAGAGCATGCATGAGAAACTTGATGAGAGTGAGTGAAGTAAGAGAGGTATGTCAGGATCGTTGCAAATGGCGTTCCGTAATCTCTGCCTACCCCTCCGGGAAACAGGCGTGAGTCTATGTATGTATGTATGTATATCGCTTTCCTACCAATTTTTCTCAATTTCTGCCGTTTCGTTGCTGCAAGGCAATTCAGTCACGTGGTTCCTCTCTTCTGATTGTATTAGGTCAAGGTATAGATATAATGCTAATAATTAATAACAAAGGAGTTAACTTACTAGTATCCTTGTTCATAGGCTATTTTTGGTAATGGGCTGCCACCAGTTGATTGATTGATTGACGAGCGACATAAAGACCACGGAATAACCTTGTACTACTTAAGTCTCCTTGTACAATCTCTATCTAAATATCTACCATATCATACTATACCAGCAAAATGATTTTTTTTATAAAGACCTGGCAATAAAACTCCAAAGGTGCTACTACACTTGAGCATCCCTTTGTAATGAGCATTCTTGCAAATGGTACAATACAGATAAACAAACGAGTGTGTTTAAGCGAACCTTTCATCCCGCAAGAATTCTAGCAAATGGACAGTAAATTTGCTTAGAGCGTTTGCTAGAAATATCGTGCAATTGCACGTAGCTTTTTAGTATCTTTGGCTCAGAAGGCCCACCATTCTCGTATTTTATATGACATTGAAACTATATTTAGAACGAAATGAGATTAGATTTTGAATTGACTCAGAATCGGTATTCTGCTAATATAATGTCCTTATTGTCTAATTTGACTTCTATAGTTCATCGTTGACACATTGTCCAATTTACGATATAGTCACGATAACATTCAAATAACCTTCAAATATCAGTTAATTTCGGCGAATACTATTTGTGACATGAGTATGACACTGACATGAGATCGAAACTGCATTTTCAACTAATATATATACTATACATCGCCAGCGGCTTCGCCCGCGTCAATTATACATACCTATTATAAACCTTCCCCTTGAATCATTCTATCTATTAATAAAAACCGCATTAAAATCCGTCGCGTAGTTTTTTTTAGATTTATGCATAGGGACAGACAGACAGAAGACAGACTTTGTTTTATACTATGTAGTGATAAAGGAGATTAGACCTCCGTTCCTTGTTCAGTTTGACAAACAAGCGACCAATTCTCGATGTCCTGTTACAAGTGAATTCTTAAGCATGCATCTATAACGGGACATCTATCTATCTGTCAATCAAAACCAGAAGGAGTATACTGCAAAAATAAAATTATACTATTATGGAAACTTCCTATACGCTGTGAAAAATACGTTAGATTTATTTTGTGGAAATTTGTACTATGACATGGCGGCTGTTTAAAAATATAATGGTCAAACTTTGCGGTGGAGAAGGTCCCCTAAAGTACCAAAACCTCATTCCACACTACCGAATTACGTAACAATTCTGTAAGTATTATGCCGCAGAATACAGCTTACATGTGGCTTATCTAGGTCCATTAAGAGAAACCTAATCTTGATTGGCACTAAAGCATTTACCCAATAAAAATAAACATTGCCTGGCTTTGGTTAAACGAAATGAACCTTAAGCAAATTATACTATAAGTACTGCGGTTTTTACTGCTTAGAATTTCCTAAATTGGTGTAAATTAAGAACACAAAATTTTAATACCACATTTCATTCAGTGGGTGTCTCAAGAGCCGACTAAGGAAAATAAACGAAGAACGCTCAGATATGCAGGGTTTCTCACCACGTTTTTCATCACAGTATATAGCAAGCCATAATTTAATAAGCTATCAATTTATTAAGCTACTTCGAGAGGGTCGGGTCTTAGCTTTCTAGATAGCAGTCTGTTACTTTCCTACTAGGTTAGCGGTACGTATAATAATAAGATATTGATGACAAACTTACGTATTTCTAGAAAAAGATAAACAAAAACATGTGTTATATCACACACAAATCGCTGTCTAGATCGTAACAAGATAAACCTACTTAAAATAGTGAAATCCTAGAATATATTAGAGAGTAATAAATAAGACTTCGAACGGAACATTGAAGGCTGTAAGGATTCTAGGTCTCGCTTACAAACGACATGTGAAACGCTAGTACAAGACTTTATAGCAGTATGTAAATACGTACGCTTAGGAAATGTTTTACGGTTCAATCGTAAGGATGTCAATCTTGAATTAAAAACGGTAAAAAATGTGTGAATCGTTCGGGACTTTTACGAAAACTTGTATTAAAATAAAGGTCCCTCAAAGTTTATCGTGAAAACGTACATGAATACCCTTTTTTAAGTTTCTTTAACATGATTATTGGATTAGTGTATTGTGGGGAAGAGAGCAAAAAATGTATGTACTTTGATTTCTGAATAATTTATAAAAAGAGTTATTATTGTGATCGTACTTTTACGCCATGAAAAATATTATTCTGCGGTAATATTAGACTGAAATAATTGTACCTGCCGTGAAATTCAGAATTCGAATAAATACCAGGTGAGTCGGTGTTATTAGGTACTACTCTTTTAGGAAACTCTTATACAAAGTCGGGATATATCACATCATTTTAATATTTTTATCTATCTGTAGATAGTATCTATTACATAGAACCTGTACCGTGAAATACAAATCGCTTGAAACCCTCTAACTAGGACTAATGGTTTAATCCCAGCTAGAAAAACCTATACTAACGGCTGTACATGCCCACAGTCTGTCACGATCTGATAAAAATACCATAATAAGTGGTCATGCATCCAACGGTTGACCAGTGGAAGTATTGCTTAACTTTATTGATCTGTTACGGAGTAACTGTCAAATTAACACTGAGTGTTTCTAAGTACTATATGTGAACATGATATCCCACTGTCTTCGAGATCTGCATCATGGCGTCTGTCCCAATAAACTGCTGTTACCTACTTGTATTCATAGATATAGACCTTGACGTATGGGAACACTATAAATATTCTTCTTTTTTTCTACATACCTTTCTCATAGATTGAAGTTATTTGAGGCGCTGCCGTAAAATATTGCTGCTAGGGTAGCGTAGCTTATTCTACATACAGGTTTGGATATTATAATATTTCCTTCACATTGCGAGGGAGCCATCAAAACTTTATTAACTTTTGTATAGTTTCTGGGTTAACATTTGTCGGATATTACGATACTTATGTATTTTATTGCATATTACGGCAATTTGTAACTATATGCATAAAACTACATCATACTTATTTTTACAGTTATCCAACAACAATTAAACTTGCAATAATAATAATGTGTGGATCACATAAAATGCTGTCTCATTATTTTGGAGCCAAGTCGTAATAGTCAGCATACTTATAAAATGTTTTACGGTGACTCTTCTCCTAAATGGGACAACAGCATTTTCATATAAATTTGTAAACAGAAATTATGTCCTAAGTTTGAATATTCTATTTTGGTATTTGTAAGATTGATTGACTGTCCTTCTGTATGTATGAACACAATGAAGTCACAAACTATCTGTTTTCAAGAGAGGAATGGGTTTCTTGAGAAAGGTATATGTGTATAAGTTTTGCGGTTAGAGCCGCGGGGAAAATGAAGTACATGTATATTTTCCTACCCTCTTGGCTGCTACAAATTCAAACAAGACAAAACACCTTCCATATTTCCTTAATGTCTCCTAGAACTATGATAAATGTTTCTTTACCACAACAGCCTGTGTCTCACACAGTTACAAGGCGACGAGAAAATTAATGACCGTCTTAAGAAAACCTAGAGCTTAGATTAAACATTACAAAACAGAGCCTAGTTCAGCTTCAGTGAACACTAATAAATTATGACAAAATACGTTGTTATTGATAGTGACAGTTTTTCATTATATTATTTTCAACAAAATAATTTACTAAGCAATTTTTTGATTTCACATTATTACCTATTTTTGACAAAATGTAGGTACTCTTGTATTAAGTTCTTTTATTTTTTTATTTAGGAGTTGAGCTCTTGTCGGTAGAAAATCTTCTTTAAAGTAATGTCTTCAGCCAGCGCGTTGACCTCTTGATACGACGTTACTTTTACTTTTTCCTTCACTTGGTCTTTGTAAGTCCTTCTGGTCCTTCTATTTTTATCTCCATGATGTTTTTTTATGAACGTGTCATGTAGTGTATCTCAAATATGTATACAAATAAAGTCCGGGTTCAGCGTCGTACAACGTAATTTCCGCTGATATTGTGTCTTAGGAGATTTGAAGAATACCACGAGCGTATTACGGTATACGAGTGCGCAGTGTAAAGCAGATGTTTCACGATACTAAATAAAAATATCGTTGCGCTGCCATACTGCCATTTAATAATTATGGTATCCATTCCACAATTTATGTAATGAGGGCATTTTATATTGTGGAATCAATACTACACGATAATAATGGCCTAAAATTAAACGGTTTTTCATTTCCTTTTGTGAAATTTCTATTATGACCACGCAAATAAATAGTTTTTAAATAAATAGCTGTATGATTATGTTATTGATATAATTCGTATATGTCGCTCTTTATTATATATGTTTTTATTAAAAACGATGTACCTTTTCTATTACTTTGTACGTATTTTAATTCATTTTGATATAACTTTATTCTACTTATAAAATCTCTATAAAGTAATTATGAAGTTAAATAACGCTCTCTTTTTGGTTGTCACCTACCACTCTTCCCCCTAAGCACTCTAAGAGAGGGGTAATGCCCATGGTATTAAATCCGCCTATATACGACGTGTAAACGAAGCTTTAACAAATAAATAAACGTTTGCAAATGTAAATTCACCAACAAAATATCAGCAGCCCATATTTGTTCAGTTAGTACATTTAAATTTAATAAAAGGTTTTCACTTGACGAAGAGAATCAAACAATTATACAGATTACGGTGACATGACATATTATGGATATTATAACACTGGTGTACTGAGTAATGTAAGCACATATTTGTTTAGGTAAGTAAATGTGTACGAAGTGTAAATATTTGTAGAGAATTAATGGAAGTTTGTGGAGCATAAGTGGGCAGAAATATGTACATTATGAACGATATGTTGACTGGCGTATATCACCGGAGGAACAATCAAATAAAGAGTGGTGAAAATACCTTGTTGGGATCGCGGGCAGCCGATGGATGGCTCAAGATCGGTCCATGTGGAGAACTTTGGGGAAGGCATATGTGCAGTAGTGGACGTCTTTTAGCTGATATAATGATGTTGTAAAATAGTTTGTTTTTCTTCTTCATATTCTTCATTTCTAAAGGTCGTGCCCGTCTTGAAAGCCTTCACGGAGTCTAAGTAGCATATAAACCAACAGTTTCCATACTCCGTCGTAGGCTTTCCTCAGGGCTGTTGCTACGGTAATTCTCGCTTTATTTACCCAAAAATTTAACAATTCTATTATAATTTGGTCGGCTCTTTTTTTAACCAGAATGTTTGCCTATTGTAATAAAAAAGAACATATAGTTCAAAGAAAGCTTTGACTTAAAGTGAAAGGTATTACAAATCTTCTAGATCTATATTACTAATAGTACTTAGAATAACAACACAATTTCTACATTACTATAAGGAAAACGAAATACATGAAATAGCTCAGTAAAAAATAACATTTTAGGATAATTTGTGAATGTAGCTCGAAGTTTAAAAATGATATTCTTACAAACGCAATTAATTTTATTTGTCAACAATACCTCAACTACAAAGTCAAAATAACTATAGAAATGAAACGAAGATTTTCTTTGATCGCTCTCTTTATGGCCTAAGACCTACGTTCAAGCATTTAACCATGCTTCAACGCAAAACTGAAGGGTGCTAGAATAAACAATAACCGGACATTTTCGAGACCCTTAAACGAGGAAAAATGTTGACAAAAGCCAAACCCTTTAAAATGAATGAGCGGAAGTATGGTAAAAAGTTGAACTAAAATTCTTTTAAAATTTTTACATAATCGTGTTTGATGATGCAGCAACTTGATTAATGTGTGTTTTGATACCCAATTCTAATGTTTTTAAATGAGTGCAGTTTTTATAATCGAACGCTTATAAAAATAAATAATTGCAATAATAAGTATGAGACTAAGACCACTTTTGCTAGGACATTTATCCAGGTTCTATGATACCTAGTATTTTCGGCGTTCTTTTCTCGTTGGATATTTTTCTTTTTATAAGAAAACTGAAGCTAATGACAACTTACCAAACAATGTATAAATTGCTTTTAGATAAAACATGAAAGAATGAAAAAAATGAATAAAATGTATTGAAACCGACGGACATTATTTAATCAAGTTTGCGAACCCGCATATTTCTATCAGTCACGGGTTTGATAAGAGGATTTTAATGTATCTGGAAAATATCTCTTTTACATTTTAACGCCAAATGTGTATATATATTTATATACTTACGCCAAGGCTCAAGTAAAAAAAAAATGAATTATTATATTCTGGTTTTAATTCATCATAAAGTTATCACATTCATAGACTGCCTCGTTGGTCTCGCGGCATAGATGTGCGCGTGGGATTGGGAGGTCTCGGGTTCGATTCCCGGGTCGGGCAGTGTGTTATTGGGTTTTTCCATTAGGAAATTCTCAGTATCAGCTCGGAGTCTGGTAATGTGCCCGGTACGGCAATAGGCTCGCCCCCTATTACGTGGGAACCAGAAATTCATGGCAAAATGTGGGTGTAATATTACACCTCTGCCTACCCCTTCGGGGATACAGGCGTGTTTCTATAAAAAAAAAATCACATTCCATTGAATACGCAATTGGTACCATCTTGGCGTAAACATATTTTCAGGTAATTATTATCCTAAGCAGAGGCAAAAGCTAGACTAAGAGGCACAAAGAATAAACGTAAACATTTGGAAATTCACTCCAGTATTAATGGAATGCTGACAGTCAGAATTCTCCTCCTTCACAAACGTCATTTTTAATATGCTGCATCGAAGTGAAAATATAAATATTTCTTCATAAACGATACTCACAAGATGACATATTCGTATTGACAACTCAACATCCGTAATATGACGTATGATGGGAAATTCTTGCCAGGTGGGAAAATTTTGCAATTTATGTTACCACGGCAAACCCTTCCTTCCTTACCTTTATTTATTTAGGTGATCTTATTGACAGCTTTGATGATATGAATATACAGAAAGGCGTGATTACCGGTAGATGAGATTTTGAGGCGAAATTATATTTCACTTTAATATTTTCTTGGGTTTACGCGAAGGTCACACACTGAAATCAAACGATGTTTTACTAATTCTATCGCGATATATTTTATTTAAAAATAACTGCCGAGACGATGGTCTGGGTTCGAACCCCGGGCACACACCTCTACCTTTTCGAAGTTAAGTGTGTATTAGTAATGTTAATTATCGCTCGCTAAATAATGTGCCCGGTAGATGGCATGAGGCTCGCCCCCTATTAAATTGGGATCCAAAAATAACTGGCGAAATGTGGGTGTGTAATACACCTGTGCTTATCTTCGGGGATAAAGGCGTGAAGTTATGTTATGTAAATGTTTTATGTACATTTAAACCGAATGATCTAGAAATTACAACATTATTTACTAGCTGATGTTTCGATTTCCTTACAGGAACCGTGGTCATTTTTCACTATAATATAATATTTTAATAGAGTAAGGCAGCGATAGCCGAGTGGATATACCAACAGACTGCCATGCAGAGGGTATCGGGTTCGAATCCACGGCGCGCACCAATGACTTTTCGGAGTTATGTGCGTATTGAATTGTTAATTATCGCTTGTCCCGTGCCTCGGAGAGCACGTTAAGCCGTCGGTCCCGGTTGTCATGAAGATCTTTGACAGTCGTTACAGGGCGTCAGTACCTTCTTAATTAACTGACACTAGTCTAAACCATGGGATATCACTATCCCTTCAGGTTGCGGAGGTCAGACAGGCAGTCGCTCTGTGGAAAAGCTAATATTCAGCCAAATCTGGTTAGACTAGAAAGCGGACTCCAGATTGAAACTGGGATAACGCTAAGAGGATGAAGATGATATTACTTTAATAGAAAAGTGGGTTTCACACAGAGTGGTAGTTATCAATTTGAGTCACATAGTCTTTTTTATATTATTTTTGTTTAAAAAAAATCATACATAGTCATGTACATCAAATGCTCTTAATCACGTTATCTTACGCACGGTCCGCCGGACATTATTATTGTTAATATCGGTACGGCTGGTTCGGAGCGCTTGCACATCGAACGCGGTGCGTTCCGAACCGAATCGATAGTGTGGACGGCGCACCGAACCATATGTCCGTCTAGTCGCTGTTGTGCCACCGTACGAGGTGGTGGATTCACAAGATCCAACAATTCAATAGGTAAATGCTTCGGAACTCATTCGAAGATATATACGAAAATCTTTATAATCGAGATCTTTAATGAGATTCATATGACTGTACTGTTGTCCGTTTCTGAGATAATTTTTTTTACTATCCAAATCGTATTACGGTTTCGAGTGCTGCTCTCAAAAATTCAATTAACGGACATAAAGAACACCTGTAAATGGTGAATCATTGTTAAACTGGAAAAGTTGTGCTTCTCCTTATCAAAGTTTGATATTATTCGTATAATAATACTGAAAATGAAACCAATAAAACTTAAAGATATTTTGTTCCTAGAAATACAATATTAGGTTGAAAATGTTACCCAAGAATAAAGTCTTAAAATGATGTTACGGCAGTATTTTCTCACTTCATTTAAACAGAATGATATTTTAAATTACCAATGTTATAATTATCAAGTTATATGAAAATATAATGTAAGCATGAAATTTAATTAAACCACATAATTTTGCCGAGTAACCTACGTCTTAAATTAATTCATACTCACTTACTAAGTTTACATTAAGGTATTCACCCTCCTATCTATTTTTAACCGAATTCAAAAAAAGGTGGATGTTCTCAATTCGTCGGAATCTTTTTTTTTATGTATGTTCCCCGATTTCTCTAAGACGCCTGAACCGATTTCAAAAATTCTTGTTTTGATTGAAAGAGTATACGTCCTAGTTGGTCACATGATCATCAGGTCAGGATCTGATCATCTCAATCGGAGAAACTCTTCAAATTTTATAAGCACATTTGAAACGATTTTACGATAGCAACCCAATGCCGTAGAGTTTGGGCTCGTTTGAGTCGTCATTACATAGACTTTGATGCTGGATGATTTCTATGGTCACATGATAGAGCTGGAAGGTAACCATTAGATCTTTGTGTTACAACAACCCAATCTCATCGAGTTTAGGGTCGTTTGATTCGTCTTTACATGGACTTTGGTACTGGATGTTTCCAAGGTCTGATGATGGAGCAGGAAGGTGGCCATGGGATCTTTGTAATACAAAAACGCAATCCTATTGAGCTGGGGTTCGTTTGATTCATCTCTACATGGACTTTAGTGCTGAATATTTACCAAACTCTGATGATGGAGCTGGAAGGTAGCCATGGGATATTTGTAATACAATTACGCAATCCCATTGAATTTGGTCTCGTTTGATTCATCTTTACATGGACTTTAGTGCTGAATGTTTTTCAAAGTCTGATTATAGAGCAGGAAGGTGGCCATGGGATCTTTGTAAAACAATAAGGCAATCTTATCGAGTTTAGGCTCGTTTGTTTTGTCTTGGCAAACACTTTGGTACTGGATGATTGCCGGAATCAGATGATGGATCTAAAACAAACGTGTTTAGGCTAGTAAGTTGAAAACAAAAAAAAATGCTTGAAATTGCCAGAAAGGTACAGGTCTACATTTCAAAATTGAGGCACGTAAGGAAGGCCTCCACATCATGTACCACCTACACTATCCTATGTAGCTACTTACCACCTATTACTATTTTTTTATTAGTATACCACTAAAAAGCAAAAAATAAAAATTACTTTTAAATAAAAAAGAAAACCAACTTCAAAAATCACTAAGGAATTAAAAAGCAAAAAATAATTGGTTTTGGAGCAAAACTTTTTGGAGTCGGTACCAAGCCCTTACGCAAAAAGTTATTAACTACAAACTACCTATTCAATCAACAACGAAAGTTATATAAAAAAGTGAAGAGGTTTTATAGTCAGATCAGAAGTACTGGCTTGGCACCGACTCCAAAAAGTTTTGCTCCAAAACCAATTATTTTTTGCTTTTTAATTCCTTAGTGATTTTTGAAGTCGGTTTTCTTTTTTATTTAAAAAAAAATATAGGTTTAGTTCTCAAATATGAAAATATGATTTATAAGGACACATGTAAATTGCTTGGTAAGTAAAAATTGTAAAACTGCTTCGTAAAATATAGACGCATCTTTCAACACGAGAAAGTAAAAGGGGAGAGATAGTTGGCCTGCGACAAGCTACTAACATTGATGTAAAAAAAGCCTTTTTTGTACGTCAATGGCTACTAAGTTGCTAATAGAAGTTCCCAAGTTACAAAAACATCAATCGAAAGATATAACAACTCCTTCGAAGTGTAATATGATCAATGGAACATAAATCACATGATTAACATGTACCTAAGTACATACAAGTTTTCCTTTTATATCTTTTGACTCAGGCTGTAAATCTATGTCCTGTCTGGTCATAGGTGGCCAGCCGTAGCTTAAGGCCGAGTACTAACCACTAGACTTCATGTTTTTAAGTGATGTTTAACATTATTATAAAAATCGGCAAAAGGATGACCCAAAATTTTTTTGTTGGAAATAAAAACATTAAGAATATTGGCGCGCACATTTTTGAAGCAACGAAAACAAATTTAGAAAACTTAAATTACATATTTGTGAAAATACAAGTCCTTCTTCAGAACAAACGAGGTACACTGTGCAATTAAATACGATGGAGCAGAATCCAAAAAACGTTAGTTTTCGAAACAGTGCAGCATTATCTTAATTCATTAGCGTGGTTTATTCTCTCTGAGAGTCTTTTGTGAACGTATCTCGTGGATTTCAGTATTCATCTCACTGATAAGTATATTTATTACTTGCGAGAAGAGTTCACTGCACTCTACACTAATACCTCTTAAGGAGTTTTATAACAAAATTGTTCCTAAGAATAATGAATTAATTTATTCGGTTTCAAAATACGGTTTCAAACTAATAACTGACAAACATTCTTATATTTCATTTAACACTTACATGTTGAAGATAAAATACACGTAGACACAGAGCAAACGATAGTGTTCATCAAAGAAATATGTATCTTAGGTGGAAATCGAACTCACAACCTCTTCCAAACGTAGACCAAAATAACATTAAAGAACAAAAGCTGTGCCAAGCAACGCAAAGTTCTCAACTATTGTTTTATTATATTAACTCAACATGTTTCTATAAACAGACATTACTAAACCCTTTAAGCACATTAAATTACTTTACCATGTAGGTGGAACAATGTTTTAAATTAATATTAATGGCAGACAAAGAGTTTACAGTTGCGTGGGTAAGAGCGGCAACATTATTGTTTAGCAACATATCCGCCTACGTGGAAGTGGCTTTTCAGTTGATTTATGAACGAAAAGGGATATTTTCTGTACGGAAATTCAAGTGTATGACAGAAAATAAGCACTTTTAGTTTAGAGATTAGCTCTTGATTGTTTTCAGAGTACCTATAAGCTTTTAAAAAGTTGCTTTTAGAATTCCGTACGTTAAAAGTTTACTTTGTGGATCACTTTGTTCATCTGAGTCAAGAATATTTTTGTCTGAAAAGTGTAAAGATATGATGGTCACGTTTGCAAGATTTTTCGAACTCGATATAGCTCGATAGATTTCTTGATGATTTTAAAATATTCTTAGATAATATTTTTTTATTGGCTTCGATAATACCTATAAATCCAAATATGTACGAGCATATGGCAAAACAAATAAGTTTGCCAGGTCAGCTAGTATTTGCTATATTAATAATAAATCCAGATTTTACGGCAACGCAATAAACTAATATATATCCTATTGATAGGGCCATAATTTGTATCTAAGACAAATATTACTATGAGTCATGTTGTCTGAAATAAATGGTTATTATTATCATATAACATAAGAACGACTTTACACATATATTCGTGAAAACGTACAAATAGGTTATTCAAAATCTATAGGTTTATAAAAGTATTTTTCCTGATGCAAACTTAGGTTAATTAAACAAACGGCAACGAGAAAAGTCTAGAAGGCGATGGCGGGATGAATTAGATGTCTTTCGGAAGGATTAGCCATAACTTGTGTGTAATCGCGTTAAGTGGAAGATAGAAAGGAATAGCCTTTGCTCAGCACTGGGACAAAAATAAGCCTATTAATACTAATAATAATAAAGTTAGGTTTTCAAGTAAATTATACACGTTTTACATCCAAATTTTGTTTTGTGATACTATTTTGAAATGTATATCTCTTTTTTGTGGTATGAAGGTTGCCACGTTGCGGATTTTTGTTTTTATGTCCTCACGCCTGTGTTCCCAAAGTATTTAGCAGAGGTATAATATTACACCCACATTTCGCCTTATGAATTTTGCCCGACTCGGCAATCGCACCCGGGACCACCCGATCATCAGACGCATATGCTATCCACTGGACCATGGAGGCATCCTTGATATTGCTTCACGATCTTACGCATGCATAATCCACGACATTGCGAAAAGGCAAAGCTAACAAACGAGGAGTATATTTATTTTTCAATAAAGGAGCATACTGTATCGCTGAAGCGTTTCAAATCCGCCAAGGCTACTGCATACAAAACAAGTAGGTCAAATTTGCATTGAAAGTATATTTTTGACGGGGAAATTTCCTTCTAATAATAAATGCAGATCTACCCAACAAACTTGACCGACTTCTCAATTATTGCATTCGGTTCGTTTTTAATCTGCGCAAGTTTGATCATATTTCCAAACTTCGCAAGGAATTAAAATGGTTGCAGATTCGTCAGCGACGAAATTTGCGTACCTTGACGACTTTATACTCGTTTCGCCACTCTCCTAATAGTCTGTCATATCTGGTACCTTACGTTCAATTTCTCTGTTCCAGCCATGACAAGAACTTGCGATCTACTAATAACCTTTTTCTTCTCTGTCCATCTCACACATCTAGTCTAGTACATTTTAGCTCAGTACTATATGTTTATATGTTGGGTCAACAGAGCCAAATTCGAAACTACAATTTAACATTAGTTTCCTGTTGCCACTAATGCTCTAATTGCTTAACATATTTAAAATACCTCATTTGCGAAGCTTAGGCTAGCTTCGGAGTTCAATAACAATGAGATAATTTGTATAAAACTATACACTTCTATCCTCATCCTTATCCAATAGCCACCAAATATTTAGTCTTATAAAAAACATGTTAAATAGAGGTTTATTTTTTAATTCCTGATCTGTGCCTGTATTGGAACCTCTGTGAAGTCACAGGGGTGCCAATTTAGGTATAGGGGTGCCAATTTAGGAGCAAAGTACAAATACCAATTTCCTTCTCTGTAGAAACCATAGCGCCATTTGCCTATATACAAATGAAAGCGCATGCGTCTACACTATCAATTATTTGTTGTCAATACTCCATATAAACCATGCGCCTATAATTACAGCTACGGTAACGCCGTAGCATTAGCAGGATCATAACTATGCTCATTATTCCTTTTTTAAAAGGTAGTGTCCACACTAGCAACATATTCTGTGTCACGAGACTTGCGAGGAACTTTACAAACATTCAGTAAACGTACACAAAGCACTCGAAACAACAATTTGGGGATCGTACAATATGTAGTCTCAAGTGGGAATCAAACCCACGACACTCGACGCAGTTTCAATTAGCGAAGCGAACGTTTAAACCACTCTGAGTAGTAAAAGTCACAAACATAATCATGTTATTTCAGTTTCATTGTGCCGAGATACAAGTGTGATATACGAGAATCATGGCTCAAAGCTCGTGATTATTTCAAACAACAGCCAGAAGTGGTTTTAAAACAAAATGGATAGTAAATATTTACTTTAGGGATATCACTTTTACTGATCTGCAGTCTGCAGCTTTACTCTATTTTGACAACAATAATGCAACTGTATTTATGTTTGTCTTATCATTAGGTTCTTTTACTTTTAAATCTTAAATAATTGTAATATATTTTTTTATTTATTTATAGACTCACGCTTGTATCCTCGAAGGGGTAGGCGGATGTGTAGATATTACATCCGCATTTCGCCATGATTTTTAGGGCCCACCTAATAGGGGGCGAGCCTATTGCCGTTACCGGGCACATCCCCAGACTCCGTGCTGCTACTGAGAATTCGGAAAACCCAGTAACACTTTTGCCCGGCCCGGGAATCGATCCCGGGACCTCCGAACAGCAGTCGTATACACTATCCACTGGACGACGGAGGCAGTCATGTTGTAATGATATTAAAAGTCAAAGTCAAATCATTTATTTGCTCAACGGACCACGAACATGGTGCGCTTTGAACCAAATTCGATCATGTGGCGCACGGTCCGCCGGACATTATTATTGTTAATATCGGTACGGCTGGTTCGGAGCGCTTGCACATCGAACGCGGTGCGTTCCGAACCGAATCGATAGTGTGGACGGCGCACCGAACCATATGTCCGTCTAGTCGCTGTTGTGCCACCGTACGAGGTGGTGGATTCACAAGATCCAACAATTCAATAGGTAAATGCTTCGGAACTCATTCGAAGATATATACGAAAATCTTTATAATCGAGATCTTTAATGAGATTCATATGACTGTACTGTTGTCCGTTTCTGAGATAATTTTTTTTACTATCCAAATCGTATTACGGTTTCGAGTGCTGCTCTCAAAAATTCAATTAACGGACATAAAGAACACCTGTAAATGGTGAATCATTGTTAAACTGGAAAAGTTGTGCTTCTCCTTATCAAAATTTGATATTATTCGTATAATAATACTGAAAATGAAACCAATAAAACTTAAAGATATTTTGTTCCTAGAAATACAATATTAGGTTGAAAATGTTACCCAAGAATAAAGTCTTAAAATGATGTTACGGCAGTATTTTCTCACTTCATTTAAACAGAATGATATTTTAAATTACCAATGTTATAATTATCAAGTTATATGAAAATATAATGTAAGCATGAAATTTAATTAAACCACATAATTTTGCCGAGTAACCTACGTCTTAAATTAATTCATACTCACTTACTAAGTTTACATTAAGGTATTCACCCTCCTATCTATTTTTAACCGAATTCAAAAAAAGGTGGATGTTCTCAATTCGTCGGAATCTTTTTTTTTATGTATGTTCCCCGATTTCTCTAAGACGCCTGAACCGATTTCAAAAATTCTTGTTTTGATTGAAAGAGTATACGTCCTAGTTGGTCACATGATCATCAGGTCAGGATCTGATCATCTCAATCGGAGAAACTCTTCAAATTTTATAAGCACATTTGAAACGATTTTACGATAGCAACCCAATGCCGTAGAGTTTGGGCTCGTTTGAGTCGTCATTACATAGACTTTGATGCTGGATGATTTCTATGGTCACATGATAGAGCTGGAAGGTAACCATTAGATCTTTGTGTTACAACAACCCAATCTCATCGAGTTTAGGGTCGTTTGATTCGTCTTTACATGGACTTTGGTACTGGATGTTTCCAAGGTCTGATGATGGAGCAGGAAGGTGGCCATGGGATCTTTGTAATACAAAAACGCAATCCTATTGAGCTGGGGTTCGTTTGATTCATCTCTACATGGACTTTAGTGCTGAATATTTACCAAACTCTGATGATGGAGCTGGAAGGTAGCCATGGGATATTTGTAATACAATTACGCAATCCCATTGAATTTGGTCTCGTTTGATTCATCTTTACATGGACTTTAGTGCTGAATGTTTTTCAAAGTCTGATTATAGAGCAGGAAGGTGGCCATGGGATCTTTGTAATACAATAAGGCAATCTTATCGAGTTTAGGCTCGTTTGTTTTGTCTTGGCAAACACTTTGGTACTGGATGATTGCCGGAATCAGATGATGGATCTAAAACAAACGTGTTTAGGCTAGTAAGTTGAAAACAAAAAAAAATGCTTGAAATTGCCAGAAAGGTACAGGTCTACATTTCAGAATTGAGGCACGTAAGGAAGGCCTCCACATCATGTACCACCTACACTATCCTATGTAGCTACTTACCACCTATTACTATTTTTTTATTAGTATACCACTAAAAAGCAAAAAATAAAAATTACTTTTAAATAAAAAAGAAAACCAACTTCAAAAATCACTAAGGAATTAAAAAGCAAAAAATAATTGGTTTTGGAGCAAAACTTTTTGGAGTCGGTACCAAGCCCTTACGCAAAAAGTTATTAAACTACAAACTACCTATTCAATCAACAACGAAAGTTATATAAAAAAGTGAAGAGGTTTTATAGTCAGATCAGAAGTACTGGCTTGGCACCGACTCCAACAAGTTTTGCTCCAAAACCAATTATTTTTTGCTTTTTAATTCCTTAGTGATTTTTGAAGTCGGTTTTCTTTTTTATTTAAAAAAAAATATAGGTTTAGTTCTCAAATATGAAAATATGATTTATAAGGACACATGTAAATTGCTTGGTAAGTAAAAATTGTAAAACTGCTTCGTAAAATATAGACGCATCTTTCAACACGAGAAAGTAAAAGGGGAGAGATAGTTGGCCTGCGACAAGCTACTAACATTGATGTAAAAAAAGCCTTTTTTGTACGTCAATGGCTACTAAGTTGCTAATAGAAGTTCCCAAGTTACAAAAACATCAATCGAAAGATATAACAACTCCTTCGAAGTGTAATATGATCAATGGAACATAAATCACATGATTAACATGTACCTAAGTACATACAAGTTTTCCTTTTATATCTTTTGACTCAGGCTGTAAATCTATGTCCTGTCTGGTCATAGGTGGCCAGCCGTAGCTTAAGGCCGAGTACTAACCACTAGACTTCATGTTTTAAAGTGATGTTTAACATTATTATAAAAATCGGCAAAAGGATGACCCAAAATTTTTTTGTTGGAAATAAAAACATTAAGAATATTGGCGCGCACATTTTTGAAGCAACGAAAACAAATTTAGAAAACTTAAATTACATATTTGTGAAAATACAAGTCCTTCTTCAGAACAAACGAGGTACACTGTGCAATTAAATACGATGGAGCAGAATCCAAAAAACGTTAGTTTTCGAAACAGTGCAGCATTATCTTAATTCATTAGCGTGGTTTATTCTCTCTGAGAGTCTTTTGTGAACGTATCTCGTGGATTTCAGTATTCATCTCACTGATAAGTATATTTATTACTTGCGAGAAGAGTTCACTGCACTCTACACTAATACCTCTTAAGGAGTTTTATAACAAAATTGTTCCTAAGAATAATGAATTAATTTATTCGGTTTCAAAATACGGTTTCAAACTAATAACTGACAAACATTTTTATATTTCATTTAACACTTACATGTTGAAGATAAAATACACGTAGACACAGAGCAAACGATAGTGTTCATCAAAGAAATATGTATCTTAGGTGGAAATCGAACTCACAACCTCTTCCAAACGTAGACCAAAATAACATTAAAGAACAAAAGCTGTGCCAAGCAACGCAAAGTTCTCAACTATTGTTTTATTATATTAACTCAACATGTTTCTATAAACAGACATTACTAAACCCTTTAAGCACATTAAATTACTTTACCATGTAGGTGGAACAATGTTTTAAATTAATATTAATGGCAGACAAAGAGTTTACAGTTGCGTGGGTAAGAGCGGCAACATTATTGTTTAGCAACATATCCGCCTACGTGGAAGTGGCTTTTCAGTTGATTTATGAACGAAAAGGGATATTTTCTGTACGGAAATTCAAGTGTATGACAGAAAATAAGCACTTTTAGTTTAGAGATTAGCTCTTGATTGTTTTCAGAGTACCTATAAGCTTTTAAAAAGTTGCTTTTAGAATTCCGTACGTTAAAAGTTTACTTTGTGGATCACTTTGTTCATCTGAGTCAAGAATATTTTTGTCTGAAAAGTGTAAAGATATGATGGTCACGTTTGCAAGATTTTTCGAACTCGATATAGCTCGATAGATTTCTTGATGATTTTAAAATATTCTTAGATAATATTTTTTTATTGGCTTCGATAATACCTATAAATCCAAATATGTACGAGCATATGGCAAAACAAATAAGTTTGCCAGGTCAGCTAGTATTTGCTATATTAATAATAAATCCAGATTTTACGGCAACGCAATAAACTAATATATATCCTATTGATAGGGCCATAATTTGTATCTAAGACAAATATTACTATGAGTCATGTTGTCTGAAATAAATGGTTATTATTATCATATAACATAAGAACGACTTTACACATATATTCGTGAAAACGTACAAATAGGTTATTCAAAATCTATAGGTTTATAAAAGTATTTTTCCTGATGCAAACTTAGGTTAATTAAACAAACGGCAACGAGAAAAGTCTAGAAGGCGATGGCGGGATGAATTAGATGTCTTTCGGAAGGATTAGCCATAACTTGTGTGTAATCGCGTTAAGTGGAAGATAGAAAGGAATAGCCTTTGCTCAGCACTGGGACAAAAATAAGCCTATTAATACTAATAATAATAAAGTTAGGTTTTCAAGTAAATTATACACGTTTTACATCCAAATTTTGTTTTGTGATACTATTTTGAAATGTATATCTCTTTTTTGTGGTATGAAGGTTGCCACGTTGCGGATTTTTGTTTTTATGTCCTCACGCCTGTGTTCCCAAAGTATTTAGCAGAGGTATAATATTACACCCACATTTCGCCTTATGAATTTTGCCCGACTCGGCAATCGCACCCGGGACCACCCGATCATCAGACGCATATGCTATCCACTGGACCATGGAGGCATCCTTGATATTGCTTCACGATCTTACGCATGCATAATCCACGACATTGCGAAAAGGCAAAGCTAACAAACGAGGAGTATATTTATTTTTCAATAAAGGAGCATACTGTATCGCTGAAGCGTTTCAAATCCGCCAAGGCTACTGCATACAAAACAAGTAGGTCAAATTTGCATTGAAAGTATATTTTTGACGGGGAAATTTCCTTCTAATAATAAATGCAGATCTACCCAACAAACTTGACCGACTTCTCAATTATTGCATTCGGTTCGTTTTTAATCTGCGCAAGTTTGATCATATTTCCAAACTTCGCAAGGAATTAAAATGGTTGCAGATTCGTCAGCGACGAAATTTGCGTACCTTGACGACTTTATACTCGTTTCGCCACTCTCCTAATAGTCTGTCATATCTGGTACCTTACGTTCAATTTCTCTGTTCCAGCCATGACAAGAACTTGCGATCTACTAATAACCTTTTTCTTCTCTGTCCATCTCACACATCTAGTCTAGTACATTTTAGCTCAGTACTATATGTTTATATGTTGGGTCAACAGAGCCAAATTCGAAACTACAATTTAACATTAGTTTCCTGTTGCCACTAATGCTCTAATTGCTTAACATATTTAAAATACCTCATTTGCGAAGCTTAGGCTAGCTTCGGAGTTCAATAACAATGAGATAATTTGTATAAAACTATACACTTCTATCCTCATCCTTATCCAATAGCCACCAAATATTTAGTCTTATAAAAAACATGTTAAATAGAGGTTTATTTTT
This sequence comes from Euclidia mi, assembly GCA_944739405.2. Lineage (NCBI taxonomy): Eukaryota > Metazoa > Arthropoda > Insecta > Lepidoptera > Erebidae > Euclidia > Euclidia mi. The sequence goes on along the minus strand of OX123185.2, from coordinate 90,089,718 downwards.
TAATTCCTGATCTGTGCCTGTATTGGAACCTCTGTGAAGTCACAGGGGTGCCAATTTAGGTATAGGGGTGCCAATTTAGGAGCAAAGTACAAATACCAATTTCCTTCTCTGTAGAAACCATAGCGCCATTTGCCTATATACAAATGAAAGCGCATGCGTCTACACTATCAATTATTTGTTGTCAATACTCCATATAAACCATGCGCCTATAATTACAGCTACGGTAACGCCGTAGCATTAGCAGGATCATAACTATGCTCATTATTCCTTTTTTAAAAGGTAGTGTCCACACTAGCAACATATTCTGTGTCACGGGACTTGCGAGGAACTTTACAAACATTCAGTAAACGTACACAAAGCACTCGAAACAACAATTTGGGGATCGTACAATATGTAGTCTCAAGTGGGAATCAAACCCACGACACTCGACGCAGTTTCAATTAGCGAAGCGAACGTTTAAACCACTCTGAGTAGTAAAAGTCACAAACATAATCATGTTATTTCAGTTTCATTGTGCCGAGATACAAGTGTGATATACGAGAATCATGGCTCAAAGCTCGTGATTATTTCAAACAACAGCCAGAAGTGGTTTTAAAACAAAATGGATAGTAAATATTTACTTTAGGGATATCACTTTTACTGATCTGCAGTCTGCAGCTTTACTCTATTTTGACAACAATAATGCAACTGTATTTATGTTTGTCTTATCATTAGGTTCTTTTACTTTTAAATCTTAAATAATTGTAATATATTTTTTTATTTATTTATAGACTCACGCTTGTATCCTCGAAGGGGTAGGCGGATGTGTAGATATTACATCCGCATTTCGCCATGATTTTTAGGGCCCACCTAATAGGGGGCGAGCCTATTGCCGTTACCGGGCACATCCCCAGACTCCGTGCTGCTACTGAGAATTCGGAAAACCCAGTAACACTTTTGCCCGGCCCGGGAATCGATCCCGGGACCTCCGAACAGCAGTCGTATACACTATCCACTGGACGACGGAGGCAGTCATGTTGTAATGATATTAAAAGTCAAAGTCAAATCATTTATTTGCTCAACGGACCACGAACATGGTGCGCTTTGAACCAAATTCGATCATGTGGCGCACGGTCCGCCGGACATTATTATTGTTAATATCGGTACGGCTGGTTCGGAGCGCTTGCACATCGAACGCGGTGCGTTCCGAACCGAATCGATAGTGTGGACGGCGCACCGAACCATATGTCCGTCTAGTCGCTGTTGTGCCACCGTACGAGGTGGTGGATTCACAAGATCCAACAATTCAATAGGTAAATGCTTCGGAACTCATTCGAAGATATATACGAAAATCTTTATAATCGAGATCTTTAATGAGATTCATATGACTGTACTGTTGTCCGTTTCTGAGATAATTTTTTTTACTATCCAAATCGTATTACGGTTTCGAGTGCTGCTCTCAAAAATTCAATTAACGGACATAAAGAACACCTGTAAATGGTGAATCATTGTTAAACTGGAAAAGTTGTGCTTCTCCTTATCAAAGTTTGATATTATTCGTATAATAATACTGAAAATGAAACCAATAAAACTTAAAGATATTTTGTTCCTAGAAATACAATATTAGGTTGAAAATGTTACCCAAGAATAAAGTCTTAAAATGATGTTACGGCAGTATTTTCTCACTTCATTTAAACAGAATGATATTTTAAATTACCAATGTTATAATTATCAAGTTATATGAAAATATAATGTAAGCATGAAATTTAATTAAACCACATAATTTTGCCGAGTAACCTACGTCTTAAATTAATTCATACTCACTTACTAAGTTTACATTAAGGTATTCACCCTCCTATCTATTTTTAACCGAATTCAAAAAAAGGTGGATGTTCTCAATTCGTCGGAATCTTTTTTTTTATGTATGTTCCCCGATTTCTCTAAGACGCCTGAACCGATTTCAAAAATTCTTGTTTTGATTGAAAGAGTATACGTCCTAGTTGGTTACATGATCATCAGGTCAGGATCTGATCATCTCAATCGGAGAAACTCTTCAAATTTTATAAGCACATTTGAAACGATTTTACGATAGCAACCCAATGCCGTAGAGTTTGGGCTCGTTTGAGTCGTCATTACATAGACTTTGATGCTGGATGATTTCTATGGTCACATGATAGAGCTGGAAGGTAACCATTAGATCTTTGTGTTACAACAACCCAATCTCATCGAGTTTAGGGTCGTTTGATTCGTCTTTACATGGACTTTGGTACTGGATGTTTCCAAGGTCTGATGATGGAGCAGGAAGGTGGCCATGGGATCTTTGTAATACAAAAACGCAATCCTATTGAGCTGGGGTTCGTTTGATTCATCTCTACATGGACTTTAGTGCTGAATATTTACCAAACTCTGATGATGGAGCTGGAAGGTAGCCATGGGATATTTGTAATACAATTACGCAATCCCATTGAATTTGGTCTCGTTTGATTCATCTTTACATGGACTTTAGTGCTGAATGTTTTTCAAAGTCTGATTATAGAGCAGGAAGGTGGCCATGGGATCTTTGTAATACAATAAGGCAATCTTATCGAGTTTAGGCTCGTTTGTTTTGTCTTGGCAAACACTTTGGTACTGGATGATTGCCGGAATCAGATGATGGATCTAAAACAAACGTGTTTAGGCTAGTAAGTTGAAAACAAAAAAAAATGCTTGAAATTGCCAGAAAGGTACAGGTCTACATTTCAGAATTGAGGCACGTAAGGAAGGCCTCCACATCATGTACCACCTACACTATCCTATGTAGCTACTTACCACCTATTACTATTTTTTTATTAGTATACCACTAAAAAGCAAAAAATAAAAATTACTTTTAAATAAAAAAGAAAACCAACTTCAAAAATCACTAAGGAATTAAAAAGCAAAAAATAATTGGTTTTGGAGCAAAACTTTTTGGAGTCGGTACCAAGCCCTTACGCAAAAAGTTATTAACTACAAACTACCTATTCAATCAACAACGAAAGTTATATAAAAAAGTGAAGAGGTTTTATAGTCAGATCAGAAGTACTGGCTTGGCACCGACTCCAAAAAGTTTTGCTCCAAAACCAATTATTTTTTGCTTTTTAATTCCTTAGTGATTTTTGAAGTCGGTTTTCTTTTTTATTTAAAAAAAAATATAGGTTTAGTTCTCAAATATGAAAATATGATTTATAAGGACACATGTAAATTGCTTGGTAAGTAAAAATTGTAAAACTGCTTCGTAAAATATAGACGCATCTTTCAACACGAGAAAGTAAAAGGGGAGAGATAGTTGGCCTGCGACAAGCTACTAACATTGATGTAAAAAAAGCCTTTTTTGTACGTCAATGGCTACTAAGTTGCTAATAGAAGTTCCCAAGTTACAAAAACATCAATCGAAAGATATAACAACTCCTTCGAAGTGTAATATGATCAATGGAACATAAATCACATGATTAACATGTACCTAAGTACATACAAGTTTTCCTTTTATATCTTTTGACTCAGGCTGTAAATCTATGTCCTGTCTGGTCATAGGTGGCCAGCCGTAGCTTAAGGCCGAGTACTAACCACTAGACTTCATGTATTTAAGTGATGTTTAACATTATTATAAAAATCGGCAAAAGGATGACCCAAAATTTTTTTGTTGGAAATAAAAACATTAAGAATATTGGCGCGCACATTTTTGAAGCAACGAAAACAAATTTAGAAAACTTAAATTACATATTTGTGAAAATACAAGTCCTTCTTCAGAACAAACGAGGTACACTGTGCAATTAAATACGATGGAGCAGAATCCAAAAAACGTTAGTTTTCGAAACAGTGCAGCATTATCTTAATTCATTAGCGTGATTTATTCTCTCTGAGAGTCTTTTGTGAACGTATCTCGTGGATTTCAGTATTCATCTCACTGATAAGTATATTTATTACTTGCGAGAAGAGTTCACTGCACTCTACACTAATACCTCTTAAGGAGTTTTATAACAAAATTGTTCCTAAGAATAATGAATTAATTTATTCGGTTTCAAAATACGGTTTCAAACTAATAACTGACAAACATTCTTATATTTCATTTAACACTTACATGTTGAAGATAAAATACACGTAGACACAGAGCAAACGATAGTGTTCATCAAAGAAATATGTATCTTAGGTGGAAATCGAACTCACAACCTCTTCCAAACGTAGACCAAAATAACATTAAAGAACAAAAGCTGTGCCAAGCAACGCAAAGTTCTCAACTATTGTTTTATTATATTAACTCAACATGTTTCTATAAACAGACATTACTAAACCCTTTAAGCACATTAAATTACTTTACCATGTAGGTGGAACAATGTTTTAAATTAATATTAATGGCAGACAAAGAGTTTACAGTTGCGTGGGTAAGAGCGGCAACATTATTGTTTAGCAACATATCCGCCTACGTGGAAGTGGCTTTTCAGTTGATTTATGAACGAAAAGGGATATTTTCTGTACGGAAATTCAAGTGTATGACAGAAAATAAGCACTTTTAGTTTAGAGATTAGCTCTTGATTGTTTTCAGAGTACCTATAAGCTTTTAAAAAGTTGCTTTTAGAATTCCGTACGTTAAAAGTTTACTTTGTGGATCACTTTGTTCATCTGAGTCAAGAATATTTTTGTCTGAAAAGTGTAAAGATATGATGGTCACGTTTGCAAGATTTTTCGAACTCGATATAGCTCGATAGATTTCTTGATGATTTTAAAATATTCTTAGATAATATTTTTTTATTGGCTTCGATAATACCTATAAATCCAAATATGTACGAGCATATGGCAAAACAAATAAGTTTGCCAGGTCAGCTAGTATTTGCTATATTAATAATAAATCCAGATTTTACGGCAACGCAATAAACTAATATATATCCTATTGATAGGGCCATAATTTGTATCTAAGACAAATATTACTATGAGTCATGTTGTCTGAAATAAATGGTTATTATTATCATATAACATAAGAACGACTTTACACATATATTCGTGAAAACGTACAAATAGGTTATTCAAAATCTATAGGTTTATAAAAGTATTTTTCCTGATGCAAACTTAGGTTAATTAAACAAACGGCAACGAGAAAAGTCTAGAAGGCGATGGCGGGATGAATTAGATGTCTTTCGGAAGGATTAGCCATAACTTGTGTGTAATCGCGTTAAGTGGAAGATAGAAAGGAATAGCCTTTGCTCAGCACTGGGACAAAAATAAGCCTATTAATACTAATAATAATAAAGTTAGGTTTTCAAGTAAATTATACACGTTTTACATCCAAATTTTGTTTTGTGATACTATTTTGAAATGTATATCTCTTTTTTGTGGTATGAAGGTTGCCACGTTGCGGATTTTTGTTTTTATGTCCTCACGCCTGTGTTCCCAAAGTATTTAGCAGAGGTATAATATTACACCCACATTTCGCCTTATGAATTTTGCCCGACTCGGCAATCGCACCCGGGACCACCCGATCATCAGACGCATATGCTATCCACTGGACCATGGAGGCATCCTTGATATTGCTTCACGATCTTACGCATGCATAATCCACGACATTGCGAAAAGGCAAAGCTAACAAACGAGGAGTATATTTATTTTTCAATAAAGGAGCATACTGTATCGCTGAAGCGTTTCAAATCCGCCAAGGCTACTGCATACAAAACAAGTAGGTCAAATTTGCATTGAAAGTATATTTTTGACGGGGAAATTTCCTTCTAATAATAAATGCAGATCTACCCAACAAACTTGACCGACTTCTCAATTATTGCATTCGGTTCGTTTTTAATCTGCGCAAGTTTGATCATATTTCCAAACTTCGCAAGGAATTAAAATGGTTGCAGATTCGTCAGCGACGAAATTTGCGTACCTTGACGACTTTATACTCGTTTCGCCACTCTCCTAATAGTCTGTCATATCTGGTACCTTACGTTCAATTTCTCTGTTCCAGCCATGACAAGAACTTGCGATCTACTAATAACCTTTTTCTTCTCTGTCCATCTCACACATCTAGTCTAGTACATTTTAGCTCAGTACTATATATTTATATGTTGGGTCAACAGAGCCAAATTCGAAACTACAATTTAACATTAGTTTCCTGTTGCCACTAATGCTCTAATTGCTTAACATATTTAAAATACCTCATTTGCGAAGCTTAGGCTAGCTTCGGAGTTCAATAACAATGAGATAATTTGTATAAAACTATACACTTCTATCCTCATCCTTATCCAATAGCCACCAAATATTTAGTCTTATAAAAAACATGTTAAATAGAGGTTTATTTTTTAATTCCTGATCTGTGCCTGTATTGGAACCTCTGTGAAGTCACAGGGGTGCCAATTTAGGTATAGGGGTGCCAATTTAGGAGCAAAGTACAAATACCAATTTCCTTCTCTGTAGAAACCATAGCGCCATTTGCCTATATACAAATGAAAGCGCATGCGTCTACACTATCAATTATTTGTTGTCAATACTCCATATAAACCATGCGCCTATAATTACAGCTACGGTAACGCCGTAGCATTAGCAGGATCATAACTATGCTCATTATTCCTTTTTTAAAAGGTAGTGTCCACACTAGCAACATATTCTGTGTCACGGGACTTGCGAGGAACTTTACAAACATTCAGTAAACGTACACAAAGCACTCGAAACAACAATTTGGGGATCGTACAATATGTAGTCTCAAGTGGGAATCAAACCCACGACACTCGACGCAGTTTCAATTAGCGAAGCGAACGTTTAAACCACTCTGAGTAGTAAAAGTCACAAACATAATCATGTTATTTCAGTTTCATTGTGCCGAGATACAAGTGTGATATACGAGAATCATGGCTCAAAGCTCGTGATTATTTCAAACAACAGCCAGAAGTGGTTTTAAAACAAAATGGATAGTAAATATTTACTTTAGGGATATCACTTTTACTGATCTGCAGTCTGCAGCTTTACTCTATTTTGACAACAATAATGCAACTGTATTTATGTTTGTCTTATCATTAGGTTCTTTTACTTTTAAATCTTAAATAATCTTAATATATATAAATCTCCTGTCACGATGTTTGTTCGCGATGGATTCCTAAACTACTTAACCGATTTTAAATTAAATTGGCACTCCGTAAGCAGTCTGGTCCAACTTGAGAGATAGGATAGCTTAGATCTTTAATTATAGTCGCAATTTTATTTTATTGCAAATTATTAATTTAATTTGTAAGTAGTTGTGGATTTTGGAATGTTTCACATTGGAACCGTCGGACTGCGCTGCTATCGCAGTGTCAAATCTTATAATAATTATTTCGTCAAGGAGTACATCGAAACCTTACATGAATAATAAAACATAAAAAATAAAGATATCGAGTCGACAACATATATCCGCAAAACTTGGATTGTCGAGTATTTTGTTAAATTGTAATGGTTCTGACAGACAAATCACAGTCGCCATATTGGCCGATCTAGGGAAACGTCATAGATACCGGACAACACAGAGTTTGTATGTGTAAATACTTTTTGCAGTTATATTTCTTAAACAGTTAAAACGACAACCATGGAAGTATCCGCCCAATAAAGGAGATTTGTATCAAATATAAAAAAAAAATATATCTTTATCTTTACTAATATAATAAAGCGGAAGAATTTGTTTGTTTGTTTGAACGCGCTAATCTCAGAAACTACTGGTCGGATCTGAAAAATTCTTTTTGTATACGATAGCCCAGTTATTCCGGAAGGCTATAGGTTGTATAACATAACTCTTCGACCCTTTGGGCCGGGCAATAGGCTAAAAAGGCTAAAAGATAATGTCGGCTAATCTCAGGAACTAGAAGTCGGATTTTAAAAACTGTTATTGCCTATGATAGCCCAATTATTCCGAAAGGCTATAGGCTATTATAAAATTAAGCCACAACTTTTAGGGGCCAGACAAAAATAATAAAATGGTCAAACGAGAAGGGGGAGGGTTGGGTAAAAGGCATAAAAAGGCTAAACGAATAGGATACAATCTATATGGGTATAGTTTTTGAGATTTTCGGGACGCTTCTTCTTAATATATATAAATCTCCTGTCACGATGTTTGTTCGCGATGGATTCCTAAACTACTTAACCGATTTTAAATTAAATTGGCACTCCGTAAGCAGTCTGGTCCAACTTGAGAGATAGGATAGCTTAGATCTTTAATTATAGTCGCAATTTTATTTTATTGCAAATTATTAATTTAATTTGTAAGTAGTTGTGGATTTTGGAATGTTTCACATTGGAACCGTCGGACTGCGCTGCTATCGCAGTGTCAAATCTTATAATAATTATTTCGTCAAGGAGTTCATCGAAACCTTACATGAATAATAAAACATAAAAAATAAAGATATCGAGTCGACAACATATATCCGCAAAATTTGGATTGTCGAGTATTTTGTTAAATTGTAATGGTTCTGACAGACAAATCACAGTCGCCATATTGGCCGATCTAGCGAAACGTCATAGATACCGGACAACACAGAGTTTGTATGTGTAAATACTTTTTGCAGTTATATTTCTTAAACAGTTAAAACGACAACCATGGAAGTATCCGCCCAATAAAGGAGATTTGTATCAAATATATAAAAAAAAAGATATCTTTATCTTTACTAATATAATAAAGCGGAAGAATTTGTTTGTTTGTTTGAACGCGCTAATCTCAGAAACTACTGGTCGGATCTGAAAAATTCTTTTTGTATACGATAGCCCAGTTATTCCGGAAGGCTATAGGTTGTATAAATTAACTCTTCGACCCTTTGGGCCGGGCAATAGGCTAAAAAGGCTAAAAGATAATGTCGGCTAATCTCAGGAACTAGCAGTCGGATTTTAAAAACTGTTATTGCCTATGATAGCCCAATTATTCCGAAAGGCTATAGGCTATTATAAAATTAAGCCACAACTTTTAGGGGCCAGACAAAAATAATAAAATGGTCAAACGAGAAGGGGGAGGGTTGGGTAAAAGGCATAAAAAGGCTAAACGAATAGGATACAATCTATATGGGTATAGTTTTTGAGATTTTCGGGACGCTGATTAATAACATGAAATTTATTTAGTGATCCAAGATGGCGGACGGGAAATCAAAGATGGCGGATGAGAAAATTTTAAAAATCGATATGGGTATCGCCTTCGATATTTTAAGGGGTGGTGAATCGAAATACAACATCTATTTCGTGATCAAAGATGGCGGATGGAAATCAAAGATGGCGGATGGGAAATTTTTTAAAAAGTCATTGGTATCGTCTGCGATGTTAAAAGGGTTGGGGAATCCAAATACAACATCTGTTTCGTGATTCAAGATGGTGGATGGGAAATCAAAGATGGCGGATGGGAAAATTTAAAAAATCAATATGGGTATCGTCTCTGATGATTTAAGGGATGGAGAATCCAAATACAACATCTATTTCGTGATCAAAGATGGCGGATAGGAAATCCAAGATGGCGGACGGGATTATTTTTAAAGTCGATATGGGTATCGTCTCCGATATTTTAAGGAACGGGGAATTCAAAAACACCATCTATTTCGTGATCAAAGATGGCGGATGGGAAATTAAAAAAAAATACAATATGGGTATCGTCTCCGATGTTTAAAGGGATGGGGAATCCAAATACAACATCTATTTCGTGATTCAAGATGGTGGATGGGAAATCAAAGATGGTGGATGGAAAATTAAAAAAATCAATATGGGTATCGTCTCTGATGATTTAAGGGATGGTGAATCTAAATACACCATCTATTTCGTGATCAAAGATGGCGGACGGGATTCTTTTTTTAAAGTCGATATGGGTATCGTCTCCGATATTTTAAGGAATGGGTAATTCAATATTATATAAAAATCTATGTTTGTTTGTTCAGCATTTATAGACTCTGAAATGATAAGAGATTAAGCGCTTAGTCAATGGTAACTTTGGAAAAGGGGTTTGAAAAAAAGGGAATTAAATAAAAAGTCTTAAAAAGGCGAAACGGAGTTCGCTGGGTCAGCTAGTTGTAATATATTTTTTTATTTATTTATAGACTCACGCTTGTATCCTCGAAGGGGTAGGCGGATGTGTAGATATTACATCCGCATTTCGCCATGATTTTTAGGGCCCACCTAATAGGGGGCGAGCCTATTGCCGTTACCGGGCACATCCCCAGACTCCGTGCTGCTACTGAGAATTCGGAAAACCCAGTAACACTTTTGCCCGGCCCGGGAATCGATCCCGGGACCTCCGAACAGCAGTCGTATACACTATCCACTGGACGACGGAGGCAGTCATGTTGTAATGATATTAAAAGTCAAAGTCAAATCATTTATTTGCTCATAGGTCTATAAAAACACTTAAACTAAGTCTAATACTTCTTTTAAAAAAGAAATCTACATAAAGTTGGTGTAACCTTCCTGACAACCTAAGAAGAAACATCCTAAACAAACTCAAATGTCATAGAATCTTTTAAAGTGCGGATAAATAAATAAAGCCAGCAAAAGTAACTTTGCTTTCCATAGTGTTTACATTTGTTTGTAACGACCAAGTTATGGGATCCTGCCTTTTCGCCGAATATTGTTTGGCCGATTATCACTTGCCAACCAACGTTTCGCCTATTTTTCACTTTGACAACTAACGATTGTCAAAGTTTTGTATGACAGCGTTTCATTTGGCAGAATTATTGTTAAGCTGATTATTGTAATGACAAAAAACGTTTGGGGCATTTATCTTTTGTCAAATTATTAGGCCAGACAACTTTTAGACGAATAACGTTTCGTCTGTTCAGGTGATGTTTCGGGAAGTTCAGGTGAAATCGAAAGGAATCGGTTAGGTAAGGTTAGTATGCTGATAAACAATGCACGTCAACTGAAACAATGGCTGGTTAGTTTAGATTAGAACTGCGACCACAACGCACGAGCCGAGCGAGCGAAGCGAGCGTGCCGCGGAAGCGGCCGGCGAAGTGCCAGAACCAAATCGCTTTTATTTCACTACACAAGGCATTTAAATATGCTACATCGGTTAGGTTAGAACTGCGACAGTAATAGGAAGACCAAACTTAAAGTTGGCAACTGTAAGGTTGGGAAATAAAAACAAAATTATATCACAAGTTGGCAAATGATTAATTTTAACCTCTTCATGGACAGTTGTTTGCAAGATTTAAAACATAGTGACTGCGGATTAAGGATGAATAGGTTACTCGTCAAATGCCTCCTTTATGCTGATGATCAGGTAATATTTGCGTCTTCAGCGGAGGAGTTGCAGGAGATGGTAACAATCATGCATGATGCGTTAGAGAGGAAAGGAATGAAAGTGAATGTAAGTAAACCGAAAGTTATGGTTTTTGAAAAGGAGGAATGCGTTACGGCTTGTAATGTTTTGATCGATGGACAGCGAGTGGAACAATTGAATGAGTTTGTTTACTTAGGTACGTTGTTTATAAGAGATGGTAAAAATTAAGAAGATATTGAAAGAAGAGTTAATGCAGGTAATAGTGTGAATGGAGCTCTGAAGGCGTTTATGAACAGTAAAAACGTGTCCAAAAAGGCACGTTTGGCTGTACATAGAGGGGTGTTAGTGCCTACCCTTATGTATGGTTGTAAAAGTTGGGTATTGCAGAAGAGACTTGAAAGTAGAATAAATGCTGTAGATATGAGAGCACTGAGAAGTATGTGTGGTGTGTCTTTGACCAACAGAGTAAAGAATTGTGTGATACGAGAGTGGTGTGGGGTAAAAGAAGATGTAGTGACAAGCAACGAGAAAGGCATGTTAAGATGTTTTGGACACATGGAGAGGATTGATGACAAAAGACTGACAAAGGAGATATATAAGGCAAGTGTGAATGAGACAGGACGAAGGATAAGAACTAGGCGGACGTTCTCTGACCAGATTGGAGACATCCTAAAAAAAAGAACAGGTCAGAAGTACCCTAAACAGAAGAGCATGCATAAAAAACTTAATGGCAGTAAATGAAGCAAGAGAGGTATGTCAGGATCGTTGCAAATGGCGTTCCGTAGTCTCTGTCTACCCCTCCGGGAAACAGGCGTGAGTCAATGTATATATGTATGTATAATGATTTAATTATACTATTTAAAGTCTGCCTCCGTGGTTCAGTGGATAGCGTATGCGTATACTGATCGGGAGGTATCAGGCTTGATTTCCAGGTTGGGCAAAAGTGTTACAGTCTAGTCTGGCAATGTGCCCGGTAATGACAATAAAACGTGCAAACGTGAGACCCCAAATTAATAAGGTTAAATTGGAGGTCTAATATTACACCTCCTCCTACCCTTTCGGGGATACCGGCGTGAAGCACTATAAAAAAACTTCGACTAAATTTAACTTATCACAATACAACACAATAACAATACAAACAAACAGATCAAAATAAACTTAAAGGTGTTTGATTATATTTTGACATAAACACTATTAAATTGATACCATTATTTTTGTTTGAATAATATTTTTACTTTCATGTTTTTTAATCCAGTACTTCACTACTTAATATACCTAAATAAGTTAAAAGCCTTACAAATTTTTCAAGAATTAGTACTTTAGTAAAAAGTGAATTGTGATTTTCTTTTACAACTAAAGTTGTTTTTATCTATTTTAATCACTGTCGGGTGAGATCACATAAAAAAGGGCACAAATGCGCATCATCGGCCTGTGTATAAACTGTCCTACTGCTGGGCACGGGCCTCTTTTCTTTATTAGAAGGGTAAGGCCATCATAGCCCACCACGCTGGCTATGTGCGAGTTGGCAGACTTCACATGTCTTTAGAGAATATTATGGTGAACTCTCAGACATGCAGTATTCCTCATAATGTTTTCCTTCACCGTCTTGCAAGTCATAACTAACAATTTAATACGCTCATAACTTCGAAAAGTCATTGGTGCGCGCCGTGGATTCGAACCGAGACCCTCTGCTTAGCAATCCGTTGGTCACCCCACTAGGCTGTTGCTGCTTATTGCAAAAAGCGCACATCAACACTGAATTGAGAATATGATACCGCTCCTCCGCAGTTAATTTTTTTTATGTTGTGGTAAGAAAATGTAAGTCAGATTAAAGAGAAAATGGATACGTCAAAAATGTATTTTGGTAAACATTTAAACTCATTTGTATCAAGCTGTTAATAGCACTCTGAATAGAGGATTATCTTGAACGCGCTTTGAACAAAATATTGTTCATTACATATACATTATTTTATGCCAAGTTGACATTACTTAGACAATAAAGTTAGCTTAATTCCATTCAAACGCTCAATAATGTTAATAAATGATTTGCAAAAATTGCATTAAAATATTGTCAGTAAACCGCCCAATTAAAATTGCAAAGATCCATAACCGACAGTATTTATTTTCCTGTAATGTAATAAATTTTTATCGATTCGTAACGTCAAAAACCGTAAAAAGCGTAAACAGAAAGCTGGTCTCATTTTATTGCGTAACAGCTGCCGCTAATCGCCTCTGCGGGCGTGAACCGACCATTAACCACCCCGGTGTATTGTTACAACCACTTTTACCGATTATTACCGGTAATTTACAACAAATGTTTTTCGCTTAACCTTTCCGAAAAACTCTCAGAAAACTGTAAGCCTTGAGAGTTAAAATCTTAAACTAAAAAAGTAAGAAAATATTAATGCCTAGGTATTAAGTTTGTAACTGTTTATTCTACTTAACCGTTGTTCGTTCTTTGTTCGGTTTATATAAATTTTCATTTTATTTTAACAGGCACTTAATCTGGGCCTTGTTTCGTTTTTAAGTTTCTTAAATAATATTGTTTTGATGAATACAACTTCTAAGGTACGCTAAAACGTTTGATTTTGAGCCGTCGACATTTTAACTTGGTGAGTTTTTAATGCTATTAGGCAATTAACTGTCGACAGCTTGTGTCAATCCTAGTGAGAACACTGTTCTTCCTTCAAGTTTTGTTTCTGGAATCTTTATAAAACAATTCATATTAAATTTATTGTTTTTTAATGTAATGGTAACCAATATATTTTGCTTGAAGTTCTTCAATAGTACCTTGCTCTACCTTGGGCAAATAGTCCAGCTTGGTAGAAACAACTTCGAGAAAGAAATCGACCGCAGGATCCAGTTGGGTTGGGCAGCGTTTGGCAAGCTACGTCGAGTTTTCTCTTAGCCCATACCGCAATGCCTGAAGACCAAAGTATTCAACCAATGCGTCCTACCTGTTATGACGTACGGTGCCGAGACGTGGACACTCACAGTGGGACTAGTCCACAAACTAAAAGTCACGCAGCGAGCTATGGAACGGGCTATGCTTGGCGTCTCTTTGAAGGAAAAGTAATATCCGAAATGAAGTTATCCTGCTGGCCGGCTGGCCATATCTGTGGGACTGATGGCCGGTGGAGCAAGCGTGTTCTAGAGTGGAGACCACGCCTCGGCAAGCGTAAGGTAGGGCGGCCCCCGGCTAGGTCGACCTGAAAAAGGTGGCTGGGACAGACTGGATGCGGAAGGCTGTGGACCGTGTGCTGTGGCGCATGTTGGGAGAGGCCTTTGTCCAGCAGTGGACTGCGATAGGCTGATTGATTGATTGATCCAATACATTTTATTCATTTTTCATCGAACTCAATATAATTACAATAACAATAAGGTTTGGTAATTAAACTAGTGTTTTTCGTAAATCATGTCACAGATTTTTAGTTTTACAATCGATTCTATTTCTGCCAGCACTTTGTGGGGCTCCAAAACCAAGTCATTACGCAAAAATCGCCAAGTGGTCGACGATCATTGGTAGTTTTGAGCAGCCTTGATTGCTTAAACTTCGAGGAATTAGCCAAGTCGAATCTAATGGCTGAGAATTTTAAGCGACTGACGAGTAGGATTTTCTTCAACACTCTTGCAATGTTTCCACTTGAACGACCTAGTTGAATACGCGTAAGTGTTGGCGTATTATGTGGCAAGCTAGTTGACTCGAACGTTTCGTACAAATTGTAACACTGTAAGACGATTATGCTGGTCAAAAATATCATGAGATCTACGTAGTTTTTTATGTAATGCTACTTTGGAAAATCCACCATTATCATAGTTAATTTTAATTATTATTCCATTTAAATTCACGAAGCTGCTACTAATGTAATGTCTGACTTATGGCTTGAGTTATGTGCGTATTTAATTGTTAATTATAGCTTGCCCCGTGCCTCGGAGAGCCGTCGGTTCCGGCTGTCATGAAGATCTTTGGCAGTCGTTATAGAAAGTCAGTACCTACCTCTAAATAATCTGGCACTCGTCTTAACTATGGAAAATGACATTATCTTTGGATTGAGGAGGTAAGACAGGCAGTCGCTATGTTCAAAAGCTAATAATTATTCAGTCAAATCCGGTTAGACTAGTAAGCGGACCCCGCGTTGCAACTGGGATAACTCTAGGAAGATGGTGACAGAGTAAAAACTCGCTCACTGTTATTTTTCCGTGTTGGAAAACAAAGGTTTAAGCTTAGCTAAAACTCGTTACAAATACATCTCACGCACCAAAGGTTTCGTATAACCGACAAGGTAATTGCATGGCCACGTACAAAGCGAAACATAGGAACCACGTATTTCCGGGACTCTTTTACGCACATACCTAAATGTTGTTTACATCTGTTTATCAGACAGTGAACCTGACTACTTCAAAATACGTACTTGTAAAGACCTGGATCAACTGTATATTTATAAAATTCTTGCGATAATGACTGACTGACAGACAAAGCACAGCCAAAACTATTAATTCAATTCAATAAGATTTATTTCAGATCACAAACAATCCAAAATAATTATAGTAAATTTGTGTTAGTAAAACAAATATAATAAAAATAATAAATGAATAAACTAATGATAGTAAACTTAATCTACGTTAGCAGCCGAACCCCATGCTACCCACGTAATACATATATAGGGTATATTCGTCGATGCATGAAGTTCGACCCAATGACGCAACATTAAATTGGCCCATCTGTTGCACTACGAGTTCAGGATGCTATGGGAGCTGGCGCAAGTTCTGCGCAGGATCGAGGCACTCCGCTTGCGTATGATGGCATGGAAACCATCAATCCTCGCTTCAGCAAACATTGCTGAAGCACTACTAAAACGCGGTATCCCCATAAGCATCCTGATCGCGTTGTTGTACTGAACACGCAGGGCATTGTATGCCTTCTGCGTAAAACTAATCCACAGACTGCAGGTGTAGAAAGACTGACAGTAAGCTCTGAAAAGTCTCTGTTTTACATGTTTGCTACACCGTACAAATCTGTGGATCAGAATATTACATCGGACAGCCAACGCCTGCGTTCTCTCTCTATTTGCATACATAGCTCAAGGTGAGCCAGTGACCCAGGTATTTGAACCGCGTGACTCTTCTCAGAGGAGTATTGTTAATGGCTGCTTGTGGTACGTAGATGTAACATTTGTCGTGGCTTTAAATACAGCTTCTCACTCTTATCAGCATTATACTTGAGTCCCTTGGCCAACGCGTACCTTTCGCAGATATCTAGAAGGTGCCTGAGAGCGCTGATCGAAGGACTCAGCATCACAATATCATCAGCGTAACTATTATTGTTAACGCAAACACAATCAATGTGACAGCCGACATTTGTGCTGCTGAGTTCAACGATCAGCTGATTTATATACAAATTAAAAACTTTACCTCGAGGTAAAGTTATCCTCCCTTGCCTCACCCCGCATTTTAACCGGTTGTATGTAAGGTTAGGTGTTTGGAGGAGAATAAAACGCTCTGATCCTCGGTCGATTTGGGTTTGGAGGTTTCATCGTCATTTAGAACGTACATATTTGCATCATAACATTGCACGTGCCTCTGATGATCTCTAGAGTTGTTGTACCTATTATAAGAATGATTGTACGTACCCCTATTCTGTCTAGGCTGACCTCGATTGTAGTTCTGGAACGGACGACCACGGCCTCGGTAGAAAATCATACCGCGATGGCCGGTTGGCCTGCTGGAATTGTTGTACCTGGAAGCACCTCGAAATTGGCGGGAGGCCCCAGGAAAACCTCGATTATGTTGACCTTGAAAATAATTACGCTTCCTATTAAAAGTTAGAAGATTCTCAGACTGAGACGGCATTGCAATCGTCTCTTCATCTATAGCTGCTTGCACTGCGTCCTTTAAGGAGTCAAATTTTTGCGCAGCTATTATCGTACTGAGTCGCCTATTGCGTTATCCGTCGGCAAAACGTTTAATAGCTTGCTTTTCGTTTAAAGGTTGTAAAATCTTGAGATTTTCCGTTTTGCCCTCGGCTTGCGCTATAGACAAATCCATAAATAATTCGCTTAACTCTTTACCATAAGCATTAATCGACCTTTCATCTTGTCGTAAAGTTTGAAGTTTATTTTGCAAGGCGACGGCACTCTTTTTAGGTAAAAGAATCGTACGCATATCAGTGAGTAATGTATCAATAGATGTATAATTAGATTTAAGTCTTAATTTTGCTTGTTGAGAGAGACGACTCTTTAAAACAAAGTTCACTAAACTTAATTTGCACTGTTCAGTTTTTAAAGTAGAGCTATAGTAATCGATACCATCTATTAATTGACGAGTCGTCATCTCATCATTATTCATGACTGGCAACAAACTCAGGGCAACTTTTAAATTAAACTTCATTTTGGACTCTAGATTCGATGTTTCACCAAATAGTTCACAGCTACTTTTATCAGTTACAGGTATATGCAACTTATTACAAAACTCTTGTATTTGAGAAAATAATTCGGCAATTTTATCACAATGCGATTTAATAAAAAATTAACTTTCACCGCTAAATATTTTATTATCTACTTGGTTTCTAATGCTTGGAAGTAAATCAGAATAACTATCATACACAATAGTTGCTTCATTCAAATTGTCTTTCAAACGCTCTGGCGTCCTTCTTTCATAACTTAATTTAAATAAATTTTCTATAACTTTTCTTAATTTTTCGTATATATCATTGAGTTCATGGGCCATAATAAGACATTTTTAAAGGAAATAAAAGTAACTAGCATACTTAATAACTAATAAATAGAATTATATAAATCGGGTTACCATGGTTCAACGCAGTTTCATTGGCTTTCGTTCACTTTTACGCACAATACGCACTCGCCACGAATCTCTTTAGCTACGACACACGATTCACGCACACTGTTTAAGCACATAGTCTTCTTTAGGAAGTGAAGACCCACGCCCTGGACTGTTTGAACACGACGTACACCTGGTATGACACGCCGAACATCTATTTCCTTCTGCAGCTTCCCGACGACCACGCCGTGAATATGAGTTTCTCAGAGTTTGACGTAATATTTGGTCATTAATCCACGTGTGATGGCAGTTCTTATAACATTTGTATGCGAAATATGCAGCCAATATCAGCAATAGACCCAAAATTATCATCATCACAATGCTGATTGCAGAAAGGTGAAATTGTAGCTGATCGGTACTAGCCACATTTGAAGCTCCAATGCCGTTCTGATTTATTATTACTTCTTCTCGTTTTGGAGTGTTAGAATTGCACATTGTAAAAGTTTTTGAAAGTCCTCGAACAAAGTTCAATAACGCAACGTACAATTAGAACGACAGTCTATACCACGCACACAGTGCGCCTGTATTGCGACCCGACACCCCATCACCAAACATGGCAGGGTCGCCATGTAAGGTTAAGTGTTTGGAGGAGAATAAAACGCTCTGACTGCTTGTTAAGAACTGAGTCATTTATTATAATAATTGGTATTATAAACACGTGTAACATACGTAGGTACATAATGTTAAACATAGATACACACACACTACAGGTATTTCTCGGATAAAACACCCGACCACTTAACATGATTAGTTTGGTTCTTGTACCAGTACATAAGCAAAAAATTGACGGTATTATTTACTTATTTTTCCCGATAAAGCTTTTCCCATAGGATATCATACGACACAAGGTCAAATGCTTTTGACAAATCGAGGAAACAGGCATTGACAGATATTTTCCTTCCAGTGTAGTACTGGACTGTCCGCTTAAGACACAAAATAGCAGCCACCGTCGATAGAGCAGGCCTGAAACCAAACTGTGCATCATGTAGGGCTATGCGGCTGGCCATATGCTTCTCAAGCAGACAGTCCAAGATTTTTACTGTAATGGAAGCTAGTGAACTCGGTCTTTAAGTAGAAGGATTTGAGTCATCGCCCGTCTTGTTTTTAATTATTGGCACAATTAGAGTTTTCATAAGGTCATTTGGTAGGTAAGAGTGACTAATGCACAATGAATAAAACATAGCTAATACCCTAAGCAAATGAACACCTTCATACCGTAGGTGCTCAACGCTGAGATGATCATGTCCCGGAGACTTACCTCTATCCATATTTTTGATAACATCCACAACTTCTTTAGCAGATAACTTCAGTGGCGAATTCATTTCAGCGTTGAACACAGACGGGGACGCAGATGAGACCACGTTTGGTGGATCTACTTTAAATTTATTTTTGAACATATTTGCGACAAGACAAGGGGTTGCTTTCACCACCCACGCTCACAGGGAGGGTCCGCATGGGGTTCAGTTTATTTGTATCTTTCAAAAATTATTTTTTTTGCTATGACTCTCAGCTAATATATCCATCTTTATTTCAGCTGGATTATTACGATACCATTTTAATCTTAATATATAAAATCCTTGCGTTACTGACTGACTGACAGACACGCTACAGCTGAAACTACTGGTCACAAGAAGATGAAATTTAGCACGTATGTTCCTTGAGGAGTGTAAGGTAGCACAAAGAGAGGATTTTTGGAAATTTCACGCCTAAGCGGGTAAAACTGGGGGTCAAAGTTTGTATGAAACTTTTTATTCCTTCAATAGATTGACTCCAAACTTTGTATATTAGTTTCTCAAACGACGATAGTGAACACTAAGAATTATTTTTTTGGAAATTCCTCTCCTAAGGGGGTAAGATAGGGGTCAAAGTTTGCATGAAACTATTTATTCCTTTAATGGATTGACTTCAAACTTTGTATATTGGTTCCTCAAAGGACGATAGTGAACATTCATCATCAGCCTGCTGTAGTCCACTGCTGGATATAGGCCTCTCCAATGGCACGCCACTGAGCCCGATTTTCGGCTCTTCGTGTCCAGCCGCTACCAGCCACTTTGCGTATATCGTCACTCCACCTAGCCAGAGGGCGTCCTGCACTACGTTTGCCAAGGCGCGGTCTCCACTCTAGAACACGGCTACTCCATCGGTTATCAGTTCTGCGACAGATGTGACCAGCCCACTGCCACTTCAACGTGCTAATTCTCTGAGCTATGTCGATTACCTTGGTTCTCTGTCGGATCACTTCATTACGAATTCGATCCTTCAGAGAAACTCCGAGCATAGCCCTCTCCATAGCTCGCTGAGCGACCTTAAATTGGTGGACTAGTCGCACCGTCAGTGTCCACGTCTCGGCACCGTAAGTCATAACGGGTAGGACGGACTCATTGAAGACTTTTGTCTTAAGGCTTTGCGGTAGGGTTGACGAAAAGACTCGACAGAGTTTCCTATATGCCGCCCAGCCAAGCTGTATTCTTCTGCAAGCCTCCCTCTCGAAGTTGTTTCTACCCAACTGCAAGGTTTGCCCAAGGTACTCCTGAACGATTTCGAGAGGGACCTGGTTTAGGATAATCGGTTCCGGAGAGACATGTTCATTGAACATTATTTTGGTTTTATCCAATGATGATAAAGTCACTCCATTTTTAAGCTGCCTCAGGGCCACCACGATTTCGTCTTGGCTGACGTCTGGCAACTCTTCCGTGAAGTGACGGGTTAAAGTGGCTCTTGGATCCTCGGAGTCGGGTTGGGGACGGGACGCTTTCGAGGTGTAGAGGTTGCCGTAGAAGCTCTGAACCTCCGCAAGAATCTCCGGTCTAGAAGTGGCGACTTTCCTGTCTGACGTGGTCAGCTTCGTCAGATGACTTCGACCTAAATGCTGAGTAAAAACTTTCGACCCCCGATTTCGCACGATCGCATCTTGTATAGAGCGTATATTGGAGCCACGGAGGTCGTGTCTTACCAGCTTGAAGATCTCTTTATTTAGATCTGACGAAGTGCCTGCCGGGTTTTCTCGTCGCATCTCTATAAGCTGCAGAGATTCTCGCGAAAGTTGACATCTCCTGCCGGTGTGCTGCATCTTAAAGAGTTTTTTCCCCTCATCCCGAATGATTTCCACCACTTTATCAAGTTCCTGGTCCATATCTGCGTCTATTGCGGTTTCCAAGGTAGCGGTTTTCCAGTTTTAGCTGGAATGTTTCAGATCCAACCACGGATTGGAGGAAATTTGGCCGGAGCGTAGACTTCATAAGGCGAACGCGTTCAAGCTTATAATCGATATTCAGAGTGCCTCGTACAAGTCGGTGATCACTTCCGGTGTTGAACCTAGTGATCACGGAGACATCCCTAAATATTCGCCTTTTGTCCGCCATAATGAAGTCAATCTCATTTTTTGTCATAGTGTCGGGGCTTCGCCACGTCCACTTTCTTTGAGGTTGCTTCTTAACGAATGAGTTCATTAAGAACAGCCCCTCTTTCTCTAAGAAGTTGACGAGCATCTGCCCCCTATGATTTCTCCTACCAAATCCGTGTGGTCCTACTACCGATTTGCCGCAAGTATGTACTCCCACTTTGGCGTTGAAGTCCCCCATGACAACACTAAAGTGGGCCTTTTGGGTGTTGTGTAAGGCCCCGGAAATGTCTTCGTACATTTCTTCTACTTCAACATCCGAGTATGCCGAAGTCAGTGCATACACTTGGATAACCTTGAGAGTATATCTCTTGGTGAGTCTGATCACAAGGTATGCTACCCTTGTCGACACACTGGAGATTTCTAAAATGTTGTCAGAGAGGACCTCATGGACCAGGAACCCAACCCCGCCTTGGGATGGCTGGTCTCCCCCCCTGAAGTACATAAGATGGCCTGAATCTAGAGTAACGGTATCCTCTCCCTCTCTCCGGACCTCGCATAATCCCAAAACATGCCACCTTATGTACTTCAGTTCCTCTTCAAGTTGTGCCAGATGTTCGTCGAGCCGTAGCGTGCGTCCGTCATACGTAGCCATGGTCAGTCGGTGTTGGCGGCCTACCGTAACCCGGGGATTCTTCGCACCCCCTGCCCCGCCGTTACCATGTCCGCCGCCTTGGCCAGGAATAGCGGGGCGACCGGGAACTGGGGGCCGTTGCGTAAGCGTGTGTGCCATTGAGGTTTTGCCCGTAATCACCACGCTGGGCATGCGTGTTGGTGATCGCAGGGCGTAGCTTCTCGCACCGGTGACGCTGCTGCTCGTCACCGATCTATTATATTTAGCTACGCCTATTTGCAACGGTTATACCGCCGTTAGTCGGTCGCCAGAGCCTCGTTCGCTGGTCGGCAGGATGCACCACGGGCAGGTGAGGTTGGCTGGGAGCTTTAAGTTGTTGTTGCGCTGCCATGCATCCCGATAGTGAACATTAAGAATTTGTTTTTTAAAAAAAATCCTACCCTCAGGGGGTAAGATAGGGGGTCAAAGTGTGTATGAAACTGATTATTTCTTCGGTGGAATGACTTCAAACTTTGTATATTGATTCCTCAAATGATAATCGTGAACACTAAGATTTAGTTTTTTGGGAATTCCACCTCTAAGAGGGTAAGATTGAGGGTCAAATTTTGTATGTAATTTCTTATTCCTTTAGTGGACTGACTTCAAACTTTGTATATTGGTTCCTTAAATGGCAAAAGTGAACACTAAGAATTTGTTTTTTGAAAATTTCTACCCCCAGGGGGTTAGATAGGGGCTCAAAGTGTGTATGAAACGAAACTTATTATTCCTTCAGTGGATTGACTTCAAACTTTGTATATAGGTTCCTCAAATGACGTTTGTGAACACCAAGAAAGGAGTTTTCGAAGTCACTCCCCTATGAGGGGGGGTTAAGAAAGGGTGTCCCATTTTGTAATATAAAAAAAAGATTCAATGGATTCACTTGAAACTTTGTATATTGGTTCCTCAAACGACGATAGTGTACACTAAGAATTTGGTTTTCGAAAATTCCTACCCTCAAGGGGTAAGATTGGGGTTCAAAGTGTGTATTAATTGAAACTTATTATTCCTTCAGTGGATTGACTTCAAACTTTGTATAATGTTTCCTCGAATGACTATAGTGAACACTAAGAATTAGTTTTTTCTTTATTCCTGCCCTCAGGGGGTAAGCAAGGGGGTCAAAGTGTGTATGATACTTATTATTCCTTCAATGGATTGACTTCAAACTTTGTATATTGGTTCTTCAAATCATAAAAGTGAACAGTAAGATTTAGTTTTTTGGAAATTCACCCCTAAGAGAGTAAGATTGAGGGTCAAGAGTCAAATTTTGTATGTGACCTTTGTATTCCTATAATGGATTGACTTCAAACTTTGTACATTGGTTCCCCAAATAACGATAGTGAACACAAAGAATTTGTTTTTTGAAAATTTTTACCCTCAGGGGGTAAGATAGCGGTTCAAAGTGTGTATTAAACGAAACTTATTATTCCTTCAGTGGATTGACTTCAAACTTTGTATATTGGTTTCTCTAATGACCTTAGTGATCATTAAGAAAATATTTTTGGAATTTCTTACCCTAAAAGGTTAAAAAAGGGAGTTGGAATTTGTATGAAACCTTTTCATTCCTTCATTGGATTAACTTCAAACTTGGTATATAGGTTCATCAAATGACTTTAGTGAACCCCAAGAAAGGAGTTTTTACAGTCACCTCCATATGGGGCTTAAGAAAGAGTGTGCCATTTTCTAACATAAAAAAAAAACTTCAATGGATTCACTTAAAACTTTGTATATCGGTTCCTCAAGTGACGTTAGTGAATTCACCACTAAAACGGGGAGTTCAAAAAGGGGTCCCAGTTTGTATGAAACTTTTAATTCCTTCACTTGATTTTTTTCATCGTCCCTGATGTGCATTTAATTTTCATTAATTTAAATTGATGCGGCTGGCTCTCATCTTAGCGCTCTTCATATTCACTAACCAAATGTGGGATGGTTCTTTATATGACCAATAGAAGTAAATATACTTAGAACCGTTATTTTGCTATGTTTATTTATTTTTAAGCAGGTAAGCACTTTTAACAGTTATCTGCTTTGTCGAACTGCTAACCAAGGCTC
The DNA here is from genome assembly GCA_944739405.2 of Euclidia mi. Classification (NCBI taxonomy): domain Eukaryota; kingdom Metazoa; phylum Arthropoda; class Insecta; order Lepidoptera; family Erebidae; genus Euclidia; species Euclidia mi. Next base: position 90,065,628 of record OX123185.2, on the reverse strand, counting down.
CTCTCATTTTTTTAACCTAAAATACTAAAAAAGGGTTTTTGAACTTGGTTAATTTATTTTACTTTTTTTTTACAATATCGCTGAGATATACAAATGTATATTGCAACGGAATCCTTGACTAATTTAATTTTAACTAGCTTTTCGCTGTAGCAATCAGCTACGCCTAAATCAAATTTTCATAGTTTGTTCCAAAGTTTACATGAACCATTAGTAAAATACACATCTAAATCGATTCAGCCATTTTTAAGATTACCTTGAATAATTTGTTCCAGAGTTTACATGAACCATTAGTAAAATACACATCTAAATCGATTCAGCCATTTTTAAGATTACCCTGAATAAATACACAGGCAGAAAAACATTCTAAGTAAATCATTGGGGTACTGGAAACGGGTTAGCAACAATATGCAATACAGTCATTTTGAGATTACAGACAGTTTTTTCTTTTTTTATAGTCTCACGCCTGTATCCCCAAAGGGGTAGAAAGATGTAGAAATGTAATATTACACCCATATTTCGCCATGTTGCATTTTAGGTCCCACGTAATAGGGGGCGAGCCTATTCCCGTTACCGGGTACATTGGCAGATTCCGTGGTTCTACTGAGAATTGGGAAAAACTCAGTAATACTTTTGCCCGACCCGGGAATCGAACTCGAGACCTTCCGTTTAGCAGACGCATACGCTATCCACTGTACCACGGAGGCAGTCAAATATTATTTATTTGTATAATCTGTCTGTGTAAAATCCTTGCGTTACTGATTGACTGACAGACATGCTACAGCCGAAACAACTGAGCTGTACTGTGAACTGTACGTAGATGAAATTTAGCATGTATATTCCTTGAGGTGTGTAAGGGCACACTAAGAGAGGATTTTTGGAAATTCCGCCCCTAAAGGGGTTAAACTGGTTGTCAGAATTTGTATGAAACTTTTTAATCAATGGATTAACTTCAAACTTTGTATACCTATTGGTTCCTCAAATGAAGTTAGTGAACACTAAGAAAGTCTTTTTGGAAATTCTTACCTAAGTGGATAAAAAGGGGAGTCATAATATGCATAGAACCTTTTATGCCTTCAAGGGATTAACTTCATACTTTGTTTATTGGAGCCGCAAATGACGTTAGCGAACACAAAGACATTTATTTTGCCAATTTTCCGATAAGAGGCTGAAAAAGAGATTCAGTGGCTGTGTAAAAACTTTTATTTTTCAATGGAATCACTTCAGTCTGTGTACATAAAATCTTTTCGTTACTGACTGACTGACAGACACATTACAGTCGAAATTACTGGGCGCAAGACGGTTAAATTTAGCATGTATATTAAGGAAGGTGTTTGTACAAAATATTTTATCAAATCGTAATTAACGCGTGCGAAGCAGCGGGCAAAAGCTAGTTGTGTATATTAGCAAGAAAATTTAAATTGTAGGGCATCAACCAAGTTTCTTGCAATGCTATTTATTATATCACATGATACACACAGTTTTTACACATTTACAATTGAAGCTTATCATGTTCATTTTTTCATCCATAATTAGTGTTTTCTTTGGAAATCTGTGTCTTTCGTAAGCTTCTTTCACTTCGTCTGAAATTTACGAACCGTTGGTAAGATACACCGTCACGCCAGAACTCATCGTTCATAAAAACACCTTCATTATACTTTTGCACGAAGACTTTAAAGCTTTTATAATCCTTGGTTATTTTCATAGTCATTTGTTCTACTTCTACCTCCACATTCGATATTTCTTGAATATATTGCATTATATCTTTCTTTGAAACCACTTTATCAACATTGTATACATACAAAGGTATCTTAATAGCAGCAGCCTCAAATCTTACGTCAGAGTTTATGTCAGCCTTTCCTTTTTTGCCCGCAAATCGTTTCTTTTTCTGAACTAATACCCAATCCTCATACCCTTTCATTGGAATCTGCTTTCTATTTATTTATTTATTTTCATTTTATAGACTCACACCTGTATCCCTGAAGAGGCAGAGGCGTGATATTACACCCACATTTCACCATGCATTTTTAGGTCCAACGTAATAGGGGGTGAGCCTATTGCTGTTACCGAGCACATCACCAGACTCCGTGCTGCTACTGAGAATTTGGAAAAACCCAGTAACACTTTTTGCCCGACCCGGGAATCGAACCCGGGACCTCCGATCAGCAGTCGCATACGCTATCCATTGGACCACAGAGGCAGTCTTTGTACTAACTTAATGTATGTGAAATTTCTTGAAACAATAATATTTATTAGTGTACAGTAAGGTATAAATAAATAAAATCGAGCCAGCAGTTTCTGAAATTAGCGCATTAAACCAAACAAACTCTTAGTTTTATTAATATAAAACATACATTATACCTATATATGATTAATCATCCTCCTAGCGTTATCCCAGTTTCAACCTGGGGTCCGCTTACTAGTGTAACCGGATTTGGCTGAATATTAGCTTTCCCACAGAGCGACTGCCTGTCTGACCTCCGCAACCCGAAAGGATAGGAATATTCCATGGTTTAGACTAGTGTCAGTTTATTTAGAAGGTACTGACGCCCTATAACGACTGTCAAAGATCTTCATGACAACCAGGACCGAAGGCTTAACGTGCTCTCCGAGGCACGGGACAAGCGATAATTAATTAAGTATATGATTATGACCATATTATACAACTCGCCAAAGTTCAGAATTATTTAAAAGCGTTGTATCTACTTTAGATATAAAACTGCTCCGCTTTTAGCCGCTTGCCAATTTTCTTTATTTTCCATTGTCTTGATATAACGAAAATCCTACCAAGCACTTTATGCAAGACTTACTTAAGACATTATCTAATCTTACTTCAATATGGAACAAACTAATTAGCACAAGATGATGTTAAGAAAGCTTTCAGTAGCCGCGAGATATGATAATCGCCTTTCACGTCCAAAGTGAATAATTGCTTGAGTGGTATGTTTCTTTATTAAAGTAGTAGCTTTTGCTATAAAATATTCGATTGTCACGATAACACCTATTTCGATGTACAAGTTTCTTTCGATTTCTACAATGTTTCATCAGGGATTTTGCACAATTTATTTTAATTTAACCGCTTCTTTCTTTGTCCTCATGGTAACATCGTGAAAACCTTTCTTAGTGCACCTTACGGTTCCCAAGACAGATACATGCCCTAATATTTCAGCTTGTTGCACCCAATAGTTCTGCCAGAATTCAATATAAACAAATTATTTAAACGATCTATCTGTCTTAGTAACAAATCATCTAAACGTAGGTAATTACTGTTCTTTCATGCGCACTACGTGTCCACACCATCGTAGTTGGTTGGTTGGTTTTGGTCAAGAGAGATTCTATCCCTGTCATGTTTGACCGCTTCAAAACTTCAGAAATTGGAACACGATCTGTCCATCTTATGCGCAGAATCGCCCTAAGGCATTTCATTCTTAAAAACTGCAGTATACCCATACAACATTGGGAAGGGCTCACTGCTAACCGGCCTGAGTGGCGACGACAGATAAGAAAAGGTGTTGATGCATTTGAACTGTCGCGTCTCCAACATCTTGACGCTAATCGCCATCTACGTAAAACCTAGCCGAGGCCAACGTATAACTACACTCGCAATGAAAGCGGACAGCTTTACTGCGCTGTTTGTGACCGCACATTTCGGAACAAGTTTGGTTTTGCAAGTCACATCCGAGCACATCAAAGAAGATGAACCATGGGGTCGCCGTCGACGGACACATCGAGAAGGACATCATCATCATCCTCTTAGCGTTATCCCAGTTTTCAATCTTGGGTCCACTTCCTAGTCTAACCGGATTTGGCTGAATATTAGCTTTTCCACAGAGCGACTGCCTGTCTGACCTCCGCAACCCGAAGGGATAGCGATATTCCATGGTTTAGACTAGTGTCAGTTTATTAAGAAGGTACTGACGCCCTGTAACGACTGTCAAAGATCTTCATGACAACCGGGACCGACGGCTTAACGTGCTCTCCGAGGCACGGGACAAGCGATAATTAACAATTCAATACGCACATAACTCCGAAAAGTCATTGGTGCGGGCCGTGGATTCGAACCCGATACCCTCTGCATGGCAGTCTGTTGGTATATCCACTCGGCTATCGCTGCCTTGACACATCGAGAAGGACATCATCATCATCATCATCATCAATTACTGTTCCATTTAAATAGTTATAATTATATTCAAGTCACATTTGTGCGATAATTACCTCCATTAACAATCGATCAAATAATGCCAAAGACCCTTCGTCGTTGAGATGCATAATATGTTTGATTCAGATAGTAGTTATTAAACAAACATTGAATTGTGTGGAGTAGTTGTTTAATTGTTGTTTAATGGGAGGGATTCAACCAAGTTATGTGGTTTTAACTAAGTTAGGTATTTTCTTTTTGGCCTGACTAATGTTCTTTTCCGTTTTGTTCTTACCACAATTAACCTAAATAGCATTATACCTGGCTTCAGTTGGTTTAAATATCGTTGTTAAGCTCTTATTTGTCAATTTTTTTAAAACATTATCTTAATATATAAAATCCTTGCGTTACTGACTGACTGACAGACACGCTACAGCCGAAACTATTGGGCGCAGGAAGCTGAAATTTGGCATGTATGTTCCTTGGGGACCGTAGGGGTGCACTAAGAAGGGATTTCTCGAAATTTCCACGGGATCGGCCAAAACGGGTAAATTTAAAAAAAATGCAGGCGTAGCTGCTGGCGTCCTCTAGTGTTTTATATTTTTTTAAATATATATTATCCAAATTATTTCTATATAACGTAAATAAATAAAAAAATAACAATAGTCTACACACAACACTCTCTACTCCCAGACTAAGCAGATCTTATACTATGGGTACTAATGGGTACTTACTAGAGAATTAATAAACTTACATATTATATCCTTTCTTGTAGATACTTACATACCATACATAAAAACACTCATATCCATGACCTGATCTTGGAAATATTTGTCACCCAATTTGTTAAGACAGATAAAAACTCAACTTTTAAAAGTTATCCCAAATAAAATGTTCCAATGTCATCGGATGAGCGATGTCGATAAGATCTCCGGCAGTTATGTTTCTGAACGTATGGTCAGCTTCTATTAGCAGATCAAATATTAGAAAGTGTAATAAATTTTTTTATGATAGATTTTACCAAGTACAGTCGCGGTCTGAAAGTGTTTACTACCTTAAGGCTTATAATTGCATGAACACATCAATGACACAAGGACGACGATATTGTAATAGGCAACCCTCAAAGTAAGGAAGTAAATAGAGACCGCATTCCAATAGCAACCTTACCCAATATATTTACTTCACTCTGACTTATGATATTTTTCTCATGTAAGAGAAAGATAAATATACAAATGTCATTTCGAATCAGTTTCGAATCTTCGAAATTGTCGTAAATTTTAACTAGACTAGTGATAATCGATGTTAAACTTTCGCGATTTGTATACATCATACAATATTATTTAGCGGGTCTTAGTCGCGATAATTTATTTATTTCAAGGCATAAATACCTCTGTTATTCTCCTACGTTTCTACCGGCTTGCAACGGTTGTGGTCGCGGAGGGACTGATGTCAGCTCAGCGCCGTCCTTGTGGTAATTTTTTGGAAATTGTCAGAAAATCAAATTCTCACCAGCACTCAGTTGGATAGCTTACAAGTGACGGCATAGTGCTGAATATTTTATGCTCTTATATTGTCCTATATACGTCACCTGGTGGTTCATGTGATCCATCCATTTTGGACATGGGCCTGTAGTCTATGTAACAATTGCCGCAATCAGTTTACGGCCAATTCGAAACATGACCAGTGAAAACTCCAGCGGAATAACAATTGCAGTAGGATGTACATCATCAGCCTTTAACAGTCCACTGCTGGACTAGGCCTCTCCTTTGAAAGGAGGAATTGGCCTACTATACCACGCTGGCCAAACGGGTTGGTATATGGTTTGTATCATGTTTTCCTTCTCTTACAGTGCTGTTCTCTGCATAATATGCTCCCTCTGTCGGCTCTTACGACACCCATGGGATGATATGGGGTGGTGACATTCTGTATTCTTAATCTGTCACCACACGGTCGCAGTAGGATGTACCCGATTAGAATTCTTCAATAAATAGTGTATTATACCGAAGGCAAGAAATAAAGATGGGCAAAGCAAACCAAGTGAACAAGATTGATATACGTATCCATTTGGGTTGGGCTGCTTTCGATAAACTGGCATTTGCTTTTACGAAGCAACAAAAAGCAAGAATATTCAACAAGTGCGTCCTGCCAGTGCTCACCTACGGAGCCGAAACTTGGGTTACTACAGAGGCAGCGCTACAGAAACTTGAAGTTGTTCAAAGGGCAATGGAGAGAAAACTGGCAGGAGTGACACTCAGAGACAGAAAGACGAATAAATAGCTCCGAAAAGAAAGTCTAGTACCAGATGTTGCCAAAAGAGTAGCGGCCGGACATGTAGCCGGAAATCCTGAAACATGGTGCTAGCAAATATTAAAATGGCAACCATGGGATTGTAAATGACTAGCTGAAAGACGGCAAATAAGATGAAAGAAGACATCATAAAGATAGCAGGCAGTAATTGGTTGAAGACTGCCCAAAACAGAACGGAAAGGAATTTGGTGTAGAGGTCTACACCAAAATGGTCGGAAAAGGCTTAAGATGGTGATGTTCACGGCGCTGGGACGCATAAGCAGCGCATTCCGCCAACATTTGTAGCGCCGTTTCTTGGACAAGGTTGCGGCTGCTGTCACTATAGTGATATTCAGCCATTTCCTCCTGGCCTTTTCTCTACAAGAACCGGCCGAAACATTGGAAAGTGAGAACGTCGCGACGCAACATCTCTTCAACCACATGGTGCCATGCCTGTATGCAAGACATCTGTACCTGGCCGGTCATAGACATTCCTACTAAAGGTTTAGATGATATTTTTATATTTGGTCAGGAGTATTTAAAAATATGTTTTTTACTTTTTTAATGAGTCCACTGCATTTTAAGGCTCACGTATTTCACGTTAGGCTGAAAACGTATAGTTGACCACCGTTACACCTCTTTGATTTACCACTTTTGTCAAAACAAAACTGCTCTATGGTACTTTGAGACATCCATTCAAACCTAAATATTGTCTCAGAGAATACGCTTGTGCCCTAAAATGTAATTAGCGATTGATTCGTTCCTTTATTAGATGTTAAACTGAACTACCTGATTTTTCTTCAAAAACAATCAGCAATATTACTATTTACGGCTTTTTAAAAACCTTTTTGAATTTGACACGAAAACGCTGTAAACCATCATAGCGGTTTAGTGATATCACAAAGTACAAAACAAAACAATCCGTGAATGAAGTCTGGTCTGATGTACCCACTTTTATTTTGTTATATTCGATTTGATAGGTAGAAACTTTTACGTTTTAGTTGTATTTACTACTAAAACGTCAACAACATGAATGGCGGACGTACTGTTTGACGTAATGCTCTCTGATTGGTGTTCACTGTCACAAGAATAAAAACATTATTTTTAGTTTTAGAATCCTAAAAATTACATTAATCCTACCTTTTTATAATAAACTAGAGGACGCCAGCAGCTACGCCTGCATTTTTTTTAATTCACCCGTTTTGGCCGATCCCGTGGGAATTTCAGGAAATCCCTTCTTAGTGCACCCCTACGGTCTCCAAGGAACATACATGCCAAATTTCAGCTTCCTGCGCCCAATAGTTTCGGCTGTAGCGTGTCTGTCAGTCAGTCAGTAACGCAAGGATTTTATATATTAAGAAAGATTATAAACTTTATTGACATCTTAAAATCATAATCGATCTATAGATACTACAATCAAACCGATTTATTCTTAGTGGACACAAGCCTAATGACTAAGAAGTTTGGTGTAATAGTTAAAATGTTTACAACAGTGTGTTCTATGAAAATAACACAATTTATTGATTGGCCGGCAAAATAAAAATTTGCCCAATTTGGGTGATCTCCTTTAGGCGCTGCCATCGGCAAGTAGTAGTGAAAAAAAGTTAAAATTATACATACATACATACGTAGATACGAAATGATACTCCTACACCCACAACGCTTATTTTCCGCCAACCAATAATAACCTCTAGTTTTCGTTATTATTTGTCAGTCAAATTTATATCCTTACCTACCGAACATTTCTAAGCTGTGACACTGTGATAAATAATTACTATAATATTATTAGGTGTCCATTGTTCCGTGTTTGGTAATAGTGTGGAAATCAATGATATTATTGGTGGAAATAGTCAATAGTACGCCGTGTGGTTGACGGCATAGAATACAAGTGTCACCACCTCCTATCTTCCCGTGGGTGTCGTAAGAGGCGACTAAGGGAGAACACGATGCAAATACCATCTTTGCGTAGAGACGGAAAACTCGACATCAAACCCTATACGACTGCCTCGTTAGTCTCGCGGCAGAAATGTGCGCGTGGGATCGGAAGGTCCCGGGTTCGATTCCTGGGTCGGGCAGTGTTATTGGGTTTTTCTGTCACGAAATTCTCAGTAGCAGCACGGAGTCTGGAAATGTGCCCGGTACGGCAATAGGCTCGCCCCTTATTACGTGGGACTAAAGTATATATGGCGAAAAGTGGGTATAGAAATACACCTCTGCCTACCACTTTGGGGATAAAAGGCGTGACTTTATGTATGTATGTATGTATGTAAATAGTCAATAGAATTATTGAATAGACGAAAGTTCATAAATCTACCTATCTATATCCATTTTTTTTGTTTTTGATCGCGCTAGTCTTAGGAACTAGCAGGCCAATTTCTAAGATTTATTTGCTTCTCTAGCCCATTTGTTGAGGAAGGTTATACCAAATAACATCACGCTACTACCCACGAGGGTGGGGCAGTAACCATAAATACCACTAAGTAGGTAACTGCGGATATTTGTATTTATTTAGGTAGGTAGGTACCTATAAAATTCGCTTGTATAGCTTTTAGGCACATCTCACATTTTATTTCCGTATATAGGTACACAGAATAAAAGTGTGAATTATTATATTAGGTGGGTACCCAATACAACAATAATACTAAAAATCATCCACAATATACAACATATCAATATTTTTCTAAAGTACTGTTACCTAACTATGCTGTTGTTATCAAGTCTTTATCTTGTCCAATAATCAAAACGATATTTTCAAAACTATACTTCTTACTTATAATACTATTATTACTTACTAAAAATTTAAAATACCTATTTACAAACTAAACCTAGATGATATATTTATCAATAAGTGATGATGACATTCGTAACTGACGATAAAATAATTCGTAATCCTGCGGTGCGCTCTGCAAACGAGCGATACGTCCTGTCTCCCTTACATCCCGCTCGGGACTGAACGACGCCGGAGAGAGCGCGTCGGCAGTAGGAAATTACGTATTTTCGGAATTATATTATTGTATATATTTAAATTCATAATGTGATGGCCGAGAACCATCCGCTTTTACATGACTTTTCTTTTGGTATACTTTTGAAAATTCTAATCCCAATACAACTCAAATGAAACGTGAAAACTTGTTTAAACAGACCTATATTCGCGATTATTTTCTATCGTATCAAATGACAGTAATCGTGTTTCGAATGGCCGATAAATATAGATCTAATGCTGTAAAATAACATATATTTTTTCCGAATTAAAATCTTTGTTATTTACAAATTAAACGCGTTTGACCACGCTAGATAACACTGTATTTTGGGAAATCCTCGCCTTAATTTCACCGCTAGAGGGGCGAGGATGATGTTTGCATCGCCAGTATACTTTTGAGAGCATCTGTTACGTGCGGTGCGTAAACCTGTATAATGAGTTACCCTTTCAATGTCCTAAAAAATAGCAACACGATAACTTTTTGGCCTATAATCTGTATATATTACGTAACTGAATGACTGACAGATATAGCGCAGCCAAAGCTACTGGGAGTGCAAGAAGCAAGAAAAGTTTTTGTCATGTATATGTTTCTTGGGTAGCGTAAGGGTGCACTAAAAAGGAATTTCTCGAAATTACCACAGAATCAGGCAAAAACAACGTTAAAAAATATGTGTGAGCGTAGCTGCGACTATCCCCTAGTATTGCATAATTTGTTAAGGGGTTTTTATAGGCATAATATTGATAATTATCCATTTTGATCAAAATTGACTTTCAGTATCATTTGACTAGGTACAGTTTTAGTATTAACAAATATTTTAAGGGTTCACAGTAGTCTACTTGTCATTTGCATGACGACAGGTTTATCATGGCTACGATTATTTAATCATGATAATGACTCACACGATAAGAATCATGGTAATTTATCGTTTTCAGATTGGCGTACTAGTTCTTCCTATTAGTCCGGCAATCTGACGCCACTGCAAAAAAGTGGTCAATGACTACTCAGTACTCAGTACAGTTAATCGTATCGATCTACATGTAAAGTCTTGCATTTAATTACACAAGCTTAAACTTAGTTGTAAGCAGCAGATGGTTTAATTTGAACTTTTATAAACACGAAAGTTTGTGATGATCCGCAACCACAACCGTTGCAAGCCGGTAGAAACCTAGGAGAATAACAGAGGTATTTATGCCTTGAAATAAATAAATTATCGCCACTAAGACCCGCTAAATAATATTGTATGATGTATACAAATCGCGAAAGTTTAAAATCGATTAACGTTGTCTATGTAAACAAAATGACGCAGTTTCTTAGAGAGCAGTAACTGACACCGTAACGTCAAAAAGCGGTGCCGCCATTTGCATGACGGCCGTCTTGTCGGTGTCAGATGGTTTCGTGAACGTTTCCTTGATAGCGGTGAAGATATTTTGAATACGTATTTGTGTTTTTTTTTACTGGAACAACGTACAAAATATAATACAGTTGTATTCATTGCTCAGTAAACGGCGACGTACTAAAATCTCAAATGCACCTTCAGTACCACGAGATTTGAATAAATCGTCTGCCGCCATACGACTATTTTCCTCTTCTGATGATAGTTCATCCACCAAGTAAATTACGAAAGCTAAAGTCGCCGATTTTCTATCTTGGACACTTTTCGTTTGACGTTTGTTTTAAAAAAATACTGACGGTGTTTTAAAACGTCCGTGGAACTTTCCACATGTCGTCACTGCAAAGTCCATAATATTACGGCCGCTATATGACGGCACCGCTTTCCTAGGAAACCAAAGCTTTAGAGGCAACCAATCTATAATAACATGCGTTGCGTAGCAACTGGTGTCAATAACGATTTATTATTCCACATTTATAATATACGTTCATTTAATTACAAGCGTGATATTTGCACTGAAACTAAAATATTTGTAGTTTTCAAATAATGTAATTTTAAACTTGCTTTTTACGATTTTGGTATTTGTAATTAATAAGTTTATCAAATGACTTTTACATTGACATATTATAGTGAAAGGGATGGCGAAAATACGACATCCTGAATATAAAACCTAGCGTAAGACTGCCTCGTTGGTCTAGCGGTAGTGCATACGACAGCTGATCATGAGGTCTCGGGCTCGATTCGCAGGTCGGGCTCGAAAAATTTTGCAAAGGTTTTGTGTTAAGAATTTCTTAGTGAGAAATTATTAGGAATTTCTGTCAAGAAATTCTTAATAATTAGCCCGAAGTTGGCGGTGTTTCACCCCCGTGCATCAGAAAGCACGTTAAGCAGTCCCGGCTGTCATGATCTATGGCAGTCATTCGTGGGAAGTCAGTGCCCTCAAATATACCTACTGACAACTTAACTGGTCTAACCTTAGAATTATGTTAGATGGCAGTCGCTCCGTGTAAAAACTGATATTCAGTCAAATCTCGGTAGACTATTAATAGCAGGCCCTGGGCTCCGAAGCGCAAGCTTGGGATGCAACCATGATGCAACTAAGAAAATGCTAGGGTGATGATGATGATGACATCGTCTAGCGAAAATCAGGGCGCGGTCAGACTGTGAGCTAAAATGATAGTGGATGGTATGCTAGTCACGTTAAAGCGCATGCTGATCACATAAGTGAGCTTTTGTTTAAGCCATCTTTATGAAGCAATATTATTTCAGCTCTTTGTTGCACAGTTAAACTTGCCATTTTATTACAATAAGAAAGTGTTTTGTAATAATATTTAAATACAGAACTTTTACAGCAACATAAAAGCAATTCTGTCATTATGTCAAATTATCGACCTAAAAATATTCATAATCTTTTTGTTTGAATCGATGCCTTACCAATGGTTGAAAAGTAATAAGTACTCAGATATAGCATTTTAGACCTTGCTGAACCCAGCGTGACAAATATTTTTTTTTTTTTATATCTTTATTTTATAAGAAAGGGGGTTTTTATTCATGCGAATACGTGAACCCCATCGTAACATATTCAACATAATACAGTTATAGATAAAACAAGACTTAAACTAACTATACATTAATATTATCTAAAAGTAATTATTAAAATGTATCAATATATGTGGGTTATTAAATGACATAGTTTCTTTGCCACATCAGATGTAGGCTTAGCCAAAATTGTAATAATGAGTCCAACATCCATTACATTCAACTGAAATTCTTTTATAAAAGTATCTCGTGCATTTTTGTTCCTGACACATTCCATCAGCAAATGTTGTACATCCTCAAGCTTATTACAAGTGTTACAATTAGGTGTATTTGCTTTTTTCATTAAGAACGTAAATTTTGCTGATGGAAAGTGCCCTGAACGTATCCTTAAACCTAGTTTAACATATCCTCTAGGCAATCGCATGCCCTCAAACCAAGGCGAATGAGGAAGGTCGCCTTGGATAGCCTTATACCATATGCCTTTGATTTTTGACACCTCATTAAAATATGCTTCCCACCTCTTAAAGCATTCTAATTTAAATTTTGGTATATATTCATAGTAATCCGGTAAAATATTTAGTGGAGCACCGTTCACTGTTGCTAATTTGGCTGTATTGTCAGCCACTTCATTGCCATGTACACCAATGTGCGCTGGAACCCACTGTAATTTTAATTCAAAACCGTTTTGTTTAAAAAGGATAATCATCCTCAAAATATCAAAGGCTATCGAAGCACCTCTGAAACCAGAGGCGCATCGAGCCAAAACTTGCAAAGCGGTTTTGCTATCTGTAAAGATAACTACCCTGTTCAGTTTTAGTGTATTAGCGTAAGACAATGCTTTATAGATTGCCACAAGCTCCAGCGTCACAATGGATACATCTGCGTCTATTTTGAAACCAGCTTTATAGCCACGATTCTGGTCAAAAAATCCCACAACCAATCCGTTATCACTTTTGGAGCCGTCTGAGTAAATTTTGTGCCAATTACTGTATTTAATGTTTAACTCCCATTTAACATTATTAACGAGAATACAAGGATCATAACAGTTTTTAGCTTGAGTTACACATTCTATATCGATATTTATAATATTTTTAAAATCAATTGCTAATATCCACTTATCAAAGCTAAACATTTGCAGCATATGATAAGAATTAGTATTAAGGTTTTTAACTTCCTCATATATTTGGCCAAGTAATACCTTTTTCTTGTTCTCCCAATATCTTTGATTACTTAAAACACTTATTTCACTTATTAAGTCAGTAGAGGGATTATTTAACCAATAACGAATTTTTAAGCAATATTTATACGCTAAATACTGTCTTCTAATACATAGTGGCGCGATGTTTAACTCGCTCTCCATTACATGTATTGGTGTGCTTCTAATAAATCCACCAATCACCCGTAATGCTTGATGTTGGATTTTATCAACTTTTGATATATGGCTTTTAGCGCAGTTATCATAAAGAAAACATCCATAGTCCATGCGGCTTCTTATTAATGAAATATATAAACGACGTAAGTGCGTCATGTGCACTCCCCAGTTACTTCCCGTCAACAATTTTAGTATATTTAAGAACTTGGAACATTTGGCAGTCATTTCATTGATATGTTTACCCCAAGTTAGCCCTCTATCTAACCACATACCCAAGTATTTTACACACTCAGTATACATGATAGGCTGGTCATTAACTTTAAGATTAGGCAAATTTCTCCTTCGTCCTCTACTAAACAAGCAATAATTTGTCTTACTTATAGATAATACTAAACCTAGTTCACTTAATAATAAGACTATAGTATCCAAAGCACTTTGTAGATCATCTTCACATTTTTTTATATTTGCATTGCTTACATACACGACAAAGTCGTCTGCATATTGGGATGAAAGAACATGTTGTAAAGTATGACATATTTTGTTAGTAATTAGATTAAAAAGTAATGGTGAGAGAGGATCACCCTGTGCTAGGCCTTTATTAGTATATCTGCTTAATGTATTACTATTTAAGTCTATTTTTAAATGTCTTTCACTTAAAAAACGCCACAAATAAATACATAATTTGGCTCCAATTTGAAGTCCATCTAACAAAACCAATGCAGAATCAATTGACACTTCATTGTACGCATTCTGTATGTCTAAAAAACACGCTAGCGTTGGTTTATTCTTAGAGAACCCAATTTGTATATAAGTAACTAGACGAGTTAATGAATCTAAACAAGATTGAGCTTTTCTAAACCCAACCGTTAATGGTGATAAGAGATTTTGATTTTCAGAGAACCACTCTAATCTTTTAAATATCATGGCGTGGAATGTCTTACAAATACACGATATTAGGGAAATGGGCCTTAACTTACCGAAATTATTGTTATTGGCTTTCGGTATAGGGATAATTTTAATGTTGCGCCATTGATAAGGCACAGTGCTATGTTTAAGAATATAATTATACATATTAAGTAAATACCTTTTAGCTGTGATAGGTAAGTAGTACAACATCGTGTAAGTGATGCCATCCTCGCCTGGCGCTGTGTCTTTCTTTCTCAAAACGCTTTGTAGTTCTGGCAAACCAAAATCTGATTCTAATTTACTATTTTTAGATTTAAATACTGGTTCAAAATTAATTGCATAATCCGGTGTAAGTGAGTGTAATAAGTCTAATACTTTTTCTTCAGGTGGGTATGTCTTTGGCTGACTATAACCCGTAACCCACCGCATGCGCTGCCACATATTTGAAGAAGTACTATTGGAATCAATTGAATTACAAAATGTTTGCCAGCTCTGCAACTTTGCTTGACGTATTAATTTTTGCGACTTTTTTTATTATTATTTTTATTCGTTTATTTTCAGATAGACATCCATTTAGTGTTAGTATTGACTTAGAACTACGTTAGTAAAACACATTATCTACACTATTTTGTACACTATTTAACATTAAAAAGTGGGGCTCTGGAACCCATATGGATGGTATTCCAGCGTTGCACCACCGGGCAGTCTACCCTGTCTAATATGGTGTTTAGGAGGGCGCTGGAGCTGCCCCGCACCCGACGCATCAATGACGCTACACGTTTTCTAATGATAGCGTGAAAACTATCCACATAGGTATTCGCGAACATACCAGACGCGCTACAGAAGCGGGGCAACCCCAACAGCATCCTTAGACCATTATTGTATTGGACACGCAGGACATCAAGCGAATTGCGAGTACAATTAACCCAGAGGCTGCACGTATAAAATGTTTGGCAATACGCCTTAAATAACGCTACCTTTACTTCGCTCGTACATTTCGCAAACCTACGTGCCAGCATGTTACATCGCATTGCCAATGCCCTACGTTCCCTCTCTATGTCTAAATCATCTGTCAGGTCCTCAGCAAGCCAGTGCCCCAGGTATTTAAATTTGGTGACTCTACTTAAAGCTGTATCTCCAAGGGTAAGCGTCGGTACTGACTTCGGGTATTTGTTACCCGCCTTAAATATAAGTAGTTCGCTTTTCGATGCATTCTAACTTTGTAAGATTATTAGGAGTGGGATTACGCCGGAATGTGGATAGTGCTAATCTGCGCTGTGCAACGATTTGCGATAAAGCCGGTGTCCAATAATTTTTAGGGGTGAATTTTTTGTCAGGCTTATTACAAAATTTACTATACGGTGTACTTTCGTCAGCGGCTATCTGAATTTGCTGTAAAAAATAATTATACATATGCTGTATATTTAAGTGAGATTTAGAATGATCAAAAGTATTTAAAATATGCTGTTGGTATTTATTCCAATCAGCTCGTTTATAGTTACGTTTTCGTACCGTAATAAAATCATTGGATATATGCACTGACATTTTTATGATTAGATGGTCACTGCCTAGGTTTTCATTCCACACCTGCCAGTTAAACTTGATGGCTACGTCAGACGAAACGAAAGATATATCCGGTGACGTTTGTTGTAAAAGGCCTGCTACCAATTTTATCCGCGTAGCGCTACCGTTGTTAAGGGAGATGTATCCGTAATCTAAAGACGAATCCATAATTTGAACCCCTCGCACATCTGACTTCACCGACCAGTTTGTGTGGTGGCCATTAAAGTCGCCAGCTACAAGGGTTTTTCTAGTTGAGAAAGAAAATATTTCGTCCCAATCAGCACCTTGAGTACGGACATTTGATGGACAGTAGACAGACATTACATACTCTAAGTCTTTGCAGTTCATTAGTCTCACACATACTGCTTCTATGCCTGAATTAGATAAATGAAATGACTGCAAATAAGACTGGATGGATTTATGCACTAGTATTGCAACACCACCATACGAATCATCGCGGTCCTTTCTATAAATATTATAGCCACTAACATTAATATGTGATTCGGTGTCTAACCAAGTCTCGCTTACTATAGCAATATGGATGTTTTTTTTTCTTAGTAACTCCGAAAATATGAGTATTTTAGGCCGTAAACTTTGAGAGTTCCACTGAGCGATGTTTAACTTTATAACCTTATTACAATTATCCATTTAAATCATTTAAAAACTGTTGAAACAACCCTCCTACCAATGTATTATTGATGACAAAATTCTTTAATTCGCTACAAATAACTTTAACTATAGACCATATTTTTTCTTCAAAACTACATTCAGATAAAAATATACCTTTTATTTTCTGCCGTATCTTCTTAAATTCCAATTTCTCCCACAGCGTTTCTGGTCTTTTTCTCTTTTCTTCTGTATTCTGAGGTCTCACGGGCTCATAATCCATATTTTCTTCTAGACTGTTAGGTATATCCCACGTCTGCGGTACACTTTTAGCTCGTCTTGAAATATTATGATTTTTCGGTTTTGATGATGTCTCATTAATATTATTGCTAATCGGTTGTTCTAATAGCTTTTCTGCTGACTCTGTAGGTTGGTGAACTAACGCCATAGTCACTATACTGCTATAGGATTCCTTGTTGTTCACTAAACCGGGGGGTATACTGGGAGGAGACAGCGAGGTTTCTTGTATAGCCGAATTTACGTTGCTCTTCTTATTTATATATGCTTGTAGCGCTTTCCTGTAGGTAAGTTGCTCTGTGCTCATTATAGTTCTTATCTCTTTCTCTCTTATAAAAAAGGGACATCCTTTTTCTAATACAAAGTGGTCTCCTTTAGAGTTAAGACACTTATATTTCGTTATTAGACAGTTATCATGATCATTACTACCACATTTTGGGCACAGCGGTTTCTTCAATTTACAGAATCTTTTAATATGGCCGAATTGCCAGCATCCTGTGCATTGTGTTACCGGAAAACTGTATGCATTGACTTGAAAGCGACAACCATAAGCATATATGTAATCTGGTAACTCGCTACTTTTAAAACAAATTTTAACAGCCTCACTGTCAATCCAAGACCCATCATTACTTATTCTTCTCAGTCTTCGTACACTCACGATCGGAATATCACACTCAAAAATGTTAAGTATTTCTTCTTCGCTTATATCCAGGTCTACACCTTTTACTACTCCATATGTATAACTAAATTCCTGTGTTAAATGGCAGCGGTAACCTATATCTTTAATTTTTTCATTGTTTACCAGGTTCATGGCGTCATCTTTATTTGTGAACGTTATAATAACTTTGTTTAAGCCCTTGTATTTAATACGATCAACATTGTTTATATTATGCGAGCGTAAAATTTTAGCCAAGGCGATTTGTTTTGGTAGATTCTCTACTGAGGTAACGCATACTTCATGCTTTTCGACACTGTTCGACTCGCAAGATTTTTCCAAATCTACCCTCATATTGTTTGTTTCTGAAGATTCACTTCTAATTAAGCGTTTTGGTCTTCTGCGGATGACAGTAGAAAACCCATCGTCTTCAATAATATCATCTTCTCTTTGTTTTCGTTTTTCAACACTTGTATCCACTTCAGTTGACATATATTCAATATTTGCATTATCTCTTCTCATAACACTCATTTCACGTTCACAATTATTCAAAAACTCCGAATCGCTTAAAGATCGTCTTCACTTTTACTCTCTTCCATTATACAAAGTAGAAATAATAATTTATTTTATTATCGAAATACGCGACAAAAGTAACTGTTATGCGTGCGTACTGTCCGACAGCTCGCGGCAAAAAAGTGACAAGGAATGTAATTTGAAAAGTGGTAAACATTTTTAGACCGCGATAGTACATAGCAAAATGATGATCGGTACATTTACATGGAGAAAATAAATTAGCACTGGGGAGTGATTCAAAGTACATTACAGTAAACTTCAATATTGTCGATTTTTGAACATTTCTCGCACAGAGATAAATTCCTCCATCGCTTTACAAGCTTTTACAGAACGGGCACAAAGAAAACCCAGATTTGCAACAACCATTTGCACCTTTGTGTATCATGACTTCATGAGTGTTCTTTCGCTTGGAAATCAATTCCACGGCACGCAGAGCACATCAATGAGCAAGGCGAGCACTGAATTACTTACACTACACATGCACTTAGCAGATACTTGATATGTTTCGTTTGCCTACGATCGCTTGGTAATATGTAATGCTTCTTTGTACCTGTGTATTCAGAGATCGCTTGACGATGTGCGATTTTTCTTCGTACCTGTTTTCATACATGTTTCCCAGCAATATTTTTCTTCGTCAATAAAGCTTTACAGCCACTTTAGTAGCTATTTTCATCACAGCTTCAAAATAATATTACAGCAAAAGTGACAGAAGAATATTCAGTCTAAATATTTGTGGAATGTCAGAACATTACCGGCTTGCCGGTCTTGAAGCGGTGCGGTAATGCTTGCTGGCTATTTTGAGTAAAGTGAATATTTTCATATAGTAAGGTGTAACTGGATTAACTTGCATAAATCTGTGAATACGCAACATTCCATGTACGTAATACTGATCGTCAATATTGCAAAACAGTGAATATATTTTTTTACGTATCTACGTTCCGTTAAGTGACATTAGTGCTTCTGTCCCCACGCCGAGAATATATTATCAGATCCGCAGTATAACAAGGTAAATGACACTCTTCAAAAAGTAGCTTAGTAAGCTTACTAGGCAAAAAACAAGGTATGAGCTCATACCATGTTTTTTGCTCTGCCGATCCAGTAAAACGTGTTGTGAATTAAATCGTGATGAAATCAGTGTGTGGATAGGAGCCAAGCTATGGATATTCTAGTAATAAAAAGTTTAGAAAAAGAAAATTTGCGCGCTAAATATCAGTAAGTGCCCTTCTTTTAAATACCTATACCTGAAAACGACACATTTATCTGTGTTCGGGTAAGCAAAAACTGAAAAGTGTTATAGCCTTGTACGTGAAACGTTTTTAAACGACTATGCCGTCAGAATATAAAATTTACGAGGGTATTCATATTCCTGTTCCGAAATCAACATAAATTGTCTGCCCGTTCAGATTGCAAAATAATACTTGTTTTGATCTTTTGACAATAGATCGGTGAATGATTTATGTGAAGGTCTAATGTGTGTTCATACAATACGCGCGTTTAATACCTTTTCATAGTGTGATTTGGCTATGAATGGATTTGTACAATATTCTAAAAGCACTTTTATTTAATAAATGGAGGAAGAAAGGAGTCGTGTTCCTCCAACTCGAGAGAGGATACTCTGATCAGGCTAAGTGATCGTACAATGGGTAAAGTTGGTCATAGTCCAATTTCAAAAAGTTTTGTTTGCCTCGCTAATAGACGCACGGCACACGCACACTAACGTAAAACCACGCTCATATTACTATCGGCCAATTAGATCCCTTTTATGGGTATCTGAGATGTTGTTTACATCAGTTGCGAATTGCACCTTGCCTATCAACAACGCATGTCTGTTTATAGTTCCATCATGTCCATCGCCGCCATTATATGTCGCCGTGTTGGTTGTTTTGATTTGAAGCGAAAGCTACATGCTTTCCCAAAAATATGTACGAACTATTTGCTTATTTAATACTTTGATTCATGCAGTAGCTTGAGAATATGTCTTGTGAAAAATATCATATACATACTGTAATGGTGTTGCTCGCTACACCAAATTAAATAATAATATATAGTCCTTAGGTCGCATACTTGTTTCCACATGTGTTTGTCTTATCGCTACGCTGGCGCCAACGTTATGCAATTAGGAAACTCATAAATCCCAAGAGTTTGACAAATTTATAAGAGTTATGTGACAGGCATATAAGTAAAGAAATAGCCATGAAATGTGAGAAAATATTGGCACTGTAGTGTTCACATGCGGTGTAGTTGAGGATCATAAAAAAGGGGATCAACGATAAGAAACGGACCTTGTCAGGTAGTAAGGATTCGAGAGGCGTTGAGTTGGTTGTGTTTGACTGGACGGTCGGGTCTTAGAAGGCGGGGCTAGTCGGGTCCCACGACAGCGTGACGTGGTAGTGGTATTGTTTGACGGGTCAGTCGGTGTTAGGACGCGGAGGTTGACAGATCTCGGGAAAGCGTGGCGTGGTAGTTTAGGAAATACGGGTTTGTGGTGTTTGGAGAGAGTCAATGTTGGGACGCGGAACTAGGCGGATCTCGGACAGTCAGTCTTAGGACGCGGAAGAGGGCAGTTCACGGGAACGCTCTAGCGTGGTGTTTCAGACAGTTGGTCTTATGGCGCGAGAGAGATCGGACCTGGCCTAGCGCGTAAGAGGTCCGGTGTTGGTCGATAATTAGTGCTTAGTGATATCGAAGAACAAGGCGAGCGGCTTCAAGAGAAGGTGATCAGCACAGGGCAAGGGGTAAGTTTGGCAGTGACGCAGCTAATAGTCCGGTGAGTGTCTGTTATTCACTTTACTGTAATTTATTGCATGAACTGTATAACATTAATAACTCTGTTGTGTATCTATGTCTATATCACACCATATATATATACCAGGCTGACTAAAATATAAAGTTCTCTATGAGATATTGTACATAGTTATATTATCAATAACCGCGTGTACCATTAGTAGTGGTTCGTACCTTGTTGATGATGGATGTAAAGACGAGCGATGTATGATGGGAGTCTCCGTATTTGCGATCAGGTGGCAGAATGCAGGACTTTCACAATCGCTGTCTAAACCTGCGTACAGGCCAGTACATAGCAGCTGACAAGGTTTTAAAGAGCGAAAGAAGAGCCACCTGTCGGTCACGCGGTAGCAGTAAGACCGTGCGGCTAATCTAGCGGCGATTGTAACGAGAGCTTCCCCGCAAACTATGCGCGATGGCTTAATACGTTTTAATTGACTATGTTTGTATGGGCTTCAATGTTGTGACTTGCGGCAAGGAGGCGTTTTGTGGCATCAGTTCTGAGACTGTTACTGTACGCTCAATACTATACACTGGATATCGCTGAAATACTCGGCGCCGATAATACTATATGACTAATATACCTGGATCATGTTCTCCGTCTTCCTGGAGCTGCCGTCTCTGAGATACGCTGCCTTGTACTCAAGTACCAATATGTGAAGCATGAATATATGGAGAGTGATTTTGTGATGACAAACCAATACTAATGTATCACTGTCTTTAGTATTTTGATGTCCACTTTCATTCAATTATAAGCATTTACGTTTGGTAAATGCTGTCAGCAGAGGAATATAAAGTAAGGACGAATTCCATGGTCCTGCGCGGGGTGGTGCGCGGGAACCCTGGCCACAAATTACTTGGCGGGGCCGGGCTGAAATTGATATTTTAGACCCAGTTAGTAAGAAAACTAAAATTTTAATCAGCCTGGGGTCCATAGGATTCCGTTACATTTGGTGCCGTGACCAGGATCCTCGTCATAAAATGTTCTGATTCACTTCAGAACAACGAGGAAGAACTAAAGGGTTACTACACAAACACAACGTAGAAAAATACAAACACAACGTAGAGAACTAACAATACATAACGTAGGAAAATATCGATCTAATTAGGCACAACTTGTTATTCAATAAATAATCGATAGACGATCATGTTCATTTCAGAAAGACGAAATAATATTTAAGTCACGGCAATTATCACAATATTTAATAGTCCGAGGGGGGCGATATTGCGCCTAAGTGCCACACTTTCCCATGTGTTATTTATTTTTATGGCACTGTGGTTCCTTTAATAATATCGCTGTATCTTGAAAGTAAACATATAACTGACTACATATGTTGAAACGCTTTACATAAATGCTGCTCATGCGTGTCAATTATACTGTATGTCGAGTTCGAGTCTCGACAGTGGTTATATTATTGGGTACATAGAAGTGCTTTCCGTAAAGCGCGGCAATCATCTTAAAATTAAATAATCAGAGGAGGGCTCTCTCGCACGTGTTATTTATTTTAATAGCACTTTGGTTCCTCTTATAACATCGCTGCATTTCGAAAGTAATCATATAATTGGCTACATAGATCCACCGCTTTACATAAAGCTCATGCGTGTCATTTATACTGTATGTCGAGTTCGAGTCTCGACAGTGGTTATATTACTGACTACAGAAAAAGCTTAACGTTTGAATATATCGAGTTCGACTCTCGATAATAAGCATATTATTGGTTACAAGCACTTTCGTATCAGGTTCGCTGTTTGAGTCCGATTCGTGATGCAGACTAGCGATGGTTAGAACAAATGTTTGATAAGAAAAGAGAAGGATTTTATATTATTTAGATTATATTTATAGGATATCTGGTGTAGGACCCTAACATGGCTTGAGAGATATAAGTACAATGCACACCAGAATAATGCGTGGAATATATAGGTATCGTCAAATCAGGTTAGACTTCTGAGCAATGTCTGTGACGATATGTTGTTGTGAAACGTCGGCGAACTAGTCGCTGTATTGTTGATAACATGTTCGATACCTGTATATAACAAGGGTGAAATATTTAAGGATAAATAATGAATAATATTTTGTTGGACTTACGAAGTGGGAATTTATTAGATAAACCGAGAATAGCGGGTTCGACTCCTGTTGCTACGATATTTTGAAATGTTTTCAACAAAGTTACTGAAATAGCGGGTTCGACTCCTGTTGCTACGATATTTTGAAATGTTTTCAACAAAGTTACTAAAATAGCGGGTTCGTTTCCTGTTACTACGTTATTTCAAAATGGTGTCAACAAACGTATTAGATTACGAAATCTAGTAATAATATCTATCTTATGCATACGCGTTCTTTGGACAAGCATGTATTAGTTTATTACATTGATTGAGTTGAGATTCTTACAGAATGCATAGGGGTTTTATTGATGAAGTGTACACGAGCTTAAATTGAGAAAGGGATTATTCTGAGGTCATATATCAGTAAATTTAGTTTCCTAACGTGTTAGCAAGTAGATTAGGGTAATATTAGCCCACTGCAGTATTTTGGTATACCTTATAAAAGCTCTAGGTTCGATTCCTGAGCATTGGTGAAAGTCGGCGGATATTATACTCATGTACCTTATGATCGGCGTCGGCTTTATAGAAGTCGTACAATGTGATTTTAAATATTTTGGGTTCGATTCCCAAACATAAAAAAATGCACACTATTGTTGAACACGAAACTATTTTGTTAATTGTTGTTATCATAGCAGGAATTAATACTTCGCCGATAATGTGCGTCTGGAGCTGGGTTTAGTGACCATTATTTTAAAATGTTTTGTTTTAAAATTGTTTCCCAAACTAGAAAGGCAATGCAATAAGCCGACATCTGGCACGTTTTGTTTCCAAATGCCAGCGTGTGAAGAAATAAGGGATAACACAAAAAAGGGAAACACAATTTAGATGTTTATTAGTTAAAAGAAAGAAGGCTAGAAAGGAACTATTGTTCTTTTGTATTATTGATGTGCTTGGTCCGAACGCGCCAACACGCACGTGAAAAGGACAGGATGGGCTACTTTGTTAAGATATGATTGCGCATGTGGCGCATTGTTTTAAGGGACTGAATGACTTTAGAAAGTCATTTACGCCGTTTTTTAGGATGGGTTCGATTCCCATCGTGAAAGGAGCCATAGTTCTTTTGTATTATTGATGTGCTTTGTCCAAGGGCCAAGATCGGCTACTTTGTTAAGTTATGACTGCACATGTGCTGCATTATTTTGAAAAACTGAATGGCTTTTGTAAGTCATTTCTGCCGTCTTTGGTATGGATTCGATTCCCGCCGTGCGTCATATGAAATAGATATTCTACACGTGTTAATTCTAAGCATCAGTATTTTACCCAACTGTTACAGTTTAGGCTATCTCAGATTTTGGTTTAGCTGAGTATTTACAATACTTATTCATCTGCGTTAAAATGTGATTGCCAGTGGCAATGATGTATGTATTTGTTATACCGGGTATATTGTACACATACCTTTTAAGAGCACTCAATTTACCAGGGTTCGAACCCCAGGTTTGCTTAGAGCTTGACATTGAGTTCATATTCCTCATGAGATTCGAGAGGTGTGTAAGCAGTATGTTAAAAACGTCTTGATACATACTAGACTCATAGACATAGTTTAGCCCTATCGTGTGATATCCGTAAACAGCTAACTTGATTCTGAAGTTCAAATAAAAATAATATTTTGTTGCTAGACTCATGCAATATACTTAATACGCATACTGAAAAATATTCATTGGTGACCCGCATCACATCTTCTAATTATCTGTTAGTTTGTATCCGGGTTTAGTACTCAAATATAAGTCGTATATTATATGACTAATCTTGGAAGTTTGATACTCGTGGCATTTCATTTAAAATTCCAGGACCCTTCGTCACCTTTTACATCAACTACCGCACGTGTTGTTGCGTCCGTCGGCTGTGAGTACAAAGTAGCGGCATTCCGGTAACGTGAAAGGCAGTTGCAGTATGCGTCGAAGGACATATCTCACATTGGATCATCTTACACAGAGCTAAGTTTTCATTATCCTTACTAACTATAAACGCGCACATCGACTAACTTCAAGCAAGTGGACTCCCTCTGATCCGAACTCTCAGATATACATACAATATTAAACAAAGGCTTAAGTTACATAGGGCCTTATGTGTGTCGTTCATTATATAGAACTTTTCTTTATGGCATAATATATTTGGCAACTGCATCCAACTGCACGAGTAATAATCGTAATTGTTATTTACGTTAACTGTAATCAGAGCCTTAATAATGAAGCAGATATCATGTCGATACGCTTGATGATCCGAATGAAGAACTGATTGGAGCGGCCATCTCGCCGGACGTTGTGGGTTCGATCCCCGCGCGTACAAATCAAGCTAAATGGGAATCATTCCTAGTGTGGGACCGAGTTGAGAACACTACAACTAAACAATTCTCATGTTTAGTTGTAGGGACTGTCGAGCTATCGTCTGGGGAAACCGACTGCTGCACTATACTATTGTTTACGACTATTTAGCTCATTATATAAAACTATTGCAACTACTTGTCTATCAATTTTGATAAAACTAGTCTCTTATACGAGTGTGTGCGAACAATTTCAGCCACTGCTACCTGACGCTATGTACACCCGCTACTGAGCCCGATTTCGACGAGTGAGAATGGCGAATCAGGTACCTTGATCATACCACGCTGCCCGGTTATAAAGAAGACATCTGGTATGTACACTCCCATTCTAAGCATGGATAGGATGTCTTATATAGATTATACTACTATTTTGAGAATTTATTGCTAAAACGCCATTTGGCTTATTGGAATACATAGGTTACGGGCAACTGGTGATCTCGGTTATGTGCGCTAGTTCTACTAAGAAGTTTAGGTCTAAGGAGAAGTAATATGCAGATGGATAAGAATTTTAATAATTTCTCATAGACAAAGCAAAACATTCGTATTTGATTAGACACAGTTGAGGCAACAATTGCCACAGGATTCTTATAAGCATCAATGTTGTCATAATATGGAGATGGGCGGAGTAAAGTTAGTTAGTGTATCGTACGGTGCGGCCTTAGCAAGGGTATAGTAGGGTTATTATTATCAATCAACTATAAGTTAGGATAAGTGGTACTGAAGCAGTGCTTATTTATTGGAAGTTGTATGATATTTGCCGGCAGTTAAATGGTGGAAAACAAGATGCAGTTTTAACTGGCGTACTCTATTACATAAATGCTATTGTATCTTTAGTGAAAGCTCATACGCTATGATATAGTCTACGCGTCGCGTATTTTCAGAGGGGGGAATGTAATGGTGTTGCTCGCTACACCAAATTAAATAATAATATATAGTCCTTAGGTCGCATACTTGTTTCCACATGTGTTTGTCTTATCGCTACGCTGGCGCCAACGTTATGCAATTAGGAAACTCATAAATCCCAAGAGTTTGACAAATTTATAAGAGTTATGTGACAGGCATATAAGTAAAGAAATAGCCATGAAATGTGAGAAAATATTGGCACTGTAGTGTTCACATGCGGTGTAGTTGAGGATCATAAAAAAGGGGATCAACGATAAGAAACGGACCTTGTCAGGTAGTAAGGATTCGAGAGGCGTTGAGTTGGTTGTGTTTGACTGGACGGTCGGGTCTTAGAAGGCGGGGCTAGTCGGGTCCCACGACAGCGTGACGTGGTAGTGGTATTGTTTGACGGGTCAGTCGGTGTTAGGACGCGGAGGTTGACAGATCTCGGGAAAGCGTGGCGTGGTAGTTTAGGAAATACGGGTTTGTGGTGTTTGGAGAGAGTCAATGTTGGGACGCGGAACTAGGCGGATCTCGGACAGTCAGTCTTAGGACGCGGAAGAGGGCAGTTCACGGGAACGCTCTAGCGTGGTGTTTCAGACAGTTGGTCTTATGGCGCGAGAGAGATCGGACCTGGCCTAGCGCGTAAGAGGTCCGGTGTTGGTCGATAATTAGTGCTTAGTGATATCGAAGAACAAGGCGAGCGGCTTCAAGAGAAGGTGATCAGCACAGGGCAAGGGGTAAGTTTGGCAGTGACGCAGCTAACAGTCCGGTGAGTGTCTGTTATTCACTTTACTGTAATTTATTGCATGAACTGTATAACATTAATAACTCTGTTGTGTATCTATGTCTATATCACACCATATATATATACCAGGCTGACTAAAATATAAAGTTCTCTATGAGATATTGTACATAGTTATATTATCAATAACCGCGTGTACCATTAGTAGTGGTTCGTACCTTGTTGATGATGGATGTAAAGACGAGCGATGTATGATGGGAGTCTCCGTATTTGCGATCAGGTGGTAGAATGCAGGACTTTCACAATCGCTGTCTAAACCTGCGTACAGGCCAGTACATAGCAGCTGACAAGGTTTTAAAGAGCGAAAGAAGAGCCACCTGTCGGTCACGCGGTAGCAGTAAGACCGTGCGGCTAATCTAGCGGCGATTGTAACGAGAGCTTCCACGCAAACTATGCGCGATGGCTTAATACGTTTTAATTGACTATGTTTGTATGGGCTTCAATGTTGTGACTTGCGGCAAGGAGGCGTTTTGTGGCATCAGTTCTAAGACTGTTACTGTACGCTCAATACTATACACTGGATATCGCTGAAATACTCGGCGCCGATAATACTATATGACTAATATACCTGGATCATGTTCTCCGTCTCCCTGGAGCTGCCGTCTCTGAAATACGCTGCCTTGTATTCAAGTACCAATCTGTGAAGCATGAATATATGGAGAGTGATTTTGTGATGACAAACCAATACTAATGTATCGCTGTCTTTAGTATTTTGATGTCCACTTTCATTCAATTATAAGCATTTACGTTTGGTAAATGCTGTCAGCAGAGGAATATAAAGTAAGGACGAATTCCATGGTCCTGCGCGGGGTGGTGCGCGGGAACCCTGGCCACAAATTACTTGGCGGGGCCGGGCTGAAATTGATATTTTAGACCCAGTTAGTAAGAAAACTAAAATTTTAATCAGCCTGGGGTCCATAGGATTCCGTTACAATACCTACCCTAAGAATAGTTACATCTATAGAATTGATCAGTTAAATAAATCCGTGCCAATTTTAATGTTTATTGAGATATTTTACATCCTTTAATAGAAACGTTTGTGCCAAAGTACTGCAGCAATCCCGGTTGGGTACGTATCCAACAGATTTAACAGGCTTAACATGCAAGGAATGGAATCTCTCTGAAATCCGCAGCAAAAGTAAAACAGGGGAACGGCCAAAATTTTCAAAATATTCGCGTGAAAACTCCAAATTCCATGGACAACACGAAAACTTTCGTATTTACAAATATTTTCATCCGTTTATTCACATTCCGCAGCTTCACTCGCAGTATTGCATTGCGTGAGATTTCATTCTGCTCGTATTGTCAACCATACTGCCGTCCTTCAACTATAATGCCGTTAAGTACTAAAACCACATTTTGAGAAACGCGCGAAAAACGGTGAAATAATTTCAAATGGGTGCTACTTCCTAACTTGAAGTCACATGTGAACCTTTAAAATACCACAAAATATGTCATTAAGAGCTCTTTTAGTCAGTGCTGGTGCCATTCGAAAATGTTGCAGTAAATGAAAGAAAAAAAATATTTATATTTTCGCAAAGTATTCTTTAAAATATCTAGTCCTAAAAACATGACTATAATGCCGTTATGCATACGGCACTTTTGCTAATGGTTATATCCTAATATTGCAGTTATATTACCACTCTTAAAAAATCGATATAATACACACCTTAAAATCCGTTAAAAGTGCTAGAGATAATATAGGTTAGCATTATTGCTTAAACAAGTGGAGTCAAACTACGCTATAATGCCGCTAAGTCATTTAACGGCAATCAAGACAAGTAAATATCAATAATACCTGAATTATATTTTTGTTATAGACATTTTTTTATTGATCACATTGCTAAAATGCCGCTAAGTACAAAACCTTTGACGATAACGGCATTTTAGCTATGCAATATACGTCATAAAATTAAAAGAGAATCAAATAAAAACAAACAATTCAATTAAATTCTTTGTTTATTCCTAAATCTATCATTATTTTAAAAATATGTTATCAAATGTTTTGATACTTACTGCATAACAATATGGCAGCATTTAAAAAAGATCCATAAAATGTGTTCTTTTTCTTAAATTCACCTCGATCACAACATTTTTTTAATGAGGAACTTTGCTTGATTAAGGCATAAAATAATTAACAAAGGTAGTATTTAGTTATTTAAAATTACTAGGTACTATTAATTGACCTTTTTATTATTAATTGGATAATTTATCGAAAATTCCAGCTTTTCTCTGTGAGACGACCTTACATATAATTGTGTCATCAATATGATAATTAATAAATACTGTTTCAAGTATAACGCCACTAACATCTTATCCATCCTATATATTTGTAGACTTCCAAATCAAAGACAAAGACATTTATTTCAGAATTTTATTTACTCATGCAAGACCTTATTTTAGATGATGCCAGAATAAATAAACAATTTTCAACTGCATTCAACACCTTTTATCTCTAAAGCGACGTGTTTAAACCATCTACTTCCACACGATATCTACGATAGATCATATTTACAAAGCTTAAATTGTTCGCAGGAACCAGAACAGCGAATTGAAGACGACAAAAGCTCGCAATCATACTGCATGCACACAGTCGACTTGGAGTTCAGACATGTCGTCAGATCAACACACATCGATAAGAGTATAGAAGCTAAGAGAAAAGTGAGTATAATATGTTTTGGATTTAGTTTTAATTTGTACATACATACATACATAGACTCACGCCTGTTTCCCGGAGGGGTAGGCAGAGACTACGGAACGCCATTTGCAACGATCCTGACATATCTCTCTTGCTTCATTCACTCCCATCATTTTAATTTGTCTTGTTGTCTAACGGCCGGTTTCAATTTTCGCTCTATCCATAGAATTATCTACTACATATTTTAGGTAAGCTCCTTACCAATATGTCAAATATGTTTCTCTAGTAGCCATCCATGGATATATTAAACATTGATACCGCGTAAATCAATATAATCGAATGTTGCGATGTATGTGTGGAGTTACGAGAATGGATAAGATTAGGAATTAATACGTGAGAGGTAGTCTGAAAGTGGCGCCTATAGACGGGAACGTGAAAGGAAGTCGTTTGGCTTGGTATGGACATATTATGCGAAGAGATGATATGTATGTAGGTAAGCAAGTGATGAATATGAAGGTAGAGGAATGGAAAGGCAGGAGGAGGCCAAGGAAAAGATGGATGGACTGTGTGAGGATGGATATGAAAGAGAAAGGGGTTAATAATCAGATGACG
The DNA here is from genome assembly GCA_944739405.2 of Euclidia mi. NCBI lineage: Eukaryota > Metazoa > Arthropoda > Insecta > Lepidoptera > Erebidae > Euclidia > Euclidia mi. Next base: position 90,035,181 of record OX123185.2, on the reverse strand, counting down.
GGCGACAGAAAAGAATGGAAGCGAAGGACGTACTGCGCCGACCCCAAATAGATTGGGACCAAGGCAAGAAGATGATGGTGATACCGCGTAAATCGTCCCGTAACCTCCGAAAATGTTTCCGATCATACTTCAGATAATTCAACAATACTATGTGACGTAGGTATTTGTTTTAATTAGATTCTGTCCTGTCGTTACCCGCGTAAGGGTAGTTAACCTGGACTAAAAATAGTTCATGTGCTATTCTAATATAATTATATGCTATATTACTGCAGACTTTCATCAAATTATTATGTTCAGTACTTTTACAGAAACGAAAATCATCCATCTATAGTTACAAACTTATGTGTTTGTAAAAGTTGAAAGATTAGAAATAAACTGGATGATGTCACACTCATAGAATTTGCACTGACTTTGTTACTAAGAAAGCCCTTCACTTCAGGTCTTTACTCTCAGACTTTTCTCTTAAGTCGTGCGTGAATTATTTCTATTAATAAGATTGAGGCCCTATATTAACTAAAAATATGAGAAAGTAAGACTGTTTTGAAAGTCATGCATCGTAATAATTTGCTGACGAAGACTCAATAAAATTTATTGAAGTCTCAATGCTCCTAAGAAAACGTTCATCTTTCAGATGTAGTTTATTAACTTTGCTATTGGAAACGAATTTGATCTAAAAATAAGAGCGCTTATTACTCTTCGACAACCGAACCAAATAACTCATAATCAAACTCTTTTAATTTATTTTATAGTCACAAGTTTATTTAATTAAAAGGTCTTAACCAGTGTACCGGGTGATAACTAATTAAAATTATTAGTTCCTCGGCTTTTTTCAACGGTTCAGCTGGTATAAATTGATCATGGGTCACAGATAGATGTATTTCACGTTCAGTTACTGAACGTTATCAAGAACAAGACGTCTTTTAATTCAAGTAATATTTTTAAAGTATGAAATCAAGTGTTTTTTTTTTCATCTGGGTTTTTGAGCTCTAACTCGCTCAGCTTACGCTAACGAGGTGGCTTTCATCTCCTAATTTTGAGATCCATCCTCAAACTAACTAAGTGGTAGAATTGTTTTGTATACTAACCTAATCTACATAGGTACAATTGCCAATTTTCATGGTGATGCAACAACTAGAATTGGAGGAAATTCAGGTTCTTAAATTTCATTTCGATTATGGTAGATCGAATAAAATCGTGACCTGGTCAAGAAAGACTATATCAATTTATAATACGTTATTATTATAAACTTATTCTACCAACTTAATTTGCTAACAAACTGGCGGACGGCAAGGTTTCAGTGCACACTTGGGTTCCACGTGCCTGTATGCATGCATGCGTTCAGGAAGTAATCTCAGAGTTTACTTTTACATTATTAAATATTTAGAGTAGCCGTACTCCAAAATGCTATTATGATTTTCTGTGGCAGCAAAATAAATGCTTAGTAAAAATGTTATTAAGCTCTTAGCAAAAAACAGTTTACAAAACTTGGAGCAAACTACTCATACATACATTCTTCTTATCCGTTACGCTCTTGACAGAGCGGTCGTGGTCATCATGTCGTAGGACTGAGGGCCAATTCTGGTAATTATATTTGTTCAAATTCCAATATCGATCTAGTCTCGGCGTCATAAATGGTATTCTCGTAACTTAACTGACACTTGAATGAGATCGGGACTACATCGAAAGTTGAACCAAGTTAGAACTAGTGTGAACGGTATTCTGCTAATTATTAGTAGAGCAGGTAAGGTATTTCTAGTTTTAATATACATTTGTTACCAAGGACACGACGTGATGACGTGATTTATTTGACATTCCCAACGATACCACTAATAGTGTTGAATATTTTTCTGGTAATATTTATGATCTATTTTGCTAATAAACATAGGAATCGCCTTTAGCTATTATGTGCCACTAGTTTTACCACGGGGATAGGTATCTAAAATAAGTTTAAAAAGAAATTGTGTAAGACAAATTCATGTCTACAAAACAAATGACTATAAAATGATCAACCATCGATAGGGCTTACAAAAAACAGGTGCATGCGATTTTCGACCTTATTGACAATTCATGATAAACTTCTTTTTGGTATTTTCTTGCTTTCTGACATTGATACGTTATTAAAATTATAAATTCTGAGTTACGTCAATAAGGTCGAAAATTGCATGCACCTGATTTTTGTAATCCCTATCGATGGCTGATAACTTTCTGATAGTCACTGGTTATGTAAACGTTAATTGCTTTTATACAATTTCACAACTAATGAGTTCACGAGGATCCTCTGGGGGATCTGGCTAGGAGATCCTGGTGGACAACATGCAAACATGTTAAGTATTTCGTTGCCAGCATTGACAATATTTATTTCAAGATCGAAATATTCGCGAAACTTTTGCTCGAGAAATTCAACAAATGAGATAAAATTATCAAGAGGGAAAAACGAATTAAAAACCCAATTGTACGTTACCATCGTTAAAATCTTTATAATGTCTGAATTATTTCTATTATTGAATATTAATTTTTTTAATTATTGAATACCTATTGAAAATAATTCACTCGATCCAAGGAACCAATATATTTACTTACCGAAATTTTATTACTTAGTTGTATATTAATTTTAATTTGGCATGTAAACGTATTGGCATCCAATAACCATTCCTATTAATGTATTTTCCCATACAATGGCAAAATTCATGTTTTTGTTTTTGAGTTTTTGTCATTACCTCTAAGATCAACAAGAGATTATAAATTGATTATATCGAAATTATACTATAAGGAGATTAAGTGGAGCAGAATACCAATTGTGAGTCAATTCAAAATTAAATCGCAGTTCAGTCAAAATTCAGTGTCAGTCTCTGTTAAATACGAGAATTGGCCTTCTGGTATGGGCACATGTGATTTCACTACAGCATGCCATCCCCTTCTACTAGAAGGCAACCTGCTGCAGTCGTTTAAAGACATACATAGACATGCACAATATCTAAGTATGAATTAAATAAAGCCAAAATGATGTGGAAGTGAAATATTTTACTACTTATATTTTTTGTCATAAAGTTTTTAAACTATACTGTTAAAAGTTTTGCATTCAATTTCCTGTTCGGCGCGGGAACGACGGTTGGTCGGGACCAGTCACTGCAATCGAGACAGGTAGTAAGGAAACATCAAACTTTGTCGTGCCGGTTTATGACCTTTTTCATTAGTTTGATTCACATAATCACAATAATTTGAGCAAACTTTTGTAAAGTGTTTCTATGAGTATCAATAGATCATACGATCAAGTACCCTACACTTAATAAATGCGGTAGTAGAAAAAGTTATAAACCTAAAGTATGATAATATAGTAATGTTTAGCACCACTATTAAAAGGCCAGCAATATTTCACCGTCCATGAATTAAAAATTATGATAATCTCAGATCATTATGTAACTAATATCATAATTTTATATATATTTATATATAATTAGGTGACGCCAGCAGCTACGCCTGCATTTTTTTTAAATTTACCTGTTTTGGCCGATCCCGTGGGAATTTCTGTAAATCCCTTCTTAGTGCACCCCTACGGTCCCCAAGAAACATACATGCCAAATTTCAGCTCCTGCGCCCAATAGTTTCGGCTGTAGCGTGTCTGTCAGTCAGTCAGTAACGCAAGGATTTTATATATTAAGATTTAAAATGCGCATCGTTGTTATTATCACTTACATAAAATCGCAATCAATATTTAACTTCTCTCTTACATTAGACATTCGTTTTTAATCGGGAAATTCTCGTAAAGGGACGTGGTTGTGATCAGTTTGCATTGAAAGATCTTTTCGATGACAAATCCCTTCTAATTAGTTTTAAGACGACATTAAAGTGACATCTTTAGAAATTCCTCCATTTGCCTTGAGGTTTATGACTAAGTGAATTCTTAAGTAGCATTTAATTGCATATTATATTGAATGATGTTTGAATCAACCATATAAATTATTAATTTCTATTGTTAAATCGCATCAAGACAGTGAATTGAAATTGTTATAGTGTGCGTAAGTTATACGCGAGTGCCACAGCGTAGCAAGGGTTGTTTCCTGGGTCAAAATAATTACATTTTATTTAGTCCGTATTTTAGATTATAAAAAAATATTGGACACGTATTTTTTCTTTTTTCGATTAAATAAAAAATAACAAAGATCCATTAAAGTTACGTGTGACGTCACCTAGTGCGAAAAAATGCAGCACGGCGTGACGTTATACGTAACTTTAATGAGCTATATCTTGGTCATTTTTGGTTAAATTTACAAATAAACGCTTATTTTTGAATAATCTAAAGGACGGACTTATAAAATTTTTTTCGTCAACTAAACAAAAATGACCACAATACAACGCGTATTCAGGGCCTCAAGTCTGTTATTACAATAGTGCCAAAATGGTCAATCACTGACTTCATAATTGTTGATTTTGACAAGTTTGGTAGTCTACTGTTACAATGTTTCATTATGATTTTCCGATGGTCAACCACTGACACTCCATTGAAAGACATGGCATAGATTGATAGTCTCGTACATAATGACAAATCAATGACTGACGTATGCGGTAGTCTGGTAATATTTTGACAGTTCTTTTGATCAGTGACTTACCATCGTAACGCCATCGTGCAATCATTGCTTTTGCCTAGTGTTTGCTTGTGAAACATAGTGCCAGACAATCAAAAAGTTTAATGTACTACAAAAAAGAGATAATGTATTCACTGCGAACTAATATTCTCGAGCTAACTAACAAGCCCGTCGCTTAACGAGGATGACTACAAACACTTTTACGGATATTTCCGAGGCGAAATTTGTAAAAACGTTTCATCTTAGAGAGGAAAGGATTCAGTAAGGGAGTTATTTCAAAAACTCATTCATTCAACACCCCTTAAGGCCAGACCGCGTCAAAACGATAGCGTATCGGCAGAAATGAAGGTGAGAAAACTGAAGTTAATATTGATTTATTATTTTATTCCTATAAAGAAGAAATTTATTAATTAATGTTATATTTCTATTGCTGATTCTGGTAGCACTTATTTTAGGCATCAGGATCTTAGCAGACCTTGATTGGACAGGGTGTCCTCCATGAAATTTCGCCAATTACTGTGTCGCAGCCCATTAAAGAAGTTACAGAGGCATTATATAAAATATACCATCACTATATTAAACGGAAAGGAATATCATAGTTCGCCTAGTTCAGTTTGTGGTTTTCCAAATTTGATGTTCAAGTGTCTACTTGAACATCAAATTAAACATGTACATTCTGCCTTCTGAAATATACAAGGACATCAAAGCTAAATACTCATATTCCAAACATAAGAAACAGGAAATTCAATAATATTTTCAAGCTTTGTAGCTGTGCTTTTAACCCAACTATGGCAGAGCTCAGATGAACTTAGTTCATCTGAGTGACGGAGCTAAAAGGAAAGAGTAATGTTTTTACACATTGGGAATGGAAGTGTTAGTAGTAGATAATGATGACTATAGATAGTGACCAGCAGTGGTTTGGTATTTAAATAAATGATAATGTCATACCTATGTGATAGTTTGAAGTATTAGTACACTAAGATCTTCCTGATCTCTTTTTAATATTGCCATACCTACCTGACAGGAACGGTTATGTTAATGATGACTACATAGTGACCAGGCTTTATATAATATTCCTAATTTATCAATATATTCTACCTACATTTTATGGAATCTTGTAAAGAATTTAAGTACATAATTCAATTAAATAATGAATTATGATGAAAAGTGTTTTTAAATTAATTGCATAGTATAGAAGATCTTAGTATAAAAGAATATGATGTAATGAGTGGTGTGTTTATAAATATTTACTTATCTCTCTTACAGATACAAAATTCAAGCAAACGGGCAACTTCTTTATAAGTTTTGTGACCGCTCATATCCATCTGTTTGAGATATAATATTTGTGAGGAATTTGCAAAGCCAGTATGAAGGAAGTTGCTTTGCTAGTAGATGCAAAAGTGAAGATTTATGATAGTTAGTATATGAGAATAGTGTTCAATTTTTGTGTCTATAATTGGAACCAACAATTCTTAATAAATTGATGTACAGAAATTATTTATCTTTAATAAAACAACATTGTTAATAATGACACATAATTATGAGTTTTATTTTTCTTCTTGATACAGTTACAACACATGAAACACAAATAATATTTTAATTGTAATAGGAATGTATCTATGATCTAACTCAATCTTCAATATTTTATGTTTTGGTTATGCCAATTCTTCTTCAAATATAAACACCTTTAGTAGTTAACTCTCTATCTTTAATTATAGTACTTATTTACACCTGTCGACATCACTTTTCTTTGAGGTATGAACTGCATAACCTTGCTGTATCATTTCCTTTGGAATTTGTTATCCATAAAGTATTTTCCATTGATATCTTCGTTTTGGCTCTAAGAGAAACATACGAGCTACTCGGTATTTAACAATTAAACGCAGTGCATTGAGATTATTGAGAAATATAACAAACTAGGACTTTGTTTACAAAAATGTATGAGTTTTGAACTTTTGACAGTTCTTACGTCAAAACATGATTTGACTTTGACAGCTAAACAGAACAAATATTATTGAGTTGAAAGGTTAAATTCATTGTGTTTTTGCTATTTACGAACTTTAATACAACTTTAGAGTACTTATAACACTATTAATGAATATTTAAAAAATATATAAATGAAATCTGGCATGAAAAATAATAATTTTAATGGTAGTTTTTCAAATATAATTTCTTCTAATGGTTTTTTTGTCTATGGCAATACAACAATGTCATTCTGCCACCATTCAATTACGAGACCACTGATCTATCACTGAACTATCATTATAAATTACCAGACTACGAACTTTTGTCAAAATGACAATGGGATCGTGTTGGAATGACGAATGTGTTTAAAATAGCAGACTTAAGGCCCAGTTACGTTACAATTCCCTTCTCTTGAGCTGAACGAAAATTTTTAAAGAATTGGTTTTCTTTCGGTGATATATCTATATTTTCAGCACGACTACAAACTAAACAATATTTCTTTTTTGCACCTATATATAAAACTTGACCTGATCTTCTACCAATGATTAAATCCATGCGCCGTCTGCATATACATCGATCGCTGGATATTCATTTTTAATGTTTCTTTCAGAAATGGCTATTTCTGTTTCCTTATCAATAGCAGCTTGCATGGCATCAGCTGCGGTTATTTCCCAATTTTCATAAACTTCATTTTGTACCTGCGCCTATGTATGTGCCGAGAAGACGGGTCTGTTCATTGCAGATAACAGTTCTTTAAATTGGGAATGCCCAATGCTTGTAGCAACAATGGATGTCGTAGCCGCAACGTTAATATTCAAAGATTTTTCTCTGCAATATCACGTTCATTTTCTGAATTGATTACTACAATTTCTTTACACATGCTGCATTGAAGCTTAAATTTAGACATAATTCCAAATATTCTTTCTCTTATTATTTTGAGTAACCATTAAATATCTAATAAAATGTTTAATGCACCTCATAGGTGCATAACGTGATGGCTATCAAATCAAACGGCCTTGAGCGCGCGGGAGGTTAAGAGACTTTTATAAAGTTGTATACATTATTTGAGGCATTGATAATTATATTCCTCAAATGACTTGAATAGGATTTGAATATTCAGTCAATTTAGTAGTAGTAGAATATAATGAGTGCGGATTTTGTAAAGTCTGCTTCTCTTAAAACACAGATAGAAAACAGTTGCTGCAAATCCATAAAAATGTTTATTAACCCAACAGATCAAGAGTGTATCGAGATAAATAGCTTATACCGTTGTTTTGAGGTTCTAATATTTCGCCACCATTGCAAGCACCGCGATCACGAATGCACTGATTTATTAGTTGTTGGATGATATACGAGCCGCTACCACTCTATCACTCTACTCGCTTTTTCACTCGTTCGTTACATTCACGACCAATACTGCGGTTTTATTGTCATCGCCATCTAAATCGCAGCACAGTCAAGTTAATTCAAACATTTTCAGCACGCGTCAATGTATTTTTTAAGACAACTTTCGCCCCGCTCTAGGAATAAATCCTGTCTTTCCGAGGGGGAAGTCCCCGCGGAAACATACAATCAATGGACACCCATGCTGCAAACAATAATTTATGGGTCACACAAAGTGTTGTCTGTTCGGGGGATCAAACCTACCCGAAAGGCGGCCGATTAAACTCCTACGCCGGCCCTGCAGGCAAATTATTGAGCTTGACGCACGCCACCCTGCACTGTGGCAAAATATAAGTATGATATTTTTCTAAAAATTGCTACTGTAAGTAAAAAAAATGTTTATAGCATTGGAACTAAAAAAAACTAAGAACCCATTACACCTTTTTCCAGATCGTGCAAATAGAATTTTCATTCATAATGCAATACTTTTAACAGTTTAATGAACACAACTAAATGATTTAGAAGTATGACTCAGTCCGTAACTTTTTATATTATAGTTTGTAAAAGTTTTTCTTGATAAATAAACAATAAAGTCAAATCAAAACTATCTTCTCGAAACACGTTCTATTTGTCAATATTTAGTGTACACTTTTATTTGATAAACAAACTTATACAGTAATTCTTTTGTTTTTGTGTTGACTTGAATAATTACCCAATCTAGGTACTGAATATTATTTCTGAGGTTGTTTTGAATTAGTTTGTTTTCTAATTCAAAATAAGCTCAGAAATAAAGTAATTGCAAGACTTGGCTCAACTGTGCCTAGAGGCATCATTACTTTTTAGAGATAAACAAACAGCTCCATCAAGACTTGACATTTTTTTTACAGAATGTTTTTGGCGGGATTTCACTTCTTTTTGCAGAGAGCTGACAAGACGTGGGCTGATTGACTTATCAGATTTTCTTATCAGCACACGTATAGACACAGTGTTTTTCTTTTGTAGAAGTAGTTTTCAATTATAGGCAGTTCCAGACTTATCTCAAGGGTTGATTGGTCGATGCTTCCGCAGGTGTCCTTTGACGGTGTACCAATTGATTTTAGTAAAGAAGTGAAGAACCTAGGCATATATATTGACAGCACATTCTCGTGGACTGTCCAATTACAAAATGTCAGTCGCCGACTCTTTGCTGCTGCAGGTTCACTGCGCAGACTGCGTAACTTTCTGCCTATCACCACTAAAATTGCACTTGTACAATCTATTCTCCTACCAATTCTTGACTATGCCGATGTCAGCTATCTAGATCTCAATGAGGTCCAGCTAGATAAACTTGAGCGACTTCAGAATTTTTGTATAAGATTCATATTTGGTTTACGTAAATATGATCACATCTCTGAATTTCGCAACAAGCTCAAGTGGCTGCCAATCCGCCTTCGACGGAATACTCACATCCTTTTTTTTCTTTACAATAACTTATTCAATCCCTCGTTTCCTATGTATCTCAAAAGTCGTTTTGAATATCTCCATGAAACACATTCGAAGTACTTGAGATCATCAGAAAATCTTAAATTAAAAGTCCCTCCACATTCTACAGTTTATTATGACAAATCCTTTGCAGTTCAAGCTGTACGCTTGTGGAATACGTTGCCACTAAATATTAGACAGGCTAAATCCCTACCAATTTTTAAAAACCTCGTCACTCAACACTACTTGACATTTTGATCATTACTGTTATTGTATGTAAGTATAATGTTAATTAAATAGTAAATAGTTTCTAGTAATGGTTTATTATATCATAAGGTATTTAAGTATGTATTATAGTGGATATATATATGTATATATTTATATACTTTTATATAAATATATATGTACATTATATAATTATATATATCATCTTTTATAGTATCTATAATTTTATTAGTATAGTATTAATTATGTATGTAGTATTGAGTATATAGTATTTATGTTAAAGCTATTTAGTACGAAGATTATCTTTACAAATAATTGCTAAATATTATGTAGTACACCACTAGCTACCCGATTTCGCTTATTATAATTGAATATAGTCCATCAGGTTGTCTGGAAGAAATCGCAACCTGCGATAAGACCGCCCATGTACAACTAGACCTAAGTTTGTAAATGTTTTTTTCTGTAATTGTTTTGCCTCTGGTGTACAATAAAGCATTTTCTATCTATCTATCTATCTAGTTTTTATAACAAATTTTTCTTTTCTTTTTTTCCGGTTCTGACTCTTGACTTGTGACACTAGCAAGAGTTTTTCGTATTTCCCATTCACCAGATTTGGAAATAAACCCTGCCGTTCTACAAATAAGATTTATTTTGCTTTAGTGGCAGAAAGTATTTATGATTTATAGTCACACTAAAATCGATTGACGAGTCAATTCCACTACTTGACTATAGATGGCGGCATTCTCAGTCGTAGCAATTGTAATGTTAATTGCGTTAGAGATATGGTTGACATTTGCGATAGGTCGATTTTTGCTCCTACTCGGTCAAAGCCTTATTCTGCTTGACCACATTACTACTTGAGTAGCGAAAAAGTTTCGAGAATGTTCTATTGAATAGAACCAATCCAAAATAAACTTTATCTTAATTGTACCTATAAGGTTGATTTTTAGTGACCGTTCCGAATTGAATATTAGTTAACAATGAAAATCGTAGGTACTTGGCGAAGGTACGAAACACCTCCATTTTTAAGTTTTTTCTCCTACCATCATTTTTACACACCAAAACGGAAACATACGGCATAGTTAGGGAAATGTGAATATGTCACGAGACGAGCAACTTGGGATCAGTTAAGACTTAAGCTAAGCGTAACAACTCTTAATAATTGTGGTACGCATGCCACTCTACTTAGCACTTACGACCCTGTAATAGTTTAATTCAAAACAACAAGTTACATTTAATGCGTAAAATCCCTAATCTGTTTCGGTTGTCATGGGCCATTTCTTTTAAAAAGAAATACTATTTTTGTATTAACACTGTTATGTTTGTACATTATCTCACAACTGTTCTATCACCGAGGTCAAAGTGTAATTTCAGATACCATAATAATTTTGCTAATATATCATATATATGTGTGTACGTACAATTTTATTATATGTTAACGTCATTGATCACACTAGAACAAGTTTATCTTATTGTTAGTTTATTATACAAAGACAACCAAATGTATTGCACTGGTTCGTGTGCGAAAATGTTTAAATATACATTGTTACATAATGGGTGAGAAACATTTTAAAATTGGTTTTATAAATATAGGTTCATTAGGCACCGACCATGATGATTTTATTGCTTTGATGCAGCGAAACCAATTAGATGTAATAGCCATCAACGAAACGTGGTTGCGTCCGGGCGAGGACGGGCTCCTACGGTGCCCGGTTAATATCTCCGTCATATACCACGGCCAGCCAGCGTTCGCTCGGGCCGAGGTGGAGGGGTCGGATTTTATATCAGGCGGAGTCTCAACGTGCGCATACTTACTATAGCGGTCGATCCTAGGTTCGAGTCAATAGAACAGATGTGGCTTACTATCACTCTCAATGGGCAAAGGGTTACTATTGGAACCGCGTACCGGCCGCCATGGCTCGATTTAAGTCTCTTCCTAGATGCTATGACCCACACAGTGGCGTCACTTACTAACTCGGACTATTGCGTTTTATTAGGGGATTTCAATGTCAATTTGCTCAATGGGACAGACTCCAGAACTAAGGCGATTGAGGAGTTTTTGAGCAGCCTTAGCCTCTCACAAGTCGTTACCGTCCCAACACATTTCACAGAGTCAAGTGAATCCCTGATAGACCTAGTTTGCACTAATCTTCGAGCTAAAAAAATTTCAACCGAATCCTTTGGAAATATATGTGGACATTCGTTGATTTTGTGTGAATTTAGTATACGGAGGGAGCGGCTTAAACCTTATAAAGTGCACTACAGAGCACTGAAACACGCCAATTTACAATGTTTACAAGATAGTCTCTCTCGCGTGACTTGGAACAATATTTTGATACTGGATACGGTAAACGAGATGGTTGACACTTTTAATGCCTACATTATTGGAGTGTTTGATGCCTACGCGCCAGTTAAGACGGCTCTAATTAGAGAACGATCATATCCGTGGGTTACAGACACTACAAAACTTATGATGAAACTGAGGGATAACGCACTAAAAGCATATCATAATTATAAATCAGAAAGCAAAAAAGCATATTATAAGCAGCTAAAATCACTTGTTTCATCGTCTTTATACAATGAAAGAGTAGCGTATTTTAAATTTAATATTAATAGTAAAATGAAAGACCCGAAAACATTATGGAAAAATATTAAAACCACTTTATTGCCAAACAAAAAAAATTTTGACCTTCCGTCTCACCTTTCAGACCCAAATTTAATACATAACCATTTTTTAAACGTACCAGTTAACCAGTAGTCAAAATTTAGGCTACGACATTTTTTGAATTTAATAGACATAGCGATGCCGTCTTTTCAATATTACCTGTAAGCCCTGAAGTTATTACTAAATATCTATCTGTACTCAAATCTAATGCAGAGGGTTGTGACGGTGTTAGCTTGGAGATGTTGATGCTATCTCAGCCTTATTCGCTATCAGCAATTACTCATATTATTAACTCATCAATACAGACGGCAACCTTCCCTGACACCTGGAAATTGGCTATAGTGAGGCCACTGCCAAAAAATCATAACCCTAATGATTTTAAAGACCTTAGACCTGTGCGGTTGGTTGGTTAGTGTAACCTGACCATAGTCAAAAGATATTACTAGCGCCATTATTTTATCGTCTCGTGGTGTTGATAATACGTAACAGTTTTCGTTTAAACGTGATCAGAGCCTAAGCAAAACTGGGTTAAGCAAAACCCCAGATTGAAACTGGGATAACGCTAAGAGGATGATGATGAGAGCCTAAGCAAAAATTGGCACTGGTACTCTTTGTAATTCTGAGTGGTACAGACGATCTCGGTATTGCAATTACACCAGCTTCTTTGTGTGCATAAATTTTTAACATGGCACATTAAAATGTTTCTTACTCTGATTATTAGATGGCACCAATAGTAAAATTAAATTCAATTTTAAGATTTTACGTGTGAAAATTACCTATTGTTAAACTCGAATATCAGACGTAGAAGAAAATGATTGAGTTATCATCGTAGTGCGTTACGATAATCAATTACAGAGATTTTAATATTCATTGTATGTAGATCTAGGTAGTGATCGTTAGTGATGATTGTATGCTTAAACTTATTCTCATTAAATGGGCACTATGTTAGTCGTTGTTGTGATAATTTTGTGGAACCCACGTTACCGTCAGTGTAGATTTGCATAAACTGGATAAACCGTTGGTGCGGCTGCATGTTTAGCCATGCGTTGCCATTGGTTGGACCGGTAAAGTGCCTTTCTGGTTAGCCTAGTTTACCCTTGAGCTTTTGTGTTATTCATAGTCTTCGTTGATGCACAAATAAGACAGTTAGTGCATTGTCATAGTATCACAAACGTTGTCCATCTTCTTGAACGCGAAAGGTCCGTTGCTGTATCGCTAAAGATTAGGTTAGGATAAGCTTCGTATTTAGACTATCCATGACAAAATTATAACGCTATAAAGACTGGTTGGATACTTGGTAGTAAACTCAACATCTAGAGTATCAGCCTAGTAAGATTTCCTTATAGTCTGCTTGCTTCTTATCACATAAGGACAACCAAAGCAACATGTTCAACAAACCTACTTTAAGATTAATTTGTTAAACTCTCGAAATGATTATCCGGGTGGTGTTGTGTAACCGGATAGAGGTTGTATAGCGTGATGTTGAAGACCTGATGGATGTCAGAGTATGAGCAATGCAATATTTTAGAGTTTCCTATTATTTGAGCGAGCTTCGAGACAAAGAGTTAGTTGTGATTTTTATTAAAACCTGTAATGAATTTGATCAGAGTAGGTACCTTTTATTGCCCACCGACTTGTGCCAGGAATGGCCGAACGACTAGAATTGCTGTTCGAGAATTTTCTCTTAATCCTAGAGCGAAGTACATTAAAGTGTGGTTGTTGATCGCAATCACGGATACCCTGCTACTCAAGTAGCTCTCATTTGATTTTTGATCGCTAATATTATCTACCTCCGGTTTCTGTGTTGTATGACAAGAGCGTGTTGCGAGAATCTGAAAGTACTCATAGAATGTCGATTGGTTATCTCAGAACTGTAGTAGTTGCCTCTATATAGCCAAAGAAAATCAGTTTATCCGAAAGTAGCTTACCTATAAGTTCTCGCCATGTTCGCATTTGGTTTTAGTTTTTGTCAGTGGTCAAATCCGGTTCTGACATAGCTCATTGTGAGTATGGACGGGGGAGTTACGCTCTGTGCAGTTGTGAAGTTGTAAATGAATTTGATAATCGCTTAAAATTTACGAAGTGCGGACGTTGAATTAGTCTGAAAGAACGGATACTCTAGTTAGTGCGTATACAATGAGACGAATCTTTGAAATACTAATGGTACATTTATTTCCTTTTTGGTTAATCCTGGTGGCTAGCGCGGCCTGATAGCTGGCGCGGCATGGTGGCCGGCGCGGCATGGTGGCCGGCGCGGCATGGTGGCCGGCGCGGCATGGTGGCCGGCGCGGCATGGTGGCCGGCGCGGCATGGTGGCCGGCGCGGCATGGTGGCCGGCGCGGCATGGTGGCCGGCGCGGCATGGTGGCCGGCGCGGCATGGGTGGCCGGCGCGGCATGGGTGGCCGGCGCGGCATGGCGGCCGGCGCGGTCTGGCGGCCGGCGCAGCCTGGTGGCGAGTGTGGCTTGCTGGCCAGCATAGCCCGTGTGTGGCGCGCGGCCCGTGTGTGGCGCGGGGCCTGTGTGAGGCCTGTATGTGGCTTTGAAGAGCCTGGTAACTGGTATAGCTAAAGCATATTTAAACTCAACATTTGATAAACGAACAGACTAAAGTCAGATGTTTCATGAAAACTTATCATTAGTCTGTATAATAATAGCTTTTAAAACAAACCAAAATTAAATTTCGGACTAAATTATGTCCTTTTTAGGGTTCCATAGCAAAAATGGCAATAAACGGAACCGTTATAGATTGGCCATGGTTGTCTGTCCATATTTCACAGCCATTTTATTCTGAGTCTATTAAAAATATATTTATGCTGTAGACCGAAATAAAAACTTGTGACGAAAATTGGTTTGAACATTGTCAGCAGTTTTTGGGATATAGCAGATATTCAAATACCACAAATATAATTTTGTCGTTCATACAGACACTACGAAAAACTAAGTTATTTGTGCTGGTGAAAAAGTGTGGTTGACGGCATAGAATACAAGTATCACCACCCCCTATTTTCCCGTGGGTGTCGTAAGAGGCGACTAAGGGATAACACGATGCAAATACCATCTTTGCGTAGAGACGGAAAACTCGACATCAAACCTCGTTGGTCTCGCGGCATAAATGTGCGCGTGGGATCGGGAGGTCCCGGGTTCGATTCCTGGGTCGGGCAGTGTTATTGGGATTTTCTGTCACGAAATTCTCAGTAGCAGCAGGAGTCTGGAAATGTGTCCGGTACGGCAATAGGCTCGCCCCTTATTACGTGGGACTAAAGTATATCTGGCGAAAAGTGGGTGCAGAAATACACCTCTGCCTACCCCTTCGGGGATAAAAGGCGTGACGATATGTATGTATGTATGAAAAAGTGATAGTGATATATGGTTAGGTGAAGGTAATGGATATGCTTAATAGATATTTCTACTACGGAACCCTTCTTAGGCGAGTCCGACTTGCTCTTGATTTAATTATTCCTATTCCTTTACTTCATGGTGGAAAATCACTGGCCTATCTTGTGTCTCAGGCAGACTGGCAGAAGTTGCGTGTCTGGCTCCTTCGCTATAATCGTTCGAGAGTGTGCGCCACTCATTTAAACCATCTTTGTGTCCACTGACGTCCCGTACCACGAATAGCGGTTAGCACACTGTGCTGCGACTCCACTGACAGTTGTTGTTCTTTCACAACGAGTAGGCATCATACAATATTTTTATCGTGTCTTCATCGTTGGCAAAACGGATGTATCCTTCAATTAGTTCATTATCAAGATTAAGACCCGTTTTTGTAACTGATATATGTACCATATATTTAAACTAGCTTTTGCCCGCTGCTTCGCTCAATTTTTTTTACAAACTCCTCTACACTCCTCAAAGAACATATACATTTCAGGAAGCAATATAGAAAGGATGAAGTTAATCCTTTGAAGTACCTATTGAAATTTTCATACAAGTTTTGACTCCCTTTATTATCGACTTAGAGTAAGAATTTCCAAAAAGATTTACTTGGTGTTCACTAACTTCATTTGAGGAAGTAAAATACAAAGTGAATCCATCGAAGGAATAAAAAGTTTTATAGAAACTCTGACAACCTGTTTTACCCCTCTTCTGGTGGAAATTCCAAAAATCCTCTCTTAGTACTCCTGTACACTCCACAAGGAACATACATGCCAAATTTCACCTACTTCAGTCAGTAATGCAAGGATTTTATATATACAGACAGATTACAAAAACAGCTTCTTAAGGCAAATGTCAGTGCAAAGTTGCCACATAACCAACGAGGCTAATAACTTTGGCAACCGCACGACGCAGCAAATGAGTACTTGGCACATGGCTGAAGTTTCCAGTAAGTTGGATACTAAAATAAGACTTAGTACGATATACATAATTTACTACTTACTGCAGTTCAATTTGAGAGAATTTATGCAGCTGGTTTTTCACGCCTACATCTGAATGAGAACACAAAAACGTAGTGGAGATGCCAATAGACTGTAGTGAAAAGAATACCAGGTTCAAACCCACTACGTAACTATTCGAAGTTATGTGCTTATTAAATTCTTAATTATTGAATGACCACCGGTCGCCATAGATGTCCGCGGTCTCTGTCGTCATGCATATGTGTGACAGTCGTTATGGGGAGTCACTACTTGAATATGCTTAGTCTAAGCCATGGAATACTGACATAGCTTCGGATAGCAAAAGCAGATGACAGTCACTTGATTCAAAACGTAATATTCTATCAGATCTGGTTAGACTAGTGCTCGAAATCTGGACTCTAAGACAAAAGTCTTAGATGCTATCGGGCTACCGTCAGAACGATGGTGATTTAGATAAGAACTTAAAACGAATACAAACCTATCCTAGCCTCTGCGATGCCCAAGGTCTATATGCATGTTTTTCCGTTGATGCACTCGAAAAAGCTTCAAAACATTCACGTGTTTCGTCCAGTGCATCAAAGCTGCGTTAATTTTACGTTGTAATATGCAAAGCGCAGTATGTCACTAGTACACACTATTTTCATCCAAGCTTACCTTAATTTTATGACGTTCATTCATTGCTCTCTTTATTTAGCTCTGGGATTTATTGTAGTTTTCTTTGCCATCCGGGCTCTTCTGTAGCCAATTTTAGGTTACAAAAGTTTTTAGGTACGTTTGCACATGTAAATATTCTGAATGATTTGGCAATTTATTTTTTTGCGCTTATAAAGTAAAGGCTGTTAAACTACGCATTTATGTCAAAACTACAGACATATTTCAGAATGGAAAATTCTTTGAGCCACACTCCACGCTCTGTTTGGTCAGTATTTCAAATGAAGCCGCTTCGTTTTCACTAGTACATATTTTATAGCATTGCAAATGCCAATTGATATCAAAGGACTGAAGAATTTAAATTGTAAAGATTTTCCCAGTATAGAGCATCACTTGAATTCATTTTCACAAATATTATGGTGCTGTTACACTTTAACAGCTATAATGAGCATTCTTGCCAATTTTACATAACATACAAGCAGACGTGTTAATCCAAAACACAAACAAAAGCAATAGTGAGGGGTAGAATTTATTTTAATTTATTTTATTTATTGAGGTTTCCCAACAAAGAATATACACACATCTTTACACGGATAATATCACTAAACTATTAGACAAGTGTGGGGTACACTTGTCTAATAGTTTAGTGATATTCACTCATAGGAAACCACACCATGCAATGTACATTATTAAACTAAGTTACCTAAGAGTTAAACGATATTTGATAGATACTAAAAAATACCTTATATAAAGCAACGTGGCATTTCCACCGTAAGCAAGTGGAGTATGTATAAATTATATATATAAATAAATACAATACAATACCTATTATCATACAGATTACGTAACAAAATGAAATAATTTACAGAACTTTACACACATGTTGATAACAAAAAATTAGAAATACCTATTTGTCCAAACACTTCTTAAATTTACGTAAGGGATCACAGATGTCAATCTCCTTTATTTTTGATAAATTGTTATACCGCCTACAGAGCCTTGGTACCGCAGCATAATGCCCTAGGTTTGTATGGGAAGTTGTTACATCAAATAAGCTGTATGTGGTCTTCCTAGGCAGTCGAGCGGTGATTCTAATGCGTAGTGTGTTCAGTAGCTGACTGCAATGTATAGAGCCGTTAAACAATTGAGGAAGAAAATACAGTCTAGCTTCTCTCTACGATTCACAAGCGATTGCATATTTAAGTGTTTTAACCTTTCGGCGTAGCTAATGCAAGTTTTGGCTATATGGTCTCCATAGCACAAATTATAGAGAAACCGCTTTTGAACACTTTCCAGACGTTTTTGGTAGACCTCGTAGTGTGGATTCCATATAATGGAACTGTACTCCAGTATCGGACGATCCAGTGTATTAAACATAAAAGCAAACGTGTTAATCCAAAACGCAAACAAAAGCAATAGTGAGAGGTATTATTTAAACGAGTGACTGTAAATTAAAGTTTTGAGTGACAAAAATAATTAATTTGGGCTATAGAATTACTAAGTGAGCGACTGATTGCGACAGTGACAGCAATTTACAAACATTAATTTGAAATACTTAAAATACAAAATGAGGAGCTTAATATTAGAGTGACCTAATATTTGTTTGAGTGCCAACGTTACGTCCTGCATTTTTCAATATTTGGCCAATGATTTATTTATACTGAACGCCATTTTATCTCAAGTGAACTGTTTCGTAATAGAAAAACCACAATGAAAAATACTAAATAAGATGCTTCAGTCTTTTAAGCCAAGTTGACGGAGCCGTGCTTCGCAGGGATCATATTTTTAGGTTAAGGCGAGGTTGCAGTACTTTTCAAGATTTTTGAACGTCTGAAAGTCCCATGAACTATGATATTTTTAATGAATAAAAATTAAAGTATAAAAGTTGAACATATCTTCTAGTAAATCGTAAAGATAGAAACACGATTTGGAATGATTGGCTCGATAAAAAAAAATTTCAAACATGGCACTAAATCACAATTTTAAACGTGTACTGCTTAGAGATTCCATAATGAATTTATATGAAAGTATTATCAATAGAAACAGCTCTTTATTTTAAAATAAATGGTAAAAACAGATTTCGTAATTTCGTTATCATTTTTCTCCAAGAAAAAAAATAGTCAAAATGTTGGCAGTATATCGCTCGCCGGCCGTTCATCAGTGCCTGTCTAGGCGTGATTGAGGGCGGACGTACGTCGTTGCTCCGCAAAATCCCCCTCCACCCCCGCATGTACGTTTTCGCAAAAGTACAAAGTAATTCGTATTCCAAACTCAATCGTTCAAACCATAGACATACTAGTAAGAAACCGTAGACAGGTTACTGACAAGGTAACATGATGGAGCTTAAGAGTGGCACGCATCGCGAAAAGCGTATGCATGCACACTAATATAAATATATCAAAACGACACACTAAGAATTAGATAAGAAGTGTAAGTGAGATAGCACATCAAATCGCAAGCGCGAAATAGAGATAAACATATACTCTCTGGACCGACACGCATTGTGACATCATGCTGACCGTTTCACAAACAATAATTTGTCTCAGATGCGACATGATCACTTTGTCTGTCTTGAGTAAATTCAATTCGCCACAAAGTAAATTTGATTAATTCATTTAAGGTAGGGAAATAAAAAGTCGATGTGATTTATTTATAACATTTATTAAAAAAGTACATTTTATTCTTCTCATTTCATTCAATGGAAACCTAAAACAGTACGTTAATATAAAAACTGTGCGCTGTGGACCCACCGTAGCCCTGGCAATACCCCTGGGAGTATGGTGGGTCTTTTAAAGCTTAACCGTACTCCTGGCTGAAATGCTCGTAGTGTTATACCAACGTGCTACGTGGACATTAAACTGAACAGTGTTATCCCTCGTATGATAATGACTTACTACTTACGTTTTTGAATTTTTAGACAAGCGAAGACAAGCGCTAGTACGATGATATAGTGCAACAAGGAGATAAATTAGAGAATAAAACGTTTAGATATTACTGCTAATGGTTATAATGCTTTGTATATTATAGGTATAATCTGTGGTACTGTTGAAGACCCGTCATCATCATCATCCTTGCGCTGTCGGATCATTCCCACTAGTTCTATTGAACAGTTCTATGATAGAACTAGTGATACTTTTTTCCGACTAGTTCTATTAGCACAACTTGAAGAGAAGAATAGAACTAATGGGAAACAGATAGAGGAAATTTACCACTAGTTCTATGTATCTTTTACAAGGGTAGTGTCACAACATCGCGCTCACATATCCGAATAAATATGTATGTGTAAAAATGTGTTAAACAAATGAACGTCTACAAAACAATTGAACGTCTACAAAACAAATGAATGTCTACAAAACAAATGAACGTCTACAAAACAAATGACTACCAGAAAGTGATCAGCTATCGATAGTGATTGCAAAAAACAGGTGCATGCGATTTTCGACCTCATTGACAATTCATAACAAACTTTTTTTTTATATTTTTTTATTATTACGTTGTTTCATAACGTTTTTTCTCGCATTCTGGCAATATTAGGGTCATATTATATATCGTATCGCTCATAGCGAGACTTAGCTTGTCGTTCGTAACAGATCGACAAAGTTAAGCAACGCTTGCACAGGTCGCCACTTGGATGGGTGACCGTGTGTGGCATTTACATCTGAGCGCTACCGTGCTTCGGAGGGCACGTAATGCTGTCGGTCCCGGTTCTTGTCTAAGGATAAGGATCGTTAGGCCATGTCGGAGGCCTACGGGCGGTCTGGAAACTCCGACACCAGAGTTGGCCACACACTCACACGAAAAGAAAAGAAAGAAGAAAGGGTAATAAAATTATAAATTCTGACTAATGTCAATTAGGTTGAAAATCGCACGCACCTGTTTTCTGCAATCACTATCGATAGCTGATCACTTTCTGTAAGTCATTTGTTTTGTAGACGTTCATTTGTTTTATAGGCGTTCATTTGTTTTGTAGGCGTTCATTTTATTTGTAGACGTTCATTTGTTTTAAACATTAAACAAAATAAACGTCTACAAAACATATTCATTCGGATATATGAGCGCGATGTCGTGACACTACGGATCATTCCCAGTAGTTGTATTGAATACCCTTGTAAAAATATACATAGAACTAGACTGGGACATTTCCTATTACTTATCCCATTAGTTCTGTTCTCCTCATCAAGTTGTGCTAATAGAATTAGGACAGTTCTATCATAGAATAGTTCAATACTACTACTATACTGGGAATGATCCCACAAAATAGTAGAACTTGAAATTAACGAACTGAAATTAATAAAAATAAAATAAAAAATAAAATTTCTTTATTGACACAAATTTATGTACATAATCAGTGAATTCTCTGGCCCCCAAACTAGTGAGTACTGTATTTCAGGGACCAGTGTCTTCGCTACATTTACAAACAGGTATTTATGTCGTAAAATTAACAAAAAAAAAGGGTTTACTTAATACTAAAAATCATAATTACAAAGAGTGTGCGCGCGTGAGTGTCTGTGCATGTATGATAGTGGAGTGTATATGTGTGTGCGCGTGTGTACGTGTGTTTGTGTAATTATCTGTGCAGTTTTAAGCTCTATTTATTCATGATCATATTTTCAACATCATCATAAGTAAGTTCTTTTAGCCATTCCATCAATAACTTTTTGAATTGATAGTTAGTCAAGCGTTTACAAGTTTTATGTACCTTCATGAATTTGTTGTATATAAGGGGAGCAAGAACATCAAAGTGACGTTGGGCATAAACAGTGCTAACACGCGTTACAGGGCATCGTTTTAAACGCTTATTGATATCCATTAGCGTTGGTATGTTTCTCCTATGGTATCTACTAAGCATTTCCAAAATAAAAAGTTTCCTTACTGAAAGAACTTTTGCTTTTATATAGACATCAGTTGTTGGGTGTCGATAAGGCAATTTTAGCAAGATCTTTAGTACCGCACGTTGTGCCCTTTCCATTATAATTAGGTTGGATTTGCATGCGCCTCCCCATCCACAAATGCAGTATCTTACTAAACACTCACACAATGCTCGATAGGTTGGAATTAGAACTGTGTTTGTTGCTACATTGCGAAGGTTTTTAAATATATAAATCATTGTTCTAATCCTAGCAGCCATGGCCACTGCGTGGGAGTTCCAGTTGAGTCTGTCATCTATTATTATCCCCAGGTATTTGATAGAGGTCGCCCGAGCCAACGTGGAGCATGTACAGTTATTCCGATTAGAGCCGCCGCGATTGATCTTTAACTGGATATTAGGCTTTGGATTGGTTAGGTGAGTCTTGCTAAAACATATAAATTTGGTTTTAGGTGTTTTGAGGGATAGCAGGTTGTTTTTGAGCTATTGGGTGACTTTAGCTAGACCACTTTCTGCTACCGTGAACACACTGTCCCAAGTTTTTCCGTGGAAGAGAAGGACGGTGTCGTCCGCAAACATCAGGAGTTCCACATGCTGCAATGCTAGATTAAATAAGTCGTTAATATATATTAAAAATAATGTTGGAGAGAGCGTACTGCCTTATGGAACTCCAAACGTGCAGACCACACCGTCACTCTCGTATTCGTTTACTCTGACACTCTGGTGTCGATGCGTCAGGTAATCTTTAAACCATTCCAAAGGTATGCCTCGGATGCCAGCGTTCTCTAACCAGGTTAACAATATGCTTATGGAGACTGTGTCAAAGGCTTTTTGAAGGTCAAGGAAGACCCCAAGACATCTCAAGCCTTGATCCATATGAAGTGTCAAGGATTTTGTTAATCTCAAAACAGCATCTTCAGTGGACTTGCCCTCTCTAAAGCCAAACTGGTTATCATTAATGTGATTGTTTTTGTTTAGGTAACTCACTAATCGTTTGTTAACAATTTTTTCTAATATCTTTGATAGAGTTGAGAGGAGAGATATGGGTCTATAATTTGAAGGGTTTGTTTTATCACCTGACTTGAAGATTGGGCAAACCACAGCCTTTTTAAATATTGCCGGGAATACGCCAGTGACAAGACTAGTATTACATAGGTGTGAAAGAGGATTAGCAAGATACAGAATGTTCTGTTTCAGGATGTCCGTAGTTATCTTATCCCAACCAGGTGCTTTATGGGACTTAAGACTAAACACAGTTTTGGTGACTTCTTGCGAGTCAGTTGGAGAGAATAACATAGAGTCTCTGGGCGAGTTATTGGTTCTTGTAAGGCATGCTAACTGTTGTTCGGTTTTATTAATTTTACCTAAAATGTTATGTGCTAGGTTTCCTCCTATTAATAAACTAATTACACAACAATATTATCTGGGAGTGCGGTTAAGCTTTGAAAGACCCACCATACCCCTAGGGGTACTGCCAGGGGTACGGTGGGTCGGCAGCGAAAACTGTGCAGTACAATCTACTTAGTTGTTTAATACTAAAAGGAGAAAAACAAGAACAAGTGAATGGACTTTGATCATCCGTCAATGTTTGTAAGTTTCGTATGACTTTGTATTTCTATAATAATAATATATTGTGTTCATTCAGCCTCAAATCACTTTTATTACTTGACAAAAACACACATCAGTATTTTATTATTACGAATATCCCATCTGGATACTTTGTTTTTTAGTCTTTGAACACGCACAATACTGCTTCTCTTTTACCCTCGCTGAATGCCAATTTTTTTATTCACTCTATTATTTGTGATACTGAATGTATTATAAATTGTAAATAAAACGTTGTAATATTGTAATACTCATGAATGAGAAGTGATTCCATAACTTTTAGTCATTTTCCTACTATAGTTTGTGCAAAATCTCATTACACACGACGGCATTTTCAAATGTAACGTACACACACGCGAGTAAAAAAGCGAGCGCTTCAGACCACAGCGCGTACGCGACTAAAGCCAAATGAGACATTTAGTCTGTTTTTAATGTGCCACTTTTGAAGTTCGCATAACTCATCTACGGTTTTTTTTACGCTGCGCTGTGGCACACGCACACACGAAACCCCCCTCCCCTCCCCCCGCTCACTCGCTGACGCCACCGCCGTGTTTTTGTTTTTGTGGGGGTTGAGGTGGAGCTACGCACTGTACTGCAACCTCGCCTTAATGGGCACAAGAAAACCTAACATAACCTATTAAGCTTCCCGAGTGAACGAGATTATTTTCATAAATAAATAGATCGTGATTTTCGAAATGAAGGCCGGCAATATTGAATTGAAGTCGCCTTTTCTGTATTTCTAGTCGTTCACCCAGTAAAATAGTCACTCACCTAGTAATTTAGTCGCTTACCTAGTAATTTAGGCGCACGGTTAGACCTTTAATTTCTGAAATGTATTAAGCACAAACCGCTTTTAGTAAGCTCGTTCTAGATTTTATTATTTATCAATACTCGTCGTAAGTTTAGCGAATTTACTCAAATTCATGCCGCTCAAGTTATTAAAACAGTATCTCATCATTACTTGCTTAGTTTTTTTTTTCGCTCGTTTTATAATACCCCTTTAGTGAGCATTCTATCGAGCGTTCTGGCAACCATTCTAGTAAACGGACAATTAATCTCCGAGATTTTAGGTAATTAGAGCGTTCGCTAAAAGATCGTGAAAATATTCGTAGCGTTGTTTGGCTTTGCTCGTTGTTCAGTTCGACAAATTTAAAGACGGCAAATGCTTAATGGTCGTTTACAAGTGAATGCTCAAAGGTAATCAGTTATTTGCTCATGTGAAAATGTCGGTTGTCATAACCAACAGTGTAGTTAATAATCCCAATCTTTTTACAATACATGTCGTATACCATTGTTGTATCGTGACATGTCTTCTAGATGACTAACTGCCGATATTTATAATAATGCGAGCTAAACTCGACTTACTGGCGCCACTAGCGTTGTGATGAAACTGCGATTTTGACGCTAAAATTGCTTTTATAATGCTGGCTTCATAGTTTTATTCGCCGACAAGCCCATTAAAATTTCATTTGGACTTGAAAAATAGGTTGGAAAAGCACTTTTCATAATTTTAAATTACGCAGCAATCTCACCATAAATATCTTATGGTGTTGCCGGTGAAAAATAGGATTCCAAAACTTAAACGTAAAAGCCAAGATTTGTTGATAGATCGTTTTATATTCAATCGATGGTATCTATTAAAATGTAGCTCTGAGTACATTCATGTTGGATTTGTTGTGACCCACCAAAAGGCAGCGATAGCCTAGTGGAGATAACAACAGACTGTTTTGCAGAGGGTATCGGGTTTATATTCATTTAGCGCATCACTGATATTTAGGAGTTAGGTGTATATTAAATTGTTAATGCCTGCCAATGCCTGTGATGCCTCGTGCCTCGGTTAGCATGTTAAGCCGTTGGGTCCCGGCTGTCATGAACATCAGAGTCGTTACAGGGATTCAGTACCTCTGACGGTTAGTTTAAAATAAAATGTGCGAGCAGCCTCTACTAAGTGTATTAGTTAAGAAAGCTTTAAATGCTAAACTAATTATAAAATCTACATTAGCGGCAATACTATAAAACGTAAATGCTGGCTTACTCTAACATGAAAATACTTTAGTATTATCTGATCAAATTTTTACTTTAAGAACTTACAATTTTAGTTTTGATGAGTCGCATCTTACCAGCGCAAAGTTCATTAAATGAACTACACTTTACGCGATACGTGACTGTACTCATAATAACAGGATGTTTCAGTGCTTGAAGATAAATATGAAACTACTGTCAGGGATGTGACGTAAAATACAAGGACAATAATTACGTAACAAACTAGGAAAGTTGTGGCTAAAACGAATGAATCACTTTCAAACTAATACTATAAACGCTAAAGACTGTTTGTTAGATTGTCCTTCTTTCACGTCACGAACGATGTTATGGCATGATTTTTATGTGCGGAGGAGGAGGTTAGGAGGCCAGAGATTGACAGCGGCTATTTGTACCGCAATAAAACCTATCGCGAGCGACGCCTGATAATTAAATATTTAAATATTGTTATGAAATACTTTTTTAGTCCTGTCTGTCTATATAAATGCGATAAAATAAAAAATACCAGACGTTTTTAGACGATTTTCCCCAACAGGTAGATAATTTGATTACTAGAAAGGTTTAGGTGTAAAATACTCGCGGGCGGAACCGCGAGAGATGTGTAGTTTTATAAAAACCTGTGTCTGACTACCATTTCATTCATTTTATAGTCTAGCGTTCGTTGTATTCTCTTCCTTGTCGGTATCACTCTTGACAGAGTGGTCGTGGTCATCATTTCAGGTGTTGTTGGCTAGCTTCACAACACGCCGCCACTCCTCCCTGATGGCCGCCTTCCTCGTGCATTCGTGCAGTGATGATGAGCCATTTTCTACCTCTTTAATCTGGTCAGTCCACCTCATAGGCGATCTTCCTCGTGGCCTGGTACCCTCAACCCTTCCCTGGACCACGAGTCGCTTAATAACTACTTCCCCTCGGCGGCATACGTGACCAAAACAGGTCAGAATACGAGACTGTACCAAAGATTATAAACGCTGCTTGATGCCGAGTTCTCGAAGTATAGACTCGTTGGTACGGAATTCAGTCCACGACACTCCGAGCATTCTTCTCCAGCACTACATCTCTAGGGCATCTTTCTTCTTCTTCTCTATTTCTCTTAAGGTCAACGTTTCTGGGGCGTACAAGAATATGGGAAATACAAGTGTCCGAACTACCCGGATTTTTGTGGCTTTATATGTATATGTAGCGATTCCTTCATATTATCCTCAACTTGTCCATCGCAGACCTGGGAATTGCCATACGCCTCTTAACCTCATCGATACAACCACCGTTGTTTGTGATTAAGTAATTTGTGTAATTTCTGGAGAATCGTTGTATTACATTGTTCCTAATAACATAAAATAAATAACAAGTTACATTTCATTCTTCGTTAGCTTTTACAAAATGCCAGGAGGACAAAACAAATTCAAAGTCAACTTCAGATGAACCTGGCTGTTATTTGCTCTGTCGGATTAAAGTTTACATTATTTGCTTTTTTAAGAAATTTGTTTCTTACAATGTAGGAAACTATGTAGTTTCCAAAACTGACGCTGCTTGCACGATATGTTTATTATATGTGTTAATCCTCTATTGATATAATAATCCTACATAGAATGAATACTAATATAATCCATGTAGTAGACCATTCTTTTTCTTGGCGTATGTAACCCTGATATTGGAGTTTATAGATTGCCCGCAGGCCTTCGACTACAGTAAAATAAGAATGGTAGGTTAGCTAAGGCTGATCGGCGCGTTAATTGCGTACTCTTGCGTTGACGCACGGGTCGCCACTTGTTTACACCGCGGCGCCTCGTGCTTGTCGGCGCGCGCTTTTTCGCCGCTTTTATAAGTGATCGCACTGAATACTTCACAATTTAAGCTTGAATAATATTTTTTTTTTTCATATACTCACTAAAAAGAACCTTGAGGGAGGCCTATGTCCAGCAGTGGACGTCTCTAGGCTGACATGATGATACTCACTAAGCGTTATATATCGCGATATAACTATCTATACACCTTTTATGACGATGAAGTAGGAACTCAAAGTCAAAGTCAAAATCCTTTATTCATTTGGGTCACAATGTGACGCTTATGAACGTCAAAATAATAAATTCATGAAATAATTACTTAAATACTCTACATTTACATTTACTGCCTCGTTCGCAAAGCAAGGGCGTAGTACCATGAGAAAGAACGGGCAATGAAACTCACGGTCACTCTTTTTCATCGCCAGGTTTTGCATAATACACATAATTTACATCTTGTAAGGTGCTGCAACTGTTACACCTTCTATATCACTTGTATATACCTATTTACTGTACATAATAAACTAGTTAAATATACTGTCGTTTAACACATTGTATTATACGTCTTCTTTGTAAGTATAGTAGTAATAATAACATAGTACACCCAGAGCCTGAACATTTACATATATCTGTGAACTCAAATGCTCAATTTAGAAACCTGAGATAGTCTATCAGCGTACGTATGCTTAGGTCGGTACTTAGGTACGTTTCTCGTTTAGTAGGTATTTGGGAGAAAGATAAGACCGGCTTTGAGGAGTTGTTATTGAGACACCCGAAGACACTAAGTATAATATTGTTGGCTCTTTTTGAAGTCATAAGAACGTTTATTACAAAACTAAATGGATATAAAGAATTCTAGTGGGTGAGCAGTGTAGTAGTTACATGAATGCGCGCGATCTAACGCGTGGCCCGTACAGAAGCCCCTACAGGTCCCGCGAGTCTGTGTGATTGTGTGCGTGAAAAGTGCGTGGTGTTCAAACCAGCAGGGTGGGGTCCGATTTGTATGAAGCAATCCTATTATGCTTATTGTATATATCGACGTAGTTTGTAACGCTTCTTGTTATGAGTTATGAATCAAGAACCGAGCATGACGGATTTAGGTGTGCTCTGAAGCACGGCAAAGCTCAGATAGATAAATGATTACCCATGTTAGTGGTGACCTTTATAAGCTTTGCTTTACTGCGGTTATCTATTGCTGTAATATTAGTAGGATTTCCAAAATAAAGCACATCTAGAGACTGCATAGTAGAACAAAGACAAATTGACAGCTGAGAGATAGGTGTTAATTAAATGTATTTGGCTTATATGCAAAGCAGTATTAAATATACGTCGCGCTGGTAGTAAAGTTTGTGAAAGTGACAGAACTCTAGATGTTTATGACGCAAAATAGAATGTTAAGCTCCGTTCCATGTTTTAAGACAGTAACTTTATGAAGAAGAAGAGGTTTGCAAAATTAAGTTTATAAATACTTGTGGTTGACTGTTCTCCTTATATTTGTATTAATTTGATATTTGAGCTCTTAGATTAAAATGAATGTTCTTTTTCTATAAAGGTTTTCTTCAAGTTGAATGGGCGCTTTAAATGGCGTATAAATTTATCAAAACGAGAATTATTGAATATTGTTAATTTGTGAATCATTAGCCATGAAACCGACTAGTTAAAACAGTGAATGTAATTTGTATAAGGAATTCTAAAAACCACTACTAGAGCAGGACACGACACAATTTGAGATCCTATTCGTTTAAAGTGGAACTGGACCATTCTGCTTCTTCAGAACTTAATAATATAAATGACCGCATACCGTCAACATTATGCCATTTTTGTGAATGCAATCCAAAACCATTGCCTTTGGCTGAGAAGTTCGCTTTTTAATCCAACCCGATTATATAATACCAGTTTTTTAAGTTCTGTGCACGTAACTTCGTAAAAAAGGCGGTGCTGTGCTGTGGTTTAAGTAGTGTGTTTGCCTGTCCTAGGTATCTCTGCTAGTCTAATATAAATAAGCAATAATTCTAGATTTCAAATCCATATTAGCAACTTTATCAAAAGGGTAAAATTACGGTGCTATTGCCCTTCAAAAGTATTTACCAGATCGTCAAAAACTCCATGGTAGGGGACACACTTTTGAAATAAAAAGCTTTCAAGGTGAACCGGCAGGTATCGTGTAAAACAACTTAATCAGCTTAAATTAAGCACCCTCTTAGATGAAGGTGCCTACGTAATCATTTCCTTGTGGTAAGCACATTGTAAGATGCCTTACTAAGCAGATTGTTAGTTGCTAAAGCGTATTTAGGTTACTTAGGTTTAATTCTATATGTTTGCTATTTTGTATGTCTCCCTACCCTCATGTACGTATGTACATATGTATGATTTAGATTTATGATTTTTATGTACACGTCGTATTTTTATTTGGCCACTGCAGCAAAGTTGCTTATTGGATTAACAATTTCTGCTGTAGCCAAACAATTAAACCCGGAGTATTATAATGTCCTTTAAATGTGTACTATGTGTGGGTGCGACGAATTGATAGAATTCCGAATGCAATTATACGAGAGCGCAGTGGACTGAATGTTGTGACAAGGATTGAGAAACGAATGCTGACACGTGGAGCGAATAAGTTTGATGAATCAGATAATATATACATATATAGGGCAAATGTGTGTGGGCAAGTCGGTCGCGGCAGGCCTCGTCGGTCATTCGTCGCCAAACTGGGGACGTCCTAAGAAACAAGTGGCGTTCTGTCGTCTCTGCTTACCTCGACGAAAAAAATGCGTGGGTATATGTATGTATGGATAGTTTTGATCACCGAAAGTACTAATAAAATTCACCATTCATCCGCAGATGCCTAAACATGACGTGTATCTTTATTAGCTTAGTATTACGACATCTTGGTTCACAGATCTTATTGTTTTACGTCTAATACAATAACATATCCACTACAATATTGAAATCGATATAATGCTATTGCTTTGTCTACAGATATTTACGATACAATATAAAACGCACACAAACCTTCACATAAATGTTGGCTTGGCCACGGTCCAACGCATTCAATTCTAACACGAACCCATTCAAACAAAAGTATTGCGGCTCGAATCACTGTGGTTAAAAGTATCATTATGTCTGTGTGAATGTTAGTGTTGACGTATAAAGAGTGTAATTTTAGATGTGTCGAGGTAGGACGACTTTAGGCTTGCGATGTTTACCAAAGTATAGTGGCTTAAAATATTTTGTGGGTAAAAGTATTTTCATGTCTGTGAGTGTATGCGTTGAGTTGTCAGTGTTGACGTATAATGCATTTAAGTAAAAGATACTTAAATTCGCACTTACTAATACAAACATACTAATACTAAAACACATATTAAAACTATTATTTGTAAATTATGATGAAATTAAAAGGCATCGTAGGAGCAAAATCTAGGCGCTGTCGTATGCAATCCTACCCTGTCATAAACAAGCCCCGCAGACAATTAAATAATACAGCATACACAACTTTCAATCAGAGACAAGAATGGAAAGATACTGAATGGTGAATCATGCGTGCTGAAGAGATGGAAGGAGTATTTTGAAGGTCTATATGAAAGAACGGCGATAGAGACATCGATCGACGAAATTAATGGTAATAATAGCAATGATGAAAGCGATATTGGTGTGGATGAGATTGTGAAGGCGTTGGGAAGTATGAAATTAGGTAAGGCTGCAGGATATGATAGGATTACAGTTGAAATTTTGAAGGCTGGACAGGGCATCATAGTTGGTCAGCTGCAGCGCTTATTTAACTTGTGCTGGAGCACCGGCCGAGTACCTGATGACTGGACCACAGCGGTGGTTGTGCCTCTTTATAAGGGAAAAGGCTTGCAACAAGACTGCAAGAACTATAGAGGCATTAGCCTTCTCAGCATTGTTGGCAAATTGTATGCGAAGGTACTGATTGAAAGAGTTATGGAAGTAACCGACAAGAAAATATGGGATGTACAAGCAGGATTCCGAAAGGGTATGGGGTGCACGGATCAAGTCTTTTCCTTGCGGTGCGTAGCCGAAAAATTCTTGGCCAAAGGTCAAAAGGTCTTTCGTGGCTCATTCGTGGATTTGGAAAAGGCTTACGATAAAGTGGTGAGGAATGAAATGTGGTCGGTACTGTCGATGTATGGGGTGAACAGCAGCCTCATACGAGCTCTGAAATCCCTTTATGAAGATTCTAGAGCTTGTGTGAGGATAAATGGGTCGTACACGGATTGGTTTACCATCGAAACAGGTGTTAGACAGGGATGTGTAGCGTCGCCGTGGCTGTTCAACCTGTTCATGGACAGTTGTTTGCAAGATTTGAAAAATAGTGACTGTGGATTAAGGATGAATGAGTTACTTGTCAAATGCCTCCTTTATGCTGATGATCTGGTTATACTTGCGTCTTCAGCGGAGGATTTGCAGGAGATGGTAACAATCATGCATGGTGCGTTAGAGAGGAAGGGAATGAAAGTAAATGTAAGTAAAACGAAAGTTATGGTTTTTGAAAAGGAGGAATGCGTTACGGCTTGTAATGTTATGATCGATGGACAGCGAGTGGAGCAAGTGAATGAGTTTGTATATTTAGGTACGCTGTTTCGAAGAGATGCTAAGAATGTAGAAGATATTGAAAGAAGAGTTTATGCAGGTAATAGAGTGAATGGAGCTCTGAAGGCGTTTATGAATAGCCAAAACGTGTCCAAAAAGGCACGTTTGGCTGTCCATAGAGGGGTGTTAGTACCTACTCTTATGTATGGTAGTGATAGTTGGGTATGGCAGGAGAGTCATGAAAGTAGAATAAATGCTGTAGAAAAGAGAGCACTGCGAAGTATGTGTGGTGTTTCTTTGACTGACAGAGTAAAGAATTGTGTGATAAGAGAGTGTTGTGGGGATGAGAAGATGTAGTGACAAGCATCGAGAAAGGTATGCTAAGATGGTTTGGACACGTGGAGAGGATCGATGACGAAAGACTGACCAAGCAGATATATAAGGCAAGTGTGGAAGGGACAGGACGAAGGGGAAGACCTAGGCGGACGTTCTCTGACCAGATTGGAGACATCCTAAAAACAGGACAGGTTAGAAGCACCCTGAACAGAAGAGCATGCATGAGGAATCTGATGGGAGTGAATGAAGCAAGAGAGATATGTCAAGATCGTTGCAAAGGGCGCTCCGTAGTATCTGCCTACCCCTCCGGGAAACAGGCGTGAGTCTATGTATGTATGTATGTATGTATCTGAACTAGATAAACCATTGATCAATGCGAGAGCGAGATAGCAAGAAATCTCTATATATCTCTCTCAATCCTGCACCACAGATAATAATTTTATGTTCCTTGTAGTTGCGAATGTGTCTGCTATCTTGTATTCAATTAGAATAATGGCTAAGTCTAAACTGTTTCGATCTCTTGTACTTATTTCCTGTTTCAATTTTTAGTAGTTTTGAATAAAATCGAGCCATGAATGTTCTAGTGTCTGTGATTATTGGCCTGATAGCTGAGTGCGTACCAAGCTTGATTATTGAAATGCCTATTGTACTGATGGACAATTTCACTTGACCTCTGTGATGTGACATTGATAATTATTATTCCACTAATGGAGTTCATGCAACCATTTCAAAGTGTAAAGATAGCATGCAAGCGTGTCTGTAAGTTAATTAAAGTCTATGGGCTGTTTTATTGTAGTTTAATTTTTTTTTTATTTTTATATATTTTTATTAGGCTTTTATAAAATTATATAATATATTATCATACAAATGTGAAGGTTTTAGTAAACCTTCGCATTTGTAAGATTATAATTGCGCATTCATTAAATGAAAGTCTAAGCACAAAACAACAAATACTAGGTCTATAAGTATTGAATTCGGCAGGTAGTTTTGAAGTCTGTACTCCAACGTATATTTCGTCTCATATAACATCAGCTGAAAACGGATTTTTCGACAGGGCTAAATTATACCCGGTAGTTTGTGGTATTCCCGAGGCAAATTCCGCGTGTGAAACTGTGGAAAACAGCCATAACACTTTATAAGGTAGCAGATCGCAACTTGATATTCTTCCAAGAAGCGAGTTTGTAGTAAGAGCTTTTATTATTATAAGATTTCTGAATAAATTGTGATAAAGATATTGTTAGAATAATCCTTATATTAACAGTATCTTTATCACTAGTCTTTGAACTAGTCTTTCTTCGTTTCTTTTGGCTAGATATGGACAAGTAGTTGTTAGTTTTCTATCAATGTCTTCTTCTGTATACATAGGTATATTACGTATATAAAAAAATGAGAAATGTGAGGGCCGTGTGGTTGACGGCATAGATTACAAGTGTCACCACCCCCTATCTTCCCGTGGGTGTCGTAAGAGGCAAATAAGGGATAACACGATGCAAATACCATCTTTGCGTAGAGACGGAAAGCTTGACATCAAACCCTATACGAATGCCTCGTTGGTCTCGCGGCATAAATGTGCGCGTGGGATCGGAAGGTCCCGGGTTCGACGTATATAAAAAAATGAGAAATGTGAGGGCCGTGTGGTTGACGGCATAGATTACAAGTGTCACCACCCCCTATCTTCCCGTGGGTGTCGTCAGAGGCGACTAAGGGATAACACGATGCAAATACCATCTTTGCGTAGAGACGGAAAACTCGACACCAAACCCTATACGGCTGCCTCGTTGGTCTCGCGGCATAAATGTGCGCGTGGGATCGGGAGGTCCCGGGTTCGATTCCTGGGTCGGGCAGTGTTATTGGGTTTTTCTGTCACGAAATTCTCAGTAGCAGCACGGAGTCTGGAAATGTGCCCGGTACGGCAATAGGCTCGCCCCTTATTACGTGGGACTAAAGTATATCTGGCGAAAAGTGGGTGTAGAAATACACCTCTGCTTACCCCTTCGGGGATAAAAGGCGTGACGATATGTATGTATGTATAAAAAAATGTATGACGACTTTTTTACTGACGTCTTATAGCCGAAACTACTGAGTGCAAGAAGAAGAATTTGGCATGTAAGTTCCTTGGTAAATATAGGGAGCACTAAAAGACGATTTTTTAAATTTTCTCAATACACACGGGTAGAGCGGGCGATGTCTAGTGTTGCTATAAGCTTGCTCATCATAATTTCTTTTAATTAATTTATCTACTGTTATATTAGACGTTTCAAACGAGGAGAAAGCCCGCATCGTTAATAAAATGTAATAAGAAGCCTTATAAACTTATTGAACTTGTTTACCTCGAAGTATAATGTGGTTTAATAAGCCAGTGCGCCTTGGGGCATAATTAAGATGAAGTTGAACTACTTTTTTGTTACTTGGTGTACTTACGTTTATCTACATTTTACAATTTGTTATTTACTAAAGTTACGGAGAGTTTGTTTTCTATTTCAGTATGGTTTATTCTGTTGAATATTAGAATACATAATATAATGAATTATACCGTTGGGCACGTCTAAGATAGAGACGTATACAAAATAATTTCCGGCAAGGTAAGAAAAAGTACGCATGTAATACAGGCAATTTCTAATATTTTATAATGTCAGGCGTTTTTTCGATCGTGTGATTTAATTATTTTAAAGATGTTCACATTATGTAATAATTACACAGGAAAATAAAAAAAAATACGAAATTAACTTACTAAATTTTCAATTTATTCCATTTAGACTAACGATTAATAGATTTTTGATGAATTCGAAAAATAATTACTCACCCACAACCAACATTTTGATGATTCGTGCGTAATAAATTGTTTATTAAATTATCGCTTGCTAAAATCTGGCGAAAAAAAAGGAGAGAAAACTGACATGTCTGTTGAGGAAACTTGCAAATTCTCAGTAATGTTTTTGGTCGACTTTTGAAGGCGTTCCGCACTTGGCTATCCTGGTTGAATATAACCCAATACTTGTCATAGTAATAAGAACAGGCGCCTTGTTACTACCCAGCAGTGGGACGGACGGGAACGAAAGCTTTAAAGCCAAAGTTACGTATGATATTGAATGCAAGAAAGACGAAAGTGATGGTGATTGAGAAGGATGAAAGTGTGACTGAGTGTAATATTCCCATTAATGATGAAAACGTTGAACAAGTTGAAGAATTTGTCTATTTGGGTAGCATGTTTACAAGAGACTGAAGATGTGAAGGAGATATAGAAAGGAGAGTAACTGCGGGTAACTGTGTAAATGGAGCGCTGCATGCCTTTATGAACGTCCAGAATGTGCCAAAATGAGCGGGACTGGCGGTTCATAATGAAGTGCTTGTGCCTCCGTTGATGTATGGTATGAGTATTGGGTATGGCAGAAAAATCATGAAAGCAGAATTAACGCAGTTGAGATGCTTTCACTGCGTAGTATGTGTGGGGTGAGACTGATTGATAGAATTCCGAAACCGAATGCAATAATACCAGATTCGAGCGATGTGGCCTGAAAGAGGATGTCCTGACAAGAATTGAGAAAGGACTGCTGAAATAGTTTGGGCACGTGGAGCGAATGAGTGAATAAAAAGTGACGCATCAAATTTATGAGGCAAACGAGTGTAGATAAGTCGGTCGCGGCTGAACTTGCCGGACATTAGGGCACTATCAATTTAGACGAATTGGTGCCGGACTGCTGAATCCGGGTATCGTACTGCGCACAGGCGGTTATGATTTTTCAAACAAAATTTCTCGACACAAGTCGTCATAATGTCGAGAGCAGTGCGGCGCACATCCGTTGGCACGACGCCAACAATGCATGTACTACCTGCCTGAGTCGTTGTTGGCTTATGCAGTGAACGTTGAATGCCAGTTTTAACAAAGTCATATATAATTCATAGAATCATTCCCTAGATATAAATCTAAATTAGAAAAAAATCTGCTGAGTTTTCTTTTAAATCAGAGTCCATGGCACCGACTAGAGTCTATTTTCAATGGAAATCACTAAAATTCGATCGGACTGCAGCCGCGTATCTCTTCAAATAAGACGTTTCACGTCGTACTGCTGTCATCCCGCAGCAGTACGTCTCACGGTCGTAATAATTCTGTAACAACCGTGCGGCAGCAGTCCGGCACCAACTGTCTAAAGTAAAAGCGCCCTTAGTCGATCAAATAGGGGACGTTATAAAAAACAGAAAGTTACGACGCACCAGGAACTCTCGAGCATGTATGAAATGAGTAATTAATGTAGAGGAAACGCGTGAGATGTGTCAGGCGCGTAGATGCAAGTGGCGTTCCGTTTTCTCTGCCTACCCAGACGGGAAGGGAAGGGCGTGAGTTTATGTATGTATGTATTACTTTAAATCATTTTCTTTTAGAAGATAATATGGCTTTGGCGAACTACAAAGCCGATCATCTAATATTTTCTTTAGCACACAGAGTATATTGCCGTCAACATTTGATTAAGGATAATCCATCACACGTTATTGCTTGAATTATAATATATGTGGAGAGCTCCGTTTTTTATGCAGGACTTCATAACCAAAAAAAAGTGTCCTGATTGCAGATCATGCAAGCCAAGCCCAAGCATATTTCGTTTATAAGTGAAAAGATAGTGTTGTGGGGTAAAAGAAGATGTAGTGACAAGCATCGAGAAAGGTATGCTAAGGTGGTTTGGGCACGTGGAGAGGTTGGATGACGAAAGACTGACCAAGCGGATATAATATAAGGCAAGTGTGAATAGGACAGGACGAAGAAGACGACCTAGGCGGACGTTCTCTGACCAGATTGGAGACATCCTAAAAATGGGACAGGTAAGAAGTACCCTGAACAGAAGAGCTTGTATGAGGAATCTGATGGGAGTGAATGAAGAAAGAGAGATATGTCAGGATCGTTGCAAATGGCGTTACGTAGTCTCTGTCTTCCCCTCCGGGAAACAGGTGTGAGTATGTATGTAAAATTTCCGGTTTATAAATAGTAGTGAGATTGCTTAGCTGTGGTATAATTAGGTGCGCCAAAGTTCACCTAAATTTTCAACTCCGATAATTGGAAATCCGAAAATGTTCTTCCTAACATTTTTCATTCTAACAATCACAATTCCTAACTACTCTGTCTCTAATGTTCATAATTGCAAAGCATTCAACTTCATAATGTCAGTAGCAATAAACATCTATTATACTTTTATTTGTTTTCCTATATTTTCTCAACATAACCATCTTTTACACTATTATTCAAAGTCATGTCTTTTTTGTTCGCCCCCTATTACGTGGAACCTGTGTGTTCCACGTAATAGGGGGCGAGGCTATTGCCGTTACCGGGCACATCACCAGACTCCGTGCTGCTACTGAGAATTCGGAAAAACCAGTAACACTTTTGCCCAACCCGGGAATTGAACCCGGGACTTCCAATCTGTAGTCGCATATGCTATCCAATGGACCACGGAGGCAGTCCTCTTTCTTTATGATATGGCATTGAAAATACAAACAACTCTTAATTTTCACCCTTCTAACACCAACCCCAATTTTTTATAGCCATCTTAGTAAGTTAATCATATCACTAGATCAATCATACGCGCCAGTCGCATACTGGAGTTAATAAATCGTTTTACAGCTGCGTTAGTGAAACAATTCAGCAATTTCACAGGGTTAGTAATACAATACTCCTCCGAAATAATATTTTTTTTGGTCAATTTCTTAAGCCCTGAGGGCTTAAGAAATTGACCAAAAAAAAAGGGATGAAAAAAAAGGAATGAGAAAAAATACCTTAAAAAGGCGATACGGAGTTCGCCGGGTCAGCTAGTTAATGTATATAATACTGATTATAATGAATAAAAAGAAATCTAAACAAAGATGACATGACTTTGAATAATAGTGTAAAAGATGGTTATGTTGAGAAAATATAGGAAAACAAATAAAAGTATAATAGATGTTTATTGCTACTGACATTATGAAGTTGAATGCTTCAGAATTATGAACATTAGAGACAGAGTAGTTAGGAATTGTAATTGTTAGGACGAAAAATGTTAGGAAGAACATTTTCGGATTTCCAATTATCGGAGTATGTCATTTTCGTGATCAGAATCCATGAAAACCCCGAAAATGATACCCATATTCATTTTATTAAAACACACACATGCGCATCGTAAAATGTGACTCTCATCATTCTTTCATAACGCGCCTTTTCAAAGAAGTATAACTTCAAAAATATATGTTTGGGTTGGCCCGTCCTTATTACTTAGGGGTTTAAAAACTAAACTGCGGCCGATTCTCAGACCTAAAGAATATACGTTTAAAATTTCATACAACTCGGTTCAGCCGTTTCGGAGGAGTATTGTAACTAACACTGAGAAACGATTTTTTTTAATCCGGTACGCGCGTGGCGTGGCCAACAGGATTGATCTAGTGATAAGAAGAAATTACTAATATGGCTATAAAAAAAGAAGTTGGTGATAAAGGGGTGAAAATTAAGAGTTGTATGTATTTTATACTGCCATATCATAAAAAAATTAAAATATAAAAAAATGTTCAAAAAATAAAAAAACGATTTTTTGGGCTGGCCACCCTTATGACTTGGAAGTTTGAAAAATAGACTACGACCGATTTTAACTAACACCATGACACGAGAATTTTATATATATAGATTTTGCGTAACTTTGTTTTCACATAACAGGCATAACATATAAGAATTATAGTACCATGGCACTAATACACAATGGTCAAGTTCCAGAAACGAATCAGTCCTATTCATAATTATTGGTTTAGGTTAGGTTAGAACTGTGACCACAACGCACGAGCCGAGCGAGTCAAGCGAGCGTGCCGCCGCAGCGGCCGGAGAAGTGCCAGAACCGAATCGGACCTATAGTTATTGGTTTAGGTACGGTTAAAACTGCGGTATAAACTTTCAGGCCATAAACATAACCATAAATAAGTCGTGTTTTATGAATTTCGGTTGGAGTGTAGCCTTAGGGGCGGTACGGCGCGAGGAATTAGAAAAATTTAGCCAAAAAGTGTTATTTTTGCAAATCGTTTATTTTCTTGATTCTATCGTATAAAACACCTAAATAGGTAAAGGTAGTAAAGCCTTGCTGATTTCAGCATCAATGGGCCGGCTCGACCTGGGAAGTACTAGCCTCTCACAGAAAATTGACGTAAAGTAACAGTACCTAAACTGTTGCGTTTTGTCCGGTGAGTGAGAGTGCCGGAGGCCCTATCCCCTGTTCCTTCTCCCTCGTCCCTCTCCTCATCCTATCCCTTTTCCCAACCCTAAAGGGCGGCAACGCACTTGTGACTCCTATGGTGTTGCTTGTGTCCATGGGCGGCGGTAATTGCTTACCATCAGGCGATCCGTCTGCTCGTTTGCCACCTATTAACATAAAAAAATATATAAGACTAAAAGTGTCTTGGTGTTTTTTGTATCCGACTTTACCGTGAATCGTTTGTCGTAAAAACGATGTGGAAGGGATCCATAGGTTAGTTTAGGTTAGAACTGCGACCAACTACGCGCGAGCCCAGCGAGCAGAGCAGCGGCAGCGGCCGGCGAGCGCTACCTCGAATATGGTCGCGAAATTTTCTAAGTATTTTTTATAGTGCCCCCAAGACAACACTCTGACCCACTTGGTAAATGTTTCTTTCTGAGTATAACTGAAAATATTATGGTAATTATGTTTAGGGATAAAAGCGATATGATAAAAAATAGTTGGAGCTTAAATATATTTACATTAATGATATTATTTATTAAAATTTTCGGAAACCTGAGTGTTATGAACATCGCCGGTTGCACTACAAATAGTATGAATGAAAACTTTAGGATAAAAAATTTTAGGAAGAGTGATCATTCGGATTACAAATCATTATGGACCCAGTTTCATTCCATGCTCAGTTATATTAGTAAGCTAATATCTCGACGGCCGGTTGGCGTAGCGGGAGTGTAAGCGACTGCTACGTCGAAGGTCGCGGGTTCGATTCCAGCTCAAGTCAAACATTTGTGTGCATGAACATGGATGTTTGTCTTGGTCTGGGAGTTTCTATGTATAATATGTATGTATTTACAAAAAAAGAAGTATATGTGTACGTTTATCCATTATCTAGTACCCATAGTGGTGTTTCTATGTATATATTTACAAAAAAAAAAAGTATATATGTATGTTTATCCATTATCTAGTATCCATAGTACAAGCTCTGCTTAGTTTAGGACTAGATGGTGTTGTGTGAATGTAGTAGAATATTATTATATTATTATTATTATTATAATACAAGCTCTGCTTAGTTTGGGACTAGATGGTGTTGTGTGAATGTGGTAGAATATTATTATTATTAATACGTTTTTGTGGTTGATAAATAGAAAATTTAATCTTCTCATCGATTAAGTGTGAATCTCCCAAGTGAATTGCGTAGCTCGAAGTTACTCCATTTCAAGCCTTCCAATGCACATTAATGATAAAAAAATCTGCGATAGGAATAGTATTATCTGGCACAACGACAGTTATTAAATGTTACTAGTTTTAGGGAATATTTTAATACGTTTTTTTTATAGACTCACGCCTGTATCCCCGAAGGGGTGAGCAGAGGTGTAATACTACACCCACAAATCGCCATGAAATTTTAGGTCCCACGAAATAGGGGACGAGTCTATTGCCGTTACTGGGCACATCACCAGACTACCTGCTGCTACTGGAGAATTCGAAAAAACCCAGTAACACTTTTGCTCGACCCGGGAATCGAACCCGGAACCTCCGATCAGCAGTCGCATACGCTATCTACTGGACCACGGAGGCATGGAATGTTATTAAAAATACGCTTGGTTCCAAAAATCCGTTCGGTTCCGGTAGTTCTTGAGTGTATCGCGTCATACAGAAAGTCGCGACGCGGATAGGACTTAATTTTATAATGCTTATCTATAAATTTTATAATATACATACCTATATTTGAGCTAGAGGGTGTCACAAAAAGGCATATTTTCCGGCCTCCGGCTGCATTTTAAAAAAGTAATCAACGTCTTTCGGCTCTTAGGGTGCTTGTACACGGTGCATGTAGCTGGAGCAAGTAAAGGTGCGGGTTACACGTGTGAGTAATATGCGCAAGCTACTTGTTCAAGTTACTCGCTTGTACTTGTACATGGTGCAAATAACTGGAGCAAGTAAAGACACGGACTACTTGCGCAAGCTATATGTAGGTACAAGTTATTTGTTCGTGGTCAAGAGATACATGTGCATGCCATTCGCGCGGTAGCTTTATGACTTGAATCACGTCAAAATGCCTCGACGAACAAAAATTCTTTTAAAATCATATGTTAAAGATGTATTTTTGCCGAAATTATTAAATTTGCTGGAAGACGAACGAAAGCATGCACGAGTGACCCGCGCGCGCTGAAGAGCACGCAAATTACTTGCGCGGGTGGCTCGCTTTGGTACATGTACATGCTCGAGTCGCTGGACCCGCACATTTTTTTAAACGATATGTTTACGGTGCATATAACCCGCGCACGTGCCTGTACATGCTCAAGCTACATGCACCGTGTACAAGCACCCTTAGGATAAAACGTGCCAAAATTTGCAGCCCTAAAAGTGATAAAGTAGTTTTTCCTCGTATCGCACAAACAAATCTAGCTGATTACCAAATTTTAATCTCAGATTAGTCGTATTGGTACGCTTCAAACGCGGATACAGCGAAGAGAATATTCTGCGAAACGTGAAAAAGGAATTCAAAGGTTACGGCCTTTGAATTCCTCTCTCTCTCTCTCAGGTTCTTACGCCACTGTGATATACTTTGTCGGTAAAAGGCGAAAAAAGGCGGTTGTTCAATAAACTGGCAAAGTGCATGTGGAGCCATGGACAATGTAGGGTTCCGTAGGAGCCCTTACCTAGTTTTCTAATGGTACAAATACTTGATCACAATATTCATTTTACCGTTTGCAAATGTAAGTTAAAGGTAATCGATTACTACTTTAGTAAGTGAAGCCTTATGAGCCTAGAATTCACATGGAAGTCGGTTATCCCGGTAGACAGGAGTCGATATCACTGACTTTTCAGTCTCCTAACTGTATGTGAGCAAATTTTCTTAACCTTTGGTGTTTAGTCCGCCTTTATACGTATTTTGTCTTATGTGCAATAAGTTTAAAACAATAAAAAAAAATTTAGGCATCAATGTAAAATATGATGCTTGATGATTTTTATTGAAATAAAGTAAACCTTGATAATTTTTTATCCAGAACTGAAAGCCATTATACCACACATTAATCTCCCTTTGTAATACTCTTACTGATTGCAATCTGCAATTTAAAATACGGTTTGCAGTAACGCGAAGCAAAAAATTTGTTCCATAAATAATTCACGAGACAAGAAAAATTTTGAACAAAAACAGCATTCTGTTTTGCAAGCAAGTTCTACAAGACAACAAGCTCCGACCGCCGCGCCAACGTCACAGATCCCCGAAGAACAAGCCAGCCACACAACCTGCTGTCCTCCCATACATCAAGGGCGTGACCGACAAGATTGGCTACATCTTGAAGCGAGCTTCAATCAAAACTTTCTACAAGCCGCCAACGAAGATAAGCCAATTATTACCATCTGTCAAGAGTCAGTTACCCTTACAAGAGGCCGGGGCTTACAAGATAGACTGTGAGTGTGGTGTCTCATACATTGGACAAACCAAGAGAAGCATAGGCATTCGACTAAAGGAACATATACCTGACATTAAACACAAACGCTCGACGAAGTCTGCTGTGTGTGAACATGTAGAACAAGGAACTAACCATTACTTGCGATTTGATAAACCACAGATACTCGCAAAAGAACCCCGCTTTATTCCAAGAATGATACGAGAAGCTATTGAAATCAAAAAACATCCTAATTTCAATAGGGAAGATGGTTGGAATGTTCCTCCAGCTTGGGACCCTGTTATCAGGCTAATGAAACCCAAGAAGGACAAAGTCACCAGAAGACATCAAGACACAGTGAGCACATTCTGCGTAGATAGTAACACCAATAGTTGAAAAATGTTCGGGTACTTTGAGATAACTTTTAAATTCAAGACAAAGACAAATACCACCTCAGTCTGCCGTGAACATGAATCCTGTAAAGAATTCGAAACGTTGGCTAGTAATAAAAATGTAGTTTCTAGATCATTCGGTTTAAATGTAAAAACGAGTGAAACCAATAAAACGCGATAAAATCCGTAAACTGTAGTTTAATTTCAATGTATAGTACAAGATTTTACACGTCTGTATTTTAACTGTATATATATACAGTTAAAATACTAGAGGATGCCAGCAGCTACGCCTGCATTTTTTTTAATTTACCCGTTTTGGCCGATCCCGTGGGGATTTCGGGAAATCCCTTCTTAGTGCACCCCTACGGTCCCCAAGGAACATACATGCCAAATTTCAGCTTCCTGCGCCCAATAGTTTCGGCTGTAGCGTGTCTGTCAGTCAGTCAGTAACGCAAGGATTTTATATATTAAGATTGTAATACACCCCTTTTCTCACGAAAAGACATTCATCATCATCATCATAGGCCCTGTATATTATATTGTCCCACTGCTGGACACGACAGTTCTCACGGCTCTTCTCACTATGAGAAGTTTAACCTCTTGTATGCCGGAATACCAGACACAATTAAAAAGCTATTGTGTCTCGCGTAGATCTGCGTTCCGGCATACAAGGGGTTAAGTGCCATAGTCAACCAGTCTGGCCAAGCGCGGGTTGCACGACTTCACAATGTCTTTCGAAAACATTATAGAGAAATTTCAGACATGCAGGTTTCCCCACCATGGTTTCTTCACCGTTTAAGAGGCGATAATTAACAAAGACATTCTTACACGATGTTTCGCAGCAATATATTCAATAAAAAGGCACGTTTGGCCAAAGGTCAAAAGGTATATTGCACATTCGTGGATTTGGAAAAGGCTTACGATAAAGTAGTGAGGAATGAAATGTGGTCGGTACTGTCGATGTATGGGGT
Organism: Euclidia mi; assembly: GCA_944739405.2. Taxonomy (NCBI): domain Eukaryota; kingdom Metazoa; phylum Arthropoda; class Insecta; order Lepidoptera; family Erebidae; genus Euclidia; species Euclidia mi. The sequence continues at coordinate 89,990,755 of OX123185.2, read as the reverse complement.
GAACAGCAGCCCCATACGAGCTCTAAAAACCCTTTATAAAGATTCAAGAGCTTGTGTGAGGATAAATGGGTCGTACACGGATTGGTTTACCATCAAGACAGGTGTTAGACAGGGATGTGTAGCGTCCCCGTAGCTGTTCAACCTCTTCATGGACAGTTGTTTGCAAGATTTGAAAAATAGTGACTGCGGATTAAGGATGAATGGATTACTCGTCAAATGCTTCCTTTATGCTGATGATCAGGTTATACTTGCGTCTTCAGCGGAGGAGTTGCAGGAGATGATAACAATCAGGCATGGTGCGTTAGAGAGGAAAGGAACGAAAGTGAATGTAAGTAAAATGAAAGTTATGGTTTTTGAAAAGGAGGAATGCGTTACGGCTTGTAATGTTATGATCGATGGACAGCAAGTAGAGCAAGTGAATGAGTTTGTATCTTTAGGTACGCTGTTTCCAAGAGACGGTAAGAATGTAGAAGATATTGAAAGAAGATATATTGAAAGAAGAGTTAGTGCAGGTAATAGAGTGAATGGAGCTCTTAAATCGTTTATGAATAGCCAAAACGTGTCCAAAAAGGCACGTCTGGCTGTGCATAAAGGGGTGTTAGTACCTACTCTTATGTATGGTAGTGATAGTTGGGTATGGCAGAAGTGTCATGAAAGTAGAATAAATGCTGTAGAAATGAGAGCACTGAGAAGTATGTGTGGTGTTTCTTTGACTGACAGAGTAAAGAATTGTGTGATAAGAGAGTGTTGTGGTGTAAAAGAAGATGTAGTGACAAGCATCGAGAAAGGCATGCTAAGATGGTTTGGACACGTGGAGTGGATGGATAACGAAAGACTGACCAAGCAGATATATAAGGCAAGTGTGGAAGGGACAGGACGAAGGGGAATACATAGTCGGACGTTCTCTGACCAGATTGGAGACATCCTAAAAACGAGACAGGCTAGAAGTACCCTAAATAGAAGAGCATGCATGAGGAATCTGATGGGAGTGAATGAAGCAAGAGAGATATGTCAGGATCGTTGCAAATGCCGTTCCGTAGTCTCTTCCTACCCCTCCGGGATACAGGCGTGAGTCTATATATGTATGTATGTAAAAAGGCACGTTTGGCTGTGCATATAGGGGTATTAGTGCCTACCCTTAGGTGTGGTAGTGAAAGTTGGGTATGGCAGAAGGGATTTGAAAGTGGAATAAATGCCGTAGAAATGAGAGCACTGAGAAGTATGTGTGGTGTCTCTTTGACCGACAGAGTAAAGAATTGTGTAATAAGAGAGTGTTGTTGTGTAGAAGCATTGAGAAAGGCATGTTAAGACGGTTTGGGCACATGGAGAGGATGGATGACGATAGACTGATAAAGAAGATATATAAGGCAAGTGTAAATGGGACAGGACAAAGGGAAGACCTAGGCAGACGTTCTCTGACCAGATTGGAGACATCCTGAAAATAGGACAAGTCAGAAGTACCCTTAACAGAAGAGCATGCATGAGAAACTTGATGGGAGTGAGTGAAGCAAGATAGGTATGTCAGGATCGTTGCAAATGGCGTTCCGTAGTCTCTGCCTACCCCTCCGGGAAACAGGCGTGAGTGTATGTATGTATGTATGTATGTATGTATGTATGTATATTCATTATTTAAATATACATATCAAACGAATAACGAACACTCATCAACATAACGAACATTTATGTATGAATGTCAACTTTCACTTTTATGATATGATAAAATTTGCTCATACATTTGTAAATTATCGTGAGTCATAGCTATATTATGAAGTTTTTATTTGAAATAAAAAATATTTTTAAATAAAAAAAACCGACTTCAAAAAACACTAAGGAACTAAAAAATAAAAAAACATTGGTTTTGAAGCAAACATTCTTGGAGTCTGTGCCAACCAAGCCAAATATTTCTGATCTGACTATAAAACCTCTACACATTTTAATATAACTTTCGTTGTTGATAGAACAGGTAGTTTGTAATTTAGTAACTTTTTGCGTAAGGGCTTGGCACCGACTCCAAAATCTTCTCTCCGGAGGATAAAAAGCGTCATCAAAAATTGAAAATTCAATCAGATTGCAATAGGTTCGCGACATCTATTTTGAGCCCGAATTTACGTAAGAGCACATCGTCAACTAATACTTGCCGACATAATTGCCAACTTATATAAGAATGAATTCGCGTTTATTTTTTGCGGATATCAGCATCTTCTTAGTAGTCAAGTAAAATAAAATACACCCATGTTGTCAATACCACAGTTTTGGACTTCAAAGCGAGCGAAACCATGGGGGAAAAATGTTTTCAAATGCCTTTTTTTTGTTTTCCTTCTCATGTTTTATTCGTAAGTTAGTTTTAGTTTGTGTCATAAATGTAATTGTTTCATATTAAAAGTCATAAAAATCAAAAGCTTCTATAGAGATGTGCATACCATGTTAACTACTGCACAATCCGAAGTCACAAATTCAGAGTCAACCTTTTATGTAACAGTCTTCTATGGTGGAATTCTTTTCCAGTCTGGTAAGTCTACTTTGACGAAATTTAGGATAATTCCTGTTATAATCTGTCTATATTGCATTTTGGCGAATTGTTAAAAAATGTACATTACAAGAAAATAAGTCTAACCATTATATTATAACCATTTGAAAAGAAACGATCATTAAAGTATCCTGATGCCCATTCTACAAAAGATGGTCGCTAAAAATCAATGCAAATGGATATTTTATTTATATTTTAAAGATTCATTTAAATTTAATAATAAATCGTCGGCATTAAGATTGCACCGTTTCATTTTACTTTGTGTATTCAATTTTTTTTTTTTTTTTATTAATGTAACGGAACTGATATTGGGAATCAACATGCTGTTTTAAACGTGTTTAATTAATATTTTATATGTGGTTTTTGGTATTTTGTATTTTATTATATGTTTTACAAAATTTTGTCATGTTTCTATATATAACTAGATTATGCCCACAGCTATGACCGCACATTTTATTTCAATTTAACCGTTACTGCTCGATCTCGTGGAAACTCGGGACATCCCTTCTTAGTGCACACCTACGGTGTCAAAGCAACATACATGCCAAATTTCAGCTTCTTGCGCCCAATCAATTTGGCTGTGTGTCGTCTGTCGGTCAGTCAATAACATTTTTTTTTACAGAATGTCCTTTTTCTGACAATTCAATAATAAAACATTTTTCCTATTAAGGTCTGTCATACTAGTTGAATTTATTCAACCTATCTCGTTTAACTAAGGGTACAGATCAAGCCTCTTTATATTAAGCAGCTCTAGACCTGTCTCACTTACTTACACACAAGGTGTAACTGTTAAGGTAGACGGCAAAAATTTTATTACTTTACTAAATCAAGTACTTATTTGCTCAGGAAATCTGTCTTAATATTTTACGATTTGCACACACGACGACACGTCAAGCTAGACACCTTGACTTTTGTAACGTTCTAATGGCTTAGGAAAGAAGTATTAAAATCGTGTTGCAACTGTTTCGATTGATACATCGCTGTGTGAACAGAACCGGAGTGCTGAAACTGTGAAGGAATAAGGTGTTGTATTCCTCAAACTAGAGGGAGGCAACTCTGACCAAGCTGGTGACCGTGCCAGGTGGACTGCAGTCCAACGAGAGTACTTTGAACCTTGTAAAATATTAGTCATCGCCGTGCGCGATGCTTGTGCGATTCGGGACTTAAGTTCCATCGCATCCAACGCCCTCAGATGGCGCCATGATCTATTGTTCGCTAGCATAGCCATCGTTCGCTAATTGTATGTAGATACCGCTACAAAACATAAATATGTAACCTTTTCTCCAAGTGTAAAAGCCGCGCAAAATGCCTGTCCAAAGGGGTTTAAGTCAAAATGTGACGTAATTTAATCAGTTTTAAACATATTTGACTTCGATTATATAAGCACTAAAACATCTGTGAAAATAGTCAGCCGCAATCAGACGTAAACAGCTACGTCAGACGACATAAAACAATTTTATTATCATTTGATTTGTACGGTTTTTATTTTACTAGTTGAATCTCACTCCAGATTTCCACTAGATAAGATTTTATTACTAGAATACAAACGATTTTTTGGTATATCGTCAAGTTTTATTGAATCTGTTTTCTTTAAGTGAAAGTTATATAAAATACAAAGAAAGATAGTATTGTTTTTATTTTTGAACTTTTATTGGAGAATTGGGTTTGTTACTTTTAAAGAGCTTATGCTTAATTGAAACTAGCAGACATATTTGCAAATTATTTTTGTGTATGATAGCCGACAGTAGATACCGCAAGGTGGACCGACGATCTTGTCAAGATCGCGGGAGGAGGTTGGATGCGGGCGGCTCAAGACCGGTCTGTGTGGAGAACCTTGGGGGAGGCCTATGTCCAGCAGTGGACGTCGTTTGGCTGATATGATGATGATAGCCGATATTTTTCACTTCCATTTTTTAAGATTTGACGTTCATAAGCGTCACATTGTGACCCAAATGAAAGAAGTATTTTTGCTTTATCTTTGATACTGTTGCTGTTTACTTTTATTTAAATAAAATTTTCGTCGCTTTCAGTTCAAACGACAATTTCACTTAGAAAAGTTTTTAACAAAATTTTGTACAATATTTAAGTTTAATTAAAAGCACGCATATTAAGTAAGATTACAAACTGAAACTTAATTTGGCAAACAAATAAGATTGTTGTCATTAAAGTGAATGGTTATGCCTTGTGCTTTACTTGTAATAGCGCATTAACGTCTGGTGAAAAGTCTTGTATTAGAAACTTAGTTTAAACAACATTTTTTCAGCGAAAAATAGCGCGTATACGCGCTTATAGCTAGCGCTCATAGCGTGTCTTGATTTACCGTTCGTAAAACATCACGTCGATATCGATTACTTGGAACGAAAGTATGTGTTAGAAATATTTTATTCCGAAAGTCTATTTAAAATTAATAATTTATTTTAATATTTAAAAAGACAAAAAGACAACTCCCGCACTAGGAATAAATCCTGTGTCGCGGGGGACTTTACGAACATACAACCAACGGACACAATGAACACCCAGACTCGAAACAACAATTTATGGATCACACAAAGTGTTGTCTCGTGTGGGAATCGAACCCTCAACACTCGGCGCAGTGTCAAGCGGCGAGGCAGCCACTAAAACCACTACGCCAACCGTGCAGTCACGAATACTTTTCACGAATACACTTTGAAAGGAAATATAGTGATATTTTCGAAATATCAGGCATAATTCCATGACTGCATATTTGGCGGGTTTATGTTAGTCTCAGTATACTTGTTTGGACGTATCTCCTAAGACTAAATTGAAAATTGTAATTAAATTGGACAGATCTTCTCTGTTTCCATCGCACTAGTATTTTGAAGGAGAGAACAATAGCCATAATATTGTCCAGACAAGTGCAATACGATCTGCTATTTATTTTTAAACTAAGCACTATTATAAGACAATGATAGTCTAATGTGCCAATAGACTGCTATCCAACGGCAACGGTTCTCGAGTTGAAACCGAAGGCAAACACCACCGACATTTCTAAAATATCTAAAATATGTGCGTATTCATTTGCTTATATTTTATCATGTTAAGCCGCCTCTTCTATGCCAGTTATTGTGAAAATCTTTGTCAGTCGTTGTTATTGTGAAAATCTTTGTCAGCATTATGCCATGACTAAATTTGATGCGATACAACTTGGTGACGAAGCGACTGTGAGAATTTGTATCAAATATGACACTTGAATACACAAGTGTTGAGAACTCACAGGTTTTCTCTCAAATACTCATGTAATATTTAAATAAAAAAAGTGTAACTACTTAATAATTGACAATAGGGTTCCCTTCTTTTCGCATAATGTTCTTTGTCCTAATATACTTCGGCATAACGATTTTGGCACAATTTGTTTTGGCATAATAATACTTCGGCATAATTTTTTTAGGCATACATTTTATGTTGGCATAATCATCTTAAAGATTAATTTGTTTTGGCATAAAGTTGATTCGCTTAACGTTAGTAGGCCTAATGACTATTAGCATAACATAAAATTTAATATGCTGTGCAACAAAAGTGAGTGACAGAAACGAATTGCTGCAAAACCGACTCCACGTAGTCTTGTTTGTCCTACCCCTAGAGTGTTATTTAAAATCGCGTAGGCGCGTGGGGCTGCCGGAGGCCCGCAGCGCCGGAGCCGTGACAGAAACCCTGCCTGTTGCATGTTGCATGCTCGCTTGAATTCTGCATGCTGCATGCTTGCTTGCATGCTGTATGCTTGCTTGCCTGCTGTATGCTTGCTTGCTTCATGCTTCCTACACATATTATATTAATATGTTATATATAATAATATGTTTTAATATCATAATGTGTAAATAAATTTATGCTTTAGGATATTATGCTTAAAAAAGATATTCTTTAGAACTTTATGCTTTAGAATATTATGCTTAATCATTATTATGGTTGGAGAAATTATGCTTAAAAAAATTATGCGTAAGCTGTTATGCGTAATAATATTATGCGAAAATATAATTATGCCAAACAAAATTATGCTAAGTTATATTAGGTCTTAAAATTTTATGCAAATGGATAGGGAAGCTTGACAATATGGGTGACGTACATATGTACATTTTAGTATAATAGTGCAAAGTTTTCGTTTTGTATGGCAAAATCATTTTTGCGATTTCGGCGATGTTCCATAGCAAAAGTTGTTTATAATGACAACTGCAATAATTCCCAACCAAATATATAAAAATCATGACATGTGTCCACTAAATTGTAAAGCACAGGAAACAACATAGTCTACTTGAAAACACAAGCATCATGTCGTACTTAAAAGTTTTATCGCAGTATAAATATGTCAAGTAGACTGCCAACCATTTAGCAAATAAAATAATTTCTCGAACATTCTAGCCAAGAAAAGGAAACAAAGATGCCATAAGCAATTACATTTTAGCTAATAGTGGCATAAACAACTTTATGTGTTATTAGTTTTTTATTACCCTGAACTGGATTAATCCCAGAAAGACGATAGTTTTAAACTACTTAATGTTCATATTTTTCCTAAACTATAACCTTTTAGCTCTTTTTCTTTATCTCTTTCTTTTGGTTTATCTAATGTTAGTAGACTGATATCAATTTTGTTTCAAACTATCAGGTAAATCGATAAGATCGCTTTTATGTAGAAAAGTCTACTTAGACATTTTGATGATAAATTAGGCCCTTAGTGGAAACTCAAATGACTTTCAACAAGCTCCCTTTATTACCTTGTGTGATTCGAAAAAAACTTTGCGAAAACAAACTGCTGACAGACATTGAAATTAAACTACGATTTACGGAATTACGAATTTTCTAGAAACTAGATTACCTATTTATCAGAATCTGCCATTCGGCTACTTTGCAGGAGCAGTCAGCAGACTTTTCTGTTCAATGTGTAGCATTCGCGTAAACCCAAGAAAATACTTTAGTTATAAAATGTTTTGTGTATTATTTCCCCATAATACCTACGTATACATCGATAAATTCTCGTTTTCTCTTTTTTCTTTATCGGGCTCTCCTTATGACTTATGCGGTGTCTCGAGAAGTTACGTTTTTTGACACTTCGAAATAACGGCATGTGTTTTTTTTATCTTCTCACGATGCTTCCAGCTTTTTTTTGTGTCGTAATAATGTGATATTATTACATTATTTTCCTAAATAAATTAAAAAAAAAAAAATTCAGAGTTAAATACATCATCCTTGTTTTAACAATTGTAATTCAAGTGCTCTCAAGAGCACTTGAACCGCAATTTTTAATCTAAATTAATATGCGAATATTAGATCATAGCAGATGAACGATGTATGGAAATTAGCTTTCTGAACAGCAAACTTGGACGAGTGGATATGATAATTTTATTTTATTATAATTTAAAATAATTTTGGCAGAATTCAATCTTCATATAAATTCAATGTCAAAGTTCTTTATCTAACTATGGAAGTTTACCAAATTAAGATTGGGTCATTAATCGATTTTAAACTTTCGCGATTTGTATACATCATACAATTTTATTAAAACGGGTCTTATTCGTGATATTTAATTAATTTAAGACACACAACACTTATGACGTCTACACAATGATGAGCTGTGTTACTGCGGCGGGGTTTACATTGTAAGTTGTGTATTGTAAGACGACCGAAGCGTCGGTAAAATATAGGTATTTATACCTTAAATTAATTAAATATCGCGAATAAGACCCGTTTAAATCAAATTGTATGATTGGGTCATTAGTTTTTATTGGAGGCTATTCGTAAATAAGTGGTCTCAACGCTTGGATTTAAGACTGCAAGGTGAGTCTCGGCTTTATTAACATTCTTTTATTAGGTCGCCGTGTATATACTAACTATGTAATGGAATCTAAGGTAACTAATTTAACCATCTTCCAAAGGTCGTAGCGTAATGAAAATTGGAAGCTGTGTGTAGTTTTGATGACAATACAATAATATGGCACTATCGAACTAATCTGATGATGAAGCCGGAAGATAGGCACTGGCATTCCATGATGGAATATCGCATCAATGTCGTGTTTGCACTTGTGAGAAAGGCCACGCAATGGACTTTGAACACGACCTGTTTTTTTAACACGCTTTTATTAGGTCGTCGTGTATGTAACTAACTATGTAATGGAATCTTAGCTAACTAATTTAACCATCTTTCAAGGGTCGTAGCGTAATGAAAATTGGCAGTTGTATGTAGTTCTGATGACAATACAATAATATGGTACTGTCAAACTGATCTGATGATGGAGCCGGAAGACATGAACTGGAACTTCATGATGGAAAATCGTATCATAGCTGTTTTGGATTTCTGAGAAAAGCCTTGTAATGAACTTTGGCCATGATTAGGTTTCAAGGTCAGATGATGAAGTCGGAAGATAGGCACTGGCATTCCATGATGGAATATCGTATCATAGTCGTGTTTGCACTTGTGAGAAAGGCCATGAAATGGACTTTGAACGCGGCCAGGTTTCAAGGTTGTAACAAACAAATTATACATTGTAGATCGCGCAGTGGTGTAGTTAGGGTCACATACTTTTGCGGCTGGACAGCTGTATGTGGCCCTGAGTAGAGTAAAATCACTTAGTGTTCTCCTGATTAAAGAGCTAGATTGTTATAAGCTGACAGATAAAACACCATGTAATACAGACGCAAATGTGGAGATGTGGAGGATGCGGGCTCATTCACATACTTAAAATAAATGTATAAATGTTAAAAATATTTCGTTATCAAAGACCAAAAAGTATTAAATAAATTAATAGTTTAAAAAACACTAGAAAACACGCTTTTATAAATGCACGTAAAAACTAAAAATAAATTATGGATCGTTCAAGTTGTCTCTATTTCTAGGCTGAAGTGGAAACTATGTGCTTTCAATTATAATATTTGATTGTAAAAGCGTGGGGCGCTGGAACATTAAAAATGTTCTAGTTTAACTTGTTCAAAAATCAAGTGAACAGATGTTACGGGAAGCAGGTTACACAGATTGGCGCTCTAACTGGAGTTGCAGCACGAGTAGTAAGTGGCTCTACATTAAATAGTCTGTTCAAAGTTCCAGTTTGTCGAACTCAGACGAAACATGCGCTATCGGCGAAGAAGATGACATTCACCGACATTTCTAACGCCTCTGCTTTCAGGCAATTAAGTAAATATAAGAGTAAAGCGTCAACAGTAGCAAAATGTAGAGTTCTTGTTCGTGGACGAGATATCTTTTGATTCCCTTTGGTAACCCTTTGGCGGCATAAATGCTATGCTCTTGTTCGACCTCATGCAGCTTCCGCCAAGAAGGTAGCATAAGTATTTGTTAACAACTTTCCTGTTATATATTTTTTATAATAATATTTTTTTTGTTTTTACGTGCATTTATAAAAGCGTGTTTTTCTAGTGTTTTTTAAACTATTAATTTATTAACCTTACCATCGATATAAAAATCCTGATTGCCTCCGGTACGCCCTAAAGGTTCTTAACTGAACACTTTCTAGTCTCAATTGGACCTCTAAAATGCTCTTTGAAAAACACGGCAGCACTTTGTTAAAATGTGAGAAGAAACGGCTACATGGGTAACTGTTCCTTCTGAAATTCTTGACCAAATTTTCTTAATTGTAACCTCAGCAATGTAAGTTCACTATGTCGATCTATCACAGATTTAAAGTTACCCAGTGAAAGCTACAACATGAACAGAAGAATATACACCCACATTTAGCTATCTATCGTTAACCGATGCCATATAATAGCAGGTTAGGATTTCTTTGTGTCGGTCACTGCTTTGTGCAGCAACTGAGAACTTGAGCAGACAATTTAAAAAGTAACTTAGTATTTTTCCCGTGTTGAAATTTTGAAGCGTGAAACTGCGATTTGTAAATCACGGTGCCAATGGTCTTAAAACTGAGAGTAAGCTTGTATGCCTGAGCAACATCGTAGTAAATGAAAGAAAAAGATGAGATAAAATCAATTTTAAAGAATGAAGTTATTATTTCTAACCTCCCGAAATGTTCTATTTTCTGCTATCAAGTCATCATTCATCGTGGTCATAACATAAAACTTTTATATACTCGTATTAAAATTAGGAATAATACATTAAAGTTTGTTGAAAGAAACCACACAAATCTAAAATACTATTACTTAATTCTGATTTATAGTGTTTTCGATTAACAATACGTTCAATAACTATAGCCAGACAAACCAAGAAAGCGAACAATCGTTAGAGACATAATAGAAATTTTTGAAACGTGCTTTAACCCTTTATATGTAGGACGGCCCGTACAAAGTGGCCAGTAATCTGGACAGTCACTTTAAGGTCGATAATTCAAAGATTTTTATAGCAATGCTGAATCTTATGATCATACACGATTCCACATGAAGCACACCAGCCTTTTAACTAATCAGCGTTTTGAAACGTCGCGTGCGGTAAAAATTTCGTGCCAATTTTTACGGTGGCCTGTTAACAAACGTCACATATTAATTTATAAGTGCAGTGCAAAGAAAAAACACGTCGTCGTACCAAAAGTGAGTAAAACGATTATATTATAGTATATACTTTATTATTGTGTGCAAATATAACCGAATATAGTAAAATAAAGCACTTATTTTAGCAATCAATAACCGACCGGTTAACCTCACCTAGAAATGACACATATGAGTTGGAGGTTGTCTCATAAGTATATATTTTGATTAATACATTTAATTTATATCATTTTACACGATTATAGTCTATTTCTCGGATGTCTTATAATAATTAGTACAAATATACGGGTTCGGTAGTTATAACCGAATATCGTAATTGTTTAGGTATGTTTCATGGTGAATTATGTTGATTTGTAGGTTCCTGTAATAATTTTGAGTACCTATATTGAGTTTTCATTCTCGTTTTTTTCATTGTTTTAGAAATAATTTTCGATACCAAGATGTAGAAATGATGTCTGAAGACGAATGGGCAGAAATTATGGCCATTACTGATGACCAGGCCATCCATTCTAATATTGGTGGTGATTCCGACGCTGATGACTGTCTTGACGACGTTGTCTCAAATGCCAACAGTCTGAGCACCCGTAGTTACAGCCAACCAGCATCATTTGCTTAAGCTCCCCACACGGATCTTTTTCACCCCAAATTCCTCCATCAGCAGCCACTCACAACAGCTCCGCCACATTTACTACCGCCTGTGCTTTCACTGCCTATAGCTATACTAAATATATAATCTTTTTCTATAATTATGTATAAGACAATTGCTTAATTTTTTATTTTTCAGTTATACTTACTTCAGATAAGATGACATTTTTATTTTTGTGATTTTTTTAGGCTAAGAAAGAGAAATACTTTAATTTTGTTAAAAATATTATTCTAATTATGTTATTTTGTTGAGGCTGATTAAAGATTGATTTATTTCCTACACAATTATTTTATTTTAGTGCGTTATTTTCACCATAAATAATAGATTTTTATGAGTGTCCAGTTTACAGATCACTGATTAGATGGGGATAGCTAATGATGCAGAACGGTCAGTGGTCAGTATACTGGCCACTAGTTTTTTGGATTTTCTAGGAGAATAACAAGTTTCTGAAAAAAATATAGACACATGTTGTTATAAATAACACTTTAGAATATATATTCACTTATAAATATACTGAATAATAAAAATCATAAAGATGTGCGTTAAAGGGTTAAATTTACGTCGAACATAAATATATATTTTTTTACAAAAATAGCGATACATTTTAGAATAGATCGTATAATTTTCAAAATATTTTTTTATTTGCCTTTCCTTGTTAGGTACAGTGTATTGCATACGCGTCTGCTGATCCAGATAATGTTAATAAGCTCGCCTCCATTACGTAGGACCTATAAATGCACAAAATGGAGAAATGTGGTTGTAATAATAACACTATACCAATATAAACTTTCATGGTCACACATTGACGCCATGTTCACGGATATATTGTAGTACATCCGTGAATATGGTGCTTGCAACAGTGCTGAATTAATTTAGGTTACTCAAAACAAAGGTACGTGGTACATTATCCCGTAGTAATAGTAAAAAGTAATATTACACTGCTGCCAACACCTTCAGGAATTTGTATTATTCCATGAGGACGCCATTTCAATTAAGTGAGACGTCACATAACCTATATACAAGAGAGTACCTACTACGATTACTACTCGTCAAATTATAATACGCAGTTCAGAAAATACGAGGGAACAAATTAATGTACATACGGAGACGGCAAAAGTAATATCCTGTGCTTAGCTTCTAAAGATTCCAAAGATCAAATTAAGCTCGAAACCTAATCCAAAAGAAATTAACTTACAGTAAGTAATATTTTTTTTTTGTTTAGGCTGTCTGGTTGTTACGTGATTATTTCTTTATTGTACTAAACTGGATTAATCCCAGAAAGACGATAGTTGAAAGTACGTAATAACAATATTTTTACTAAACTTTACCTTTTAGCTCTTTATCTGGTGTAAATATAGAAGACTGATATCGACGTTGTTTTAAACTATCAGATAAATCGATAAGATAGGTTTAATGTAGAAAGGTCTACTTAGAAATGTTGTTGATAAAATGTGTGGCATAATGAAGGCTGAAAACTTAGGTATAAAAAGCTTACACTTTGGTACTATTGTGATCCAAAATATATACATCTCATCCCAAAAGTAGTTCATAACGACAACTGCAGTTACCCCCTAATGAAATATATAACAGACATGACATTTATTCACTAAATTGTAAACCACAGGAAACAACATACTTGAAATCACAAGCATTATGTCATAATTCAAAGTTTTAAAGCACTATAATTATGTCAAGTAAACTACCAACGATTTAGCAAATAAAATAATTTCTCGAACATTCTAGCCAAGTAAAGGAAACAAAGATGCCATAAGCAATAAGATACGTATGGCCAGGCGTGAAACGTGACTGTCGTGACTGAGTGCGCAATTGTCTCGAATGTCAGCGCTCCGAAGTCACCAAGCATGTTTCTGCTCCCTTGAGCTCATTTAAATTGCCAAAGGCTAGATTTTCTTTTGTCCACATAGACCTAATTGGACCGCTGCCTGTTTGTCAAGGTTACCGGTATTGCCTCACAGCCGTGGATCGCTTCACGCGATGGCCAGAGGTAATACCGTTATCCAACATACCAGCTGAGACCACTGCTAAGGCATTACTCACCGGTTGGATCTCACGCTTCGGTTGTCCAATGGACATTATAACCGACCGAGGGAGAGAATTTGAGTCCACCTTATTTAAAATCCTATCTCAGCTAATCGGCTTCCAGCACCGCAGGACCACTGCTTACCACTCACAGTGCAATGGGTTAGTCGAGAGGTTCCACAGACAGCTGAAAGCAAAGATCGTGTGCCACAACAGCACTTCTTGGGTGGATATATTACCACTCGTATTATTGGGCAACCGTAGTGCCATCAAGGAGGACCTCAACGTATCGTCAGCAGAGCTGCTGTATGGGGAGCCTCTCCGACTTCCAGGCGACATTTTCAAGCCTGTTGAAGATCACATTCCAGATGCATCTGATTACGTGTCGCGGCTACGCAGGTTCGTAAAGGACCTCCAGACGTTACCTACCAATCAGCGTAGCAGTAAACGGCCATCGTTTATTTTTAAGGAACTGGCCACTTCGTCTCATGTCTTTCTCAGAGATGACGGTACTACGGGGTCCCTCAGGCCACCATATTCTGGTCCACACGAAGTTTTGGAGCGAGGTGAAAAAGTGTTCAAGATCCTTTACAAGGGTAATAAGGTGACAGTATCGATAGACCGATTGAAACCAGTCTACAAACTGCGTGACCCAAACACCCTCACACAAAGCACACAACACTCCTCAGAAACACCTCAACTATCACACAGACCATGCATACAACACAAAACAGGCCCAAATACTTCAAACTCACCACACATAAACTCACCAACATGCATACCAGATGATCACCCCAACACTGAAGACCATGTCATCAGAAAAACAAGGTCGGGGCGCAAGATCAGGCTTCTTGATTATTATCGCCCATAGGGTGGTCGCTGGGGGGGGGGATGATGTAGTGGAACTGATTTTTATTATAGGTACATCGAACTTCGTCAAAATTTTTTGTTATACAGATCGCATGTACTCGGCTCCGCGACTATTAGTATATAATTATCTGTGTCGTGTATACATTCGCAATCAAATTATAATAATACAATTGTACTGCTGTCGTGCTCCTTCCAGCGTGGTGTACCTAAATAAAAAACATTAGTGGGTAGCCGTGTATTTCACTCCAATCCAACGATCCAGAAAGTTCTGTAACTACCACCTACCCGCTAATCTGAGAAGATACACCAAACTAAGAATGGCTGTACTTTATGTGTTATTCGTTTTTTATTGCATTAATCTGGAATAATTCCAGAAAGACGATAATTGAAAACTACGTAATGACTATATTTTTACTAAACTTTACCTTTTAGCTCTTTATCTGATGTTAATTTAGAAGACTGATATCGATGTTGTTTTAAACTATCAGATAAATCGATAAGATAGGTTTAATGTAGAAAAGTCTACTTAGAAATGTTGATAAATTCGTGGATTATTGAAGGCGAAAAACTTAGGTATGAAAGAGCAAGCTTACCCTTTGTTACTATTGTGTGCCAAAATACGTACCTATTATTCTGGATCACAATGGTTGCCATGCCATAGTGATGCTTTGAAAAACTTTGTGTTCATATTTGCCTCATGATACAAAATACCTACGTTTTCTCGACCATTTTCTGCCTCCCTTTTTTTCTTTGTACGGTTGTTCTAACTTTTTAAGGCGTGTCTGGCGAGAGAAGTCGTTTCTCTTTGACACTTCGAAATAATAGCATGTGTTCTTTTGGTTCTTCTCATAGCCCTTCTACCTTTCTTTTGTTTATTCATACTAACGTAATATTCTGTAACCTAACTGAATAAAGAATTTAAATTCAGAGTCTTAGACATCATCCTTGTTTTAACAATTGTATTCCAAGTGCTCTCAAGAGCACTTGAATCGCAATTTCTTGTCCGACTATATGGGCGAATGAGATCATAGCACATAAACGATGCATGGAAATTTGCTTTCTGAACAGCAAACTTCAACGAGTGGATATTTTAATTTTATTTTATTATAATGCGTAGTCATTTTGGCAGAATTTAGTCTTCATATAAACTTAATGTCTAAGTTCTTGATCTAATTACGGAAGTTTAGGACGTTAATGAGATTAAGATTTTGATCATTGATTTTTATTTGAGGACACTCATAAAGCCATTTATAAATTTGTGATCCTAATGCTTGGGTTCAAGACTGCAAGGTGAAAAGTTTTGAAATCTCTGATCTTGCAATCGGTATAAAAACTCCATGCCTCTGGCATGGCCTCTCAGTTCTTGTCTTAAGAACAGAAAATGACCACTAACATGCACTGATAAAACACAAAACAACAAACACGTCTGCGCTCTGATGAAAATGTCAGAAGAAACGGCATCCATCCTTCAACATGACTAGAAGAATAACATTAAGCAAACTATCTCTAAACGATGTCATATAATAGCAGGTTAGGATTTCTTTGTGTTGGTCACGTATTACTGCTTTGTGCAGCAACTGAGAACTTGAGAAGACAATTTAAAAAGTAACATGATATCATTTTTCCCGTGTTGAGATTTTAAAGCGTGAAACTGCGACTTGTCAATCATGGAGCGAATGGACGTAAAGACTTGTATGCCTGCATCGTAGCTAAATAAAAAGTCCAGATAAAATCACTTTTAAAGAATAAATTATTTAGTTTTAAGTAGCTTTATTAGTTTCTTACCTCTCAGAATGTTCTATTTTCTGTGATTTGAGCTACTCATTCATCGTGATAATAACACAAAACTTTTATATATTAAAATGAGGAATAAGACATTAAAGTTGTTGCAAAAAATCGCACAAATCTAAAATACTATATTTAATTCTGATTTATAGTGTTTTCAATAACTATAGCCCAAAAAAACAAAGCAGTGAACAATTGCTGGTAACATAATATATAATGGATCGTATTTAACTGTTAGTCAAAAATACTAATTTTCCACCATAAATACTAATTGCACCACTAAGCTAAGTTGACGGAGCCCTGCTTCGCAGGGCTCCTATTTTTGGGAGCAGGGTCACAAGAGAACCTAACATAACCTATTAAGTTTTCTGAGTGGATAAGTTTCCCGAGCGGACGAAACTTTTCATATCAAATTATATTTTGTAAAAAGATCATCATATTTGGTGTACAAATAGTATTTTTAGTGTGCAAGTCAGTATTTTAGTGAAATAATAAAGTTTTTTTTCGTAACTCACTTTAGTGTGTTACATAACATTTTTGATACGCTGTTAAAAATATTCCATATATATAATTACGTTTATTTTTGAAACGTGTTTCATTTTACGTCGAGCATAAATATCTTTTTTTATAGAAATACCTACTAGATCGTATAATTTCAAAAGATTTTTTGGCAGCCTTCGAGGTCTAGTAGATAACGTACGCGCCTGCTGATCCCGGTAACGGCAATGGGCTCGTCCCCTATTACGCAGGTCCTATAAATGCATAGCATGGCGAAATGTGGGTATAATATTTCACCGCTGTGCCAACCCCTTCAGGGATACAGGGATTCGTATTATTCAAAAAAAAGCCTTTTTAAATAATTAGCCTGACGTCACATAACCTATTTATATCCAAGAGAGTACACCGATAACTTCTCGTCATATTATAATACGCTGGTCAGAACATACGCGGGAAAAAATTAATATACATATGGCGACGGCAAAAGTAATTTCATATGCTTAGCTTCTAGTTAAAGGTTTCTAAGCTGACATAAAGCTCGATATTTACGTAATCCAAAAGAAATTAACATACAGCAAGTAATATATATTTTTTAGAGATTGGTCTAGGCGAGAATCTATACCTTTATACGTATAAAAAATTTCAAAATAACTGTGCATATAATTAGTTACATAATACCAAATCATATTTTATTTTATTTTTTGTCTGTCTGTCTGCCTTTCTGTTTATCCAGGGTACCTATTTTCTGGTATAGCTGAATCGATTTGAATGAGACTTTTACTGGATAGAGAAAGAAGACTTTTCAAGGCAATATATATCATCATTCTCCGAGCGTTATCCCTGTTAGAACCCGGGGTCCGCTTTCTAGTCTAACCGTATTTGACTGAATATTAGTTTTTCCACAGAGCGCATGCCTGTCTGACCTCCGCAACCCAAAGGTATAGTTATATTCCATAGTTTAGACTAGTGCCAGTTTGTTCTGAGGTACTGATTACCTATAACGAATGTCAAAGATAGACATGACAGCCGGGACCTGTCTGTGGCCGGGACTGACGGCTAAAGGCGAGCTTGCAGTACTTTTTAAGATTTTTGAACGTCTGAAAGTCTTATGAACTATGATATTCTAAATAAAAAAACATTATATAAAAGTTGAACATATCTTCTATTAAATCGTAAAAATAGAAACTCGATTTGGAATGATAGGCTCGATAAAAAGAAAAGTCAAACATGGCACTAAATCGCAATTTTAAACGTGAACTGCTTAGAGATTCCACAATGAATTTATATGAAAATTGTATCAGTAAAAACAGCTCTTTATTTTAAAATAAATGCTAAAAACAGATTTTGTAATGTCGTTATTATTTTTCTCCAAGAAAAAAATTGACAAAATGTTCGTATGTGTATCGCCGTTCGTCACTCGTCAGTGCCCGCCTAGGCGTGATTGAAGATGAACGTACGTCGTAGCTCCGCATTTACGTTTTCGTAAAAATGCAAATTAATTCGTATGCCTGGGCCACACACATCGCGATAACATTCGGGCGATAAACTTCGTCTTCGGTCTACGGCGAAGCTGCGCGGCCAGATAATGCGCGATGTAAAGTTTATCGCGATGAACGAGCGATGTTTATACGCAAAAGACAAAATGGACGCCACGGTTGCTCTGTATTTTATGGCAGCAAATTATTATTTTTTACATTTATGTCATCTAAAGAATACTTAAATTAAAAGCAAGAAAAAGGAGGAAGTGGATGATAATCCAACCAATCCATGTTTCGCTTCAGCTATAATTCGCACTGCAGTTTAACTTAACACGTCCGCTACGCACGATGGCTGGCGGCAGACTGAAGTGTGGCCGCGCAAGCGAAGTTCATCGCGATAAAATGCTTTGATCTGCGAGAATTTACCGACAGCGGAGCGAAGTCCTCGCAGCTACGTACGAAGCACCGAAGTATACGCGAATACTTGGCTACACACATCGGGATAACGCGAATCTTCGGGTTATTGCGATGTGTGCGGCCTAGGCATAAGGCAGAGCGCAAACGTGGACACTTTTGACTCTGGTATAGACACAGACACAAGCTGCCGATCATGAAAACAGGGGTTCGCAAAATATAGGCAAAACTATATTCGCTGCAATCATTGGTAGAAGATCAGGTCAAGTTTTATAAATAGGTGTAAAAACAGAAGCTCGTCTTGCTGGCGACATCCCCGCGTTTTTGTTTTTGCGGCGGTTGAGGTCGAGCGCCTCGCGGTGCTCTTGAGGCACGGGACAAGCGATAATTACAATACAATACGCTCATAACTCTGAAAAGTAATTGGTGCGCGCCATGGATTCGAACCCGATACCCGCTGTATGGTAGTCTGTTGGTATCTCCACTAGGCTATCGCTGCCTTTACCTACAAGGCAATATATGTATCGTCTGTAATTTAACCCGGTAGGTGGCACTGTTCAGTTGTCGAGATACCAAATATAACGCGGGTGAACAGCTAGTCCGTAATATAAAACTGCTGCTTAGGAGGTATACTCTCATATTTAGCAACCCAGTTACCAAAGTAATAATACCCCTTTGCCCTAAATCCTAAATAATAAGATAGCGTACTCCCCACGCAATTCCTGTCTTACTAAAAGCCTTATTAGAGCTAATAGGCTACATACAAAGTATTTGCTCTTTAGTAAGTGTACCTCATTAATGTCTAAAACACATTCTCTAGAACTAATGTCCTTTAATGGCCTGAAAGTGTACTAACCTACAGCATATTCGACCATTAACGTAAGAAGGTACGAGTATCGGCAATAATAAAAGTGTTAGGTCGGCTTGTAACGACAAAATCTATGACGTCTATTTACTATCATAAAACTTGGGACTTATCTGCCGACAAGACGACACCGCAGCTACGCCCACATATTTTTACTTTAATGAACGATTTTTCCCGATCCCGTGGAACTTCGGTGAATCTGTTTTTAGTGCAATCCTACGGTCCCCAAGGAACATACATGCCAAATTTCAACTTTTTACGCTCAATAGTTTTGGCTGCGCGTTGTGAGTCAGTACAATGATAATAAAATTATGGTGATAAGCTGGACTAGTCATCCAGCTTAAAGCCTACGCGACCAAACCCTGGAACGCTTTACAGTAAACACATCGCATGCAGTCACATCATCAAATAATATTCTGCACAAGACACTAAAATCAACAAAGCACATATTTTTTTATGTCCGTGATTAAAATTAAAAGGAGCTGAATATTTCCTTGTCCTCTAACTTTAATCTAAACTCCACTTAATCTCGACAAACATTGATGGCCCTTGTCATCAAAAATATATTGGAGGAAATGTTATCAAGAGTTCTTATGTCATCGGAAAGCCTTATTCAAATTTTAATTGCCATGAAATATTTTGCACCGCTCTCTGTAATTCAGTGTAATTATATTTGCGGTATTTTAATTTGAAATTAACTCAGTTGACGGCATAGCGACGAAAATGATATTCTCGCAAGTTATGAGTATTATGATATTAAACATAAATATTAGAGTGCCTTTTCGTATTATGACTTCATTACGAGAGGTATAATATGTCAAGTATGAAAAAATTAGTATATGTATTTTGTAGTTAAAAACTAAGATGATATGCTTTTCAACAACTAAAGCGCTAGGTTTGAATGGGATTCTTTTGATTAATAGCTCTTCAGCAGCTGAAAGGTTTAGTATATGTTAAGGTGAATCAAATGAGTACAGTGTCGATGGGTTTACAAGTAGGCATTCTAGGGTTTTGATTTCTACCTTCAAACGCCATTAACCACAGAAATATATAGTAATAGAATGGTGACACGGGCGTGGCGCGCGTGCCAAACTATTGCACTATAGTGCATGTGTTTTCGAACGCATTCGCATTACGCATCGCGTCTCCCTTTCGCGCGCTCAGGAGGTAAAAAAACATTAAATTAGTTACTAATATGCCATATTGTGCAGTTTCCAATTATAAAAATTAAAAGTGATGCAAAATTATGGAAAAGGGAGGCATTTCATATCACCAGTAAGTATTTAAATTGAGTAAAACTTAAGATTATTGAGATTTAAACCAAGTGGGCTACTTTTACCATGTTTGTCTAATAAGAACAACATCGTTCATTTCTTCGTTATGTTAAATTTCCATTGCTTGAATTATACGATACTTGTTGACATATTTATGAAATAAACACGCAATGTACGGCGAGATACGCGATATTCACAAGATGCCAAAAACAATAACAAATCAGGGGCCACGGGTCAAATAAATAGCTGTGATTGGTCAGCGCGCGCTAGGGATTGACGTTCGGTTTATGGTTACGTTTTAAATTTATCGATAAATAAAAGGAATATTAATTCGAATTAATTATTATGTCTCTGGCTGTCTCTCTCTCTCTCATAAAGAAAGCAAGCATCATGTTCATGCTTTCAGATCACGAAAATGACATCTATTTGGGAATCCAAGATGGCGAACTAAACATTTTTAATAAAATTAATATGGGTATCATTTTAGGGGTTTTTATGGATTCTGGTCACGAAAATGACATCTATTTGGGAATCCAAGATGGCGGACGGGACATTTTTAATATAATTAATATGGGTATCATTTTCGGGGTTTTTATGGATTCTGGTCACGAAAATGACATCTATTTGGGAATCCAAGATGGCGGACGGGACATTTTTAATAAAATTAATATGGGTATCATTTTCGGGGTTTTTATGGATTCTGGTCACGAAAATGACATCTATTTGGGAATCCAAGATGGCGGACGGGTCATTTTTAATAAAATTAGTATGGGTATCATTTTCGGGGTTTTTATGTATTATGGTCACGAAAATGACATCTATTTGGGAATCCAAGATGGCGGACGGGACAGTTTTTATAAAATTAATCTGGGTATAATTTTTGGGGTTTTCATGCTTTCTGATCACGAAAATGACATCCATTTGGGAATCCAAGATGGCGGACGGGACATCTTTGATCACGAAATAGATGGTGATGTTGGATTTCCCATCCTTTTAAACATCGGAGACGATACCCATATTGATTTTTTTTTAAATCCCATCCACCATCTTTGATCACGAAATAGATGGTGTTTTTGAATTTCCCATTCCTTAAGATATCGGAGACGATACCCATATCGACTTTAAAAAAAATCCCGTCCGCCATCTTTAATTTCCTATCCGTCATCTTTGATCACGAAATAGATGTTGTATTTGGATTCTCCATCCCGTAAATCAACGGAGACGATACCCATATTGGTTTTTTAAAAAAATCCCTTCCACCAACTTTGATCACGAAATAGATGGTGTTTTTGAATTTCCCATTCCTTAAAATATCGGAGACGATACCCATATCGACTTTAAAAAAATTCCGTCCGCCATCTTTAATTTCCTATCCACCACCTTGAATCACAAAACAGATGTTGTATTTGAATTTTCCATCCCTTTTAACATCGCAGACGATACCAATATAGTTTTTTTTTATTTTCCCATCCGCCATCTTTGATTTCCCATCCGCCATCTTTGATCACGAAATAGATGTTGTATTTCGATTCCCCAACCCTTAAAATATAGAAGGCGATACCCATATTGTTTTTTAAAATTTTCTCATCCGCCATCTTGAATCACTTAAAAAATTTCATATTATTTAATCAGCGTCCCGAAAATCTCGAAAACGATACCCATATAGATTGTATCCTATTCGTTAAGCCTTTTTTTTGCCTTTGACCCAACCCTCCCCCTTCTCGTTTGACCAAATTTAGTATTTTTGTCTGGGCCCTAAAAGTTGTGGCGTAATTTTATATAGCCTGTAGCCTTTCGGAATAATTGGGCTATCATAGGCAATATCAATTTTTAAAATCCGACTGCTAGTTCCTGAGATTAGCCGACATTATCTTTTAGCCTTTTTAGCCTTTTGCCCGGCCACAAAGGGTCGAAACGTTATGTTATATAGCTTATAGCCTTCCGGATAACTAGGCTACCGTATACAAAAAGAATTTTTCAGATCCGACCGGTAGTTCCTGAGATTAGCGCGTTCAAACAAACAAACTCTTCCGCTTTATTACATTAGTATAGATAATTTATAATATAGTCAAAAGTTTTGTAAGATTTCAATACAGATTTTTAACTAAATAAATACGTTTTATTTTTATAACAGTATACTATAACCAAACTATTCATAATAAAACATTTTATATAAAGAAAAACATAATTTCATTTTCCACAGCTCTCACATTGATAATAATTCCTTAGTGTCCCCTCACTATCTATACGTCACTGTGGGCGGGGCTTGCTAAAATGTGGCACGCGCGAAATGTACGCAATGACGTGACATTCACCATTCTATTACTATCTATTTCTGTGCCATTAACAGATCCGCTCAGTGATATTATATTATTGTATTGTCAATAAAATTGCGAAGTTTCATAGTGATACAAGAACTAAAAGTAGGCAAAATTCAGCTCTTAACATTTGATTCACTAGTTCGGTCGGCTAATAAAAGGGTTATTTAAGGGTTTCGTCGTTCATATTAATCAATACGTTATTAATAAAATTATTCAATTTTTTATGCTCTTTCTACATAATTTCGAGAAAATCTAAGATGGTCGAGTAAAAAAATTTAAAATGTAGGCAAGTTTAGTTTAGTTTATAAAATAGCACTAAGCTAACTTTTTAAATATTTAGCGCAGCACGAGGCCGAAATCTCGTTTAAAAATTTGCATACCAAAATTTCATCCAATGTTTTTTAGTGGTTTAGTTTTGTTTATACCTCCAACATGTGTAATATACATTTATTTTAAGATGGTTTTAGCGAAATATAAATATTTTTATCTTGCTTTTTCATATTTTCCAGAAGGAATTTTTAAATGTTGCTACTGCCTCCTAGAATAGCTAAATTCCCTCCAAGTGTAAGTATACACTGCTATCAGTGGATAGTGTTGTGATTTAGATGGCTGATTACCATTTAGTAGTTGTATGATTCCAATAAAAAACAACACTTTGTGCGATACAGAAATTTTGTTTGGAGTATATTTGCCATTGTTATAAGTACCTACGCAATGAAAAATAGTCTGAGCGTTCTTTGTGTTCTTTGACCGAATATTTGCTAAGTCTTTCGTGACAGGAAGTTTCCATACAATAGACAATCTTTGAAAAAGTAATAAAAAAATTAAACTCATAAATTATACTGGCTGTAAGGGACGGCGAACTGAAAACTGATACCAGTGATTCAGTACATTATACTGAGATCCTTGGCGGTCGAATTTTTCGAAAAATCTAAGGACTCGAGAAGTTTCCAAAAAAAATGCGATGTAAATAGGAACACGCAAACTCGCACTATCAGCTGTTACAGCGGCGGGTGGTAGCGGCAGTGATTACGATGTACTGGTGCGCTTACTGTGCTGCGGCCGATGTCACGTCAGAGTAAACGCACCATGTGCATATTTAATTTTTAGAATTTTACAAAAATATTAACGCGGGTCGACTACTTCATTACATTACATGGCAAAAAATGCAAAAGAAAAACGGAAAATTCATGAATTTTTTCCGGAAAATTCGACCGTCAATGGCCTCAGTATCATGTACTGAATCACTGTTATCGGTTTTCGGGAGACCGTCCTTTACACCCCGTATAGCCCGAGATCCGGCTGCAGAAATCTTAAGGTATCTGTTTGTTTGGAGAAACTAACAGATACCTGTAGTATGTACTCGTAACTATGAATGAAACATGGTATCAGAATGGATTACAGCAGCCTTGCTTGAAAATTCAACCGCAAGTAAAATAAACTTTAGAATGTCACGTTCACTTTTTATTTAATGCAATTTTATTCAATTGAGAAGACAAAAATATATTTGTTTTATAGATTTTTGCAGCTAGATCTCCTACTATACAGGAAAATTTAACTAGCTGAAGTAGTAAAATTGCAAATAAACGGTGATTTAAACAGCCTCCATGCATCCATTTACGATATTCTTCGGCCATCGTTGAATATTGAAGCACAAAGCCTGATTATTATGCAGGTTGAAACCTAAGCCATAATTCGCAACCAAACGACCATTGCTTTCAAACACGGATGCGGTCAAAATCAACTGTTGCTCCCTACTAGTAATACCTGCTGAATATAAATGATTACTCATGGACATGTAAGTCATTGTAGGTACAATGCGTCTACATCTTCACCAAAGATACTTCGTATCGGAACCATTACATTTTTATGTTCAAATTGCAGTTGCTTTTGCTTACAGTCATAATCAACACATTGTAATCCTCCATGAAAAAATCATTGCGCTACGAGTTGGGAAAGAACATTTAATTCCCGATTTAATTTTTATTCATCCTCATCCTCCTAGCGTTATCCCAGTTTCAACCTAGGGTCCGCTTTCTAATCTAACCAGATTTGGCTGAATATTAGCTTTTACACAGAGCGACTGCCTGTCTGACCTCTGCAACCCGAAGGGATAGCTATATTCTGTGGTTTAGACTAGTGTCAGTTTTATTTAGACTGTCAAAGATCATCATGATAACCGGGAACGACGGCATAACGTGCTCTCCGATGCGCGGGACAAGCGATAATTAACAATTTCATGCAAACATAGCTCCGAAAAGTCAGTGGAGAGCGCCGTGGTTTTGAACCCGATGCATGGCAGTCTGTTGGTATCTCCACTAGGCAAGCGCTGCCTACTCGATTTTATTTTTAATTATAGAACAAAAGCCGGGAACGCGAGGGACTTGCCAGAACTTAACTTTTTTTTCAATCAACGGACAGAAATGAAAAAGAAATACAATATGAACCCACAACTCTCGACCCATTTCTGAACGGTGAAGTAGCACTACGCCATATAGACGTGTTTATACGTACTCCCGATACATAATGTTTTTTTTTAATGTTGATTTCCGCAGGATGAAACTATGTGGGTATTCTTTACAAAATTAGTTTTAGGGGACATAGGGTATCCAAAATAGGGTACTGAAAGTTTGATATTGTATTACTAATCCGTCACCACACGGACATAGATGAATTAACCTTACATAATAAGTCAAATTATGTATACACCACTATTTTTTAATTAGTACAAAAACTATAAGGACATATTAGCGAAGACATTATTATCATATATGTGACGTAAGAATTTCATAATATCTATAAATAGCAAAGTTATAATCATTTGTTTTTTGTAGAAAATCTCACCTAAATCATAGATTTATTTTACAATCCATTCACTACTTCATTGATAGTACTTACTTTCCGTCCTACTCTTACGCATTTTTTCCGTCGCACTTACAATGTAGGTAGCCTTAGATAATGAAATGAAGCAAAATAATAAGTGTAGGAAGTTACTTTTTATTTTTTTTAATTCTACCCTCTCCTTACTTCATCCGGGCTTAGGACCGGCAAAATTTACCGTTTTACAAGTAATTAAATACGGAGGTATGTATTTAGAAAGCAAACACATAAGGTATTCTGTAATAAAAGAAAAGAGTAATTTTGGCGTATTTATGAAGTTAAAATCATCTGCTATTTACAAATATTATTTTATCATCATAATGTCAGCCTAGAGACGTCCACTGCTGGACATAGGCCTTCCTCAAGGTGTGTGGAGAACACAGACTGATTTTGAGCCGCCCGCATCAAATTATTATTTACTTAAGTACGTATTATTTACTAAACTTACAAGTATTTCCATTGTCCTTCGAAATGTCCACCACCGTTGTCAATACACAGACAAATTTTTAACGAGAAAAGTACGCTTCTATCTTTTGACTTCGTCAAAAGCGTCCAATATGCACTGTTTTAATTGTTTCACACTAAAGTAACTAAGGCTCACTTTTGTACACTTACAATAGGATGTCCATGGGTATACAGCTGCACTCGCGATTTACCAACCAAAACGTACGCACGAAGCATAGCTACATACTCCCGTGATATGAACTGATATGATAGGCCATCGCTTCGGGCAAACGTAGACAAACAATTACCTTTTGCAACGAAATTAGATACGCTCACTTTCGCTAGCAATTTAGCACTGTTTGTCGCATCGTCGGGGCGCGGTGCAGGCACAGAGGGGGGGGGCTTTATCAATGGGTCAGTTTACTATGATAGTACGCAGGTCGGTCATAGTATTAGTAATGCATTTACCAATTATCACGTATTTTTGTGGACAGTTTTGAGACAGTTTTGGAACTTAGTGTTTTTATTTCTTAACTACATAAATATGATCAGTTAAAGATACTTAGTGCCCCGTTAAATTTTTGTACTAATTAATAAATAGTGGTGTATATAGGACTGAAAAGATCGGTGATAAAAAAAGCGTACCTACTCACTTTGTTTCTTTATCAAATCCGAGAATTATCGTTTGTATAAACCATAGATATAGTAATTAATAGAAGATATGCCCTGTAGACGAAAATGTATCGGAAACCTGTGTCGCCAGTTTGCCCCTACCACGCGGCTAGTACTACACATGCAGATCAGTAAAAGCAATATGAAAGCGCTTTGGCGCACACACCCGCATTTTTAAATCAAAACTTACAAAAAATCAATTATAAACCTTATCCTATCGAACATAGCGTGTATTTACCAAGCAACGTTCAACTGACTCACACAAAAACATCGGCCACTATCGTTGTGCTAATGCGGCGGCCGTACTACGCGATGCATTCCCTTAATAAAGTATCGATCGGTCATGATAACATTACTTGTCTAGGCACTTCGCGACAAATTTAGGTAGTAGTTAAAGAGCAATGTATTTATTGAAAAATAATATTGTCGTTGTGAGATTTGCAAACAATAATATCATAATAACAGCAAGGAATATTTTACGATTTGTTGTTTTTCATGTTTTTAAAGACAAATATAGTAAAATACTTGTAGTTTCATATGGTAAATGATTCCATTCTTCACAAAATTTTGGTTTGACTTTCGGTTTTTACAGAAAACCACTGAACAAGACGGCATTCTTATAAATTGTCGCGATCACGGTCGAAAGTGAACTAATTCGCGGCAACGGCCATTTGCTTGCGATATGCACTCCGGGTGTATTTCGCGCGGACACCAACACACCCCTTTGGCACTTCTACTCTTATTTATTTTTCAATGGTATAAACATTTATTAAGTAACAGCTCAAAAGCGTTAGCTAACGCTAGTAATCATACTGCCAAGTATAAGCGATTTAAACTGGGATGTCGTCGGATCTCTAACGCTGAATTAACATTTTACTTCTGTAGAAATTAAACGTATTGAATAAGAAGGCGAAACCTCATTTTTTGAGTTATTAAATGTTCTCAACGCAAATACAGATATTTCTGTAGTAATAGTACAAAAAGGAAACGACTTCGAACTGCAAAGTCCAATCAAAGCAGATTATGCCAAGTAAAAGCCAAATCTCAATAACTAGGTCATATTTCACACAGCCTGCACAATCTTAATTCCAAAAAATATGTTGTGTTTCCTTATAACTAGGTTCTCAAAATGAGTGCTTAATTTTAATTCTAAATAATACAATAAAATCGTTATTTGTTTTTACTTCTATACTTTATCATAATCACTTAACTAACTTTCATTGCTGAGTTTAACAGTCACTTTACCAACGATTCATTTGCTATAATTATAACGTCAAATACTTGCAATAATCCAAAGCCTAAAGCAGATTTTATGATATGATGATTTATGCGTACAAAGGAAATTATGTAATACCGTACTGAATTTGCACAAGCAAGGCACTAAACATAAATCTTCAGAAACCGATACCACTAAGTTGTATCGTAAATCAGTAAACTGACATCCTTATTACGTTGTTAATAAGTGAAGAGGGACATAACCTGTAATATGAAGCTTAATAGAATTTGAATATTTATCAGTTACTCATAAATCTGGACCCTTGTTTTCGTACAAGTATATGAATGGTTCACTACCACTAAGTACACCTTAATAAGTTTATACAGTTTTTACACGTAAATTTTCAAATTGTGTAAAAGTTCTAGACACAAATTCAAAGCTTTTGGACATAAAGGTAGAAGCCAAAATCAAACGCACTTGCTTTACCGCATGTCACTGTATCAAGTTCTGTGGGTTTGATGACCCACACGAGCCAATATTTTCTTTGAGTCACAAACAGTTGTTTGAAGTCTGTGTGATTATTATGTCTGTTAGTTGTTGATGTTTTTAAAGATCCCGTTAAGGATTAATCATCATATCAGCCAAACGACGTCCACTGCTGGACATAGGCCTCCCCCAAGGAGGAGATCCGCAGTAGAACCAAAGTCGCCGACATAGCTCTCCGGATAGCCAAGCTGAGTGGCAGTGGGCAGGGCACATAGCTCGAAGAACCGATGGCCGTTGGGGCAGAAAGGTTCTGGAGTGGCGGCCACGTACCGGACGACGCAGCAGAGGTAGGCCCCCCGCAAGGTGGATCGACGACCTCGTCAAGATCGCGGGAGGCGGTTGGATGCGGGCGGCTCAAGACCGGTCTGTGTGGAGAACCTTGGGGGAGGCCTAAGGATTAATAACTGTCTATAAAAAAATGTGTTCAAAAGTAATTGTCGCACTTGACTTCAACCTGGTCTCGCGAAAAATTTAGCAAACTCTCAATCAATCGATTCAAAAACACCTAGACATTGAATTGTAAATTACTATGCAAACTCATTTGTGACCATGTAACTTGCTGGCTTACGATCCTAAATCATTTATTTCCTAAAAGCTAATTTATCGTATCTTCCTTTCACCCTGGCCCTTTATCTCCCTTAAATAACATTACGGATTCAATGTCTTTTATTTTGAGGACAGTCAGTCAATCCACATTCATGAGCTTCTTTATCATTGTCTTCAGAGGAATGCTAAATCCGTTTGAAGCAAATAATATTTTCCTTTCATTAGAATTTACTTGGCTTTGGCTGGTGGACACTATCAATAGATATAGGATTATTACCCATTTATTGATAAGTTATCTAACAGTTGGAAAATTAAATGTACTGATTCCATTTTCTACCAGGCGCATAAATTGTTTTAATGTCTTTTAATAAGTCAATATTGCAACATATTATAGACTAATGATATGCTTACCGATAAAAAATGCTTCACTTTGTTTTATCTTTAAAATACTTTATTGTTAATACCTACTGTCTTATCGATAAACGACTTGTACGTACCTTGTGTAAACATCCAGGTTATCAATTTCTAGGTTTTATAAAATAAGTATCTGAATATAGCTGGTAAAACGCGAGTATGCTATAAATTCTTTCAAAACTTACTCGTTACAATCAAATAACAGATCTCTAAGATAGAAATAATTGAAAAAGTGAAAGTGGCGAGAAATTTCGAATTCCAAGTTCATTTTGCTATTTAAATCTTAAGGAGTCAATGTAAGTTTCGAAGTTTGACCTCCGAATTCCTAACAAGATAACGTCGTACTATAAACCGAGTACATGATGATAGTATGATCCTAGTATGATCAGTTTCCTTTGAATATATCCTGCTGTCGAAGTATGATCACTTTCCTTTCAATATATTATGTATTATATTCACTTCATTTGCTGCGATAATATGGACTGTATTTTAATGATCGGAACGTGTGAATATCATGCGAAATATTATTCTATTTTTTCGTTATTCACTTAGCAACACACATGATATGGGCTGTTATTTCTACAGAATGATACGAATATAACTTTTATTATTCGTGTTCATGTATTTCTCAGCAAGAAATCTGACAGACACGCTAAAGATATATATACAGGGTGTAACAAGACCCTTAACGAAAACAGAAAACCCATGTTGTACCAATCAGTACGAACATTTTTTACTTCGGCACATACCTGGGAAATTACTGGTTCAGGAGAAATTGAGGCTCAAAGTTAGTATAGAATTTTTCTAATTAGGTACAAAAGCTATGCATTTACGCCGCCAATATGTTCCTTAGATGCCCTATAACCCCATGGATAAGTAGGTATTTCGAGCATTGCACGCGCGCACTTTTAATTGCGATTAAAAAAATGTGAAAACTCAAAAAAAAATTCGTTTCCCAGGTATTATTTTTGGTTAGTATGACTTGGCATGATGTCCACAAAGAGTAGACTTCGGCTTGGTGATGGGTCTTGTGACACTCTGTATATATATAAATCATATAAATACTTCACTTGAAATACTTCACTTGAAACGTGTTCCGAAAATAGCATGAAATCTAATAAAATCTCTTTATTCAATTATCAAATTATACACAATGTATGCACCACTTTAACCTCATTTAAATTAATTTAATCAGATAGCCAAAAGTTACAGCGATAGTTATTTATAGTTCTAGTTCCTTATGCAATTGGGTCACGGTAGTAATGCTAACGTAGTTCCCATGACCCCGCCATTCAATGGGATTGGATAGAGGAACACCATGGTGGTTTTAGTGGGTAGTCCCGGAGCTTCTCGTCGGGGAGTCACCACACTTTCCCTAGGCTGAGCACCTTTAGGGGCCCAGCCTAGGGGGGTAAGCCCGTAAATTGTTTGGTTTCTATCATGAGGCAAAAAAAAGTCCCTTAAACAATTACGTTAAAAATACACAATTACACACAAGCAACAAAACCACAGATTCTAACACTTCAAACCAAAGACCAATTAAGCCTTTTGACCGCCAATTACTTGCTTTATTCTCGAGCACTTTAGTGAAATTATTTCTAACATTAGGTATTAGTAATCTTTATAGGTTTTGAAATATTGGGTATTTAATTTACAATTCTTTGATTTAGAGAACATTAATTTATTTCCATTCGTCTTCATACTTAACTTGTTTGAACTCGATGATATATTTTATGGAAGAACTAGACTTAGCCCACAGCTTCGCCCGCGTGGTTGGTTTTATCACTAAGGGTGAGAACTGCCGAAAATCCACTCTTAGTGCTCCCCTGCATATCCCAAGGAACATACGTGTACAATTTCAGCTACTTCCGCCCATTAGTTGCGGCTGTGAGTTGTATGTCAGTCAGTAACGCAAGACTTATATGAACACACAACGTATGTAAACCCAAAAACGTATTTTCAAGTTGGGATTCCATAAAAAATAATAACGTATCATCGCACAAGTGCCACAACGAATCGGAATGTAATTTATCATCCTTACGTTATGTTTGGTATATCCACAGGGATAACGTCTTTTGCATTACATCTTTTTGTGAGTGGAAGTTAATCTAACACGAGAGGTTTTTGAACCTAAAGTCTTCTGGATCCTCCTCGGGTGCCTTTTTCACGTACTGTAAGCATTCATGACACAAGGTGACTAGCACACAAGCTCATTAAAGCTCTTTATGGATGAAAGATGAATGGTCTTATTCAACACCCACTCATGAACTACATTTGCTGCAATAGCAAAATTGAAGTGATAAAAGATTTTCATTATTTTTAAATCACTATGAAGAAGATATCGAGTAGGTACAACCGAACGACAACAGTCATGTAAAACGATTTTGCTATTTGAGCATATAACACGAACTGTTTAATTAAATTTCGTTTACAAACCATATAATCTATCTGGAATTGCTTTTTTTACGATAATCTTTAAGGGATCTTAACGACCATTATTTTTATTACGAGTGTATAATAACTGTATCTTAATGATGACCTTTGTTACAGGGCATGCTTTCCTGTGAAGTCGATACCTCATATATATACCGGCGATACCTCCTCCAGCCATCTCGAGCCAAGATGCCACCGCCTACTAAGTTTTCGTTGCTCTTATGTCTGTGATTTCAGTCTTAGAATTGAGGACATCGACCAAGAACCCGCTGATAAATTTTGTTATCTTGCTATTTTCATATTTTGTATCACAACCAGCTTCGCTTATTTATCAAAAGACCATAAGTTGCAAACGTCCTACGCAGCTTTATCAGTAGATTATTATATATATTAAAAGATAATAATCCTGGCCAATATGTTTTCTATTTATAATAAAAAGAGAAAGGTTTTTCAAATAGGCACTAGAAATTACCAGCGCGGCGTGATGATATGACTATGTCTTTTTATTCCTGAAGCTCCGTTTTATATGA
This sequence comes from Euclidia mi, assembly GCA_944739405.2. Taxonomy (NCBI): domain Eukaryota; kingdom Metazoa; phylum Arthropoda; class Insecta; order Lepidoptera; family Erebidae; genus Euclidia; species Euclidia mi. Next base: position 89,957,899 of record OX123185.2, on the reverse strand, counting down.
TTAACCAAAAAAAGAACGATAAGCAGGGCATTGGCTAAAGATTTTCATAGAAGTACTTTTAAGCCCTTATACTACAATTCTTAGTGTGAAAACAGGAGACACCAGCGTAATTATATACATAAGTAGCCTATCATGCTTCACGTAATCGAATAAATAATAATAAAGTAGGTAGGCATAAACATTAGCTTTTTCTATTTTCTTTCCAATTGAATGGTAAATGTTTCGTTTTAATATCTACATTTTAACTTTTCTTGTACGACAAAATCTACCGTAAAAACGCTCACTTGGTTTAGCACGCTTCGTGTTTTTCCCAAAACATTTTCATTTATGACCTTCAACCAAAGTTGGTGTCAACTAAATCAGTGCTTACTAAACTGGGGTCCACAAAACTTTGGAACTCAATTTACTATGTAAATCGCACGTAACTTAATTTAATAAACTTGAGTACTGTAAAAAATCGACGAAATCTAAAAGTTGCAATCGATTTTATAAGATGTTATGGTAACAATAAAAGTTTCAACATTTTATGTATGTGTTAAGTAAGGCGAGAATAAATATAATCTTAGTGAAACGATTTGTAAATTATTTTCTTTTCCTTTTTTTGTTAAAAGATGAGCCGCCCTAGGAATTAATCTTGTATCGCAGGCGCTTTACAAACATACAATCAACGGACACAATGAACACCCTTGAAACAACAATTCATGGTTCACACAAAGTGTTGTCTCGTATAGAGATCGAACCCAAAACAATCGGTGAAGTGTTAGACGGCAATGTGACCGCTTAAACCACAACGCCAACCGTGTAGTCAAAATGAAAATCCCTTATCAGTCATTAACAATATTATAGTTTGTCATTGAATTGGCCGAGTGCATGTTAATTTGAACACACAAGTAACGGGTAAAGGTAACAAGGCGTTTAGGCACTTCCCAACATTTATAAACTCTTGTGTTCAAATTCTCCTGAGAAGATGCCTATACATTTTTGACAAAAGTCTTTCAAAATGTTATAAATATATAAATAACCATCCTATTAAATTATAACGCAGTATAACATTACATTTTTAATAGAGCCACTAAATTAAGTTGCATTAAGCAAAGTTACAAATGTCTTCACTCAGTCAGCATTTCATTTTTATGACCAAAGGGCAATTGAAAACTCATAAAATTAAAAAGGAAAATATGTAAGTAGATATAAAACTTATGACTTTGAAGAAAATGTATTCAAGGCTTTCGAAAAGTTAAGGCTGCTTTATTCAATTGTTAATCTAAGTAACAAATTTAATTTCTTAATCTCTCTGTAGAGTCGATATTGAATCAAGTTCGAAATAATTTACAAGGTTATTTGTAGTATAGTGCAAACCCCTCGACGTTAAGTTTGCCCCTTAATAAGATATTTTTTTTTCTTTTGGGACATAGTCGCAAAAAAACAGTTCTATACATTTTGTCGAGGTTAAAATTAAATTTGTATAGGCTAATATTATGTTGGAGTTTTTTAAAATGTAGAAAAGTAATTATTAATAATGAGTACAGTCACAAAAAGATTATCACAATGCTAAGAATAACGTAGCATAAGTAGATACTCTCCAGTATCGCCTGTTGTTGCTGACATCTTCATGGAGGACTTCGAGGCGCGAGCCCTGCAGACTGCCACCATCACACCGAGGTTCTACAAGCGGTATGTAGATGACACTTTTACAATTTTACCAACAGATAGTGTTAATGTATTCCTAGAACATCTTAATTCTATTCACAACCAGATAAAATTTACAATGGAATTAGAGGCAAACAATTCTTTAGCTTTCTTAGATGTACTTGTTATCAGAAACAAAAACAACTCTTTGAGCCACACTGTGTATAGGAAAAAGACACATACAAATAGGTACTTAAACGGTGAATCTCACCACCATCCTAAACAGTTAGCTACTGTAGGAATGTCTTTGTTTCAGAGAGCCCGGGGGATCTGTGACAAGAAACACCTGGACGCCGAGCTTCAACATGTCAAGCAAGTTCTGCAAGACAACAAGCTCCGACCGCCTCGCCAACGTCACAGATCCCCGAAGAACAAGCCAGCCACAGTAGAGAGGCAACCTGCTGTCCTCCCATACATCAAGGGCGTGACCGACAAGATTGGCTACATCTTGAAGCGAGCTTCAATCAAAACTTTCTACAAGCCGCCAACGAAGATAAGCCAATTATTACCATCTGTCAAGAGTCAGTTACCCTTACAAGTGGCCGGGGTTTACAAGATAGACTGTGAGTGTGGGCTCTCATACATTGGACAAACCAAGAGAAGCATAGGCATTCGACTAAAGGAACATATAGCTGACATAAAACACAAACGCTCGACGAAGTCTGCTGTGTGTGAACATGTAGAACAAGGAACCAACCATTACCTGCGATTTGATAAACCACAGATACTCGCAAAAGAACACCGCTTTATTCCAAGAATGATACGAGAAGCTATTGTAATTAAAAAACATCCTAATTTCAATAGGGAAGATGGTTGGAATGTTCCTCCAGCTTGGGATCTTGTTATCAGGCTAATGAAACCCAAGAAGGACAAAGTCACCAGAAGACATCAAGACACAGTGAGCACATTCTGTGTAGATAGTAACACCAATAGTTGAAAAATGTTCGGGTACTTTGAGATAACTTTTAAATTCAAGACAAAGACAAATACCACCTCAGTCTGCCGTGAACATGAATCCTGTAAAGAATTCGAAACGTCGGCTAGTAATAAAAATGTAGTTTCTAGATCATTCGGTTTAAATGTAATAACTTAGTAACCAGTGAAACCAATACAACGCGATAAAATCCGTAAACTGTAGTTTAATTTCAATGTGTAACATTCGCGTAAACCCAAGAAAATATTATAAGTAGATACTGTTAGGGCCGGCGTACTTAAAGCAAAGCACAGCAGAGAGCATGTTTCACTGTCAAACTATTGAAGGCAACGATGTTACAAGTAAAAAGAAGTAGATACGTTATAGGCGTCCTAAAAGCAGGACGCTAAACATAAGCCAGTTGGCAAGTCGGACATATGTGTGTGTAACGTCGCGAGCCGGCGTCATAGAAAAACTGACACATCTTGTCAACTGAAATTAAAATAAAACTAGAGGGCCCGTGCTGCTCCACAGCATATTTTAATATTATAAAAAAGCTCTTACATACAGATATGATGAGTACATTGTAGCCTTATCTAATAAGTAAAAATTGGGCAAGTGCGAGTCGGACTCGCGCACGAAGGCTTTCGTACCATCATCTATAAAAGAAAATCACGATTGTTGTATGTGTACTTAATTATTTTTAAGTTTCTACCTGTTTATTAAGATCGAGTACCAAATTGCTTAAAAATTACGTTTGTTGTATGGGAGTCCCCCTTTATTATTAACTTTTTTTTATTTAATTATTTATTTTGAAAGGTAATATACAACTACATATTCATTGAAAATTTTAAGCGTCTACCTGTTACTGTTGGTAATTTTGAGCAAAAAAATACGAAAAAAAAACCACGTTTATTGTATGGGACCCCCCTTAATATTTTAATTTTTTTTAGTATTTGTTGTTATAGCGGTCGATCGAATCGAAATACATAATTTGTGAAAATTTCAGCTTTCTAGCTATCACGGTTTATGAGATACAGCCTGGTGACAGACAGACGGACAGACAGACAGACAGACAGCGGAGGCTTAGTAACAGGGTTCCAGTTTTTTAGGTACGGAACCCTAAAGAGATGATATTCTTACCAAAAATATATATATCACAAAACTTCTTTTCTCACAACATTGGCTCTGCGTTGCACCTTAGGTATCGTGTAATTTCCACCTTGGCATTAAAATTGTTTATGGTAGAATTAATCAAATCTGAACCCGTTACCACCCGTATATTTTTAGCAGTAGGAGGACCATCCGGTACCAAATCTCCAACCGGGCCGTCATTGACCAAGATTCTTTGTTCAAACTTTCTCTGAGTATTTTTCAATTTCCTTCCAAGAACCACAAAAAATACGTTATTAAATCAGAAACTTAAGTAACTAACTTACGCTAACTTAACTTTTTTCTTTATCTGTCAATATTTTATTATCAAAATAAAAAAATATAGATAAAAACGTTTTTTTATGAGTAAGAAAATTGGTTATATTTCTGTTATCCAGCTAAATCTATCTTATCTTTGTTTACATTATGTGCGCAGATATAAAGTGTTACTGTTTGTTTGTCCCAAATAAATAAATATGTCTGTGAGAAGCACGATTTATTTTGTTTTGTGTATGGGTGTGATTAATCCATCATAATTTAGAAATGTAATAATGACGTTTATAGTTTTGGTCGAAATTGTACTTTTGGTAGGAATGGTAGCTTTGATAGCAATTGTAAGTAACATTGCTACCAAAACTACAATATATGCCAAAATACCATTTCTACCAAACTACTATTCCTACCAAAAATACTATTCCTATCAAAAGTCAAAAGTCAAAGTCAAAAATCATTTATTAATCTAGGTCACAAAGTGACGCTTATGAACGTCAAATTTTAATGTACATTACTTAATGCTCAAAACTACTATTTGTACCGAAACTACTATTCGTACTGACACTATCATATCTACCATTTTTTTTAAACTACCATTTCTACCAAAAACGCCGCCGGTGCCGTCAAAAGTACCCACCTTTTCTCTCAAAACTACTATTCTTACCAAAGCAACAATTTCTACCATAACTACCACTTGTAATAATATAACTATATGACAATAGTAGATACTATGAACCGCTGTAATATGTTCCACATAAAAAAGTAAGATTCCCGAAGAAAGTCAGTAATTTAAAAACACAAAAGTTTTCCTAACATAAAACGTAAGGAAAATTCCTCAACATCAGAGATCAGTTCACCCAACATTAAGGGTTAACTGGTAACATGCGGGGAATATCACCTGCCATCAGCGATAATTCACTATAGTGATAATTTGACCAACATCGGGTATAATTTTACACACCACCACACTAACACCCGTATAAAAGTAAGGCAAGGTCACCTTAAGGAGGCATAATGTTTTTTCCTGGCAGTTACCGCAAGGAACTTATTAGATGCCATAAAAATATTTTTGAATTAAGAACCGTCCATGTAGGGAGAAAGCAATGGAATCTTAAGAAATTTATAGGAAAATATTGAAAAATAAGTTCAATGTCCACACCTATCTTCCTTCAAACTTACCCAATTTAAATGAGCATACCATCAAATGAAAGAGCTTTTTTCAGCGCGTGTTTTAGGCTTATAACGAAACGCATACCTCAATGAGAACCAGATATATAGAAGCAGAAAGTCATTGACTACGGCTACGAAAACGTAAAAAATGTATGGGAGAAAACTGTTTTTGCATATAACTTGATGAATGTGCAAGTTAGGTAATTTCTAATGCTTGATGACAAATCTATGCAGCGAGAGCTTTCATTTAAAAAAAAATCATGCGAATCGGTTGCGTAGAACGGGCTGGCCGACTCGTATTATAAAACACAAATTCTTTTAATATATAGATATGGAGTTATCGATGTGTGCGTTAGTGTACTGTTTCTACGGATTGATTACTATCTAGGACTTTTCTAATATCATTGATTGAAGGAACATGTTGAGTTCGGGTCGTATCAAGAAGTCAAAGAACGGACAGAAAACCGAAAGCAATGGCAATTGCTCCACCGACAAGAGCTAGGCTCTTAAATGAAAGAAGAGACTATTAACGACATTGTTTTCATTACGAGCAATGTTAGCAAATAAAGATACTATACGAAAAACAACGTAAAGAAAATAAACGTCTATTTTGGCGAAATTATATTTTTATATTTTTGTGGATACAACGTATCTTTCTCTAGATTGTGTAATTCCTGGAAAAAGGAAAGAAACCTCACTAGAAATGGGTAGCACGTGGATGTATATTTATAAGGTAGACGAATTCGTTTGTTTCATTTATAAATTGTGGAGGATAAAGGTGTGGTGTTCCTCCAACTAGAGGGAGGAGCTTCTAACTAAGCTGGGTGGTCGTGCTTGGTGGCCTGCAGGCTGACGGACATACTTTTGAACTTGTTTATATGCCGCTTGCCTCGCTAATGTCGATATCGCGGTTCAGGATTGTTTGAGTTTTTCCCGCATTGTTAGTATGCGAAGTAGGAGTGTGTTTTAGTAGTTCCGTCGTCATTGGGTAGATGACGCTGTGCGGGTGTTATGTAGCTGGCCGCTACATCACTCCCCCCCAAGACCGGAGGTCGTTCTTGAAGGTGATGGTCAGTTGTCGAGGCTTCTGAGGAGCGTTCCTGGAGAGTCCGAAGTCGCTTGTCGCAGTGTGCTTCGCAAGTCCCACGGTGAGTCGGGGAGAGGTTGCGAAGGTGATGTGCAGTCGGTGATGAGCAGTAGGCGATGAGCAGTGAGCGATGAGTAGTGAGTGTTCCACAATGAGTCAGGGAGTTGCTGCGTAGTGGCTGCGTCGTGGCTGCGTAGTGCTGTGAAGCGATTGCGTGGTGGCACTACTGCGTGGACGGGAGCGATGTGCGCTGCTTACGAGGACCGTGTGTACAGTGAGGCGTACCTTGGCGCTGGAGAGGCTGGCTGGGGGACCAGGCATGTAAGTCTGCATGGCCTATGGATGAACCCTAGCCGAAGAAGCTGGCTGGCGGTGACTTGATTGCTGACCATCAGGTGAAGTGCGGAGTGAGGCGAGGTGGAGATGACGACGATGGAGCGGCTGCTGATCTGACCGGTGAAGGCTGCTTCAGATCACGTCTGGAGGCTGCTGGTAATCTGGCCGGTGAAGGTTGCTTCAGATCACGTCGGGAGGCTGCTGGTAATCTGACCGGTGAAGGTTGCTTTAGATCACGTCCGGAGCACTAATGTGGAGGATAAAGGTGTGGTGTTCCTCCAACTAGAGGGAGGAGCCTCTAACCAAGCTGGGTGGTGCTTGGTGGCCTGCAGGCCGACGGACATACTTTTGAACTTGTATATATGCCGCTTGCCTCACGAATGTTGATATCGCGGTTCAGTATTGTTTGAATTTTCCCGCATTGTTAGTATGCGAAGTAGGAGTGTGTCTTAGTAGTTCCGTCGTTATTGGGTAGATGGCGCTGTGCGGGTGTTATGTAGCTGGCCGCTACAATTTGTCTCTCATAATACAACAGGCTTGTATAATACGTATAAATATACCGCCACGATGTTTCAGTGATTGTCACGCGTTTTGTTTACTTTTAAAAAAGGGGTCGCATTTTCTCTTCTTATTTTTTTATTTTAAGTAATCCAGTGTCGCATGTGAATTCACAAACATACAACTAACAAACACAAAGTACACCCAGACTTGAAACAACAATTTATAAATCACACAAGTGTTGCCTCGTGTGGGAATCGAACCCACAACACTTGGCACAGTGTCCAACGGCGTAACGGCCGCTTAAACCACTACACCAGACGTGCAGTCATAGCTTTGTTACTGAGGCGAAAGTTGTACGAAAACAACATAATAATCCCTTTTATACTGAGCTCAATACAAGGAGTTTAATATTGTTTATTACACAAAGATGTCCATAACAGGCGATAATTGACTGATTTTTATTTGAATTGATTTTTATTTGGATGTCATATATTCGTTGAGGTCATAAAAACATTTATCCAGAAGCCATTTCGTGAGTCTAGTCTTAAATATTGTCAAGGGAAGCACTTTGAATACATTCGGTAATCTATACTAATATAATAAAGCGGAAGAGTTTGTTTGTTTGTTTGTTTGTTTATTTGTTTGTTTGTTTGTTTGTTTGAACGCGCTAATCTCAGGAACTACCGGTCGGATCTGAAAAATTCTTTTTGTATACGATAGCCCAGTTTTTCCGGAAGGCTATAGGCTATATAACATCACGCTTCGACCCTTTGGGGCCAGGCAAAAGGCTAAAAAGGCTAAAAGATAATGTCGGCTAATCTCAGGAACTAGCAGGCGGATTTTAAAAATTGTTATTGCCTATGATAGTCCAATTACTCCGAAAGGCTATAGGCTATATAAAATTACGCCACAACTTTTAGGGGTCAGACAAAAATAATAAAATGGTCAAACGAGAAGGGGGAGGGTTGGGTCAAAGGCAAAAAAAGGCTAAACGAATAGGATACAATCTATATGGATATCGTTTTCGAGATTTTCGGGACGCTGATTAATAATATGAAATTTATTTAGTGATCCAAGATGGCGGACGGGAAATCAAAGATGGTGGATGAGAAAATTTAAAAACTCAGTATGGGTATCGCCTTCGATATTTTAGGGGGTGGAACATCTATTTCGTGATCAAAGATGGCGGATGGGAAATCAAAGATGGCGGATGGAAAAAAATTATAAAATCAATATTGGCATCGTTTGCGATGTTAAAAGGGATGGGGAATCCAAATACAACATCTGTTTCGTGATTCAAGATGGTAGATGTGAAATCAAAGATGGCGGATGGGAAAAATTTAAAAAATCAATATGTGTATCGTCTCTGATGATTTAAGGGATGGAGAATGCAAATACAACAACTATTTCGTGATCAAAGATGGCGGGATAGGAAATCAAAGATGGCGGACGTGATCTTTTTAAAAGTCGATATGGGTATCGTCTTCGATATTTAAAGGAATGGGGAATTCAAAAACACCATCTATTTCGTGATCAAAGATGGCGGATGGGATTTTTTTTTAATCTCTACGGGGATCGTCTCCGATGTTAAAAGGGATGGGTAATCCAAATACAACATCTGTTTCGTGATTCAAGAGGGTGGATGGGAAATCAATGATGGCGGATGGGAAAAATTTTAAAAATCAATATGGGTATCGTCTCTGATGATTTAAGGGATGATGATTACAAATACAACATCTTTTTCGTGATCAAAGATGGCGGATGGGAAAAATTTTAAAAATCAATATGGGCATCGTCTCTAATGATTAAAGGGATGGTGAATCCAAATACAACATCTATTTCGTGATCAAGGATGGCGGATAAGAAATCAAAGATGGCGGACGGGATTTATTTTAAAAGTCGATATGGGTATCGTCGCCGATATTTAAAGGGATGGGGAATCCAAATACAACATCTATTTCGTGATTCAAGATGGCGGATGGAAAATCAAAGATGGCGGATGAGAAAGTTTTAAAAAATCAATATGGTTATCGTCTCCGATGTTTTAAGGGATGGCGAATCTAAATACAACATCTATTTCGTGATCAAAGATGGTGGATAGGAAATCAAAGATGGCGGACTGGATTTCTTAAAAGTCGATATGGGTATCGTTTCGATATTTTTAAGGAATGGGGAATTCAAAAACTCCATCTATTTCGTGATTCAAGATGGCGGATGGGAAATCAAAGATGGCGGATGAGAAAGTTTAAAAAAATCTATATGGTTATCGTCCCCGATGTTTTAAGGGATAGCGAATCTAAATACAACATCTATTTCGTGATCAAAGATGGTGGATAGGAAATCAAAGATGGCAGACGGGATTTTTTTAAAGTCGATATGGTTATCGTCTCCGATATTTTAAGGAATCGGGAATTCAAAAACACCATCTATTTCGTGATCAAAGATGGCGGATAGGAAATCAAAGATGGCGGACGGGATTTTTTTTTAAGTCGATATGGTTATCGTCTCCGATATTTTAAGGAATGGGGAATTTAATATTATATAAAAATCTATGTTTGTTTTTGCATCATTTATAGACCCTGGAATGATAAGAGATTAAGCGCTAAGTCAATGGTAACTTTGGAAAAGGGGCTTGGAAAAAGGGAATTAAATAAATACTCTTAAAAAGGCGATACGGAGTTCGCTGGGTCAGCTAGTTTGTTATAAATTTTGATAGCAATTACATATGAGAATTCCTTTTAAAAATTTCTAGATTACAGTGGGGTTGGTACAATTTATGCTTATTTCTAGGAATTACATTTCTTTTTGACACTTGTGATTGAAGTTCATAGTATTCCGGATGTTGTTTAACAAATATGCAAACTTCTTTAATATACATACAAGCTAGTGGTAAAATATGTAATTTTTTAAATATGGGTTTACAGCTATCCATAAACCATGCCCCGATAATAGCTCTTACACATTTTTTTTTTGTACACGGAAATATTTTTCAAATTCGACTGGATTTCCCCACAACAAGAGACCATACGCAAGAACAGATGTGACATACCCGTGATATGCACTAAGTGCTGCTTCTGTTGATACTGTAGTCTAAAGTTTTTTTATAGCATATACAAATGAGTTAAGCTTGTCACAGATGTACTCAATATGTGCCTTCCAACTATAATTTTTATCCAGCATAATACCTAGGAACTAAGCTGTATCAGCTTCTTCTATATTTGTATTATTATAAACTACATTTAAATCTATTCGATTACGTTTGTATGTTTGAAATTGAACCAGTTTAGTTTTTTCTAAGTTGATCTTTAGATTATTAATATTAAGCCAATCAATAACACTTTTGAGTGCATCGTTTATTTCTTGCTTATAAGTATTTATATTTTCACATTTCACGACTAGTGTTGTATCATCTGCAAATAGCACAGTTTTATGATAGGTGACATTAGGCAAATAATTGATGTACATCAGGAACAAAAACGGTCCCAAAACACTTTCTTGCGGAACACCAAACTTATTATTCTTAAATTTAGACTTATAGTGCATCTTGTTATTGTTGTGGATTTTTGTTATTTCGACGCATTGAGTTCTGTCTGAAAGGTAACTCCTAAGCCAGTCATAAGCATTCCCTCTTATGCCGTATCTGTTTAATTTATGTAGAAGTATCTCATGATGAACGAAATCAAAAGCTTTGCTCATGTCAAGGAATATTGCACTTACTGGTTTGTTTTTATTGATAGCTTCAGTTATTTCTTTAATGAGATCAAAGCATGCTAACAACCTGGAACTATTTTCCCGAAAACCTAATTGTTCTTTTTTTACCATGACTTACTGCTGAGCAAATTAAATGCATACGGAATAAGGGGTAATGTGTTGGCACTCATAAATTCTTATTTAAAAAATAGAACACAATGTACAGAAATAAGTAGAATATCTAAATTTAATAAAACCGTTATAAAATATATATCTAGTGAGCGAATAATATCTTGTGGAGTCCCTCAAGGCAGTGTGATAGGACCTTTATTATTTTTAATATATATAAATGACTTTCCCCGGAATATACCCTATCCTATGACATTGTTTGCTGACGACAAAAAAGATGCATTAGGGCTATTACCGGTAAAGACGTAACTGATAGCTGTAAACCTTATTTTGTATTGTTAAAAATATTGACTTTACCTTGTTTATACATTTTTGAAACTGCTTTATTTGTCAAAAAGAATATGCATTTATTTAGAAAAGCGTCTGAACAGCGACACAAAATGATAAGAAAAGAATACAGACATGAGCTATGTGTTCGTCCTTCAAAGACCGCCTTAATGCACAAAAGTATACTTTGTATGGCCCCAAAAATATTTAATAAATTACCGAATGCAATAAAAGATTTATCTATAATTCAGTTTAAGAAAAAATTACGATATCTATTACAAGAAAAATGTTATTATACCATTGACGAATTCTTTAATGATAAATTTTAACTTGACATTTCTATTTATTTATTTCGGACTTTGTGTTTTTTATAATTTAATTAGCTAGAGACATTTAACTTTACCATTGACGAATTCCTTAATGAAAAGATGTTAATATTTGACATTGAAGTCCATAATTTTAATTATTTTGTTTCTATATAATTTTGTATTATTTTATCATTATTTATTATTCCAATTAATTATTGTGAATTCTTATTGTTCGTTTCCCAAATTATGTTGTTATGTTGCAATTATTAGATTTTTATATTTCTGGACTTATATTTTTTTTGAATATGATTATTCTGATATTTTTTTTAAAATTTTTAAATTAGTGATTAATATAAAATAAATGTGAAACAGTGTACACCATCATGGTAGATTTTTGAGATGCTTTCAATTGTATTAAGACCACATGTAACGTGTAACCAAAAATCACACTAATAAATGAATTTGAATTTGAATTTAAATTTGAATTTAATATGCCCAATTTTGTAACGAAATCATAGAGTCGTTTTAATATTGCTTTCTCGAATACCTTGGAAAGTATTGGTATTAGTGTAATCGGACGATAATTGTTCAGATCAGTTACTTCTCCTTTTTGAAATAAGGGTTTAACTATTGATTTTTTTAAAGCGCATGGAAAAGTACCTTCCTCAAAGGAAATGTTAGTAAAACGGCTCAAGAGTTCACAGATGTGCTTTGAACAGGCCTTGATAATTTTTGTATTAATGCCGTCAATTCCTACGGATGCTGTATTATTAAGATTGTTAATAATGCGATAAATTTCCATGGCATCCGTTGGTTTTAGGAATATTGTATTGAAATTGACACTTTACATGGTCTTATTTATGTCAGTCAGGGATGTGTAGCGTCGCCGTGGCTGTTCAACCTCTTCATGGACAGTTGTTTGCAAGATTTGAAAAATAGTGACTGTGGATTAAGGATGAATGAGTTACTTGTCAAATGCCTCCTTTATGCTGATGATCAGGTTATACTTGCGTCTTCAGCGGAGGAGTTGCAGGAGATGGTAACAATCAGGCATGGTGCGTTAGAGAGGAATGGAATGAAAGTGAATGTAAGTAAAACAAAAGTTATGGTTTTTGAAAAGGAGGAATGCGTTACGGCTTGTAATGTTATGATCGATGGACAGTGAGTGGAGCAAGTGAATGAGTTTGTATATTTAGGTACGCTGTTTACAAGAGATGGTAAGAATGTTGAAGATATTGAAAGAAGAGTTAATGCAGGTAATATAGTGAATGGAGAGAGCTCCATTCACTCTATTACCTGCATTAACTCTCTCCTCTCCTTCAGAGGAAGGCGTTAATGAATAGCCAAAACGTCTCCAAAAATGCACGTTTGGCTTTGCATAGAGGGGTGTTAGTACCTACTCTTATGTATGGTAGTGAAAGTTGGGTATGGCAGAAGAGTCATGAAAGCAGAATAAATGCTGTAGAAATGAGAGCACTGAGAAGTATGTGTGGTGTTTCTTTGACTGACAGAGAAAAGAATTATGTGATAAGAGAGTGTTGTGGGGTAAAAGAAGATTTAGTGACAAGCATCGAGAAAGGTATGCTAAGATGGTTTGGGCACGTGGAGAGGATGGATGACGAAAGACTGACTAAGCAGATATATAAGGCAAGTGTGGAAGGGACAGGACGAAGGGGAAGGCCTAGGCGGACGTTCTCTGATCAGATTGGAGACATCCTAAAAACAGGACAGATTAGAAGTACCCTGAACAGAAGAGCATGCATGAGGAATCTGATGGGAGTGAATGAAGCAAGAGAGATATGTCAGGATCGTTGCAAATGGCGTTCCGTAGTCTCTGCCTACCCCTCCGGGAAACAGGCGTGAGTCTATGTATGTATGTATGTATTTATGTCAGTTATGTCAATACTAATGTTAGTGTTATGTGTTAAATTTATATAAAAATCATTAAATACTTCGCTTATTTCTATTGGATTATTATATATCTTATCTCCACTAATGATTGTCCTTATGTCTGTTATTATACTATCTTGCCCTACATTTTCATTAATAATTTCCCATACGGCTTTACATTTTTTTACTATCTATGTATTTCTTGCTCTGTATCTGTATCTGTTGCGATTTATGGATGCATTTTTTTAATACTGTACTATAGTTTTTGTAGATTGTATTATTCCGTTTTTTCTCTGAACTGTTATGTTTATATTTTAGATATAGAAATCTTTTTTTCACACTAGATTTCTTTATTCCTCTTGTAATCCAAGAGGTTAATTTCATATTTTTATTTATTTTGACTTTAATAAAAGGAAAATGTAACTCATAGAAAAGTGACAATATTTCAGAAAATGCTTGGAATGAATGGTTGAAGTTAGTGTTACTATATACATCTGAAAAACTTAAAGAAGAGATATTGTTACAATATTTCGCAATATTATCATTACTATAATCTCTTATGTGATCATACCAAGTTCTCCTTTCACATTCAACGCATGTTTTTATGGTTAAAGTTTGGCCTATTTCGTGGTCTGATAAAGCGAGGTGGTGGACTTCACCAATAACATTTCGTTTAATATTGCTAGCAAACTGATCAATACATGCTGAATTTCGTGTTGGGGATTTAATATGAATTTCCATATTGAAATTTTTAATAAGCTTATAGGCTAACCTCGTTGGTGGTTACCAATGAGGTTTGCTACAATGTTACAGGCCGCCAAGAAGAACGACATTCCAATAGCGAACACCGGGCTCTGGCGAGGTGAGCATTGTTTAAATCGGAGTCAACGAGGAAACAACTGAACAGGCGCTCGCAGCCACGTGAACGGTGGACGCAAATTTTTGATAGAAATTGTAATAATTGTTGATTGTATTGTGAGTAATATTATGATGTGATCCATACACAACGGTTATTTTACTTACATCTCCTAGCCCGACAACCCACACGCCCATACCAAATGAGATATGTTGAAGGAACAAATGATAGTAGAAGGACAAAATGGAAGAATTGCAGTAGAAATCCCTTAGCCCCCCAGTCGAAAGACTTTATCAGAAGTGGTTACGAAGGGCAGATGAACAGGAGATGGCATTCGATCATGGAAAGACAGATCCCGTGTGAGTACCATGATTTTCTTATCAATAAGGCGATTGTGACAAAGCCGTTTCTAGCAACGTAACCCGATTCTGCTCGTGATTACATTCCTGACGATGTTGAAGCTGATATTTAACGATGGTGAAGAAACACCAACATCATATCGCCTTATTGGAATCGCCTTAAGCGACACATTGAAGAGGCGCGCTGCGTTAATATGAAATGTGATGGTCGCATTTTAAGGAATTGCTACTCACAAGGTTCGGCAAATTGAAGACGTCATTACTAGATTGATTGTGAGCCCAATGCATACACTACCATGTAGGTAAGGAGGTATCTCTTTATCACCCTCAACGGGATAACCGACCTACTTTGTAATGCGCCTGGCCGCATACACGAATTTGACAACACGATGACAGCTCAATTGTGTCATGCACCTAGAAAATTATCGCTGAAGAAAAAAAATTCGAGAGCTAAAATATAGCGCTGTGATGACGATGAAGGAAATGTGTCTAGTTGCTGATTTATAATTTTACGGATCCTGCCAGCACCGTGATCATCATAGGCACAAGATGGCAGTAAAGCAAATTTAAAGATGGTGTCACTGTTATAAAAATGCTGGAGAGAAGATCGCCACTTATTTTCAGGTTTCAAAAGATATCCGCGAATACTCAGTTTAGAAAAAACGTTAACGTTTGTGAACAGAAACTAGTAAATGGTATGGTATCCACATCGACTGGTAAGTCAGTTCTTCATGAGTTATCATTTTACAGCGAGACAAGTAAGACAATTCCTAGGTTTGGTCTACATTGGGCATCCGTAAGCACAGCCGCGTAGGGTGAGTTGTGTTCTACACTTATGGTTATAATAGCATGGTATAGTTACTGCTTGAAAGATATGGTACCTACAGTATTAATTTTGGGACAACAGAACATTTAGTGGTGTCTCACGACTGAGGTTGAGTCTGAATACCACTTGTGAGCTTTGAAAACCCTATCAGTGACACAACTAGTCAGTTTTCGTCAGTATCTTGATGGTCAACATCTTACTATTCAGACTAACAGAATTTCGCTGCTATTCCTTGAAAGCGTCTAAAGCTAAGACAATTTGTCACATGTTCATAGATTGCATCCGTTTCTCTTAGCATCTGATGTTGCTGTCATGTAGTGAGACGTGACTGCCTCCGTGGTTCAGTGGATAGCGTATACGACTGCCGATAGGAGGTCTCTGGTTCTATTCCCGGGTCGGGCAAAAGTGTTATTGGGTTTTTCCGAATTCTCAAGTATGATATGCCTGGTAACGACAATAGGCTCGTCCGCTATTACGTGAGACCTAACAATTCATGCCTAAATGTGGGTGTAATATGACACTTCCGCCTACTCCTTTGGTGATACAGGCGTGAGTCTATAATGAGACGTCAAATGGCATAATATGCTGAGAGTTTGTCTAGAATCTTTTTAACTCCCTTGTCCTTATAGAGCCCGAAAGTCCTGAAACTTTAATTGTGAGTTAGTTACCCTCAAACTCCTTTAGTTTTGAACTCTAGAGACTTTTGTTAAGGTGGTAAATTATGTCAAATTAAACAATAGTTGATTTCAGGCAACCTTAAGTGTCAATGAAAATCTGCACATTACAAGGACTGATGGGCAATGGAGCAAGCGTGTCTTAGAGTTAAGAATGCGACTCAGTAAACGTAAGGACGGCCGGCCCCCCTGCTAGGTGGACCGACGACCTGAAAAAGTTAGCTGGGTTGGACTTCATGCTTCATTTAGGCTGATTGATTGGTTACAGGTAAAGCGGAAACAGGCTCCCGATATTCAGAACCTAGCACGAATAAGGTTATATTGGATTCAACGGTCAGGTGAAGTCGAGCCACTGTGGACAGCATAGTGCGTTTGGTGCACTTATCATCTGGCGGTGAGACGTCAAACCGAAAACTATCACAGGATTTGTCCCAGAACTTTATGCGGTACAGACTTCTCAAACTCAATGTCTGGAGAAGCTTTATGAGAATCTGGTATGCGTGCGAGAACCTCCTTAGAGTTGCTTGTCCATTTGACAAGATCAAACTGGCCTCGCTTGAAAAGCTGAATAAGCTGTTCACAAAGCGAAATTGCTAGCGGAGCGGGTATGACACTACAGGCAAGGTCATCCATATACAAAGCGGAAGTGTAGTATAGTATAGTGTAGCGTAGTGTAGCGTAGCGTAGCTTAGCTTAGCATAGCATAGCGTAGCATATACCCCCGGATGGTCAAACGGTCAACATATGTGTTCATCTGCTCTGTATTAAACTTGCAATTTTTCCTGGTAATCTGGATTAAAATTATAAGAAACTATATTTCAAGTATTAATTTACGTGATTTTAGTGTGTTCCTCTAAAAATAATCATAGCAAAGTGCATTATTACAACAGTATCGAGTGCAAACAGTGAAAAGTTTTTAATGTCACATAATCAGCTGGTGGGTAAGTGACGAGATTATACGCCCAGTGTACGGCATTCACGCGGTTACGCAGTGCGCCGTAGAGGCAATATCGCTTGCGCTGTATACGCTGCCCACGATACATACGTACTAAGATAATAACTATGAATCGATGCGCCGCCGAATGTACTAATGATTTGGACAATGACTTTATGGAATGTGTGCGCTGCAAAGATCGTTATCATTACCTTTGTCTTAACATGTCTTCTGCGGAAGTGTCATCGTTAACCCAGGAGTGTAAAACCTCGTGGCTATGCCCCAAATGCTTAAGTAAACAACCAAAAGGAGGTAACGCAAACCAACCCGTTCGCCCTTCAACGCCGATATCTATGGCAGAAATCACCTTTAACGATAATCGACGAAAAGTGCAACAAAAGTTGGATCCGTTGCAGTTATCTACTTCCACGTCAGATTATATTTTGCGCTCAGAACTGAAGGATTTGATTCGCGATGAAATACGCAATGCTGTGAAACAATGTATGGCGGACTTAAATGAAACTTTGAAAATTAATATGCGAGAAATAAATGAGCAATTAAGTAGCTTCAAAGACTCCCTCAACTTTTTAAGCGATCAATACGATGATATGCGTAAGCATTTTGATGAATGTAAGGCCGAGTTAAAAACGCTTAAAAAGGAAAATGACATCCTGCGGTCAGATTACACTAACCTTTCTAGCAAATTCTCACTACTCGACCAGGTATCCCGATCCTCCAATTTGGAAATTCTATGTGTCCCGGAGAAAAAATCAGAGAATGTCATAAATATCGTGAAACAGCTGGGCCGCGTCGTCGACTGCAATGTTACTGATCACGACATACACTACTGCTCACGTATTGCAAGAATAAACGCCGCCAGCACCCGCCCACGTTCTATTCTAGTGAAATTAAGCTCACCGCGAACCCGAGATTTGTTATTGGCTGCAGTCACAAAGCATAACAAGAAACATGCGCAGGATAAGTTAAACACTAGCGACCTAGGTTTCGGTGATGCTAACAAGACTGCCGTCTATGTCGTAGAAAACTTATCGCCAGAGAACAAATCGCTTCATGCTGCGGCGCGTCACCGTGCCAAACAACTGCAATATAAATTTGTGTGGGTACGTGGAGGTCGGATTTATATGCGTAAATCGGAAACTACCGACGTGGTACTCGTACGCAATCACGAAGTGCTGAGCAAATTACAAAAATAATTATTTGTTGTAACTATTTTGTGCCTGTTATATCAATTTGTTTATAAAATTCACTTCTTTAGAATATTGTGTACACTGCTCTAGGCTAAACCCTTTCAATATTGTTGTATTACAAAAGCAATACTATTTACATTTACACTCGGCAAAGCTGCTGTCTAGTATGTTTTATGTTTGTTTTGTTTACCACAGGTTCGTTGGGTTGGATGATGTGTTGGTAAGGCAGATCGGCGTAAATATTCTATTATCATTTTTAATAAATACGCGTAGTGATTTGTGCGGTGGTGGAGAAAATGAAATTGGTATCTATGACAATTATATTGCAACGAATCACATATTTACCTACATACCTAAGCTATCAGAAGGTAAACCTATTCTTAAAATTGTGAAACCAACACGGATGGGGTTGTTATGTTTCGACGTTATCTACTTACAAATAATATTTATCAGTCGTAAAGATAGATTTATATTCAGAAGATACGTATTGTTTAAACGTTTAATGCCAATGCGCTTTAAAAGTTTCAAATGCAAATATGTGTATAAGTATTTGTTCTTGTATCTTAATCGTAGTGTACGTACGAGAAATATTGATTTAGAATTAATCACTTCATACAACAGATTAATACTTCGGTCACTAAATATTATATTGTTAGTGAATGCAATGCGGTGTATCTCAGAAGCCGATCTTCTATTTTGCATCTTATATCTTTGCCTCGTACGCCTTGTAATTATTACAATAAATATGTACTTATATTGTTGCGGTAATGCAAATTTCAATGATTTAAATATTAATAACAAATGGGGCTTAATTTCTTGTTGCTTTTATGGAGCTTGTCTAGGCATATTTTTGTCAAACGCGATTGCTCCTGAGTGTTTAACACACAAATATGCACAAAATGGCAAATAAATTATTATTTTATTACCAGAACGTACGTGGGCTACGAACTAAGTGCTTAGACTTGTTTAATGGGATATTGTGTAACAATTACGATATTCTTTTATTCACCGAGACATGGCTTCAGGATGATATTCTGAGCTATGAACTGTGTGATGGTAGGTATGAGGTGTTTCGCTGTGACCGAAATCTGTTATCAACGGGTAAGAAAACAGGAGGTGGCGTTATGGCGTGTGTTAAACGCAGATTCGCGCCGTACATTCGTTGCGAATATGCAAGTGATGGAACGGAACTTCTATGTGTCACACTTCCATCACGCGGCATCGGGACAAGTACCGATTTACATGTAATCTTAGCCTATGTTCCACCGGACGCGCATAACATTCCATCGCATATAGAGGATATATATAGAGTGCTATCTGATTTGATTGACCGGTACCCTGCTGATTCAATTTTACTTGCTGCTGATTTTAACCTACCGTGTCTGCGTTGGACATGCGAGGACTACAACTTAATAAAGATAGGGTCAAGTGATGTCCAAAACGCTGCGACTAACTTTGTGGAAAACCTGAGCTTTTTAGGATTATCGCAATATAATTATACTTTGAATGGAAATAATCGTACATTAGATTTAGTTTTCGCCAGCATTTACGTAACAGTAGAAAAATGCCAGGATCCACTCTTGTCAGAGGATATTCACCACCCTTCTATAACAATCGAGTGTCGTGATCTGTTTATACCTCCCCTCAAGGAATTAACTGCCCGGCGCCGCAATTTTCGTAAATGTGATTATACATCACTTAACAGACACTTAAATAGCATAGACTGGGATAGTCTATTCACTGGCTGCGATATGGACGGTGCTGTCGACAAATTCTACTGTGTGCTAAATGATAGCTTAGATACATATGTGCCTTACCGTAAACAGCCTATTAAACGTAGTTACCCTCCATGGTATGACCGCAACTTGATGCATATTATAAAGGAAAAATCAAAAGTTCATAAGCGTTGGAAAAAGTTTGGTAACCCAAGAGATTATATAGAATTTTCGCTGTTACGAGCTAGGCAGCATTCTATACAAAAACAGTGTCTAGTAACATACAATGCTCGTACAGAGGATACAATCGCACGGCAACCTAAAACTTTTTGGTCATATGTCAAGTCTAAGCGTGGTGGTAGTCATTATCCCAAGACCTTTAGTTTTAATGGTAAGAACTACGACAATGGGGAAACTATAAGCACAGCCTTCAATACTTACTTCCAAAGCGTTTTTTCTAGATCATCCAGTTCATCATCAATTGACTCAAGCGACGAACAATCTGACTCGGGAGACGATTTTATCAACAAAGTGGTTATCACGAAAGATGCTGTAACAAAATTACTCAAGTCCCTCGACAACTCAAAGGGTCCGGGTTGTGATGACATACCGGCCATACTACTGATTAACTGTGCAGAGAGTTTGGCTTATCCTATTACGACCTTATTTCAAAAATCGTTACAAGAATGTGTTTTCCCTCAGATATGGAAAAAAGCACACATCATACCCATCTTTAAAAAGGGATCTAAATCTGAAATAGAAAACTATCGTCCTATATCTATCCTTAACATAATAAGTAAAATTTTTGAAAAGCTTGTTTATAGTAGTATTTATCCAATTTTATCGCGTGGCCTTCCACTGAATCAACACGGTTTTGTTAAGGGCCGATCTACTACTTCGAATTTGGCAACCTTTATGAACTATGTACTGTGTGAGATGGAAAAAGTGGGACAAGTCGATGTGATTTACACGGATTTTGAAAAGGCATTTGATCGCGTGGATCATATTATTTTGTTACAAAAATTGCAGAGCCTTGGCATTCGAGGCGATTTACTCCGATGGATTCGGTCTTATCTTTCCAATCGTTCTCAGGCGGTGGTTATGGGTGGTTTCAAGTCTGATTTTATTGATATCTCCTCCGGTGTCCCACAGGGCTCGCACCTTGGCCCACTTTTTTATTGTGTATACTTGCACGATATCAACAAGTGCTTTAAATACGCTAACCACCTATTGTATGCGGATGACACGAAGATTTATCTGAACATTCGCTCTAGACTCGATTGCGAACTGGTACAACGAGACTTGAACGCGTTATACGCATACTACAATGAAAATAATATAACAGTTAATATTAGTAAGTGTCAAGTTATTAGCTTCAGTCGCAGGAATAATCCCGTAAGATATGGTTATAAATTTGGCGATAGCCTAATCGAGAGGGTCGACTCGGTGAGAGATTTGGGAATTGTGCTGGACTCCAAAATGCTGTTTTCACAACACATTGATACGGTGGTAAACAAAGCTTTTCGAAATCTAGGATTTATTATTCGCACTTGTGGCCCGTTCAAAAAGGCCCATACTCTAAAAATTGTATATTACGCCTACGTACGCAGCATCTTGGAGTACAGTTGTCCTGCTTGGTCTCCTCAATATGATGTTTATGTAGACAAAATAGAGCGAATACAAAAGCGCTTTATAAAACATCTGAACTTTAAGACCCAGAAGCGACATGGCACTTATCCGGAAGATTGCCATCACTATCGGTTGCTTCCCCTCGTGGATAGACGCGTGATGATGGATATGTGTCTTTTATTTGATATTCTGCGTGGGTCTTTAAATAGCCCATATCTCTTGTCATGTGTACACTTCAACACACCAATAACGAGAACTAGGCAGACTTCATTGTTCGCGGTACCTCACCATCGCACAAATTATGCCCGTAACTCAGTTATGACAAGATTGCTCCGTACCTATAATAATAGATTTAAAAACCTAGACATATTCTTCTTGTCCAAAGCATGTTTTAAAAGTAAAATTTTAATTGGTTTAGCAGCTGAACCGGCTCAGTCATAATTAAATACACAAATTACTGTTATAATGTCAACATTCATTTTTGTTATTGTTGTAATTTTTATCGCAATTTTAATACTTATAATTTTAATTGTTATTTTAAATGTAATTTCAAACGTAATTCTAATTTAATTTTGAATTTCATTGAGTTTTACTGAATTCGATTGTGAATATAATTTTAATTGTAATTTTAATTGTAATTTTAATTTTAATTGTAATTTTGATTGTAATTTTAATTGTAATTTTTGTTGTAATTTTGGGATATAATCTGACTACATATTTATCCACTTTTAATGTAGCCTTTTAAATTTGTGAAAGTTTATACTTTATTATAATATCTTAATAATATGTACCTATGTGCCTCTTAGAATATGCCTGCCGTGAAACTCTATAATTGGCTTAGTGTTATATAAATGTCTTTCTTTTTTAACAATGTATTTGTATAAAATAGCTGTATGAGTTTCCATGAATAAATGAATAAATGAATAGCATAGCATAGCATAGCGTAGCATAGCGTAGCGTAGCGTAGCGTAGCGTAGCGTAGCGTAGCATAGCGTAGCTTGGCGTAGCGTAGCGTAGCGTAGCGTAGCGTAGCATAGCGTAGCGTAGCGTAGCATAGCGTAGCATAGCGTAGCATAGCGTAGCATAGCGTAGCATAGCGTAGCATAGCGTAGCGTAGCGTAGCGTAGCATAGCGTAGCATAGCGTAGCATAGCGTAGCATAGCGTAGCATAGCGTAGCATAGCGTAGCATAGCGTAGCATAGCGTAGCATAGCGTAGCATAGCGTAGCATAGCGTAGCATAGCGTAGCATAGCGTAGCATAGCGTGGCATAGCGTAGCATAGCGTGGCATAGCGTAGCATAGCGTGGCATAGCGTAGCATAGCGTAGCATAGCGTAGCATAGCGTAGCATAGCGTAGCATAGCGTAGCATAGCGTAGCATAGCGTAGCATAGCGTAGCATAGCGTAGCATAGCGTAGCATAGCGTAGCATAGCGTAGCATAGCGTAGCATAGCGTAGCATAGCGTAGCATAGCGTAGCATAGCGTAGCATAGCGTAGCATAGCGTAGCATAGCGTAGCATAGCGTAGCATAGCGTAGCATAGCGTAGCATAGCGTAGCATAGCGTAGCATAGCGTAGCATAGCGCAGCATAGCGTAGCATAGCGCAGCATAGCGTAGCATAGCGTAGCATAGCGTAGCATAGCGTAGCATAGCGTAGCATAGCGTAGCATAGCGTAGCATAGCATAACATACCATAGCTAATTAGTGTTTTATCTTACACACAGTTTTAGCACCCATCTTGATCTCTTGAAGAGCAGAACAACAACAAGACGTAATACAATGAGAAGTATGTAACGTAGGTTCGGTACCCAAAATCACATACCCAAATACCGTCTCGATAGCGGGCGGTAAATCATATCGCTCACTACGTACTATGTTAGTTAGTAGCAAGTGCGGAAATATTGAAGCTCCGATCAAAAGATCAATGCCTGCCGGATTCGCAAACTCCGCGTCTGCTAGCGGCAATGACTCGAGGTGAGTGAGTGATGCTACGTCTACATTAGCGTTCGGCAATGCGTCCGTGATACGCTCCACGATAAGCGAAGAAACGTTAAAATTAATATTCCTATCAAAACGCGAATGTATTTTAATATCTACGGAACCCCTGCAATGTTTTTCTGATCCGCCTATCCCTTTGACGGTTGAGTTAGTATTTTTAAAGTTATTCCATAATCCGAGGCGTTTGAATAACTCAAACGTTATTAAATTGGTCTGAGATGCGCTATCTAGCAGACAACGTACCATGTGCGGCGACCCATTAACATCATATATGATAACTTGCGCTGTCGCTAACAGAACAGTCTTAGACGCCATACATGGCGGCCTAGCACTGCTCTGATCACTACAAGTGCGCGAAGGCCGTCCGCGCGTGCGTGCCGCCCGCGCAATGGATGTCGTACACAACGATATCTCATTCTGAGGCGTGGAGGGGGAAGTCACTGTGGCCTGCACCTGTGAGGTAAGTGTGTCAAGGTTAGCGGCTTGGCTTGACAACGTATTACCTTTATCGAAGTGAAGCAATGAATCATGTTTTTTATTGCAGAACACTTTGTCTTACTAGAACAATTACTTGTTTTATGTTTTATGCTTAAGCAATTAATGCAAGCTTTGTTATCTTTTACGCATTTAAAACGAGCGGTTGCATTCAAATTATCGAAGGCGGGACACTTATATAAATGGTCGTGCACTATATTACTGCACAGACACTTCTGTGAATTATTACTATTAGATTCCGAGCATGTTACGTAAAATTGCGGATTAGGGACCGAGTTATTATTACTATTTTGCGATTTATTCAACCTTTGTTTGTTGCTGTTAGTGTTAGACGGGCCAGGTGAACCAGACTGCGTATTATGAAATATTCGACACTGATCTTTGATGAACGAAATAAAACTATCTAGTGTAGGTATTTTATTATTGCGTTCCGTCATCTCGAATGCGCGAATTGTTTCAGTGTCAAACTTCTTTAAAGCGAGTTGAAGCAACATAAAGTCGGAAAGATCTTCTAATTTCAAGTTTCTAAGAGAATTAACAGCGGTTACGAAGTTATCAATAAACAGCTGGAAATTCGCGGCAGACGCGTTGCCGGACAGGTTGAGATTTAAAGCTTGGTCAAACTAAGTAGCCGCTAGGACGCGCGTGGCCTGATATCTATCTAGTAGTGACTGAAATATGACCTGATAATACTCAGCACTGGGTGTGACACCTGCAAATACGGACTGGGCCTTCGGTGACAGTTTACCTATTAAATAGTACAACCTGTCAGCATCTGTCAGAGAACCATTATCGTGCACTGTAGACTTAAAACTCGCAAAGAATAACGGCCAATTTCGTATATCTCCGTCAAACGACATAATCTCGATTGGCGGTAATCTCGGTTTGCGGGCAACGGGCTCTGCTGAACATTTACCCTCCAATTGCGATTGTATACGCTTAATAATACAATAAAGGTCTTCGAATGAGGTGTACGCCTGATAGTTCGGATTTTTATCAGGATTGATAGAAAGTAATCTTGCGTTATAATCGTCTAACAACTTATGAAAATCTGTTCGAATACTATCTACTGTCATATAATAACTGAGAAATGCTTCGCTATTACTGTCAGACATAGATGCGGTTTTTGAACGCTCGTATATGTTTTGAATGCGCTCAAATAAAATATTGCGTTTTGCTTCTAAGATTGTCATCTCTTTGTCTTCCGACACGCGTGACTTCTTTCGTTGTGACATGCTTACGTAAGTATAAGCTAATGTGAACGAAACAAAATAAGAATATCAAAAGTACCTATTATTTTACCTAAGTACCTAGGCAACACTTTAAAGCGGAGGAATTAAAAGTTACTTCAATATTTCAATACTTCAATACTTTATTGCTTTTCCATAATGTGTTTACAGGTGGAAGGTACATAAATTCTTAAGCTAGATACAATTATGGACCCTGTTGGGCACAGCATAGTTTATAATAGAATCATTTGTTCATAAATAACATTCAATAGATTGTTTTCTAAAATTAATAAATGGGTCTTAGAATAGTAGAGAGGAATATATTCTATGTATTTAAATATATTTAGATATAATTAAGTCAAAGTACACTCTATATTACTATAGAAATTATAATTGGTAGAGTAAGTAACTATTTATTTTTATATATTTAATTGTTTATTTTTAATATAATAAAATTATTTTGTTTGTGCATTTTAATATTATACTGAATCGTTATGTCAAATTTGTAAGTGTAAGCGATAATTTATTATTTAAAATATTAAGCAATGGATTAGATTATTAGATTTTTATTGTGGTGTCATTCATAAAATCTTTGACATTATAATAAGTTTTACTATGCAGAAATAGTTTTAATTTATTTATAAATGAATTGTAATTAGTTTCCTTTTTTATATTTTCTGGCAGCTTATTGTAAATTTTTATTGACATTACATACGGGCTTGTGGAGTGCATAGTGAGGTGTGAAGATGGTAATACCAATCTATCTTTGTGTCTTAGAGTTATTCTAGATTGTATATCTTCTCTTTTTGTGAAGAAGTCAGGGTACTTTCGAACAAATTTACTTATTTCTAAAATATAGATGCAAGGTAAGGTTAGAATTTTGAGATTATGAAAATATGGTTTACATGAGTCTGTTGTTTCTATGTTAACTAATATTCGTAGTAATTTCTTTTGTAGGATGAATATGGTGGCTGCGTCGGTACTATTTCCCCACAGGATTACTCCATAAGATAACCAAGAGTAGGCGTAGGCGTAATAGGTGGTGAGTGCGGTGGTTAAATCAGTGGTCTTTTTTATTTCACGGAGCGCATATGTATGCTATGCTTGAAATATGAGATGCTTGAAATATGAGATTTACAAGACAACTATGATAGTTCCAGAAATGATAATTGAGTAAGTAGGTGGCTACATAAAAGTTTACCTACTGATGCGGGCGGAAACAACCATGTGACGGTTATGTGAATATATTAGGAGTATAGCTAGGTGCTATAACTGCCTAGGTATAGCGGTATAACGTATAAAAACGTGAATGAATCCGACTCGTATGGACCAAAAAAATGGTTCGGCGATACATCCTCTTCCTTTAAATACAGTCCATTTTTCCAAATCGCCTAGAACCTACGGTTTCGGTGTATCGCCGAACCAATTATCATAAAATTAATTGAGTAGTTTTATCCCATCATGGATTATATCTTTTAATTGACAAGTATGATATACTTGTAAGAAAATGTATAATAGAATACTAAATTATATTATTAACAATATTCATATTTAAAAATGTAATACATGTTATACTACCGCTAACATTTAGCATTTTGCACTATTATAATGGACGTTGATGAAGTTTATGTATCTTTCACGTATTATTACAGGATCAAAAGAAATTAATGCCTCTTTCAGATTGCAGCACATTTCTCAAAAATAAAATTTGAAATTTTATTTTTGAGCCATACTCCTACAAATTTTCATATACTGCATAAATTAACTCATACAGACAAAATAAAATAGTGCGAACATGCAACAGGCAGTGTGCCAAACGGGCTGTGATGCTGCTGATAAACTTCAGATAGATTTGTAACCGTATCGAGGTACGGCGGCAACGCTGACATCTTTGTCTAGTTTCCCGCTTTACCTTTAAATATTAGTGCGACATTGCACTTTCAGTGAGCGGTCAAACACTGAAGGTGAATTTGTTTATCAAAGGGCAGAAACAATATTTATTTAACGAAAACAAATAATGAGAATGGACAGTAACCTACTGGCGCTAGGAAACAAAAAAAATTGCTAAGACCCTACCATATAGAACTATTCGGGGGTAGTACTATTTCTCACAGTGCACTCGTTTGTTGACAGTTAGGTACTTAACTTTTTTGATATTAATCGCTATCAGTGGGACCAAAGAGCCTAGACACACTTTTTTTCGACTATACCCTGTGCGCTGTAGCATCGTGCGGATGATAGTTGCCTATATGACGTTGACATCCGTCAGTACCATATGACTAGGGATGTGACGTTATGCAATTCATTTTTATCGATCCATCGATACTCACAACTTAAATCTAGTTGATATTAATAGTGTTATCAAAATTTGAGTGTTATTCGGTTTTGCAGTGTAACTACGTGTATTAACTTTTCAATATATATATTTATGGCTACATAATAATATCTTTGTACTTATATAAAACTAGCTGATACCCGCCGCTTCGCACGCGAATAAAAGTAACATTTAATAATTTTCGCTGCCAAATCTAACCTTTATAAGGCCGGTGATTTTCGAGATTTCATGACGACTGACTATTAACTTTTATAATATATTATTACACATAGATAAATATCATGACGCCACCAGCAGGTCAAATTTTATACCTAATTTTAAGTGTTTGGGGCAAAAGCGAACGCCTTATTATTTGTCACGCAGGTACAGCAAGTGGATTCGTCCCTAATTTTATTGTTTGCTGGCTTTTAAGTAAAAAAAAACTACAGAATATTACGAATCCCTCCATTCGGATCGCACCCTACCATTCGGAACAAGTTAATAAATCCCCAAACCAATCCAGCCGCAAAAGCGAGTCAGAAGTGGCTGAATGAAAATGGAGTTACAGCAGATATAAAAATGTTAAAGGCTTATTGCCTTAGTACGGCGTCATAAGCCACCAGCTCCTACCTATGCCCTGGACGAAATGGCAAAAGGAAAAGGCCCCCAGTAGTCCAGTCATTATAATAAGTTCACCTCGGAATTCGAGATACCCAGCTGTAAGTCTGTAAATACTTGTATATTGACACCCTAAAAGTTGTCTCAAAACCTATATATGGTAGGGTGTACGCAACTATTAAATTTCAAGGCCAAAGGTCACAAAAATCGGTTTCGTGCGCTTTTTTTGTAAATATCTCATTTCCTATGGGTTTTTTGCTATTTGTATTTATTTTCAATATTATAGAATACAAAATGCTCTACAAATTTTGTTTAAAATTATTTTATACGGTGAACCATTTTCGAGATAGAGGGCGCAGAGCGCGCGGTCACAGGATTCACTTCAGGTCAACCGGTGCCTCTGGTCGAAAACGCGCCATATATAGTTGATGAACTATCGATAAATCAATGATTATAAATATTTGTCAATTTTTATTTATATTATATTTTATAAATATTTTTCGTAACCTATCCACTTTTTATTCAGTATTAATTTATTTAACAACACTTACCTGCCCATGTAATTGCAGAACTGTTAATGAAAATATAGGAATTATATTTGAATTTTAACCTAATTAACATTAATAACTTCTTACATGATAAAAAAAACAAATAAATTATGAATTAATCTTTTTATTAAAAATATCATTCAATACGTTTAATTAAATTAAAAGTAAAAAAATGGAATAAAGGGTACAAAAACTATAATTTAAAATTATAATTATCTTCTTCCTCTTCATCGTCGTCTTCCAGCTGCTGGTAAATTTCAAACTGGTCTTCATTATCGTCTTTAACCACATTTGTCTCAAGTTCTTCTATGATTTCGGGGTCAAAGGTTCCATCTTCGTTAATGTCACTCTGATAGAGCATTGAGACAAGCTTGCCTATTACATTGGCCACAAGCTAAAGAGCATTGCAAGTCCGCTTTCCTGCATCCGCATCGCGAACCACAACCACTCTTGCAGTTGCAGAAAATTGTATTTAGCAAATCTTCTGGAGCAGGCGGTAAAATTGTCATGATGGGCTCCAAAAATCGTTTCGCATTGCCCAACCCTATCGGGCAGCCCGCCTAGGATACGCACCACGAGATATCACACGCGTGAATGAAGAAATATTGTCGTTATCGGTTAATATCTCGTTTTCTTTAACATGCGCGCCTCGATAGACAAGCTTCACGTCGAAGAATTCGCTCTCGTTGCACGAGTAACCGATGTTGCCCTTTGAAACATAGAATGTCAATTACGGCATTTATTAATGTAACCACACCGGTTTAGTTCATTCAATTTGTGCTCAAATGGCTCAAAAGACTTGTATCCACCTCTGTAGTTTATCATTTAATGTACTATTTGACATTTGTAATTTGTATGCTAGTTTGTATGTATTGTATAATTCAAAAGTTGATTAGTTTTAATTCGAAAATCGAAACTGATGTCAATACCTACAAAGTATTAACAATAATACCTACTGTGTTGAATAAGAATGAGGTCCCATGCGCAGCTTCGATAATAATGATATTAACTTATCTTTAAATAGACAGGCAGGCCATCTGAATGAGGCTCGAGATCCGTGGCAAGCCTTTATATGAGAAACAGAGCCATTGGTTTTTGATATACGCCAAAGCAACTGGAATTCTCTGTCGTTCAACGTAAAAGGGTCACAGAGATCCCTAATTCGCTTTCTTTGAACTTTTCTCGCGTGGCGCTCTTCATATAATTATAATAAGCCTGCCATTTTCTTTGTTGTTTTAAAGAAATATTTTTAGTTACTCGTGTAGTTCTCGTCGTATGAAAGCATGACGACTATTATTACTATTTTAGTTGTCAAAATTTGTCTTAATCGAGTAATATTGGGCCGTCATGTTAGGATTCGTCGAGAGAAATGCCACAGATAAGTAAAAACGACTATTATAGCTACATTTGACATAACGAGTCGAATCGTGTGTGTAACCATGTTAGAGTCAGCGAGTTAATAGAGTTAATCGTCATAAACACGAGTAAACGTGTAGAGATAATTTTCTCGTGGTGCGTATGCTGGACGGGCTGGGGTTCCAAATCATGCCCCAACCACGTTTGAACTTGATAATATATACGTTTGAAATGTTGATGAGCAGCACGTGTTGGTGGAATATTTGAAAGCTGCACAGGTTTATTAAGTTTTGTAGACTTGACGTAATGCATATAACGAAGATGATCGACTTTACACGATGACAACTTTTAATAGATTTCGGAGCATTATAGACTGCCAATAAGGTTTGAGTTCCACTCTCTAATAATCTCTGGGCCGAACAATTTTCTTCCTCAAATGCTGCAGCTAGTTCATCCAAAGGAGAATGCCGATTTTTGTATGGAGGCCTGTACCGTTTGCTTTTTCATGAAATGAACATTTTTAGCCAGCTTATTGTTTTATATTACCGTAGGCATGAAGCGTTTTTGTTTTCGAATCCGCAGTTCTGAGATTTTCACAAAACATTTTTTTTTTAATCCGCCACAAATGTTGCAAAGGATTTCAAATTTTTTATAACAATTTCAATAAGTGAATGATGTAAGAAACGTAGTTTCGACCCAGAGGAACAAACCTCAACTCAACGGATAAAAACAAAATAATTACACAAACAAACACGATCGATGCGTAGGCGACATTGTGTAAGGTTGACATTTGACACTTTTGACAGTTGCTCAAGTTATCAAATGTTACCCTGCAAGTGTTGCTATCTCGATTCAATTATGTCTAAAATCGATATCACATAAAAACAATCGATTAATTAATAAATTGCTCAACCATAGACTGAAATCAAGTTAAGTAGCCAAATATGTATTTCTATTTAATAAAATCACATAGAACACAGTTTTTTTAATTCACTATCATAGTACCTTCTATTGAATCCAAAATCATTTAATCGTGTAAGCAATCGTTAATGTTGAGAATATTACACTCGATTTTTTGTCGCTCGGAATCGACTTTTTTTTGTGCTGGCAATGTTTGCATTCGGAAGTTGTTGATCTAAGTTCTACTTTTTTATAATATTTCGTAAACGCGGATTTAATAATGATTCATAATTTAGTAATGGCATTCAAAATGTGTCAAAGTATTTACGGTATATCAATTTTTTAAAGCAATTGGTACAGGTTTCGGCATTCTCCTTTGTCAGTTTCTCAAAAACTTTTAAAAAAGCTTTTTTCCCCTTTTTAAAGATTTAATGCATGAAGAAAATGATATATCGCTCTCTCCGCCCTCTATCTCAAGAACGGTTCACCGTTTGAAATTTTTTTTAAACAGAATTTGTAGAGAATTTTTTATTCTACAATATTGATTATAAATGCAAATAGCAAAAAACTCATAGGAAATGAGATATTGACAAAAAAAAGCGCAAAAGAACGATTTTTGTGACCTTTGACCTTGAAATTTAATAGTTGCGTACACCCTACCATATGTAGGTTTTGATACAACTTTTAGGGTGTCAATATACAAGTATTTACAGACTTACAGCTGGGTATCTGGAATTCCGAGATTCTTACCTAATTTATGCTTTTATGACTGGACTACAGATACTTCGACTACCACCCTACCATTACCTACAAATTATAACTACACTACACTACACTACACTTACACTAAATTATTATAACGCTATTGAGATGATTTGGGCCCAAATAAAAGGTCACGCCGCAAGAAATAATACTTTGCCGCCATTTACAGCAAATAAAATTTTGGTCCTATTGCAAGCGGCCATCAACAATGTTCAACCTGAAGACTGGTCGAAGGTTGAGAATAAAACAAAGAGGGACATTATGTCTGATTGGGATCGTGACATTCACATTGACATTATAATGGAGTCATCGTTGATAATATCCATCACAGATACAGATGATAAATTTAGTGACAATTCAGATGTTGCTGACTCTGATATGAGTTTAGACGAATGAAATTATTACTATTGTATTTACATGTTCTGTTGTTTCATTAATATAATTATAGTATGATTTGAAATACGCCCAATATACGTATTTTTATTATAAAAACATCGAATATCTATCGTAGCAGTACATCCCATTACTAAATACGTCTATGGTATTACGTTATACGCATAACACTTAGCTTATTTTTCTTTCCATTCGATTTTATTTGTAGACTCGAACATTCTGTTTGGGTATAATTTAATGTACCACTGTAATAAATGATTTAAAATATTACGAATGTGGTACAACTGAAATGCTAAGTAATAATAATACATAATTTGTAAATCGCGGCAACTTTCAAACGTGAAATGAAACGTTACTGAAACTGCCACCCGCACGATGCTACAGCGCACATAGTATAGACAAGTGGCATTCGCTTCTGATTTCGAAAATCGAAATCATTAGGTTGCCATAGTAACATAAGCTATTCGTTCATCGTCGACCACGTGACATATCGAAGGCGTATTTCAGTTCCTTAATTTTTTCCAATTAGCGAATAGCCATATCGCTCATCGAATACCACTTGTGTAGGCCCTCTAAATTTACCAGGTATTGTAAAGCGTAAGCAATTAATATATTTCTTGCAAAGGATCATAATAGTAGCACTTTATTTTTTATCGCACATGTTTATGATTTACCTATAGATTTTAATTTAACTCGATATGATACTTCTGACTTGTAAAATTGTAGTCTACGTTAGGGTTTATATTTTCGGACGATTGGATAATCTGGATACTAGCTTTGGGTAGTAAACGATTAATTTTTAGAAAAGAAAGGATCTTCTTCTTCACCCCCTATTACATTGAGACCGAAACATAACTGGCGAAGTGTCTGTGTGGAATACACCTCTGCCTACCCCTTCGGGGATAAATGCGTGAAGTTATGAATGTTATGTGTAAGAAAGGGTCTAGAAATTTAAGTATGAGTAAATCAATTGCCAACAAAATATTGTTTCACTATTGTTAGAATATAATACTTAATATTGGGAGCATTAAATCTCATAATATACCTAACCGATTAAAAGAAATGTATTCCACGAAATTGTTGTCTCAGAGATTTTTCTTAAGGGTTTCGTCAAGACATTACGATGGACACACTGAATTCTTGGCCTGCTGGGACATCTCATCTGGGATAACACACTGAAAAGGACTTTCACGAGCATATGGTTGCTGATATTATATTCTTTTGAATCCAAGGCTATTTCATTGCGGTTCGCTGAGCCAACAAAAGTAAGAAGAAGAAGTAAACGAAAATTCTCTTACATATTTTCAACAAAATTGGCCCAAGATATTTTATATTATTCATTTACTTTTTATTTCAAAAACATTTTTTAAAACGAGAATCTTATGTTAGCTTATTTTGCTTTTATCTTAGCTCTACTAATGCAATAGCAAAAATTTAAAAAAAAATTGCATTAGAAATAATTTTACGGACCTACGCACATAAAAATTAATTGTAGAGAATAAAAAAACAATCTCGTACACTGTGCTTGCAATAAAAAATATTAAGTGGCGTAGAATGAGAGCAATTAAATATATTTTTAAATGGATTGTATAAAAATGCACATTTGTGCGAAATGGTTTTTATTGTGCATATTGCTGCAGTAATTGAATTTTCAATTTATTATTTTTACGTTGAAAAATGTTAACTTGTACTTCAGTTTAATATTTCTTAATTACTTGCATAGAAGTAATTATTTTATAAAACCAAATTGCGCTGAGATATGGTAACGTCAGAACCGCGCGATAGCGTAGTGGAGATCTCAACAGACTGCCATACAAATGGTAGGTATTGGATTCGAAAGCACGACGTCTACCACTAAGTTTTCGATGTTATGTGCTCATTAAATTCATAATTCTCGCCTGCCTCGTGCCTCGAAGAGCTCATTAAACCATCAGTCTCGGCTTTCATCAAGATATTTGGCATTTGTTATGTGGGGTCGGCACCCTGGAATAAACTGACACAGGTTCTAGTCATGACATATCACTAACTACAACTTGCCCAAGTGTCATCATCTACCTAGCGTTAACCCAGTTTCAACCTGGGGTCCGCTTACTAGTCAAACCAGATTTGGCTTTTCCACGAAGCGACTGCCTGTCTGACCTCCGTATCCCGAAGGGACAGCAAGAATACATGGTTTAGACAAGCTTTAGTTTATTTTTAAATAAACTAAAGCTTGTCTACACCATGTATTCTTGCTAAGGTACTGACGCCCTTTATGACTGTCAAAGATCTTCATGACAGCCGGGACCGACGGCTTAACGTGCTCTCCGAGGCGGGGACAAGCAATAATTAACGAAATTGACAAACATTAACCGAGGAACGGGGCAAGCGATAATAATAATTCAATACGCACATAATCCTGAAAAATAATTGGTGCGCGCCATGGATCCGAACCCGATACCCTGCAGGGCAGTCTGTTGGTATCTCCACTAGGCTATCTATGCCTTTCTCGTGTGTATTGCATCCAATTAATTTTTGCTGGTTAGAGCGTTCAGTAGCAAATTCGTCAAAAATTTTCGTAGCAATGTGCCGCTCTATTCGTAGTTCCGTTAGGCAAAACAAAAGACAGCGAATGTTTTTTGTTATGTTGCAAGTGAATGCTCAGGTGTATAAGCGCTATTAGGAAAACAAAAAACATTGATGTATATATTCTTGATCCCTGATTGATTTGAAACATTTCCCGCGAAATAAAATATTTAACTTGTTTTTCTCTATAGCAGTACCTATTTACAATCGTTTACGGTTTATTCCACTTTGTTCACCTCGATGAACAAAATAGACTACTTGATGTTCTCTTCACTCAGGTGAAATAAGTCGACATAAGTGGAGGACTTTGTTCACCTAGGAATCAATTCACCCAGTTAAACAAAGGCGACTTTTTGTATTCATCTTATGGACTTTTATTAACAGAATTAAAAAAAAGGAGGAGGTTCTCAATTCAGCCGGTATATTTATTTTTTCGATGTATGTACTGCGCTGTTTACTAATAGGTTTACAGTTGCTGCCAAGCCTTTAAGAAATAATAATATTTTCATCACTTACATGAATATGAGCAAATTAATACATTACTTCGTAAGTATTAAATTAACTTGGCACCGACTGTAAACCTATTAGTAAACAGCACATTTAAATAATAGGTAGTATTTAATTAATATTAAATCTTTATTATTTTTTAGTTTTTAGTTTTTGATGTCGTTTTTTTTTCAACATAGTTATTTTTTCACTCATATAAAGCATGCTAAAAAGCTTTCAAACAGATGTAAGTAATCATGGCGAATGCAACAGTGCCGAAAGAGCGGATACTCGCGACAAAGGTAGGTCGAATTTATCCGGCAAGACAAGTGGAGCTAATACCAATGACCACGAAAATATCAATTGTTAGGTATGGTCTTATAATGATATTGGTAAATACTCAAATAGTGTAATGAACAATGAACTGATTTAAAAATTAAGTGGTCTGTTAGTATCTAAGCATATTTAGCACGTTTTACGTGAGTAATAAAAGTCCACAAGATGATTAAAATAAGTCGCCTTTGTTCACCTGAGTGAATGAATGCCTAGGTGAAGAAAGTCCTCGGCGTATGTCGACTTATTTTACCTGGGTGATATCACCCAGGTGGAATCATTCCGAGGTGAAATGAGGTCACCAGGTAGTCTACTTTGTTCACCCAGGTGAAGAAAGTCGAATAAACATCGTTTACATTCAAATAATTGCCATTGTCGTTGGTCTCGCGGCATAAATGTGCGCGTGGGATTGAGAGGTATCGGGTTCGATTCCCGGGTCGGGCAAAGTGTTATTGGGTTTTTCCGTTAGGAAATATAAAAAATATATAAAAATTCATGGTGAAATGTGGGTGTAATATTACACCTCTGCCTACCCCTTCGAAGATACAGGCGAGAGTCTATAAAAAAAAAGATTGCCATTGTCAGATCGTACACTGCGTTGTTGTTCGGAGTACTTCATCATTCAGGCAATTATACGAATACTGGTAATAAGGTGTCTATTACGAAGTCCTAGTTTTGAAAAATGTTATTACAATTATTTTCAGAGCACATTTTCTTAGTACAATTATTTTTGTCAAGAAATTCTTCGTACCTTCTCTTGAGATATGAAGCTAGCGGTGTTTCATCGTGGCATGCATCTTGTTGGCGACTACTAGTTGTAATTTATAGCTGTTGCTATTAGGTATCAGAATTCTCAATCCAAGAATCCTGAAGAAAGGCATTTATTTGGGAATGATGTTTGACCTTATTTGTTAAAACTGATACTTAATGAAATTTCAATAGACAGGAGTATAGCTACCCTGAGCGCCAAAGAGCAACCATGCAATACAAGTACAATAATAGTTGTATGGTGATGAAATATAATAACACAAAACTTCAAGGAATCGTGTTTAATCACTCTTTAAACGTTTTTAAGTCTTCTCACAAATAATGGTCACATCTTCCGCCTCTTGGTGTATACATTGTGTGACTTTTTTCTACAGGTGTTCGGAACCTATTTACTGAAACCACCGCGTTATTCATCGAAGTGGCAAGGCCACTAGAATTTCAGTTAGCTTACTTTTCACAACCACGCCGGTAAATAAATCCTATTCATAAGACCCCAGCATATAATAAACATGTTTATTATTAATAATAAAAATGTTTATTTGTAAATATGTGATTGTTCCGTGTGGTTGACGGCATAGAATACAAGTGTCACCACCCCCTATCTTCCCGTGGGTGTCGTAAGAGGCGACTAAGGGATAACACGATGCAAATACCATCTTTGCGTAGAGACGGAAAACTCGGCATCAAACCCTATATGACTGCCTCGTTGGTCTCGCGGCATAAATGTGCGCGTGGGATCGGGAGGTCCCGGGTTCGATTCCTGGGTCGGGCAGTGTTATTGGATTTTTCTGTCACGAAATTCTCAGTAGCAGCACGGAGTCTGGAAATGTGCCCGGTACGGCAATAGGCTCGCCCCTTATTACGTGGGACTAAAGTATATCTGGCGAAAAGTGGGTGTAAAAATACACCTCTGCCTACCCCTTCGGGGATAAAAGGCGTGACGATATGTATGTATGTGATGTACAATAGTTAGTTACAGAATACTTTAGATCCAACACTAATAATTTTTAATCTATGGCATATAAATATGAATGTGCATTCGATTACAATAAAATTGTATCCTTATTTGATATCATTTTTACAACATGCTAATTACACAACATTTTACAGTTCAACATTCGTCTAAATATTAAAACACTTTCCACACAGCCATCGCAAAAGTTGTATTCCAATGATACCAATATAATATAATATCAAAATACAGTTACCCTTTTATTTCTAAACGCGTAGTACATTTTCACGTCACAACATATATTTTCGTGGCGTAATTCAACACATACACAACAAGGCCCACATTTCTTTCGAACGTTAAATTCACGAATTTGAATACTCGTCGTTCACTTCAGTGAAGCCGAGTTACTAAGTGGAACCGAATTAATTCGTTAATTTGACTTTTATGTGAAGAATTGAAGTGGAAATGAGATGCCGACTCAAGAGACTACAGATACTTACGTATGAGATGCTATGATAGCGGAACATGTAAGCGAATAAAAAAAGTGGTTAAAGTGACCAACACTATTATTTTTAAACTAGCATAGTTTACTAGCTGTTGTGTGATAATAAGAAGCTAATAGATATTTTTTTTGTTGAATTTGGTTAACACTAGAGTACACGCGTAGCCCGCACGTGCACTCAAGGAGTATAAAATGGGTGCGTGCACTCTAGTGTTGAGTAAAAAAGTGAACTCCATCATCCGTGTAGCTCCAAGACAAAGTCTTGGATGCAACAGGGATGACGCTAGGACGATGATGCTTCTAATGACAGGCTGTTGCCCGAATTTTTATAGACCTAGTTTTAAACAATCTCACAACTTCTATTTTACCTGTTTACATTCATTTAAAGCATAGTTGTTTGAAGTAGTTTTTATTTCAATAATTTATCTCATTCATGGCATACAATACAGCACCCTTTTCAACCACATCCACACCAAACATGAACATGGCTTATGGAAAAGCAATTCCCATACGCTGTATCTTTTGCCAAACGAAGGTTATACAGTTATATTCTCGCTTATATTGACAGGGTAGACAAGGGTTAATTAAGGCATTGAGTAACATTATTTATCGTGACCCTCGTCAGTTGTAATTTATAGAAATGTTTTGTTGCATTCTATGGTGTTATGTGATAACCTACCTTGTAATATGTTTGAGCGGTGCAGGGCTGGGCTATGTAGCTGGGTGAATTGGAGCCGAGCGGAGCTGAGAGAGGGGCGGACCAGAGCTGAGTCTAGCAGAGCGGAGCTGTGAAGTGGAAATGAGCTGAACGGGGCTGTGAATACATTTTGTTTTCAGTCAGTACGGTGTCTCAACTACTACTACAAACAAACTCCCGCGCCTGATGTCGCGTTACCCCTCTCAGCCCTGCTCCACCCCGCGCAACCCCGCTCTAACGTGCGCATCCCTGCTCTACACCGCACAGCCCCGCTTCACCCGACACAGCTCCACTAAGCTCGACACCGCTGTGCCCCGCTTATCTCCGCGCACCATACATTTTAATGTAAATCTTCTAAACTCCGCTAACACTGTTTCCACTGAATCGGAGCGGAGATGAGATGTGTATTTTGAGCAATGTGATTGGTCAATTTTTATAAGTCTCTGCTCAGCTCCGCGCAGCTCACCTTCTGTGGAAACGCAGCCTTACAGTTAGTTGGTATCTTCGCTATACTATCGCTGCCATCACCTATCGTTTACCATATGTCTGAGTGTTTTTGAGTCCATTGATTGAACATTTGTAAAGCCTCAAAAATTATTTATTACGATTGCAGGATGCCTTTATTAAAAACTAGCTGCTGCCCGCGACGTCGTCTGCGTGAACGCTATACAGGCAGCACCTAACCATTAAATAAATACCTACGATTATCATCATCATCATATCAGCCAAACGACGTCCACTGCTGGACATAGGCCTCCCCCAAGGTTCTCCACACAGACCGGTCTTGAGCCGCCTGCATCCAATCGCCTCCCGCGATCTTGACGAGATCGTCGGTCCACCTTGCGGGGGGCCTACCTCTGCTGCGTCGTCCGGTACGTGGCCGCCACTCCAGAACCTTTCTGCCCCAACGGCCATCGGTTCTTCGAGCTACGATTATACCTTTTAAAAAATACGCGGCGGCGATAGCCCAGTGGTGTATGTAACGGACTGCCGAGACGAAAGTTTTGGGTGCGATCCCCAGCTACCCCAGGCACACACCTATGACTTTTCGAAGTTATGTGTGTATTAAAAAATATTAATTCGTTATCGCTCGCTTAACAATGTGCCCGGTAGACGGCAATAGGCTCGCCCCCTATTACATTGGGACCGAAACATATCTGGCGAAATGTGGGTGTGTAATACCACCTCTGCCTACCCCTTCGGGGATAAAAGGCGTGAAGATATGAGAAGATATACATTTTAAGATAAAATTCATTTACCCGTTTCTTCTTTATATTTCATACCTGCAGAAAGTGTAGTAACAGACTGAACAGACAAAATTGACCTTCAAAAAGTGCTGATTTTCAGCCTGCTTTGAATAAATGACTTTATGGCGATTCTGCTGAATTAAGTCATAAGTTGTGACTGAAGCAGATGGAGAACTAAGGAATACATAAGAGGGTAAAATACATACTTATAGGACTTCTCGATATACAACATTAATGGTCTGGCTCTCCGCAGCCAAAATGTAAAGAGAGTCAGGACTGGTGACGCAGGAGCAAGCGACATACAGGACACCCGCTGCCCTCAATGTCTGCCTCTGTGACTTATTGATGGTCATCGCGAAGCAAACACTTACGGTGAACTGTATGCGCTTGGATTATGAGGTATGGGAGGAATGCGTGGTATAAATACTGCCTCGCTGACGCCACAACCCGTAAGAATTTCCTAAATGGTGTGTCTGTGGAGCGAGATGACTTTCAGGCGGGTCACGTTACACGAATTCGGAGGAGATAGGTTCCGAAGAAACATAATCGGGACACCGACCTTCAGCTTGATGCTATGCGCTTTTAGTTCACTTGCTGACTATGATAATGTGTGGCGTTTTCTTGCTCGACGACAGTGTTTATAGAGGTGTAGACCACTTCATTCCTCTCAATTTCCGAGAGAATGCATTCGTTAATTGCTACAGCCTGATCATTTTTGGGCGTCAAAGTAGGCCACTCACACACTCACGAATTCTGCTATTACGGTATACAACTGTATAATTCTAAGCTGGATACAACTCTACTGAGACACTCTGGAAGCACCACCTGTCCACCTCTCTCCTCTGGTAGAGTATCTTTGCCAAGACTTAGAAAGACATCTTAGAATTGTTGAGCACGTGCATTGACGCCAAGCTGAGCTCTCATATTAATGGTCAAGCTCAGCATACGAACTCGTGACCACAACAAAGATAATTTCAACGAAGCACTCACCTTGTCCGTGTGGTGACGGATTAAGAATACGGAATGTCACCACCCCATATCATCCCATGGGTGTCGTAAGAGCCGACAGAGGGAGCAAGAACAGCAATGCAAGAGAAGGAAAACTTGATACAAACCCTATACTAACCCGTTTGGCCAGCGTGGTATAGTAGGCCAATTCCTCCTTTCAAAGGAAAGGCCTAGTCCAGCAGTGGACAATTAAAGGCTGATGATGATGATGATGATGACTCACCTCGTCAGCCCTCGATCCCCGCGTCACCACGGGAAGCGTTTGTCGGGAATCGTCACTGAACAGAACTGTGACCATTCATTAAATGCTCGTTCCTGCGGATGTCCTGCAGGGTTCTGACCATGGCCTGAACTTCCTTCCGATTGGCCATCGTGCGCTCATCCCATACGATCAGAGAGCAATCCTTGAGCACGTGTCCCTTATCACTGTTACGTGACACACCACAAACGGGTGTTACGGCGCTCTCTAAATCGATGGGAAATTTAAACATGGTATGTGCTGTCTTGCCACCCGGAAGCAGTGTGGCAGCGATTGCCGGCGACGCTACAGCAATGACAATTTTGCCTTGCCTCCTGACCTCTGCAAGTATGCCAGTAGTAACAAATGTTTTTCCTGTTCCACCAGGAGCATCCAAGAAAAACATTTTAGCCTGGCTTTGCCCAACGCTTTCAAGGACGGTGTAACTAACTAACCTAACTTCCCTGTGGTGGAATCAAACGCACATCACTCGGCGCAGAGCTAACAGGCCAGTCGATCACTGAAATTACTACGCAGATCGTGCATTTTGTTACGGAATAATATACTTTACTGCAATATGACAATGTAATCTAATGCAATGCTACATAGTGAAATTGCATCTAAAAAGCAATTTACACGTACTACAACCACAAATAGTGAGCGGGTGCAAATTTGTATGAAAATTAGTAGCTCAATTCACACGGACCATATTTTTCGCCATCATAAACTATGCATGATACCAATACATCACAGAAGATGCATGTGCGTTGCAAGCACTGGTAACACTACTATCTAGCAGCCACAGACATCGCATTTTTTTTAAAGACAACTTCCACATTAGGACTAAATCCTATGTCGCGGGGGACTTTACAAACATACATCCAACGAGGACAATTAACACCCAGACTCGAAACAACAATTTATGGATCACACAAAGTGTTGTCTCGTGTGGGAATCAAACCCACAATACACGGCGCAGTGTCAAGCGACGAGGCGGCCGCTTAAACCACTATGCCAACCGTACAACACTGCCTCGATGCTACGACACTGTGCAGACGCTTGTACCATTTGCATGACGTAGAAGATTACATTAGCCTACACGCTATGCAACTACTAGCAAAAACGTAACCAAAATCAAATTTTGTAGGTACTTCAACACAAGAAGCTCCAATGACGACTGCTAAGCCGATGATCACGCGTTCGATTGCCGCTAAAGTCATACATTTGTGTGTGGATGTTTGTCTTGGTCTGGGTGTTTCTATGTATAATTATGGATGTATGTCCGGTCAATATAGACATTTGAAATAACAAAAATTGCCGGAGAGCCAAATATTGGTGGAGAGCTAGGGTTTACCATTAAAAATAAAGTTTTAAAAATCCCCAGCGATCCTATGTGTACTTCAAAAGTTATTCGGGGTCAATTGTCAAAAATTGAGGTTTTTTGTGAGTACAAAAGACGAAGATTCCTGTGATTTTAATGAAGAAACCAATGATTCAGCCACATTTGAACAATTTATCCAGCAAGAGGAAGAGGAAGAAGAAGAAATCGAAGAAGACATGACTGTTGAAGTAGACTTTCACTAGTATGAATCTGATTAAAATATCTAAAGAAATCAAAACAATATTTAACCCAATAATCAATAGCAATATCAATAATCAATTTCAATAATAAAGTTATATCTAGAACTTGACGGGTATTGTTCCCTTAAATTATCCTAAAATTGTCATGACAGTTGGTGGAGTAGGCCTACTGGGGAAACCACGGTAAATAAAAACGAGCCAAGTACACTACCTCACAGGTGGCTTGGAAATGTGTGCATATCATGTATGACGTGACTCTTAGAACCGGGATATCTCAGGAATGGTAACTCTTAGGAAAAAAATCATTATACCGTTTTTGTAGAGAACTTTAAGTTTTACAACTTTGGTTCAGGTTTTATTTTGATAAAACTTACCGTTTTCGAGAAAAATCCAAAAAACCTAAATTTTTGACATTTGACCCCGAATAACTTTTGATAGGATCGATGGGGATTTATAAAACTTTATTTGTATTGGTAAACCCTAGCTCTCTACCAATATTTGACTATCCGGCAATTATTGTTATTTGACCACTATTTTTATGTCTAAATTGACCGGGGTTTATCAATTATGTATCTAGTACTCGTAGAACCCGTTACCCTTCTCATCACTATGAGAAGGGTAACGCCATAGTTCACTACGCTGGCCATCTGCGCGTTGGCAGACTACTCATGTCTTTGGAGAACAATCTGGAAAACTCTTAGACATGCAGGTTTCCTCAAGATATTTTCCAAGTCAAAATAATATATCAATTCCTTACGCATCCATAACAATAACAGGATCCAACCAAAATGTATTATGCGTAATCATGCGAAAAGGCTTTTCGGTTTAGCAACCAATCAATACTTGATTATGCATTCAACTCATTCTGTTTATAACGTTACATAACATAATATGTTAATCTACGAATTCTAGCTACGATTGTTACAATGGTTCTTATGTCGTAGGAAA
This sequence comes from Euclidia mi, assembly GCA_944739405.2. Classification (NCBI taxonomy): domain Eukaryota; kingdom Metazoa; phylum Arthropoda; class Insecta; order Lepidoptera; family Erebidae; genus Euclidia; species Euclidia mi. Next base: position 89,914,295 of record OX123185.2, on the reverse strand, counting down.
TAAGTACCAAAATTGTACTGCAACTGCTTGACTTGGTGCTCGGCGTATGTGGAAATAATCAGCCGCTATCAGAAAGACAACGTATGTGTTTCCGATATTCATTTTCTGAACCACTGCTTGGAAATGTTTGTATTATATGGCTGACTAGCACGTTAGTTTAGGGCTTATACGCGAGTGGAAGCCAATCTGGCGTTCCTTTGCTGAAAGTAAATAGGGTCTTTTTGCTACGAATTCTGAATATTTATAGAAAAGGGTGGTAAAGAAAAATTAATAACATTGAAAACGGATTGTGCAGCTTTAATTAGAAGAATCGGTTACCTTTCACATAATCTAAGCAGTGTCTTTAGTGATGTAATAGTCCGGTTTCTGTCCTATTTTCATTAACATTACAATAAGCTTTTATATACCGTACCATAAGTATAAAAAAGCTTATCGTAATGTACACTGTGCCTCGCTTGATTTTCGTGCAACCGTTTCCACAATGATTTATTATCCTATCGTTATTATGAAAAGAGCGCTGAACAAAATATATTATCCATGCTCTTGCTGCCATTTTCTAAATTAATCTTTCCGGTAATGACCGGAAAGATTAATTTGAGTAATTAAGCTTCGAACATAATGATGTTCAAAGCTTAATTACTGAAATAGCCCCTCCCATTGCACATTGAGTTACGCAAACGAAATCGGGACACGTTTCTCGAAATCGTCATAATAATAATAATATTCTACCACATACACACATCCCCAATGTAGTCTCAAGCTAAGCAGAGTTTTCGTTATGGGTACTAGATAATGGATTAACATACATGGGTATAATTTTTTTTTTTGTAAGGACATACATATCATACATAGAAACACCCAGCCCAAGACAAACATCCATGTTCATGCACACAAATGTTGGTCTTGAGTGGGAATCGAACCCGCGAATATATGGACCCGTTACATAAATATCACAAAACCCTGATTTCTTCTTTTTTCTTGTCAATGACGAGTCTCAAGTTTTAATGCATCAAATTTTGTTTGCCCAGTAAGCAGCTACTCTTACTGCATTTTTGGAGGCGTTCATTACGTCTTGAAGCGAACATGTGTCTGGGCAGTTAGGGCACGATAGTAGATGGAGCATTGACTGTATGCTAGAGCCACACTCACACTTAGTTTCGGATTCGTCCAAGAAACCCCATCTGGCTCGGTTTACCTTGCACCTCCCAACTTGGGTCCGCAATCTATTTATGGACTTCCACGTAGACCTGGGAAGCTTGTGCGTGCGTGAGCTTTGTGCCGTCCATAAAAACCCTGATAAGGTTCTATTACCCTGAGGTTAAGAAATAAGTCTCATATCCAGTTTCACCATTGTCTGATAAGTTACTGATAAATTGACTTGTCAGGTAGCTCATACAAATATAGCACCAATTTTGGCAGATAAGGCCTATCAAGAGGTGGTAAACCTGAGCCCTAGCCACTTTCCATATTTGCCCAATAAAACCAAATAAATAATTCATCATTCAGAATAATTAAGTTAGCTATTCATTTGTAAATTAATCTCTTGCTTGCCAAATAAACCGAAGTTTTACAAAATTAAAAATTAGTTTCGTTGAGTCAACCAAAAGGGAATTTCTTAATCAAAATAAGGTATGTTTTCGACTTGTTTAACTTCAAAACATAGTGTAAATAAGATAAGAAACTACTTTGTTAACAACTCATTTAATCTTAGGTAAAGTTTTGCAAAGTCAAGCGTTTGCTTTTAAGTTGATGCGACATTTTATCTCTCTTGGGAAATTCATGAAATATGTAAAATGTATTTCTTACACCTTTTAAACGGTAAATTTGATGTATTTTATCTCCATATGCACTGTTTGATGCTCACATTTTGCACGCGTATTATAGCTCTACGAGAGAATGAAAGGGATCTCTGAATGTAAAAAGGCGAAATCGGGCTCTGGAAACAGCTAAGAAAATTACAGCCAAACATAGGTCTATGGGCGTTGAGTATGTTGTTTAGAGGACTTCTTGATTATTTTTATTATTTATTATATTTTTTTATAGACTCACGCCTTTATCCCCAAAGGGGTAGGCAGAGGTGTAATATTACACCCACATTTCGCCATGAATTTTAGGTCCCACGTAATAGTGGGCGAGCCTATTGCCGTTACCGGGCACATCAACAGACTCCGTGCTGCTACTGAGAATTCGGAAAAAACCTAGTAACACATTTGCCCGACCCGAGAATCGAACCCGGGACCTTCGATCAGCAGTCGCATACGCTATCCACTGGACCACGGAAGCCTTAATATTTATGTATTAGCGATAATAAGAGATGCTATCGCCAGGATCCTTGAATAAATGCAAAACTTATCATTAGCCCTATTTAAATAATGCCCAAAATCAATTAACACAACGAAACTCCTGAGCGGATCAAAGTGCCTAGGTAGGCATAGGCATCCACGCGCATCTGCTCGCTGCGTCTCACTATACGCCGACCCAGCCAAAACGAAAGTGATTATAAGAATCCAGTATAACAATGGTTTCAGAGCTAATGGGGCTGCCGCGCCTGTGCAGCGCGTCAGGCATGTGTACCGATGCTGGTGTAGTATAAATAGAGACTTTACTGCAATATTACGCAAAATAACAGCGTCTAATACGTCACTACAGCTACAACAATGCTCTGTAACTTATTGCGGAAAGAGTGGACTCAGTTTATCCATACATGATTGGCAATTGATGAATGAATTGATTCAATGGCACATTGTGCGTATTTAAGTATTTTTTAGTTAATTACAATTACCTATTTTGTAACCTTTGTTTTTGTAATGTTTGATTTTTAATTTTAATTATAGTGTTGTGCCCAAGCCAAATAAGGACTATAAACTCAGTCTGAAATAGGATTTATGAAATGGTAAATCCAAGTCTATGAATTCAATAATACAACTTTTCAAGCTTGACAGCTATAAATTCAAAACTATTTTCGAATAAGCATAACTAATACCTTAAAATTAAATATATTAAAGTTCTATCATTTCAAATGTTCTGAGATAAAGTGTAAATTTTGCTCAAGAACTAGAAACAAATAAATAGTAAAATTGGTTTACAAGCATACCTTGAGGCTCTTGTGCAAATAAAAATAGAATTAAATAAAATGATAATTAGTTTTCATTTGCTAGTTAGTTTTTATAAAATGTATTTGAAAATATTAATTCTATTACAATTTTCTTATAATACGATATTATCTTTATAGCAGTGATTTAAATTAATTTTATTTGAATTGTTGAGTGTTTTGAAAAAAATAGCTTAATGATTTATTTGCATGTAATACACAACTGCAAATGAATTAAAATTCAGTCTCAACATGGCAACGTATTTTTATTTTATCTAGGTATACTGATGGCGTTCTAGTTTAAATAATCATTGCGTCGCTAAACACGTCGCTGTGAGTTAGATCTTCCCCACACGAGACAACACCTTTCATCCGTCTAGCGCTATACTAGTTGCAACTTGAGCTTTAGGTATTCAAAAGTGGGTTACTGACTACTAACACCTATCAAAGAACTTCATGACAGCCAGACCCGACGCTTACCTACAAGTTCGCCGAGGCACAGGGCGAGCGACAATTAACAATTAAATGCGCACATAACGCTGAAAAGTCAGTGATGGGCGAAGTGGATTCGAACCCGCCCCTCTGCATAAGGGTGCGTTTCCACAGAAGCGGAGCTGCGCGGAGTTCAGCGGAGCAGAGCCGTGTAAATAGGTAGGTGTTTCCACTAAAGCTGCGCAAAGATGAGCGGTGCAGGGCTGGGCTATGTAGCTGGGTGAATTGGAGCCGAGTGGAGCTGAGAGAGGGGCGGACCAGAGCTGAGTCTAGCAGAGCGGAGCTGTGAAGTGGAAATGAGCTGAACGGGGCTGTGAATACATTTTGTTTTCAGTCAGTACGGTGTCTCAACTACTACTACAAACAAACTCCCGCGCCTGATGTCGCGTTACCCCTCTCAGCCCTGCTCCACCCCGCACAACCCCGCTTTAACGTGCGCATCCCTGCTCTACACCGCACAGCCCCGCTTCACCCGACACAGCTCCACTAAGCTCGACACCGCTGTGCCCCGCTTATCTCCGCGCACCATACATTTTAATGTAAATCTTCTAAACTCCGCTAACACTGTTTCCACTGAATCGGAGCGGAGATGAGATGTGTATTTTGAGCAATGTGATTGGTCAATTTTTATAAGTCTCTGCTCAGCTCCGCGCAGCTCACCTTCTGTGGAAACGCAGCCTTACAGTTAGTTGGTATCTTCGCTATACTATCGCTGCCATCACCTATCGTTTACCATATGTCTGAGTGTTTTTGAGTCCATTGATTGAACATTTGTAAAGCCTCAAAAATTATTTATTACGATTGCAGGATGCCTTTATTAAAAACTAGCTGCTGCCCGCGACGTCGTCTGCGTGAACGCTATACAGGCAGCACCTAACTATTAAATAAATACCTACGATTATCATCATCATCATATCAGCCAAACGACGTCCACTGCTGGACATAGGCCTCCCCCAAGGTTCTCCACACAGACCGGTCTTGAGCCGCCCGCATCCAATCGCCTCCCGCGATCTTGACGAGATCGTCGGTCCACCTTGCGGGGGGCCTACCTCTGCTGCGTCGTCCGGTACGTGGCCGCCACTCCAGAACCTTTCTGCCCCAACGGCCATCGGTTCTTCGAGCTACGATTATACCTTTTAAAAAATACGCGGCGGCGATAGCCCAGTGGTGTATGTAACGGACTGCCGAGACGATAGTTTTGGGTGCGATCCCCAGCTACCCCAGGCACACACCTATGACTTTTCGAAGTTATGTGTGTTTTAAAAAATATTAATTCGTTATCGCTCGCTTAACAATGTGCCCGGTAGACGGCAATAGGCTCGCCCCCTATTACATTGGGACCGAAACATATCTGGCGAAGTGTGGGTGTGTAATACCACCTCTGCCTACCCCTTCGGGGATAAAAGGCGTGAAGATATGAGAAGATATACATTTTAAGATAAAATTCATTTACCCGTTTCTTCTTTATATTTCATACCTGCAGAAAGTGTAGTAACAGACTGAACAGACAAAATTGACCTTCAAAAAGTGCTGATTTTCAGCCTGCTTTGAATAAATGACTTTATGGCGTTTCTGCTGAATTAAGTCATAAGTTGTGACTGAAGCAGATGGAGAACTAAGGAATACATAAGAGGGTAAAATACATACTTATAGGACTTCTCGATATACAACATTAGTGGTCTGGCTCTCCGCAGCCAAAATGTAAAGAGTCAGGACTGGTGACGCAGGAGCAAGCGACATACAGGACACCCGCTGCCCTCAATGTCTGCCTCTGTGACTTATTGATGGTCATCGCGAAGCAAACACTTACGGTGAACTGTATGCGCTTGAATTATGAGGTATGGGAGGAATGCGTGGTATAAACACTGCCTCGCTGACGCCACAACCCGTAAGAATTTCCTAAATGGTGTGTCTGTGGAGCGAGATGACTTTCAGGCGGGTCACGTTACACGAATTCGGAGGAGATAGGTTCCGAAGAAACATAATCGGGACACCGACCTTCAGCTTGATGCTATGCGCTTTTAGTTCACTTGCTGACTATGATAATGTGTGGCGTTTTCTTGCTCGACGACAGTGTTTATAGAGGTGTAGACCACTTCATTCCTCTCAATTTCCGAGAGAATGCATTCGTTAATTGCTACAGCCTGATCATTTTTGGGCGTCAAAGTAGGCCACTCACACACTCACGAATTCTGCTATTACGGTATACAACTGTATAATTCTAAGCTGGATACAACTCTACTGAGACACTCTGGAAGCACCACCTGTCCACCTCTCTCTTCTGGTAGAGTATCTTTGCCAAGACTTAGAAAGACATCTTAGAATTGTTGAGCACGTGCATTGACGCCAAGCTGAGCTCTCATATTAATGGTCAAGCTCAGCATACGAACTCGTGACCACAACAAAGATAATTTCAACGAAGCACTCACCTTGTCCGTGTGGTGACGGATTAAGAATACGGAATGTCACCACCCCATATCATCCCATGGGTGTCGTAAGAGCCGACAGAGGGAGCAAGAACAGCAATGCAAGAGAAGGAAAACTTGATACAAACCCTATACTAACCCGTTTGGCCAGCGTGGTATAGTAGGCCAATTCCTCCTTTCAAAGGAAAGGTCTAGTCCAGCAGTGGACTGTTAAAGGCTGATGATGATGATGATGATGACTCACCTCGTAGGCCCTCGATCCCCGCGTCACCACGGGAAGGGTTTGTCGGGAATCGTCACTGAACAGAACTGTGACCACCCATTAAATGCTCGTTCCTGCGGATGTCCTGCAGGGTTCTGACCATGGCCTGAACTTCCTTCCGATTGGCCATCGTGCGCTCATCCCATACGATCAGAGAGCAATCCTTGAGCACGTGTCCCTTATCACTGTTACGTGACACACCACAAACGGGTGTTACGGCGCTCTCTAAATCGATGGGAAATTTAAACATGGTATGTGCTGTCTTGCCACCCGGAAGCAGTGTGGCAGCGATTGCCGGCGACGCTACAGCAATGACAATTTTGCCTTGCCTCCTGACCTCTGCAAGTATGCCAGTAGTAACAAATGTTTTTCCTGTTCCACCAGGAGCATCCAAGAAAAACATTTTAGCCTGGCTTTGCCCAACGCTTTCAAGGACGGTGACGTAAAATTCGTAAGGTGGTCATTTCAAATTTTCTCAGCGTTATACTCCCAATTTTCACGGTCTTGATGCGGTGATGATTGGGAAGCTGGTAACAAATATTTGACCAGTGGATTGCCACTGATAGAAATGACCACGTCTTGAACTGAGACACGTGTTCAGCACGCGGTCATCAGTTACTTCGACTTCGTCTCTAGTAACACGCCTCAAAGCTCGTAGAAAATCTTCAGACAGATGATGGCGATACTTCTCCCAGAAAGCTACCGCTTTCGCGACTCCACAAAACACCAAGATGACGTCAAACAGATGACGTATGCGGCTGGGACTGTCACTGACGCTCGCCTCCGCGAGGTTGTCATCCCAGTATTGGTCACCGTCGAGAAAGTGACGTACTACGCAGGCTGTGCCGTAAGTGGGATACTCCAAGCCATCAAATGTCCTCAGAAAGGCGAAAGACGTTGGGCCTCGGACCGTGTGAAGTAACAACCGCAGAAAATAGCATTCGACATTATTACCCAAATAATATAAAAGTACGGTATAAACTCTACAAAATGCGGTGTCCTTGAAACTTCCCGGAAAACCTTCCACAGCACCTGCTCGTCAACGTCGGTTAAATACACCTTTTTGCTTGTCGTACGTGTAATAAGAAGGCATCTCGTCACTGTAACTGATCGATTTTACAGAGCCTGAAAAATGCCATGAGAGTTGTTTGACGCAGATTTTCCAAATGCTCAGCAACGCTGTCGGGATCAAAATATATGTGCTGGCCGTTCTCTAGGTGGTCGTGTAAATGCATTACGGTAGGATGCTTCTCATGTATAGAGAACACCAGTATCCGCCAAACCGCTTCAGACGTAACAGTAAATAAATGGCTGTGTGTGAGTAAAAATAATCTAGCTAGTTCCACATCTCATTAATGTTTATATACAGTTAATCCAAACAAGGGTACGTGCTATATGTATATCCCGGAAGACAATTTAAAGCAAGTTTACATGCGACATGAAAATATATTAATTAAGAAGCAATAATTACACCAATGTGACCAAAATGTTTATACTATTTATTCTGACAGAAATGATGTAAGCAATCAAGTGTGGCGATGGTGTAGTTAATTAATTAAATAACTTCAACTTATAGTCTTGCTCATCTCTGAAACCAATTTAAAATACAATTTTTAAGAAGAAAATGTACAACTCCATCTATGACTTTTGAAAACAACTATTAACGTCGCCAACATGTTCAAATTTAAATTATTTATATCCAAAAAGGGCTTACACATGTAATTCGACTTGATATTTTTGAACTCTCTTAGATGGCGCTGCATTAAAATTGTCTTGATTCTACTTATATTCAATTAATTATGTTTATCAGCCTAAGTTACTTATATTGCGTGATTTTTATAGTGTGAAGCTAGCTTATAGCATAGTTAACGTAATAACAACATTCAAATATGCATTGTTACATTACTTGTTGTTGCAGAATGCGTTGAAGAAATAAAGGTTCTCTGCTCGTTCCCTGTAGGTCATAGCGTGATAATATGTAGCCTATGTGGTGACCCGACTTTTTAATAATATTTGTACCAAATTTGAAGTAAATCCATGCAGTACTTTTTTACTTTATCCCGGATATAAGGACAAACAGATAAACAGATAAACAGACAAACAGACAAACAGACAAAAATTCTAAAAACTATATTTTTGGCCTCGGTATCGATAGTAGATCACACCCCAATTATTCTTTAAAAAAAATATTCAATGTACAGTTTTGACTTTCCTACCATTTTATTATATGTATAGAAAATCTAATTATGCTAACCCCATTACCCACTAATGTTGTTAGATGAAGATTTGCTACATATCCTTGGTTCTGCAAAGCGGTAAACGAAGTTGATTAATTACATAATATCTTAACAAATATAAAAACTGCTATCTGTATAAATCTATTTCCAATTAAAGCCCTAAAAATAAACCTCTTACGGGTACTCTGAGAAAGTAATATTAGAAGGTAGTTTTATTTTTAGCTTAACATTTTTAATATGACTACAAAAGTCATGACAATGCGACAAGTAGAAAATAAAGTCAAGAGGCATTTTTTAATTAAAACTTTTACCGACTGCCCGACCTTTAACAGAACTATGATAAATAAAGAACCCTATTTATAAAGTCTCTCACTACTGATCACAGGTATATTTTCACTATAAACCGTTATGCATTTAAAACGAAAGTACGAAATCTTCTCTTTGCTAAGTTGAAGGAATCGGCTCATCACTCTCAGCAGCTATAGCATAATTATGTATTTATATATGTATACATTGATGTATTATATTTATGTGTGTATCATAACTATGAATAATTATATATATTTATAGTATATTTTTTATGGTTTATTATATGTATCTAATACATATCCTATTTTTCACCACATGGCTAATGCACCTCCCTCATCTATCTCTGCACCACCAAAAGGTTGACTGGCAGAAAATGCCACTAGACATTAAGTCCACCTGTGTACTATTTTTGGGCATAAAAAATAAATAAATAAGGATATGTTTAGACTTCACACGTCTTTCAATACCAATATAGAGAAATTATAGACATTTGACAGGACTTCTCACTATGTTTCCTTCAACTTTTAGCAAGTGAAAACTAACTGTAGGTACATACCAAGTATGTACAGTTTGCGTGCCTAGGGTTTGAATTCCTTTGCTAAGCAATCTGTTTGTGTCTATACTAGGCTATCACTGCCTTTGCTCGCTGTCTTTGACAGCACTGAATCTTCTTATTTGTGTTAGGCAACGTGTGCACGAACATTTGCAATTGATTTGAATGAAACATGGAGATAATTTTATTATATTCAATTCAATAAATTACGATAATACATGTGGTGGCTCGCTTTGCGATAGCCTATATTGGAGATACAATACATTAGACACAACAAACTGTCATTCAGAGGGTAATGGGTTCGAATCCACGGCACGCATTACTGATATTTCACCGTTTCGCGCGTATTGATTGTCAATTGCCTGTCATGAAAATCTTTGGCAGTCATTATTGTTTGTCTTCTTTTCGTGTATGGTCAACTCTGACCTAGCGATCCTTAGCCAGAGGTAAGAACCAGGACAGGTAGCTTTACGTTCCCTCCGAAGGTCGGTAGCGCTTTGATGTAAATGCCATACGTGGTCACCCTTCCAAGTGGCGATCTGTCTAAGCGTTGCTTAACTTTGCCCTTCTACTATGAACGGCAAGCCAAGTCTCACTATGTGTGCGCTAGTCGAGTCATTATATGGAAAGGAATATTTGAATATTTGATAACTGCACAGGTTTATTCGATTTTGTTAACTTGACGTATAGTGCATAACGGAGATAATCGATAACAGCCACATTTTTCAATTACCGCAAGAGATTACGAGTGTTATTGAATTGATACATTTCAGAATTATTATAAAGAAAGATTGAATTTAAACTAAAACAAAATAAAAATTATATTTATATGTTTAGCAATAAATTATAACCTTAGAGTTGACCTCGGATAATTCTCTGACCGCGCGCTCTACGCTCTATATTTCGAAAACAGTTGAAGGTTTAAAAAATGAAAAATAGAAAAGTTGTAGAGAATTTAATTCTCTACAATACTGATAATAAATACAAATCGCGTAAAACCCATAGAAAACGAGATATTTGCAAATTTTTGTGATCTTTGACCATTGAATTTAAAACTTGCGGACATCCAATTATATGTGACTTTTGCGAACAGTTTCAGGATGCCAAAATACAAGTTTTTACGTGGTAATATACTGGGTATGTCGATTTTCCGAGGTCAACCTCTATATTGGCTGGACTACGCTACCAATTATTGTTTGAATAAACATTTTGACATTAGTCTAAACTCTAAACCATGGAGTATCACTATCCTAATATAAATTTAGTATTTTGACGTTCATAAGCGTCACATTGTGACCCAAATGAATAAAGGCTTTTGTATTTGAATTTGAATCCTTTTAGGGTGCGGTGGTCAGACAGGTAGTTAGCCTGTGAATGAGCTAATGTTCATCAAATTTGGTTAGAATAGTAAGCGGATGATAATGGTGGTTTGCTCTAAATAGGATGTCGAAATATGACCAACATTTTACTCAATATTTGTTAAAAATAAACTTCTTACACGTTAATAAAAATAAAACAATTAGCAAGAAGCCAATGGTTTCTATTCAAGTTTCTTTGACTTAATACTTAGTACATGACTTATGCTAACTTGTGCCTATGACGGAATCGAATAAAAGAGTTTATATTTGAAATCTGAAATAACCTTGAACAATAGAAGTTTGTTCACTAGAAGACGTCGGAACATCTTTAGAAAGCTGAACCACAATTCAACAATTTACCAAAAGCCTCACAGCGGTTATCGCAGTCCAGAAGAATCCAAACTTTCAGTAGAGTGAGTTCGTTCACAGATTTGAATCAATGTAAAGGAAGTGTCCATAGTTTACCAAGTAATCAGCAAGTCTGGGAAAATCTTTAGAATTCTCGTGAACTTTCAAAGTTTTAAGCGTTGTTTGTGAATACATTATCTATATAAAGACCTCTTTATTCAGATAATGTTAGTTGTTTGTGAATACATTATTTGTATAAAGACCTCTTTATACAGATAATACCTCCTCCTGCCTCGTTGGTCTCGCGGCTTAAATATGCGCGTGGGATTGGGAGGTCTCGGGTTCGATTCCCGGGTCGGGCAAAGTGTTATTGGGTTTTCCCGTTAGTAAATTCTCAGTAACAGCACGGAGTACGGATAGCCAAGCTGAAGTGGCAGTGGGCAGGGCACATAGCTCGAAGAACCGATGGCCGTTGGGGCAGAAAGGTTCTGGAGTGGCGGCCACGTACCGGACGACGCAGCAGAGGTAGGCCCCCCGCAAGGTGGACCGACGATCTCGTCAAGATCGCAGGAGGCGGTTGGATACGGTCGGCTCAACACCGGTCTGTGTGGAGAACCTTGGGGGAGGCCTATGTCCAGCAGTGGACGTCGTTTGGCTGATATGATGATGAACAGCACGGAGTCTGGTAATGTGCCCGGTACGGCAATAGGCCGTATTACGTGGGACCTAATAATTCATGGCGAAATGTGGGTGTAATATTACACCTCTGCCTACCCCTTCGGGGATACAGGCGTGAGTCTATAAAAAAACCTATTATTTTGTGTTTTTATTGATCTTCGGAATTCTTACACAACTGAATTTTATCTTAATATTATTCTTGTTTGTAGACAATACTTTGCGTGATCCACAAATTGTGATTTTCGAGTCTGGGTTTACTTTGTGCGATTGAATGATAGTGAAGTACTCCGCAATAGTAAATGTAGATAAATTCAGTTTAAACCATAATTATTGTACGCGTTTTTATTTTTATGTATAAAATAGGCTCAAGGTAAGCAGTAGGCCACAGTGCCTGGTCAGGAGACTTTTTAGTACAAAGCAGAAGACATCTTAAAATTTTATTATAAAATTTAAACTTTCATTTTACTTGACTTATGGACTCTAAAGAGCGAACATTCTAAATAACAACATAAATACTAGCAAAAGTTCTATATCTATTTAGGTATATACTTGGATATTGTAACAGAAATAACTTTACAAATAAGTTCTACAATAAATGTACTGGAAGTTTGTGTAAAGAACGTATAACTTAAATTTACCATGTTCGACAGAGGCTTACCGAATTGTTTTTGTAGAAAACTTCGTAGGTTTCTCAGTGTTAAAATTTCATAATGAAATCGTATCATAATTTATTTCACGACAAAACTAACCGCTGTGAAACAACAAGTTTCACAAGGTTGACGAAAAAAAAATGAAAGGTACAAAACTTTACTTAGAAACCTAAAATATGTGAACATATAATTCTGTTGAATGACTTTTCTTTCTCTGAAAGTTTTATGAAAGTGAGGTTATTGAATTTACTTTTAGAATTATACTAGGCTAGAACAATTTGATTAAAACTAATGAAAAATACTCTAATTTCGCGACGCAAATAGCATTGCTCGGAATTGCCTAGGGCGAAAGCTAAAACTGAGATCATGATACCGACAATTTATTTTTAATTAGGTACTAAATCTATTTCTGGCCCATTATCTAAGTCTACACTCTATGCTTCCATTAAAATCTGTTAGTTTCAGCAGAAAGAAATTATAAAAAGAGTATGAACACTACCAACAGGCGTTGGATCGGAAATGAAGCCGTTTTTTAACTTTTTATGTCTAATTTTATAGTTTAGACTTTAAAATACGTTGAACAAAAAGTGTTTCTTTGGTATTTAATTAATTATCTCACTTACAAAAGTATTTCGAGTTCGTTTAAAACTAACAGCAGGATAGATTCGCCCACTCAACTGCTTTATTATAAACCATACTCCAAACAATATGCGGAATCATGCAAACTGGCCTCAAACAAGATATTTGCTTATATTAGTACGGTTTTCATCGGTCTTGTTATACCCAGCGGCGATTTTCAACATATTGGCTAATATTATACAAGTATCATATGCAATATCTGAACCGCAATACTCAAGAAAATAAGTAAAGATAAGTATATATTCTACGAAGCAAGAATTTTATTACATACCAATGTAAACTGCATAATGCGATTAATAGTTAAAAAGTGTATAAGTGAGAGCAAGTACCGCGCTTCAGTAAGATGACGATGAGCTCACACCAGTCCATCTGCGTCCACAAAAGCTGTAAGCCTCTCAGATAGCCAGAGATTAAAAGGAATTTATATCTTTAATTATTTACTTAAATTGATTAAGCCTATGATTCCTCTTGTCACAAGATAAAGCGGCTAAAAACCGCGTGTGTTTAACCGTAGGCTAAAAACCGTTAAATAACCTTGTATGATATTCAAAATTTGCGTAGGCTTAAAATCGATTCAAGAATTTATGTTTCACACATGCCAAGAAAATATTGAGAACAATATGACACGCTTACTCTTAAATAAACTGAAAAGCAAGCTGCGAAAATACAAAGTAGATAAATTGTGGCGTCTTAAACATAAGCCACTTCTGTAAAAGACAAAGCAACTCGCGTTTATACATTTTATTTTGAAATATCCATTGCAAGAGCTCTTTATACTGGAGTGTCAACACGTGCTGCGAAGCAAATGTTTCAAGTTTTTGTAGTTTGTTTGCCTATTGTATATTTTGTAACACGATCGTCGTGTTACTGAAAAATAATGTAATATTTATGTTTATAATTAATTTAGCTATATTTACGGTACAGTTGGAAATGTATAATATATTTTTCCTGAATAAATCTGATTTACATAATTTGTCCAGCAAGTCATCATCAGCTCTTTATACTGTCCCACTGCTGGGCACGGGCCTCTTCTCACTATGAGAAGGGTAAGGCTATAGTCCACCACGCTGGCCAAGTGCGGGTTGGCAGACTTCAAATGTCTTTCGAGAACATTATAGAGAACTCTCAGACATGCAGGTTTTCTCACGATATTTTCCTTCACCGATAAGCAAGCGATCATTAACAATTTAATACGCACTTAACTGCGAAAAGTCTTTGGTGCGTGCTGCAGATTCGAGCCCCACACCTTCTGCGTAGTAGTCTGTCGGTGTCTCCATTCGGCTATCACTGCTTCACCAATTCCACCAAGTATTTCAATGTTATTATATAGGTAATATATAGATGGGTCTCTATCGCGTAATTAAATAAAATGTAATGAAATATCTTGTGATACCTCCATCATTTCCATTTGGTTACTCCAAATATCAAAACTACGATCGATAAATACACAATTTAATCCAATACCATAAATATTTGTGCGTGATGAGCCTAATGGCTTAGTGTTGATGGTATTTACTTTGTAAGAATGAATATTTCTTTATGAATTTGTCATCATATGGTTGGTCATAAGTCTATTAAAAATGGTTTTGTATATTTAACACTAACAAACTAAATACAATAGATTTCCTTTTATCTCTATTCTCGCATACGCAGTACATCATAGCTGAATGTCAAGGAGAATTGCCTTCAAAGAGCAATAAATTCTTACGTCGCACATCAGTACTATGTTGTACAACGGTTAGGCGCTAGATTACAGGGATTATGTCAGTCAATGGGCAGTGCTCTACACTGATAAAGTATATCGTTAAGCGGGCTATTAAGTGTTCACGAGTCTTTGGGTTTCAAGAGGTTGTTGGCGGATTTTTCAGCCGTACATTAATTTTTACTCTGGCAATTAATTTCAGCCTTAGTAATTTTTCACTTGAAGTGAGAATATAAGTTTTCGGCTTGCGTTCGAGTTGGTGTAAAGAAGCGGTTGGAGTCGGGTCATATCTAGAGGTCAAAGAAAGGGCAAAAAACCGAAAGCGTTGCTCCACCGACAAGAGCTAGGCTCTTAAATGAAAGAATAAGAAGTTGGGTTAAGTGATCACCATGCCACTCAATACGGCGCCGTGTGTTTAGGGTGCGAACCCCAGTCCAGACAGCAGTTAGTTATTCTCGAATTGTTATTTCGTGTCAGTGTGTTTTGTGTCAGCTACATATTTCTAAACACAGAAACGCTTGAATGCTTCTTTACCGCGACTTGGGGTTTGTTCTTGGAGCGAGTTGTCTTTAAGTTTTTTTTTTTATATTGTTAATAGCTTATTCTATAGGACTGTCAAGACTAATAAAAAAGTAATTTGGTAAATATAAAAATCTGAAAACAATTGAAGAAACTGATTTCAGTGTAATTGGACCTTTCTTAGTGAGTACTTACTATCTCAAGTAGTGTATGAAGGTACTTACTAAAGCTGTCAAATAACGATACAGTGAAATTTGAACATCTTAATATATAAAATCCTTGCGTTACTGACTGACTGACAGACACGCTACAGCCGAAACTATTGGGCGCAGGAAGCTGAAATTTGGCATGTATGTTCTATGGGGACCGTAGAGGTGCACTAAGAAGGGATTTCCCGAAATTCCCACGGGATCGGCCAAAACGGGTAAATTTTTAAAAAATGCAGGCGTAGCTGCTGGCTTCGTCTAGTTTCAACATAAAAAAGCAAACGAAAACGTCACAAATGAAATTGAGTTTTAATGGAAAATATACTTTAGGGTATATTTGTTAAAGTATCCATATTGTATTAAGATATTTTCTTCATAGGCTGGAACTAGTATAAAAGGACATTAGTAAAATCTAACAGTATTTTGAGAAGGAAGCTTAATAATCCTCCGGGTCTTTTTATATTGGACTAAGAGCTACAGAACCATTTGACTAACCCGCTTCCCACAGGGCTGGAATTTTGATAAACGACGTTTTATTATCTGTCAACAAAGACAATACCGTTCTGGCAATGATCTTCCCTTCACCATCAAAACATGTGTGAAAATGTAGAAATCTTATAATTTTAATCATGTAAAATACAGCATATTTTTAAGCCTTGTGGGAGACCACAGAGCAAAAAAAAATTGCAAACCTGTTTTGAAAGTTGGAATGTGTACAACATAACATTCTTCCTCTTATTAACCTCTAATAAAGTATAAAATAAATGATCAGACCGACGAGAAAACCCTACTGTATTATACCACAAAATATAATGAATGAAACTAGAGAAGCTATAAAATTGATACTTGAAAACTGGGTATATTTTAAACTATTATACAGGGTGTTTCATAACCCCCCGTCCGATCAATGAAGGGGTTGCAGGGTAGAGTAAAATGATGAGGTATATGTCATTAATTCACGAAAATTCAAGATAAAATTTTCCCTGGTAAATTTAATTAACTTTAAATAATATCACATCAGATTACCCATGGCAACACTGAAGACTCATAAATCGTAATAACTAGGTATCTACCTAAAGTTCATAAAAGGTCGTTGAGTGCATCGGCCGCCGGCGCGGCGGCCGCGTCTAGTTACCTAATCCTTTGACAAAAGCCGAACGTCAACTTTACACGTGCCATCATTTTAGGTAGGTAGGTATACCCATTTTATTTATTATGAGTTTGTTGCAACAGTTGGTTTATTGCATTAGGTAAAACGGAAGGTATTGTTAACGTTGTTTGTTTGTTTCGTAAGAGTGCGTAGCCAACTTTGGTGTCCGTGTATTCAGACATGTCAGATCACCAGAAGGCCTACGACATGGCCTTACGATTCTTAGATTCAGTTTTACGTGCCTTCTGAGTACGTGGGCACCCATCCAAGTGATGACCTGTGCAACCGTTACTTAACTTTGCCAAACTATTACGATCCAAAAGCTTAGTCACGCTATGAGCGCTGCAGTATTTACGGTAATTACTAATTTTTAAATCTTACTAGGCAGGTTACCTTTAATTGCAAAAAACATCAACTTACCTACTTGTAAGCTGCGTACGACGATCATGCTCCACATGTCGACCGTAAAGGTTAAGACACTTAGGGTACCTTTTCATCAAAGGTACCTATTTGAAAGCACACTAACTAGCACACTGTAGTTCACGAGGTAGTGAAGCCGTTGAACAACGCGCTCCAAAGGCACTGGCAGACCTGGTGGTCCAGCGAACTGTTCCTCCTTATCACTACGTGCACCTGCATGAATTGCATTCACTCCTACCTAAACACATCGAAATGTTAAAGTACCTATTCACAGTTGGAATACGACCGACGACGTAACTATTTCACAACGTAAGTTATTCCGGAAGTCCGAACGAAAATAATCCTAGGGCAAGACTGACTGACTGAGTGATCACTTGATCAGTAGGCAAATTGAAGTCGTAAAAAATAGCCAGCTAGGGATGTAACCAATGATATTTATTGGAGTTCTGTTTTTATCGATATGTTATTATTATCCCCGTACGAGATGTGCACGTATCCAACGCAAAATTGTTGTTTGTTTTTAAAGTATTGTTACAACATAAAAATGATGTAACTTTTTTATTTGATTTAGGTTACCGAAATTAGTATATCATAGTCTTTTGTATATGATCTACTAAGTTCTGTAACACAAAAGTATTATTTAAGTCTTGTTTACGTAATGTGTCGATATCGTAATATCATTAATGTAATAATTTTTTGAAAAATGATGATTGTTCTGTCACATTTCATGTTAACATTTATTAAATCGATATTAGCTGCTATCGAACGTAAACATCTCTACCGCGTTTCGGTATTGTGTCGAGCGGCTCGTTTGACGGTAAAATTGCACTATTTTAAAGGCGGCATGCCCTTTGACACGAAAAGCCGACAATATTTTAATAGAATTAATAGAATCATAAAGGATACCGCCGCTGGGTGGAGTGTTGCTAGTTTAGGGAATTTTCCCTAATTTCGGGGTAATGTTTCTCGTTAATACTATACCAAGGAAATAAATTGTGATGTTTTGTAGGGACACAGGTTGTATATGACAGTCAGTCACCCGCGGAGACCCGTGCCGAACGGTCAACTCTTGTAACATTTACCTACTTGCAATATATGAGTATAACTGGTATCGTCTGTGTTTCTATTGTATATCCCGAGCATCACCTAAACTGGTGACCCGCGTTTACGGAACTATAGAACAATAGGTGGTGCTTGTGTGCGTGTTTCGAACTGATACTTACTTATATTTGACAAGATGATGAACCCCGCAGTACAAAGTCCGTTTATGGCGGCTGCCAACCCGCCATCGACCTCTACAGTCAAAAGCGAAGAAATTGACCTAGCCACGATAACAATATCCACAAGGATACCCGAATTTTGGGTGCAATTGCCTAGATTGTGGTTTGCGCAATTCGAGGCCACAATAAGCCCCCAGAAACAAGGTGACGACTGCAAATTTCAACTGGTGACGTCGAAGTTGACACGAGACGCCCTGCAACAAGTATCGGATATAGTATATAAGCCGCCAGAAAGTGGAAAATACGTAGCTCTAAAAACAAGGCTATTAGAAGTTTATGAGGAATCACCGGAGCGGCAGTTCCAGAAGTTGGTCAGTGAGTTGGATTTGGGCTCACAAAAACCCTCCCAACTTTTAAGGAAAATGCGGGAATATGCCCGAAACTGTCAGGCTAGCGAAGAGACAGTTCAGAACCTTTGGACATCCCGTTTACCCCCCGCAGTTAGAGCAGTGTTAGCGGCGAGCCAAGACCAAAAGCTCGACAACCTCTCACCTATAGCTGATAAGGTGATGGAAAGTGTTCAATATGGGTCGCTAACAGGAGAAGTGGCATCTACGAGTACAGCCCACATGCCCAGTAATAGTGAACTGCACATACAAATGAGTAAATTGGTTATGGAAGTAGCAGCGCTGCGAGAAGAAGTTCGTAGAAAACCGCAGAATGCTTTCAGAGGGAGATCAAGGTCAAGAGGCAGGTCAGAGAACAGAGGAAATTCGGCCCCCAGAACCCCAGAAAGCCCGGACTGGCTTTGTTTTTTCCACTACCGGTTCGGTCCCAAGGCTCGAAGATGTGAAGAACCATGTAATTTTGCCCGTAAAGCTCATCCGGGAAACTAGTTGAGGCGAGCTCTGAAGAGACAAGAGACAATATCGCCGCTATAGAAAATCATCGTCTCTGTATTTACGATTGTAAGAATGCGTTGCGGTTCTTAATTGATACAGGTGCTAATATCTCAGTGGTTCCTGTGTCTAAGGTCAGTTCACGTTTTAGACGTAATAATGTAGCATATAAATTATTTGCCGCCAATGGGTCGGAGATTCAAACTTTTGGTGTTATAACGCTAGAATTAAACTTAAATTTAAGGAGAGCCTATAAATGGACATTTGTAATTGCCAATGTAAACCAACCCATTATAGGCGCTGATTTTTTAAATCACTATAGGTTAATTGTAGATGTAAGTGCAAAGAAACTGATTGACAAACTTACAAACCTTCACGTAATGGGACCTTTGGTCAATCATAACGATTTGGCTATAAGCACTTTCGACAGTAAAAACCCATGCTCTGATATATTATCTAAGTATCCTAGTGTAACCAAACCTTTCAATTTTAAAGAGACTCCCAAACATAATTTTTACCACCATATAGAAACTACAGGCCCCCCAGTCCACGCCAAAGCTCGATCACTGCCTGCTAACCGTTATGAAAAGGTAAAACAGGAATTTAAACAGATGCAGGAAGCTGGTATCTGCAGGCCGTCCAAAAGCGAATGGGCTAGCCCACTCCACGTCGTGCCAAAGAAGAATGGGGACATACGACCATGCGGAGACTACAGGAGGTTAAATGCTATCACTAAACCTGATAGATATCCCATCCCGAGGATTACAGACTTCACGCATGGTTTGGCAGGTAAGACAGTATTCAGCAAAATTGATGTTAACAGGGCATTTCACAATATTTTGATTTATCCTCCAGATATCGAAAAAACAGCAATTATTACTCCATTTGGCTTATTTGAGTTCCCCAGGATGACCTTTGGGCTATGCAATGCCGCCCAAACTTACCAAAGGTTTATGGATAATGTTGTGATAAAAGGTATCGAACTAATTTGCGCGTCAGATAACTCGGGTAGCAACAATTATAAGTCCCAGCTATTCTGTTACATCGATGACGTCATCATTTCAAGTGACTCAGCAGAAATTAATAAGAAACATTTAGACTTACTTTTTGAACGATTCGAAAAATTTGGCTTAACCATAAATGTCGCAAAATGTGAATTTATGCAGGAATGTATAGAATATTTGGGTTATGAGGTCTCGTCGAAAGGAATACGGCCAGTCGATGATAAAGTAAAAATTATCACTGATTTTCCACGTCCTAAAACAGTAGAACAGCTACGAAGGTTTTTGGGTATGGTTAATTTCTACAGGTTACATATACCCCATGCGGTAAAACAGCAGGCAGAACTTAACAAATATCTCATTAACTCTAAGAAAAAAGACAGAACAGAAATCGTATGGACTGATGCGGCAATCAAGGCGTTTGAACTGTGTAAGGTAAGTCTCACGAAAGCTGTTACTCTATCGTACCCACTTCCCGACGCACCACTGAGCCTCATGACTGATGCCTCGGACACGTGCATCGGAGCCGTATTGCAACAATGGAACGGTAGCTCGTGGACCCCTCTAGGTTTTTATTCTAAAAAGTTATCTGACGCTCAAGTTAAATATAGTACCTACGACAGGGAACTTTTAGCTATATACATGTCAGTTCAATATTTTAGGAATCAAATAGAAGGCCGTGTTTTATCCATATTTACCGACCACAAGCCACTAACATTCGCGTTTAGTAAACCATGTAGCGATAAAGAAACTCCGCGCAGAATTAGGCAGTTATCTTATATAAGTGAATATACTACCGATATTCGACATATAATAGGTAGTAATAATATCGTCGCAGACACATTATCACGCATTGAAATAATAAGTTGTCCCACGATACTTGATTTCGAGGAACTCGCCCACGCGCAAGAATCTGATACACAACTGACGTCAGTCTTATCTAGGTCGTCAAGTTGCAACAATTTTAAACTTAAACAATACGACGTGCCTAATACAAATAATAAAATTTATTGTGATATTTCGACATCGAATATAAGGCCGTATATACCAGAGCAGTTTCGAAAATATGTATTTGATTCGATACATAATGTGAGTCATCCAGGGGTACGACTGTCACGTAAATTGGTGACACAAAAGTATTTTTGGCCAGGAGTAAATAAGGATGCAGGACAGTGGGCAAGGGCATGCATTGGGTGTCAACGTGCAAAGGTATCGCGACATACTAATTCAGAGGTAGGAATTTTTCAGCCTAGTGAAAGATTCGACCATATTCACATAGACATTATAGGTCCACTGCCTACAACTCAGGAGGGGTACAGATATTGCGTAACAGTAATTGATAGGTTTACAAAGTGGCCAGAAGCTTTTCCGGTGCAAACAATAACAGCAGAGGTGGTCGCTAAGGTGCTATATGAAGGCTGGATTTGTCGCTTTGGTAGTCCCAAAAGGATAACAAGCGATCAAGGTCGCCAATTTGAAAGCGATCTTTTCATTTCTTTGATGAAGTTGTTAGGCATTAAGAAGTGTAGGACTACGCCATATCACCCTCAAGGAAATGGAATGATCGAACGCTGGCATCGTAGCTTAAAGGCGGCACTTATGGCCAGGTTAAGTCAGGCGTCATGGAGTTGGCGAGACTCTGATTGACCCGTCGCGGGGCCGCGGCTGGGTTGCTGCGGTCTCGGGTGGCATTGTCATTGTGGGGGCGTATTTCTCCCCCAACAAGAGTCTCGCCGACTTTGAGGGTTTCCTTGTCGAGTTGGGCGCCGTCGTAGGCCGCTATCACCCTCGTCCCGTTCTGGTGCTCGGGGATCTCAACGCCAAGTCATCGGCGTGGGGATCTCCGGTCACTGACCCTCGGGGCGAGGTGCTAGAAGAGTGGGCGGTGACGACTGGTCTGGTCGTCCTGAATCGGGGTTCGGCTTACACGTGCGTGCGGCAGCGGGGCGGGTCGATAGTGGACGTCTCATTCGCTAGCCCCTCTGTCGCCAGCCGAGTCTGCGACTGGCATGTCGCCGTGGAGGTGGAGACGCTGTCGGACCATCGATATATCCGGTTCGACGTCTCTGCCCAGACCGCGAGCGGCCGCCATCTAACAACCCCGATTAACGACGGCCCGCGTTGGGCGCTTAAACGCATCGACAAGGAACTACTCGAGGAAGCTACCTTAGTCCAGTCCTGGATCTGGGAGTCGACGACGGACGGCCCCGTCGACGTCGAGGCGGTGGCGCTGCGGTTTCGTGGGGCGATGACGCAGATCTGCGACGCGTCCATGCCCCGTGTTCGCCAACAGTCCGCAAGGCGCCGGGTGTACTGGTGGACCGCTGAGATCGCGCAATTGCGCGTAGCATGCGTTGCGGCTCGTCGCCGGTACACCCGATACCGGAGACGACGTCGACGAGATTCCGCCGAGGAGGACGCGTTGTATGAAGTGTACCGCGCGTCTAAGGAGACTCTATGGCTGGCCATCGGCGACTCAAAGTCGCGTGCCAGGGAGGAGCTGCTGGGGTCCCTAGATCGGGATCCGTGGGGGCGCCCCTACCGTTGGGTACGGGGCAAGTTGCGTCCCTGGGCGCCTCCACTAACGCAAAGCATGCAACCCCAGTTGCTAGAGGCGGTGGTATCAGCTCTCTTCCCAGAGCGAGTGGGACACGTTCCCCCGGCGATGGCTTCACCCTCAGCCACAGACTCTCCAGAAGAGCAGAGCATCGATGTCCCGGAGGTGACGCAAGCAGAGATGAGAGCGGCCGTGTTGCGACTCCAGGCTAAGAACACAGCGCCCGGACCCGACGGAGTTCCTGGTCGAGCTCTTGTCCTGGCTCTGAAGGAGCTAGAGCCCCAGCTGAGGGGGCTCTTCACGGCATGTCTCGAGCAGGGTCAGTTTCCCAGTGTGTGGAAGGAGGGGAGGCTGGTCCTGCTCAGAAAGGAGGGGCGCCGCGCGGAATCGCCGTCCGCGTATCGGCCCATAGTGCTGCTCGACGAGGCGGGCAAACTTTTTGAGCGTATTATCGCAGATCGCCTCGTCAGCCACTTGTGCAGGGAGGGACCGAACCTGGACGATAACCAATTTGGTTTTCGTCGGGGGCGCTCCACCATAGACGCCATCATGCGCGTGAGGGCCTTGGTGGAGGAGACAGTGTCCCGGGGTGGGGTGGTGCTGGCGGTGTCTTTAGACATCTCCAACGCATTCAACACCCTACCCTGGAGTTGTATTCGGGAGGCTCTGAAATACCATCGCGTGCCTCCCTACCTCCGCCGTACAGTAGGGGCTTACCTAGAGGGTAGATGCGTCACCTATCGGGGACGTGACGGTGCTGGTCGGCACCTCATGTCGTGCGGTGTTCCGCAGGGATCGGTCTTGGGACCGCTCCTGTGAAACATCGGCTACGACTGGGTGCTGAGAGGCGAACTCCCGCTGGGCGCCGACTTGACATGTTATGCGGACGACACGCTTGTAACTGCCCAGGGGAGCTCGCACAGGGAAGCGACGTTGATAGCCACGGCTGCGGTGTCACAGGTGGTGAACCGCATCCGGCGCCTGGGCCTGGAGGTGGCCCTAAATAAGTCGGAGGCCATAGTGTTTCATGGCCCCCGACGGGCGCCGGCGCCGGGATCACACATCGTGGTCAGCGGAGCCCGGATAGCTGTCGAGTCCACCATGAAGTATCTGGGATTGGTGCTCGACAGCCGATGGGAATTCGGGCCCCACTTCCGGCGGCTGGCGCCCAAGCTCATGGGCGCAGCAGGCGCGCTTTCAACGTTGCTTCCCAACTTGGGGGGCCCGAGCGCCACTTGT
The DNA here is from genome assembly GCA_944739405.2 of Euclidia mi. Lineage (NCBI taxonomy): Eukaryota > Metazoa > Arthropoda > Insecta > Lepidoptera > Erebidae > Euclidia > Euclidia mi. The sequence continues at coordinate 89,890,339 of OX123185.2, read as the reverse complement.
AGGCGGTTGTACGTGGGAATCGTGCGGTCCATGGCCCTGTGTGGGCGATGGACATGACGGCCAGCACTCTCGCCATACTGCGCAAACCGCAGAGGGCGATGGCCGTCAGAGTCGTCCGCGGGTATCGCACGATTTTCTACGAGGCGGCTTGCATCCTGGCCGGATCCCCGCCCTGGGACCTAGAGGCGAAAGTACTCGCGTCATTATATCGATGGCGCGAGGAAGAGCAGACACGGGGCTCGAGGCTGGTGCAGCGGCAGATCGCGCTGCGCCGAGAGGAGCTCCGTCAGGTCTTGGTGGCGGAATGGCGGCAAAGGCTTCTGCGCCCTACCGCCGGCCTAGTTACCGTCGAGGCGATCCGGCCAGTACTCGATGACTGGCTCGGGAGAAGGCATGGCTCCCTGTCGTTTAGGGTGACGCAGGTGCTGTCGGGGCACGGCTGCTTCGGCAAGTACCTGTGCCGCATAGACAGGGAGCCGGACGCTCGGTGCCACCACTGCGTCCATTGCGGGGAGGACACGGCGCAACACACGCTCGCCGAGTGTGTAGCTTGGGAGGAGCAGCGCCGTGTCCTCACAAATAAAATAGGAGGCGATCTGTCGCTGCCGGCCGTTGTGCGGAGGATGGTCGGTAGCGCAGAGTCGTGGGACGCGGTGGTTTCCTTCTGCGAAGACGTGATGTCGCAGAAGGAAACTGCGGAAAGGGAGAGGGAGATCTCGACTCCCTTTCCCGGCCGCAGAAGGCGCACCGGGCGCAGGAGAAGGGCGGACAACGCCCTTTTCCGGCCCCCATGAATGGGTCCAGGGGCGAGGGACTTGGGGAAGTCCTCGCCCCCTATTCGATGGACCCGAGGCGCAGGCGCGCGCGGGTGTCGGCGCGTGCCTCTGAGGCGATGCACGGGGTAGTTCAACACCTCACTACCCCGTGCAGGAGACGAGGCCCGGACAGACCCGGCCAGCACTAGTGTGGGGCTGCGGAAGAATTTGGATTCCCGCGGCCCCGCACGCACGTGCGAGTAGACACCGGGGTGGTTTTAGCCGGTAAGAGTCCGGCACGCCCCTCCGCCTTTCCCCAGGTGGAGACAGTCCATGAGGATTTCCCCCCGCAAAAAAAAAAAAAAAAAAAAAAAGGCGTCATGGAGTGAACAACTATCGACCGTGCTATTGGGACTGCGAGCGGCGATCCGCAGTGACACCGGTATTAGCGCAGCACAGTTTGTATACGGGCAAGGTATTCGGCTGCCGGGAGAGTTCTATACAGAAATTACACAGGTAAACAATTCATGTATGCATACTTATCTGGAGAAGTTACGTCACGTAATAACTCAACTGCAACCTAAGGTAAGTATACACTCAAATTCAAAATCACTGTTTGTTCATCCAGACCTTAAGACATGTACTCATGTGTTCATTAGAACTGACGCGGTACGACAACCTTTAGTACCACCTTATGAGGGCCCTTACGAAGTGCTGCAAAGGAACGATAAAGTTTTTACGGTGCAATTGCCTAAAAGACAAAGCCAGGTGTCCATAGATAGGCTCAAACCAGCGTATTTAATAACTAGTCAAGTCTCCGGGCCGTTGTCAGATACACAGGTTAGTACTTCAGATAACAATTGTCACCAAAACCATTCCCGTAATTCCGGTACTCCCGATGTAATTGATATTCCCTGTCAAAATGAACCAAAATTTTCGCGTGGCGGCAGATTGATCAAGCGTCCAGTACGGTTTACGTAGATGTTCCGTCTAGTGGCTATTAAATATATAGACCGATCCCAAGACCGCAGGTCGTAGGGCTAGGCGGACCAAAAACATTATATTAGGCATAGCAATAAGGTATTATAATTTATAACAAATATTTTATATTTGAACCATGTGTAAGCGCCCTTAGTTGTTCAAATAATGACTATGTGTAGAATAAATTAGGTTAAAATAATTATTGTCAATTTGTGCATTTTATTATTTGTATCGAGTAATTATAACACGTATTTATATGGTAATGTAATTTATTACTTATTCAACCGTGAAATACGTAACATTACCTTATCAAAATAGCAATATTTGCTAGCATCATGGGCAAGAATCAGAGTAAAGACCAAGAGATAATCATAGCACAGAACGGTGCTAATCACGCGAGTACTGTACAAAGTGAAATCGAAAACAAAGTGAATCACATGTACGTTATCCTCATGTTTGCCTGTGCTGGAGTAATTCTGTTGTACGTCTATGTGTTATACCAGCACTATAAAAACATACACAAAAATTGTTCAAGAAGCAGATGGAAGTGGCAACCATTGCGTTGGGTCCAGCCGCGATGAACGCTAACCAACGCCAATTTAACGTATAACGCGAGGGTATTGTAGTAATGTAAGTGTCGAGTTAATTCAATATTATGTGTTGAGACGTCATTGCTCCGTTTATCATCTCATATTGTAATTTAATTCAAACGGGAATCGAACCGGTTCTTTCAGGCAGTAATAATATCGAATGTAATTACTGTGCTATAGTGTATATCTCATTGTTATGTAACAAGAGCGTCAGCGCTCGGCGCAACGTGCAACTATGCAATTGCGAGTGTGTTTATTAATAATCATTAGGGTAATGATTCACTAGCAATGTTAAAAAATATTAAACTTATATGTTTTTTTGTGAAACTATTCTTTAATGTTGGGTTGTTTTGTTTAAATTTAAAAAGGGGAGGATGAGTGTAGGGACACAGGTTGTATATGACAGTCAGTCACCCGCGGAGACCCGTGCCGAACGGTCAACTCTTGTAACATTTACCTACTTGCAATATATGAGTATAACTGGTATCGTCTGTGTTTCTATTGTATATCCCGAGCATCACCTAAAGTTTTATGAAGACCTGGATTTTTTTTATTATTTTTCCTAGTATGTCTAGCAACTCAGTAATATGTGGTTTCGGGATCGGACAGGGGGTTATGAAACACACTGTATATACTTGAAACTCATATAGAAAATATTTCTTATTGTGCCATCCCTAGTCCCTAAAATAAAGATTCAAATTTTGTTTGAAATGCGATGATTTTGAAGCTCTATGAATATAATTCCCTATTTTACATACTTACACATACTTTACGTGTGACCATGTCAACTAATCTACTAAATTTCCATACTAATAGTGTGGCTGGGGCTGTACGAAGACGGTCTATTTAAATCATATTTGTGCAACATCAAGGCTTGTCATTGCATGGTAAAAAATTACCGATTAATTTCATGTAAATTTCTTTCACTGTTATCTAGAGAGCGGGTAATACCCTAGCAAAAACATGTATATGACTGTATAGAGTTGTTAATAATCACGAAAGAAATCCATTAGTCACGTGTCACGTAAATGATTTACGAGCAAATACATTGTATTGAATAAAATACGTAATGAGCGATAATATACTTATATGAAAAACTGTATGAGCCCGAGATTACAACTGCGTTATTCAGGGCTTCTACTCCGCGCCCGTAGCTCATAGCGTGATGTTATATAGCTTACCTACAACCTTATTCGATAAATGAGCTTTCCAAAACGAAAATAATTATACCAATTGGACTCGTAGGTAGTTCTTGATATTAGCGCATTCAACCGACAAAGATACTATCTGACTTTATTATATTAAAATATAGATAGTTCGCATTTGTTTTGTATTTAGTTGATTGCAAAATAAATTATCATCATTATTACAGCCAATAGATGTTCACTGCTGGACATAGGCCTCCCCCAAGGCTCTCCACATAAATCGGTCTTGAGCCACCCACACCCATTCTCTTTCCGCGATCGCAATGAGATCGTCGGTCGATCGGTCCACCTTACGTTTATAATTGAGACTGTACTAGTATTGATTCATAAATAAGAACATTATTTTGTACAATATTTTTAAGTCCTCGAGTCAAATTGCGAAATATTACGTCCAGCATCGTATCGCACGCGTGGCCGGAGACTTACCAAAAATGGAGAATATAATAATACGCCAAGGCGTTTGTGCATTTACGCAGCGATAGCCAAGTAGAGAGACCGACAATAGACGGAAAAAACACTCAGACAATTTATGAAGCACACAGAATGTTGCCCCAGTGGGGATCGAAACCACAACACTCGGCGTAGCATTAAACCCTACGTATTATACAAGTATTTTGCCATTCAGTCTGCTAGATATAGATATTCTATGTTGAATAAACGCTTACGACTGTGTGCAATAGGTTTATCTATGTTGATTTATAGATAAGTGCATAGTATTTCATTACATTGTTTAGTTATAGTGTTTAATCCATCATGACTATAACTTGCAGCTTTCTTTTTATTTGTTTAGAGTTTTTATCTGATTCTACAAAATATTCAACATTTGGAGCAATTTATACCTACATTACAAAATAATTTGTTTGTGTGACTGCCTCCGTGGTCCAGAGAAAAGCGTATGCATCTGCTGATCGGAGGTCGGTCCCGGGTTTGTTTAACGGGTCGGGCAAAAGTGTTACTGAGTTTTTCCGAATTCTCAGTAGCAGCACAGAATCTGGTGATGTGCCCGGTAACGGCAATAGGCCTGCCCCCTATTACGTAGGACCGAAAAATTCATGGCGAAATGTTGGTGTAACATTACACCTCTGCCTACCCCTTCGGAGATACAGGCAGGCACAATTAAACACGCAGCCAACATAATTCTTTAAAAATAAACAAAACGTGCGCTCCTTGCGCAAAAATAAAAGGAAAATCTGTACACGAGTATAATTAAAAGTTATTTAATTAATTAAAAAAAAATATCTATATTACGACATCCTGCAAAAATAAAAGGTCATTTTTGCCTCCACGTGTCGCTAAAATAATATTGCTACAATAAAAAAAATCTTAGACATTATTAATGGGCTGTACTGACTGAATTACCGTTGGTATCATAAAGTTACCCGACTTCATCATCACTTAGCTTTTACATTGACGTATTGTATCGGGGTGTTTGATGTCTTTAAAGTCTAATCCTGCCGTAGGATTTAATCAGTGTCGCGGGCAACTATACAGAGGTTCAGGATACAAACCACACCCTAACTCGAAAGAACAGTTTGTGGATCACACGAAGTGTTATCTCGTGTGAAGATTGAACCTACAACATTCGAAATAGTTCTAAACGGTGAGCCTATCACTGAAACTACTTTGTCATACCTCCGTGCAGTCGGCAATTCAAAAACAATTTTTATTGGAAACTAGAGACCGTGTGACCTGCTTTAGAAAAGTCATACCGTAATATCCACACTGATATTTAAATGCGAACGTGTGTTTGCTTGTTTATTCATTTGTTTGTGTGCCCTTCTTTCATGTCGCAATGGAGCGATAGCATAGTAAGGTTTTTGTATGTGGAGATAGTTAAAAGGCTAGAGAGTGACATGGAGCCTGTTTTCCAAATAATTTTATTTCTTTTAACAACATGATCTGTTGCCGATATTTGTGGTGACCTTGCCCAATACTATTTTATTTATTTAGGTAAAAGATGGACAACCAAAATTATAAATTTATAATATTTTCATATCAGCTAAATTTAATGCCTACGAAAGAAAGAGTACATTGAGCAAAATGCAAAGCCATCCATCACTTCCACTCTCTTACCATGATTGATCGGTCGATTATTATAAAGAATAGTAATATATTTCAGTAATGGCAAATCAAATAAAAGGTAATATCCAAAATTATAAATTAAAATTAATACAGTTAGAACCTTAACATATTAGATGTAAACGTCAAGGGACCTTCACGTTTAAAGGTTGTGGCACTTTGTACCGGTATCGTAATGGCACGGTATACTAAGAATAAGTTATCTTCATAGAAATGTGCCGCTGGCGGTTTTAACTTGTACGTGCGCGTCGGCGCTGTTAAAAACATAAGAAACACATTCGCATATTATACGTCGGATTAGGGCGCTTTCAGATTAGCTTATTTTTTGTGCGCGTATACGGTCGTTTTAGCATACGCGCTTACACGCGCGCTACATTTTGCGCTTCAAAAAACCGGACTCGCGTAACCGGGCATATTGCGGCGTGTTCGCTTGAAACGGTAGTAACATCTTGTCAGTGTCAACATGAATACTGACGGCTAAGCGTGTCATCGCTCGTACGAGTTGCGCGTGTGCCAAAAGGCACGCCTATACGCGCTAACATGCGCTTCCACAACGAGCTTATACGCGCGTATAAAACGCTAATCTGAAACCGCCCTTACGGTGGCGATAGCGGCAGTGTGGGCTGTACCGTGAAATGCGATCGAGTGCGTTCAATTAAGGTAAGGTACGCCGCACGCCCGCTCACATCACCTGTTTCATTGAGTTTTTAGTGCAAGTTTATCATATAATATCACAACATTGTTTGCCGCTGCAAACAATATTTTTATTCTTAAGTGCCAACGCAAGAGTAGTCTAATAACTCGACCAGAGGGCTAAGATAAACTACTCTTCTTAGTTTACTGTGGTAACGACGCAGCTGCCGCACGGCACTGTTTTGAAGTTGCTGAGTACCGGCAAGCGGGCTGTACATCATATTATAATTATGTTTTCAAATCAAAGTAGGTATGGATGACGGAAATTTTAACGTTCTATTAGCGATTGCGTGATTACATCGATCTTAGTTTAGATTATCACCCTAATAGAAGGAAAGAGGAAGCCACCACGTACCCTCCATTGTTGTCCGATGGGCGACGACTAAGGCGTTGTTCATCAAACCTAAGGATGCCTCGTGCAGAGGCGAAACACGTCATCATCAGCCTTTAACAGTCCACTGCTGGACTAGGCCTCTCCTTTGAAAGGAGGAATTGGCCTACTATGCCACGCTGGCCAAACGGGTTGGTATAGGGTTTGTATCAAGTTTTCCTTCTCTTACAGTGTTGTTCTCTGCATAATATGCTCCCTCTGTCGGCTCTTACGACACCCATGGGATGATATGGGGTGGTGACATACCGTATTATTAATCCGTCACCACACGACAGAAACACGTGTCGAAGTATAATCCGCGCATAGAGCGGGATTCTGCATGTCAGCTATTTCCCTGGAACCCATTTCCGCGTTATTCCCTATATCCCTTTGTCATTAGAGGAGTTCGGTATTGCCAAACTTTTTCTCTTGCTATAGTTGGGGTGTTCAATCCGAGGGTGCGCGGTGGGTTCCTCTTTCCTTGCATTAGGATAAATGGAGTTCCACCAAGAATTATCATATCAAGTGTAAAATCTTGCTCATGATTTACAATAAAGAATTTCCTAAGATCGTTGATATCAAGAAGCTCAAGTACAAAGAAGCCCAGTCACACTACAAGAAACGCATAAGATTCCGCAGAGGCGAGTCCTGCCGGCGTTTTTGCAGCGGTATAAACACCACGAATGAAGCAGCCAGGGTGAAAAATATCTTGTCTCAGGACAGCAACAAAACCCTTGGCGCCATTAAAAAGCAAGATGGAACCTATGCAACTACGGACGCTGAAATTAGCCAAGTGCTAATTGAAACTCACTTCCCAGGTTTTGAAGTAGCCAATGACCGTCTGTGGGACGAGTCAGACTACAGACCACCGACCCAAACAGACTGGCTGGTAGCCGAAAATGTGGTCCCCACAGACCGGCTGAAATGAGCAATAGACAGCTTCCAGGCATTCAAATCCGCAGGCCTGGATGAAATCATACCAGCATTCCTACAATGGGGATGCACAACGATTGTGCCGCACCTGCTCGACATCTACAGGGCCTCAATAGCACATAGATACATACCTTGCAGGTGGAGAGAAGTTAAAGTCATATTTCTCCCGAAACCTGGCAAAATTGACTACTCACAAGCGAAAGCATATAGACCCATCAGCTTGACCTCCTTCTTACTGAAAACGCTGGAGAGACTTACGGACTGATACCTCCATGAGGGCGCATTACTGCGCAAGCCACTACTCCCACATAAACACGCCTACAGAAGTGGCAAGTCAACTGAATCGGCGCTGCATTCCGTTGTGGGAACCATTGAAACAGCGCTTACCAACAAGTTAATGACACTGGGGGCCTTCATCGACATAGAAGGTGCCTTCGACAAAACTAAGTTCAACAGTATCAGCCGGGCCCTCGAAAAGTTCGGAGTTGAGCAAACCCTTAGTGGCTGGATTGATCAACTGCTGAACCAGAGGGCAATACAATTCACGGTAAACTCCTCCACGAGGGGCATAGTTGCAAAAGGCTGCCCTTAGGGAGGTGTACTCTCACCCCTGTTGTGGAACATTGTGGTGGACGATCTGTTACGGAACTTAAACGACAGACGATTCTACACGGTCGGCTATGCAGACGACATTACCATCCTGATCAAAGGTGACTCAGAAGACACGATCCGCAAACGGATGCAAGCAGCCATCAGTATCATGGAGGAATGGTGCAACCAACATGAACTGACGGTTAACCCCAACAAAACGGAGCTAGTACTTTTCACCAAGAAAAGGAAAACCCATATGTGCATAACACCAAAACTCTTTGGAACGGAGCTTACCCTATAGAATGATGTCAAGTACTTGGGCGTAATACTTGACCATAAGCTAAACTGGAGTAAGCACATCAGCACTAAAATAACAAAAGCATGCACAATCTTCTGCGACTTAAAATAGCCTAGTGAGAGATGTGTCTTAAAAAAGGAAAAAAGTATTATTTTTCTATTAAATAACAGGCTTATATTCTTACCTAGATTATGATGAGACGGAGGATCTCAGGTAGGTTGTCGGGACTCAAGAGAAACCCTGCTAGGCTGAACAGGTTCTTTATTATGTCTCACTACCGCTTACATACAGTATGACCGAACTAGGTAAGCACTGGCCTGAGGGCTGGAATGTAGACTCCGCTGCTCTCCGACGCTCGCAGGGTAGCTGCTGGTAGGGTCGCCGATGAGATGGCCAAGGTGCGCGTTGTGTAGGCAGCTCGGTGGTCGAGGTTCAGGCAGAGCGGGGGCTCAGGCGGTGCAGCCGATGTGGGCCGAGCGGTGAGGCTCAGGCGTTCGTGGCCTGGCTGTAGGAGGCTCGTAGGCAGGAGCTGATGCGTGGCGGCGGCTGGTAGCGGCACAGCACCAGCAGCTTGTAATTGTAGCCCGTAGGGAGAATCGTGGTCCCTAGGGAGAACTGGAAACAGCACAGGGAATACACAACAACCGGTACGGAAAAGGCGGTCCCCAGATCGGCTGTTATGCTTAGGAAACACAGATACTACAGACAGAACATATAGGCACACAGACAACTAGAATATGCTTACCCCCAGCGGGACTAGATATTGAGTAGAAGATAGAATAATCACGAGGTGTAGCGGCAGCGTTCCGATGTCTAGGGAAAGTGACCGATTTAGATCGCGCACCCATCTTATATAGGCATAAACCTATGAGTCACAGACAGCCTGTGGATCTGAACCATAACCATATAATGTAATATCGCGAAGCGCTCTGCGGCTAAGCTGGCGTTAAGCGCCTGCGAGATATTATAACGCTATACGCAGAGTATTACGTTACAATGAATGTCTCAGCCCGTTTTCAAATACAAGTATCTTATAATCTAGTCTGTAGGCACAACATTGTTTATAATATTTGAATATTTTTTCTATATATTATATGGGAAATATTTGCGAATAGATATTCTACCCGATAATCGTATTCCATACAAATCTAATCTTAGAACTCTATACAATTAATTTTGTCTATGTAATTGAGATGACAAAAATCGTGCATTTCAACCAAATTTATCGAGCGCAAAATTGCTTTCATTCGTGATACAATATTTGTAGATTTTTCGTAAATTGCGGTTAATGTAGATAATGTTTTTGACCCCTTTATGGTACAGCCACCTTTCAATTCACCCTTCGGTGGAATGATAAAAGGTCGCTATGTTCTATAGAAAATGCCCTACCTAGTTGTTGAAATGCGAGTTTAGATGTCAAAAGAAAGTCTCATAGATTGTTTTTACAAAGGACAAGTAAATGTGATGGTCGCAAATGACTTAAGTTTCAGTTTTCAATTGCTATTATACAAATATATGCACATTAGCTCAAAGTGGTAAAACTACATCGGTTGGAGTTGAGTGGGCTTTTCAAACCTTGGTAGGGTAGTTAAACTCTTATGCAAGATTGATAGAGTAAATTGTTATGTTTAATTCCGTTAATAAGTTTTGGAGGCACAAATTTCCTTTCCTACCATTCCTTCATTTCATTTTACCCGGTATATAACCTACTAGTCGACGCCAGCGGCTTTGCACGCACATATTTTCCAGATTTTGCCCGATCCCGTGGGAATTTCCTATTCACCATCGAGAAATTTTCTATTTATCATCGAGAAATAGATTAAACTAGAGAAAATTCCGCTAGCAAAATTACGTGCACCAAATTGCTGATTCGAGCACTACTCTGAATTAATTAATCGCAACTTAATACTTTGTATGTTGCTTCACTCTATTTAACACACGAAAACAATTTACATTCAAGCAAACATGCGGCAATTCACAGTATGGCTACTTAGCGTGCACACATTCTAGTATTTTTTTTATATATCGGCGTCTTATAAAGTCTATCTCGCCTGTATTGCAATGTCTTGATCTGGAGATTAATACTATATCAATAGCTTGTATAAGCAGTTAAATATTATATTTTTTTAAAGACTCACGCCTGTATCCCGAAAGGGCAGGCAGAGGTGTAACATTAAACACATATTACGCCTTATGAATTTTAGTTCCCACGTAATGGGGGCGAGCCTATTGCCGTTACTGGGCACAGAATTTGGAAAAACTTAGTACCACTTTTAGCCGACCTGGAAATCGAACCCGGGACCTTCCGATCAGCAGATGCATATGCACTGGACCACGGAGGCAGTCAACCAACAAATCTTCACAAATAATTCACCATCATCCACCACCCACAGCCTGCCATAGTCCAATGCTGGATATAGTCACACATAATTCACATCAATTTATTTCTTTATAAACACACCCTTAGTCCGCCACGGTGAGTTATAGTTTGCGAAGTCTAATTATAGTTTTACTAACAAGTAAAGAACGCACATCGTACTCTAGCAGAAAGATCATTGAACGACTTCGAACGTGTCTATAACTGAGGTGTTGAATTAAGCCCATCTGGCGTCTGTGACATTTCACGAAAGAAAGGGCACAGTAAATAGGATCCTTTTCAAACTGCAGAGATGTCAATAAGTCTTTCGAGGAAAGCAACGTATTCATTCTCATCTATTGGCACTTTTCAATAGATAAGAGAGATTTTCAACCAAATCATTGACTTCTCTGAAATAATGGATTCTGATTATTATGTATCTAGTAGATGTTATCTACTGAATCATGGGCTCGTGTTAAAGATTAACGGCCAATTTCAATATTAGATCTATTCATGGATTTGATTCTACTATCGATGACTGTTTCACAACAATATTTATACAAAATCTCATAAAATTGGAGTGCTTGCCTTAAGGGCAGGTAGTAGGTCTTAACTTCGTACGCCACTGTTTATATTTTCATCAGTAGCCGCTCAAGAAATCTTCACTTCCATTTAATTCCGTTATTGGAAACCTAGCTCTGTCCACTTCAATTTGTAGAATAGAGTACGTTCGTTTACGTATTTTTATCCGCGTTTGTAAAGCCATCTTTGAATAGTGATTTTAAATTACTTCAAGACTTTACCCAATGACTAACAAAGTTTTTACCAGATTAGTAAATTTGTATTAATGAAGGAAAAGTATCTTATAATATTATTAAATGGATAATGATAATTTCCCCATTTCACCGATCGAAAGTAAAAATAGAAACTATTTATTTTCGCTACATAATTTACACGTTTTGTAATAAGAACTTTTATTGCTTATTTTGAGTAGTAACTGACCAAAAATGCAGTGGATACTAAATCATATGAAATTTTTATATTATTCTCTTATCAATATTGTTACACAAGTGATCGAATGTTTGAATGTATCAAATAATAATAATCAATGACAATAAATTAATCAAAAAACAATCATGTGACTGTTCAAATCACGATTCATTGTTGTTATCATCTTACCGACACTCTGGAAGTGTAGAAGTTGCTAAATAGACTTTGGATTTAAACAAATATTAATCTAACGTTATGTTATGTAGATGGCACAACAGAGCATGAGAGTCATCCGTAACGTGGGGACAAATTAGAGATATTTTACCTTTATTATTTTCAATCAGTCAAACTCTTACTATGAGACTGTTAAATAAAAAGTAAATAGACAAAATTATAACTGAAACAAAGTTTCATAAATATCCATTCAACAAAATTGCTAATTATGTCTCACAGTTCATCCCGAACGAGGATTCAACCTAGGTACAACATACAGATATCACATAGGTTCATCTATGTTGTGAAAATAAAACAAGAAGAGGTTATAACTAGGGGTCAATGCAAATAAATAGCAAAATCCAGGTTTTACTTCATAAAAGAGTCATTACGAACATGGCTGAATTTAGAGTCTTTAAGTAACTAATTTATAAATTTGACGTTCATAAGCACCGGTCACATTGTGACCACTGGAAAACTATTATTTTGTAAAGAAACCCAGGTAAGAAGTCTTTATTATTGAAACTTTGTCAATTTCTTTTCGTCTATAAGTAAAGCCATAGCAGCAGCTAGTATTACTACAAAACCGTACAGTCCATGGAACACTCTATTAAAAGTGGTCACTCTACATTTGTAATTCGCACTAATGATCAAATAATGCCGCGCCGCCACTCGAACGAGCCTCATCGTAACACTTACGTGATAATCAATAAACGACTCATTTCGCTCAATAACTATAATGTTCACCGTAATCGTGTTTCAATTAATTTAAAGTTTTTTTTAATTTTACAGTCCATTAGTAATACGATTTAAGTAGCTGTATTATTCTTGGCTGTTAGGTGTATTATAGAAAATTCAATACAATTTAAAGTACTGTATTAGTCTTGGTTGTTAGGTATGTTACAGTTTAATTGGGCTGGTATAGTGCGTAAGAACAGCACACACACTAGACGCTCACACTTTCTTTATATGTTGACATATGTTTTTCCGAATTCTCAGTAGCAGCACGTAGTCTGGCAATGTGCCGATGATGAATGGGACCTAAAATTAAAAAGGTGAAATGTGGGTGTAGTATCACACTTCTGCCTAGCCCTTCGGGGATACAAGCGTTATGATATGAAGAAATAATAAGTAGGTAACTATTTGCGTCAATGTGAATATCGTCAGCTCTAGAATACGTAATTTTTTTAAAGCAAGCCTTAATTGCTTTGGATACTGACGGATTCCAAAATCCCTTGAGTTAAAGACAAGGGACTACAAAAAGGAGACGCTCTGCTGAACTCTCACTTTCAGAATGCAACTACTGAAAAAACATTCAAGATATAGACTGTCTGTACTGGGTACAGGTGCACCGTTTACACTGGAATGGCGTCGAATAGTATTAGAGCAACTGTAACAGCATAAAAGGCGAAGACTAGACTTCTCGATAGGTACACAGTTTAACTAATCCTTGTTTGCATCTATTTTTAGTATAGCTAAACTGTTTACATATGAAACAAAATGTTATACGTCATATACAAAACATATCGATACGGAAACCTTATCTAGAATTGTCAAAAATGCATCAATTTACTTTGTTTGACACTGCACTGGGTGGCGGTTCCCGCAGGAAAATCACTTTGGGTCATCCAAAAAATATTGTTTCGAGTCTGGATGTTTTGTGTGTCCGTTAATTGTACCTATCATTCTATGTTTGTAAATTCCTCCGCAAAACAGGATTTATTCCTAGTGCGGAAGTTATCTTTAAAATAAGAAAAGAGCTCTTAGCGATAATAATATAGCCAAGTTGAGATGGGTTGCTGTTAGAGACTTGTTGTAACATTTATGTCAGAGCACTAAAGTGCTTTGGAGGGCAAGTATCCTATCAACTATCAGTCTCTGTTTTTGTTTTAGAATAAGAGTTGTTAGGCCAAATTGGCGGCCTTCCGATGACTCGCACAAAATGTGACAGCAAATATAAACATAATAAATTGAAGTCAGTTTTCTCAAGTGAAATTACGCAAGTATTATCTTATACAAGAAAATAATATATAAAGTCAACAATTCTTTTATCGTACAAACATTTTATATAGAAAATATTTTCACCAGACATCTTTCTTGAGTGAATTTCTTTGAATTTTCATATTATGATATTCGGCTTTATGTTACATTCTATATCATTGCTATGTATACCAATTTCTCATATCCATTTATTGAATCCAATTGCCGTCTCAGCGTGCACGACAACAATATTAATCTTCACACCTAAACCATAGATTCAACGTCACATGCAATTAGTTGGCTTAGAATTTCGAACAGTCGAAACCAATTAGTTGCAGACGTAATTGGATGCAAATTTTGTTGAAGACAATTATGTTTTATATGTTATAAAGCTGGATCATGATTTTTGACAGAACGAACTGCACAATTGGATAGAGTTTAAAGTGCCAAGTTTGACTTTCACAAAGAAAAATCAAATATGCCTAGCAGACAAACCTTTACCTACAGTGCCTTTTTATTTAATTTGCATTTTCCACGTGAGCTCATCTATAATTAGCGTAAAGGATGGAAAATTGTTTATTATTTCATTAAAATAAATCACGGCGCTATTTACCTGTATTCAATAGACATCCATTATCTTGTACTTTGTTCCTTGATTTAATTAATTCATTCATTCGTGATGCTACAGCAACCCAAAGTGAGTCTTAGCCTCTGTTACGAGACCTTTCAATCTTTACCTATCGAGAAAATCAATACCTACTGGTTCACTTTACGAAATCTTGTTACGTCTTTTAAGACTTCGTTACTCCAGCGATAACTAAGACGACCCACCGGGCGGTGACCTCGGATCGGCGACAAGAATAACCTTAGAATATTGTACACAAAGTTATTCTACAATATGAAATAATAGCATGTATTCTCTCTCAATTGTCTTTGGTGGGATGTACGTGACGCAACACAAAAACAAAAAACATCCTATGTTCATATTAGAAAATTGATATGATGTCGATGTCGATTGGTACTTTGTTTTTCGTATATAGATAATTTTCCAATATATGGGGTTATTTACTGCATATTTAAAGTGGCGAAATTTGCGTGTTTGCTTCTTTATTGTGTCAATCCTACATTCAAAAGGAACACATAAAATATGAAACTACATAAATATTCATCATAAAAAGGCTCAAAACGTATAAATACGATATATTTATATGTTTCGAATCTTTTCTCACCAACAAATTCTAGGTGAAAATTGTTTCGACAAAATGATAGATTTACATTAGGTTTACTTTGCTTATGTCAAATCAGAAGTTCGTGCTGCCGTTTTTTGCTTATTTGTTAGAAAACTCGATACATTTACATGACATTTACCGCAGGATTGTCGTCGAAAGTAGTTTGTGCTGCCAATATTAGTTGCATCTTACGCACGACGCTGTACAATTGCCATACAAATTTTGACATTTACGATACGAATACTTTCTCGACAGTTTTTCGTGCTAGGGCCTCTGGTCAACATTATCCGGCCCTTTTTATATATTTCATCCTATTCTCGTGACCAAACCAGCGAAGTCGCGATGCTATAATCTCGCCGATAAATATTTGGTTTGGCCACAAGGTCTTCAGTCTCCTAATTCTTTCGAATCCTCCAGCACGCATCGCCTGATCTAATCGGGCCCAGAATCTGCCGTAAAACGTCACCGTTCACGCCTTACAGTCGAACATCACAACGAGCCTGTTTTGTAAATTTGATCTTTGTTTGCCTGCTTGTAATCTGTTCATGATTATTAAAGATTGTATTTAAATCTAAAAAATACGATTCAATAGATCATATAAACGTCAAGCATTGGACGCGATCCGATTCAAACAATCAACTATTAATATAAAAACAATTATAAGCAATTGACTTCGTGCAAATAGCAATAATAAAGACGTAAGTTGCCGGCGCCATATTTATTATATAGACATATAGTTTTTATAGAAGCAATGAACGATTGTAAATAAAATAAAAACGATTTGTCTGCTCGTAGATATGGCGTAGTGGTATAAATGACTGCCGTGCCGTTTGGCACCGCTCTGTGTGTCGTGGATTCGATTCTAACACGAGACAATACTTGTGTGATTCACAAAGTGGTGTTTCGAGTTTGTGTGTTATTTGTGTCGGTTGGCTGATTTTCGTATAACGTCTTCTCAAATGTCGATATTTGCGTTGCCACTGTTATACATAAGTATAATTGTCATTTTGGCATAATTGGGAGCCGGTCTTACATATCGTGGGCATCTCGGAAATTTTTCCAAATATGCCCTACACAAGATTCTTTATTATCAGTTCTTCAAAAGTAGGTACAGGCAAGTATTCTGGGCAATAGCTAATATGATTTTAATGTTAAGATCTACTACTGGGCTAGCATAAATTTGTAATGGTCTTCCCGTCTTATATTGGAAATATTGGCCAAATATCAAGTTATTAAAGAGACACAATACAATCAGGGCTCACAAAAATCTGTTTAAACTTTTGTAGTTTTATATTATAATAATTAGATAATTGCCCTGACTGACCGATTAATTAACGTAAGTCTATACTATGATGACTACAGATTAAAATTTAAAGTTAGATGTCTTGACATTATTAATGGGTAATCCTATACTTAGTGGAATATTCTTGCTATTTTGTTAATACCAGCAAGAGTGTGACAGCTAAACCCGGCGAAGTGAAGGTGAGATTTCATGTGATCGTTTTCCAGTCACTTTCCAATGAATTTTTAAAACCACTTTGTTGTAATCGAATGCTAGCAGAGTGAAATTGTTTTCTTTAACACCGAATATCCTTCAAGATATGGAAAATGTTCATAATTATTATGAAAAGCTGTTAAAGACGCTTCACGATCCTATTTTATTTTCACCTACAACAACAATTTTAAATTAATGTAAGTATATTATAATTAGGTTCTCGTTAATAATTAGTTGGGCTTTGATTTTCTTTGTCAACGACTATGATACATATATATACTATTTAGAATAAATAGCATACTGAAATAATAAAGTTTTGTTGGTAGAGGGAAGAGAGGGACGTAATGGTTGATGCCTTTTGCTAAATATTTCCTTATGGTCCCCTAAAACATTCGTCAATTTAAAAGTGTTATGGGTCCTCTTTTCTACATCCTGGAAATCTGTCATCAGAATTAGATATTACTCATAGAGTACTTAAACTATATTTGTACTAGACTTTGTTCGCAGCGTCGCCTGTGTGGGTGCCTTTTACCCCCTTAGGAGATAAAAGGAAATCTTCTCTTAGCTCTACTCTACATTCTCCATGGAAATTAATGCAACTTCTTGCGCCCGTTAGTTTCGGCTGTGACATTCATGGGATGTCAAACTAGTGCATTGACCTTTGATAGTTGTTTTTGTTTTAAAAATAAAAGAAGTTTTATATGTGATCAATTTACTGACAGAAAATTGACAATCAGTGTGATAAAATTAGTGAAGCGTTATACAGTGCTAAAATTGCGTATAAAAGGAGAATAAAGAAAAATAAAAATCTAATGACTAAAGTGAACTACAAACTACCTTAAACTAAGAAAAAGTGAACGGACTAATTACAGATCAACGAATACGGAGAAAAAAAGTAGCTTAAACGTATGTACAGTTGGCTTAGTTTATCGTGTTTGAAATAGTAGTACCGGTACACCGCTACACTCCCATAAAACTCCATAAAGACATTTTATTTAGTACAACGCTATCTATTGATCTGCCGAGGTACTTCTGAGCTTTATCGATAGCTACGCTGCGCCGCCGTTCGATATGCCGCCAACAAAATGTATAGCTTGTGCGAGGTTTTTATCTCCGCAAGATGCCGCAAGATGTCGTACATGCAAAGGGACATTTCACCGAGCTTGCGGGGCCTTATCGCTTACTGGTAACATTGCGCCTAATTGGTCTTGCCCGGAATGTAAAAGGAAGGAAGGCGGACAGCAGAGGTCTGAGGAGGTTTCAGGAAAAGACGATAGCTTTGACAGCACCAAGGACATGAGTCCAAACATGTCCAGATGGATCAACGAGGAGATGCGGAGAGTACTGAAAGAGGAGCTGCGCACTGAATTTCACAATATGCGTACTGATTACCAGGCCGAGTTTCAGGGGTTACGCGCTGAAATAATTAAGCTGCAAGCCGACAAAGACAAGCTTATAGAAAGAGTTGGTATGCTTGAGAACCAATTAAAAATTTCATCTGAAGTGGCCGAGGATGTTGCTCAATTGAAAAATCAAATTAACGAGCGAGACCAGCAGCTTTTGAGCAATGAGATAGAAATAAGTAATCTCCCGGAAACGACCAATGAGAATCTGTCTCACATCGTACAACTGATAGCAACAAAGCTTAACGTTACTCTGACGGATTACGATGTAACCAGCGTAAACCGCGTCGGCGCTAGACATCTAAACGCGACGAGCGCCGCGGGACCAGTGGAGACTCGCGCGCGTGCGGTCGTCGTGCGGTTTGCAAGGCATGACGTACGTAACGAGTTTCTTCGATGCGCACGGGTTCGGCGGGGAGCGGACACGTCGGATCTAGGAATTAATAAGCCAACAACTAGATTTTATGTCAACGAAAGGCTTACAAGAGTAAATCGACAGTTGTTTCGGCGAGCGCGGGATGTTGCCAAACAACACGGATGGCAATATGTATGGACCAGAAATGGTCGCATTCTTGCCCGGCGCAAGCCCGGTGAGTCAACGTTCCCCATACGTACTGAGACAGATCTTGCATGTATGCAGTAATATGTATAATGTTTCACATATACGGTATTTGTCTCTATTGAATATGGTTTCATCTTATTGCTATTTTATGTTAGGAAATATATCGCCAATCCCTTGTGTCATATCATGTTTGCGGTACTTTATTATTTTGTGTAACGTTTCTTCGTGTGTTATGTTCAGAAATATTATACTGCGATTGCCTTATATTAGTATATCTGCACATTATAGGAATACTATTTTGATTTGTCAAAGACATGAGTTGCCTGACATTATATTTATGCGCTCAGTATGCAAATGTAATTTTGTCTGTTTAAGATGTATATATTTGTGTAATGAGATTTATGTTGTAACATTGTGTATTCATATATATTGTGGCCAATGCCTATGTTTTAAAATTGAGGTGATGACATGTACCTACACAAGTGCCATTTCAGAAATTACTTATTTGTTTGTTCTTAACCATCAATGCCGCGAAATAAAATAATTAAGTTTGGTCTGCTTAATGCGGGGTCACTGGCAACGAACCATGACGAATTCATCATAGCAATGAATAACCACTCCGTTGATATCATGGCGATCAACGAGACATGGCTGCGCAGGGGGGAAGAAGGGCGAGCACCGGTCGTACCAGGCTATCGGTTACGTCATATTGCGCGTTCAGAAACAATCCGCGATGGCCGAGGGGGGGGGGGTGTCGCATTCTACATAAAAAATGGCATGGCTATCCGTGTAAAGTCACACCCGCAGCACGACCAAGTTGAGGAAATGTGGATGTCGATTAAGTCGAATTCAAAAATATTACTAATTGGCACTGCATACCGGCCACCATGGTTAGACGTTAACATATTTCTCGACGCAATTTCAGATAGTATTTGCGCATTATCGCCGTTCGACAACATCATATTACTGGGTGATTTAAATGTTAATCTACTTAATACAAATGATTACAAAACTAAGCAACTCACCGCATTCTTAAGCTATAGTCATTTGAATCAAATAGTAACAACGGCTACTCATTTTGTTGGTGACAGTGCAACGTTAATTGATGTGATCTGCACAGACGCACAGTACCGGGTGGTCTCGGTAGACCATATACCAGAACTCGGTCATCATTCGTTCGTCTCATGTGAGCTTTTATTTAAAAAAGTAAAACCTGTAAAAAAATATGTTACTTTCAGACCGTTTAAAGACATAATACCAGAATACTTTAATATGGATCTGAATGAGATCCCATGGGGGGAAATAGGTCAACTAAGTGACGTAAATGAAATGGTAGATCTTTTTAACTATTACATAAATTCCCTATTTAACATTCATGCACCGTATAAAACCAGATTATTTAAGGGTCCACCAACACCTTGGATCACAGACAACATCAAATTCATGTTCAAATTACGGAACGAAGCTCATAGTAGGTATCGCCAAACCCGTCTTGAAATACACAAGCGATACTATTTAGACCTTAAACACCAAACAGCACTAGCATTATACAACGAAAAAAAGGCGTTTTTCAATAAGCATATTAATGAAAACAAAAACAATTCAAAATTATTATGGTACAATTTGAAAAAACACGTACTTCCAGCAAGCACAGACGATGGAATGCTTGTAGGGCAATTTGAGGATCCTGAGGGTTTGAATGCGGCATTCTTGGATGTTCCAGGGGAACCCAACGTTAGCATCTCGCATCTTTCTTATTTCGAGTTTAATCGATATAGTACAGCAACCTTTTCCCTGCAACCCACAAACAGCCAAGCGGTTTATAATATAATTAGAGATATTAATACAAACGCGCGTGGAATAGATGACATCTCTAAAGAGATGCTATCCCTTACCTTGCCACAATCACTTACCGCCATAACAGACATCATAAATAAATCCATCACCTCGTTCTCATTTCCCAGGTTATGGCGGAGTGCTATTGTTAGACCAATTTCAAAAAATAATAATCCGCTAAATTATAAAGATCTTTGCCCTATAAGTATTCTACCTTGTCTGTCCAAGGTGTTGGAGAGGGTGGTTTATGTTCAAGTCATGAATTACTTAGAGAAAAACGGCATTCTACCCGACCTTCAGTCTGGGTTTAGAAGAGGACGTGGTACAGCAACAGCTTTAGCGGATGTCGTGGATAATATCCTCGAGGCTCGCGATCGTGGGGAGGGTACGATACTAACCCTGCTGGATTATTCGCGCGCTTTCGAATGCATAAATATTTCGCTGTTACTTTCTAAGCTTTCGTACTATGGTTTTGAACCGCATACAATCAGATGGTTTGAAAGCTATTTAACAGGCAGGCTGCAGCAAGTCGAAATACGCAAAAATGACGGATCAGTGATGATGTCGACTCCGCGATCGGTTCCTCGAGGTGTTCCCCAGGGATCACTTTTGGGACCACTCCTGTTTGTTTTATACACTGCCGACATAACAACTAACTTCAAAGACTGCTTGTACCACATGTATGCCGATGATACGCAATTGTATTTATCATTTAACCCTCAAAATACGGCGACTGCTGTAGCCACCATTAATGCGGAGCTTGGCAGAATAGCGGCGTGGTCCGAGCGTAACGCTCTGGTTCTCAACGCACATAAATCTAAATTTTTGGTTATGGGCAGCAAACACCAAATTAACTTAATATCATCTTTTAAACCCAAGATCGAAATAATGGGTGATGAAATACAACAAGTGCAATCTGCGCGTGACCTTGGTTTATTGATCGACCCTGAGCTGCGTTTTGAGGATCACATCAATGGCGTTGTAAGAAACTGTTTCTATAGACTCAAGATTCTATACAGAGTAAGAAGCTATCTCAGCCTCACTCTGAGAAAAAGGCTTGTAGATAGCTTGGTGCTGTCGAGACTTAATTATTGTGATACTGTGTATGGTTCCTGTATCTTGACCAGGACGCAACATTTAATACAGCGTGTACAGAATGCGTGTGCTCGATATTGCTTAGATATACCCCGGAGAAATCATATCACACCTCACTTAAATAATAATGATATACTCAAAATGTCAGCGCGGCGTAAACTACATTTGGCAACATTATTATTTGGAGTTTTGAGTACGGGAGAACCTAAATACCTTTACAATAAATTAAATTGGCGACACGATCATTACAGCTACTCCACTCGCTCCACCGCCAGACCGCTATCCATCCCTCGGTACAAAACCACAGCCTTCAAAGGGTGCTATAAATATGCAGCTACTCATATTTGGAATGACCTACCTCCACCAATAAGGTCCCTGAGAACAAAAAGAACGTTTCAAATTAATCTTAACACGTTAGCTGTCCAATGTACCGAATACAGTACACGCCGCGAGGGTCCATCACGTCCGTGTACCGTAAACGGTACACTCGCCCCTGTCTCTTTCTATGCGCTCTAACTTCATGGACTTGTGTGTTATGTTGCTCTATTTATCAGGACTTGTCAACAGGACACCAATGAATAGAAATAACGGAAAACATGATATATATATTTTTTTTTCTAATTGTGGGTAGTGGAAAAAAAAAACAACTGTTTATTAGTAAAAAGGCTTTATTTATGCAAAGGAACTTCAGAATAACATTGAAGACAGTATGTCTTTTTACATTTATTACAGTGCGTTGTCACTCTTTTAGCTTTAGCTCTCGCATCCTTTGGAAGACTTCCCTGATCAATAAGTTTTTTATAACACCCAACACATCGTCTTCGTACAGATATGCCCCTTACTTTGCCAATATTTTCTATAAAATGTGAAATCCTATTAGATCCTACTAGAGTACTTGAGGATGATGAAGACATGCTTTCGTATTGCCTTTGTCTTACGGGTGAACGTGAAGTGCTCGTCTGTGGTTGCGCTCCACGGGTTTGCTGCTGAACAGGTTCAATTTGCAATAATCTCTTTACGATTGCTTCATTTGCCGCCAAAACAGTGTACCTTTCTTTTTTTTCAGGGTGCAATTCATTGAAAATTATCATAGAGTTTATCACTGCTATGGCCAGCAAATCCGTTGCAACTTTCTTCTACCAGATTAACGTTTTTCTAACAGGCGTGTTGTAACTGGACAGTTGATCAGCAATGTCTATTCCTTTTTTAGCTTTGTTGTAGGTAAGTATCATATCAGGCTTCAGCTTTGGAGTGCGTGCTGTCGTCATAGATAGTCCTTTGCCGTGACAAGTTGACAATACACAAACATCTCGCTTGTCTTTCCATTTTAGAACAGTGATATTTTCATTTTTTTGTTTGACGGCAATTTCTCCTACTTGCAAAGCAGCATTTGTGACATCTTTTGGTATACCTCTCCTTTTTTTATTTAGAGTGCCACAGAGATCTGTATTACGAGAGAGAAGAAATTCTGCAAGAGGCACACTCGTGTAGTAATTATCCGTGACGATACAACGACCTTCATCTAGCAGTCCTTCTGCTAATTTCACAACAATAGTTCCTGTTGTATCTAAACCAAAAAGCTGTTCGCTCTGTCCGCAATATATTTGGTATCCCCACGTAAAGCCATCTACAGTGCATAACTTATATATTTTGATTCCGTATTTATGAGACTTCGACGGTATAAACTGGCGAAAAATTAATCTGCCGCGAAAATGCACCATTGATTCGTCAACAACTATGGTGTCCCCAGGCGTGTAAATCGATCTAGAATTATCAATGATAAAATCTAGCAAGGGACTAATCTTGTATAGTCGATCATTTTCGCGTCGAGGCGCTTCATTGTCGCAAAAATGCCAACATTTTAGTATAAGTGTGAACCTGTTGTACGACATTTTGATATTATGAAGTAATGGATGATAATAAATTACATCCTTTTTCCAGTATGATTCTATCGTTGGGAACGGTATTATACCCATTAGAAGAATTACACCAAGAAATTTTAGCATTTCTGATTCGTCGACATCTGACCATCGTTTTTTGCGACTGTGTGGCTTTGCCGGTTCTTGTAAAAGCCGCGCGGCATACAAATTTGTTTGTTGTACCATTAGTTTTAGGACATCATCATCAACAATTTTTCGGAAAATTGTAAAAAGATCTGTGTTTGAATCGAATAGCAGATTTTGGCGAGTTGGTTCGTCGTGCCCTGTGAAAGGTTTTCTCGATAAATCTTTTACAACTACCTGCCATTCGGAGTCAAGAGACACTTGTGATTGTATTCGTCTTAGCCTCGACGTTCGTGAAGATACATTTGGTGGGTTACTAATGGTGATGGGGCTGTCTGGTATTTCAGCATTTTCATGTTGTCCACTAAGTATTTCAGAGTGTGCAGACTCACCCATTTCTCCACCATGTTGTACCTCTCTGGCGATTGCTTCGATTGTCTCTTCTTCACGTTCATCAAAGTCCACAAAATCGTCTTCGACAATTTCCTCATGGTCATACACATTGAACAGTGTATCTTCACCGTCAGACTCCTCCAACACTCTCCTGATATCTTCGTCGTCAATGTTCTGCATATTTACCTAGTATTAATCACACAACAAAAAATTCGCGTTCAAACGGGCCAAAAACTTTGAATGTGAGTTTTCACTTTTGCCATTTGACAGTTGACAGAATTTAAAATTCTTTTTTACTTTCTCTCAATGTCAATTTGTGACCATAAACAAGAATATTAATAAAAACGGTGTTTTTTTTTAATAATTAACCGTTCACAAGTCCACGGTACACGCTAAGTGTACACGCTGCTTCAAATCGACAAGTCCGTGTACCGAATACGGTACACGGGTAAAAGGTGTGATAAACCGAGTGATTTGTTATTAATTAGGCATATTTATTCATAACTAGTTATTTTATATTGATTTGAGACAGAATATTACAAAAAATGATTTGGACATTTGGGGTTATCGAAAAATTATGTATGGGGACAGTTAACGTGTTAAAAAACATCTCCTGCAAGAACAAAAATGCGACCAGGAAAATCAGTACAAATAAATTTTACACAAACATCAGTACCAAATACTTACGTTTTGTTTATGACCACTGGGTAGCATGCCGGACGCTCTTGACAGGTGTGTTTATGCGGTTGGAGTGTCTCTTCGTATATACTCGAGCTATACTTGCGCGCTTTTCTATTCGGTAACGAGCGTAACGTGCTTAAGGAGTGAGGTGGCGAAACTGTTGTAGTTTTGTCATCGGGCTGGGCTGGGGTGGAGCTAGTAAAGGGCTGAAATAAATATAGGCAATGAAAATAAATGTGTGTATATGTGCATATATATCTATATACATGTGCATATTATTATGTATATATATATATGTATGTAAATGTCTCAGTATGTATGGGTGAAGTAATGTTGCAGGTGTATAAATATCTACATATTATTATAATATAATGCACATACCTTTTAATACGTACCTCTTTTCCACTGAATAATTGGGATTTTCGTGGCAACAAACATGTTCTCCTGTTTTTATGTCTTAGTATAAGTTAACATAGTCTTAATATATACTACTATGCCATCGTACAGATGCCCGTGGCTATTAATATTTTAAATTGTTCTTTTTGGTCGCGCGGCAGCCATTCTCGGGCAGCGCGAAGGCTGAATGATGGTCGAGTGGTTCTCTCGCAATTCGCCGTTGCATAATCGAACAAGCGAGACGCCACTGTGTGCATAAGCGAGATGCATTCCTGGCCAAACCAGCATTCGAAAACCGGTTAGCGTTACGGAAAAACAGCATGCTATATTGTTTACGCCAAATGCAAGTTTTTATTATTTTAATTATGTTTTTATGTTTATGATGTATGTCTGATATCTGTGATCGTCACCTGGGGTTACCACCTAAGATCAGGGTTGATTTATGGTCTTCGCCATAATCAACATAAGCCTGAGTGGTAGCCTCGTTTTTATAGCATACCTGCTTGTTATTTTGTAGTGTCTGTTTTATGTAATTATTTAACTGTTGTGTATGTTATAAAAATAAATGCATTTTCTTCTTCTTCTTCTTCTTCTTCTTCATTCAGTTAGCCATTAACGTAAGAATTTTGTATAAGACGTCATAAATAGGTGCATTGGAGTATCGTTATATCGGTGGTAAAATTAAATAATATACCCAATAATGAAATCAAGTCATTCTCAATTCTCAACGAAGATGTCAAGCGATATCAGTCACTCACTATGCTCATGTGCGTTTCACCAGTGCTTGGCCGGCGTATGGCTGGCGTACGTTCAGCGTGCGCCCGACATGCACTCGTCGTTCACTTTGTACTACAGACTTAGAATTCTATAACAGCTGTTCTTACAGGGTATTATTTAGTCCAAATAATCCATAGAAATTACGTATATTTGAAACTCTACACCTAGATAGTGACATTATAAAGGAGTATTAGGAATACCCACCTATATAATACAAATAATTGAAATTTAAACTTTGACAGCCACTACCATAAGGTCGACCTAAATAATTATGGCGTTAATTCAACCACAACATATTTTTTGTTGCAACCCTGGCCACAAAATAATGTATCTTTGTATATCCTATACCATGCTGGCCAGACGGGCGGGTATAAGATTCATTGCCAAGTTTTCCGTGTGTTTCACAAGATAAACCAAACTCGTGATATAACTCGGTGATTCTGCTTATCCAATTACATTTCGAATCGATAATAGAGTTATGCCACAAGCAGCGATAGCTGAGTGGAGAGACCGACAGACTGCTACGCAGTGGGTCTCGGGTTGGAATCCACGGCACGCACCTATGACTTTTCGGAGTTAAGTGCGTATTAAATTGTTAATTATCGCTTGCTTATCGGCGAAGGACAACATCGTGAGGAAACCTGCATGTCTAAGAGTTCTCCATAATGTTCTCCAAAGACATGTGAAGTCTGCCAACCCGCACTTGGCCAGCGTGGTGGATTTACCTTACCCTTCTCATAGTGAGAAGAGGCCCGTGCCCAGCAGTGGGACAGTATAGACAATAGCTAATCCTTAATTAACAAACAAAAATAATTTGGTAAATAAGCCGATTATATTTTAATTAATACATTCAATCATTAGCATTACATACCTGTTTATATGTGTTTGATCTAAATATGTCAATTTTCCGTATATCGCAGTCACAATTCTGACATACTTAACGGGTAGATCAACTTGAATTCGCTAACAACATAATATGCATTTATGTAAAATAATTTTTGCGTTACTGATTGACTGGCAGACAAACCACAGCCAAAACTATAGGCTAAGAAACTAAAATTTGGCACCTATGTTTCTTGTGGACTGTAAAAAGGATTGCTCGATATTCTCACAGAATCGGTAGAAACGAAGAAAAATGTGCGGACGTACAGTCATGTTCTAGTAATAATATAAAACTAGAAGACGCCAGCAGCTACGCCTGCATTTTTTTAAATTTACCCGTTTTGGCCGATCCCGTGGGAATTTCGGGAAATCCCTTCTTAGTACACCCCTACGGTCCCCAAGGAACATACATGCCAAATTTCAGCGCCCAATAGTTTCGGCTGTAGCGTGTCTGTCAGTCAGTCAGTAACGCAAGGATTTTATATATTAAGATAATAGAGCTGAAGGTTTTGTTTTCATGAACACGCAGAACTACCAGTCGTATAATTATGAGAAATATTTTATTCCTGTCAATGACTTGCATATTATGATATTTATGATGAAGAATAGGCTATGATCAATCAAACTACGTGTCTTAGGAGCCTGACAAAAAAACACTGAGAGAGGGATATAATGTCACAGATAAGCAATGTATTCGCGACGGTTCAGACAACCAAGTGTGACGGGTGAAAGCAACCTTACGAAACAAAACATTATATTGTCAGCCATAGTATTTGTGCATAAGCAGAAGAGAGATTAATGTCTTATCAACATACATAGCCAAACAAGACATATGTCTTACTTTCACAACTAGAGAACTGTTATCGTCTCTCGCAAATTCATGGTCACTATAATACCGGTCGGGAAATCAAGACTCATTCACATCTCCCCACCACAGACAAGCGTAATGAGATCTTCCGATAACACGTATTCTATACACGACTACCATACTAGTCGCTCGTTGCAAAATCATTCAAGTGCCAATAAATAATAACTCTTAAGTCAAAGTGATAAAGTTTATTATCGGTTACAGTGTTTTGCAAAAATGAACTCGAAAGATGCAAGGTAAAAAATAGTGCTTCTTAGAAAATATTCGTGATTGCTTTTATAGGATTGCAGTGATTGAAATTTTGTGATATGGATGGTTGCACGTATATGGATGGATGAATTCGTTTTATGAATTCGTCTCGGGTTTGTAACCTCGTTAAAATAATCGTATGAAGATTTGTTTTTTTTATTCTTTTTTGCATTTGGAATAACTATTTTCGGATACCTACTATTAAAAGAGTACCTACGTATCTATGTAAAGTATTTAATAATGACTTATGATACTGTTTTATTCATTTAAACACTGATATATCTCTCTCTCTATTATTACTGTATTTATAATGACATATTTATTACTCTATAAAAATCTCTACCATTTATGCATCAATGCATTTGCGAAAGAATCGATATTTTTATAATGATTAATAAGTACCTTGAAGAGCTATACTGTTGCAAATCTATTTATCCGTTACTTTATAGCTTGTAAATTTTTTTGATACTGCCATTTTAACATGCAACTATGAATATAAGATTTTACATACTGTAGCTAAATAATCACAAATTATGTAACATGGAGATATATACACATAACAAAGAGGTTATTTTAGCTAACGGATACTTATAAAATAAAATCTGTTACTCAAAAGAAATACACACATGTGTATCGTATCTTCCGTCAAATGTAACAAAATTACTCCATAAAATATTTAACATAACATAACATCACGCCTTTATACCCGAAAGAGTAGGCATAGGTATATTATACATCCACACTTCGCCAGTTATGTTTCGGTCCCAATGTAATAGAGAATGAGCCTATGGCCATCTACTGGGCACATTATTAATAAGCGAGCGATAATTAACATTATTATGCACACATATCTTCGAAAAGTCAGAGGTGTGTGCCCGGGGTGCCTGGGGATGGAGCCCGAGACCATCGTCGTGGCAGTCCATTACGTACACCACTGGACTATCGCTGCTTTCTATCGCTTCCATAGAATAATAAAAATATTTTAGAGGCAACAATAAAAAAAAAAAATAATAATATAAAAAAAAAATATTATTCATAGAATATTAAATGTTTTTTTAATATTTATGTATGATTTTTCCATCTTAACTAAAATTCTATTATATCCGAATAAACTACATATAAATCAGATACAAATAATTATTCCAAGCCTTTAGCCGTCTTGGAAGCAAGCAGGATAATTCTAGGACGATGATGAGGTAGGTCAGTTATATCTTTAAAAAACAGCAGGTCGTGCGTCGAAGATATGACTATAATAATATACATCATATACTGTTCATAGTTAATTCCTTTGTAAAGGCACTTATTTAATTGTAATAATAGGTTAATAGAACTACTAATAACCCATACTGTCTCCGTGGTCCAGTGGACAGCGTATGCGTCTGCTGATCTCATCCGAAGTCCCGGGTTCGATTCCCGGGTCAGTCAAAAGTGTTATTGAGTTTTACCAAGCTCGGTAACGACAATAGGCTCGCCCCCCTATTACGTGGAATGTAAAGATTCATAGGGCAAAATGTAGATATAATATTACATCTCTGCCTACCCCTTCGGAGATACAAGTGTGACGAGATGGAGTACTAATAATACTAATAACACAAGTTTACAAGTCAATCCTCCTATCGTCTCTCCAAGATCGTTTTTATAAAGAAAATAGACAACTTTATTAATCGTCAATATTGTCTCTGAGTGACGCAGATGGCACAATTATATTCGTTATTCTAGACCATTTCTAATTTATACAGATGTGACGTCTTATTGAGAGTAGCGTTATAGAAATAAACGGCTATAGGCATTTATTTATGAGCTCAATTCTGCGTGGCAGCCCACTAATATCAATAAAATAAGACTAAATATGTGTAAAAAAAAATCATGGCGAAATGTGGGTGTAATATCTACACCTCTGCCTACCCCTTCGGGGATACAGGCGTGAGACTATAAATAAATAATAAAAATAAATATGTGTTTTAGTTATCCAGTTTTTTGCAACCAAGGTAATTTCATGTATTTACAAAAATAAACATGTATAATTATTTACAAAAAAAGTAGCCGTCATGGAAGTCAGTCATGTCAGTCAAATCACGCAAAATTAATACACACGCTTAAATTTAAAATAAGCTTATACTCGTAATAAGTGAATTTATATAAAATTTGACTGCACGGTTGCCGTAGTGGTTTAAGCGGTCGTCTCACCGCTTGGCACTGCACCGAGTGTAGTGGGTTCAATTCCCACACGAGACAACACTTTGTGTGATTCATAAATTGTTGTTTCGAGTCTGGGTGTTCATTGTGTCCGTTGGTTGTACATTTGTAAAGTCCCCCGCGACACAGGATTTATTCCTAGAGCGGGAGTTATCTTTTAAAATGAAAAATAAATAAAATTGCCTGTATTCACCTGTTAGAACTGCTGAATCTAAATAAAAAGATTTTACTTTATAAGGATAGTCTGTAATATTTTTATAATAACAAATTCAACAGAAAGAATTTTAAACAATCTATATAATTCACTGTGGCGCCAAAAACACTCATCCGAGTTTGATGAATAGTCTGTCAACTACGCTTCATTTCTCTGCGAGTCGATATGTAGCGTTTCCAAAAAAACACAATACCTGACGATAAAAGGCCAATTTGTTATGGTTACATGGGCAATTGAATATGAGACGTCACCATGGCAACTACGCAAGCGTTCAATTCCGTGTCGTGCGTAAGGGGAATTGATTGACACAATTTATACAGTAGACAGCCGAATTCAGATACGATTTACGGTATGCAATTGAGTTTTTAACACACCACTATTACAGAAGCATGTAATATGTGACCGATATGATGAGCGTTATTAATCTACTAGCTGACCCAGTGAACTCCGTATCGCCTTTTTAAGAGTTTTTATTTAATTCCCTTTTTTCCAAGCCCCTTTTCCAAAGTAACCATTGACTTAGCGCTTAATCTCTTATCATTCCAGGGTCTATAAATGATGCAAAAACAAACATAGATTTTTATATAATATTGGATTCCCAATTCCTTAAAATATCGGAGACGATACCCATATCGACTTAAAAAAAAAACCCGTCCACCATCTTTGATTTCCTATCCGCCATCTTTGATCACGAAATAGATGTTGTAATTGGATTCACCATCCCTTCAAACATCGGAGACGATACCCATATTGGTTTTCAAAAAAATATCCCATCCGCCATCTTTGATCACGAAATAGGTGGTATTTTTGAATTCCCCATTCCTAAAAATATCGAAGACGATACCCATATCGACTTTAAAGAAATCCCGTCCGCCATCTTTGATTTCATATCCGCCATCTTTGATCACGAAATAGATGTTTTATTTAGATTCGCCATCCCTTAAAACATCGGAGACGATAACCATATTGATTTTTTAAAACTTTCTCATCCGCCATCTTTGATTTCTCATCCGCCATCTTTGATCCCGAAATAGATGTCGGATTTGGATTCCCCATCCCTTTAAATATCGGCGACGATACCCATATCGACTTTAAAAAAATCCCGTCCGCCATCTTTGATTTCATATCCGCCATCTTTGATCACGAAATAGATGTTGTATTTAGATTCGCCATCCCTTAAAACATCGGAGACGATAACCATATTGATTTTTTAAAACTTTCTCATCCGCCATCTTTGATTTCTCATCCGCCATCTTTGATCACGAAATAGATGTCGGATTTGGATTCCCCATCCCTTTAAATATCGGCGACGATACCCATATCGACTTTAAAAAAAATCCCATCCGCCATCTTTGATTTCCTATCCGCCATCTTTGATCACGAAATAGATGTTGTATTTGGATTCACCATCCCTTAAGTCATCAGAGACGATACCCATATTGATTTTTAAAAATTTTCCAATCCGCCATTTTTGATTTCCCATCCGCCATCTTGAATCACGAAATAGATGTTGTATTTGGATTCCCCATCCCTTCAAACATCGGAGACGATACCCATATTGATTTTTAAAAAAATATCCCATCCGCCATCTTTGATCACGAAATAGATGGTATTTTTGAATTCCCCATTCCTAAAAATATCGAAGACGATACCCATATCGACTTTAAAAAAATCCCGTCCGCCATCTTTGATTTCATATCCGCCATCTTTGATCACGAAATAGATGTTGTATTTAGATTCGCCATCCCTTAAAACATCGGAGACGATAACCATATTGATTTTTTTAAACTTTCTCATCCGCCATCTTTGATTTCTCATCCGCCATCTTTGATCACGAAATAGATGTCGGATTTGGATTCCCCATCCCTTTAAATATCGGCGACGATACCCATATCGACTTTAAAAAAAATCCCATCTGCCATCATTGATTTCCTATCCGCCATCTTTGATCACGAAATAGATGTTGTATTTGGATTCACCATCCCTTAAGTCATCAGAGACGATACCCATATTGATTTTTAAAAAATTTCCCATCCACCATTTTTGATTTCCCATCCGCCATCTTGAATCACGATATAGACGTTGTATTTGGATTCCCCATCCCTTTAAACATCGGAGACGATACCAATACTGATTTTTTTTAATTTTCCCATCCGCCATCTTTGACTGCCCATCCGCCATCTTTGATCACGAAATAGATGTTGTATTTCGATTCTCCACCCCTTAAAATATCGAAGGCGATACCCATATTGATATTTAAAATTTTCTCATCCGCCATCTTTGATTTCCCGTCCGCCATCTTGGATCACTAAATAAATTTCATATTATTAATCAGCGTCCCAAAAATCTCGAAAACGATACCCATATAGATTGTATCCTATTGGTTTAGCCTTTTTTTGCCTTTGACCCAACCCTCCCCCTTCTCGTTTGACCATTTTATTATTTTTGTCCGGCCCCTAAAAGTTGTGGCGTAATTTTATATAGCCTATAGCCTTTCGGAATAATTGGGCTATCATTGGCAATAACAATTTTTAAAATCCGACTGCTAGTTCCTGAGATAAGCCGACATTATGTTTTAGCCTTTTTAGCCTTTTGCCCGGCCCCAAAGGGTCGAAGCGTTATGTTATATAGCCTATAGCCTTCCGGAATAACTGGGCTATCGTATACAAATAGAATTTTTCAGATCCGACCTGTAGTTCCTGAGATTAGCGCGTTCAAACAAACAAACAAACAAACAAACAAACAAACAAACAAACTCTTCCGCTTTATTATATTACTATAGACTATACACATAAATAAAATTGGAGTGTCTGTTTGTAATATCATTAAAATAATCACTTTTTACTTTTGATGCATATGGATGTATACGCGGTACATATACCGAATGTAATTTTTTACAATTTTTGTCTGCTGTCTGTTTGTTCTCTCATATCTCTTGAACGGCTGGACCGATTGACGGGACTTTCACTGACAGATAGCTGATGTACCAAGAAGTAACTTAGGCTAAATTAACCGGGTACGCGAAGTAGTTCCATCAGGACGCGGGTGAAACCGCGGGAAACAGCTAGTTAGAAAATAAAATTGCTACTTATTAAATTAGAAGCATATTAAGATTAAATTCTATATATATAAATATAATCAGGAATATAATTAATTATTGTGTATCACATTCTTAATATATAAAATCCTAGCGTTACTGACTGACTGACAGACACGCTACAGCCGAAACTATTGGGCGCAGGAAGCTGAAATTTGGCATGTATGTTCCTTGGGGATCTTAGGGGTGCACTAAGAAGGGATTCGGCCAAAACGAGTAAATTTAAAAAAATGCAGGCGTAGCTGCTGGCGTCCTCTAGTTTTATATAAAATATTAGACTTTGCTCACTACCCCGTGTGCGGTCCGTCCGGTAGTTTTTGAGATTATCGTGGTCTCACAGTTAGACAGGGCCGGTGGCTTTCATTTATATGATGTATAGTTTAAAATTATCAAAATTATAGGAAGGAACATCTTCAAAGCCTTGAAAAATTATAGGAAGGAACATCTTCAAAGCCTATTCTTTTTTCACCTTATGAAACTGTTCAAAGCGGTTAGCCGTGGCATAGCTCTCTACTGCAGCATATTGTTTAAGTTTCGGCCTGCCGTTAGTGTGTAGTGCGCCTTATTGTGTTCAAAAAGTATCTTCCCAGGATACATATAAAACCTAGTTTGTATTTAACCTTAATTGTATAGTAAATACATATTATAACAGTCTAGAAACTTTGTTTTACAAATTATATGGCCGGTTTTGTTTTCAAGTAAACTATCGAGAACAAACTAAAGCCATTTGTTTGCCAAGAACTGGTTTGCATATTAATGTAAGTTGTTTTTCCAAAAAGCTTTCAAGGCTCGTGGTATATTCATTTTTGTTCAAATAAAGTTAAGTTCACTATTTCATAGTAAAGTAGCTGAACGGAAGATGATAAGAATATTTAAATTAAAATATTATATTTATGGATATAATATTTTATTTATCTAGAATCAATGTTGCCTTTGGTTTTTTGGTTAGGCACTAATTTTTAACTCAAAAATAAGGTAATTAAAATATATACCGTATTAGAAGATGCCCGCACATTTTAATTTAAATTGAACCATTTTTTCTAAATCGTTTGGTAGTTTCGGATAATACCATCTTAGTGTTGCCTTGCGTTCACAAAGGAACAAACATAGCAAATTTGATATACGTCTGTCAGTCAGACAGTTAAGAAATAATTAATTTTATGTCTACAAATGATTGATATAAATTTATGTTGACTTTACCAACGTAATTATAATACATTACATTGCAAACAATGAGTGTTTTCAATTCAAAACAATTATTGCTTTATGGGGATAACCATTCAGTATTACTGTATAGAATGTCGCTTAGTAACAATTTTAGTAAACCGATAAAATATTGGCAAAATGACGGCCATTCATAAGTGGCTGCCATATTATTTAATTGCTTTATGATTATGACGCTCAATTACTTTTTAAGTGCATCACACGCACTAGGAATAAATTATATCTTGCGCGGACTTAACAAATATTAAGCCCACCATCACGGAGTATATTCAGATTCTTAACAGCAAGCTGTGAATCATATAAAGTTTTGTCTCGTGTAGGAATCGAACCCACTACACTCGACCCGGTGCCAAGGGGTGAGGGGAGAAAATACAGTGCAGACAAAAACGTATAAACAGTTCAAGCACTGATTTGCCTACCAACCTATTCTCCCAAAAGACTGTGGGACGCGCCGCTTTGTAACATAGTAAGAAAAAATCTTTTGGATACTTCTTTAAATGGTGAAGAGCGTGCTCGCTTACTGGCTGTGGGAGAATGGGAATCCGGTCTATGTCTTCAGGCACTACCATCGTCCAACACTGGAACCATGTTGGACAATGAGACATTCCGTATTGCCATTTGTCTTCGTTTAGGTGCTCCATGTATTTCTCCGCATCGATGTCATTGTGGAGAAGACGTCGATAGCCTCGGTCACCATGGGCGATAGCACCACCGCTTTGTTCTTTTCTACCAGCGCTTTTGCTGCAAGATATTGCAGCAAAAGCGCTGGTAGAATTCCTCGTCATGCCCATCTGAATGATATAATCCGTCGTGCTCTTGTCGCATCTGGCGTACCAGCTGTACTTGAACCAAATGGTTGGGTACGCGACGATGTTAAGAGACCTGATGTTATGTCATTGTTGCCTTGGAACATGGGTAGGCCTTTGGTGTGGGACGCAACCTGCGTAGACACTCTCGCGCCATCACACGTTCCAAGCACGGGAGGCCATGCTGGCGCTGCTGCTGCAACTGCGGAAACCCTCAAACGGCGCAAATACAGGACTTTAGTAAGTAATTACATGTTTGAGCCGTTTGGGGTGGAAATGCTAGGCTCATGGGGTCCGAGCGCTCGTTCTCTATTCCGGGAAATTCCGAAACGGTTAATCGACGTCTTGCGTGACCAGAAGGGTGGTTTATTCTTTGCTCAGAGAATCAGCATTGCCATCCAGCGTGGCAATGCTGCCAGCCTTCTGGGCACGTTACCCGATGACATTGATGCGGAGGCATTTTGCGACGCCTAAACCATGTACATATTTTCAGTTTCTAAATTTGTTTTTAAGGTTTTTGTATTAGATTAGATTACATTAAGCTTCTTATAAATTATGTTACTTAAGGCGCTGTGTACAGTACACTGAGTTCAGCTGTTGCTGTCACTGTCGGATTGTATACATAAGAAAGAGAAGCGCGATGACGACAGGACGTTCAGAACGAGTTATTTATCATTAGATACATTAATCCATGCAAATATCTTATTCCAATCGATAAATAAAAACAACAGTTCCCTTTATTATTATATATTACATCACTGTTATTAATATTATCAAGATTTGTTTATAAATAATACAGTTACAATTGCTACAATTTCAATTTTAATGGTTATTTTATGGTTCTTTTTTATCGAGAAAATTTACCGAAAATGTGTTTTGAACACAATGGTCCCCCCATAAATATGATCAAGATTAA
Source organism: Euclidia mi (assembly GCA_944739405.2). Taxonomy (NCBI): domain Eukaryota; kingdom Metazoa; phylum Arthropoda; class Insecta; order Lepidoptera; family Erebidae; genus Euclidia; species Euclidia mi. The sequence goes on along the minus strand of OX123185.2, from coordinate 89,853,983 downwards.
CATATATTTTTTTAGCTGCTCTAAAATGTATACATTTGGCTAAAAAACTGTTTTGTGAAGCCTATTTTGACTAGGTACAGCGCCTTAAGCGTCTAAATTTATCTAATAGTCAATTAAAATCAAACAATAAATATAAAAAGAACCACCAAGATCACAAGATAAACAGTTAGTTTTTCCTTATAAGTTGTACTTTTATTTAGTTCTCACATTTTCAAGAATGATGGCTCATCCATTCGTCAGCCTTTAACAGGTTCTAGATGTAGGTATCTTCTTGTTGACCTTCGTATTAGGTATCAAGAACAGGCCCTGCCAGTTTCATTGCAAGCTTTTGTTTGCATTTACTTGTCACGGTGTGAATGACACGTATTCCGGTAAATATTTTTTAACATTCGCAACTCGAATAGTAGTAGTATTTTTGTAAGGGGTCTATATCGTGTAATTACTAGTAGGTATTATTTTTGGCTAGACTATCTCGTGACCACGACCCATGCTGAGACGTTGAGGGAAATATAAGGTATAAATATAACTTCACGCCTTTTATCCCCGAAGGGGTAGCCAGAGGTGTATTACACACCCACTTTTCGCCAGTTATGTTTCGATCTCAATGTAATAGGGGACGAGCCCATTGCCATCTACCGGGCACATTATTAAGTGAGCGATAATTAACATTATTAATACACACATAACTTCGAAAAGTCAGAGGTTTGTGCCCGGGGTACCTGGGGATCGAACCCAAGACCATCGTCTCGGCAGTCCGTTACGTACACCACTGGGCTATCGCTGATAGATAGAAGATATATTAAAGGTAGGTACCGTTATTTTAAAATAATTACGCGATAAAGACCCGTTACATAAAATAATATAAATACGTACACGCTGCTATAATGACTGTCTCGGTGGTTTAGCGACTGTATGCAACTGCAGATCTTGGCCATCGGGCTGAGCAAATAATGAGATAAGGATTTTATTGTTAAAAATATCGTTGAAGCTCGGAAATGCATGTTCAAGGCGTTAGTCATGCGTTGGCCGTCCCATTGCAATATGAAAGTGAGAGTATAGAAATCGTACTTGTGTCTGTGCATACACTTATAATATTACCCGCGTAGTTGACGAGCCTTTAGGTGGACCCTGGTGTAGACCGGGATTAATAATCGCCAAGCAGAAAAAAGTTGACTAGCCCTTGTTCACACCAGCTATCATGGTCGAAATTCGGTCAGACATTATAACTTACCTACCTACCCTTATTTTAAGATCACTCCTGTATCACGAAGGACTTTACAGTCATTAAAATAACAGACAAAATGTACACTTTAATACAGAACGGATGTTTTGTAAATCGCACATGTATTTGATAGAAGGTACTTAAGGAAATAACAGACGCAAGTAAACCTAGAATGAAAATCTGCAGTTTATTCAAACGCACGACACCAATATCTGATGGCGCTGATACACTTGAGCATTCACCAGTAATGAGCATTTTCGCGAATGTTACAAAACAAATGAGTGTGTTTTAGCGAGCATTCTCACGAACATTCGGGCGAGCCTTAGAATAAAGATAATACATAGAATTCGCGCTACAATGGCGGTTACGCCCAATTTATTTTCTTTACCTTAACTTATGATTTTAATCTAGGGAAGAATCTTCGTAGCTTGTCACTAATTTTAACTTAACTAGTGATGGGCTTGGCTTTTTGATGTTTACAATAGAACCTTAGATTTGGTTTACTCAGAATTCATTTCAATAGAATGTTGATAAACTCTCGATATCGATATATAAATTTGAACGTAGGAACAGACACTTGTGTGATTTGTTACCTGTTCTACTTAAAATCTGCATTTTATTATTTAGAAACGTCATTTGTTTATGTATCTTACGCTTACTCTAGAAACAATATATAAGTTAAACTGAAGTAAACATATTGGGTAAAATTGCTGTTGTAGTGCGATTTCTATATTTTTTCTATATTCTACGGACTATTTGAATTAAGAGTGTTCGCTAGAATGATCGTGAAAATGTTCGGTTTGACAAAACGAAAAACGGCGAATGCTCGCTGTTCTGTTACAAGTGAATGCTCAGGTGTATTAGCGCCATAAGCTTCCGATTTTACGAAACATTTTTTTAAACTTTGCTGTCCCTCTGCTGGGCAATGGTCTCCTTACACTCTTCCAAGCATCTCTGTCATGTACCAATTTGGACCAATTCCTGTCGAAGTTATCTAGATCAGCACGCTATCGTTAAATGCCTAACAATTACCTACTACTTAAAACTGTGCATCTATCTATTACTTAGATATAACTGAATTAATTCTGTGCACTCATGCATGCTCCCAGAAGATATATACTGCATCATGTAATGATAATTACTGTTAAATCTTAAGATAGCCAGATGGACACTCGATATAATCTCGGAGCTGCTCGTGTATGTCAGAAATGAATCTCGATCGTATATTTACCATTGCGTGTGAATTGAGATGGAGCATAATGCATAGCATATCTAGTAGCTTCTATATATAGCAATTGATTTGAAGAAAAGTTTAGCTTTATATTAAATCTTTAGTTAATTATCTTTATAAATTATAAAAATAAAGTTTAAATAGATGTTCTAGAAAGTCGTTACTAATTCTTAAAATTATATTGTTGAAATTACTTACTTGCCTTGGATATTCTAACAGAGTTTTTGAATACTTGAACCAGTTCTATTCAAATAGGTACTTGTAGGTATTAAGAGTATAAAAAACTGTTTTTAACTTGAAGTTTCTATTGGCTTTTGACGGTCTTCACATGACATTAGCTGATAGAAGCCATTCGAACGTCGGAGTAGAAGCAGTCACTTGTTTTAAAGTTATTAATACTCTTAAAATAGGTACTTTCGTGACTACGATGTTTGAAGAAGGGTCTCCTTCTATGGATATCGTACAAAAGACATTGTTTAACATTAAATTGTATAAGTCAAACACATAATTTTAAAAGAGTTGACGTAGTTTCGTGCTGAATCGATAAAAAAGGATTAAGCACGACACCCTAAAACTATACGGGTATTTGCTCCTGTGTTCAGTTCATACTATTAAAGAACTTTAATTTGAAATTGTAAACTTAATGAATTAATAGTTTTAAAAACACTAGAAAAACATGCTTTTATAAATGAACATAAAAACAAAAAATTAATTATGGATCGTTCAAGTTGTCTCTATTTTGGGCTGAAGTGTAAACTATGTGCTTTTAATATATTAATATATTATTATATTTGATTGTAAAAAATGTGCATTTATAAAAGCGTGTTTTTCTAGTGTTCTTTAAACTATTAATTTATTTTATACTTTTTGATCTTTGATAACGATTTTGTTTTTAACTTTTATACATTTATTTTAAGTAGCCGAATGAGCCCGCATCCTCTCCATCTCCGCCTGTGCGTCTGTATTACGTGGTGTTTTATCTGTCAGCTTATAAAAATCTAGCTGTTATATCAGGAGACCACTAAGTGATTTTACTTTACTCACAGTCATATACGCCTGTCCAACCGCAAAAGTACGGGACCCTAACTACACCACTGTCTCCAATTTATAGTTGGTTTGTTATTACCTTGAAACCTGATCGTGCTCAAAGTCCATTACATGACCTTTCTCACAAGTGCAAACATGACTATGATACGATATTCCATCATGGAATGCCAGTGCCTATCTTATCTTCATCTTCTTCATCATTAGATCTTGAAACCTTATCTTGGCCAAAGTTCATTACTAGACTTTTCTAAGAAATTTAAAACAGTTATGATACGATTTTCCATTATGAAGTTCCAGTTCAGGTCTTCCAGCGCCATCATCAGATCAGTTTTACAGTACCATATTATTGTATTGTAATCAGAAGTACATACAACTGCCAATTTCTATTACGCTACTACCCTTGGATGATGGTTAAATGAGTTACCTTAGATTCCATTACATAGTTAGTTACATACATAACAGCACAGTTCATATCTTCCGGCGCCATCATCAGATCAGTTTGCCAGTACCATATTATTGTATTGTCATCAGAACTACATACAGCTGCCAAATGTTAATTTTCAAGCAGATTTGGAAGATGGTTAAATTAGCTTAGATTCCATTACATAGTTACATACACGACAACCTAATAAAAGCGTGTTAAAAACGTTAGTAAATCGGAATACATACTACGTACCTTAGTAACCGACGCTATGTTCACGGATGTAGTACAAACAAAGGTACGCGGTATATATCCCGAAAGACAATTTAAAATAAGTTTAAATGACCACAAATGTTTAAATTCCTATAACATACGGTAATATCCAGGATTAAAACTGTCGCTGAGATTGGCAATCAGACTTGCCCAGCTTAGAAACGAATCTTTATCTTACAAAACGTAAACTAACGTCACGGAATCAACAAAACAGTACTCCTCAGTATATAAAACACATTTCTCAAGCACCTAAGATAAAGATTACGTTATACTATCAGCAATGAAGATAAATAAGATAATTTTATTTATATTTTATTACAGTCAGTTTTCTGATAAGTACTCGAGACGTACTGAGATTATGAATCAAATGCAGTGTAGATCGTCTGTTAGAAATGAATTAAACATTATTTAGATAACAGTCTTTGGAGTCTGTCTGTCTACTTGGGCAAGACTGGGGAGGGGGGAGATAAGTTTTCTAGTACGTATTCCGCGCTATGAATAATTAATACTGTATCACTGGGGCTATTCCAAACAAACGGAGACAGTGAAAACCCAGATTCGGAACAACAATGAATCAAATAAAGTTTTGTCTTGTCTGGGAATTGAACCTACGACAATCAGCTAGGCGGCCGCTTGGACCACTAAGCTAACCTAAATTCTGTAAGATTAACAAATATATTGTAAAGGAAACACACTCAAGTCGCTACACTGCACTTAATTATTATTCTTTAAAATATTTGCGTCGACAAAATATTCCTCTCAGTTTAGTTATCAAATAACTACCATTCGTTTGAACTTTGATCGAGGTTAAGCTATGAAATCAAAATGGGAATATTTTTTAGTCAAAGGATTCAAAACATCGTGCATATGAACTCTAAGTCTGCAATTTATTCGTGAAATCGTCTTTACCCCGAGTAAATAGACGCATCATCTATGATTATAGCTAAAAAGAAAGCCTAATATTTTATTCCATTAGCCGTAGAGAGTTAGTTTATGAATTTGTTTTGACACCAACAAGTTAGCTTGTTTGCCTATTACTAGGATAAGTCATGAGCATTTGAACATTAGAACACAAAGGGTGCAGTGATTTGAGCAGGCTGTAAAATATAATTTATTGGCATTTGCCCGCTGCTTCGCTCGCGTACATTTATTTAGATAAATGTTTCGTACAAATTCCTCTACACTCCTCAAGAAACATACATTTCAGGAACCGTTACACAAATTTTGACATTAATCCATTAATAGTTTCATACAAACTCTAACAACCTGTTTTACCCCCTTAGGAATGGAATTTCTTAAGGAACATACATGCCAAATTTCACCTACTTGCACCCAGTAGTTTTGGCTGTAGCGTGTCTGTCAGTCAGTAACGCAAGGATTTTATTTATACAGAAGATTAGTACATTGTTGGATCCATAAAACTGCTGTCATCATAATATGGGACGAATAACAGTATTCAAATCTCAATTAAATCAAATATTAATAGTGAGGCAATAATCTTTTATCACTCCGAATCGTCTCTGACTAATTATGCATAACAGTATAGAAAGTCTAATGAAAAATAAATATAATTCTAAAAAAGTATTATGTATTTGAAGAATTTGTTTATTTGGACATGCTTAATCAAAGTCGTAGTATTATTTATTGCGAACAGTAGGTAATGTACATAATACAGTTGTTGCAATTTTTTAAATTATCCAGTTCGGCTATGTTCTGGATAATTTTAAATTGGGCAAACAATAGTTACGGTAATTTAACCCCATTGGGCATACAATAGTTAAATTAATTAAACTAGGTATATAAATATATTTTAGTATAATATTTAGTGTAAAATACAACTGTCAATGTGAATACAAATGTCACAGAAATTACATTCAATTAATCAATCATTTTATTTGCTGAATAAAGGTGTACATAGGTGTTTTACATAATGTTGCTTAATAATAATAGTTTTTAGTTCATTATATATTATCAAGAAACATCATTCTAATTAACAAAAATCTTTTTAAATTTGACACCATGTATATTGAGAATGGTGAAGCACTGATGTAGTTATAAACGGAGCAGTAGCTAATTTATTCAACCAATCAATATTTGGACGTAATTCCATCGACTATAGGAAATGAAGAGGAATAATAAATAAGATGAAATACTTTATTTGTTCATCACTTTATGAAATAACTGCGCATTCCTATTGCAATGGTTCTCCCGCGGTTCAGTTTGTGAATGGCGGATTTAATTTATTCATATTCATATGAAATAATCTCGAGTTTCCAGACCAGTGATTTGCCGTCGATTCAGGTAGCAATCATCACTACATCACTCAAACCAATATAGGAAAACTTAGCGCTATTTACCTTAATTTATTATATAACGTTAACATGTTATTCCGTGTGGTGACGGATTAAGAATACGGAATGTCACCAGCCCATATCATTTCATGGGTGTCGTAAGAGCCGAAAGAGGGAGCATATTATGCAGAGAACAGCACTGTAAGACTAGGAAAACTTGGTACAAACCCTATGCTAACCCGTTTGGCCAGCGTGGTATAGTATGCCAATTCCTCCTTTCAAAGGAGAGGCCTAGTCCAGCAGAGGACAGTTAAAGGCTGATGATTATTATATAACGCAGCAATGAACGTTTTAATTATTCAGTCTTCTGATCATAGGACTGACTTTTTTTTTCATTTTTACTTAATTTATTTTTCCTTTAAACAGTATTTAAAAATACATCGGCCGCATTAGGAATGAATTCTGTATAGCCGTGGAGTAGAAACAAACAAGGCACATGATATCTTCTACCTATCATCTCTTTAGTAATGAGGTGAAATAAGCCTACTAGTATGCGTCTATGATCCGTACCTACTAGCGCAGCCTACTATCAAAATAATGATCTGAATATCAAGTAAATGTTATATGTATTATTATTATTTTTATTGGTCTGAAATAAATATTTATTGTTATTATATTATTTTAGTTTGCGATAACCAAGTGGAAATACCAACAGACTACCATGCATAGGGGTTCTAATGCACGGCGCGCACCATAAATTTTTCGGATTTGCCTGCGTATTGAATTATTAACTATCGTTTGCCCCGTGCCTCAAAGAGCACGTTAAGCCATCAGTAACGGGTGTCATGAAGATCTTTGGTAGTCGTTATAGGGAGTATGTAGTCTAAATAAACTAACGCTAGTCTAAACGAAGTCGCTCTGTGGAAAAGCTAATTATCGGTCAAATCTGGTTAAACTTGTAAGCGAACCCCGGGCTATAACTGGGATAACATACACAAGAAACAGCAAACGCAACCGGGATATGAATGTATAATTCTAAGTGTATAGTAAATGTCGTGTATGTCAGAAATGAACCTCGATCTTATATTTACCATCACTACCATCAATACCACTTTGAACGATCCAGAAAATGTTGTTTCGACTTTGTGTCCATTATTTGAATCTTTGTCCACCGAGATAGAGTAGTGATTCTTAGTGCAGAAGGTTTAATTTTGGGGCTATTAAATAGAAGTTTGATTTGAATACAAATCAAACAAGACATAAACAAAAATTTGAAAACACAAACATTAACACCTGCATCTGGAGTATCGCGCTGCGAAACTTGGACCATGACGCAAAGCGATTGATAGAGATTGTAGGCGTTCCCCCCCGTGGGATCTCCACCTTGTCGTGGTAGGGGGGGCTCAGTAACCGTGGATTGGTAACCCGCGGTGAAGCTAAGAGGGATCCAGGAGGGGACGCTCCGCGTGGGCTTGACGGGGCCTGCGCAGGATGCGTCCAACGGTGCGGGTGCGGGGGTCAGTTCTGTCTGTCCCTCGCAGTCGGTTGCGGTCGCGGGAGGAGAGGCGTGTCGGTGTTGCGTTGCCGCGCGCCCTATCTCCCGCGACCAAATGGGGGCGCAGCATTCGATGCGTCGCGGTGGGACCGCAGAGGAAGAGGAGATGCGGTGTTTCGTTGCCGTCCTCCCTATCCTCTGCGGCCGCTGAGTGTTTTGGTGGCGGCGCCCAACATCTTAATCCGCCGCCAAGCGAGTTTTGTTCGGGGCCCGCCTGACCATCTGGCAGGCCAATACCCGTCGGGGGGTAGCGACGAATGCTTATGCGAATCCCTACCCTCCGACACACGGGTACATGAGGAAAAAAAAAAAAAAAAAAAGAGATTGTAGGCGTTTGAGTAGTGGTGTTGGAAGTGAATGTAGTGAATAGCCTGGACAGAACGGAGAAACGAAGAGGTTCTGCAAAGGGTTGCCAAAGAGGCGGTTACTAAGAACTATAGAAAATCGGATAGTGAAGGTGATACGATACGACATTTTTTTCTAAATAATATTAGAGGGTAAAATCAAATCATGAAGAGAAAGAGGACGATTTGGATGAAACAGTTGAAAGGAAAAGTTGGGGTCGGGTTGTATCGAGGTCAAAAAAAGGACAGGAAACCAAAAGCAATGACAACGCTCCATCGACAATAGCTAGCCTCTTAAATAAAAGACGAGACATATAAGTTTCTTAAATGGTTTAAATTATCTGATAAAGAGACGATGACACACTGTCTGTGATTAACGTCATAAGATATAAAGACAAACAAGTACACGTATATAAATAAGACATGTCATAATTATACGTTGTAATCATTGAGTATTTATGTTAGTCCACCAAAACCAGTTCTGTTGATAAATAGAGTGACAAGAATAACTCTAGAAGGTCATGGGACAAGTGTATAAAGATATTTTTATAAGTAGTTACATGATCTAAGCTTTGTTATGTACATTTTGTTTTTCTTTTTTATTGAGAGTAGTTTGTAGTTTTAGCTTCCGTGATATATAACGTGGACAGACATCGAGAGCATTCCATAAGGCTGTATTGTTATGAGGAAAAAGTTGTTAAGTTTAATAATATTTACTATTGTATTTTTTAAACTAAAATTACAAGAATTTTAGTTAACTACTATTTTTCGATATCACCATTATAAGTATATGTATTTTAGATATAAATATTCTTCTATAGGTAATATGGTTGATAAATATGTTACCTTCGCCGCGTCCTCCACTTACATAAACCCAATATAATTACGTCAACAAAATTTTGATAACAGTACCATTTCGGGACACTATGTGCTTTTTTTTACTTTTCTATGTGAGAGTGTGGCTGACTCTGGTGTCCAAGTTTAGGCGTCACCCGTGAGCTGCCGACATGTTCTAATATTTTTATTAGAAACAATTTTATAATATAAATTAGCGGGTCTTAATCGCGTACAATTAACTTATTTAAGGTATAAATACCTATTTGTACCCGACGTTTCGCTCGTCTTGCACCGAGCGTGGTCGCGGAGAGACTACACAAATAGGTATTTATACCCTAAATAAATTAATTGTATGCGATTAAGACCCGCTAATTTATTTTATATGATGTATACAATTTTAACAATTATTATTCTAAACAATAAACGGGACCGACAACTTGGCATGCCCTTCAAAGCGTTCTGGTGTAAACGTCACAACAAACGGCGATCCATCCACAGAGTAAGGTAAGCAAACATTGTTTGACTTTTCCGATCTATTACTAACTTCTCCTTTATGAAAAATAATAAATTTTGTGAATGAAGAACTCATTCAGCACAAATCTCTTTCTGATATTTAATTCTAAGATAGCGAAACTCTGAAAGAGTGTTTACAAAATATATAGCTACTTGTGACGGCTATAGCTTTGCTTCTGAAAGACCACCTCTGATATTAAAAACAGTACATCTACTTCGTAACATAAGCGAAGTTCTCACGATAACAATACATTAATTATCTCAGCATGTGGTACACTGAATTTATATTATTATTCTGGCAATTAAAATTATTATTATCTGTACCTATACATAACATTCTTGCGTGACTGACTGACAGACAACGCACAGCCAAAACTACATACATACATATACTCACGCCTTTTTCCCGTCGGGGTAGGCAGAGACAAGAAGAAAAATGATGTCGTGACTTGAATTGAGAAAGGAATGCTGAAGTGGTTTGGACACGTGGAGCGAATGAGTGAAGAAAGAGTGACGAATCAGATCTATAAGGCAAATGTGTGTGGGCAAGCCGGTCGCGGCAGACCTCGTTGGACATTCTTCGACCAAATTGGGGACGTCCTAAAAAACGGCAAGGTCCGAAGTACCCAAAACCGGCGAGCATGTATGAAAAGAGTAATGAGAGTAGAGGAAGCGCGTGAGGTTTGTAAGAATAGAAGTAAGTGGCGTTCTGTTATCTCTGCCTATCCTGACAGCCAAAACTATTGGCCGCAAGAAGCTAAATTAGCATGTAGTATGTGCCTTGGGGAACATTGTAAGGGAACAGTAAGAGAGGATTTTTGGAATAGTCCCACGCGGGCCTGTGCTCCAATAGAAATGCCACACAAGCTGTGACCCATCCAAAAGGCGACCTTTTTAACATTACTTAACTTTAAACATCTAAAGTAAAATGAAAAGTTAGTTATAAAGATGGAATGATATATAAATTTGCCCCAGAATACTTACCATACAAGCCTTGAACCACAATGTAATGCAGACGAAATAAATACTAGGCACAGGAAGAAGAACCTCTGCAAGAAACTAGCTACTTACTACTTACGGCCAATGTTATCTTTATGTTATACATACATTTATATTTTATCTATACAGGGTGTCAAAAGACCCATCACCAAGCGGAAGTCTACTCGTTTTGGACCTCATACCATGTCATACCAAGCAAAATAATAGCTGGAGATCTTTCTAGAACAAATTGGGGCAGCAGATGCATCTATTTTGTACCTAATCTATACTAATATAATAAAGCGGAAGAGTTTGTTTGTTTGTTTGTTTGTTTATTTGTTTGTTTGTTTGTTTGTTTGAACGCGCTAATCTCAGGAACTACCGGTTGGATCTGAAAAATTCTTTTTGTATACGATAGCCCAGTTATTCCGGAAGGCTATAGGCTATATAACATAACGCTTCGACCCTTGGAGGCCGGGCAAAACGCTAAAAAGGCTAAAAGATAATGTCGGCTAATCTCAGGAACTAGCAGTCGGATTTAAAAAATGGTTATTGCCTATGATAGCCCAATTATTCCGAAAGGCTATAGGCTATATAAACTTACGTCACAACTTATAGGGGCCAGAAAAAATAATAAGATGGTCAGACGAGAAGGGGGAGGGTTGGGTCAAAGGCAAAAAAAGGCTAAATGAATAGGATACAATCTATATGGGTATCGTTTTCGGCATTTTCGATACACTGATTAATAATATAAAATTTATTTAGTGATCCAAGATGGCGGACGGGAAATCAAAGATGGCGGATGGGAAAATTTTAAAAATCAATATGGGTATTACCTTCGATATTTTAAGGGGTGGGGAATCGAAATACAACATCTATTTCGTGATCAAAGATGGCGGATGGGCAATCAAAGATGGCGGATGGGAAAATTTAAAAAAATCAATATTGGTATCGTCTGCGATGTTAAAAGGGATGGAGAATCCAAATACAACATCTATTTCGTGATCAAAGATGGCGGATGGGATTTTTTTTTAAATCAATATGGGTATCGTCTCCGATGTTTAAAGGGATGGGGAATCCAAATACAACATCTATTTCGTGATTCAAGATGGCGGATGGGAAATCAAAGATGGCTGACGGGAAAAATTTAAAAAATCAATATGGGTATCGTTTCTGATGATTTAAGGGATGGTGAATCCAAATACAACATCTATTTCGTGATCAAAGATGGCGGATAGGAAATCAAAGATGGCGGACGGTTTTTTTTTTAAAGTCGATATGAGTATCGTCTCCAATATATAAAGGGATGGGGAATCCAAATCCAACATCTATTTCATGATCAAAGATGGCGGATGGGAAATCAAAGATGGCGGATGGGAAAGTTTTAAAACATCAATATTGGTATCGTCTGCGATGTTAAAAGGGTAGGGGAATGCAAATACAACATCTGTTTCGTGATTCAAGATGGTGGATGGGAAATCAAAGATGGCGGATGGGAAAAAATAAAAAAATCAATATGGCTATCGCCTCCGATATTTTAAGGGGTGGAGAATCCAAATACAACATCTATTTCGTGATCAAAGATGGCGGATCGGTTTTTTTTTAAATCAACATGGGTATAGTCTCCGATGTTTAAAGGGATGGGGAATCCAAATACAACATCTATTTAGTGATTCAAGATGGCGGATGGGAAAAATTTAAAAAATCAATATTGGTATGGAATGCTAATACAACATCTGTTTCGTGATTCAAGATGGTGGATGGGAAATCAAAGATGGCGAATAGGAAAAAATTGAAAATCAATATGGCTATCGTCTCCGATATTTTAACGGGTGGAGAATAAAAATACAACATCTATTTCGTGATCAAAGATGGCGGATGGGTTTCTTTTTTAAATCAATATGGGTATCGTCTCCGATGTTTAAAGGGATGGGGAATCCAAATACAACATCTATTTCGTGATTCAAAATGGCGGATGGGAAATCAAAGATGGCGGATGGGAAAAATTTAAAAAGTCAATATGGTTCGTGATTCAAGATGGCGGATGGGAAATCAAAGATGGCGGATGAGAAAGTTTAAAAAAATCAATATCGGTATCGTCTGCGATGTTATAAGGGATGGGGGATGCAAATACAACATCTGATTCGTGATTCAAGATGGTGGATGGGAAATCAAAGATGGCGGATGGTAAAAAATAAAAAATCAATATGGCTATCGTCTCCGATATTTTAAGGGGTGGAGAATCCAAATACAACATCTATTTCGTGATCAAAGATGGCGGATCGGTTTTTTTTTTAAATCAATATGGGTATCCTCTCCGATGTTTAAAGGGATGGGGAATCCAAACACAACATCCATTTCGTGCTCAAAGATGGCGGATAGGAAATCAAAGATGGCGGACGGGATTTTTTTGTAAAGTCGATATGGGTATCTTCTCCGATATTTTAAGGGATGGCGAATCCAAATACAACATCTATTTCGTGATCAAAGATGGCGGATGGGAAATATAATAATAAAAAAAAAGTTATTATTGGTGGTGAAAAAGTGGTAGTGGTATTTGATGTTCGATGCAAATAATGGCTATGTTCAGTGGATACCTCTCCTACGGAACCCTTCATGGGCGAGTCAGACTTGCACTTGATTTAATTATTTAATAGCCATAGTATTTAATAGTATTAGTAATTTTATCATATCCCTAGATCAGTGATCTAACCATATCACTCATATACCACCTTCTCATCTCCTTACAATAAGTTAGTTTTTCTACCCTAGAAATAATTTATATGGCAAAACAACTTTGCCTAGCAATTAAGAGATTAAACACTGATGTTCTTGGTAACTTTGTTCTGAATAAGTTGGAAAAGAGTTAACAATTAATATGAAATGTAAATACATCAAAAAGGCGATACGGAGTTCGCCGGGACAGCTAGTTGAAAAATAAATGTGATTTTGATCCTCAATAATTATCTCCTGAACCAGTAATTCTCAGGTATGGTGCCGAAGTAAAAAATATTTGTAAAGATTGGTACAATATGGGATTTCAATATACATTAAGGGTATTTTTACACAGCGTATACATAGTTCCTGTACTAATATTTTGTACTTAAGGACCATGCAGTAATAGTCAGACTTCTTAAAGTGGCACTGGGCAGCCAGCATTAAAGCTGCGCGTCCACTGGATCGGAATCGGAGCGTACGGAGCGGACGGAGCGTCGTCATTTACAAAATGCCGATGGGGTGCGTCTATTGCATTCCGATTCAGCATCGGCAATTTAGGTATATTTAAAGCAAATTTTATAGGGATCATCAAAATTATTATTAGTAAATAGGTATTTACTCACCACTTTCATTCATTATTTGCCCAATTTCGTCCCAAATACTGTCTTCTAAGTTGATTATGATAATGTTAATGTTTTAGATTATAAAGTTCTTCATACCTTTCTACTAAAGTAATTAAAACATCGTCGTTCATCGTGAATAAGAATTTTTGCCTACAGTTTAACGTCGCAAACACGTCAGAATTTGAAACGCTCGGAATCCGAATGATGCGTTCACTGCGGATGACGTCATCAGCACAAATACCGGTCTCAGGCACAGAAATGCCGATCCAGTGCACGCAGTTTCATAGAAATTAATACAAAGCAACAAATCCTTACGCTCCATACGCTCCGATTCCGATCCAGTGGACGCGCAGCTTAAGGTCGCAGTCATAGAGCCCTTACCATAAACTACCAAGTACCGAGGTACCAGTTTAAAAATGGAAACACGTGCAAATGTCATTGACATTGCACGAGCAATGTGATTCGAGAAAGAAGAGCGCACCTGGCAGTGTAACTAATAGTTGAGTGAGCAAAATGCTGAATAGCTGTTTATATTTTCAATTGTTCTTAATAAAGTCACGTCTCCACGCCACGGAGTAGGTAGAGGTGTAATATTACACCCTGATTTCTTCAAGTTATGAATTTGTAGACTTCATGTAATAGGTGGCCAGTCCATCGCTGTTACCGGGCACGTTACCAGACTCCGTGCTGCTACTGAGAACTCGGAAACAACCCAGTAACACTTTTGCTCGATCCGTGAATCGAACGCGGGATCCTCTGATCAGCAGACGCACACGCTATCCACTAGACTATGGAAACAGTTTTGTTTATATATACTTACATATAAGTGGTTGCATCTTTATATCATTGGTTTATCGCAATTGGTTGGGCAACCTAGTGGACACCTTGATGTCCTTCATACAGCTACATACACAATGTTGGTTATGTATAGAATGGGAAAAAAGGGTTAGTCAAATTGATAGCTCTTACTCTAAAATACTACTTTTAATGGCTGGGCAACGCAAGAAAAATCCAGCTATGTACATTGTGAAACATTAATATCCCAGCTTTAAAACGACAGTAATGGAACAGTGGCCTTCAGAGCTGAACTCTTCCTGCTTATATTAAACGGACAAAGATCTTTATGTTATTATACTTGCATTATCTTCTACCCACCAGTAACACGTGGAAGCGATGTACGAATGTTACGATATGAAATTGTCGGGTAATTTGAAAATAATGCGGTCTCTCGTTAGCGGTTACATTCATTATATTGTTGTCACAGTTGTAATCATTTTTTATGGCTTATGTGATATAATAAAATCTTGGCCGACATTGTTGCTATCTTACCAAGCTGCCTGTGCGTTGGTATAATTATGATAGTACAATCCAATCAAGCAGGTTATTTAACAATAAAATAAATTAGTCCATCTTACAACGAGGTTTTTTAAAACTTGGATATATAAATCTGAAAAAATTTAAGTTACATTGTATTGGATGTATATGTAGAGAGAAATTAGTTGTTAGCCATTGATAAATGAAACGGTCACCCATCATAATGTTGACCTCTGCAAAAAGTGTTTAACTTTGCCGATATCTTCAGAACGGCAAGCTAAGTCATGCTATGGGTGCTATATCGCAGTCATTGACCACTTACGTGCTATTGCTTCACGTCAGCCGACTACAGCAACTTTGTAGTCTGTTCATTTACAATAATTGTATGCATTTATTTCCTTGCTAATTATATATGTTCTGCGGTTGTGAATACATGTCAATATTTTTTAAAAACATCTTCTAGTAATGTTTTATTTTTATATTTGGTCATTCGTGATAGGCTAAAGGACATATCAACAGACCGCCACTCACGGGGTATCGAGTTGACATAGGAACCTTAGAACACACACTTTTGGCAAGTCTTCGTGATCATTATTACGTTTGCGCTATGAACTTCGCCTAAAGGCCGAAGTTATCTACGGAGCGACTGCCGTCTATCCCAGAGACTCATAAGTTTGCATCGGATTTGAGTCGATCATCTATTGCATGCAATGGTATACTCACGCTAGGGGCTTTTATTAACAAAAGTTATCACTTGGTAGAGTTTTGACTAATGAAAGAATTTTGACTAATGTGGGAGTTGATTTGATGTTAGGATTATCAAAGAGCTTCATGAGAGCCGGGACGTAATAGCGTATATAGCAAGCGCAAATTGTCAATTTATTACGAACGTTACTTCAAAAAGGTAATGGTGCGTGCCAAAATATTTGACTGAATTAGGTCAGACGGTTATTACACTTATCACTTCCATTATATTATTAGATTCATAAAATAAACGTTTCTTATAAAGAAAATAGATAAAGTAGGATAGATAAACAGCAATATCCACTTTTTGTAGAAATATTTACATTCTTATGATATCACGAAGAATCCTTTGATACTTTTGTTGCATACAATGTATGATAACGTTTACGTGTGTTTTCGTGTAATGCATAAAACCTTTTATTTTATCAATGGAATCACTTTATTCTCTCTGTATATAAAATCCTGGCGTTAGTGACTGACAGACATGCTACGAACGAAACTACTTTTTATTCCTTCAATGGCAAACTTTTAATTTTGGTTCCTGAAATTTATGTTTCTTGTGGAGTGTAGGGGAGTTTGCACAAAACATTTTATCGAAGTGAAATTCACGCGAGCGAAACAGCGGGCAAAAGCTAGTGTATTATTAAATGTTTTTAGGATCATATTTGAGTACCGTACTACAGAAAATACGAGCTTATGGAGACCGACTTATTAATCATTATTAATAAATAGGTAATACCAGAATACACACAGGCAATATTTGAACAAAATACCCACTGTATAAAATGCCACAGTATTATGTTAAATACGCGACCAAACAAGTCCGAACGTTAAAAACTATAAAATGTTTTGCATTAAAAGCACCACTTTGCTTTATTGGCTTTCTGTTTGTATTTTTAAGCTATTTTTTTTACTTTTAAATGTAATAACTTTTTTAATATTGACATATTTTAGATTAGTAGCACTTGGTTTTCTATTTTCCATGATGATTTCGTCATGATGAATTAAGAATACAATGTATTGCTAGATGATTATAACGGCAAAATGGTGGAATACGGGGAGTTATAAAACGAACGAATAAAAAAAAAAACTTAGCGACTGATAATGAGATACTGTTTTAATAGCTTGAACAGTATTAATTTGAGTAAGCTAAAAATTGACTAAAATAATGACGAATATTGAATAATAATAAAATCTAGAACGAGCGTACTAAAAGCGGGTTAACATTCTAGCCGTGCGACTAAATTATCAAGTGAGCGACTAGAAATACAGAGTCGGCAACTTCAATATTAAGACAGAGACGATTTTTCTAATTGAGGTTTTACATAACGAACTACTAAAAAGTTCACTTTAAGCAAGCTTTTGTAAGATCCTTTATTAATGATTATTGAATACTGATATTTTATTTGAGGTTTTATGTTTGTTACTTTGATTCGATTTTTTGTGAAAACTACCAATTGTTTTATGCGTGCGAATTCATTTAATTACCTACCGTTTATCATTAATAATAATTAGGTTCCTTGGCTAATAGTGCTTCATGAAATAGTTACTGCATAAGAAAATTTTCATAAAAATGTGAGCTCATAGTGCTCTGCTCCCTATAGTATTTTTCAACTATCCATTCCATTCGAATCACTTCATTTAAGATAAAATGCCGCTCAGTATAAATAAATAATTTGCCAATCCTTAAAAAAAAAATTCAGGACGTAACATTGCCACTCAAACAAATATTAGGTCGCTCAAATATTATGAAGCTTCTCATTTTGTTTTTAAGTCAATCAAATTCAAGTTTGTAAGTTGCTGTTCTGTTGATTTCTCATTACTCATAGTCACTCGCTCACTAAGTAATACTATAACGTACATTAATTATATTTGTCACTCAAAACTTTAATTTACAGTCACTCGTTTAATATAATACCCTAAATATACACACGGATCACATTTTGCCGGGATCGTAGGTGAGATAAGAGAATGTAGATAATCTACCAGTATAATAATATAATAATACAAACATACATACATAGACCCACGCCCGCTTCCACGAAGGGGTAGGCAGAGGCATATTAAACGCCCACTTTTCGCCAGTGTTTTGATCCCACGTAATAGGTGGCGAGCCTATTGCCGCTTATTGGGACATTTTGTTTGCCAGAGCCTCGTCCGTTGATCGGCAGGTGCACCACTTGCAGGTGAGGTTGGCTTGGGACCCTAATATAATAATAATAATCATTTATTTCGTTTTATAAAACATATCATGAAAGTACATCAATATTAATTACAAACAGAACGTGCAACTGACTTGTATACGTTAAGCCAGTGTCTCCTTAACTGGTCGCTCATATCTGCGGCTATAATGGCCAGGAGACTATTGGCGCTATCCCGCACCCGGCGCATCAGGGATGCAGTTCTTTTGCGCATGATTGCATAGAAGTCATCTATGTGTGCCTCAGCGCACATCCCTGATCCGCTACAAAATCGGGGCAGCCCCAACAGTACCCTAGAGCCGTTATTATAGTGGACTAGTAGCGCATTGTAGGTCTTTTGCGTATATGTAACCCACAGGCTGCATGAGTAAAAGGTCTGGCAGAATGATCTGAATAACGTTATTTTTACTGGTGCTGTACAACGTGCGAACCTGCGAGCCACCATATGCTTCGATTTTCGCTACCTAGGTTTACTCCTGCAAGATGACGGCGTAATTGATGAATTAACGCAGGATGGATGAAATGGCGACAGGTCTCAGGCACAATATGCGATCACAAAATGCCTGTGAAACTAAAAGGCCGCATTATAAGGCGGTTATAAAGCCTATCGTACTGTGTGGTGCTGAGTCAACACTCAGTTTGTAGCCCAACGACTACAAAGAAGATGGATGAGAAACGGTTGGATGTTGCTGAGATGAGAATGTTACGAAGGATGGGTGGAATGACAAGAATGGACAGAATTAGGAACGATTACATTAGAGGTAGTATGAAATTGGCGTCCATTGAGGAAAGGTAAAAGGGAGTCAATTGGTCTGGTATGGACATGTTATTTTTATTTTATTTTTATTTTATAATTTTGGGAAACAAACAGATCTTAATAACAAATAATAATATAACATAAAACTAATAAATTATCCTAAATAGTTTCCTCAGGTTGTTATAAATATATATATATTTGGTACATTACAATAATTCATAGATATTCAGATAAGTCAACGTATTTGAGAGTTAAATACAGTTACTTAAAGACACAAAATAATTCTTGACATTAGTTTTAAATTTGGCTGAAGATAGGTGAAATATATCTATATTACAGCTAGGTGAGGAGCAAATTAATTTATTATAAGTGTTACAAGCTCTTTTAATAAAGACATTTTTAACATAATTAGTTCTTGAGTAATGAATATGGAAGAGAGATCTTTTTCGGGTATTTGGGCGCGGACATCCAAAACTTATCTGTTTGAGAAGATAAGGTGAGTCCGTGTGCCCTCGTATAATCTTATATAAAAATTGTAAGTCACGTTCAGCTCGCCGTCCCTCCAGAAGCTGGAGGCTTGGTGATAGTTCGGGACTTAAAGTAAAACGCCAGTGAATATATTTAATAAATCTGTTCTGTAATTTCTCTATTTGACTTTTATATAGGTATATCATACTGCGGATTCCAAACAACTGAAGCATATTCTACTAAAGGTCTAACCAATGTTTTAAATAAAAGCAGTAGTGTTGATATCTGGTTGAAGTCCTTGCCGACCCTTAATACAAAGCCTAACATACGAAATGCTTTACTTGTTATCTTTTCAATATGAGCATCAAATAAAAGCTTCTCGTCAAGCTGAATCCCAAGGTCACGTATAGTGGATACTCTAGTCACATATTCATTGTTCATTCTATATTGGTATAATATTGGAGTTTTTTTTCTTGTGAACGTTATAATGTTACATTTATTTATATTTAAAAACAAGGAATTCTTATTGCAGTAGTCACACAATCTATTTATGTCATTTTGGAGATCTAAACAGTCATTGAGATTAGTAATAACTTTGTATATTTTGTTGTCATCTGCGTAAAGCATGAATTTAGATTCGCTAAATACTTCTACAATGTCATTTAAATAAACATCAAATAAAACAGGCCCAAGATGAGAGCTCTGGGGGACGCCTGAAGATATGGGCAGGAAGGAAGAACAGAACCCTTTGACGGTTACAGCTTGACTACGGTCTCTCAAATATGATTCTAGCCACCTAAGCAAGTCGCCGTGTATACCGATATGCTCCAGCTTATCAATGAGTATATTATGAGATATTTTGTCAAAAGCTTTGGAAAAATCGGTATACACCACGTCTACCTGATGCCCATTGTCCATAGCCGTAGCTATATAGTCGACAAATTCACATAGATTAGTTTCGGTCGACTTTCCACTTACAAATCCATGCTGTTCACATATTACAAGAGGTCTAATCAATGGAGATATCATATCACAAACAATGTGTTCGAAAAGTTTTGGTATGGTACTCAGTTTGGATATGGGGCGATAATTGGTAATATCGTGCTTGTCACCGCCTTTGAAAATTGGTACAATGTAACTTTGCTTCCATATTTTGGGCATGATGCCTCAACGTAAAGATTCGTTAAACAACATATATAGGGGAACTGCAATGTTTTTATGACATCTTTTTAAGAATAAGGGTGGAATGCCGTCAGGGCCTGAACCCTTATTCACATCTAGTAATTTGATATATTTAACGATGGTATTAAACTGAATATGCATGCTACTGACATTAAGTGTATTCGGACTTTCTTTGGGCTCACGCGGTAAGCATGAAGAGATGTCATGGCTTTCACGTACAAATACGGAGTTGAAGTGAGTGTTGAAAAGATCACTTATTGCTTTTAAGTAACGCTGCCTAAAAATAAATTATCAGGTATAGTTTGTGATACCTTTTTGGATTTAACGAATTTCCAAAAATGCTTACTGCATTTTTTTATGTTGTTTTCAACCTTTTCTATATATAAATCATATAACTGCTTAGCTTATGCGAAGAGATGAGATGTGCGTAGGTAAGAAAGTGATGAATATGCACGTAGAAGGACGAAAAGGGAGTGGGTGGTCAAGGAAAACATGGATGCACTGTGTGAGGATGGATATGAAACAGAAAGGTATAAACGATCGGATGACTGGTGACAGAGCAGGTTAAGCGGAGAGGCGACTGCTTATACCACTACGTCGGTCATGGAGTACCTTACAGCTTAAATAATTTGAAAGTAGGTTGTCAGAACAACAACCGGAGTTCTACACCATAAACTCCTTAACTAGTATTTCTCTTCTTTAACTATTCGATTAAGAAAGTACGTAAGTACCTTTCAAATACTGTAATAACAATTCGATATAAGCTTCATAAAGAGTACCATAAATGTTTATGCGGCAATGAACGATAGAGAATATTATAGTGTTTTCACGTCGTCAACTAAATATTAAATGATGCATGCTCTTTAAAAGGTAATCATTATGCTTTTAAGACGATGCTGAAGTTCTTAAATGTTTTAGTGCTCCTAGAAAAGCCATAAAACGACAAAACCCCATCGAATTTGGCCTTGTCTGATTCGTATTGATCAGTAACGTTTCTATATTGTATGTAGCGCTTATCAAAGCTTGTTTTAGAAAATATGTTTTTAAGTTTTAATTATTATTGCATTAGAGTCCACTATAATAATATTATTTCTTCTCATTTTTGTTGTGTGAGTGTGTTACCAATTTCATTTTCGGAATGTATAGACCGCACTAAGTCTTCCGACTGGGTCTGATACTCTTTAAGTGCCCTTCAAAACATAAAGTACAGAAGTAGAGTACTAGATTTGTTTATAAAGAGATAGAAATCTAGTACTATATCATCCCTCTAACCTAGCTGTTTCACTTGTTGCCTCCCAAAAGTGTCAGTATAATTAAAATAATGCCGCCAATGCTGGAAAATGCCATCATATCTCTGCCAACAGGTGGACTGCTATTATTGTCTCCCTTGGTTATACAAAAAAGTACCTTATATTGTCTGTTACCTATTGTTCCTTAGTACAACAACATTATTAGGGATTCTTGAGGCTCCAATACTTTTAAAGGGGTTTGGGTAAAAGTGGCATGTTTTTTTAAATACGCTGCCACTAATGAAAAGTGTTTTGTTAAAAAGGACACATTAAGTCGTTAATTTTTTTCTATGAACGTTACTTTCCCACGTTCATCGAAGCCGAGATATTTAAAGTAAATAATCTATAAAATCAAATTGCCATTTGCTAAAAATTGAAGACAATTGAAGACAATGCGACTGGTAAGACAAGATTTAATCGCAGAATTCGTGCCACAGAACTTGGGTTTTAACCACATGACCCCGGACCCGTGAAGTGGTTATTGCAATAGTAGATAACTCACAATGTGAAACAGTTGCAGCTCCTTACAAATATAACATGTAAAACCATTATACTGGCAGTTAAAAAGAGTGGCCACGAGTTTTAATGTCCGTTCTTTCTGGTGGTTCTACCTATTGCATTGCGAACGTGGCAGTAAATGTAAATGTAGAATCATCTAGTAATTAACTTTAATTTTTGATAAGCGTCACTTTGTGGCCTAAATGAATAAATGATTTTGACTTTGACTTTTGACTTTGTTATATCCGGATGTCTATCCATTCCAAAGGCTCTATTTGGAAATCCAGATGCCTGCCTGAATAGGTGATCTTAGAGCCATTATTATACTAAACAACACATACGTTTACTTGCAAAAAAGCAGTAACTATTATTTTCAAAGAAAGTCTTATAGCTTTCATAAATATCAACATCAACGGCGAGTACATCCTTCGATTCGCAGACGACATCGTAGTCATGGCTGAGACCATGGAAGACCTAGGCACAATGCTCGATGGCCTCTGTAGAGTCTCCCATCAAGTAGGTCTTAAGATGCACATGGACAAGACAAAAATTATGTCGAACGTCCATGTTGTACCTGCTCCTATTCAGGTTGGGAAATCTACAGTCGAAGTTGTGGACAAGTATATCTACCTGGTACCAGTAGTCCAATTAGGTAGGTCCAACTTCGAGAAGGAGGTCAATCGTCGAATCCAACTCGGTTGGGCAGCGTTTGGGAAGCTACGACATATCTTCTCGTCCGATATCACGCAGTGTCTCAAGACTTTGACCAGTGTGTGTTTCCAGTGATGACTTACGGATCAGAGACGTGGTCGCTCACTATGGGCCTTATCAGAAGGCTCAAGGTCACTCAGAGGGCGATGGAGAGAGCTATGCTTGGAGTTTCACTGCAAGATCGAATCAGAAATGAGGAGATCCGCAGTAGAACCAAAGTCGCCGACATAGGTCTCCGGATAGCCAAGCTGAAGTGGCAGTGGGCAGGGCACATAGCTCGAAGAACCGATGGCCGTTGAGGCAGAAAAAAAGTTTTGGAGTGGCGGCCACGTACCGGACGACGCAGCAGAGGTAGGCCCCCCGCTAGGTGGACCGACGATCTCGTCAAGATCGCGGGAGGCGGTTGGATGCGGGCGGCTCAAGACTGGTCGTTTTGGAGAACCTTGGGAGAGCAGCAGTGGACGTCGTGTGGCTGATATGATGATGAATGCCGTACATACTCCTTCAATAACATGCGTAACTTTATGTATGTATGTATTGTGCCATGCGTGCTGTATTTTTTCACAATACATATACGTGGTTACGTCTTTATTTAGACGACAAGATGATGAAATTCTTCCTACTTCGATATCATATTATTATATTTCAGTCCGATATTACTTAGGGCAAAGTTATTTTATGAGTCATTATTATTATATATATAACTATACGTTAGCAACAATAAATTAAGTGTCCGCTCAAAAAAAAAAACATGCCACTGGTTCATACGAAATTACCCAAACCCCTTTACGTGAACTTCAAACAAGAGTCACTGAAATCCTGTTGGTAAATTTTTTATCAAAATTTGTGTGCTGTTCGTGTTGTTGTTACTATAGTTTTAATAATTAAATATCATGATTTTATTTCCCGTTCGTCAAGTCTTTCATGACCCTTATTATAGTGAACTGTCAAACACGCAGGCATTTCCTCACTAATTATTGATGGCTAAACGATAAAAGAAGACTTTACTTCATAGTTTAGCAAGACATATTAAACAATTTTATCTGCGCATAACTTAGGCAAGACGCGATTAGAAGTGATTTAAAATTGACAGCCGAGATTTATTAATTTTTATCATATAGGATATATTTCTATCATATAGGAATATCTATACATATTCTATAACGAAGTCCTCCGGGCATCCTGTCTGTCAGTCTTAACGAAGGCGATGAAATTTAATACAACCGAACAGTTTTTGATCGGTTTCCACCAGTAGATAGTGTGATTCATGGGGAAGGTCTCGGTGAATAATTCACGCAGGCAGAGCTGAGGGCGAGGCCTAGTACTGTATATTCATTTCACCAGCATAAAAATACCTACTTATAAAATCTCTTTACATAGCATTTGACTGCACGGTTGGCGTAGTGGTTTAAGCGGTCGTCTCGCCGCTTGACGCTGCGCTGAGTGTTGTGGGTTCGATCCACACACGAGACAACACTTTGTGGGATCCATAAATTGTTGTTTCGAGTCTTCATTGTGTCCGTTATTTGTATGTTTGTTAAGTCCCCCGCGACACAAGATTTAGTCCTAGGGCGGGAGTTGCCTCTCTTTAAAAAAAGGAAGCATAAACATAAATCATTCTTAATAGAGAACAGCCTGAAAATGGCATTCTACTTATATTTAGTATAAGAATATAAAACATAACGTAGCACTAACACAATATTATAACTCTCATGCTCAATCATCTATTTATAAAGACAGACGCTTGTCAGTCTTGAATCGTCTCTAGTGTGAGAATTTGAGACAATGCTTGCGTAGGAGTTACAATATTTCATGTACCCTTTCGAACATACACAGGTGTAAATGCACGGACACAAGGAGATTGGAAACAAATAACATCCACACCAGCTTGTGAAGATGAATGAGCTTTTCATGAAGGATACCATATTATATATTTTTTGTGGCTCTGTGTTTATCAACCATATTGATTTTTGTTTTTGAAAATGTGAAAAGCGTCAAGAAAACTACAACAACTCATGTATTTGCATTTATAATTATTTATCTTTTTAATTCTACATCGAGTTATTCCCTCGTAGATTTGTCCGGGCGCCTTACGATACCCGGGTTATAGTCCGACACCAACTGATTTCATTCAAAATACGTTACGAAGAATTATTCAAATTATTTGTTGAAACATTGTTCCTCAAGTTATTCCAACAATAGATCGTACATTCCGCAATACCTTATAAAAATTTATATAACCGGCCACAAAAAAAAACAGCCCGACTCGGAAAAATAATTCGCAGATCACTCAAGGTATTGACCCGTGAATCGACCCAACAAATTACATACATTATGCATTTTTGATCGCGTCGCTATCAGCGTCACTGAATGTACTGATACTGGTCTTAGGCATGAAATATCTTGGGTTGCAGCGCAGCGGTAACAAAGCAAAGACATGTGACAAAGCAAATTTACTGTTTAATTAGTTTATCTTAATTAGTTAGCGTTATCCTAGTAGCATCCAAGGAAAAATCTTGGATGCTACTAGGATAAAGCTCGGACACTATAAATGATTTATTCCTCTTTATTACTTAGCAAAAACTAACTTAGTCTCACCTATAATTGCTAAAATTTATGGACTAAGAGAACTACAATAAGTTACCTAAATGATTGATCACTTTATGCCACTGGCATTGAGTCTTTCGGATTGCTTATATAACAGTTTGCGGTATTCGGTCATTACAATTTTCAATCACAAAGAATTAATTGTTCTCGTGTCGTTAAACTAAGATGATTATAATGATTAATTAACGAGTCAGTGACCATGCGCTTTGTTTATTAATTGTCTTCAATAAATAGAGGATATTCTCTTTTATTTAAACATATACTTTAATATTTTTCGTTATCGTAAAATTCCGTCACTCATAAAATAATGTTAAGTTTCATAATATTTTTTATCTTTTCAATCAAAGTCACATCGAAATCATTGTTTGTGTTGAGGTATAGGTAACTTTTATTTAAGTGTCTCATTTAATAATGGTATTTAATATTTATTTGTCCCAAAAGTGACTGTGTAAGTTTTATCACGTAAATAACTATCTCAAAATATGCAAGCTATTGCACATTGTTCAATATTTACATAATGCTTAGATCATGTACTTCAGTAAGACAAAGATAACGTACAATTAAATCAGTGCCTTATTTATTTCTTTTCATTTTTGAACACATGTACATTATTTTACGGTAACTTTTCACCAGGTCAGACCTACTTACTGACCATCCACTAAAAACAGCAAAAAAGTATCTTGTCTACCAGAAACCGGACCTTACACAATAATGTTAGTACGTATTAAGCAGTAGATATCTGTACTGTATTAATAATGAGAGCATCGTTAGCCTAGAATTGTAATTGAGCGCGTCTTTCAAATGTAGGATAAATGAACGTGGGTCAAACAAATTCTAATAGAGTTCACTTCAATTAATTTCAGTGTATTGTGCCTATTAGAGCAATTGGCTTGGTTTCTTAAACGATGGATAAGTAGGCAAAGATTTTAGTATCTAAAAAGAAATCATTTATGCGTAAGCTATAGAATTAGCTTGAAGCTTATTTGGATGCCCAGGCCTATAAATGTGTAAAATGACATACATAGTTTGTGTTTTCGGTCTTTGAGCGATAGGCATCTTATAATAATATTATGACATAGTTGAAATATCCTTTATAATATTATTGTTAACTTGTCCTCAAAAACAAGAATCGCATTAGGTGAAAGACGAACGATAAACTAATATACAGACAAAAAGACATACAGATCAGACAGCCAACGTAACAACCCCAAAAGGGCCGCACTACATTGATTTAGGTGCGAAAGCTTAAAATCTAATTATGTAACCCAGTCTGCTAATTAACTCCAAGAAGTCAAGGACGCAACACATTACAAAGTTTTCAATTTCAGTTCAATTTATTTATATAAGTAGATACACAATATACTTACAAAACACATATATACACGCATCACCATCTTATCCCAAACTAAGCAGAGCTTGCACTATGGCTGGATTGACAAAGATGCTTCGCTTCTGGCAAACAAGCAACAAAAACCAATACAAATAATTACTCACATTATAAAAACAGAACACGTAATTTAAATTTCTATTGAAATCTAGTCTACATAGTTCATTTAAATAATTGTCAGTAATAAGTCACTAGTTGATTTAGACTGTTCCACATTTATAATTACTTTAAACACGACTATCTTGTGTCCTTGTTTTGAGTTTCAATTACTGTCTCTAAGGAGCTATTTATTTGGATTTACTTTGAAATAAATTGCCTCTCAGATTGTTCGTGTTTGTGCAAATTTTCGGCAATAAGAGCCATAATAGCTAATATTCAATATTATTAAAGACCTAGTTAGAAAACGCTGAATAAATGTAACAGGCTTAGTTCTAGTATAATATTTTGGACCATCCATCAAAGAAGTTCGTGATTCATTGCTAAAACAAACCATTTCTTCTTCGATAAATCATGAAACATATTTATACGGTACTGTCCGTACTGTGTTTGTATGACCTCATTTTGGTTGTTATGAAAATAAAATATTTTCTTTAGTCTATTTAACCTCATTAATCAGTTTTTTGTTTATGGTAATAGGCGGCAAACGAGTAGACGGATCGCCTGATGGTAAGCAATTACCGCTGCCTATGGACACAAGCAACAACACAGGAGTCACAAGTACGTTGCCGCCCTTTTGGGGTTGAGAAAAAGGATAGGATGAAGAGTGGGATGAGGGTGAAGGAATAGGGAATAGGGCCTCTGGCACTCTCACTCACCGAACGAAACGCAACAGTTTATGTACTGTTACTTTATGTCGATTTTCTGTGACAGGGTAGTACTTGCCCGGTCAAGCCAGCCCGTTCATGCTGAAATCAGCAAGGTTCTACTACCTTGAAAAGAAGAAGATGAACATGACTCGATGATGAAGATGATTTTTTGTGAAACGACGAAAGTTTTCGTGTGAAATGATTTGAATGACGATTTATTATTTTCATTCAAAATGGAAATAACCAAACAGTAAACAAGGCTTGTATTAGTATTCATGCTAGCAGCTTCCAACACGTGGCAATCGGCACTGCTATTCCAAATCAGGATATAATTAATACTAGGAACATGTAGAATATTTCAAATAACTGTAGAGAATCCAACCCATCCATATCACTTGGACTAGGAATTTAGGCCTTAGCAAGTTACACTAAAGGCATGAATTAATAGACATGCTTTAGGTATTAGATACATGAATGAATATTTTTAAACTTTAACTATTTGTATACACAATATTTTTGATTTAACAGATCGATATCAGTCAACTTGTGATCACGACTGATGTAAACCACGCTGAAACAAACTGCTCGGGGCAAATTAGAGGTATTTTACCATTATTTTCTAGAAAATATTATGTTAAATACCTCTTACGATCTAGAAACTACGTTATTATTATAGTCCTGTAAAGTAATTTCACATACATACTTACATAGACTCACGCCTGTTTCCCGGAGGGGTAGGCAGAGACAATGTAAAGCCATTTGCAACGATCCTGACATATCTCTCTTGCTTCATTCACTCCCATGAGATTCCTCATACATGCTCTTCTGTTCAGGGTACTTCTAACAGGTTAGGACAGGTCCTGTATTTAGGATAAAAAATAATAATTTGAACTTCAGATAATAAATAATGCAGTTTCTATATCGTTCGGTTTTAAAGTAATCTCAGTTAACTTAATGTATTATAGCGTCAAAATCCGTAAACTGTAGTTTATTTCTGTGTGTGACATAAGCGTAAACCCAAAAAAGCATTTAATCATGTTGAAAATCAAATTATTGGTTGTATCCAAAATTGTAATCCAGATACTAATTATAAGTTACTTGACCTTCCAATTACAAACAAACATATGGATAATTTGAAACTTTGCTATAATATAGGCATAGAAATATGTACATAAAGAAATTGTTATAAAGCTCGACGAAATGGGACTTACATATTATTATCGGACAGGTATAAAAATAAACCAGTCAAGTGCGATTCGAACTCGCGCACCGAGGGTTCCGTACAAACCTGTAGGAATATAATATATTTATTTAAAAATATATGTCATCATCATTCCCCTAGTGTTATCCCATTTTCAACCTGGGGTCCGCTTACAAGTCTAACCGGATTTGACTGAATATTAGCTTTTCCACAGAACGACTGCCTGTCTGACTTCCGCAACTCGAATGGATAGCGATATTCCATGGTTTAGACCAGTGTCAGTTTATTTGGTAGGTACTGACGCCCTATAACGAATGTCAAAGATCTTCATGACAACCGGGATCGACGGTTTAACGTGCTCTCCGAGGCACGAGACAAGCGAATTTAAAAAAATATGTGATCTAAGAAAAAATTTAAGGTAATGGATTGCCAAATTTCAAGATTATAGGTTGCGGGATCTCCCCCGTGGGATCTCCACCTTGTCGTGGTGGGGGAGCTCAGTAACCGTGGCTTGGAACCCCGCGGTGAAGCTAAGAGGGATCCCTGGAGTAGACGCTCCGCGTGGGCTTGGCAGTGGGCCTGCGCAGGATGCGTCCAAGGGTGCGGGTGCGAGGGACAGTTCTGTCTGTCCCTCGCAGTCGGGTGCGGTCGCGGGAGGAGAGGCGTGTCGGTGTTGCGTTGCCGCGCGCCCTATCTCCCGCGACCAAATGGGGGCGCACCATTCGATGCATCGCGGTGGGGCCGCAGAGGAAGAGGAGATGCGGTGTTGCGTTGCCGTCCTCCCTATCCTCTGCGGCCGCTGTTTTGGCGGCGGAGCCCAACACCTTAATCCGCCGCCAAGGGGGTTTTGTTCGGGGCCCGCCTGACCATCTGGCGGGCCAATACCCGTCGGGGGGTAGCGACGAATGCTTATGCGAATCCCTACCCTCCGACACACGGGTACATGGAAAAAAAAAGAAAAAGATTCTAGGTCAACTGGAAGTGCCCTTTATTTTTGACTTGAGCATTTGATAAGAATTTCAATTTTATATCTTTACGGGTTCATGAGGAACGGGGTAGTACCTATTATTAAAAATATTTTAATAATATGATGTATTAAAAATTTACTGTTTTTTGCAATTTTCCTTTATCTGCGCTATAAGACCTTGCTTGGTGCCAAAGAGCTATGGCAGCTTCCCATACATCATATTAGTTAATCACCAAAGTTAGCGTCTTGCTGATTCTAAAGGTAAAAAAATCGTAACTAAGGGAGGCCAGGTTTTTGAGTTAACCTATAAAACTTTTAAGCATAACCTTAGAAGTTTTATAGGTTATGTCATTATTAACCATCTATTTAGTATAATTGCTGCATCAAATAATAATTTATTGGTATATAAAACTGAAGGAGCTCGATGCCATAATACTATTTATGCCCACTAGTAAACATTATTAACGATTACGCAAGTAAAGCAACCCCAGGTGTGGGCACCACTTGGATTTGTGACCACAAAATATCTTAAGCTCCTGTGTGCATAGAGATACAAGTCTGTTATCATGACATACATAGATATGAGTAGTTAAAATCAGATGCTCTTATATGCAGCTTTAAACATTTGCTATCAATATTGACTATTTATTTACATACCTACTGAACGTTTTTCAAAGAAAAATAAAACACGACTGATTTTCCAAAAAATATATAGATTATGTCACGTGAGGATTCCAACAATCATTGAAATCGGTTCAGCCATTTAGAAGTTCTGGCGGAATAAAGAAACTCAAATACATGAACTCTAAACCCACTTGACGAAGCATGTTGCTATATTGCAATTCTCTGTGACATTTTGACGAAGCCTATTGCGGATAACCGTATGTATATTTTATTTTATGGTGCATGAATAAATTAACTATGATTTATGTTAATAAAAAATCTATACACTACTTTCTTGGGCATTCGTGTAAAATAGTAGTAAATCATGAGCTGACAACGGTTTCTTAACGTGTTACTTACATAAGATTACCAAGGATAAAAAGATGTTTCAGGTTCCCTAATGTATGGATGTGAATGTATGGAAAAGGTGAAAGTAAAGTGTAAAAAAAGGGCGAATCGTAACAACACAAGATTTCATTTTACAATATTTTATTATTTATCACTTCTATAACGAGCACATCATCTAAAAAGGCAGCTGGTGCAAAGATATTTTGTTGATGTCTTGCCCATCGCAAATACCTAAGGATGGTCATTACATGAGCCCAACATCCTAGCGTACCTACGCCGACCAACGAGGCAACTACAGCAATATTCCACTGAAATTAATATACCTGGACGAATAGGAATCACTATTCCTATTCGTCCAGGTATATTAATTTCAATCAAAACATAAACATAATATTGTTTTCGACTTATGTGTCTTGATTTTATTCTACCTCTTATTAAAATCGCGTCATCACTGCCTCTGAGATTATATTGAGTTGTTTCTATATGTTCCCTACGGACTTCAACTGCCGTGGCCACGACCACGACTACTCATTTTGGCTGTAGAAACGGGGTACACAACAATATCCAAGAAACAGGCAGTATCGAAATTTTTTTATAGCTCTGAATGGCCATCTTTTAGCCAGCGCCCAGTCCGACTTTAAATGTCGAAAGGAGTTTTTAATAATGTACTTTATTTAAAATCCGCATAAAAATAAACGTAACAAGTAAAAAATTGTAGTATTAATATTAATGAACGATTTAAATCTCTTAATCTATAAAAACATGCATGATTCTATCTTGGAAAAATCATTATTTACTCTGGCAACCTTGGGGCTTTCTGACAAACCAAAGAAATGGCCATTGCGTAATTTTATACTTTTTTACCTAGCCTTATCTAAATTAAACTAAAATATTGAAAATCGTTTAAAAATGTAATGAGTTTTTAAGACGCTTTTAGTGCACTGAACTAAAAACCTGCCATAGCTCTTTCAAGATTCTGAGTTCAAGGGAAGTACCCTGTAGGTTTTGATTCCTTTGCGAGTAATTGCGAGTTTGAAACTATGCTTAAATTGCCGTTTCTGTTGATTGCATTGAAATAGAAGTTTGATTTTATTACAACTTCACGGTGTTATAAACCTTAGTGTATGTTATGAATTTCAATTTAATAACTCTACGTGTTCATGAGGAAAGAGGTAGTAACTTAATTTTTTTTTAAATGTTTTATTACAGGTATAATGTAACTAAAAATTTACATTTTTGTAAATTTTTGTTACATTATGATATAAGAAGTTGCCTCGTAGGAAATATCCAGAGTCAAAGTTCACGGGAAGTACCCTGTAGATTTTTTTTCCCTTGTGAGTTTTGAAATTTTGCGAGAATTTGCGGCATAAACAGCTGTAATTTTGATTGTATTGTCTTAAAAATTTGATTTTGTTACAGCTTAAATATATTACAAACCCGAGTATTTGATACGAATTTCAATTTAATACCTCTACGTGTTCATAACCCCTCAAAGCATTTTGGCCACCATCGAGGCATCTCAGGACACCCGTAGATGTATTTTGGCCACTTTCGAGGCTAGGCTTTCGAGCTAAGTACGGGCGCGTAATATTTTCGTTGAAAGAATGGTGATATTTCTATTTATTAAGGTAATATTGTATATCAGATGACGCGTAATTAAATAAGCTTTCGAATGATATTAATTAACACCACATAATATACTTGAAGCCCACGCAAGAGCGGTATAAAGCGCGCCCGGTATAATATTTTCCCGCCATTTTCGAGCGCGCTATTATATTTCTAACATATTCATATTTCTCGTCGTTTTTTATTAGGAGAGGTATATAAGTATTGTACACGGTTAGAAAGGTAATTTAATTTACTTTCAGAAGAAATAAATATAATGAAAAGAAACATTTTAATTTTAAACATAAAAAAATATAAAATATAAATGATTGTTAATTGCTGCCAATTTTCGTATTTTATTTTTTCAAACATATTTTCTTGTTATATATCAGATTCAAACCTAGATAAGTCTCTTTTCAACTAGATTTCCAATTAAAAAAAAAACCATATCTGATAAGAATCCGATAAGAATTATTCTTATTGGACTTTGCACAATTGTTTACTTTTTTCCACCAAAAATAACCGCCATACCCGCCAAAATTTTCGAAAGCCAATATCTCATGAATTATAGGAGTATTATATATCATATGATAGGTTTATTTATATACTCATAATAAAACAATAATTCATAGCAGAAATGTAACCTTATCTATATATTTTATTCAATAAAAAATAAATGCCGTTTTTTCGGTAATTGAATAAATATAGCCTCATGAATTTTATTATTACACAATATTTGTTTATTTTTTTGCTGTTATTTTATAATTAATTAGTTCATTCACAATTAAAACATAAAAACATCAAATATAATTATATAATTTGCTTACAATGATGTTTTGAATCCATAATTACGCCCCGCGCGCAACATGCAAAGACAGCGAAATATACAAAATTTCAAATGCTGACATTTAAGGCGCTGTTCTAAGCGACTGTTTTGGTAAATGAGGGGGTGAAGCAGGGGAGGTGAAGGGAGCTTAGCTCCGTCTACTGCGGGGCCCCCCTTCATTCTCGTCGCGTGCGGCCGTATTCTGGCGACATCCGTATTCCAATATTTCAAAATTGCAAGCAAAACGTTTTAGCATATTGAATTGAGATACTGATATTAAAATGTATATTACATACATCAATCTGTTTGTACAATATAGGCATAGCGCAATTTTTGTTCTCAGTGCAGCCATGAGCAAAACTGGTTTACATTAGACGTTATAGGTATTAAATGTTGACGAAAGTAGGTAAATACCTACGTGCCGTAAGATGATAAAAATAATTAAGTCAGTTCCATGTATGGAGAGGCCATTATTATGTTTGTTTTGTTTTTGTATAAAAATAGTGAAGAAGTTCATAGAATACCTACATCTAATTCCATTCCTGCCAGTTTTCAAATCTGTTTTGCAATAAATTGGCTGTGACATACGGGCGGACAGACAGACAGACATTGCGAATCTATAAGGGTTCCGTTTTTACAATTTTTGGCTACGGTACCCTAAAAAACACAATACTGCTCTACTAAGCGTAAAAGCCGTATCTCAACTAAAGCGAGTTACGAGATAATAGAAGTTTAGTAAAAGTTGATTTCTTTTATTTATTTATGGATGTTTATTGTTATTATAGGTATAATTATTATGGCAAAGGTTTCGAAATACGTCGCCGTTTTTAGGGGTTGTGAGTGATTGGAGAGGGAGCAGGGGAGGTCTTGAAACCCCCCTCACCATTTTCACTTGCCGGAAATACTTGGTTTCCTCTGAAAAAAAAAATCTCAAAACATCGGTGTGTATGGCACTGCCAACTTCCACATTCATCACACTAGTTTAGTAAACTAAGGTTGTCGGAGCCCTGCGAAGGGCTCCTATTTTCGGATTAAGGGTCAAAAGAGAACCTAACATAACCTATTTATTTACTTATAACAGTCGCACCTAACCCAAGGCACTCGAAAGCAATGACGCACAAATTTGACATTAGCTGTCAATATGATCATTCAAGGATGGCAGTTTTGCGTTTCGTTTCACGTTTTTCACATAAAACCTAAAAATTACATTTGTAAAACTGTACTAAAGTATAAAAACTATGTTCCGTTTTGCATAATTGTATTTATGAAATTTTGGAAATTGTTTAAAAATATTTAGACGCAACTCCGGCAGCCAAAATTACTTTTAGGGGATTAAAACGAACTACCTTAAGCCCCCTACACTACCAATAC
This sequence comes from Euclidia mi, assembly GCA_944739405.2. Lineage (NCBI taxonomy): Eukaryota > Metazoa > Arthropoda > Insecta > Lepidoptera > Erebidae > Euclidia > Euclidia mi. The sequence continues at coordinate 89,818,985 of OX123185.2, read as the reverse complement.
CCTCAAATTCAGGCGACTCGTTTCAAAACCCAACCCATTATTATTTTTCAAAATAGATGAAACATCAAAAATATATGTGGATATACCTAATTCATGAGATACTGCTATGTCGCTTAGAAAATTATAGAATTAGAATTTGAGCTACTGCTTTTTCGTTAGCTCTCGTCATACATGTTTGTATGAAAAAATATAAAAAATTTCTTTCTCTTCGAATATGTGTTGTTTAAAAGAAAATAAATATTAAAAGATATTTATTTATATATATTTATAATTTATTAACGAAATACAGAGTTTACAGCTCATCAAAAGTTAGCTGTCTGCTACAACCCGGCAGGTTTTCTTTATTCTCATCGAATGTTAAAGGCAGTGTGTGAGGTGATAAGGCTTCAATACTTATTATTTGCTGTTGTTCACGAGGCACAGTTTCATTTACTTTCCTTTTACGGCTTGGTATTGTAGAAATTTCAAGCACTGATGAAACATTTTCCTCTCCGAGATCTCGCAATGCCATCCCTTGAGCTTGAAGAGAATCAACAATTTCAGGCAACTGCCAATTCATATAAAACGCCACAAAGTTTCTCCCAGAAAACATCATCTCTTTCTATAATTTATATTTTTCGTGGTATACTTTCGCCACTCCACACAGCAAATAAACACTTTTGTTTGCGTGTAACGTGGCGTTGCCCCTGAATTTGGTAATAACAATTACAATATTTGGTTAGACTAGTCAGTTCACTTTTTTATCATGTTTCCATATTTGTATTTTATTTGCTCTTATACTATTCTCCAGGCCATTCTTATAGGCAACTTTAGAACATTAAATTTCCACAATCGTGTTTGGACCTATTAATCCATCTGGCGTGGCACCAATAATCAAATAATCCACAAGGCTCGATTGTTACATTTTCTTGCTTTGCCAGTTGTTGCAAAGCCAGTTGTTCATTTTAGATTCCATGCGCAACTGATTTTACATTGCAAATATTTTATTTGTACAAAATATTTCTTACTAAGTTGGCTTTACTGCTGTTATCTCTTCTTTTTACCACTATACAAAAATTTCAATCTGTCAACATATTCTTACGCAATTCGAACCAGTCACTGCTATCCCTCTTGTAATTTTTGCTTATTACTACGGAATTTGAGTCAAATTTGTTAAAAAAATTGTTTGGCATTTCTTGGCAAGCTCTTGAACAGATCGTCTTAGGAATGACTGAAGTCAAATGTGTGTAAGACGTTGCAGAACTGTTATCTTTAACTTCACTGTAATTACAATGATGATAATTAGGTACGTACTTTATTATTAAAAAAAATACTATATCTTGTATTATAGCAAACAGGGAAGTCACCTTCTTACTTATAAATGATTGATTTTAGAAATTAAAAAGATATTAGATGTACTGAGACATACCTAATAGTTTATGAATAATCAAAGTTTTACCCGATGTACCTAAAAAGGTTTATGTTCAAAACACAATAATACAACATTCGTTACCGCTTGTGTGCGGATTGCGGAGCGCCATATTAGCGCTGTCATCATTATTGTTCGGCATGGCGGCATCTTAGCGCTCCAGGCGCTCTGACAAGCTAATGAATTTGAAATATAGGTACATAAAATGATTCGATTTTATGTTATTACTCTTTCAAAAATTGAAAACTGTGGCAGCTATGTATTGTGAGAATAATTTGTATAATTATATTATGCATAATCGATAATATATAAGTAACATAGTTAGTCATAAAAGACTCTTATGAAAGTAATTTGTGTAAAAATGTTACATATTTCATAATCACTTGGCCATGGATGAATTTCTATTTTATTACGACGCTTTCTTGTACAAATCCTTCGTAGAACTTCATTTCTCTAATTGTCCATATTTTATTCTTCTAATTATGTATTTACTAGCTGACCCGGCAAACGTTGTTTTGCAAAATGTTTTTTTTTTTGTTTTTTTTTTGAAAAAATAGATGTTGGCCGATTCTCATAGATACCGGATAAGCACAAAAAATTTCATCAAAATCGGTCAAGCCGTTTCGGAGGAGTATGGCAACGAAAACTGTGACACGAGAATTTTATATATTAGATAAGCACAGAAACAATAACACATTAAACGCAACAAGAGTATAAACTTAGGTCCTAATTATATGTGCCATATTTACATGAAAAGCCTATTTGATTCAAAGTATTCAGTCTATAACATAAAACATGAAATTACGAACTCAAATTCGCGTATTATAATAACAAACAGGTTTACGTAAAATTTCGTGCAGCGGAGACGAAAGCGACATGACCTATCTCTCACAGGGCTCATAGCCGAATCATGAGGTCTGGGCGGGGGGTAAACTAGCAACTGACACTCAGTACACCGCTTATGCTAATAAGGTTTAAATTGCTGAAGCGTTTGATATTGATGGGATCTACCGAGCGTCAAAATCATAGACGTTTGGTAGATTTTATTTAATTTTACAAAATATACACGTATAATATGAAAATAAATAGGGTAATTCTTTAGTTCATTAGATTTCCTACAATATTATCAAAAAAAATATGACAGCTTACGATCAAAATATTGCAAACAGTGAGACGAAAGATTATTTTCTGCCTCGATTTTGTGATTTTTTTACCGTGATTCTATTTTACGTACATGAAAAATTCTTTCAAAAGTCTTTTGTTCAGACTTTTGACTTTAAGCTCTAATTTTTGCCAGTTTGTAATATGTACCGTTATGGCTATATGCGCGACAAAAAATTAGGTGTTTCACGGCTTCTGAGGTATAACAGCGCCTTAAATAATTTTCTAAGCAATCATTGCTATAATTTTATATTATTGTAAAGCTTATACCACCAGGTATACAAAATAATAAAAGTAAGCAATTTATAACCCATATTGTTATCATGACAAACAAAAATGGCGAGTAGGTCGTCGATAGACGACATTGTTTACAATAGGATTAAGTTCGGCGGGTCGCATAAACTAAACATTCCGTCATTCAGTCACCATTTAAACATTACTACAAAGCTTATTTTAAGCTACTTTCATAAAAAAATCATTTCAAATATCAACACCCGAGTGACGAGTCGTAAGGTTAGGTTTAAGGTAGCACGGCAAGTTGCCTTGCTTCGCGGGTGGTCAGATAACGACCGCGTGATGCTTTAGCGGAAAATGTCAAATTAGAGCGGTTACCTTGAGCGGATAAGGAGATTGCTAGTAACTTTAAAATTATTATTATTATTTTATTATACGATGTAAATGAAAATTTGCGGTTTTCGAAATTTTTCCTTTATTTTTGCTATAAGACGTTGGCTCGTACGAAATTTCAATAATCTGAGTTTACGGGAAGTACCCTGTTGGTTTTAATTCCCTTGCCAGTAGTTGCGAGTTTGAAAATATGCTAAAATTGTTGTTTATTTTGATTGCGTTGAGATAGAAATTTGATTTTGTTACAGCTTAAAGGTATTATTATAGTCCCGAGTATTTGATATGAATTTCAATTTAATAACTGTACGCGTTAATGAGGAAAGGGCTCGTAACTTTAAAATTAATACAAATATTTTTATGATATGATGTGACTAAAAATTTACGGTTTTCGTAATTTTTCCTTTATCTGTGCTATAAGATCTTCGTACCAAATTTCAAGATTCTGAGTTCACGGGAAGTACCCTGTAGGTTTTGATTCCCTTGCGAGTTTAGAAAATTGTGGAAATTTGCAGCATAAACGGCTCTATCTTTTGGATGCTTTGGTTAGGAAGTTTGATTGACTAGACTTGACTATTTGATATAAATTTCAATTTGATACCTTCACGCGTTTCTGAGAAAATGGGTCTTGACAGAAGGATGGACAACAAAGTGATCCTATAAGTGTCCCGCTTTTTGATTTCGAGGTACGGAACCCTAAAAATAAAAATAATTACTTTACCTTCCAATCACAAAACAACATAAGTATAATTTTAAACTATAGTTTAATATAGACACAGAAAAATGTCAAGACATTTTATAAAGCTCTGCGAAATGGGACTTACATATCGAACCGCTGACGTAAATACCTTCGACCTAAATTGACTGAAATGGACACACGAACCTGAGATTATTGGCAGTTAAATAATAAAACAGTTATCTATGAGAATCAAATCTCTGGGCGTCGGGAAAATAAATAAAATTCTCGTACATTATGCAGATGTAACCAAATAAGGTTTTTATACTAGTGACGGAATAATTGGTTCTTTCGAAATAAGTTCTGAAATATAAAATAAATCATTTCATTTGAAATGTGTAGATATTTATGACTATCAAGTGCTTCGGGCTAGGCTGGTCTATAAATTAATATAAGTTTGAACGACAAATGCTGGTGAGGAGTCAAAAATATCTATGTAGATGCCGACATAGATATTTTTGACCGAGGAAACATATTGTACGTATTTTGGTATTTGTTGTGGAGCATGGTTAACTTCGTCTGGCTATTTATATATGTGTATGTTTTTACAAAACAAAGTGTTTATGTTTGTCCATTGACTAGTATACATAGTACAAAGTCTTCTTAGTTTGGGAACGATGGTATTGTGTGCCTTATTAGAAAACAGAAGTGTTAGTTTGAACTTCGTCATCATAAACTGGCACTTGACTGATCAGATATTTCATCGGTTTTTCATCAAGATGTGACATATTAAAGAAAAAAATCATTACATATATAATTAATTTCAAAGCAGATCTATTGATAAAATTACTTTGCATAATATTGATGCGATTTACAGAATGAATTTGCACAAGCCGCACTTGATATTTATTCATTAACATTTACACGATACAAGATGGTTTGAAATTTAAAATAATTATCATTAATGAATAAATTTGAAATGGTAATTGCATTAATTGAAGTATGCATATTTTAACGCAATTTTACTCGGTACAGGAAAGTGTCAGTCAAACAGATTAACGAAGGCAAAGAATTGGCTTTTCAAAGTATCATTTATGAATTTTTACTTTAATGATTCCATTATATTTTATCCAAATCCAAATACTTTTATCTGGAAATTCGTGTAAATTCCTTTGAGCTTTTACATTCACGGTGGATAAATTTAGAAGTTAATAGACTGCGCAGTCAGTCACTTAACACTTTACCGTTCAAAGCAATGGAAAAGAACAGTGAATGGGAAAAATAAACGGATGAAGTGAACCTTCATAGAATGAGGGGTTCATTCAAAGTGAAAGTAAAAATGATAAAAGTTATTATACCTGGCAAACCAAATATTTAAGAAAATCTATGAAGTCCAACCCAGTATATGAAGATAATAAATGCATACCTACTAGTCTATATTAATAATTTCGTCAAGGGGTACGGTGGACTTGATGGAAAACTTACCTGAATAATAAAACATAAAAAATAAAGATTTCAAGTCGACCACATATTTCCGCAAAATTCGGATTGTCGACTATTTTGTTAAATTCTGGTTCTGACAAACAAAACGCAATCGCCATATTAGCCACTTTAGGAAAACGTCACTGACACCAGTTAACATGTTGAATACTTGTCGCAAAAGTTTTAATACTAACGGCCCTGTCACGACCTTGCCGCTCTGAGCGGCGGCTTAGCGCGGGGCGGCGAGCGGTAAGATCAAATGTATGAAGACGTTCGAAGCACGCCACGAGCCGCCGCGCACAGCGATAACGCGCGCGTTTTTTTTGGCGCGAATGGCAGCGCGGCGAGCGGCGCGGCGGGCGGTGCGGCGAGCGGCGGGAACAAATGTACTGCGACCGAGTCCGACGCCACGACTCCGAGCGGCACAGACAGCGTTACGCGAGGGACGAAATAGGCGGTTAAACTATTTGTTAAATATTTTGTGGCGGTAATGAATACGGAGACATTTAAAGTCGAAATTTTAAAACGGTCTGGATAGCAACACATCCGCTGTATAAATACAAAAATGTTAATAAAACGTTGCGAGATGTAATGAAACAATGTTTTACAGAATGTAATGGTAGGTTTTAATATAAATCGCAAACATTAAAACATTGTGTAATGTACATATGTACCTATTTAGGTACAGACACAGCTACTATGAAAGTTAAAAGGTGATTTACCTACCTACTTAACGTAATCTACGTTGTGTATGTCGGCGATATGCCAGGGTTATGGTGTCCAGACTCCATAATAAAAACACTCACGTAATATTACTTGGTTTATTTTCAGACGATTTCTAGCACAGAATTGAATTAAAATGCGAACTACAGTCCTTTTTATAAACTAACCGTCATTCACTTAATGTAACGTTTAACAACTCCTTTTCAACATATTGTTATAATTGAAATTACTGTACGATTAATTATAAACTAATCAAAAATCGACATTAATAATGTCATGAATTTTGCACAACACCAAATTATTTATTTTACACGAATAACAAATTTATTTTATTAACCAAACGCTGCTTTACAACATTGTCAACAGATGGCGCTATCAACAGGATGCAAATATAAACGCATGTTATTTATTACCGTAAAAATAAGTGTCAGAATAATATTATTTAATACTAATTGATTTTACTTTGAAAGTTTCTATAGTTATCTTAATAACTAAGTTATAAATTAAATACTTTATAAAACAGTTAAGCAGCCAGTACAGTGTCTAATATTGTAAAGTAGTGAAGTTCTCAGTTCTGTGTTCACAAATAGTTATTTAAATATCAATCTTAAATATTATTAATATTTTCGTAACAATGTAATCATTATATATTAATTTGCGCCCAAATGTACCTACCTATTCAACGCCTCATTAATTGCGAATATGCATTATTCCTTTGGTATAAAATACTTGTAAGAAATGAAGATCCAATGTCGACAATTTTGTAGGTAAGTATACCGTATAGTTACACAAAGATATTTTGGTTATCGCCATATTTATGGGTAACTCCGTCGGCCCAAATACGTCCACATTTGCCGCTGCGTTTACCGCTGCTGTAGGGTCGTGGCGTGCACGACGCTCTGCCGCGCCGCCCGCCGCGACGCGCGCCGCTTAGACCGATCTCGTGAACAGGCCCTAAGGATCAATAAGTTTAAGGTTCTGTTAAGAGATAATTCAGGCAAAAAATTAGTTTAAATAGATTCAGACAATCCAGTAGCAACAACATATCAAATGTTTGTAATGATGAATTAATATTATATTAATGACTGCACGATTGGCGTTGTAGTTTAAGCAGCCGCTACGCCGCATGACGCAGCGCTGGTGTTAAGGGTTCCATACCCACAGGAGACAATACATTGTGTGATCCATAAATTGTTGTTTCGAGTCTGAATGTTGATAGTGTCCGTTGGTTTTATGTTTGTTGTAAGTTTGTAAGTCCACCGCGACACAGGATTTATTCCTGGAGCGGGTGTTGTCTTTAAGAAAAAAAGCATGAACTTATATGAAAATGTAAACATGTAGATATCTAGATGAATTGTACTATGTGGAGTGTGTGTGAGTGAAAACGAGTTCGAGTTAAAATAAAGGTTCTTACAGAATTTATAAAATAAAAGCGACATATTAACCTCGTAAGACCCAGCGACCTCATGTGATGACATAAACGAAGTAGTGCTTACAACCCAGGCCCTTTTATGTCAATCTGAAATTCGCAACCAATGACCTCACCCGATGACATATTGAATTTACGAACATATTTCAAAATTTGCGGGGTTAGGCTTCTTCATTTTTCTTGCACGTCATTGGCTATTAGATGCTCATGGCAAATTTAGCGGTTGAATCAATGAACCAATAACGAGTCAGATAATTATTCACTCAGAGTTAACCATCGTGGTGGGTCGACGCAATCAAGGTATGTTTAATTGCTTATTATCGTATGAATCTCTTTAGTGATTGTTAATTTATAACTTTTATCAAAAAAATAAGATGTTGTCGTGTACGTTACAAATAATATTCGATTAAAAACACTGGTTACTAGTGGAGAAAATTTTCATTAAATTTTTATGTGATCATCTGATCACAATGAGTTTTACTTCTGATTTTAGTCTCATTTTGTTTGTCATCAACTGATCACATTGGAACCTAATTCACCTTATAATTTTGTTTTATATTGTGTATAATAATTCTTAATTCTACTTTTCGCAGCCCTTCAAGAGAAAATTATCATAGAACAGTGGTTCCCAAAGTTGTATGAGTGACCCACCAAAAAAAAAATCCAAAATTGTGACCCACATCTTAGCTGTCTTAGAAAAAAAAGGAGGATCTTGTTATAATGCTCAGATTCTATTGTAGCAAGTAGGGCACCAATTAACACTGTAGTACGAGTATTCAGCCAAATTAGAATCGCAATCGCCGTACATAGGACCCACGCAAATATTTGCTCGCGACCCACCAGTGAAATGTTGTCATAGACTATTTATCGCAGTCTGATTGAGAAAACTACATTCCCCGCAATGAAGACTTTGATGATCCTGCTTTCACTGCGGAATCAGGCCATCACACAAATGAATCTGTATCAGTCTTCAGCTTTCCTCTTTTAATCCCTGCCCACGGCCCTCTGAATATCTTCGCCGCACCTGGTTACAGGACGTCCTTCGCTTGCCGAGACTCGGTCGCCACACAACAACCTTTTCTCCAGCCAGATTGCTCCAGCAGCCATCTATTCTGCGGCAAATAATAATATGACCTACCCATTGCCACTACAGCTTGCTTATTCGCTAAGTCGGTTACGTTAGTTCTCCGTCGAATAATTGCGTACCGGATTCGATCCCTAAGAGAAACTACGAGCATAGCTCTTTCCATAGCTCGCTGAGCAACCTTGAATTGGTAGACAAGTCGTACAGTGAGTGGTCACGTCTCGGCCCCGGACGGATAGAACGCACTGATGACTCGTCACCGATTCTCAAACCTCGAAGACTTTGTCTTCAAGCTAGCTTTAAGGACCGATCCAACGAAGTTTTCCAAATCCGTCTCTTGACTTCCTTATCGCAGCTGTTTCTACCTAAGTGGGTGTCCTACGTAAATATTTTCGGGAACAGCCTTGACCTCGATGGAGGCTCAGTTTACGGCAACTGGTTCCGGTTCAACATGCTCGTTAATCATATTTTTTGTCTTTTCTGCTTTCCAATCCGCTGAGACGATGTAGCCAGATTGTCCAGCATTTGTTGTCATTCCTGCAACGTTTCTGCCATGATAACAATGTCGTCTACGAATCGTAGGTGGGAGACGTGTTTCCGTTTATATTGATGACATGATCTATCTAGTCCAGCATGAACATATCCTCCAGCGCGTTGGTAAACAGTTTCAGTCATTTCACATCGCCCTGTGCCTCATATAGACATTTCATCACTTATATGTATCGCCAGTCGACTTGGCAGCGTTTCAAAATATCAAGAATAGACCAGATGAGTTTGCAATAGTAATAAAGACTGATTTGAGATATAATTTAATGTCTCATTTGAATATCATTCCTCAGAGTAGTACACTAACATAGACCCAATGTGATTATTTGATCACAAAAATAATATAACAGATTTTGCAACTACAACCCAATGTGATCATATGAGAACAAAATAAAACTGTGTTTTCTTTGCAGGAACATATGCCTAACCTTATATTCTAAGTGAAAAAAATACCCCATGTGCTTTTTTCACTTTATTTTCGCTTTTTCACAAAATTGTTGTTCTGGGCTGCAGCTGCTATGAGGATTATGTCATCACATAAGGACAATGGGTAGTAATTAGTTACATAGGTTTTTTCACTTGGGCCTTACGAGGTTAAACTACTGAAAATAGTACTGTGAACAAAATGTGAGCAATTGTATCATCATCATCATCCACAGCCCGACTTTGTCCACTGCTGAACATAGGCCTCTCTTTGTTGATGCCATTTCCTTCTATCTCGTGCTAATCAAGCCCAGGGTCGGCCCGCGATCGCCACAATATCGTCGGCCCATCTTGCTAAGGGACGGCCGATACTTCTTCTCCCCATCCGTGTCCACAATTCCGTTACGGCCTTACTCCACCTGTTGTCACCACGTCTAGCCAGATTTCCGGCTCAAACCCATTTTCATGTAGTTATTCGAGTTCCTACGTCGAGCACATTTGTACGTTTTCGAATTTCAACGTTGGGAACTCGGGCGATTGTATTAGTTACGTAGGTATAAATGTTTCCACCTTTCGGATCGAATTCATAACGGAGCGCTATTTTAACCCATTGAAGCGTCCGTCCGAATGAGATAAACATCAGATACGCCGGACAATTTACGCCATTGCGCGCCGCAGTTCACGGCGAAACATTATTTGCGATTATAGCGAAATCCTTCAACTTACAATAAAACTAAAGGTATTGCTAAAAAGCTTATGAAACAACCTATTTTTAAGTATATAACACATTTGATATAATTATAATATATATTGTAGACGACGGTATTGAATTTGGTGTGCTGTTAGCCCATCAATAACCACCCGTTTTTACGATCATAACCTTCTTCTGTTTTGTTGTATTATGTTAGCAATGGTTTCGTTCGAAAGCCGGGTTCATTCCGCAAATTTTAGTATGCGGTTGAAGCGAATCGCGACTATATTTAAATTTTACAGATTTTATGGAAAAATATCGAGTGAGTCGAGAGGACGCTATATGGGGTCCTTAGACGTTAACGGTAACAATTTTGACGACCTCATATGACGCCCTTGGCCTTTGACGGGTTAAACAGTTTTTAGGTGACCTATACATTTAACTTAAGCTAACTGGTACACGCAGCTCAGTCCATATATATTATTTACATGTAGGTAAAACTACTACAAATATTTGACAAACATAAAAAATACTACTCTTGCAACGGTTATTTTTTGTGTCATCGTGGATGCATCGTTGGCTTTATCTATACAACTCTGTGATAAGAGAATGTTTTGGTGTAAAAGACAATGACGTAGTCACAAGCATTGAGAGAGATCCTAAGGTGGTTTGGGCACATGGAGATGATGTACGACAAAAGGCTGACCGAGAAGATAATATTATAGCCATGTGTGAGTAGGATAGGAGGAAGGGGAAGACCAAGGCGGACATTCTCTGACCAGATTGGAAACATCCTAAAAAAAAAGTAGGTACCACCGGTGAACCGAAGGGAGGGTCTGGGCCACCCGCAAGGTGGACTAACGCTTTGGTTAAGATCGCGGTGCATGTGGGCGGCTCAAGATCGGTCTGTGCTCTCTTAGAGCCTTGGGCTCCCCCAAACCCAGACCTATATCCAGCAGTGGACGTCTTCGAGGGTGAAACGATGAATGTAGGAAGACAGATAATATGTCTGGATCTCTGCAAATGGCGGCCCGTTGTCTGTGCTTGCTCTTACAGGGAACAGGCGTCTTTGTATAATAATATGTGTGTATACTTTCAGTGAATACGAGATAATGTTGCTTGCAACAACACTTCGACACTATGTTTCGTGTTGAACATTTTATTACAGTGATTACAACAATTACCTACAGTAAAGTTGAAATTATTTTATAAGGAGTCTACGGGAGTCCAGAGGCTATAAAATGAAATTAAACACAAATGCTTATTCGCTAGTTTTAGCAATAACTTTCAGTCCCGTACCTAGCGAAATTCATGTGAGACGAAAATTGAATATCTGTAGGCTCAACACGTAATTTTAACAGCGTCTCCATAAAGGACTGATAGTAATTGTTCCTTTAGTTAGATAAATCAGCTGTAACATAGCTTTAGTTTGCTCAGTGCCGTGTGGTGAATTTTAGAGATAATATATTTTTTTATCATGTCGTACAACCGCGTACAAATTATCATCATCATCGTCGTCCTAGCGTTATCCTGATTGCATCCAAGACTTTCACACCTTGGAGCCCAGTTTCCGTTTACTAGTTTATTTTATTTTAGATTTTACTGAATAATCATAGACTGCTTCCGTGGTCTAGCGGTTAGCGTATGTATCTGCTGATTGGAATTCACTGGTAAAAGCCGCATGCTTATGTCCAGTAGTTTTAGAGTTTATCGGGAAAAAATTGACCAATAGAAGTGAGGCGGGGTAGTTGTATAATATGTAAGGATAATAAAATCCAAGGTTTACGCAGGGTAACGTTTTATCTTTTTGGATAAAAACAGTCAGGTGGCTTTTTGGCGTTATGCACATTATTTGGAGGACTAATTAGAATATTAATTTTGCCCACAAGTCACACAACAATTAGTTCGAATTGATCAAATATCACTTGTTAATTATTAAAATCTTATCAGCTGTGATAATAAATCTTGCTATTGTTACTTCATTATGTTTACAATTATGTATATATAGTTTACATACACCCAAACTCGGGTGTTTAGTTGGTAAACTTAGGAGATGTGGCAACGTAATGATTGATATTGCGTGCTAAATATTTTGTACCAGGTATCCAGTCGATCAAGACCATATTTCGAAAAACTTACGATATACATACAATGTATTACATAAATTGCGAAATATTTTTATTGTTTAATTTTTAATTCACGTCTAGAACCTTGAAATGCCTAAATAGATATTTATAAATTAAACAAAAAATAATCAAAATCGATCTTTTCGTTTAAAAGCTGCGATGCCAAAGTCTGTCTGTCTTTAAGTCAGACACATCAAACTTATAACTCCTTTTTTCCGACAGATGGTACAATGTCTCACAAGCTTGATGATATTCTAAAGAATCCTGAAAAAGATAATAGATTTAGTTTTTCTAAAGATCTAACTAACAAAAGCATTTGCTGGTAAATAAAAAACAGCAAGTCATTATTATATCAAACTTACTAATATTAAATTGAATATCTAACACCTACTAGAAAATACACGCAAAGAAATAAAGAACTATCTCGATAAATATTAAAATAGGCAAATAAACAATAAATAGAAGATTAACGACCTTCACACCTCTCAATTGTATCTAAACCACTTGTTATAATACACTCTAGAAGCCATAATTTACCAAACTAAAGCATTCTCCGAAAATTTCTAAACAATTTTCTTTGTAAACTAAATTTTATTTAAGAAGGCATTGTTGAAAAGAGCGTGTCATTATGATTTATGAAGAAAATAGTTCAAACTTAAATAGTGATACAATAATGATGATAAACTTAAACTGTAATGACTCTTAGAAAATCTGTCTGGTAATTTACTCAAATAGTAACTTAATAATATGTTTATCTTTTCATCCCACGAGAATTTAGATAGCTTTGAAGTACATTTTAAATTCTACGAACTCCTATCTCATATAATAAGATGTATTTGATAGTTTTACATCTCAAGTGGGTTTTAAATCATACTAGATTTTCGCCAGTGACTCTGCCCGTGGAATCGGTTATCACGGTAAAAAGATACAAAAGTAAAAACTGCCTAATACCATTGCTCCGATACGACATGAAAGAAAGACAAACAAACAAACAATTTCACATTTATTTGTATGAATTTAAATAAGTTACTTGATATGAGATCACTGAAACTGCCTTCCAAACGTTCTCAAAGAGATATCAGCGTATTATAAAATTGACAAGAAGAGCACAAAACAGCTACTTTGTTCAATCTAGCATTAACAAGTCTAAAGCAACTTGGCAAGTGATAAATAGTATAGAGGCTACTGTCCCAAAAACCGATATAAGCCATATTAACGTAAATAACACGTCCATAAAAAACCCTAGAATGATAGCACAATACTTTAATAACTATTTCATAGATCTAATACAACCGAATAGCGCTTGCCAAAAATATAATAAGACAAATAATCTTCACTCGTTTAAGTCTATGTTTATGCAACCAACGTTACCTGCAGATATTTACAGCATAATACGCAATCTAAAAACAACAAATAGTTCGGGTTTCGATAATATCCATACAAAGATCGTAAAGTCAGTAGCTCCCTTTATTGCACCCGTATTCAGTGACATAACAAATAAGTGCATACAAAACGGTGTATTTCCACAAGCACTAAAAATGACTATTATCAAACCACTACATAAAAAGTGCGATAAAACTCAAATGTGTAACTATCGCCCTATAGCATTGCTTCCAATTTTCTCAAAAGTGATTGAGAAAGTCACATATAATAGTCTCAATGAATATTTAGAGCGGAATAATATTTTATGTAAAGAACAAATGGGTTTTAGGAAAAATAAAAATATTAACATGGCCATATACCAGTTTCTCACGCAAATAACCCATAATATGGACAACAGAAGGCCAGTAGTTGCGATGTACATGGATATGACTAGGGTCTTTGACTGTGTTGACCATGAAATATTACTAAATAAGCTTAATAGTTACGGTATCAGAGGGAATGTAAACGACCTTATAAAATCTTATTTAGAAGATAGGGAACAGATTACTCAAATCAGTCAGATAAACTTTAAGACTAAAACTGAGACAGTATACACGTCTAACAGTAGGAAGCTTCAGTATGGCGTCCCACAGGGTTCCGTTCTTGGACCATTTCTATTTATTTGCTATATAAATGACTTTCCTAGCGTAATCACTCACCAGATGTGCTTATTTGCCGACGACAGCACAGTCTTATATAATAACGGAAGTAGCATAGATATTGCAAACCAAATAAATACAAGCCTAGTTTCTATTATGGACTGGTTGAATGCAAACAATCTTAAAATTAGCTTTGGGAAAACTAAAATAATGAATTTTCAACTCAGGCAAAAAAATCAACAATTGTATAAAATTAACTATAAAGAAGAACAGATACTTGAAACAGAAGCAACAAAATTCTTAGGCGTCAATATTGACAATGATATGTCGTGGAAAACTCAAATTGATTACATTTGCATGAAACTTAGTCAGTTTTCTTACGCTCTTTATATGTTAGGACGAATTGCGAACATGAATGCACTGTTAGCAGCATATCATGGTTATGTAGCTTCAACTCTACGTTATGGCATAATTTTCTGGGGCAATTCCACCAATGTCCCAGACGTTTTATTAGCCCAAAAAAAGTGCATCCGATCCATTTGTAAACTTAAGCAAACAGATAGTTGTAAGCCACATTTTAGAAACTTAAAAATTTTGACAGTGCCATCATTATATATTTACGAAGTAGTCAATTTTGTTAGAAGTAACAAGGATCTTTTCAAGTTTACGGAAAGTCAACGTCGCTCAAAAAACTTACAATTGTTACCTACTAAAGCAGTATTCGCCCACAGAAGTGTCTATGCGATGGCACCAAAACTTTACAATAAATTACCCGACCAAATTAAACTTAGCAGGACTAATACCATATTCAAACATAAATTATTTGAGTTATTGAATGAAAAGACATATTATAGTGTTCGTGAATACCTAGAAGATAAGCTATAATACATTTTTTTTGTTTATTTATTATCAAATGACATTTACTTATAACAATATTATATTTGAATTCTGATTGACATTGCATTACAATTGACATCCATTTATTTTATTTTAGCTCAATAATTTTTGTGATATTTTTCTAATTAATTTTAAGTAGGTACCTATGTGATATAAGATAATAGATATTGATATGTAATTTAAAATTTCAGATACCCACTATCATGTACTTATTATCTAATTCCATAATGAATCCGAAACCAATTATTTTTAAATTGACATACTTAATTATAATATTATTATGTATTGCTTTTGTCATCATCATTACCTATTATATTTTTAAATTATTGTATGCCTAAATGGCGGGACATAGCATGAACAATTGTAAACATCAAACAACCAACCTACCTATGTTACACAATAAACTTTGATTTGATTTGATTTGATAAGCATAAAATTTAATTTTGTTCATTAAAAACATGGTGCCTCGATATTCTCAAATTAATAGCAAGCAGTCATAACCTCTACCCGTATGCTCCGATTTTCGCTACCTACTCGTAGATTCATTCCTACAAGATGACGGCGAAATTGATCGGGATGACAACGAATTAACGCAGGATGGATGAAATAGCGACAGGTCTCAGGCACAATATGCGATCACAATATGCCTGTGAAATTAAAAGGCCGCATGGATAAGGCGGTTATAAGGCCTGTCGTACTGTATGGAGCTGAGTGTTGGGCTACAAAGAAGATGGATGAGAAACCATTGCATGTTGCTGAGATGAGAATGTTACGATGGAAGTGTGGAGTGACAAGAATGGACAGAATTAGGAGTGTTTTTTTTTAAATTGACATTAGAGGTAGTATGAAAGTGGCGCCCATTGATGAAAAGGTAAAAATGAGTCGATTGGCCTGGTATGGACATGTTATGCGAAGAGATGAGATGTACGTAGGTAAGAAAGTGATGAATATGCATGTAGAAGGACGAAAAGGGAGAGGGCGGCCAAGGAAAAGATGGATGGACTGTTTGAGGATAGATATGAAAGAGAAAGGGATAAACGATCGGATGACTGGTGACAGAGAAGTATGGAAGCGAAGGACATACTGCGCCGACCCCAAATAAATTGGGACCAGAGCAAGACAATGATGAGTCATATCGTAGTCGTTTCTTGGAAACGTCGTCAACATCTTTTGAGCTTAAAGAAGTTACATAACTGCTGAACACAGACCTCCCCAAGAGCGCCGTCAAGTTGACCATATAATTTAATAAACCACTCAAATGTTTTGCCAAATGCGCCTAGACGGCTGAATCGCTGAATTAATTGAGAGTTGAGATAGTTGTATCCTCAGTATTTAACTTAGGGTATTTATTTCCTATATGACTGAATGGAGGAATTTGGAACAAACCCATTTCGTATTGGGTTTTACATAATTTTTATTGACATGTTAGGGGATGCCCGTAGCTACGCTCACATCGTCAATTTTTTCAACTGACTGTGTTCGATCGCGTAGGCTTTTTGGGAAATACCTACGATCCACTCTTAGTGTACTCCTACGATCCCCAAAGAAGATACATTCCAAATGTTAGCTTCAGCGCAGAGCTGAAAGTGGGCTTGTGGGCACAAGCCCACTTTCAGCTCTGCGCTGTCTTTCAGTCAGGTGTGGCCAAAGTCTTGGATTAAAACTAGTCTTAAACGTACTTTAGTACATATATGTATATCGATGTCTTAAACAAAAGGAGGTCACTTTTGTTAGTATCTCTACGCAAAGAGCAGACCAATTAGGCGAATTTTATATGGAAAACCACAGATTTGCCTCATTTGGAGATTGTGAATAATAATCGATTTTAATTAATATTACATACATACATATTGTCACGCCTTTTATCCCCGAAGGGGTAGGCAGAGGTGTATTTCTACACCCACTTTTCGCCAGATATACTTTAGTCCCACGTAATAAAGAGCGAGCCTAGTGCCGTACCGGGCACATATCCAGACTCCGTGCTGCTACTGAGAATTTCGTGACAGAAAAACCCAATAACACTGCCCGACCCAGGAATCGAACCCGGGACCTCCCGATCCCACGTGCACATTTATGCCCCAAGACCAACGAGGCAGTCGTATAGGGTTTGATGTCGAGTTTTCCGTCTCTACGCAAAGATGGTATTTGCATCGTGTTATCCCTTAGTCGCCTCTTACGACACCCACGGGAAGATAGGGGGTGGTGACACTTGTATTCTATGCCGTCAACCACAGAGAAAAAATATTTTTAATTAATATTATGAATAATAACTTATATTTGTGAATAATAATATTGTGAATAATGTTTTGAAATAAGAATATTTGAAATTGAACTTCAACGGTCATATTTTTTTGCAAAATCAGTTCAGTCAGTTACAATCTGTTGATAAAATGGCAAATCTAAACATTCGTGTGAGAATTTTTCAGAAACACTGATCTCATTTGGAAAGGAGAATGACCATTTTTGTATGGCAGTTGGGCTAAGTTTGCTTCTTGATGGTTTGACCAGTAATATGTAGAAAATAATATAGTCGTAATTAAATCAGGAAAAAATAAATACGAAATTCGGCGGCAGTTCTTAGATTTAAATAAGGGTTCAAGGTTCAAGATTCCAAATATTTTGAGGTTAAGCTTTGTAAAAGTCATATGATTTAATCATATTAGTAGTAGTAAATTAGTTAATTAACGCCCGTGCTTTGGAGAGTAGGTACGTTAAGCCGTCGGTCCTAGTTGTAATGAAGTTCTTTTACCGTCGCGCGTCGTTACGGGGAGTCAGTGTCCTTATTTTTTTTTTAAATTTATATACCAATATAACAATACATACAATTAACAGTTATATTATAGCATTACGAAACCTCTAGGGTTTGTAATTACATGCTACTAGATCGAACATGTAGGTACATAGCAAAAAGTCATCACGAACAATATTCAGGTAAACAAACAAACAAAAGGTTGGCTATATCATCGAATGTAAACTTTGTTGGTAAGTGTTAATAAATAAACAAAATACAATATAAGGATTGTGGAAGTTGGTAACAGCATTATCAACACGGTGAGTTATAGTTTCTGGAGAAAGTGCGACTTTAGCCTATATTTAATATTTTGTAATGTGATGTTGTTTCGCAAATCAAAAGGTAAGTTGTTAATAAGCCTCGGAATTAAGAATGATGTTGTACGTTCACCGTAGTTATTATTTGCGCCGACTGTGCGGAGCCGGTTGTGGGCTATGGCCCACGTATATACAGGATGTTTTATTTCGTTCTTTAAATCATTATTGAAAAAATGTTCTTTGAGAAATATGTGTTTAAATTGAGTATATATAGGTAGTATTTTACAATGCTTAAAAAGTAAATTTTCGTCGTTTAAGAACAGATTTTTTATATTTTCTGAAACTATGTTCTTAAGTATTTTTACTTGTAGTTTATATATTTTTTCGAGATACGATTTGTATGTGCGACCATAACTACTAAGCGCGTATTGAATATATGATTCAGCTAGTGAGTTATATAACATTAGTTTTCCTTTGAACGGTATTCGATTCTTGAGAATTATTATGTTGGCTAAAAACTGTCTTAACTTATTACAAACGCCCTCGATATGGTTACTAAAATTAAACTTACAGTCTATTTCTAATCCTAAATACCTGTGAGAAAGAACAACATCTATGATAGGACAGGTGCACGTTGAATTTGTTAAGCAGACACTTGTAGTTATGTGCGACTACACTTTTAGGCTCGAGGCACTTTACGTGTGGTGATTTTACTACCAATAGTTTTGTTTTACTGCTGTTGACTACTAGACCGGCATCGTGGCACCATTTTAGCAATGAGGTAAGGTCTCTTTGCAGAAGATCACGGGCTTTATGAGGATCTTTATCTCCAATAACGAGACATGTGTCGTCAGCAAACTGGTAACATGAGCAGTGTTGGATGCTACTGCTCATGTCATTGACATACGTAATGAAATGAAAAGGTCCAAGCACTGATCCTTTTGCTGTGCCCGTTGTGAGATCAATTGGGTCGCTCAATAAATCACCTATCCTTACGACCTATTTTCGTTTTTTAAGATAATTTTCGCACCAGTTCTTTAAGGGGCGGTGTATGCCACAGCTATCTAACCTATAAATAAGTCGGTTGTGATCTAGGGTATCAGCACGTGAAAAATCAATAAACATTGGTAAAACAACCCTTTTCTCAATTAGATGCTTTTTGACCTTGTCAACAAATTTAGATAACAACTGTGATGTACCTTTTCCTGTTTGGAAACCGCATTGGTTAGGATAAATGACATCGTGTTTTTTATAAAAAGCTTGTATTTGTTGACAAACATATTTATCAACGATTTTGTCAATAGTCGAGAGTAACGTTATGGGGCGATAATTTGTGTAGTCATCTCATTTACCTTTTTTGTAAAGTAGTCTAACGCAACCTAATTTCAACTCATCGGGATATAAACCTGTTGTCATACTACAGTTTACCAATTTAGCTATAGCATTTGCAACGTCTGTCCTATCATTTTAATATGCGATACCTTAATATTATCTGTCCTGGGTGCCTTGTTAGAGTTTAATTTGCTAATAATTTTATTTATTTCATCACCAGAAGCTTTTTTAAACAATACAAACAATTTAAGGGCTTTGTTTGAGAAATAGTGTATAACATGTTACTGCTACGGATGGGTATTATTTCCTTTACAGCTTCGGCAAATCCTAATGCAAAGTTATTGGCTATTGTTTTATGAGTAAGACCTTGAGCCTCAAATGCTTTGAAAATTGCTTTATCTATTGATAATGAGACACGGCCCATCATTTTATTAATAATCTGATAAATCTTCTTAGAATTTTTAAAGTTATCATTAATACGATTCATATAATACGCGTTTCTTTCGATTTCTATGATTTTATGTACTTTATTTCGTATTTTATTGTACTCTAACCTTAAGCGGGGATCATTTGAACTATTTTTCCGACATTTAAATAATGCATCCCGTTTGGCACAAAGACGATTGATTTTTGGTTTATCCATGGTAATCTTATTGAACTGTATTTTTATTTTTATTGTACCGATAAGTTTTATTTTTGGAACTTGCCTTATTAATTGCGTGATAAAATGAATTACAGATAAAATTATAAAATATGTCATTTGGGTTACTCATGTCCAATTAATATTCTAAAACTCAGTTTTTAAAATGTTATAATTAATTGTAGTTTTGGTAACAACCTGTATATGGTTAGACGGCGCATCGACAACGCAGGCACAGGTAAATATAATGGCTTGATGGTCGGCCAGTACAATATCTAATGCCGCCGAGCATGGAACTAATGTGGGGAACTGTGCGAAAATATGGTCTATGCAAGATTTTGTGATCGTATTACATTTTGTTTCAATCCGCGTGAAATCATATATACCACACATTAATCCGTGCTCGCTTAGTGTCTCTAAATATATATCTTCATATGATGATACAGTTTTATGGTCGATATTTGTGTCACCTATAACAAGCAGGTTTTGTTTAGAATCAAACCGTGAAATGCAGTTACCAAGTTCCTGAGCGAAAATACGTTTATTAGTTCTAGGCGGTCTATACACGGCACACACAACCGCGTCCTGATTGTGACTTAGTTTTAATTTTCCAATTAAACATTCAAATGTTATATATTTCTGTGGTAATAACGTGACTTTAATGTGATTTTTGACATAAACAATAATACCACCACCCCTCTTATTAGTACGCAGTTGTGAGTACATATTGTAACTAGGGATGTTATATAGATTAACGATAGATTCTGCGATGTTTACCTCTGTGATTATAATAACATCTAACCGGAATGTGCAATTGTTAACAGTTTGATTTAACTTCGTACAGTTTTTAATAAACGATCTTATATTATTATGTATGACAGAAAAGTTTAAGTGACTTTTAGGAGGTAGGTGCTTGAAGTAATCACAAGTTGTACTACAACCGAAAATTTCTTTGATGGGAGTATCCATAGTATGATTATAGATATATTAAATTCAGAAAGACGATTATTATAACGATTTTACACTGAGATAGAATTATTCAATGGACTCGAAAGCTGTTAAATATCTTCTAATGATCGAACATAGTGAATTTTAGAATTACTTTGCTTACGAACACACACTTTACCGTCTTTGCACCATATGTACTGGTAGTTTTTAGCAAGTTTGAGTTTCGCATTATACAACAGGGTTTTTAGGTATTTAGTGAGCGCTTCTCGAACATAGACTCTATTATCCGCTTTTCTTTTGAAATTTCGGGGTTTATTAAGCCTAGGGTGAGACATTTCGCCTTACTAGCTTCTACCTACTTCTACTGAGCTGACTTTGTCTTCGTTTCCAAAAGAATTATCCCAAGGCTTTCCTTGGATCGGGGTAGGCAGTGGGATGTCCGTACATAATCTTGATCCACATACAGTTTGTCGGCGATCGTTTCACTGCATTTTTCAAATGCTGTAGGCGTAGTGTCGGGTACACCAGCTATTTCCAAAGAAACTTTTAAACACTCGCGTTGCATGTTTAAGAATATATATATATATATATATATATATATATATATATATATATATATATATATATATATATATATATATATATATATATACGGGAAGTAACGCGAACACGCAGTAGGTATTTACATACCTTATTTTGCTTGACGTTTCGAGACGGTTGCACGCCCCGTGGTTGCAAGCTGACTGGTGTAGCGGTGTCACGTCTCCGAGTGCGAGGTAGAAGCTTTCATTTCTACCCCCGGGTCATTTATTTTCGAAGTACCGGCGCAAAACACACTAACCGTATCTGTATATTGAACATTCGCCGACTGCGCATTAAAGTGGGGTGTTGTTAGTCGAATCACTGGATTCCACGCCGATGACAATTTGAAGCCCTCTTCCCGATTGAAATTTTTATGTTTTCTGATTTAGATCGCTTCACGCACAACTCTTGGGTAAAAGTGGCGTTCCGTGGAGAGGACTTGGGGACGATGAAATTCAATCCAGTGATTGGTGCCCGATTGAAGTAAATGTTCCGCAATCGCCGATTTGTTCGTTTCACAGTTCTTTACAGCTGCGATGTGCTCCTTTATACGTTCAGCGATAGTCCGCTTCGTTTGCCCTATGTAAGAGCTTCCGCAGCTGCAGTTGATTTAATAGACACCTGGGGTTTGTAGCGGTAGAACATCCTTTGGTGTGCCCACCATGTTGTATACTTTGGCCCCTGGTGTAAATACGGTCGGAATGGAGTAGTTTTATAACTTGGCTCCTATTTTATCCGTAACACCTCTAATGTAGGGCATGTAGGTCGGTTGTCTATTTACCGCCGGATGTTTTTCTCGCTTGGTAGGCCGCGTCGTTCGTCGTTGTACCTGATATCCGTTTTTCCTGAGTACCTCCTGAACATGGTCTAGCTCTAGCTTCAAATGCTCAGGGTCACAGAGGTCATATGCTCTGTTTTTTAGTGACGTCACAACGGATTGCAGGTGTCGAGGGTGGTGGTGCGACGTGGCGTGCAGGTATCTATCTGTGTGTGTAGGCTTCCGGTATACGCAGTGTATGAAGGACCCATCTGGTCTCACAGTCACTTTGACATCCAAGAATGACAACGATCTGTCAGTTTCCATTTCGTAGGTGAACCTCATTTTCGGATGAATGGAGTTAAGGTGTTGCACATATTGATCTACTTCCTGCTTACCTCCTTTTACGATACTAAAGATGTCGTGCACGTATCTTTTCCAAAGCCTGATGATCTTAGGTCCGATGCTAAGCGCCTTTTCCTCAAAATGTTTTATCCAGATATTAGCCAGTACTGGGGCTACTGGACTCCCCATTGCGACACCATCGATCTGGAGGTAATATTGGCCTTGGAAGAGGAAGTAGTTGCCATCTAAGCAGTGTTTTAATAGATCAATATAGTTGTGAGGCAGTTGTGAGTGAAAAACATTTCAAGGGAAGAGGGCTTCAAATTGTCATCGGCGTGGAATACAGTGATTCGACTAACAACACCCCACTTTAATTCGCAGTCGGCGAATGTTCAATATACAGATACGGTTAGTGTGTTTTGCGCCGGTACTTCGAAAATAAACGAACCGGGGGTAGAAATGGAAGCTTCTACCTCGCACTCGGAGACGTGACACCGCTACACCAGTCAGCTTGCGACCACGGGGCGTGCAACCGTCTCGAAACGTCAAGCAAAATAAGGTATGAAAATATAGGTATTTACCACGCATTAGGATGCGTGTTCACGTTAATTCCCGTATATATATATATATACATTCTTATTTCCAAAGAAGTTGTTAAGGCCTTCTGCTCGGAATTCTTCATTTCTTGCTCTAAAGCAGCCATTCTAAGCTCCAAGTTCTTATTTTTATTTTGCAGGCCTTGATTTTTATGCTCGAGTGCCTTGGAGTTTCAAGTCTTGGTTTTTGATAGACTGCTCGATGTTGCTTATTTGATCCCCTAAGAATTCCAGTGAATTTTCAAGATTACTTATCTCCTCTCGAAACTTTTTCTTCAGCTCCCGACTAATGTCGTCAATCAGCTTCTTTGTATCAAAAGGTTGAGCATTTATAGGAGAGCTTGAAATGGACTCGTCATCTTCGCCGTCATCTGCTGGAATCAGGAACGATGATCTACGAGAGAGATTCTTCACGCACTCCTCACAGCTCCATTCAATATCAGAGGAATTCCGGAGGGTATTCAGTTGCTTATTGGATAGTTTAGAACACTCGGGGTCAGCGTGAACTATTTTCTCACATCTGCTACACTCCAGACCAGGGAGTTTTTTGGTAATATTCTTTTTGCACTTATTACACTTTTTAATTGCCATTGTAGGTAGATTTAGGTAGTTTAGATCGACACGACTTTTCGCTACGACAGAAACAGTACGAATTTTATAAGTAAAAAAAATAATATATAATAAACGGATACTGGTCTAAACCATACAATATCGCTATCCCGTTGGGTTGTGGCAGTCAGACGGTAGTAGCTCTATGGAAAAGCTAATATTCTGTCATATCTGGTTAGTATAGTAAGCTGATCCAGGGGTCCTAGGCGTTGAAGTCTTACATGCAACCGACATAACGCTAGGGCGATGATGATATGAGTTAATCATATTATCGGCATTTATTATAAGCCTCTATGTATATTATATATAGAAAATTGTTGTAACAACGAGTAGAGCTACAAAGCAAACGCTTGTACATTATATATTTTTCTATTTATAGACTCACACCTGTATCCCCGAAGGGGTAGGCAGAGGTGTTATATTACACCCACATTTCGCCAGGAATTTTAAGGTCCCACGTAAAAAGGGGTGAACCTATTGCCGTACCGGGCACATGACCAGACTCCGTGCTGCTACTGAGAATTTCCTAACGGAAAACCTCAATAAAACTTTGCCCGACCCGTGAATCGAACCCGAGACCTCCCAAACCCACGCGCACATTTGTGCCGCGAGACCAAGGAGGCAGTCATTACTTATATTACTTTGAGGTTTTTTCAGTCTGATATATTTCTTACTGAGAATTCTCAATACCATGTGGTACTATTAATGAGATATTCAGTGAGGCCAGTTCGCAAAAGATAAGCTCATTCCTTTGGACATTATTACAAAGTTTGGCATTAAAACTACGCTGTTTACTGTTTTATGCTCAATAGGTAAATGAAACACAGTTATTATGTTACTTTTCATTTTATTTGTTATAATAAATCTTCTTCAAGTAAAACATCTAAAAATGAAGCAGTAGCTTCGTATACCATAATGTGGTGCAGGTATGACCTCAGAAATGACAACAGCTTCAATTAATGTGTAGCATTCTAAACATAAGACTCCATTCTATTCCTGAAACAAAGAATTAAAGTTCGTCTGAATATTCGGTGAGGAGAACACGAGAGAATTGTTAGAATTGAGAAGAGAAGTAAACACAGACTGGCGCTATCCACGATGTCAAAATGTTGAGCGCCGAATGAGATAACTTGTCCAAAGAACGGACGTGTTGCTGCCGAGGTACCGCAAAGGAAGAGTTAACACAACCGCAATCCTCACCACAGCTAGTTGTTCTACGTCTAGATGACAGACTAATAGATGTTACCAATAAAGCCTGTCTTATACTTTAGTCAACCTAGGAGTCTTGACAACATGAAATAAACTTGTTTGGGCCACAATTGGATTGCTCAGTCAATATAAAGGACAGTAAATTACTTATTTTCCACAAGATATTAGCTTATGTGAAAAAGCTATTTAACTTTCCAGTTTTAATATACTAGCTGACCCAGCGAACTCCGTATTGCCTTTTTAAGAGTTTATTTAATTCCCTTTTTTCCAAACCCCTTTTACAAAGTTACCATTGACTTAGCGCTTAATCTCTTATCATTTCAGTGTCTATAAATGATGAACAAACAAACATAGATTTTTATATAATATTTGTGATGTTGTATTTGGATTCATCATCCCTTAAATCATTAGAGACGATACCCATATTGATTTTTAAAATTTTTCTTATCCGCCATCTTTGATTTCCCATCCACCATGTTCAATCACGAAACAGATCTTGTATTTGGATTCCCCATCCCTTTTAACATCGCAGACGATACCAATATTGTTTTTTTTTTTAATTTTCCCATCCGCCATCTTTGATTTCCCATCCCCCATCTTTGATCACAAAATAGATGTTGTATTTCGATCCCCACCCCTTAAAATATCGTAGGCGATACACATATTGATTTTTGAATTTTTTCTCATCCGCCATCTTTGATTTCCCGTCCGTCATCTTGGATCACTAAATAAATTTCATATTATTAATCAGCGTCCCGGACATCTCGAAAACGATACCTATATAGATTGTATCCTATTCGTTTAGCCTGTTTTGCCTTTGACCCACCCCTCCCCCTTCTCGTTTTACCATTTTACTATTTTTGTCTGGCCCCTAAAAGTTGTGGCGTAATAATTGGGCTGTCATAGGCAATAACAATTTTTTAAATCCGACTGCTAGTTCCTGAGATTAGCCGACATTATCTTTTAGCCTTTTGCTCGGCTCCAAAGGTCGACGCGTTATGTTATATAGCCTCTAGCCGGCCGGAATAACTGGGCTATCGTATACAAAAAGAATTTTTCAGATCCGACCGGTAGTTCCTGAGTTTAGCGCATTCAAACAAACAAACTCTTCCGCTTTATTATATTAGTATAGATTAGTCTATGAATTTTACTGTTTTCATGTCAAAATAACTGACGTAAGAGATTACTTGATACTTACTTGATTGCACGGGCTGTTTCCGCAACTCCACGTCTTGGCGCGTATTTTGCGTGCGGGTGGAAAGGTGTCTTCATTCGAGCCACCCCAGCTCTTCGAGGAAGGCCAGCAGACTCTTGATGTGGCCCACTGCCTCCCTCAGGGTTCTGTATCTCGTCAGGTACTGCTGCCTGTACTGTGCGACCTCAGGGCAGTCGAGGAGCAGGTGGGCTGCCGTCTCGTCTGCTGCCATACAGGCCCTGCACAGCGGGCTGTCGGTGATACCTATAGTAAATAGGTGTTTATTAAAGAATCCGTGTCCTGTGTAGGCGGCCGTGACTGTCCGCAGTTGTTGTTTGGACAGCCGGAGGATTTGTTTGGCTATCTTACCGTCTACTTCGAGAAGAGCCTCCTTGGCCTGCCTACATGTTTCAATACCAATCCAGGACTGGTTGTGTTGGGTCCTGGTCCTATTTCTTACCAGGTTGCGATAAAAACCAGAAGGGAGGGGAATAATGGGCTCGGGTCCCACCACCTTTAAAGTGGCCCCTCTTCTGGCAAGTAGGTCGGCTGCGTCATTCCCTCTTGAGCCACTGTGGCCCTTGATCCATTGCAGTGGGCATTCAAGCGTGAGTGCCGAGGTGATAGTATGGCTTTTGAGGGCTGAGAGGACCGCCTTACTATCTGAGAGGATCCTAATGGATCGTTCCCTTACCTCACGTGCCATGATTGCTGTGGCAGCTAGGATTATGCCAAAACATTCGGCCTGGTAGACCGTGTTGTAGGCTCCCAGTGGTGCTGCGATGTTGATGTTTAGGTCCTCGGAGAATACTCCTGAACCCGTACCTGTATCCGTCTTAGACCCATCTGTGAAGATCGTGAGCTCGTTGTGATTAACCGCTCCTTCGTGTAGATCCTCGTACAGTTGGATTTTGTACTTCTTGTCGAACACAAATTGTTTCGGTATTTGGTCGCCAATGGCTTGTGTGAGAGGAACTTCTTTAAAGAGTGTATTTAGATTGCTAGTGTGCGGTGTGTTGGTGTCTTTCCAGAGCTTCAGAGCTCTTAGCCGGACCGCCGTCATCGTTGCTTCCTGTTGTATAAACAGGTGCAATGGAGGCAGGTCCAGCAACACTTCGAGTGCCGCTGTAGGTGTATTTTTCATGCAGCCCGTTGCCGCTAGGCATGCAAGTCTTTGAAGCTTTTGAAGCTTGTTGGCGGCCGTTGTTAGGTTGGTCCTAGGCCACCACACTACTGCGCCGTAGCTTATCATCGGACGTATTATTGTCTTATAAAGCCATAAGACAATTTTGGGGGATATGCCCCAGCGTTTGCCTATCATCTTCTTACACTGCCAGAAGACAATGCTGGCTTTGTTGAGCTTATTTTCCATGTGGCTGTTCCATGTCAATTTGCTGTCGAGAGTGACACCTAGGTACTTGACCTCGGTAGACAGCTTAAGCTCTGTATTAAATAACCTGGGCAGTCGGTAAGTGCCCAGCGCGCGTTTGTGTGTGAACATAACTAGTTCGGTCTTGGTCGGGTTTACAGATAATTCGTACTCATTACACCACCACTCTACTATGCGTAGGGCTTGTTGGGTTAGGTCGTACACTGTACTGGTTACCTTACCTGAGGTGAGTATGGTTAGATCATCTGCATAACCTATTGTGTAGAAGTCTCTCGCGTTGAGTTTGTCTATGAGTTCATTGATGACTAAGTTCCACAATAGCGGGGAAAGTACACCTCCCTGCGGGCACCCTTTAGTTATCAAGGCTGTCTGAGTGTCGCCTAAGACATTATGGATGCCAGTATAATAAAAATATGTTCCCATATTTTCGATACATACAAAACATAGTGCATAGGGTTCCCACCAAGAACTTAGGGTCCCAAGCCTACCTCACCTGCAAGTGGTGCACCTGCTGATCAACGGACGAGGCTCTGGCAAACAAAATGTCCCAATAAGCGGCAATAGGCTCGCCACTTATTACGTGGGATCAAAACACTGGCGAAAAGTGGGCGTTTAATATGCCTCTGCCTACCCCTTCGGGGAAACAGGCGTGAGTCTATTTATGTGTATGTGTGTATGTACAAAACATTATTTCATGCAAAAAGGATAAACATATTATTTATAGAAAATTGTTCACCACAATACATGTTTCAAAATATCATAATATGATTTTGGTGTTATTTTGCTATTTCACACTGTTTGCACTGTGAATGTGATTTTTTCCTATTAAAAGGAGTTTGCAAGAAACTGTAAACATTTGCCGAAATATGCTTAATGAGTTTTGAATATGAAATGGCGATGTGACGACCGGAACAACGCAGATACTTTTATTTTAGAACTAAAAATCCCCAATACGCTTTAACATAAAATTAATATAATATATAAAATTATAAAATAAAAGAAGATTTTCCATATATGAATGGTTTAGAAGCAAACGTGTCACAAAATAGCCCAGTTTTGGTCATTCTCCTTTACTACTAACGAGATCGTGTTTATTTTTTCACATAATTTTAATGGTTTGCAGCAAAAATATGAATTCCATGTTAAGATTTTCGGGGTATCCCTTATTTCAAGGATATTGAGAAATCCTTTTTGTGCCTATATTAGAAGCAGACGAGTATGTGCGAATCGGTCCGTCTGGGTCTGAAAATACTTCTATGGAATATACTTTTATCTTTGTAATTATTCATAAAAGATTGACCACCCCAACTATTGCAATAGAAAAAGGTTGACAATACGGAACTCCTCTAAAAGGATAAGGGATATCGGAATGGTATGGGTTCCACTGACAGTCATTGCCCATCGCTCCTGAGGATGCCTCGTAGAGAGGCGAAACACGTGTCGAAGAATAGTCGGCGCATACAGCGGCATACTGCAAATCAGTTATCTTCCTGGAACCCATGCCATTCCTATATCCCTTATCTTTTAGAGGAGTTCGGTATTGTCAACCGTTTTCTATTGCAATAGTTGGGGTGCGTGGTGGGTTCCTCTTTCCTTCCATTAGGTTACAATGGAGTTCCGCCAAGTAACGCCTGATTCTATCAACTATATTTCGTATTCACTTCGAGCGTATAAATTGATTCTTGTATCCTTTATAAGGAACCAAACACGTGGACTCCATATTATGTATAAGAAGAGTTCCTTTCGGTGCGGGTACTAAATATTTCAATATGTAGGAGACCCTTGGTTTTTGATATGCATACGTAAATGTCGAACTAGTAGCAAGAAAATAGAATATCTGAGTTGCTTGTCAAGAAAATCCGGGCCATACTTTGATATACGTTTTGAATTCTATGGAATTATTTTGGTAATATTTGTATTAAAATATGTTTTGAAATTATTTTTTTATGATTAACAAAACTTTTAGTGACCATAAAGTTTATTTATTTATTTTATTTATTTACAAAAACATCACTATCATTACAGTCATTTCCTAATGCAGTAGTGTGGTCCTTCTGTTACAATAATATAACAGATACCATGTAATCTTTGTGAATTTATTCAACGAGCAGAAAAAAATATCTATTCTGTCTGCAGTGTCATTGAGTCTAATGCAAGGCGCGCGTCAGTGGCGCCTTGCTGAGCAGATTAGTTCTGCCGCGCGGCACGGGTAGTAACCGAGGCCGTCGGCACATGCCTACGTAATTTTCGGGCACATTGAGACACAGTTCCCTTAATATAGGAGGATTATCTGTCTTACCTCTTACTATTTTTAAGAATATTAAATATTTTTAGTGCTAGTCGCCAGTTCTCTTCTTGTTTCTAGTATGTTGTAGTTACCCAACCATACCGATTACAAACAGGGTTGGTTACATAAATGGATATAAAGTATAGACTCCGTAAAGTTTCATATATAAATATCTTGTAAAGGGGAATGGGCAAAAATATATGGAGCTTGGTCCAAATTTCCACCACCAATATGGCATATGATGGAACACTGCGTACTGAATCATCATAAGAAGACTGCAACCAAAAATATTTAATCAATAAAAAGTTACGACGCCATGAAAACTTGCAATTTAAAAACCTTTTTACGGTTCTTCATTTCACTATATCTTTTAAACTACTCGATTGTTTTAGGTGTATGAAACTTAGTTGTAATTCATACGTTATTCTAGTTGATATCAGCTATATGACGTCAAAATAAAAACAATATGGCGGCCGTGGTAGGTACCTCGCTACGTCAAAAAAATCAAACCCTTTCATGTGGGTTTCATCTAACAACCCCAAAGGAGAAAGACCAAATACGGCCTGTAGCGGCCAGAAAGTTGTGAATCGTTGAAATTAAACATATAATTTTTAAAAAATTTACATCGTTTTCGTTTCTTGATAGAGTATCGGTGAAAGAATTTAGTTTTTAAAGATTAATTATTTTGAATAAGCTATGGTAATAGCGGATGAATGTCTTATGTTGCCAGCATTAAAAATAAAATGAAGTATGGTAGGCAGAAATTGTTTTAAGGAAATAATATTTTTATTACTATATTAGAAAACAATATATTTTATTTACTTTATAAGTATATTTGTAAAAAGAATCAAGAAATATATAATTTATTATACATTCCATAATTATTAATCGGTAAAAATCGTTTTGTTTTTTAATCGATAGTAGAAATATTTTTTCAAACCATTTGCAACACTTTTTTTATCTGTTATGTCATTCGTGTTGCTACTGTGTATCGTAAATATTTTGCATGTAAATGTAAAATATTTTGTAATGTAATTGAATATAAATTCAATAATAATGATCAGTACCTTCTACCCATGCTAAGAATATGCAGCGGTGTTTGTGATTGTGGTTAGCTTTTTTGGACGAGTATACATAGTACGAGGTTCCCTAGTACACAGGTGATTATTCATTATTATTGGCCACTCTTTATGTAGTTTTGTTCTTTAAGACGCAAAGACATACTTTGATTTACATCTAGGTATTATATTTATGTTAAAATTAAATTTTGAGGTATATTTAGTTGCGGAATAATTTCCATTTCAAATATCTCGTATCTTATTTCCACCAAAAGTTATTTAAAAAGAAATTATACAGGTTAATAGAGTAGTCATTTATCTACAAAACACACATGGTGTTGTGTTTGGCCGTGCCAGGCCCATAATGTATGGCCAAATGGTACATCTCCTTTGCTTACTAACGTTTGTGTTGTTTGTTTTCTAGAAAGTCAGCCTCCAAAGAGAAACCACTGCAACTCCAACCGATCAATATAGGCTGTAAATTAAACTAATATAACTATCTGAACTCTTCTTCCACCTTGACATTGGGAAAATCATCGATAAACGATGGAGCCATACAAAAAAAAAAAAAGTCGGTTATCAATTGAAAATCTTTACAATGCTTATATTTATTTTAAAATATTTGTAATACTGGGAAGAATGTAATCACAAAAATATTTAACAATAGTTTTATTTATTCCTGTCTCACAGTGTGGAGACCCCACACTGTGAGACAGGAATAAATAAAACCTTAAAAGAGTACATCTCATATGTCTTCATCCACAATAACATTATCCAGATTCGCAGCTGGAAGTAGAATTGTGGGTTGGTGTCTCGCCCATCCAAAATACCAAATAATTACCATGACGTGGGCACAGCAACCTACAGCTCGCATTCCAGAAAGACAAGCACGTTTCTCGACTATGGATCATTACATACGTGTAGTATTGTCTTGCAACGTCGTCGGCGCAGCGTATACCGTATTGCTTCCTAAGTGCGAAAGGGACAAAACTATTGCTGTCTCCATCTACGAGTCGACGCTAGCAATCCCCGGGTTCCGAAATGCAAAAATATTAAAAAATACTTTAAGCTTTTAGCACGATTCCGAACCGTATTACATTTTTATATGGGTAGTTGAGCTAACGTTATCATTGTATACTTTGCAGACGATTTGAGCGCATTACAGAACAGGGGGAATGCGTAATTTCTACTATGTTTTACTGCTTGAAATGTGGGTATGTGCGAAAAAAATTTACGGTTAAATAATTAAAAATACGTGTTTTTAAAACAGTCATAACTTTTTTCTGAGTGAATATATTTTTTTCGCCTAGTAATCAAAATTGTATGGTATTTAATCGTCCTTAAGCTTGCATAACCCCCAATAGTGGTGGAAATTTGGACCACTTCTGCTCATTGTCCTTTATTTTATATACGCTCCAACATGAGGATATATTTCGTCTCATGTAGAGCCCATACTACTCCGTCAAGAAAGTAGCGGGAAAAGATCAATAATACACAAACTATATTGATATTCATCCAAATTTATTTTATCATTTCAAAGTATGCTCCTTCAGAAACGATACACTTACGCCAACGAATAATCAAAATATCAAAACATTTTTTAAACGCTGTTTCCGGCACTGAGTTCAGTTCTCGCCGCATATTCTCCTTTATGTCTTCTATCCAACCACTTCTGGCACCCGTTTTCAATAGAAAACGGGTACCAGAAGTGGTTATTTGAGTTCGAGTCGTAGCCATATCTGGTAAATATAGTGGTTACGCGATGCTATTTGTTGAGTGGTTGGTCAAAAATTCGTTCATAATGATGGCCTTATGCAAAGGCGCATTATCGTGGTGCAAAATTCTTTTGGGACTAGCCAAGCAGCAACATGTTTCATACCCAAATCATTAGTTAAAATGGTACGGATTGACTTGTGAGATTCAGAAAGTTCGAGGGCTATCTCTCTCAAAGTTGAATGAGGATTTTCAGCCACTGTTACCTTAACTTTTGCGCTGTTAACTTCAGTTGCAGACGTTGATGGCCTACCAGAGCGAGGCAAATCATCCATCACATCTCGATCGCTTCTGAACGCTTTGTACCACTCATAAGCACGAGTTTTTGATAAAGTCGATTCACCGTAAGCCTTCTGTAAGATTTTCATTAACTCCGAACACGAAATTCCATTGGCGATGCAAAATTTAAGACAAACTCTTTGATCGATGTTTTTTGTCCATTATGGAATTTGCAATACACACTAATTATGATATATCTTAAAATAGCACTGTATTTAATAAAAATAACATATGCAACTCAAACTCAGCGCCAAAAGGAAAACAGTTGTGTCAATCTAACAAGAACAAAAAAAAACAGAAATATGAATTTGGAACCATAAACAAATAATCCATTCCCGATAGTTTTTGACTTAAACCAGAGCATTGCATAATATGCTGTATAGAAGCATTGTATAGTAACACACTCTTTTTAGTGAAAAAAATTATGAAAATGAGAAATAAAACGTGATGAAAGTAACCAACTTACTTAAGCGAAATAAATTTATCTGCAAAAATTGTTGTTATGTAAAATCTCGAAACATATTTTAATTTTGCCCGTTGTTGGCAACATATAAATTTTCACCTGTTCAACAACAAATGAGAGGACTGAAGTTTTCTCACTCGGTTAAAGCATTCTTTACGAACGTTCATCAATTTAAGTCGAAAAGGGAGATATCGCACATAATTGCAAGCGATTTTTCTCGGCAATTTTATCATCGCTGGCATTTTAATAGAATACTATGAATTGGCCTTATATCGCAGCTCTCAATATTGCGATTTGGCCTAGAAAAAATGTACTGCGCCACTTTATGAACAGACTTTTCAAGATACGTTCAAATAAATTATTTTTTATTAATTTAATTATTTTTTTGTAATTTACAATTTTTATGTAGGTATACGTCCACTGAATGTGTTTTAATTAGTGAGTAATATGCATGATGAGTAAAATTAAACTTTTACCCGTTATGCACTACATGTCTTCATACAAGTACCTAAACTGACTTAAAAAATCCTATAAAGCAATTTCATAACATTACATAACTTCACGCCATTATCCCTGAACGGGTGGCAGACGTGTGTTACACACCCACACTTCGCCAGTTATGTTTCGTCCCAATATAATAGGGGGCGAGCCTACTGCCATCTACTGGGCACATTATTAAACGAGCGATAATTAAAATTACAATTTTATTTAGTACTAGAGGACGCCAGCAGCTACGCCTGCATTTTTTTTAATTTATCCGTTTTGGCCGATCCTGTGGGAATTTCGGGAAATCCCTTCTTAGTGCACCCCTACGGTCCCCAAGGAACATACATGCCAAATTTCACCTTCCTGCGCCCAAAAGTTTCGGCTGTAGCGTGTCTGTCAGTCAGTCAGTAACGCAAGGATTTTATATATTAAGATAAACTATATTCACATGACTTACTTAAACAATTATTATTGATTGCTGTAGCAAAAAACATATGGCTGGGTTTATTTCGTTTGTGAAAGAACAAGCTCTGGACTCTAGCGGATAACCAAATAGCAGAGCTAGCAATAAAGAAGACAATAAAATTGTTGCACCATAGCACACGTTTTCCACCCTACAAGTGCATTAAACCAAAATTGTCATTTAAACTAAGATAAGGTATTTATGTATATTTACATAGCGAATGTATATAGCGAAAATGTTTGAAAATAAAGGAGAAATACCTTAAATTTGTCCCTATGTTTCGGCATAGGTTACACTAGACGTGATCTTCTCCTGAACACAGCTAGTGACGCGATACGGACCCGTTACCTCAATAAATGTATGAGTTTTTCTGAATACTCAGTAGCAGCACGGAGCCTAGCAATGTGCCCGGTAACGGCAATGGGCTCGCCCTCTATTACGTGGGACCTGAAATGTGAGTGTACTATTACACCTCTGCCTAACCATTCGGGGATACAGGCATGAAGCTATTAAAAATAAAATAAAAATTCAACGTTTTATTGCTTCATAATAATAATTATATTTTATGTTTGCAGCGTCAAAAGCAGCACAGAGAATGTACCAGAATCCACAACACAGTCCACAATCACGCTGTGCAAGGAGAACGGAGTAGACATCACATATGACCCATTCCAGCACAGAAATGTCACACATCCGACTTCGTAAGTATATTTTTCCCAATTCTTTATTACTTTTCACAATATGTGAGAGACTAATCTTATTACTAGTACTAGTAAGAATGTAGTAATCATGGATACTGGGCGTTTGGTGTATCATGCCAACCGAATACTACGATAAATTTTATTATTCAGTCGCGGATGTATATATTAAGGCTACGTTAAACCTTAATATATACTTCATATTAAATTTGTAACTGCAGCGGCATTAATTTTTATTCATCTTCGCTTTCTGCACTAATTAACACTTTGTTTATCATTCACCGTTTGTATATTGGTGTGGTATTTGTTTTTAGTACCTATTCAACTACGGCAACTATTTGTCTCTAGGTAGGTAATTCTTGATATCCCGGATGTCAAACTGCACGATATTAGTGTAGCCCTAGAACAACTAAAAAACAACAAGGCACCGGGTGGTGACGGACTAAGTACAGAGCTTCTGAAAGCTGGCGGCGCACCTGCTGTGGAAATGCTTCGGAAGCTATTCAATTCCATCATACTCGAGGTCAAAACGCCACAGGCATGGCACAGAAGTGTGGTGGTGCTTTTCTTCAAGAAGGACGACAAAACCCTTTTGAAGAACTACAGACCCATTTCACTTCTGAATCAAGTCTATAAGTTGTTTTCTAGAGTCATCACGAATCGTCTCGAGAGCAAGCTAGACGACTTCCAGCCTCCCGAACAAGCCGGATTCCGTAAAGGCTATTGTACCATAGACCACATACATACGCTGCGGCAGGTTATACAAAGTTGGCGTTTGTGGACTATGAGAAAGCCTTTGATTGGATCAAAACCTGGGCAGTGCTGCAGTCTCTCTAACGGTGCCAAATTGACTATCGATATGTCGAAGTGCTGAAGTGTTTGCACGAAAACGCCATCATGTCAGTCCGCCTCCAGGACCAGAGCTCAAAACCTATTGGACTACAGCAAGGGGTGAGGCAGGGAGATGTTATATCTCCGAAACCCTTCACCGCTGCGCTGGAAGAAGTTTTCAAGCTTCTGAACTGGGAAGGACTCGGTATCAACATCAACGGCGAGTACATCACTCACCTTCGATTTGCTGATGCTACCGTGGTCATAGCTGTGGTCATGGAAGACCTCAGCACAATGCTCGATGGCCTCTACAAGTAGGTCTTAAGATGAACATGGACAAGACGAAAATCATGTCTAATGTTCATGTCGTACCTACTCCTATCCAGGTTGGGAACTCTACACTCGAAGTTGCCGACAAGTACGTCTACCTGGGACAAATGATCCAATTGGGTAGGTCCAACTTCGAGTAAGAGGTCATTCGTCGAATCCAACTCGGTTGGGCGGCGTTCGGGAAGTTACAGCATATCTTCACGTCCGATATCCCGCAGTATCTCAAGACGAAAGTCTTTGACCAGTGTGTTGTGCCAGTGATGATCTAGATGTGGTCGCTAACAATGGGCCTCATCCGAAAACTTAGGATCACTCAGAGGGCGATGGAGAGAGCTATACTCGGAGTTTCCCTGCGAGATCGAATAGGAAATGAGGAGATCTGCAGAAGAACCAAGAGTCATCGACATAGCTCTCCGAATAGCCAGGCTGAAGTAGCAATGGGCAGGGCACATAGCTCGTAGAACCGATGGCCGTTGGGGCAGGCGGGTTCTGGAGAGGCGACCACGTACCGCACGACGCAGCAGGGCCTCCCGCAAGGTGGACCGACGATCTGGTTAATATCGCGGGAAGCGGTTGGATGCGGGTGGCTCAGGATCGGTCTCTGTGGAAAACCTTGGGGGAGGCCTATGTCCAGCAGTGGACGTCTCTTGGCTGACATGATGAATGCTTGCCATTGAACAACGTATATTTAGACTGTCAATCAATTTAATTGTGATCAATGCTTGTTACTTACATACACTTTTGCTTGATGAAGAATGTAAATTAAAAAAGAATAATAATATAACGATAGCCTAGTGTTGTACGTAACGGACTGCCGGGCCGATGGTCTCGGGTTCGATCCCCAGGTACCCCGGGCACACACCAATGACTTTTCGAAGTTATGTGTGCATTATAAATTAATTATCGCTTGCTTAATAATGTGCCCGGTAGATGGCAATAGGCACGCCCCCTATTACATTGGGACCGAAACATAACTGGCGAAGTGAGGGTGTGTAATATACCTCTGCATACCCCTTCGGGGATAAATGGCGTGAAGTTATTTTATAATCTTGAATTTATAAAATAACTCTAAAAAATAAGAAAACATATGTGTTTGTTTACATTCGCATCATAAGACTGAAAAAATGTGCTTTCTTACTTAACTTAGTTTGTTTTAATTAATTTTATCGTCACCTTTATATTCCTAAAGTCAACTTGCCACAACGAAATAGTGAACGTAAAATTAAAATGAATGACGTGTAATTAGGGCAAGAAATATTCAACCCTTTTAAACCTGTAAGGGTTTTCTTATACAATAACTAGCTTTTGCCCGCGGCTTCGCTCGCGTAAGTTCGAATTTCTCTAGTATCATCTATGTTCGGGTTAACGCTAAACACAAATCTCTTTTATTGGGCGGATACTTCTCCAATTGTCGTTTTAATTGTTTAAGAAATATAACTGCAAAAAGTATTGACACATACAAACTACCTACTTAGTACTAAGACTTAATAGTACTCAAAATGTTATCCGGTATCTGTGACGTTTCGAGAGTCACATAGAGTGGCCAATATGGCGACTCCGTGATTTGTCTGTCAGAACCATTAGAATTTAATAAAATACTCGACAATCTGAATTTTACGGAATTATGTTGTCGACTCGAAATCTTTATCTTTTAATGTTTTCTTATTCAGATAAGGTTTCGATGTACGCTTTGATGAAATTATTAATATAAGATTTGACACTGCGATAGCAGCGCAGTCCGTCGTTCCAATGTGAAACATTCCAAAATCCACAACTACTCACAAATTAAAAATTAAGTACTTAAACATTTTCCAGTGGAATAAATTGTGAATCTAAACCATTCTCAAGTCCCCTTGAACACACACAAAAAGTTTCTTCAAGATCGGTCCAGTCGTTTAGGAGGAGTTCAGTAACATACACACGCACACAAAAAATATATATATTAAGATTATCATCAATAGTGTACAGCGGGTTAGCAGCCCTACACTATTAACCCCACTGTTCATTAATCTAACTTATTAACCTACACTATCCTAGAGTCTTACCCTATCACCTATAATATCCTATCCTAGTTATCCTAGCTCTAATTACCTATATGTATCCTAAACTTATCCTAAGTTTTACCTAGCGTATAATGCGTATAGGCTTGGTGCTCTGTGGTATTCTGTGATACAGACCAGCATTTATACGCACCTACTACTAAGCCCTTAACCTAGGGCACGTACTATCTTGGTACTACCGTGGTATACTATGATACAGACATACGCTTCGTACGTGCCTAAAACCCTAACCCGACAGTCCCTAGAGCCTAGCCCTACCAAACGTATTAATATATATATATATATATATATATATATATATACCGGAGACCTATGATGACAGACGGACTGTGGGTAGGAATCAGGTATGGTGGAGATGGTTATCTGACGGCCAACTCAACAGATTCATCGAGCTGATCAGGTACTGATGGCTAAAGGTGTATTGGCCAGCGTCAGAGGTGTAGCAACGGTATTGAGTCAAACTCAGATGGAACTTGTGAGTGCTTTATTTCTTAAACTACATGATCTTATATACTAAATTTATCCTATGTACACAAACACAACTTTTCGGTTGTGTGCTGTGTGTGAAAGGTGCCATCTGAGCGGTATGTACCTTACGTGAGTACGTGATATTTTCTTAATTTAATATAAATCACGAACAATCTGTGTACCAGTAAATACTCACGTAGGGTTATATCGGTGAAATGGCATGGTCATGTGTGAACAGATAGTCTGAACTTGCGGAGTGATTTTAGACCTGCTTTACGAATTGAAATTAAACTACAGTTTATGGATTTTATCGCGATATATTGGGTTTCACTAAGTAATTACATTTAAACCGAATTATCTAGAAACTACATTTTTAATTTATTTTAGCCGACGTTTCGAATTCTTTACAGGATTCATGTTCGCGGCAGACTGATCTTATTTTACTTCGTAAATTAAATTTGTTATAACTTTATAACTGCACATTAAGATATTTATTACAATTCTGTGTAAAAACAGCTTTGTGCTTTCCTCCTCTATTTAAAATATTAACTGCCACATATTTCAAACTCTTCAGTCTGTGTAATTTCCTTAGAAAGAAGTACGAAGTGGCTGTTCCACGTATTAATTTATCTCACAAAGAGAATTTAATAAATAACACAACTTTTGGCAGCGTGCTTCAATAGTGAAAGTGAATTTAATATTACCGGACTCTGGGCTTATTCTAAGGACTTCCTAAAAATTATAAATTCCTCTTGCACTTCACTCAACTCAGGAATAGAACTCAGAACTAAATTCTTAATAAAAGCAACAGTTTTTGCTATTATAAAACAAAGTGTACACGAATACTTCGTTTATTCTGCCTTTTACGTACCTACTTTTTTCATACGTAAAAGAAAGTCGTGTATCTTAGTAAAATATTTTGTTGTGACCGAGCTGGCACCAGATTTTTTATCTGGCATCTCGTCTAGAGTTCTACGAGTATACGAGATGATTCTACGAGAACGCAATACGATACACGGTACCGGAAAACGACTAAACTGTGCAAAAAAATGGCCACAAGATGAAATCGTGGATATTCTTTTATAGTTAGCCTATAGTGTCCCACTGCTGGGCTAAGACCTCTCCCCTGGAATTTCATAAATATCTACTCTTTGGAAAATCTATATTTTCATAGCTAGAACAATTTATCCGTTTACTCACTAAGCAGTTCAACAACCTGCTCAACAGGTGCTCTACCCAGAATCTGTGTATTTATGGCAATATAATAATAGAATAATATATTATTATTTGTGTAAAGAAAACGACAAAAACAACCCTCAGATTCTTTTACATAAGTAGACATTTCCATAGTGACTATTAATTATGGACAAGTTAACTCGTGTACAAAATCTAATCAGACATAATAGTACCCGGCGTGTTCTGTGGTTTATATTGATTTTTTATTTATTTTATTTAGATTTTTCAAAAGCTATTCTGCTTTTGCCATTGTCATGTACAAGCTTTTGATGCCAAATCATATAATGAAAAATAAAAGTTTGGCAAAAAGATAAATCTTAAGAGATGATTTACTACCTAGGGGTTTTTATTAATAGCCCACGGCATGTTCTAAGACCTACCGAAAATATACAAAAATCGGTCAAGCTTTTCAGAGGTGTTTGGTAACAAACACAGTGACATGAGATTTTTATGCAGAAGGTAATCAATTCTAATGGAAATGAACTTTGTACGTACAGAGTTCATTGACATTGAACTTTATACGTATGTTTTCGCGACGCTAACTTCTCTTTTAAGGCGCAGGTAATACAGATGGGTAAATTACCCGAAATAACCCCTGAAAGTCCTTTAAAAAACATTCATTTTCGAGATAGTGATAATGACTCGAGTTCAATAGATATGCAGCTCATAATTTTGTCTGAAGACAATAATTATTTTAATACATGCTAGCCAACAAATAGAAGTTATTATTAAGGATGCCCTTTTGAAGTAAAGAGCGCTGAATACTGATTCCATTAAAATATTATGTCTGCAGAATTGAGTCTTTTAACTAGAATTGGCAAGACTTTTCAAAACACGCTCATATTACAAAAAATATTTAAGTCTCACGTACCTTTAAAAGAAACAGAATGCCTGCCATATAAGCTTACCGTTCATCGAGATACCTACTTTAAAACTTTGTTGTACTTTGCATGTATTTATTAAACAAGAAAGATAGGAAATGCAGTGAAAATTTCAGTGCTTAAACAAAATAAAGTTTGTCATTTTACTTTGTTTATTTCAATTTTTTTCTTTAATCAATAATTTAAAGCTTTGCTATCTCAAAGGTGGTTCGCTGGTTTGAGGTTAACAACGTGCTTTTAAATAGACTAAAAACTAAATGTATTCGATTTTTGATGCCTAACGTCAAACAAGTGAACACCTCAGTAAAGGTTAAGGATGATGTGTTGGATCTTGTGGATAACACCAAATTTTTAGGCAGTACACTAGATTCTAAGCTGCAATGGGGACCACATATTAGTAAATTGTCGAATAGACTCAGCTCTGCAGCATACGCAGTCAGGAAAATTCGCCAGTTAACTGACATTGACACTGCCAGGCTTGTATATCATAGCTATTTTCATAGTATAATGTCATACGGTATTCTCCTGTGGGGAAATGCTGCCGACATTCAGACCATCTTTGTTCTGCAGAAAAGAGCTATTCGAGCAATTTATAATTTGGATTATGGGGCTTCGTTAAGGAATAAATTCAACGAAATACACATTTTAACAGTTGCAAGCCAGTACATTTATTCCAACCTAATATATTTATTTCAAAACAAGGCCTCATACTCAAAGAAAAGTGATATCCACAATTTGAATACTAGAAATAAGAGTAAGCTAGTAGTGCCGGCTACCCGGCTAGAGAAAATAAAAAAATCTTTTCAAGGCCAATGTGTGCGCCTTTACAATAAAGTGCCAAGCAATATTCAAAATTTAAGTTATAATAAATTAAAAAAGATTATAAAACGTAAACTTTGATTCAGTGCTAGATTATATTGAAGATAAAAATGCTTGGGATTAATTTGCTCGGTCCCACAGGCTACTTATGTTTGATTAGTGTTAAGTTTCATGTGAGTGTGAGTTATTGTGTCTATATTATGCTAGTAAGTACTTTTATATTATTATTAAAAAAAGCCTTATTAATTGACAACAACATTATAGACACACCAGCTCATATACTTATGAAATTAATTATCGCTTGCTTAATAATGTGCCCGGTAGATGGCAATAGGCACGCCCCCTATTACATTGGGACCGAAACATAACTGGCGAAGTGAGGGTGTGTAATACACCTCTGCATACCCCTTCGGGGATAAATGGCGTGAAGTTATTTTATAATCTTGAATTTATAAAATAACTCTAAAAAATAAGAAAACATATGTGTTTGTTTACATTCGCATCATAAGACTGAAAAAATGTGCTTTCTTACTTAACTTAGTTTGTTTTAATTAATTTTATCGTCACCTTTATATTCCTAAAGTCAACTTGCCACTAACGAAATAGTGAACGTAAAATTAAAATGAATGACGTGTAATTAGGGCAAGAAATATTCAACCCTTTTAAACCTGTAAGGGTTTTCTTATATAATAACTAGCTTTTGCCCGCGGCTTCGCTCGCGTAAGTTCGAATTTCTCTAGTATCATCTATGTTCGGGTTAACGCTAAACACAAATCTCTTTTATTGGGCGGATACTTCTCCAATTGTCGTTTTAATTGTTTAAGAAATATAACTGCAAAAAGTATTGACACATACAAACTACCTACTTAGTACTAAAACTTAATAGTACTCAAAATGTTATCCGGTATCTGTGACGTTTCGAGAGTCACATAGAGTGGCCAATATGGCGACTCTGTGATTTGTCTGTCAGAACCATTAGAATTTAATAAAATACTCGACAATCTGAATTTTACGGAATTATGTTGTCGACTCGAAATCTTTATCTTTTAATGTTTTCTTATTCAGATAAGGTTTCGATGTACTCTTTGACGAAATTATTAATATAAGATTTGACACTGCGATAGCAGCGCAGTCCGTCGTTCCAATGTGAAACATTCCAAAATCCACAACTACTCACAAATTAAAAATTAAGTACTTAAACATTTTCCAGTGGAATAAATTGTGAATCTAAACCATTCTCAAGTCCCCTTGAACACACACAAAAAGTTAAGTTTTTAAATTGTATAGAATCAAGACGTAGAAAAGAGTGGCCCGGAGTTTCTTGCCTGATTCTTCTCACGAGGCTCTACTTTCTGAACAGGCATTTTTTTCAATGCTCAACTATGTTAATATGCATTTAAAATTACTTTTTATTTTTTTTATTTGTATGACTTTCTCACGTGTCCAAAAAATTTAAACATTTTTATGGAAATAAACATATTTGAGTTTGAGTTTGAGTTAAAAGATTACAGACATTCTCGTGTTGTTACAAGTAAGCGTCGGCGGCGCAAACGCGCGGCTCACATTCCCGTTAAACTGAAATTCCGCCACTAAACCACAACTTTAAACACTGAAATTTGCCTCAGTTCATTAAACGGATCATATTCATTTTTTTTTTTTCATAGTATAAGGCGGCAAACGAGCAGACGGATTGCCTGATGGTAAGCAATTACCGCCGCCTATGGACACAAGCAACACCACAGGAGTCACAAGTGCGTTGCCGCCCCTTGGGGTTGGGAAAAGGGATAGGATAAGGAGTGGGATGAGGAGAAGGAAAAGGGGATAGGGCCTCCGGCACTCTCACTCACCGAACGAAACGCAACAGTTTAGATTCTGTTACTTTACGTCGATTTTCTGTGAGAGGGTAGTACTTCCCCGGTCGAGCCGGCCCATTCATGCTGAAATCAGCAAGGCTCTACTACTACTACTACTACTACTACTACTACTACTACTACTACTATTCGCTTGACTAAGTACTTTAAAGTATGAATATCTCTGTTTACTGACGTTTCGACTAAGTAACACACATCAATCGTGGTCAGGACACATAATAAATTACCTTACTTTTGTCGACGTTTCAACTGGCTTACATTAATCGTGATCACAGCATAGTAGGTATGTTACCTAACAAACAACTACGAGAACGTAGGTTTAATAACATATTGCTCAACTGGACATCGCCCGTTTGCAATATCGCTCATATCTCTGGAACTACAAATCGCCGCATATGTCGACCCTGTTGAGAAAATGTTGCAGGATTTTCTTAACATGTCCCCGAAAATATATTTTCTGGATTTGCATTTAGATTTGGTCTAAGTATAATATGTGAACGATGAACGAAATACATACATACATAGACTCACGCCTATTTCCCGGAGGGGTAGGCAGAGACTACGGAACGCCATCACCCTAACACACACAAGCACACGTACCGTGCAATCTTATTCTGCACTAGTAAACATTTTTTTCTGATTTACTTACTAAGTAACATTGAATGAAAAAAGGTCTTATATCATCGCACACTATTTGTTATAATTTTAGGTGAATAAGTTTACTGTTTTAGTTTTAAAATGACATTATTAAAATATTTTGCAAATGCAGATCAACACATTGTATACTTAACTGCTTGGTCCAGTCTTTTGTCATCCATCCTCTCCATGTGTCCAAACCATCTTAGCATACCTTTCTCAATAGTTGTCACTACATATTCTTTTACCCCCGACACTCTCATATCACCCAATTCTTTACC
The DNA here is from genome assembly GCA_944739405.2 of Euclidia mi. Taxonomy (NCBI): domain Eukaryota; kingdom Metazoa; phylum Arthropoda; class Insecta; order Lepidoptera; family Erebidae; genus Euclidia; species Euclidia mi. The sequence goes on along the minus strand of OX123185.2, from coordinate 89,774,123 downwards.
CTGTCGTTCAAAGACACACCACACATACTTCTCGGTTCATGCTCTCATTTTTACAGCATTTATTTTTCGTAATATATTGCAGCAAGATATCGTATATAGATAAAGTAAATACGAAAATGAGAAATATTCACGATATAAGCAGATTAAAGTTGTTTAAAAAAGTCATCATCCTCCTAGCGTTATCCCAGTTTCAACCCGGGGTCCGCTTACTAATCTAACCGGATTTGGCTGAATATTAGCTTTTTCACAGAGCGACTGCCTGTCTGAACTCCGCAACCCGAAGCGATAGCGATATTTCATGGGTTACACTAGTGTCAGTTAATTTAGAATGTACTGACGCCCTATAACGACTGTCAAAGATCTTCATGACAACCGGGACCGACGGCTTAACGTGCTCTCCGAGGCACGGGACAAGCGATAATTAAAATTCAATACGCACATAACTATGAAATGACATTGGTGCGCGCCGTGGATTCGAACCCTATGCCCTCTGCATGGCAGTCTGTTGGTATCTCCACTAGGCTATCGCTGCCTCGTGGAGATACCAACGTTTATAAAAGTAATAGAAAATAAAAACCAAGGCTTTATGCATATCTACCAAGGTAATATTATACCCACATTTCGCCATGTTATGAATTTGTATATCTATAACAATAATAATTAATTTATTACTTTTTTATTTTTATTAAGTATATTGCCGCACAGGCCATAAATACGTATAATATTTACCCATACATGCGTCGATCGAACCCGTGACCCGCGACTCACTGTATCTCGCACTGTTTCTCACAATCACACCTCGTAGTAACGACCCGAATACTTAAAGCCCTATGCCATTCGTGAAATAATAATTTTTTTCATCATTTCTAGGACCTTGGGAGCATTCTTCCACTTACTCAAGTCGTCGCTAGGATCAGGTTTACTCGCTATGCCAGCAGCTTTCAAGAACACAGGTCTCATACCAGGATGCATAGGAACAGTGCTAGTGGGAATCATCGCCACACACTGCGTTCATATTTTGGTAAGTGATAAAATATTAGAAAACCAACGGTTTGCATGCAGTAATAACATAAAATCGTATCAAAGAACCAAATAATAGAAACATATTTATAGCCTAATTAAAAAATAGCTTGTTTCTATGTAGAAAGCTCCAACACCTGTAAGTTTTAATTTCGGATCAAAGAGCAGCCTATGTCTGTCTCCTAATAAAAATTGCGAAAAGTAACGGAGATAGCACGCCACCCTGCGGTACCCCGACAGTTGTATTACACCACGAAGAGTACGACTCATCAATACGTATACGCTGTCGGCGTCCAAACAGGTAACTATGAAACCAGTCAATTACCGTTGGAGATATGTTAATAGAGCGAGGTATGGCAAGTAGGATGTGAAAATCCACGGTATTAAATGCGTTGCTAAAATCAAGCAAGGACAACAGCGTGAGTTTTCCACCATCCATGCCCAGCCTTATCTCATCAGTGATATGAACCAATGCTGTGGTAGTACTATGACCAGGACGAAAACCGGATTGGAAAGGATTCAGGAGAGCATTCTTGTAAAGGAAAGTACAGAGTTGCGTATGCACAAGACGCTCAAGGACTTTGGAAAGGAATGGAAGTATAGATATAGGACGGAAGTCAGTAAGGGAACAGGGTTTGGATTTTTTAGGTATTGGAACTATTTGTGCATCTTTCCACGCTGATGGAAAGACGCCGCTGGTAACTGAGTAATTTAGGATATGACAAAGGACAGGGAGGATTTCATCTAGGATGGGTAGGATCATGTTTCGACTGATGCAGTCATTACCAACAGCATTGGATGAGATTGAAGTGATGCTCTTTTTAACATCACAACTGGCAAATTGCTCGAAAACAAAAGGTGAATATTTGGGAGTTGGGATACGTGAAAGATCTTGTAACGTGTTTGATTTTGTTGTTCCATCAAAGTTGGGTGAAGCAGTGAAATGTGCGTTAAGCGAATCTATATTTATATCATTGGAGATTGTGTCATTGCGAGACTTAACAACTCCCAGTGTTCTTAGAAATTTCCATATTTTCACTGGGTCTCCGTTTTCAACAGAGCTGTGAATATGTTGGCATTGTGCTTTCCTACACGCCTTATTGCAGAGATTTCTAGTACTTGTGTATTTTTCCAAATTCGCAGCGGTTGGACGACATTTATACTTTGCCTTGGCAGCCGCTTTCTTTGATATAAGAATTTTAATTTCGTCAGTCAGCCAAGGTGCAGGTAAATGCTTTAATTTAATGGCACGGATTGGTGCATGCTCGTCGTACAGGTGAGTTAACTTATCAGTGAAAATCTGGACTTTGTTATCTACACAGTCTGATGAGTACAAAGGAGACCAATCAATATTACGGGCATCTTCAAAGAGCTTCAAACGATCCATCCCACCGAAATTGCGTTGCATAATAATTTTAGGTTTTACCTTTGGTGGGCGTATTGTGTATGAAAGATAGATAAGATCATGGTAAGAGAAAGAATCTGCAGAGCACTGACCATGTTTGGATACAAAAGTAGGGGAAGAAACGAAAATTAGGTCAAGGAGAGAAGGTACAGAGTTTGGAAAATGGTGTGTAGCATTGAGAGGAAGAATAGATAGATTGCTCGAATGTACAATAAGCTCGAGGGTTGTGGCACGATTATCCTGTTTTATTATGCAGGTGTTAAAATCACCCATTACAATTGCGTGACTGTAAGAAGGTACTAAAGTTTCTAGGAGTTGTTCGAAAGAAGGGAAAAAATTTATACGTAACGAAGGAGAGTAATAGACACCTAGAAGAACTTTAGAATGATTCAGTTCCACTTCTAAGAAGAGATGCTCGCCGGCATTCGCGGGTGGTGGTTGCGATGAGGTGCTTACTATACGGAAGGGAATTTGAGCACGTAGGTATACCGCCACCACCACCAACCGCGCGATCATTTCTAATTAGGTGGAACCCCGGAAGAGAATATGAAGTTGATGGCAGACATGGTTTGAGCCATGACTCTGAAACGAGAATAGCATGGATGTTCTTACAGTCAAAGGTTGTCAGCATATCAGGGAAATGGGCTGGAATACTTTGGGCATTTATATGGACTACATTAAAGTTCCCCGCGACGTCAGAGAACTGAGACTGAAGAATCTCTGCAAGTGAGGGCAAACTAGTGAAACTGTCATTGAGACTACTACTAGCAGTTAAGAAGCTGTCATCGTCATTACTTGTATCTAGCTTAATATGTCTAATATAAAAATATATATAAGTGTATAAATAAAATAAAAATATTTATATAATATACTAATAATATGTTATATAATAATTATACTTACTAGCTGGCTAGTTCTAAAACTTTTTCTTGCATAATAGTAGGAGGTATATCCGTATAATACCAGTTTGCTTAGAAAAGTAAAAAGTCAGTCATCGTTCTCTTATAATATATCACCTTTGAAAGGTCTTAATAATTATTTAACCTACATCATCGCTAACGTTCCGCAGTCAACGACAGCTAGAAACAATTTCTGAATAGGGAGCTCGATTTATTGATTAAATACATAAAATACAACAAACATTATAATAGCAAATAGCGCAAACAATGTACAAACGTAATCGCTTTGGTATCGAGCTAGTAAAAGTAATATACTATCTTTTTCAATCATGTGTGTATTTTTAGCTAGTTATTTGTACTTAAGTGACTTGGTCTAATTTGCGTTAAGCTAGAGTAGCCTGATTTCAGTTTCTGCTGACCATTTCAAAACGCTTGTAACTCTTTGACGGTATGAAAATGTATGCCTGTTTTCCAGCGTGATATAATACTCCATTTAGCATGAAGATAATGCACTATCGTCTTAAGGCTGCTACACACAGTGCCGGCGGCACCGGCTGCCGGCTTTTGCAGCGCGGCCCATGCCGCCCGCTTTTGCCGCGCGGCTCGTGCCGCTGGCATGGCCACCCGGCCATGCCAACGGCTCCTTCGTGCGGCAAAGCCGGCGGCTTTGTATGCCGCCGAGTGCACGCGGCTTGGCCAGCGGCCGTGCCGCCGGCACTGTGTATAGGAGCTTTTATCGACGTAGATCAAAGAATTAGCAAGCTGAAGTGGCAGTGGGGCAGTCACATTTATTGAAGAACCGATGACCGTTGGAGTAGTCGTGTTCTAGAGTGGAGACTGTGCCTTGGCAAACGTAGTGTAGAACGCCCTCCGGCTCCTTCGGCCGGAGTGACGATATTCGCAAAGTGGCTGGCGGCGGCTAGACACGAAAAACCGAACATCGGGCTCAGTGGCGTGCCATTTGAGAGACCTACATATATCCAGCAGTGGACTATGGCAGGCATGATAATGATGAATCCACTATCAATTCATTTCTCGTTAATTGTAGCGAAGTTGACTTAAATGACAATGACATTTGGTCGTAGTTATCTCCCCTATTATACCTAATTATGCATTATCATAATCAGAGGCAAATATATTTTAATAGCTTACTAATTTATTTGATTTGCAGTTTTGCTCTTAAATTGGCTAACTACATGTAATTTTGTAGATACTCGTTAAATAGGGTAGGCGTCTATTCGTATTTGTCGAACAAACAGAACGTCAGACTCTTGCATCCGTTGCCCTTTGATTCAAACAGAAATTGAATCTCATCTTTGTTTGGAAGCCATTATAAATGTAATATTATAAAAGTGAAAGTATATTTGTTTGTGTGATTGTTCGTTTGTCCTTCTTTCACATCGCAGCGGAACGATATTAAGGTACCTATTACATATTTAGTGGCAGGCGACAGCGGTTTGGAGAGTGATGTAGGCTGGTTCACGTATAGCTCCCCTATTCCTTCTCCCTCATCCCACTCCTCATCCTATCCCTTTTCCTAATCCCAAGGGGCGGCAACGCACTTGTGACTCCTGTGGTGTTGCTTGTGTCCATGGGCGGCGGTAATTGCTTACCATCAGGCAATCCGTCTGCTCGTTTGCCGCTTATTACTATAAAAAAAAAGTTACAAATAAATTAGGACAAAAAATGCCGATGACATCAAATTGCCCCGTTCATTATTGACTGTTTCTTTTTTTGTGTTATTTGTGAGCAGCTTAAATTTTTTCAATTTTCCCGTAAAACAATATTTATATCTAAAGCTTATAATATCTAATCGACCTTTCATATCATTTTCCCTGTTTATAAACTATGTCACTGCTGGATCCGGGCTGGCAGGTATATGAGATGCCTTCTAAAAACTCTATAGAAAATTCTTCGACGAGCAGTTCCACACGATGTTATCCTTCACCAATAAATAGCAATAATTGAGTACGCTCAACAAAATTATTACTTTGCGATACAAATATTCGGCTTGGACTAGCATAGAAATGTTTCCGAATGTCAAAAACACCGTACTATTTGTATGCATCATGTCAGCCTAGAGACGTCCACTGCTGGACATAGGCCTCCACACAGGCCCATTTTGAGCCAACCGCATCCAACCACATCCCGTGATCTTAACCAGATCGTCGGTCCACCTTGCGGGAGGCCTAACCCTGCTGCATCGTCCGGTACGTGGTTGCCACTCCAGAAACCGCCGGCCCCAACGGCTATCGGTTCTTTGAGCTACGTGCCCTGCCCATTGCCACTTCAGCCTGGCTATTCGGTGAGCTATGTCGGTGACTTTGGTTCTCCTGCGGATCTCCTCATTTCTGATTCAATCTCGAAGGAAACTCCGAGCATAGCTCTCTCCATCGCCCTCTGAGTGACCCTGAGCTTTCGGATAAGGCCCATAGTTGTCGACCATGTCTCTACGCCGTAGATTATCACTGGCAACACACACTGGTCTAAAACTTTCGTCTTGAGACACTTTGGGATATCCGACGTAAAGATATGACATGACTTCGCGAACGAATATTTGTATGCAATAGCCGTAAATTATAATGCATTATTGAAAAAGTGACGCCTTGCAATTTCTCTCACTCTCTACTAAGCTATGTTAAAATGCTTGTATCCTCTTTATCACCCTGCCATAGTCCACTGGATATAGGCCTCTCCAATGGTATGGGATATATGCTTGTATAGCTCAGCCAAAATGCAGTATTGCCAAACAAATTTTACCAGTTTAATATTCAGATTTAATAAAAAAACAATACTATAACCCAGTTTCTTCACCTCTAGATTGGCCTTATCCTCCAGGGCATTTCAGTATTAAAACGAAATTCAGATGAGTTATTTGACAAATTAATTTAATAAGAACTTGTCAGACAGCGGTGAATCTCGCCCTTATTATAAAACACGTATGTATCTGAAATGCGCTCGTAACTCGTATGAGACAATATCACTGTCTCTTGAACGTATGAAAGCAAAACACTCAAATGTCGTCGACTCACAAACTATTGTCACAGTCCTTACACGTCTACAGGTAGAATCAAAGGCTTTTGAACTTTAGTTGAAATACGAGTTTCATTCCAGATAGAACTGAAGCTTTTTGATATGGAAATGCTAGTGCAACATAGTTTTCTTTCTGTAATTTATTGTGTAAGAAGATTTTATGAGTAGATTTTCCAAATGAAGGTAGACTAGACTGCCCGCGAAAATTTTACAGAAATTGTTCAGTAGTTTTTGAATTTATCGTGTGCATACAGACGGACAGATGTGGCTTTGAGACTTCATTTTATAATAAACTAGATGTCACCAGCGGCTCTGACTACGTGAATTACTCACCTAAACATTCGTCACGCTTTCTTACTTTGAGCTTCATACTATCTATTGGTGAAACCCGTATGAAAATCAAACATGTCATCAGTTTGTCAAACAGACGCAGCCTTGAAATTTCATTTACTATTAAAATATGTATACTTAGATATTAAATTAATATTCCTAAATTATATTAAAACAGACTAGGTTCAATTTCCACGAACAGACCATGAACACATTCTATTGCGAGTTGCGAGCGATTATTTTGTTAGCAGATTCCACAAATTAATTTGACTTCCATGAGAAATTATTTCATCATTATAGAAATATATAAATTGGATTTCATTTCGAGGAATACATTTCCAAACACGTTCTATTAATTATTTTATTTCAAAGGCCAGTTATAAATGTGATTCTTTTCTTGGAAATACAATAATTAAATTATGATTGAGCATAGATACCTCGACATTTAGGCCAAATTTCTATAATTTTAAGAAATGTTTCCTTTTTGTCCTTCTCCTAAATAAACCAAGTGATTTGGTTGAATTTATCAGGAAATTAGAATAATGAAGCTACTTTGAGCGTCGAAATGATTTATTTTATCAGATTATTTTTTTATAGTACCTACTATTGGTATCTTTTATATGTCAGGATCGTTGCGATTGGCGGTCCGTTGTTTCTGCCTTCGGGAGTTCGAACGCCATTTGCAACGAAGAAAATTTCCTTTATAGAAATTCAGTCCCCGTCCTCAATTGTGTAATCGTGTAAATCTCTAAAGTGTATGAGACGACGAAATGGTTCCCAAAGTGACATTATTTTTACAGTTACTGACGTGTTATTTTTATGCTACACAAGATTTCGTTTACGATTTATGAGAAAACCTCTTTTTAATATGTGAATTTTCAATATTAAAGCAACATTTTAAAGTACTTGGGGCGCCCCACGAGTACTTAGAGAATTGGAGGACAAGGATTAAAATAGCATCTGTATGTAGAGTTTAATAGGAAAACCTTTTTTGGCTGAATGTCTGAAATGTATCTGAAATTGAAATATTTTCAATTCTCAAGTTTTCGGCATAACTTTTCTAAGCTTCAGTTATAAAGCGATTACCTTGTAATTGCCAAATTTTGTAGCAAGTTGTAGGATGGTTTAAAAGTCTGTGCCTTGCCTCAGGTCCGGTAAAGGAGCTGACAACTGAAGAGGTCAAAGCTTCGTTGCTCAAGGAGCAACTTCCCGTACACGAGGTGCACAGAAGAACCAAAGTAAGGACACGCGAGCCATATGATATGGTACTCGTAGTCCTCGAAAAGTTTGAGTCGGGGCAAGCCATATTTAGGCTGACCACCCTATGCCACCTGTCTGGCATAAAGGTCCAGCCTGCCTAGCGGAACAATACCGTCAGCCAGTGCCACAACACCGTCAGCCAGTTCCACCGGTGCCAGCTGTATGGGCACTCGACGCGTAATTGTTTGGCGCGGCCTAGGTGCGTTAAGTGCCTAGAGGACCACGCAACCACCGACTGCAGGCGCCCCAGGGACAAGGCACTTTGTGCCCGCGAACTACCGCGGGTGTCCTAAGGCACAGCGTGCAACCCGACCCGCGGTGAAGGCGCATCCAACGCCCGCACGCACAGCCCCCCTCGAAACCCTCGGCTCCAGCCCCCGCCCGGCCTAAACCCGCGGTAAAGGTGGCTCACCGTCACCATTAACCCGCATCCGTCGCCGGTACCGGTACTCGCCGCCAGCCCCAATTCCCCCCAGGCCGAAGTTGACTTCAGCCTGGACGCTAGTTCGTAGCTCTCGCGAGTAAATTGAGCCAGAAATTGTACCATCGCGGCTGAGATTAGGCGTGCTGAAGGCGTTTTCAATGCCACACTAGGCGTGCGAATTAGGTACGCGCTCGTATTCACGTCATTTGAAAACTTTAACCCTCCGGGTTCGACTCCACAAATAAGGATGTTTGGATCCCCTATTCCATGGACTAGGGAAGCCAAATACCTTGGTGTGCTTGATGATCGACTATCGTTCCATTCACACATTACGAAGGCTCGCAATAGGGCCTCCTTTGTGCTTGGACGTTTACATACGAAGGCCCGCAATAGGGCCTCCTTTGTGCTTGGACGTTTACATAGCTTAGTGAATGCTAAATCTAAATTATCGCTTAGGAACAAGATTTGGTTATACACTTCGTGTATCAAGCCTATAATGACATACGCTAGTGTAGTATTCGCACACGCTAGGCCACACATGATCCATAGGCTACAAATACTTCAAAATAAGTTCATGCGGCGAGCTACGAGCGCACCGTGGCACATACGTAATGAGGACACATAGACTTACAACTGCCGACCATCAGGCAATTCATCAAACAGTGTTCCCGTAGCTACTTTGACTCTGATTCGACACAACCCCCATAACCCAACCCACTATTAGTTGCGGCGTTAAATTATACACCATCTAGGATTTCTCATATCTTAAGATTGACTCAATTCATCCGTAGTAGGCAGTTATTAATGTGTCTACACTTACGATATCTGAGAGCTCGTGAAGAGCATAAGCTGATTTGCTTATTCTCTGACAAAGTGATTCTATGTGTGGTTCCATCAATTTTATTAGACCTAAATATTTTGTGGCATCACTTGAGTCAATATTTATAGTACCGCAGTTAATATTGAGATCTTTAGCTGGCAATATACGTTGCCTTAATTTTTTTTTTACATTATATTTGTCTTTTTTTTACTTATATTTAAATTATAATTATGCAACCACTTAGCTACTGATGCTAAGGTTTCATTGATGTCGCTCTCATATGTATCTAAATTTTTGCAAGCAATTATTAGAGTGCTATCATCGACAAAGAGATTTATGGGGTTATTAGTTACATATAATAAGGTAGATCATTAATGTATAAATTAAATAGTAACGAGCCTAAGACACTACCTTGGGGGATACCATACACTATCTCGCCCTCTATTGATCTGAATATTTCTTCTCGTTTGGTAACCAAAGGACCATGGGCGGAATCGTCCCCACCCATCAACAGAAATGAAATGTAGCTCAATCGACACATCTTGGCATGATGATATTTTTTTGCTTTGGCGACTTTGCCCAAATGCATGGGGTTGTCATAGTAATTAACGTTTAAACAAATATTTTGTTTACGCATTATTGACGATTAATTGTAAAATACCTACTCATTTATCTATTATAGGAAGTTATGGTACATTCTACCACATTCGCACAACACCATCTAGTCCCAAACTAAGCAGAAGTTTGTAATATGGGTACTAGATAATGGATAAACATACATATATACTTATTTTTTTTGTAAATACATACATATTATATATAGAAACACCCAGACCAAAAAAAACATCCATGTTCATGCACACAAATGTTTGACTTGAGCGGAAATCGAACCCGCGACCTTCGGCGTAGCAGTCGCTTACACTCCCGCGGCGCCAACCGGTCGTCAATATAGTATATAAATATAGACCAGTAATATTAACACACTATTACTATTGTTATTTGCCTACTATGAGCATTATTAGAATGAATATTAGAAGACAATGAATTTAATATGATTAATTCATTTAAATTCGTTATGTTCTAATTTTTCTTTAGCCTGTACTGTCCCACTGCTGGGCAAAGGCCTCCCCAAGGTCTTTCCATGCTCACTTGTCGCCTGCAATCTCAAGCCAACTTTTGTGGTAGGCGACTAGGTCATCTTGCCACCGTTTTCGGGGCCGACCCCGGCGACGACGACCATTTTCTGGCACCTACAGTGTAGAGATTTTCGCCCAACGATCCTCATGTATACGGCTGACATGGCCCACCCAGTTCCATTTAAGGCTAGCAGCTTTTTTCCCACACCTTCAACTTTAGTTTTTTATTTTCGTATTATTCGTTCATAATCATTTAAATGTGAGTATATTATTAAAAATACATTATTTTTATTTTATATTGTTACTAAATCATGTTTTGTACTGAAATATAACCATAATGTTAAAATAACTTAAAAGTGTTAAATGAAAATATAAGTTAATTAATAATAATAAATTGTTTTTTTATTGATATATGCCATGGATTTAAGTAAAATAAATGATTTTAATCAAATAGTGGATACTTAAGGTACACATTGGCATCAGTTCCATCCATGTGTGTTGGTATATGGGAACGGACCCCATACATTTTTGCCCACAGTCCTTTAAATTTTTTACCTCAGTAATTTGCTTACGGTTATGTAGACAATATTTGATTATATTAAGAACGTTACCGAAATTCCGTATGCTTCTAATTGTGCGATAAAAGTCTAATGTTGGACACAATGAAACGCCCTTATCATATCGCAATAGATGGCTGCTACTGCTATTTTGTTGTCAACATTAATTATTACAGTCTGTAAAAAATTGTAAATCGCAGAGTTGAAATTTTTATTTTGTCTGAAGCCGTTTTGTGTATCATTTAAAATATTATGTCGTTCCACATAGGTATATATTACATTATGGATATGTTTTTCAAAAACCTTAGACATTACTGGTATCAGGGAAATAGGTCTGTAGATTTCCATTTGGTCCCTTTAGTATTTTTATGAAGAGGTTTAACTATGCATTTCTTTAATCTATCTGGAAATATAGCTTCACTAATTGTCAGGTTAATTATACTCGTATGGCTTAAATAATGACGTATTGTATCTGATACAGCTTTTATTATTTTGGTGGAAATGCTATCGTAACCAACACTAGATGTATTCTTTAAGAACATTATAATTCTTTTGACGTCAAGGGGTGTACAAGGAGCCGTAAATATGGATTGTGTTCTAGTCCTTATGAGTGATGTTGGCTTAAATCTTGAACCTTTCAGGCATTGAGTTTTATTTAAGAAGTAATGTTTGAAAGTAGTAACAATATGTTGTGGGTCCCTAATAACGTTTTCAAAACGTTGACTAGTATACTTTAACGGGTTGGGAGCCTTCTACGCTCACCCATAGTCTGCGTAAATTTGACAAGGCCATCTGCGGCCAACAGCTAAAAAATGAGGAAAAAAAGGATCGGTAATAAATGACATTCGACAAATTTAATCATTCGACTAACTTGATGTCTAATCCACACTGAAATATCTCGGAATGCAAGTTAAGATGTACAAAACATACTAGTTAGGACCATTTTAACCACTTTATGGTGTGTACCTTAATAACGGTAGTTTTTGAATAAAACGTATTACACTTCTCTTAAAAGTTCTACTAGGCATTGTTTTACTGAAAAGCTAAAAACTAGATATTCGCCCCGTTTAGAACTGGAATTGAGTATGTTATGGCTCGTAATAAAAGTAGAGCTTACGAAGAAATTGTCATCGGTCGGAGTGCCCTGTTAAATTAACCATTTATCTAAACTTAGGAACAGTTGTTTATAATATATTAAACAATTTTTGTCGAGTTTATCTTCTGCAGATAATAAAACAAAATCTCAGTTTCTACACTCGTGACCGCAGTATTACTGCTACTAATATAATAATAGCGAAGGTTTATTGTATTAATAAACGGAAGCCGACGCGACGAGAGCGCCTTGTGGGGAAAAGTGAGTTTTAAAACACAAATGGATTAAAGTTTTAGCTTGAATGGCAAGTGTTGAACTGTAAGTTAAAGTCTGGGCATTTGTATGACAAGTCAAGTGTTGATTTGCAATGAAAATTACGATAGATAGAATTATTAATGCGATAAACGAGTTGTTGTCAGCGGTTTTGTATGCCATCAAATTTCTATACTTTTCTACGTTCAGATATTACTTAGAGATGGAAACTACTATGGGCAAAAATGTATGAGCTCCGTCCCCATATACCAACACACATGGAACTGATGCCATTGTGTACCTTAAGTATCCACTACTTGGTTATAATCATTTTTTTACTTAAATCCGTGGGATATATAAATAAAAAAACAATTTATTATTATTAATTAACCTATATTTTCATTTTACACTTGTGAGGTATTTTGACATTATGGTTATATTACAGTACAAAACATGATTTAGTAACTATACAAAATAAAAATGTATGTACTTTTAAACATTTGAATGATAATGAATGAATAATAGGAAAATAACATATATAAATGAATCATCATCGCCCTAGCGTTATCCCGGTTGCATCCAAGACTTACACGCCTTAGAGCCCGAGGTCCGCTTACTGGTCTAACCAGATATTACAGAATATCAACTTTTCCACAGAGCGACTGCCGTCTGACCTCCGCAACCCAAAGGGATAGCGATATTCCATGGTAAGGACCAGTATCAGTTTATTTGAGAGTACTGACTCCACGTAACGACTGTCAAACATCTTCATGACAGCCGGGACCGACGGTTTAACGTGCTCTCCAAGGCATGGGGCAAGCGATAATTAACAATTTAAGACGCACTTAACTTCGAAAAGTCATTGGTGCGCGGAATCGAACCCGATTCCCTCTGCATGGCAATCCGTTGGTATCTCCTTTAGGCTATCGCTGCCCTTATATAATAATCACTACTTACTTTAAAACAAAGTCTGTCTGTCTGTCTGTTCTGTCTGTCTGTCCCTATGTATGCTTAAATCTTAAAAACTACGCAATGGATTTTAATGCGGTTTTTTTAATAAATAGAATGATACAAAAGGAAGGTTTATATGTATAATTGACACGGGCGAGGCCACTGGCACCGCCTAGTATAATATGAATGTATGAATCATTTAAATTAATTTTCTTCTAATTCTTCATTCTTATAATGCTCATAGTAGGCAAATAACAATAGTGAGTGATAATATTACTGGTCTATGTTCCCTGTGCACTAATGAATACATAAATGAGTAGGTATTTTACAAATAATCGTCAAAAATACGTACTTATACGAATGTGTTTAACCGTTAATTACTATGACAACCTAATGCTTTTGGGCAACGTCCCCATAGTAAAAAAATATCATCTTGCCAAGATGTGTCAATTGAGCTACATTTCATTTTTGTTGATCGGTGGGGACAATTCCGCCCATCGTCCTTTAAAACTCCTTTCTTAGTGAGCGCTTTCATTATAACAGGAAACCACAGTCAAGTTTCATGCTTCTAGTTTTAGTACTTTGGGCTATGCGATGATTGTAATATAATATGTAAGTAAGTAAGTAAGTAAGTATTTATTTCCAATAAAAATTTACAAATTACATATTTGATGGTCCCAAACTAGGCTATGCCTGTATCTTGGGCACCATTTAACATTAAAACTATTAAAAATTTATTGGTAACAAATTACAAAGTAATATGTGTAAGAATAACTAAGTAGGTATCAACTCAAATATAATAATAAATTCAGTAAATAAGAATATGGTAACATTTTGGCTATTTGGCACACATTAAAGTTAACAATAATATTTGTGTTTGCATATGAGCGCGTGTGTGGGTTTTAGTGTGTGTGTGTGTGTGTGTGTGTGTGCGTGTGTGTGTGTGTGTGTGTGTGTGTGTGTGTGTGTGTGTGTGTGTGTGTGTGTGTGTGTGTGTGTGTGTGTGTGTGTGTGTGTGTGTGTGTGTGTGTGTGTGGTGTGTGTGTATGTGTGTATGCGTGTTTCATACAGGTACCTTACTATCTGACTATTTTTAGAAAATAGTTTTCTGTATCATCGTAAGATAAATCTAAGAGTCGTATAAGTAGTGATTTTTTCATTTGACTGACTGGGACATTAAAGTTTTTGATGTTGAGAAAGGACATAACTTTATTATAAATATGGGTATGCAGAAATACTGGTAAACGTTGTGCAAATGTTGATCTTACTGCTACTGGGGAATTCTGGTTTTTCGGATTGGGTCTCCCTGATATTTTTAAATGCATTCTACATGCCACTTTGCAAATATAGAGTTTCCGTACTCCGAGAACAGCAGCTTCTGCATACAGGTCGTCAGTTGGGAAGCGGAACGGTTTATGTAACATGACTTTGAGAACAGCGCGTTGGGCCCTCTCTAGTCCTAACATGTAAGTTTTGGCGGCACCGCCCCAGACCACTTGACAGTACTGTATAAGGGATTGGCATAGAGCTGTATACACTAGCTTCCTTATCTTTATGGATGCACAGTCACGTAGAAGTTTCATTATATATATATTGTTTTCCTAACACGTTTCCCTAATCCTAAAATGTGATATTTAAATGAGAGGTTTTCATCTATGATTATACCTAAATATTTTAGATGTACGACTTGTTCAATGTATAATATATGCCAGTCAGGATAAGCTAAGAGAGTTTAATTTATAAGGCACTCAAAAAATACAATATTATAACACAATTCAACATACGTATGTACATCAATGTGCCGAGGGTGAGTCGTATGGGTTGGTTGGACAGATTGTATTTTCTTATATGGAGACTTATTTTCTTCTTATAATAAGAAAAATTGAAGTGTTTCACCAAATCAACCAACTAGGCCGGCACGTCAAAAAAAACCCTCTTTGAATGAATATTTACCAGAACCCTTTCCTTCACACCCATATTCTACCCGCTATATGTTTATATTCCATAAATATATAACAAAGTCAAAACAAACGGAATAACATCTACCGTACATAAAAATAGACATCATAAATAACTGCAAATCAAATACCACGGAACAAAATCGACCACATTTATAAAAAAGTAAAAGCTACGCGCGAGATCGTGGTCTTACTACGGAATTCAATATTCGAACTATAGATAGATCTGTAGATTTGCGATTCGTTTTTGACATAAGCTCCATACAAAATTTGTCAAACACGAATCAAAAATGTACAGATCTATCTATAGTTCGAATATTGAAAATGGCCGTTAGTGAAACCTAAGTTACATGAGTGAAAGTTTTGTGCTTATCCTACCAATTCTACTAATCATCCTCGCTGGATTGTATGGATAATCACTGATTACTTGTCCTGAACATTAACTTAGCCTTTGCAAATGCTGTATAACCTATCTGTAATTCTTCTTCTTGATCGTTTCCTCATGACTGAGGGACGTGATTATGGTGTCTCGCCACCATCGTATCATCTGTAATTACCCTTGGAAAAATGCGAGGAGGTCACATTAGTTCTCCAATATTCATCTGGGTTTCGTTAGACGGTTACTTAACGCTAAATATTACACACTACTACATCTTCTTAAGTCTCTTACAACTTGTGCTTATACTTATTACAAATAGTGGAAGCTATAATCTCGTTAATACAACAGAAACAGAAAACATGGGCAAACAACAACACACAATATCTACTTCACTTTTCCCTTAGTTTAGTAAACCTACGTCTGCTGTAATAAGTAGTAATTTTGTAAGAGGGTCATACTTCTTTACTACCACGGCCAAGAACAACAAAAAAAAATTCAATGATTTCCTGAGAATAATGACAATATATTATGTGTGACGACCAAACAATTTTTTTCTGTCTCTGAGTATAATTTAACTGTTCGTATAACAATTTTATTACGTAAGCTTTAATAATATGATTTTATGTATAAGTATGTTCATCAGCTATCTGATTACTATGCAACAGTCTGCCTAGTTTCGAAACAGACGGTGTGTGAGTTGTCTCAGAACATTTATTATAAACTTGTACAATATTTAGATTGATAGTTTTGCATAACAATTCAGTTTGAGAGAACATTTGGCGCAGAGCGATTTGAATGATAGATGACCACGTTGTGACGTAGATACCTAAACGTAATATTATGGTGCTGATAGGTACACCTGAGCATCCATTTGTAACGGAACAGCGATTTATACAAGGTTATTTAGCGGGTCTTGCTCGCGGTAAACAAGATATTTAAAGCATAAATACCTGGGTATTTGACAACGTTCGGGCCGACTTGCTTCATTCGCCGTTTTGTCGAACTGAACAATGGACAGAGTCGAACATTGCTGCAAACATTTCCATGATCTTTCTAGCGAACGCGCTAATCAGCAAAAACGCCAAAGCAAATTTATTGTCAATTCGCTAGAAGGCTCACCAGAACGCTCGTAAAAATGCTCGATAAAAGACACTCGTTTGTTTTTCTGTTTTGTAACAATCGCAAGAACGCTTATTACAGGTGAATGCTCAAGTGTATCAGCATTACGTAGCAATGCACTAAGTGGGGACGTCCCGTGCAAACTAATATTAAAAATGAGAAACTGATTCTGTCTGATTGTTTTGTTTTGAAGATAAATCAAATCTAACAGGTATTTGATAGAATTGGGATTAAAATTAGATTCTGACGGGTATTTTGTGTAGGCAATTAATAGAATGCAATGAAATCAAATTGCTAATATCGAAATCCAGAATGTTTGTATTTTTTTATAAAAGTTAAAAAACAAAATTCTGTCATCTGTTCAAACAAGAACGCAAACCCCTGCGCCAAGGCAAAAATCATGGATACAATCGGGAAAATGCCAGGACGCATTATCATCGTCCTGGCATTATACCGGTTGTATCCATGATTTCGATCTCGATTTTTTCTGTTACAATAAAAACTGTAAGGAGTGAGACAGTTTTTTATACGAGTCAAAATCTAAGCTCTAGTTTTTTATCCCCAATATAAATAAATTGTACCTAGTTGGAATATGCATAAACATACCTATTGGAATGTTTAAGGTTATTTATTTTCTTACTTGCAATCTTTCTCAATGATAACACATCGTAAAAATTATAATGTAATTTTAAAGTTTGTGCAAGTCATTTTACCGACGATTTGGCATTTAATTAGCCTTGGTCACGGAAAATCCATTTTTTTTTATTTCACCAAAGGATTTTTCTTAATCTAATCTTGTTTTTCATCAGTAGCTGACAAATATATTATGTAATATTAAATTTTCTTGCAGGTATCTACCTCACGGGATGTCTGCATAGAAAGCCAAATGCCGTTGCTAAGCTATACAGATACATGCGAAGGAGTTTTCAAGCTGGGGCCAAAAAGGTTAAGAAAATATTCCAAGCATATAAGGTGAGTTCCTTTATTTTCACGATAATTACGCGTCTTCACGTAAAACCGGTCTTTTCACGTTTGCTAAGATTGGTCGTGGTTGCAGATATAAAATAGACTATAGGGCTAGCGCATACATACCATTTTTAATTGAACAACTATTTTGTTGTGTATCATATGTCTTAAAGAATATATTGAAGCGCACATACTGTCAACTCGATAGTTGCACGACAAAAGAGTCAAAAATGCTTATCGATTTGCTTTTGATTTAAAAGTTGGACAACTATCGATCAAGCGCTCAATTTGTATTGCATTGTATTGATGGGCGCAGACCATCGACTAAACAGTCGATCTGTGACTGACCACGATTACCAATCTCATATAAGGATTTGAAGCGGCGCCACGTCTCTATCTTTGTAAACACCTTGACTCGAGCGTTGCTGAATAAAGGAGATGACGAGGATCTCAGGTAGGATGTCGGGGTTCAAGAGAAACACTGCTAGGCTGAACAGGTTCTTTATTATGTCTCACTACCGCTTACATACAGTATGACCGAACTAGGTAAGCACTGGCCTGAGGGCTGGAATGTAGACTCCGCTGCTCTCCGACGCTCGCAGGGTAGCTGCTTGTAGGGTCGCCGACGAGCTGGCCAAGGTGCGCGTTGTGTAGGCAGTTCGGTGGTCGAGGTTAGGCTGAGACCCCTCTCAGCCTAAACTGAGTCCCCACTCAGGCGGTGCAGCCGATGTGGGCCGAGCGGTGAGGCTCAGGCGTCCGAGGCCTGGCTGTAGGAGGCTCGTAGGCAGGGGCTGATGCGTGGCGGCGGCTGGTAGCGACACGGCGCCAGCAGCTTGTAATTGTAGCCCGTAGGGAGAATCGTGGACTGGAAACAGCATAGAGAATACACAACAACCGGTCAGGAACAGGCGGTCCCTAGATCGGCTGTTATGCTTAGGAGACACAGATACTACACACAGAACATATAGGCACACAGACAACTAGAATATGCTTACCCCCAGCGGAACAGTAGATAGAGAAGTAGATGACAGAATGATAACGGTGTAGCGGCAGCGTTGCTTCATGTAGAGAAAGTGACCGATTTAGATCGCGCAGCCATCTTATATAGCCATAAACCTATGAGTCACAGACAGCCTGTGGCTCTGAACATGACCATATAAGGTAATATTGCGAAGCGCTCTGCGGCTAAGCTGGCGTTAAGCACCTGCGAGATATTATAACGCAATACGTAGAGTATTACGTTACAAGTGGTTGATTTGAGGATATAAAAAAATCGATTGTATGCGCACTTCCATCAACTAAACTGTTTGGTTGAGTAGAAATCACGAAAAGTACACATCTCGACGAAACAGTTAATTCGATGTAACAGCTGTACAACTTTATACGTGATTGCGACTTATTTACACAGTAATGGGATAGATCCCGTTCTTGTCTCATGTCAAGGGTCGTTAGGTCATGTCGGAGGCCTTTGGGCGGTCTGAAAGCTACAGCACCAGTGTTGGCGACACGAAAAAAGCAGCTTCCACGCATATTAGTGGTACAAATAAAGCCTTATTTTTTTGGAACGAGACTTATTAGAGACGGTTTCCATCAAATTAAATTTTGGCCCTTTGGGCTTATGAATATTACAATTTTATTGAAGTAAAATATAGGTTTCAGGTTCCATAACCCCGTAAAAAGAGGGCGCCTGCATTTGATAGGTTTTCATACAAAAAGTGCTAATATATGTAGTAAAATTATGCCTCAGTTAATGCAATTTCTGGTTGAATGGACCATTTCTGTGTTAACGACCAATTAAAGTTTTATTGCCTGCTGCGTGGCTGTAAAGTTATAGAAGAAAGCAATGAATTTCAAATAATACGACTGATGATTTATTTAACTACCTGAGTCCGCGGTTACACACGGTTATTTACTGCACCGCACCCCCTGTGAGATCTCCACCTTGTCATGGTGGGGGGTTCAGTAACCGTGGCTTGGACACCCACGGTGAAGCTAAGCGGGATCCCGGGAATGGACGCTCCACGTGGGATTGGCTGAAGCCTGCGTAGGATAGGTAGGATGCGCGCCAAAAGGTGCGGGGGATAGTTCTGTGTGTCCCTCGCAGTCGGGCGCGGTCGCGGGAGGAGAGGCGTATCGGTGTTGCGTTGCCGCGCGCCCTATCTCCCATGACCAAATGGGGGCGCACCATGTGATGCATTGCGGTGGGGCCGCAGAGGAAGAGGAGATGCGGTGTTGTCAGGTGGCCGTCCTCCCTATCCTCTGCGGCCGCTAGGTTTTAGTTTCTGCGGACGGCGAGCGCTGGGGCTGCTCCCCGTCCGCCAAAAGGCAAGGAGGTGTCGTAGTGTCCACGCCACCTCCCAAGTAGCATAAAAGGACTGGGCCCGCCAACACCAACGGCGGGCCAATCCCGGGCGGGGTCACGGAAAAGGATGCTATCCGCGATTCGCGTGACCCCGCCACTACATGGGACCCGTAGGGACACCGCGGTGGTTTTTATTTCGTATCCCCCGAACACCTTTAGGGGAGAGCCTCCACTCACCTCCTCCGCCAGAACCAAGCCCGGTCGATCACACTCTGGCTGGGTTGGCGTCGAGTTGAGATGGCTCATAAGGAGAGTTTCCTCCGTAGTCAACAAAAAAAATCGCACCCGTGCCGTGGCTCGTAGCGTGATGTTATAGCCTAATAGCCTTCCTCGATAAACGCTTAACCAACATGAAAAGGAAACAATTGTCCAAATCAGACCCGTAGTTCCTGAGATTAGCGCTTTCAACCAAACCAACAAACAAACGCTTCAACTTTATTATATTAGTAAAGAAATAGACAAATGACTTGTCGTTTTTAGGATAAAGATTTCTTGAACTTTGAAACTCAGTTCGTTATTTAATTATCTACTGAAATAGATAACTTTATAGTGGCAATCCGTGATCGGTCTGTCAAAGAAATTACTTTCTTATCTCAGAAACCATACTAAATATCCGCATGTTATATGCTGAAGACCTTTTATATGGGAAACCTTTGAGTGTCTTTAAAATTACGAACCTTTTTATTACGTATTTAGTTAAGTAATGAAGAAATTCAAAAGCTCAAAGATGACCTAGCAAGCATTGGATTTCAGATTACCAAACGGAAATCCTTTTTGATATTGAAAAGATAAGATTCGTTTTATAGGCAAAAGTCTAAATGAGAATATTGAACATACTCAGAATGTGAGCATATGTTGAGTATTTTCATTCTAATGCAACTGTTCCGTACAGCTTTATATCGTATCATATTTCATTCTTTTGAAAATTTTGAAGTTGAACTGTATTTTTGCCTGTTGTTAGAAAAAGCTCTTTTCAACACAAGCTTTTACGTTTTCCCTTTTGGGGATTAGACATACAGCATTAAGTCTTTCCTATTGACTCTACTTTGTGACTGATGTTTGCACATAATATGGGTTTCACAAAGCATTTAGGTCTCCTAAGCACAATGCGGTTAGCCGCAATGCGGCCAGCCTTCCGGCTAAACTGACCATCCGCATTGTGCATGATATGGCAACTGCCTGGCTGGCCAAAGCGCTCAAAACAACTGGAGTGGTCGGCAGCTGCATCGCGTGCGAATAGAAACTACTTTCTCATACAAATTTTTGATTGTGGTCAGCCGGACGGCTGTCCGAATAGCGTATTTATTTTTACTTACTGACCGGGCAAACGTTGTTTTGGCATAGTACTATAATAGAGGGCCGAGTAATAGGGTGAAATTCTGGAGTTAACGATCAACAAATAAAAATATCTGGCGAGAAACACCAAGGAGCATAAGAATAGCCGACAGCCTAGCATATTATACACAAAAAAAACATAAACATAGAAACCCTTTTCGAATGAAGTCGATACCAATCATTGTTATTTTTATTTGTGACAAGAGATTTTTATATTTCAGATAGATAGTAATAAATTAGAGCTCATTTTGCATCTTAAGTATTACTATTAAAAGGCTATTTATCAACATACAGCCATCACATCTAACCACGCGAGTAAGATATTAGATTTGTTAATCCAAACAAACACATTCTTTGAACAGTTAACAGATAGTAAGACTACCAAACTTGTACTGAACAAACGTTGTCTAAACTTGTTTCCAATCCTATTTTATCTGTACCAACAGCGCTTTGCACATCGAACAACAAACTGGACTTCAAGTAGAAAAGGACTTTCCGTTAAATCACTAATTCCCAGTACATTCTTAAGCGTTGTAAGGTTAAGACAGGATAAGTCGCTTTATAAGGCAAGTGATGCGATGTCATGTTGTAGAAACGATTTTAATTATGTTCTGTCCTTTTCATGTCTGTACTTTTTGAAGAGACAAAATAGTGGAATGCCATTTACAATTGGAATTTAATTCAAATTGCAGAGGGTTGAGTAGACAATTATCTCTATGGCAGATTGAAGTTGTACAACTTTTTGCTGTTGTTTTTGTTGAGTTGCATAGTTAAACTTTTAAGGCAATAGCATCTGTGTATTCTTTTATTTTTTGCAAAGAAAACGGCGATTTTTTTCTATATTAAAAGAATTGCTATAATATAATTAAGCTTCAACTTAACTAGTTAGATTCTTGTAAGCTTAGTTAATTAATAGCGATCAAGCACTAAAAAAGTACAAATATTTCCGATTTTGTTTTTTAAATATATGTATAGCTATCGATATTTAACGCTATTTATTTCGAATTAATAACTTTTTAATACAAAAGAAGGGCACCTTTTCTAAAACACCTCTTGCCTATATAACTAAGAAAAGCATTGATCACACAAATGTGTGGTATACACATTTATGTGAGCGACGTGTAACGGAGCGTATGCTAAGTTTGTTATTGTAAGAGCATAAGCTCAGTATGTATCAAGTATATACTCTTGTATCTTAAACTATTATAGTTAGTCGCCTTAAGTCGGTTAAGCAAACTATTGTGACATATAAA
This sequence comes from Euclidia mi, assembly GCA_944739405.2. Taxonomy (NCBI): domain Eukaryota; kingdom Metazoa; phylum Arthropoda; class Insecta; order Lepidoptera; family Erebidae; genus Euclidia; species Euclidia mi. The sequence continues at coordinate 89,751,571 of OX123185.2, read as the reverse complement.
TATAACTGATGTGCTACAGAGACTATAACTCGTTTTATTGAAACTCTCAGTGCCGAAACCCAAGGTCATCTCCTAAACTGGTGACCCCGCGAACAGTACCAATAAATATTTTAGTGAATAGAAAAAGTGCAATCAGGCAGATGACTACGCTGTCGTCTGCGGTTGACCTTGCAGCAATTTTGCTAACGTCGAAAATCCCGGAGTTTTGGTTAGACTCACCTCGCGTATGGTTCATAAGAACAGAGGCAATGCTGGCGCCTCAGAAGTTAGCGGATGAGGCCAAGTACGACATCGTCGTTTCGAAACTATCCAAGGATGCCATACAACAAGTTACGGATTTGCTGATAGACCCACCGTCAACAAAAAAATTCGAAGCTTTGAAGGCCCGACTTTTGACCATATATGAGGAATCCAAAAATCTTCAGCTACAGAAGCTTATCAGCGAAATGGAACTAGGCGACCAAAAACCGTCCCAGCTTCTGCGTCGCATGAGAGAGTTGGCCAAGGACAAGATACCGGATGACACCCTCAAGATCCTGTGGCAAGGACATCTGCCTTCCCCGATACGTGCAGTTCTAGTAGTTTCAGACACAAAGGACCTTGACAACCTATCGACCATAGCCGACAATGTCTTCGAGACCACGCGTGCCGTACACGTCAATGAAGTTACACAGCAGCAGCCGGACACGTCCAAGGACACGGAACTGATAATGGCCGAGATATCAAAGTTAAGCCTGAGGATAGCCGAGATGGAAAAAGCTGCCAGATCCAGACAACAATGGAATCAGGGAGGTAATCGTACACGTTCTGTTTCACGCGATCGAAAACGCGATCCTTCAAGGCCACGTAGATAACCTGAGAGCCGGATTGGCTATGTTTTTACCACAATCGCTTCCGTGCAAGAGCATTAAAATGCACTGAGCCATGTGCATGGAAGAGTAAGCAGGAAAACTAGCAGGAGTACGGACTGCGGCGGAGGTCTGTACTGTATCACCCTACAACCGCCTTCGGGTCACAGACCGTAATAATGGACTACGTTTTCTTGTCGATACGGGCGCGAATATTTCGGTGCTACCGCGTAACATACTAGTGAAAAACCAACGATATAGTGAGTGTCAAGAATATATATTATACGCAGCTAACGGGACTAGAATAAAGACATATGGTACGAAAAGTTTAGTGCTAGATTTAGGCCTACGTCGAGCATTTCGATGGACATTTATCATAGCGGACGTTCATCAACCGATTCTAGGCGCAGATTTCTTGGCCAAATATAAGCTATTAGTAGATTTAAGTAAATATAGGTTGATCGATCAACTGACAAACATAAATGTTTTAGCTTCTATCGTAGCAAGTAATGACCCGTCGATCACGACCGTAGATATAAGTCATCCTTATCATTCCCTTTTAGCAGAGTACCCAGAAATCACTAAACCGCTTTCTTTTAAGGAGCCGCCGAAGCATTCTGTGTTCCATTTTATAGAGACCAGCGGCCCGCCAGTGCATGCGAGGGTCAGACCACTGCCACCACACCGCTACGCTAAGGTAAGAGAAGAATTTAAAAGTATGCAAGAAATGGGGATTTGTAAACCGTCAAAAAGTGCGTGGGCAAGTCCTCTACACGTTGTGATGAAAAAAAACGGTGAAATGCGGCTATGTGGCGATTACAGGGCACTGAATGCAATAACAAAGGCAGACCGCTATCCCATACCGAGGTTACATGATTTTACTTATTTATTGGCCAACAAAAGTATATTTACAAAGTTAGATATTCGCCGAGCATATCATTGTATTTCTGTTCACCCCGACGATGTAGAGAAGACCGCCATCATAACGCCGTTCGGATTATTCGAGTTTCCACGCATGACGTTCGGTTTACGGAATGCCGCGCAGACTTTTCAACGGTTCATGAATCCGTTCTTGCAGGTCTAGATTATGTATACTGTTATATAGAAGATATATTAATTTTTAGCGACCTTAACGACCATGAAAACCACTTACGAGAAGTTTTCAGCCGTTTGAACGAATTCGGTATCACTATTAACCTAGAGAAATGCACATTCGGTCAGTCTCCAGTTGAATTTTTAGGGTTCGAAGTTTCTACGAAAGGTATTCGACCGCTCAAAGACAAGGTTGATGCCATAATAAATTTCCCTAAGCCCGAGACTATTGAGCAGCTTCGACGATTTTTAGGCATTATTAATTTTTATCGCTTACATTTACCACATGCAGTAGAATATCAAGAACAATTAAAGCAATATTTGCAGCATTCAAAGAAGAAAGATAAAACAAAGATAGTTTGGACGGAAAAAACCAGCGAGGCTTTCTCACAGTGTAAATCGAGCTTACAAAGCGCGGCGACGTTATCGTACCCGTTACCCGATACCCCGTTTGCGCTTATGAGTGACGCGTCGAACACCTGCGTCGGCGCCGTCTTACAACAGTTTGTTGATTCTAAATGGATACCCTTAGGTTACTTTTCAAAGAAAATGTCCGCAAGTCAAGTTAAATACAGCACATATGACCGGGAGCTTCTAGCTATTTACCTCGCTATAAAGTATTTCAAAAATATGGTAGACGATCGCGAACTAATCATTTTTACTGACCATAAACCCCTTACGTTTGCTTTTTCTAAAGTTCATAGCGATAACGAATTACCCCGGCGCGTAAGGCAATTACTTTATATCAGCGAATTTTCCACTGACATACGTTATATTGATGGCGAAAATAATGTAACAGCCGACGCGTTGTCCCGCATAGAGACAGTTACCAGTCCCACGATTTTAGATTACGCAGCAATCGCTCGAGCACAGGCTAGCGATGAGCAACTTGCTTATTTGCGTACTCGTAGTTCTAATGATAAATGTAAGTTGATATTCAAAGACATAACAATGGCTGGATGTGACCTACCTGTAACGTGTGAAACTTCCACAAACAAGATTAGACCGTACATACCTGAGCAATTTAGAAGGTTAGCTTTTAATTCTGTTCATAGCTTAAGTCACCCAGGAATCCGTACTTCGCGTAAACTACTAAAGGAACGATTCTTTTGGGACAAAATGAATAGTGATATAGGTAAATGGGCCAAGGAGTGTGTTAAGTGTCAGCGTGTTAAAGTGACTAGGCACAATAAATCAGAATTAGGCACTTTCACGGTAGCTGAGCGATTTTCGCATGTCCATGTCGACATTGTTGGGCCCCTTCCTACTTCGCCACAAGAATACCGGTACCTAGTGACTATGATAGATCGTCAGACTGGCTGGCCGGAGGCTTATCCAGTAAAGGATATAACTGCAGAGTCGGTAGCGAAGGTGATACTAGAAGGTTGGATAGCGCGCTTTGGCTGCCCTACTAAGCTGACAAGCGACCAGGGCAGGCAATTTGAAAGTAGCGTTTTTAGAGAGCTAATGACGCTGTTAGGCATTGATAGGAAGCGGACAACGCCGTACCATCCGCAATCCAATGGGATGATCGAGAGATGGCACCGCTCACTAAAAACAGCTCTCGTGGCTAGGTTAGATTGCACTACTTGGGTGCAGGAGCTGCCTGTAGTTCTGCTCGGCCTTCGGAGTTCTACTAGGAACGATACTGGCATTAGTCCCGCTGAGATGACCTTCGGCACGACATTACGTTTGCCAGGTGATTTTTTTAGTGATTCTAGTAATAACATTTTAGATCCATGTCAATATGTTAGAAGTTTGCGGAACAGTATAAGTAATTTAAAACCGAAGCCGTCCACACATAGGGATGCGCGCACATTGTTTATACACGCGGATCTAGATAAGTGTTCGCATGTATTTATACGTAATGATAGCGTTAAAAAATCATTAGTACCTCCTTACGACGGTCCATTCGAGATTTTAGAAAGAAAAGATAAGGTTTATGTCGTTCAACTGCCCAACCGTATAGTTCATATATCTATTGATCGGTTAAAACCCGCTTTTACCAGTACAGCACAGGTACAAACAAACCAGTTACGCAGTAGGCCTGTAAGTATAAAGTTAAATAATTATAGTAATGAGTCTGGTAGACCCATATCAAGTAGAGCAGACACGAGCATAGCGAGTAGCGATAATCGCTCTTCGAACGCTACGCAGACCGCAGCCGCGCGCACGACGCGCAGCGGCCGAGTCAGCAAAATGCCCGTGCGATTCAATTTATGAGTAAGTTTAAGTAAGTATATTACGTTATAATTATATTTTTTCATCATTACGGAAGCACGTCTTGCAACGCATATTGTGTATTTATAACAAATTCATTGTTTCGATTTGGGTAACACAGTTTCTAAAGACGAAGTCGTGGTGGCCGCAGCCACTGCCGATGTTAAGGAACCTGCACAAGTAACGTTGATCGAATGGTCCACCGTATTTATTTTGCTCGGCATAATTTTAGTTTACCTGATATGTAGACAATGTTTTTCAGGGATGCAAAAAATGGTTGTCAAAACAGATGCAATCGCTGCAATCGACCGCTTTAGAAGCCGCTAGGCACAGTTCCAAACGCCAGGGGAACGAGAATTCTCCGGATAACGGAATTTAATTTACAAAACTTTAATTCGTGTACTGTCCTGTAGCTATAGTAAATAATGTAGTGCGGTGTTATTGTTTATACATATTTTTAACCGTGTTAGTGTGATAAGAAAATTACCGTAAGTACTTACCGTAGGTAATGTACCTATACTGTGTAAACATTTCATAACCAGTGATATAATCAATATCATGAAAAATTGTGTATTGTATTGTGTAATACTTAGAGTACTAAATTAGTTATGTTTTAAAAAGTCATTGTTCTTTACAAATTATATTTTGCTTTATATATAATGTCACTTGCACATTAATATTATGAGAAATTTTATTACCTATATTTTTTAAAGGGGGGGTTGGTGTAACGGAGCGTATGCTAAGTTTGTTATTGTAAGAGCATAAGCTCAGTATGTATCAAGTATATACTCTTGTATCTTAAACTATTATAGTTAGTCGCCTTAAGTCGGTTAAGCAAACTATTGTGACATAGAAATATAACTGATGTGCTACAGAGACTATAACTCGTTTTATTGAACTCTCAGTGCCGAAACCCAAGGTCATCTTAATGCATACCGACCGTCATAAATATTCTCGTTGTGGACTTAAGGTTCAGATTCTCAGGAAATGTTACTAACTTTGTTTTTGAGAAGTAGAACATTTGAAACTTTTAGTGCCTCACTTGAGTGAATTAAGAAACACATTAGAACACGAATAACTTGGTGTTTTTGTTAAATATCTTATGCGAGACTGTTGAAGAAATAAACGGGTTTAGAAACGATGAAAGTTACAAGAAGTTTTTAGCAGTGTTTTTAAATGCCTTTCATAAGAAAAATATAGCTAAAGCTACTCACTAAATTATGTTCATACTAGCTTCTTGTTCGGTTTTACTTCAGCTCATCGTTGTCTTAGCGTTATCCCGATTGTATCTAATATTTTCGTCGTAAGGCCCAAGATCCGCTTATTGATATAACCAGATTAGGCAGAATATTAGCTTTTATACAAAGCATCTGCTTTCCGGCCGCAGCTATTACAGGGAACATCGTCACTATATTTATGTTTACTGAAAACTTTAACATTTTTCTCGTATTGGATTGCTCTTAGTAAGCTTAAGCCCTTAGTTAAGCAAAAGCTCTCACGTTTGTATAGACCAGTATGTAATCTACAATTATTCAGCAAATTAAAATGAAGCTAATAAATTTAATTCCATTTCAGACATTTCGTGGATGCTGCAATGGCTGGCGTGTGTATTGGTGGTACCAGTGTCTACGTCATATTTATTGCATCGTCACTCAAAGATGTAAGTAAACAATCTTATACCTATGCTCTCTTAAGTGAATCATTTTATAGAAGACTGAATATCACGATTATTATGTCGGTGCCTGTGAATTTTAGGTAAAATTATTTTAAACATTGTCATGTTTTGGTAATTTATTCGTATACAATTAGAAGCATTGAAACACATACCTTGTTGATTATAATCAAAATCGCGCTATATGTGAATTCTACCAATGCATTGTCATTACTAGTTGCACAAATATTTAACGTGTTCAAATTCGGTTTTTGATTAGAGTTGGAATTATTACAACAATTTGATAACACAATGATATGTCATACAGTTTTATAAACGTTCAAAATAGCACGATGATTTTCAAATATGAATTAAAGTTATAACACTTTACTAGATATTCCAACCATCGTGCAAGCAAGAAACGAAAACTTTGTCAATTTCGTAACATAACATAACTTCACACCTTTACCCCCGAAAGGGTAGAGGTGAATCACGTACCCACACTTCGCCAGTATGTTCATCAACATTTTTAATGCACTCATAACTTCGAAAAGTCAGAGGTGTGTGCCCGGCAGTCCACTACGTACACCACGGGGCTATCGCCGCTTAATTGAACTGTCAATTTTTTGACGACAAATTGTACCTTGTTTAAGTTGCATGCCCACCAAAGAGATTTTGATGAAAGCCTTTACCGTACACGTATACGAGATTGAAGCCGCAGGTAGAATTTTTATATACCATAATCATACAGTCTTTCGCATCCACGGCAGGACAAATCCTCCTATTGCATCACAATAACTTCGCGATTAAATAGGAGATAATATGATCTGTGTAGGAGGTCTTGGTAGGCCAAAACCTGGTACCCCCGCCATGGTATAGTAGACTATACCATGGTATCCAGACGGTTTGTTATAGGGCTTAATGTCGTTTTCCGTCTCTACCCAAAGGTACTATCAGCTTTGTGTATTTTTCTTAGTCGCTTCTTATGACACTCACAAATTAAATGAGGTGATGACACTTCATTGATGTGATGACATTTCAATAAATGTGGTGGTGAAGGCAGCGATAGTCTAGTGGAGAGACCGACAGACTGCTACGCAGAGGGACCGGATTCGGATCCACGGCGCGCACCAATGACTTTTCGGAGTTATGTGCGTATTAAATTGTTAATTATATCTTGTTAAACGGTGAATGAAAACATCGTGAGGAAACCTGCATGTCTGGGAGTTCTCCATAATGTCCTCGAAAGACATGTGAAGTCTGCCAACCCGCACTTGGCCAGACTATGGCCTTACCCTTCTTATAGTGAGAAGAGGCTCGTGCCCAGCAGTGGGACAGTTTATATACAGGGCTGATGATGATGATGATGACACTTTGATATTCACACACACAATAATAACATCTATATTTATGTACATAACGTCAGTAATCATAAGTTTCTGCCTGTACTTGAGTAAAAATTACTTGTTACTATTGTAACTTTTACTCCACGTATGGCGTATCGGCGTAGCCGCGTCGCTGCTTAGCATTCTGACGAGTACTGTGGCTTCAATTCTCACATAGGGCAACCGATAGTGCGATCCACAAATTGCTGTTCCAAGTCTGGGTGTTCTTTTTGTCGTTTGAATATTTTAGTAGTACCTAGTGAGACATTTTATATCTGTGTTATTTAAACTTCTGCTCCTGACTGAATAATTTATCAACGCGAGACTTTAACCGTTAGCTTTACTAACTTTGAATGAAAGCGAAGTAAGGACTTTAAAAGTTCACGAAAATACATGCGCGTTTTGAAACGCGCATTTCTCGTACGCTAACACACGTCCATTTATGCGACCTCTGTTACGAAATCTGGATATTCAAAAACAGACCGTCTGGCCTACTATTACCCTGAATCTGCTTAAAAAAACAATTCCATTTTGCGAGGCGAATGGGTTTAGCTATTAAGCCCATAATTATGCCGCACCAAGAGCAAATTCTCTTTAAAATGTCGTTCAAAGCAAAAATAGTCACATCTGAACAGAAAATAAGTTTTTACTGCTAATAACATGCTACCTCCACCGGGCCGCGGTAAACGGGGAAGGCCAAAGAAATGCTGGCTTGACGTCGTAAGGGATGATATGCGTGCCAACCAACTAACCACCAGGGATGCTGAAGACCGTGCGAAGTGGAGGAGACATAGCCGGAAAGCGGACCCCGGGCTCCAAGGCGTGGGTTTTGGAGCGCAACCGGGACAGCGCTAGGATGATGATGATGATGAACATACATACCGTACAGTATTATAAACATTTCTGCATTAAGCTAAACATTTTTAGGGTTCCGAAGCTGAGTAAGTAAAACGGAACCCGTTTATAATTATTTTGTTGATCGTATGTCTATAAAGACACTTTTTCTTAGAAATTAACATATTTATTTACTTATTTTTGTAGTTAAATACTCAACACAGAATCTACAGTAAATTAAAGCCGAAGTGTATACAGTGTGTTGATATGCATTTCAAAATATTTTAGGGGTGAATATACTACTATATCTGAATACAAATACATGAAAAATTACTCACAAAATCTTTAAAAAAAATTTCGTAGTCATACATTTAAAAAATCAGCTTGGTGTATTAACCGCCGCCGCTGCTCAGCTGATCGCCGTGAGCTCGCATTGCAGGTAGATAACACACACAAGCACACCTATCTACATTGCAGTCTTATTCTGCACCAGTCAACAGTTTATTCTAATTTACTATCTAAGTAACATTTAATGAAAATACGGTTTCATATTATCGCACAATGTTTAAAATAATTTTAGGTGTATAAATATATTGTCCATATTGTATTATTAAAATAGTTTGCAAATGCAGATCAACACATTGTATAATACCTAAAATTAGTGTCTTCTGAACTTTAATGAACCGATTTTTAGGACACCGGGATATAGCAGGTGTTAAAAGGAGTAACATTGTTAAATTATTTAGCATTTTACGCAAAACAATGACAATAATCTCATACAGGTTCGTACTATTCCGGTCAGCTCTACACCCGTGAATTCGGTCCTTATAACAAATATCGTTATAAGGACGTGCTAAAATATCGGATCTTCAAAATAACGGCACCAGTACAAAAAACGAAATTCAAAATAAAATTTTTACTTACAACGGCATAATCACAGAGACGAAGAAAATCTCATAAAACACGACATTATTTGCACTGCTCAGACTTAGCGGCCGGCATATACAGGTCCATGTGGTGAGGGATTAAGAATACGCAATGTCACCACCCCGTATCATCTCATGGGTGTCGTAAGAGCCGACAGAGGGACCATACTGTGCAGAGAACAGCACTGTAAGAGAAGGAAAACTGAAAACATCAGTCAGGGTATGACAACATCAGTCGCCGCATGGTCATTACCATCTTGGACCAACTCCTTCCGGCGATCTCCCACGTCATTAATTTTTCCCTTGAGTCTGGTTCCTTTCCGTCCTTGTGGGGCAAAGCCCACGTTATCCCTCTTGCCAAGACCTCCAATCCTTCACTTCCCAACCACTTTCGACCCATATCCATTCTTCCTTTCCTTTCTAAAGTGCTAGAAGCCTGTGTCCATAAACAATTGAGTCGGTTTATACACCGTCATAACCTGTTGAGTCAATATCAATCTGGATTCAGACCTGGCCATAGCACTATTTCCACTCTCCTCAAAGTGACTGGCGATATTCGAGAGGGCATTGAAAACTCTAAAGTTACGGTTTTGGTTTTAATTGATTTCTCCAATGCCTTCAATACCGTCAGTCACGACCTCCTTTTATCCGTCCTCTCCTATCTTAAGGTTTCACCTGGGGCTTTGGATTGGTTCTCAACATATCTTCGAGGGCGTCAGCAGTCGGTACACCTTGATGACTCATACTCAAGATGGGCTGACATTGAAGCTGGTGTCCCTCAAGGCGGTATTCTCTCTCCCTTGTTATTTCCCATTTTTATAAATCTCATAACTAAAAATCTTCAGTGTTCTCACCATTTGTATGCCGACGACTTGCAGATATGTACCCACGTAAATGTAGAGTCGCTGTCTACGGCAATCGACTTGATTAACAGGGATCTGGCTGAGATACATAATTGGACTACAAGGTTCGGGCTGACTGTAAATCCTAATAAAAGTCAGGCCATTGTTTTGGGCAGCCAGGGCTTATTAAGAAAATTTGACGCATCCTATTTTCCAACGATCACATACAACGGCACGGCCATAGATTGGTATCCTGTCGTTAAAAATCTAGGGTTGCATATGGATGCCGCACTTAATTGGCGAACTCATGTGACCCAGGTGAGTCAAAAGGTCACCAGCACCCTACGGACTCTTTACCGCCTCAAGAACTTGCTCCCATCCAGGACCAAGACAATGCTTGTGCAGACCTTGATTTTTCCGTTGATCGACTATGGTGATGTATGCTACTATGACCTGAATGCAGACCTTCTCAACAAACTCGACCGTCTTCTCAATAACTGCATTCGATTCGTTTTTAATCTTCGCAAGTATGACCATGTGTCTACTTACCGTTCGCCATTGAAATGGCTTCCTATCCGTCTTCGTCGCAGTTTGCGTGCTCTCACTACTCTCTATTCTATTCTTATGTCTCCTTCATCCCCAAATTATTTAACTTGTCAATATCAATATCTGTGTTCCAACCACGACCGCAATTTGCGATCGTCTAATAATCTCCTTCTTACTGTCCCTTCTCATAACACATCTCTTATTCACTCTTCCTTTCTCGTCCAGTCTATTCTCCTCTGGAATGCCCTACCTCTAGAAATCAGGACGTGCAAAACCAAGTTCAAATTTAAGGCGAAAGTAAAGGAACTCTTGTTGGCAAGACCAGCGGATGTGTCTTAGGATTTGTACCGTAATTTCTATTCACGTTATTTATTATTACGGAGCTACTGTATGGCTTTATGTATTCTTCGTTTATTTCTCATATTGTATGTATTATTTATTGCATATTTATCTTATATAGGTAGTATAATTATAATATGTAATATGATATACTTATATATATGTATGTATGTATTTATAGAGTATGTGTGTATATTTATTTAAGAATTATATTATTGTACCTGCATTATAAGTATTTAATACACCTACTACGTTTCTCAGCACCGCTCAAAGGTAGACTGGCGGATAATGCCCATGGCATTAAGTCAACCTGTACACAGATCAGTGTATAAATAAATAATAATAAAACAAACACTATACAAACCCATTAGGCCAGCGTGGTATAGTAGACCAATTTCTCCTTTCAAAGGTGATACCTAGTCTAGCAGTGGACTGTAAGGGGCTGATGATGTTGATATTTCTGAAATATGCCAAAATTAAACACAACTCTATAACCACACTTGCCCGGTTCTTTGCAAGATACCAAGCTACAGAATGCTCACAAATTATTCCCAGACTTCATTTGCATACACCAGCGATACTAACAATAAATTCTTGTTAAAATACTAAATATATCATAGTGCTGTAATATAGTTCAAGAGCTTGCGTTGCATTTATCGAGCAATACATTCCCAATATAATTTACCAATGACACCAACGAGTGTAACTTTCGAGTCGTACGGAATAATTAATCCTCTTACCTGCAACATACTTGTACCTATTTGTAAATACTTATGTAAATATTCTGATGAAATACCGTAATATAAAATAATAGGGTATGTTATTTTAAGTGGAAGTTCTCGTTATTTTGCTGTTTATAGAGGTATAATTCGGTGTTAATGAGGGAATTAGTACTCGGTTGGAGAAGGAAAGAGTAGGATCTGTATTCGCTTCTCAACGGGTTGGAATTTTTAGAGGACATAATTATATACGGATCGTATCTCAGCGGGGTTGCGTACATGAAATACCACAGTGTTATACATTAATGAGAAAAAATATTACCTCCACTAAGCTCCTAAATCAATTTTGGGTTGAACTCAGCTCCGAGAATCAGAATGAGACTCGATCTACAGTTTTTATCATGACACTAAATTTTACTAAACAAAGGAGAGAATAATTGGACTATTTTCGTTTTCTATCGTTTTTACATTTTAGCGTATGATAAAACAGCACGAGGTGTTTTTCTCTTTCTATAATTTTTACATTAACTTACTCAACTAACTTTCGCAAACTCGCATTATTAACTTAAATCTTAAAAAAGTAAGGTACTGAGTTTTCAAACACATTCTCTAAAGCCATGAATGGTTATCATTAGTCCATCCGTAAACAGATCTCTGGCATCTATAAAGAAAAGTCACTTGACGTCTCGTCTCCTTAAATGTGTACAATATACTTAGGTTGGCCAAGGTTAGTTGCAAAAAAGTTCACGTTGACAGGAGTTGGTTGGTTTACGAAGCTAGAAAAAGTTTTAATTAAAAGTTTTCTGTAGCAGAAATGAACTTCTTTAGAAAACTAAATATAATAGGATCGCTATAATGGTACCCATTTCAATGTCTTCGCCAATTAATTGTAAAAATATCTGACAAGACAAGTGCGACTCAAAATCTCATGAAGGAGGATTTGTAAGTTTACTATCTACGTCTACTATAAAATTGTGGTGGGTGAAATTAAATGAAAAAAGTTAAAATTAAATTCATTACTAAAACTAGGAGTAGAAAATATGACTCACATACTCAATGCAATTTATATTATAGGTATTAAAAGAATTTGTGTTTTATAATACGAGTCGGCCAGCCCGTTCTACGCAACCGATTCGCATGATTTTTTTTTTAAATGAAAGCTCTCGCTGCATAGATTTGTCATCAAGCATTAGAATTTATCTAACTTGCACATTCATCAAGTTACATGCAAAAACAGTTTTCTCCCATACATTTTTTACGTTTTCGTAGCCGTAGTCAATGACTTTCTGCTTCAATATATCTGGTTCTCATTGAGGTAGGCGTTTCGTTATAGGCCTAAAACGCGCTGAAAAGAGCTTTTTCATTTGATGGTATGCTCATTTAAATTGGGTAAGTTTGAAAGAAGATAGGTGTGGACATTGAACTTATTTTTCAATATTTTCCTATAAATTTCTTAAGATTCCATTGCTTTCTCTCTACATGGGCGGTTCTAAATTCAAAAATATTTTTATGGCATCTAATAAGTTCCTTGCGATAACTGCCTGGAAAAAACGTTATACCTCCTTTGAGTGTGGTGGTGTGTAAAATTATATGCGATGGTGGTCAAATTATCACTATAGTGAATTATCGCTGATGGCAGGAAATATTCCCCGAATGTTACCGGGTGTTGGGTGAACAGATTTTTCGTGTTTTTAAATTACGGATGGATTATGAATTTGGCCCTTAAAACGGCTGTTTAAGAGTCTCTTTTTGCATGTTACTTGACGTTTATGGGAGTTTTAACCTCACAGCAACAAGTTTCATAGATTTGAACGTGATTGGTGCATTTAGTTCACTTTAATATTATGTTGTACAGACCCTGCTGTTTACGATATTGGCATAATTACTGTTCGCTTCTATAAAACGCTTCTCATTAACTGAATTTCATGTATGTGGTATTCTTGTCGTGTTAATATTTTCAACTACGTTTTAACTAAATTTATAAGAAGATCTATACGCGTTTGCATGTAAGACTTTCGCTGTAAACGATTACGGTTTCTGGTCTAGGCCTATAGCCAAATGACATTCGATTAACGAAACCTTTATTCACTAATGCTACCGCTACACCTGCGTTAACGTTAGCGTTAACAGCAATGGCCAGCTACGCGTTAATAAACGCGTAAAAAATTTGCGCTGACTTTAATTTAACGCGTTAAAACGTTGGCCACATCTACGTAGCGCCTAAATTAACGCGCTAATCGACGCGTTAAGGCGCAGTTGTAGCAGTAGCATTAGGGCAAAAATGTATTGTACTGACATAGGCTTTCGATATGTCACGTGTTAACGGAGAAGGAATTCCTTATTTTGCCTTGGCAACAAAGCGTTAGCGAAAGTAGAAATCAGAAGCGAATGCCATTTGGCTAGGCCCTCTAAACAGATATGATGGAATATTAGTTTTTCCACTGAGTGATTACAGTACTGTCTGACTTACACAACCCAAAGGGATAGTAATTTTCTATCACTCGGTATATTTAAGGATACTGACTTACCATAGGTGCGAGGCAGCGATAGTATAGTGGAGATACCAACGGACTACCATGCAGAGGGTTCGAATCCACAGCACGCACCAATGACTTTTCGAAAATAAGTGCGTATTAAATTGTTAGTTGTCGCTTGCCCCGTGCCTCGGAGAGCACGTTAAACCGTCGGTCCTGGCTGTCATGAAGATCTTTGACAGTCTTTACGGGGAGTCAGTACCATCAAATAAACTGATACTGGTCTAAACCATGGAATATCGCTATCCCTTTGGGTTGCGGAGTCGTCGTTTCGGTTGGGTCAGACGGCAGTCGTTTTGTGGAAAAGTTGATATTCTGTCATATCTGGTTAGACCAGTAAGCGGACCATGGCGTGTAAGTCTTGAATGCAACCGGGATAGCGCTAGAGCAATGATGATGATGACTGACTTCCCATAGGAATCTTGATGACAGCCAGCACCGTGCTTTTCGAAGCACAAGGCAAGCTGCTTAAAAGTCAATGGCGCGCCGTTGGTTTGTTCTTTATAACTTCGCCATGGCAATCTGTTGGACTCGTGACTATCACTGCCTTTATTTTATGCAATAGGGGGCAAACGAGCAGACGGATCGCCTGATGTTAAGCGATTACTGCCGCCCATGGACACCCGCAACACCAGAGGAGTCACAAGTGCGTTGCCGGCCTTTTAAAAAGGAATACGCTCTTTTCTTGAAGACTTGAAGGTCGTATTGGTTCGGCAAAACCGCAGGCGACAGATCATTCCACAGTGTAGAGGTGCGAGGCAGAAAGTTTATTTGTAATACAAAAGTGTACACGACCACAACTGGAAGTGACCAATAAAATTACCTAGTTAAAGCCTAATTTCAGAGATGATAACAATCGACAATTTTGGCTATTAAGCGTTATCGTCCCTCTACCATAATTCTGTAGAACTGGGTTATTCGCTAAATATTATCGTATAGATCTAAAACTAATATCAAAGTTTCCGAAGTGAAATATTTCAGAACCCAAATCTAATATGACATTAACTTTCTTGATTATATACGGGCTTAGGAGTGACTTTAATAATATTTACATCCTAAACCATCATCATAGCGTTATCCCAGTTGCAAAATGATAATCCGAACGTTGTAAGCCGGTCGAATAGTCGGCGACTCGCAAAGGTATTTATAACTTCAAATTTTTTGATTATCGCGAGTAAGACCCGGTTAATAAAATTGTAGCAGGCCCACGCAAGGTTTCTCTGGCGACAAAGTTACCCGTGTTTACTATTATAACTGTTCATTAATTAAGATCAAAGCATTCATTACAACCTTTTCTATCAAGAAAGCAATTTCTATCACATTTCAGCTTTACACGTGTTCGTTATTTTGTTTCAAATTATTGGCAACAACTTCTATATGTTATATTAATTATAATTAATCAGAATTGTTCGCAACTGCTATTGTCTAAAATTAGAGGATCAAATTCTGCAATACGAATTCAAATACTGCTGAGCTAAAATTTATTTTGTGTTCTTGCACTTTTTGGTCAATGAAACCGATTTGAACAATTAACTAAAACTTGGACACTTCCGTTGAATAATTAATAGTTTAGACATGTTCATGTTTAACCTATTTGTTACAGATCAAATAGGTCTCTAGTTCATGACCAAAGATATCCTATTTTTATATTTAGCATTAAAGTTTAAATGGATGCATGGATATTTACTACCTACTGAACGGATTTAACTTATAAACTTATACGTTAGCTATGATATACTTGCTTCTAACTTATAATTATATCATCGCTAAAGTATATTCGTGACTGGATTTGGGGATTTTGGAGGTGTTTCAATGGTGATACGAAGATCAGGGAGTAATGTAGCAACGCGGACGGTCGAACGGTGGTCAACCTTATTCGTACCAAAAATCTGTTTGGATGAATTTAGTATTTTTATAGGTACGTGAACAAGATAAGCCCTCAGTTACACGCGCAAAATTTAGCGTTACTGCTGCACGCCTTCGGCTCGTAGCGTAATGTTACATAGGGTATAGCCTTCACCGAAAAATGCGCTAAAAAGGAATTATCCAAATCAGACTTCCTGAGATTAGCACGTTCAACCAAATAAATAAACAAACCCAAGCTTGTTAATATTAGTATAGATAATAATATTCGCAAATTAAAATCGCATGAGATACCAAAAATAATCCAACCAACACTACACAATAGTAATCCATTTAATTCCGAATAACACGTTAATTCAGGACGTCGCGTCATGTCAAACAACGTACCATCGCGCATTTTCGTGTTAAAACTCCAATTCACAACTGATATTGATTGGCTCAGACTAGTCTGACACCGGAATGAAAAATGAAGCGATTTAATAAAAAGAAGCTACTATATTACCTGACATAAAGCCACCGGACACAAAGCATTTTTTGCAATAAAATATGGACCACACTATTCGAATTTTAATGAAAGGAGTTCGGTGAATTTATCGGGTGTCTGGCCCTTATTTTCTATAGATATGGGGCGGTTTCAGATTAGCGTTTTATACGCGCGTATAGGCTTGTTTTTGGAAGCGCATGCAGGCGCGTATAGGCGCGCCTTTTGGCACAAACGCAACTCGTACAAGCGTTGTCACGCTTCTAAGCTCGTATAAGTTCGCTGTCAGAATCCATGTTGACACTGTCACGATATGTCATTACCGTTGCGAGCGAACACGCCAAAATATGCCGTTTACGCGGGTCCGGTTTTTTAAGCGCTTAATATAGCGCGCGTGTAAGCGCGTATGCTGAAATGAACGTATACGTGCAGAAACATACGCTAATGCCCATGTACATATTTCAAAGTTTTCTGTTGGTGTATTTTTTGTGATTTCTATCCTTAATTTAAAACTTCGAACTACCATGATTCCCAAGTACTAGTATTAGAATTAAAATATATCTTTTGTGGCCTTAATGACCCGAAGAAAGAAAAGAACCAGTAGGTTCTATTCCTTACAGTAAGGCTACGTCGAAGTATATCAGATTCACTTAATTTAGATAAAATATAACAGAAAATGCTCATAAGAATGTCTCAGTGAAGGAATTAAAGGTATTGAAGGTATTCTGTTAAATCTGGTTAGACCAGTAAATGGACCCTGGGCTCCTAGGCGTATGAGTCATGCATGCAAATGTGATAACGCTAGGACGATGATGAATTTAACCGCAAAGGTAAGAAATACTGCTCTGTGATTTAGATTCTTTGTGAGTTTTCTATGTTGATATCGACAGAGGTTTCTCTGTCGATATCAACAGGAGGTCTCGGATATCTTATTTCTTCTTAAAATTCACAAGAATTACAGTTACAAATGGTGAGAATGAGGATCGACTTCTTTTCACAGTGGTTAAACTGGCGATATCACTAAAAACAATTATAGGGTTACGATGTATTTAATTCCGCCTCTTTGCATGATGGCAATTGCTTTATTACGGTGAAGGCTCCTTTTTAACACCGTGTTTTATCTTAGCTGAATCAATGCCTTCCTTAGAATTTGGGAAATTTGCTCTGAGACAGCAGTCGGAAATTTTAAACAAAATAAAGGCCTGCCTTCACTTTGACTCAAGCGCAATTACATAAATATGTATCCTGTGTGATACATGTTTATTATTGTGTACATGATGTAGCACATACATACATACATAGACGGAGGCAGAGACTACGGAACGCCATTTGCAACGATCCTGACATATCTTTCTTGCTTTATTGACTCTCATCAAATTTATTCTGTTCTCTGACCAGACTGGAGACATCCTTAAAAAAGCACAGGCTAGAAGAGCATGTGATGTGGTATTTGTCTCGAAATGTATATAATCATATACAATACAAACATTTCGAAACTATTGAGTAAACTTATGTGCGATTTTTTGCACAGATTCAATATCAAGACTTGTAGGACCATTTACATTTATCCGTCAATGTCCTAGGCATTTATTTAGCCATCCATTATTTCTTGAATTGTTAACGGAATGAGTGCTCAGTCAGGGTCTAGACAAAGAGGAATGATATTTCAGTCTACATGTGTCCTAAGGGAGCAATATGTTTGTGAAAGTAGAATAATTCTCTAGAAGATACTTTTTAGGATTGTAGGCACGGCAGGTATGAGGATGAGATTTTACTCTACAATGAAATATTAATGCCCAGGCTTAAAACGTTTTTGTCTGTTTTTGTATGAGATCATTTTTTTTAATAAAAACGAGAAGTAGGCAAAGGCGGAATAAATATTTATGTAAGAGGTAGTGTAAGGTTTAGGGAAACTGTTACTTAACGTAGTTTTTGAGTAGAATAGAGGCTCGCTACCTTGGTATGAATTTTATATGAATTGAGGCGTTCTGTAATGTTGGTGCTACAGGATTCTAAATCCAGTATAGTCTTTACTATGTTTTGTGATATAATGTAAAAATAATAAGTATTTTCAAAATAAAAATTTAATATCGATTCTAACAAACTAAGTTTATGTATAATCGGTATTAGCATAATTATACAAACACTGAAATCATTTTGTGAAGAAACTTTTCACTTTGTCCCTAAATAAGTATTTCTTATTTAGGGACAAACTTATTGGGTGTCTCAAGTACATGTTGTACTTTTAGCCATTAAAAAAAAGATAAAAATAAGATAAACATTTTACAATATTATTTATTTATAAACTTCTAAGTAATGCATTAAATTGCACTTTTTTTGTTATTTTACTCTTTCAAAGGCCTTATCGCCATAAAAAGTTTTGCTAAACTTAAATTTAGTCGTATTTTAATGTACTGAGTAAAATGTTATTGTATAATTTTTGATTGTAAAAGAGCATAGAGGAGAGTGCGTAACAGTGGATCATTTCTTTTTCAAACAGTGCAACTGGAAAGTTTATGCCTGAATTATTAACCTCTGAAATTAAATCATAGCATTATGACTAATGCTATGATTTAATTTCAGAGGTTTAATTTAATAAAAAGGCAATTGAGGGCTTTTAGTACATGAAGTTACAAGATACAATGACTTTACAAAAATGGGAAATGATCCACCGTGTCTCGGGAATGGGTCACTTTGGATCATTGCACGGGTGACAATGAATCGACTGATAGCGCGCAAAGGTAATCCAATATCTCTTTTTCTGAGGTTAAACATATACTCAATGCCTTACTTCCATGCCATTTATCTGGTACTTTTATTTTTAATTTTATTTGAGATTTGGACAAAAGAACAATAATAATAACGAAACTTTGAACATAAATTATAGAGGAACTAAGATAAAAGAAACTAATGCTACAATATTTCTTGGTTTAAATATCAATATCTTGGTTTAAATAGCAAGTTTAAATGGATTGACCATATTGATAAAGTATGTAGCAAAGTAAATCAACAGTACGCATTGCACATATTAAGTAAAACAGTTAACCAGTCAGTATTACTCACAGCATATCATGGATTGGTTGCCTCTACCTTAAGATACGGTATCATATTCTGGGGTAATGCTACTGGTATAGAGCGTGACTTTGTAGCCCAAAAGAAGTGCATACGGGCAATTTGCAAACTACACAGACTAGATGGTTGTAAGTCGTATTGTCAGAAAAAAGATTCTGACAGTGCCTTGTCTGTAAATCTATGAGACTGCAGTTTTTACCAAAGCAAATATTGTGAAATTTACTAAAGTTAGTAGTCAGCGAAGGGCAGATAAACTACACATAGTTCTTAGTAAAACTACACTATATCACAATAGCGTTTTTGTAATGGCTCCTAAAATCTTTTACCATGTTCCTCTGAATGTTCGACAGGCAAATAGTGTAAATAAATTAAAAAAAGAATTGTTTTCTTTTTTAATTGATAAAGCATATTATTCTGTTAGAAATTACTTTTATGACAAGACCTAGGATATGATTGTAACAACACTTAAAATCGAAACATTATTTTATTTTGTATTGTATATTATAATATTATTGATGATTGACATTTTGAATTTATATTACCTAACTCGGTTGACTTATTTCTATGGTATTGAGCTATTTTTGATTATTTGACATACATAACATTTCTAAACTATTAATTGTATTTGTTCACTTTGGAATACCTATTCTATTTATTGTGAACATACGAGTATGCTGCATACTATGTGACATTCTGTCTAATTGTTTTCGCTTGAAAAATTTTAATGAAAATGTTTGACTCAGACATTTAAAGAATTTAAATGCTCATTTTGAAACATACTTTAAAACAATTCGATGCTCTAGGTTTTCGGAGCACGTAATTTTATTAAATCAAATGCATTATAAAAAGATATCTATTTTATATTAAGGACCGTGCTTAGCATTGAGACTAAACGTAAACAAAGGTGGGTTTAATAAAAATAATGGTCATTCATCACAAAATGAATAGAATAAAATAGAATAGAACAAGGTTTTATTTGCATTGACTGTAGGTACATGAAATAGCGATGTTAACAATTGTTATGATCCTTATAAAATCTACCTTAACTAGGCATGTAAACTTTATGATAACAAATTAATAAATAAATCAATAAAATTCAAAACACAACATACAAATTTATGAAATAATTAAAATAATTAGTAGGTAATAGTAGCTAATGAATGTTAGAAATAACAGATTTAGAATTCCATATATTATTACAGTGTGCAATAGTTAATATAGATAAGCAACCAAAATTAATAAAACTGAAACTAAGTACATTGTTTGACTGATGCGTGCGCGATATAATTATCTAAATCCTACAACTATCTATTCTTACTAGGTACTTACTTTGTGAGGATGTTTGTTGAATTCTGACGAACCGTTTGGTAGCGCCATCTACCTTCCTATCTTTAACTAATCGCATCAAGATCAAGCGTTCTACGTCTAGTGCGAGCGATACCATATTTCCGTCCCGCTCTATCCCACTCCCTGCAAGAGGCACTGCCTTTTGCCTGATTCGTCGACGCGAGTAACAGTCCAGGACATTCCGCTCGCTGAGAACGTGTCCGCGAGACCGTACCGCGCCGCACCGTTGTATGTGATTTATTACCGCTTCCACCAAGGAAAACCCGCTCGCGAATGGTGAATTGAAGTGAAAACAAGCAGCTGCATCACGAAACCACCAGGAGACTGCCCTACGGAAACGAAGAAGGTTGTATAAGGTAGATGCCCTCCATCCTTGAAATATCCTATACCCACTCAATCACCCCTTAGCGTATCCATCTCCTGGGCGGCGAAGAACCGCTATCCTCTCTATACAGTTCATTTCCTTCTCCAAGTCGCCTAGAACCCTACGGTTTCGGTGTAACGCCGAACCATTTTTTTGATCCATACGAGTCGGATTCATTTACGTTTTTATACGTTATATCGCTATACCTAGGCAGTTATAGCACCTAGCTATACTCCTAATATATTCACATAACCGTCACATGGTTATTTCCGCCCGCATCAGTAGGTAAACTTTTATGTAGCTACCTACTTATTAAATTATTATTTCTACAACTATCATAGTTGTCTTATAAATCTCATA
The DNA here is from genome assembly GCA_944739405.2 of Euclidia mi. NCBI lineage: Eukaryota > Metazoa > Arthropoda > Insecta > Lepidoptera > Erebidae > Euclidia > Euclidia mi. The sequence goes on along the minus strand of OX123185.2, from coordinate 89,730,148 downwards.
TTTCAAGCAACTTTTAAGTCCTCAGCTCTAAAGTGTTGCCTACTTAGCCTACTTAGGTAAAATAATAGATACATTAGATATTCTTATTTTGTTTCGTTCTCATTAGCTTATACTTACGTAAGCATGTCACAACAAAAGAAGTCACGCGTGTCGGAAGACAAAGAGATGACAATCTTGGAAGCGAAACGCAATATTTTATTTGAGCGTATTCAAAACATCTATGAATGCTCAAAAACCGCATCTTTGTCTGACAGTAATAGCGAAGCATTTCTCAGTTATTGTATAACAGTAGATAGTATTCGAACAGATTTTCATAAGTTGTTAGACGATTATAACGCAAGATTACTTTCTATCAATCCTGATGAAAAACCGAACTATCAGGCGTATACCTCATTCGAAGATCTTTATTGTATTATTAAGCGTATACAATCGCAATTGGAGGGTAAATGTTCGGCAGAGCCCGTTGCCCGCAAACCGAGATTACCGCCAATCGAGATTATGTCGTTTGACGGAGATATACGAAATTGGCCGTTATTCTATGCGAGTTTTAAGTCTACAGTGCACGATAATGGTTCTCTGACAGATGCTGACAGGTTGTACTATTTAATAGGTAAACTGTCACCGAAGGACCAGTCCGTATTTGCAGGTGTCACACCCAGTGCTGAGAATTATGAGGTCATATTTTAGTCACTACTTGACAGATATCAGGACACGCGCGTCCTAGCGTCTACGTACTTTGACCAAGCTTTAAATCTCAAACTGTCCGGCAACGCGTCTGTCTCGAATTTCCAGCTGTTTATTGATAACTTCGTAACCGCGGTTAATTCTCTTAGGAATTTAAAATTAGAAGATCTTTCCGACTTTATGTTGCTTCAACTCGCTTTAAAAAAGTTTGACACTGATACAATTCGCGCATTCGAGATGACGGAACGCAATAATAAAATACCTACACTAGATAGTTTTATTTCGTTCATAAAAGATCAGTGTCGAATATTTCATAATACGCAGTCTGGTTCACCTGGCCCGTCTAACACTAACAGCAACAAACAAAGGTTGAATAAATCGCGAAATAGTAATAATAACTCGGTCCCTAATCCACAATCTTACGTAACATGTTCGGAATCTAATAGTAATAATTCACAGAAGTGTCTGTGCAGTAATATAGTGCACGACCATTACTATAAGTGTCCTACCTTTAATGATTTAAATCCAGTTGCTCGTTTTAAATGCGTAAAAGATAACAAAGCTTGCATTAACTGCTTAAGCATAAAACATAAAACAAGTAATTGTTCTAGTAAGACAAAGTGTCGATCATGTAATCAAAAACATCATACACTGTTACATTTCGATAAAAATAACCGGTTGTCAAGTCAAGCCGCTAACCTTGACACACTCGCGCCGCAGGTGCAGACCACGGTAGCTGCGCCTTCCGCGTCTGAGGGCGAAGTATCGTTGTGTATGACATCCATTGCGCGGGCGACGCGCACGCGAGGACGGCACTCGCGTATCTATAATGATCCGCGCAGGGCCAAAACGCAGTGTACGGCGTCTTAGACGGTACTGTTAGCGACAGCGCAAGTTATCGTATATGATGTTAATGGGTCACCGCACATGGTACGTTGTCTGCTAGATAGCGCATCTCAGACCAATCTAATAACATCGGAATGCTTCAAACGCCTCGGATTATGGAATAACTTTAAAAATACTAACTCAACCGTCAAAGGGATAGGCGGATCAGAAAAGCATTGCAGGGGTTCCGTAGATATTAAAATACATTCGCGTTTTGATAGGAATATTAATTTTAACATTTCTTCGCTTATCGTGGAGCGTATCACGGACGCATTGCCGAACGCTAATGTAGACGTAGCATCACTCACTCATCTCGAGTCATTGCCGCTAGCCGACGCGGAGTTTGCGAATCCGGCAGGCATTGATCTTTTGATCGGAGCTTCAATATTTCCGCACTTGCTACTAACTAAAATAGTACGTAGTGAGCGATATGATTTACCGCCCGCTATTGAGACGGTACTTGGGTATGTGATTATGGGTACCGTACCTACGTTACATACTTCTCATTGTATTACGTCTTGTTGTTGTTCTGCTCTTCAAGAGATCAAGGTGGGTGCTAAAACTGTGTGTAAGATAAAGCACTAATTAGCTATGCTATGCTATGCTATGCTATGCTATGCTATGCTACGCTATGCTATGCTATGCTATGCTAAGCTACGCTACGCTACACTATACTATACTACACATCCGCTTTGTATATAGATGACATTGCCTGTAATGTCATACCCGCTCCGCTAGCAATTTCGCTTTGTGAAGAGCTTATTCAGCTTTTCAAGCGAGGCCAGTTTGATCTTGTCAAATGGACAAGCAACTCTAAGGAGGTTCTCGCACGCCTACCAGATTCTTATAAAGCTTCTCCAGACATTGAGTTTGAGAAGTCTGTACCGCATAAGGTTCTCGGTTTACGCTGGGACAAATCCTGTGATAGTTTTCGGTTTGACGTCTCACCACCAGATGATAAGTGCACCAAACGCACTATGCTGTCCACAGTGGCTCGACTATGGGACATAATGGGTTTTGTGGCTCCCACAATTTTGTACGCCAAGCTCTTCATCAAAGAGCTTTGGCTATCAAAGTGTGAGTGGGATGAAACACCCCCTGACCATATTGTCGCCGCTTGGGGCCAGTTTGTATTGAGCTTACCGCGCTCAATCAAATTACTATTCCGCGTCATCTTGGGTTGGTAGATGGATGTACCATCAACTTAACAGGTTTCGCTGACGCCAGCGAGCGTACTTACGGCGGAGTCGTATATCTGCAAGTCCGCATTGGTTCTAACTACTCGGTGCAGTTAGTTTGTGCCAAGTCTAAGGTCTCGCCTGTTAAACCCATTTCGGTTGCGAGACTGGAGTTGTGCGCGGCCCTTCTGCTGTCTCAGTTGCTCCACAAGGTTCAAGACACAGTTTTGCCCCACTATTCTATTAATAAATATACGCATTTTCCGACTCCAAGGTAGTGCTCGCTTGGATTTATTCTTCTCCTCACCGCTGGCAGACTTTTGTCGCCAACCGCGTTAGTAAATTGATTGAACTTGTTCCCGCTACTTGTTTCAATCACGTCGCGGGTTATCGTACTCGTCTTCAGGAAGAACTTTCCATAAATCATATTGACTGGAAGTTTATTCTACCAGCATCACCGCATTTCGGTGGATGTAGGGAAAGCATGGTCAAAGTAATTAAAACGCATCTCTTCAAAGTTATAGGTCAACAGATCCTCTCTTACGAAGAGCCTTTAACTGTCCTTGCATAAGTCGAGGCACTGATCAATTCACGTCCGCTTCCAACTCAGTGAGATCTAGCCTGAAGTTGGACTTACCTCTTAGTTTAAGTATTTAGTTAGTAGTTTTCGCTATTATTGCGTTTGTAGTTTTAGCTGAAGTTAATTTAGATTAATTTTATTGTCATATCGCTGTCTTAGCCTATTGAGGGGTTATGCGGTAGTACACCCAACATAGCTAAGTTCAATTCTATTTTTTTAAAGGCAACCCTTTAGGGCCGGGGGGATATGGTAGCGCCATCTACCTTCCTATCTATAACTAATCGCATCAAGATCAAGCGTTCCACGTCTAGTGCGAGCGATACCATATTTCCGTCCCGCTCTATCCCACTCCCTGGAAGAGGCACTGCCTTTTGCCTGATTCGTCGACGCGAGTAACAGTCCAGAACATTCCGCTCGCTGAGAACGTGTCCGCGAGACCGTACCGCGCCGCACCGTTGCACTGTGTTTCGTCTAGAACATGCTAGCTGGACAAAAGTCATTGTCTAATTACCTGAAATTTATTACCTGAGCCTTTTACCAGATACCCAGGTGCCCCAATTCTGAGAATTGTTTTGGACACGTGTCAACTACTGATAAGGTAATGAGGTTAGTATATAAGGAAAGGGTAAGAAAACCACTTTTTAATTGCATTTTTGCGTGTACGGAAGTAACATCCTATGTCAGTGAGTTTAAGTTTTTTTCAAAAGTGTTAGTGATGGATCTTCAAGTTAAAGGTATGTTCTTTTTATTTCTAATAAGAAAATAGGTTTACATTTCCCCATTTTTTTTAAATAGCTCGAGTTTAAAGAAGTTTGTCAAATTTTGATGATTTTCTGAATTCATTGGACTAGAAACTACTTGTACCCTCTTGTACCCGGGCTAGATTTTATATATAGCATAGCCATATCTGTTAGCTTTTAAATTTTAGTCATCTTAGCCTGCACACTTGAGTACAACTTTGTCATTTTGTCTGTTTTCTAGAATACGAATTCTCAGTCTCGAAAATGGAGTTTTTTGATGAATGGCAGAAACATGCTAAAGAGAACCGCAACAGTAGACTGTATGTGTTTATAGTGATGCAACATGATCTTGTTAATATCACGGAAGCATCTGAGCGGGAAATTAAAATGACAATTGGCAGATTGTCATCCAAATACACAGAAAAATAGGAAAAATGTGGGAAATGCCGTAATCGCTTCCTGACTAAGAATTCTGAGTGGTTGTCTGGGGATTTTACATTCAAAGCATCTGTCCACCTCTCAACACCATCATCATCAAGTAAGAGTTCGAGTCGTGGACGTCCATCAATAGATTTTCCTGAAGCAAGTGAAAAAACGAAAAGGAGACGCGTGGAGGACCTACTACACACGCGAGATGTAAACCAGCTAGTAGCCGCTGCTGAAATATCGGCACGATTATCCGGACATCAGAATTTGGCTACTGTGATTAAAGAAGCAAGCCATAGTCCGGAAAAGTGCCAAGAAATGAAAAGATATGTGGGTGAAAAGGTACGCGAACAACCAAGATGTTTGTCCAAAGAGGAGGCTTTGGCATATTATGTGGATGCCAAATCCACGAGCCGCTCTTATAAACAAACGAGGAAATGGAGCATCAAGGCAGGACACCAGGTATTCCCATCATTTTATAGTGTTAGGCAGGCAAAAATTGAATGCTACCCTCCCGAGGAACAGATTTTTATAAGCGAAACGCGTGCAGAAATTAAACTTCAGGCGGTTTTAAATAAAACAGCTGAACGTCTAATTTGTGCACAGCATGAAGTTTTAAAATCTGTAGATTTTGGCTCATCACTCTCCCTTGTTAGCAAGTGGGGGTGTGATGGAAGTTCCGGTCATAGCACTTACAAACAAAAATTCTCAAACAGTGAAGACACAGATGAGTTTTTGTTTATGTTCTCATTCGTGCCACGTCAGTTACGTGACAATAGTGGTAGAGTTGCTTGGCAGAATCCTCGACCATCTTCTACCATGTATTGTCGACCGATTAAGTTTATTTTCTCCAAAGAAACAACAGATTTTACTGTAATAGAATCCAATAAGATTTTGGAGGAAATAAACCAATTGGTGCCAACAATAGGTAATATAGATGGTAAAGAGATATCGGTCAAACACGAATTACTGTTCACGATGATTGATGGTAAAGTGTGCAACGCTATGACTGAAACTTCGTCAGCACTTAAATGTTACATTTGTGGAGCTACTCCTAAATTTATGAATGATGAGTCTAGGGAATTTGTTGTAAATAAGGAAACTCTTGGTTTTGGTATATCTCCCCTTCACGCTTGAATCCGGTCTTTTGAATGTTTGCTTCACATAAGCTATCGTCTTGAAGTTAAGAAATGGCAACTTCGAGGTCAAAGTGACAAAGAAAATGTGAAGCAACGTTCGGCTCGTATCTTTTTCGTTTAATTGTAGATAAACCAAAACCAGGATTTGGTAATACGAATGATGGGAATACTGCTCGTCGGTTTTTTGAGAATCCTGAACAGGCTTCAGATATTACAGGTGTAGATGTGACACTAATTAAGAACTTTGGCACTATCCTTAAAACTTTAGCTTCGGGTTACGATATTGATGTTGTTAAATTTAATTCTTTTACACAGGACACAAAAAAATTGTATCTTAGTCTCTATTCGTGGTATAAAATTCCTGTTACTGTGCACAAAATTCTTGTGCACAGTGTAGAAATTGTGAGATCGGCTCTTTTACCTATTGGGCAGCTTTCTGAAGAAGCTCAGGAAGCGCGTAATAAGGATTATAGGAGGTTCCGGGAGCACAATACTCGAAAATATTCACGTATTGCCACGAATAGGGATTTACTTAATATGTTGCTAATTACATCTGATCCTGTAATAAATGGCCTTAGGGAAGTGCCGAAAATCCGACGAGTAAACTTCCTTCTGAGGTTTTAGAATTAATTATACCCCCTCTGTAAGGTCTAAGGGGTGGCTGAAATGAGATACTGGAATGCTCTGTACAAAAGATGATCTTTAATTCGTGTTAACTCCACGAGATCCGTACAGCAAGTGAACTTGCACATACACGATATGAATACAATTATTAAAAATTATAATTAGTGATTTGAGCGTAATGCTGCTATGGTGATTTGGTCAGGCGCGCGTGAACATGCCCCCGGGCGTTGAAAGCAACGGTTTCAACCAGACTCCGTCGACACAGGCAATGGACAGATCCTGTTGAACGCTCTGCGAATGACTCCAGTCGATGTCTGAATATCCGCTACACGAGCTATGCCATCTGTTCCGGGGTGTACAGCCACAATGCGTCCAAGACTCCACTTCAGAGGAGGAAGATTGTCCTCTTTGATGACAACAAGGGTGTTCAGCTTTAGTCCATCCTTGCAAGAACGCCATTTTGTCCGCAGCTGTAATTCTGAAACATACTCCTTGCTCCATCTACTCCAAAAGTGCTGGCGTAATTGCTCTATTCGTTGAAAACGAGGAAGATGGTTAGCAGAGTGGTCCGTGTAATTCGGTTGCGGCAACGAAACAAGGGGTCGCCCAATCAGAAAATGACCTGGCGTCAGCGGTGTGTAGTCGGCAGGATCTGAAGACATCGGAGTCAGTGGACGAGAGTTCAGTATGGCTTCAATTTTAGTCAAAGCAGTGTAAAGCTCCTCAAATGTTAAATTACAATTGCCCAACACTCTTTGTAGGTGATACTTTGTGGACTTTACACCCGCCTCCCAGAGGCCACCAAAATGAGGCGTATACGCTGGGATGAAATGGAATCTTATTCCGTCATTAGCTGCACTCTCACCCAAGGACGAACTATTTAATTTTAAAAATTTAGAGAGGTCGTTGTACGCACCGACAAATGAGGTACCGTTATCAGAAAATATATCAGCGGGTTTACCTCGTCGAGAAATAAATCGATACAAAGCTAGTAGGTAACTATTGCTGGTTAAATCACCTACGGTCTCCAAATGGATGGCCTTGGTGGTGAAACAAATAAAAATTGCGATGTACACCTTTACCAGCCTGCATCCACGACCTTGACGACTAGCGCACATAATAGGACCGGCATAATCAACGCCCGTACTCTCAAAGGGATAACCTGGACTCACACGTTCTTTTGGTAAATTACCCATTATGGGCGTTACAACCTTACCCTTCATGCGCTGGCAAAGAACACATTTATGATAACAGGCCTTCGCCAAGTTGCGACCTCCTATTGGCCAGTAAGATTCCCTAATTGAGGCTAATAGTAACTGAGGGCCAGCATGCATCAGCCTTTTATGCTCAAAATCAAATAACAACTTGGTAAAATAGTGAGTGGACTGTAATATAATCGGGTGCTTTTTAGAAAAATTAAAATTAGAATTATCGAGGCGTCCGCCTACACGCATTATTTTTTTGTTGTCTAAATAAACATTAAACTTAAGAAGAGCATTCTTCTTAGGTAAACTCTTTTTATGCAAAAGTAATTCATACTCAGTAAACGATTCAGACTGACTTTGAATTATAACAACATTTAGTGCATCTTGTAATTCATCTTGTGACAAATAATTAGTTTCAGGGTAATGTTTCCTACATAACTTAATAAACCTTAACATATAAGCTACAGAACGTACAAGTCGTGAATAATTAGAAAAACGACTAAAACTAATCAAAGGTACTACTTTAGAATTATCTAAGACAGCACTTAGTACTACATCAGGTCGGATTTCAGGTAATGGTTCAGCTCCTAAACAGTTAATTTGAGATGGCCATTCCGACGGGTCTAACATAAAAAAATCTGGCCCTGACCACCACAGCTCGGAATCCTGCAGAACACTAATATCCACGCCACGAGATATTAGGTCTGCTGGATTTTTATCTGTTGGGACGTGTCTCCAGGTACAATTGCCCGCCTTGTCCAAAACTTCAGCTACGCGGTTACGCACAAACGGCTGAAGTTTGTTAGGCATCATTTGTAACCATCCCAACACTATGGTTGAATCAGTCCAGCAGTAAACTCGGCTGATCGCCACTCGAAGTGAACTCCTCACCTTCTCATAAAGACGAGAACCAACCACGGCACCACATAATTCCAGCCTCGGAATTGTTGTGGGCTTAATGGGAGCCACTCGACTTTTAGCCATTAATAAACAAACCGAACAATCGCCTACTTCATTAATACTGCGAACGTAGACGCAAGCACCGTATGCAGACTCAGATGCATCTGTAAAAATGTGGAGTTCTAATTCCCTATATGAATTACAGACTACAATTCGCGGAATACGTAAATTATTTAAAAGAGGCAATGATTTAATTATAATGTCCCAATGTCTTTGGATCTCACAAGGTAGTGATTGATCCCACCCCAGCTTATCTAACCACATTTTTTGCATCATTATTTTCATGGTGATAACAATGGGACCCAAGAGACCTAAGGGATCGAATATTCGCGCAATCACAGATAGCAAATCACGTTTAGTGTGAGTAGTTGCTGAGTTAGACAGATCTATAGAAAACCCCAGCTCGTCAGTGGTGACATACCAGTCTAGACCAAGCAACTTGTCAGGCCCACTTGATGTCTTATTTAAGTCAAGTGAGGCTGGCAAGTTGTCTGAAGAAAGAACAGCGTCAGACACCACCTGAGGAACATTTGACTTCCATTTATACAATGGCATACATGCTGACGCAAGCTCCTTGGTGACTTCATTACGAATGAAAGTCACTTCCTCCAAGTCATCATCTCCAGTAAGCAGGTCATCCACGTAAAAATCATGTCTGATGATATCAGCTATTTTAGGGTTCTCGCAGTCGTCTCCTATCTGTTTAAGACACCGTGTCGCAAGGAATGGCGCGCTAGCAGTGCCGTATGTGACGGTGTTTAATTCGTAAACACTAATAGACTCACTAATATTATCACGCCAAACAATCTGTTGCAAATGCCTATCGGACGGGTGTACTGCAATGCATCTATACATCTTCTGCACGTCAGCAGATAAAACATACTTGAGAAGTCTGAACCGAAGAAGTATAGACAGCAGATCGTCCTGTACAATTGGCCCGACCATCTGTAAGTCATTAGAAGATACTCCCGTTGACGTAGGACAACTAGCATTAAATACAACGCGCAGTTTGGTCGTGCTACTCGACTCACGTAGTATTCCGTGATGAGGAATAAAATAACCAGAACACAAATTACTTTTAGTTATTTTAGTCATATGACCAAGCGATTCATATTCTAGCATAAAATCATAATACAGCCTACTAAATTCCGGCTTAACCTTTAATCGACGCTCTAAAGACTGTAAACAGTGTGTAGCTCTTTTATAGGAATTACCTAGAACCGAGGGATCTTTCTTAAGGGGTATGCGAACACAGAACCGGCCATCAGACAATCGGGTCGTATTTTTAACGAAATGATCTTCACATAACTTTTCTTCAGGCATGTAAGAACTAGACGACCTCGCATTTACCTCCTCTAATTGCCAAAACTTAGATAAGTCGGCTCTGAGTGTATCACTATTGTCATCGGAAACAATATTAGATAAGTTACATTTTAAATTATGCGAAAGCAACGCAATATTATTGTTTACAATAGGACCGGAAACGATCCAGCCCAAACGGGTTTCACATAAAACTGGTTTTCCAGTACCCAATTTATAAATTTGTGATCCTAATAAGTCCCAAAATAAGTCGGCACCGATTAAAATATCAATGTCTCCGGGCTTATAAAAAGTAGGATCTGCTAAAATAATATTTGACGGCATATCAAAATTCATATTTATGTCACGGCACGGTACATTACTCGTAATAAATGGTAAAACAAAACAATGAAGACTATAAGTAAAACTATCATCTAACGAAGATATCTCAACCTTACACATTTTACCTACGTGCGAAGTGACGTTGTTTATACCTAGTATAGATTTGTTAACCTGATTAGTTATCAAGTGCAATCGTCTACATAACTTGTCCGTTATGAATGACGAAGTGCTACCACTATCGAGGACTGCGCGAATGAGATGCACATAACCATAACGGTCCCGCACTTTGAGCAGAGCGGTCGATAATAACACATCTCGCTGTTCGTAACTTAGGCGCGATGCAATGTTTGCAGATAACGCGACGTTATTCGTATCAGTGGTGGCAGACGGCATGATAGACGATGCAGATTGATTATTAATCTGTATAGAAGTCGTATAACTAAGTGAATTCGCAATAGCACCTTTAGAATCTATGTGAATTAGTGTGTTATGTCTACGTTTACAAAGTTTACAACCTGATTTTTTACATTTATTAGCGTAATGACCAGACCGAAAACAGTTAAAACAAACTTTATAAGTGGGTAGTAATTTGAGACGTTCGTCATTACTTAATGCAAGAAACTGTGGACAATTATTTAATGTATGATCGTCCTTATTACATTTAGGACATGCTTTAGGAGCTAATTCAATGCTAGTGTTGTTAGGAGATTGCATTGTTACCATTGACTTGATCTTAGGGCTTGATTTACCTGGCGTTTGGGAAATATGATTGGTTCGAGCTTGTTCTATGGTCTCAAGTAGATCGGCACGGTGACGAAGGAAGTTAATAAATGAGTCAAACGTAATAATTGTGTCCTGATCAAACTTGCTCTTGTGCTCCTCCCACTCGCGATATGTCTTTTGATCAAGCCTGCGTGTAACAATGTAAATCAAAAGTGTGTCCCAGTGCTTGACAGGTTTCCCTAACGATTCTAATGATTGTAAATCTTTATTTAATCGATCGATCAAGCCTTTTATAGCAACAGAAGATTCCTTTGAGATAGACTCAATATTAAATAACGACGATATATGATTATTGACTAACAATCTTTTGTTATCAAAGCGATCGAGCAATAAATTCCATGCCACAGAATAATTACTTGACGAAAACTCAACAGCTTTAATTACAAGGGCTGCTGTTCCCTCCAGTGATGCTCTTAAGTAATGAAACTTATTTATTTCGTCAATTGTATTATTAGCATGAATTAGGCTGGCAAAAGTGTCGCGAAACTCTAGCCAATTACAATATGAGCCGCTAAACTTTGGTAACTGAATCGTAGGCAACTTGACTGGCCTATGCATACTAGCAACAGTACTTTTTGAGCTTTCTATCGATTTATTATCCCTATTAAAGTCACACAGAATATTCTGAGCTCTAGACAAGGTTTTATAATAAAGAGACTCAAAATCAGAACGCTCACTGTATTGTAATTTTAGATCGTCCACAATGCATTCTAGACGTAACTGTACCTCATCATACCGTTCGTACAACGACTCCATTTTACCCATGCGCAACTGCAATTCAGAAACATCACAATTAGTTAATTGTTTGTCCTTAAGCGAGTCCAGGAAGGTGACGAAAGAAGTTAGACGGCCTTTAAAGCTGCCTCGCTTTTTAACTAAATCCCTTTCCTCAGACATTCTGGGATACGAGTGTTGTCCACCTGAAATTTATACAGGAATACAATTTAAATACGAACAATATAATTTTTATACACGCCTACCAGTAAAAGCAGTAATTAAAAACAAACTAAATAGAAGAACTAATTACAAACTATAGTTCAACTACCTACAATATAAATGTTGTAAGTTTTACTACTAATTAACTATTTTTTACTTAGTTTTAACAAATGACACTAATAAAAGTACATAAAGATTCTAAATAGGCACTAACAATGACTTGCATTAATATCAAACACTCTAAACTATAAATGTATTATGTCGAGGTACTTGCAAACAATAAACTATTGTCAGCTTATGGATTAGTTACAGCTTTATATAAAATTAAGTTTAAATAATGTAGCAAATATCTAAGCTAACTATACTATAATAAGTACGATTTAAACTTAATCTGAACTGTCGAATAATACTAATCACACAGCATTAAGTTCCTAATGATAAAAATCTAACACAATACTATAAAAAGGTTTAAGTACTGACCTTTTGCATTGGTAAATTTAATTATATTACCTGAGTGTTGGGTTACGATATTAATTATTAATAAATGCAATACACCGCTAAAATGACTTGCTTGAGCTTAATCTAATCCTCAATCCATCAACCTTCAAGTCACCTTCAATAATCCAAATCCTTGTATCCGCTGATTGTCTTCTATATAATAATTATAAATCCATCCGGTTCGCTAATGGACCATATGTGTGGTCTTAGGGGTGGCTGAAATGAGAAACTGGAATGCTCTGTACAAAAGATGATCTTTAATTCGTGTTAACTCCACGAGATCCGTACAGCAAGTGAACTTGCACATACACGATATGAATACAATTATTAAAAATTATAATTAGTGATTTGAGCGTAATGCTGCTATGGTGATTTGGTCAGGCGCGCGTGAACACCCTCCTGTAAATGTAAGGTCTAGTGTAAGTCATTGTAGTTCTCATCAAAATATGTCAGATTATATGGTAGATGATTCTTCAGAAGAAGAATTTAGTGATGCAGAATAAATAAAAGTTGTAAATAATATTTTACTAATGTTTTTTTAAGCTGTGTACCTTATCTAACTTTATTATTAGTTGTCAACATATTGTTTTTTAACTGCATATTTTTTAAGTAAAAAGTATTGTTATTGAGTAGGTAGTAATAATGCCCTATTATGTAATTAGAAGCCAAGTCCTTAGTAGCACAATATTTTACGACTATTGTTATTTTTTTTCATTGTTATTTTTTACCTGTCTGAAAATAAAAGATTAATCGCTATTATATATTTTTTTGTTGGCACACGTGACCCTACCTCCTGTTTTTTGCTGTTATATGCGCTAATACCCCATTAGAATATCATAATAAAGCCGTACGAACTAAAAAACCTCAATAAACAATTTTCTCCAGCTAGCATGTTCTAGACGAACCACAGTGCGTTGTATGTGATTTAAACCCGCTCGCGAATGGTGAATTGAAGTGAAAACAAGCAGCTGCATCACGAAACCACCAGGAGACTGCCCTACGGAAACGAAGAAGGTTGTATAAGGTAGGTGCCCTCCATCCTTGAAATATCCTATACCCACTCAATCACCCCTTAGCGTATCCATCTCCTAGGCGGCGAAGAACCGCTATCCTCTCTATACAGTCCATTTCCTTCTCCAAGTCGCCTAGAACCCTACGGTTTCGGTGTAACGCCGAACCACCGTTTATAGACGCAAAGGTTCGTAACATGACCTTGCCTTGCTTGCTTTAAATTAAAATACCGAATTTTGTTCGAACCGGCAATCGATCCGAAAACCTTTTGATTAATTATTATATTGATTATTGATTATTATATTATTTTTAGTTCTTTTTTTGATTATATCATACTTTGATTATTTTAAATTTAATTACTATTTTATTTTGATTTATTACGTTCAAATGTGTATACTGGCAATTTTGTAATTAATTATTTGATGTATTAATTTTATTATGGGTATCTTGCCTGAAATATTTTTTTTTTTTTTTTTTTTTTTTATTATTAATATTAATCGACTGCACTTAAAATGGTCACGACAACTGGCCGCTTAAACCTTTTAAGCGATCAGTTTTGCTCTGATCCCTGTTGTTTTAAATGGGTGTTTCTTGTGTCCACTGGATGCATTTTCGTTAAAACCCACAATACAGGTGTAGAGCGGGCGCTGTCTCGAAAAAAGAAGTGTAAATACAATTGGACAATTTTGTAAAAAGTAATTGATAATTTTGGCTTAGTATCGCATTCTTTATCCAAATCTTTTCAACAACATTTTATACTGACACCAGTTGCGTTAAACTACTTTCAATTTAAAATGAATAATACAGTAGGTATTTGATAATCACGATGCGACATCAGAAGGGTACTTCGTCGTTCGACACCACGAGTAGAATACACCACGGCGTCAATCGCACAATGACGTTTTTTGAATTGGCTGTTTGGGCCCATGGTCTCAATCGACGAATGTATTATTTGCCTTCGTCGATGTACACCATGATGTGAAACAGTGAAGGACTCTTTATGGCATCGTTGGTTCGGTAATTTTACTGACATTTTATAATTACTTAACAGTCATGCACAAAAGTGCTTACACAAATTTTACTTTTAGACTGTGCTTGTGAGGAAACACTGTTTAATCCTTACCATAATTTTAGGAAAAGAATATATTGAGATAAAGAAGTTGTAAGGTGTTTCGCATTGCACAAAGTATTGTGATATTGCTGACACAGCAATATTGCAGCTGCATCGATTCCGAGGCGTGGTGAGGCAGTTCACGTCAAAGGGCTCTTTCAATTTAGACATTTAGTGTCGGACGGCTGCCGCACGTTTACCGTGCCGCTGGTTATAACCCGCTGCCGTGCCGCTGCAGTACGGTAGCCGTCCGACACCAAACGCCTAAATTGAAAGCGTATCTGACTGCCGTGCGTTTGTATGCTATTGATGTTTTAAATTTATTTGCCAGCAGTTAAGCCATGGACTTTGACGAAGAAACATTACTGTTAGTGCTCTTGTTGAAAAATATCAAACAGAAACAAAAATGACGCCCCCGTAAAAGAGCATCACCAATGGTTCCATTAACATGTAATTTTTGCGATTTCCATAATCTTTACCCTAGGGTAAAACAAGATCCAAGATATTTTTAATTACGTAAGAATGTCTAGGGAATGTTTCTACGAATTACTTGAATTGTTGGAAGTAAAATTCTAGCGGCAAGAAACTACATGCAGACATACTATATCAGCCGAAGAAAGACTACTGGTAACATTGAGGTACATAAATTAAACAACTTATATCATATAGCAGTACGTAATTCAATTTCATTAATAAATTCTTCCACGTTTATATCATCCATTTTAAGCAAATAATAAACATGAAAATTCGATGAAATTAGCTCTCACGTCTAGTTACCGCACTATTCAACAGCGAAATAAACACGTGGAGCTTGCGATGTTGCTGTACTGTTGTCGTGCGTTCTCAGTACCGACACCGCACTCTTGCCGCACTGCGCGCTTTGTATGAAAACAAATGACCGTCCGTGTACCATACGACAAACGCACCGCTTCGGCACTGCAGCGGTCCGATACGAAACGTCTAAATTGAAAGAGCCCAAAATCGCAACTCATCAAAATCTTCTTACATATTACTTAATTACTA
Source organism: Euclidia mi (assembly GCA_944739405.2). Taxonomy (NCBI): domain Eukaryota; kingdom Metazoa; phylum Arthropoda; class Insecta; order Lepidoptera; family Erebidae; genus Euclidia; species Euclidia mi. Next base: position 89,714,724 of record OX123185.2, on the reverse strand, counting down.
AGCTGTTTTTATTACAATAAACCATATCGGGGTTTAATAATTAACATCATATTTTATTTATCTTTGGTGTAGTAACAACCCCTACAGTAGTAAAACAAGGGTTCTTTTGCACCTACTTCTGTCATTTAATTCAATCTTTTTATATCTAAGGTAGGCTGATTAATATACAAGATTTTTAGTTCATAATTAGTAATTAGTAAAAAGGTAATCTACCTTCTGTCTGTGATTTTCGTTGTTTTTTCAACGTTTTTATATTTACGTTACGTTGATAAGTATCATAGATGCTTTTTTTAAGTTTGTAATTAGTAAAACTCTCATTATAATGCCTTTTTATACTGATATGTAAACACTCGAACTTGTGATTTTCGTAATTATCTTGTTATTGTTTGTATTTTCCTTTATTTACACTATATTATTTTATTTGAAATTATTAATATGTAATCTATAGTTACCAAGATTCCATTAAACATTGTTGATTGATTGTAATTGTTTGTTTCAATAACCGTTTTCTACCCGTCATCGCACCAGACTTTCAAATTTTTAATAGTGGTGCGAATCAACGAAGTCAAAAAGGTCTTCGCTGTTATGCACCATGGTGTCAAACGACGAAGTCAAAAAAGACATTCGTTGTTATACACCACGACACATAGTTAATATGAAAATGGTCTCAAACAGCCAATTCAAAAAACATCTTTTTGCAGTTGACACCGTGGTGTATTTTACTCATGGTGTCAAACGACGACATACCCCAGACAGAACAGCGTCATTCAACGGAATTGCTACTTTCAAGAATAAATTAAGATTCTAGTGATATGTCTCCTCATATCTATAATCTTAAATATACCATTCAACTTTTGGCATCTTATTTTGTATCATGTGCAACGCTTAGGAAATTAAAGCAGTTGTCTTTTTAAATTGTCTGCGTCTAGATGAAAATATGCTGGATAAAATATTTTAATCAAGTCTTAAAGAAACAGATATTTTCGTGAAACCAGCCTTTGACGTACCATCGAACGTAAATACTAGCTCAGGACAGAAGACGGACGTCTTCCGAAATTGTAGGACTGCCAATTATTCTGAATGGATTAATTAATTGGAAAGCTGCCGCCGTGCTAACGACTTGCCACAACATATGACTGTCTAAATTGCTATAGTATCTGCAGCCAATTTTGTGTAACGTTAAATGAGACCTTCCAGGTGTCCACTGTTACGTTATCCCTACTAGGGTGCGTTTAAATGAGAAACATGAGTTGAATGTTACAATAAAAATTGATTTAATTGCCAAGAAAATCTACACATCATTTAGCAAGCGAAAAAAAATTACTAGTAATGTGTAATTAAAAAGATATACACAGGGTCGCGTGATTCGGCGATGGGTGAGGTTTCTGTTGAGATTCCTGCTGCCGGTTCGTCCAGGAGAGTTGGTTACTTAACTCGGAGCTGCAGCCGCCAAAAAAGGAAAGCGCGCAGCCAACGCCTCCGCTTTTATAGAAGCTCGCGATGTGGTGAGGGGCGGAGATGCAAGCGACCGAGAGGTGGTGTCATCTCGACGTCACAGCGACGTCACACGGAGTGTGACGTCGCTGTGACGTCCCCATTAGGCCAGAATTTTCCCAGAGGGAAAATTCTGTGGCTGGTAGGCGGCAATAGCATCCCGGGACCCTGAAACAGATGAGTGGTAGTGGTGTCAGTAGGTTAAATACAAGGCAACTACTAACCCTAAAAGAGTAAAAAAAACAAGTATAACCCTCGGCGATTCATACGTCACCAAGCATTGAACGTTCCTATTACCTGACATACATCACATTCAAAAGGCCCACACACAATCATACGTATGAACAAGCCAGCATTCATTCCCGATGCGAGTCGTATTCATTATAATACACGACGCGCGAAGTGAGTTTTATAGCAAATAGTCACCCAGTCTATGTTGGTAGGCACCACCTGACCACCCGTCGTAAACCAATATTACGATCTTACTATATTACGATACTACAATCATACGATTAGTTGGCAATATCACAAACAAATTGCTCATTAACGCGCTCGATGCGAATTGTAAAAGCATAAAAAGTGTTCATTATAATTAAGTATTAAGTATAATACAATGTTTTGAGCCGAGTGATCGGCTGACGTAAACAAGTGAGTCATAACTGCGCGCTTGGCGCCGGCCGCATTCCATTGCCGCGGACAATTACTGGTTTCTGATCATGATGCAAAGTCATCAACGGCAAATACACAATCCGTAATAAGTTGTAATGTATAGTATATCACCGCAGGAGACAATCGATGACATAGTATACACAACCATAGCTAAAAAACACAAAAAAACACAAGCGAGAATCGAACCACAGACCGATCCGACACAACCTTTCAGCCACTGAGCCATAAGGGAAATTTCTTTTTTTATTATATTTCGATCAGTCATTACTAAAGTTATATATAACAAGATATTTGGGTACATGATTTAGCTGTAATTAGGAGTTAAAGATTTTAATACACTATTTGCAACCAAGTGTTAAGTTATTTTAGTGATTAGATCATTAGTGATGAGCATTAATCATTACATTTTTAAACTTTGTAGTGAGTTAATTTAAGATCTTTTATATGGCAATCACCAAGAGAAACATATCTGATATTAATATAGTTATGTGAAATTAGATAGTTATCAGATAGTTGGATAATAAGTTAGATAAATAACAGATTGTGCAACAATATTAAGTTTGGAAAACCTCTTCCACAATTTATAACAGTGACAATTATTCATGTTTTATGTTAGCATGTTTATATAAATCATTAACACAACACAAATTAACACAATGCGTCATCTTGTGACTTGTGAGCTCCAACTCGAAAACAATAGCACTATTATTGGGCTTCACCAATAATTATGTAGGTAATTATAACTTCGCATACATATGCGTCTTACATTGTTGTTAATGACACTGTACCCAATCGTTTATAAACACATTTATGCTATAATAGAATAAGATTTAATTATTTTATTCAGCTTTTAGGTTAAAATAAACGACGGTGAAATACGAAATGGTATTATCTTTAACTTGTAAATCAATTAATTTGCTTTAGTTATTAAAGTATAAAAATTATTGATTTATGTAGAAATACCCACATTAGTTATTTAAGTATTGAAATTATTTATTTTATTTGTGTGTAAACAACCACTTTAGTTATTTAATGAGGTATAAACATTATTTATTTGCTTTATATAAAAAATAGCCACTTAGTTATTCAAGAATATAAGTTATTGATTTAATTTATGTGCAAATACCCACTTTGGTTAAAGTTAGTTTCAATTCAATTAAGTTTGATAAATTCAGTTAGATATAATAACACTTGCGTAAACACAAGAACACATTATAACCACTACTTAAACTGGTTTAGTAAAACCAGATGCATAGCATTTTGTATAAAGGAAACAAGTTACATATTGATAATTAAGTATTTTACGGCTGTCAACGGTTTCATTTTATCATTTATTTATCATTATATATTTTGTATATTTCAATAGAAACCAGACATTGAAAGAAACAATCCTAGTGACACAAAAAAAAATCCAAAACAAAATATAATTCAATAATTGCGACGCAGGAATTCCATGTTTGAGTTCACAATGAACAGTAAATGTATAAATAGATGCATTCTCAAATAACATACCGATAGGCAGTAACAAGGAGATAAAATCGAAGACCAAAAACAACGATTGTAGCATAATAAACATCAACAATTCTACGATGATATTCGTATTTACATACCAAATAGACAAAGATTCTACTTTTCATTATTGTTAGTGAGCAACCTGCATGTGACACGTGTACATTTTATTAATAAATGAACGCGGAATTCTAGCTAAATACCTAATATATTATACTATAGCATCTTTAGGTACGTTCATTCTCAGCCAGTCCAACTATGTTAGGTTCACGTGGTATAATAAAGATGTAACTTTCTTAGTAAAAAGGAAAAAGAATAGTTAATTTTAAAAGATAATCGCCGTAGTAGGCGGTAACAGTATTTAATAATACCGACTATATAGAAATATATCGCCGTACAAAATCGCTAGCAGAAGGTTATAGTAGAAAATAGATAGAAATGGAAACAGAAGGGTGTGAATTCGTTCCATAAGTCAGCCAAAGCAGCAATTATTAGCAATAATTACCAGTAGCACTTAATTACCGTAGTGGCATTTAAAAAAGTTAATCGCGAAGCGTACGATCTTCGAAGGTGACCTTAGCACGTCGTTAGTGGACGTGAGGCCATAAATCGCAATACAAAGAATGCGATCAAGGAATGTGACCACAGCGCGTCATTTAGTTGACACGTGGTCGCAAGCAAAAAGATTATAACTTGTTACTTATGCGGTTGATACAAAATTAATTATCACACGCGGCAACAGAAATAGTTATAATATAAAAATGCTTACTATGCGTAGTAAGACAAAATTTGTCTGTTGTGACCGGCTCAACACGCCCGACGTTCCGAGCACAACAAAACAAAAAGAGAATATGTCTATTGTGGCCGGCATAACACCACCGACTTCCCGTCCACAATAAAACAAGCAAAAAGAAACAATATAAGCCACTAAAATAATTACAAACTGGTTTGGAACGATTTCACACATACACAAAAAATTTAAAAAAAGACTCACCGGCAGCGGATTCTCAACAAAACCCTACCTATAATATTCCCGTGGGCGCCACTGTAACGTTGATGACCTTCCATGTGTCCATTGTTACGTTATCCCTACTAGGGTGCGTTTAAATGAGAAACATGAGTTGAATGTTACAATAAAAATTGATTTAATTGCCAAGAAAATCTACACATCATTTAGCAAGCGAAAAAAAATTACTAGTAATGTGTAATTAAAAAGATATACACAGGGTCGCGTGATTCGGCGATGGGTGAGGTTTCTGTTGAGATTCCTGCTGCCGGTTCGTCCAGGAGAGTTGGTTACTTAACTCGGAGCTGCAGCTGCCAAAAAGGGAAAGCGCGCAGCCAACGCCTCCGCTTTTATAGAAGCTCGCGGTGCGGTGGGGGGCGGAGATGCAAGCGGCCGAGAGGTGGTGTCATCTCGACGTCACAGCGACGTCACATTTGTCTTACTACTAAAGCTGTTTTATGCGATTAAATTTGTTTTAATTTCATCACTGTCCCATATTCAAATAAGCAACCCACCTGTTATACCGAAAATGGTTGTCCCTATTCCAAGAATATGAATATTTGGAAAATTCGGAAAAGTGTTTGTCACTGGTTTTACAAACTGCTCCCTTTTAAATTGGATTTAGAAACTAAATAAGCATTTCTTGTGATTGTGAACACTGTCCAATCTCGTAGTGAGAAATTCTAACCTGGATATCACATTAAGAATGACCTGTGACCTAATATTATCTTTTTCAGGGTTCCGTACCTCGAAATAAAAAAACGGAACCCTTATAGGATCGCTTTGTTGTCCGTCCGTCTGTCAAGTCCCTTTTTTTCAGAAACGCGTGGAGGTATCAAACCGAAATTTATATCAAATAGTCACATCTACTATCCCTTGAAGCTGTGAAAAAAATCAAACGTCTAAGCCAACGCAATCGAACAATACAGTCGTTTATGCTGCAAATTTCCGCAAATATGCGCAAGGGAATCAAAACCTTTCCGTGAACTCAGAATCTTGAAATTTAGTACGAAGCAATGTCTTATAGCACAGATAAAGGATAAATTGCGAAAACCATAATTTTTTATTATATCATATAGTTAAAATATTTTTAATCATTTTAAAGGTACTACGACGCCTTTCTTCATGAACCCGTAGAGGTATAAAATTGAAATTCATATCAAATGCAAGTCAAAACTAAAGGGTATTTCCAGTCGATCTAGATACTTGAAATTTGGCATAAAGGAACGTTTTATAGCACATAGGAAAAATTTGAAAAATTTAAATTTTTAGTTACATGTCACATGTACATATATACCTACAGGTTTGTACGGAACCCTCGGTGCGCGAGTCCGACTCGCACTTGACTGGTATATTTTTCTTTTTATAGACTAACGCTTTTGTCCCCGAAGGGGTAGGCATAGGTTTTAATGGTAATATTATACCCATATTTTGCAATGGCATTTTTAGGTCCCACGTAATAGGGGGCGAGCCTATTGCCGTTACCGAGCATATTACCAGACTCCGTCCTGCTTCTGCGAATTCAGATAAACTTAGAAACACTTTTGCCTGTCCCGCGAATCGAACCCGGGACCTCCAATCAGCGGACGCTTACGCTATCCACTAGCGTGAATAAATGGAATACGGATACTGCAGCAGGTTTTGACTCCTATAGAGAAATTCTAATGAGACACATGTCAAAGTCCTAAAAAACAAAGCTGAAATATGCAAATGTCATATGATCTATTTGTACCTGAGAATATTCAGGTACTGATTATACATGTATGCCGCTGCTTGTGGTTACGGATTAAGAATAAAAAGTATTGTTGCGTATTTTAGTACATGGGATCGTAAGAGGCGTCTAAGGTCACACGAAGCAAATACTATTTTCGGGAAGGGACTGAAAACTTGGCATCACACCATATCCACCTGACCAGCGTGGTATAGTATGAAAAATGGGCTCTCTTATAATGCTATTGAGACACAAATTAGATCCAGTCTTCTTCGGCAGGCTGTACCATTTTGTATCAACTTCTATTCGTATGTATTGAAAGCGATTTTTCTTTCCAGTTATTCGACAACTTCGCACCGGACCACAAATACAACGTGGAAGTCTACTGCGGGATCATTCTTCTACCCTTGATTCTCATCACGCAGATTCGTCACCTGAAGTTTCTGGTGCCATTCTCGCTGCTGGCCAACTTGTGCCTCCTGGTGACCTTCGGAGTGACCTGCTACTATACGTTCACTGATATACCAGCTCTTGATAATATTGAGCTGGTCTCCAGTGTCAGCAAGTGGCCATTGTTTATTAGGTAAGTTATTCAATTTTTCAATGTTTTACTAATTTCATTGCGCTTTACTTTTGTGCAGTGATAGTTAATTGCAGATTTTGCGAACGATGACGTCTGCGATATGACGATGTTATGAGAACATCGTCGATTGCTTTGTAAATTATGTGAAAGCCAAAACTGGTTGCAATACCGCGGCAAAACGCTATTACATATCCCTATATGTAATAATGACTACCAAGTCAGGGTAGTAATAGACCAAATATTTTTAACTTATATAACGCGTAATTATTTGAAAATAAGGTAAAATACGACTTAGTTATATGTACCAAGGTTATGAAATTGGTTACACAAGTCGTGTTTGCGGGATGACTAGCGTAACCCATGATTTATTGCCGATTATGACAACGAAATTAGAGCTATCAGCATTTAGCCACGCTCGCCTAGAGGAGAGCGTGGCTAAATGCTGATCGCTCTAATTTCACTCGTTCAACCGTGCCCAATATAATAGTACTCCATGGTATATAATGTACTCAGAATAGCGAGAACGTTTGCACATGTATGTACGTGTCCGCATGCGTAAGTTTCCCACGTAAGCCTTCAAAGTGAACATGATTTTATTACATTTACATATTTTTATATAATATCAGCAATAACATATTTGTTTTTGAAAATTATAAGTATAGTATACCTGTAGACCTACAGGTCACCAGGCCATGCAACCAAAATAATCTTGAAATATGAAATTCTTCCGTTACTGTCTGGAGGACAGATAATGAACAAACAAAACGAATGGCCGTAAGAAGTTGAAATTGCATGTTCCTTGGAGAGTGTGAGGGTGAACCTAGAAAGGAAATTTGGAATCCAGATCCCCTTTCCTACTCCATAAGAGAATTAATTAGGAGAATTTACTGAACGAAATAAACATTATTCATTTCTTCTTTCTAAGTAAATAGCAATACCTTTCAACTAAACTTATTATTGACAAATCTTACTTACCAACTAATTTTCCAGATTATTAGCAATCATATCTACGTGATAAAATAGTTGCAATGGTAAGCCGTCAATCCTGAATGAAGTGTCATCCTGATATTAAACATCTAATGATATTTTATTGACCGGCCGTAAGCGGAAGCATTACAACAAAATACCTGTCAACAAATAAAATATACAGCTCTTTACACGCTTACCGTCTTACCTATAAACGTTATTCATAATTTTGATCAACTGCTGAGAGACTGATTAGCGAAAACCTTACCTTTAAACCCTGCTTAGCGTTCAGTAGCCGCTAAGTCATGCTCAAATTGCTGTCAAATTTAAACAACACCGGGACCTTGAGTAAACGTTGCTGAGAGGCACAATGGAGGGTTTTACTTGAATCAGCTGTTCGATTAATGACATTTTATACATTGTCAAATTTACTTATTTGCCTTTTTTTATTGTTGTTTACTTATAATTAAACATAGATCTGGAAGATCTAGTACATTTCTAAAATTATATAGAAGATTTAAGTAGTATAGTTATAAATTATTTCTTGCCGATATTTTTAGAACAACATAATAGTAGGAGAGCTGGTAAACAATATTTGGTAACATACCCAAATTGAGGCATTACAAGAAATTCTGTGATTGTTCTTAAATTAACCTAAATAAGATAGTTGAGGGAGTTGGAGTATGGCGGCCCCCTAAAAACACTTAAATCTTGGTACAGGCAAAATAAATGTTTTTGAGGCATTCTTAAGTACATTTTTTAAATAAAGAGACCTTATATTGGCTTTATCTCTGCTCAAGGTTATGAATTAAAAGGTTGCGATGCGGTTGGCTCTCGCGAAACCACGGCCGACAGCACTCAAGCGGTCGGCGACAGCAGTAATTTCGAAATAAATAAATAATTCCATCCTTAATAATAACAATAAGCGAAAAAGAACATTTTTTAGATCTTTTTATGAAAAACAAAAATACACCCGTAATGAGAATACCATATAACCCTTAAGCAAATATATTAAATCTCAAAGAAAGTACAATAATAGAGAAAAGCATAAATTTCAAAAATTTATCAACATTTCTCGTAGTGTTTAAAAATATCCAAAAATGTTCACCAGCTCTCGGTCTTTTTGTTATTTGTCATAGCAACGATATTCTGTGATAGACCCAACCCGTTTGGCCAGCGTGGTATAGTAGGCCAATTCCTCCTTTCAAAGGAGAGGCCTAGTCCAGCAGTGTACTGTTAAAGGCTGATGATGAGAGACTTTACAAACATTCTATCAACGGACATAAAGTAAGTACACCCAGACTTAAAACAATTCGTCATCATCCTTAGGCTATCTCGGGACAGAATATCGTTACCATGGATGTATCATATTGTTGCTATGTATCTATGACTCATAGATACAAAATAGCCAAGTGTGTTCGTTCAATTGCGTTATTTAGTCGTCTATTTTGGCTATTATCTGTGGCCTTCGTATGTGTATCGTTCTTTATCAGTTACGCAGCTGAGCAACAGCTAATCAACGTTTTTAAGTTAAGAATGTTTGAGCATAGATTAAATGCTTGAGAGTTACTCGGCTGAGAGGTGGCTAAGCACTACTCAACAAGATTTTTATAAGTAAGACGCAAACTGGCCAAGTCTGAGTTAGACTCGCACACGAAAGATTTTGTACTTGGTACAATAATAAGTTTTGGAATCCTAGTAAACTGAGTTTATTCTAGTATTAGTTTAACATAATATGACAAGTTTAATATAATAAACTGTAGTTGAATTACAACTACTTTTCTCATTTTATTTTATCGTTGAGAGAAGAAACTAAAACTTTGTATGAACATAATATAACTTATGACTTTACTAACATACTTGTTTGCTTTGTATGAGAGTAAACTATATTTAATTAGTTTTCTATATATTATTTTATCATAATATGTTATTATAATCTGTTTCACAGTCTTGCAATGATATAGAGTGCGACGTTGAATTTCTCCTTATTTTTTTACACTCGGATGGGTTCTTTGAGAGTGAGTCATTAGCAAGTGTATTCTTTGGTTTTATTACACGGTATTGCCATGGAAATATTGGAAGCAATAAGGAAAAATTGGACAAAGAAAATGATACACGAAAGAAGCTTTAAGCCAACTTTCTTTTGTGCGTGGTTTAGCAGACGGACGCACATAGCACCTTTGAAGTTACACAGCGAGTAAACAGCTTAAAAAAGGAATGTAAAAGATTTTGAAGAAAGCATAAAGGAGGGAAGCATTGTAAAAGATTCCTTACTTGTCGAACGGAGTACTTCGTCTTTGTCGACGTTGTATAAAAGATCTTAAGTTTTTCTTGGTCCTATTATAATAAAGTCCTAGTAAAAAAAAAAAAATCCACAAGAGATTCCGTAAAAAGTCTAAAAGTTTCATAACAAAGAAAGAAGAAATGTAACAACAGGCTTATTGGGTGCTTTATTGAACCATTTTTAAAATACGTTGTAAATAAGTTACGAAGCCTTTTGAAAAGGGTTCCAATAAAGCATCGTTATTTATGTCCATATATTATATTCCAAATAAATTAAGCGATATGTTTCAATAAAAACGTAGCATTTTTTCATAACTTATAAAAAGTCAAGCTTATAACAAAACTTTGCAACTAAATTCAGTTCTGTTCCCTTTACTAATAAGGTCCAAATTGTATAAACATTTGTACATGTTCCGAGACATCCTTATACAAGAGATTATGTTTGTCAATACATTTATTCACAGTGTGATACACAGTTTTGTTTACGATTGGTGCCAAAATTTCTTTATTTCTGTAGTCTCTACTACAAAAGCCTTTCTACACACATGAAGCCTATGGCCTTTACCAAGTTTTTCTTGCCCTTCTGTTACACACACAACACTATTTTCATAGAATATATTAGGTTCTGTACTACTTGTTTGCCATCAATAACTGTTGTGTTGTGCTTATATGTAAGAGTATTTTATATGATTTTCAGTTTTAATATTCTATTCTGATTTGCCCCGAATGAATGCCCGGATTTTTTTTGGGAAGCGGTTGAATTAGAAAAAGGTACCCTTATAAATTAGTGTTTTCTCTCTTTCTACAATTCTCAACATCAAAGGTATCTTATACAAAAAGATAACATTCCTCATTATTCAAATTGTCTCGTACAACATTAATAATATATTGTTTAATAAACTATCCTCGTCTCAGTCTTTTGGGATAATAGAAGGTAATATAATAAACCGTGTGTTTGCTCAGTTATAGATCTCATCAAATAATGCGAAATTTAAAAAAAAATGGGCGTAGTTCGGTTGAAAATGTGATGACAATTGTGAAAAGAATCTTCTTTATGCTAATTTGAAAACGACCCAAGTAATCAATTCCTTTGTGCATTTAAAATCTACTTCCATACAAAGTAGATAGTGTTAAAAAGACGCATAGTCCGAAATAAAACTGAGCTACTGAGAGAATATTAGATACACGTAAGTTAGTTTAGAACCACAATTGGCAAATTCCCAAAAGGTAGTTTGCTTACCCATATACACGCTTTGTTGAGGGTATTAACGAACTTAATTTTGTTCCAAAAGCTCGCACATGATACAGTGAATGTAGATAAGGACCGGCTTCTTAAGCGAAGTGTGAAAATCTGGTTATACCGTCTTTTTTTTCATGTGTGTACAAAGGATATGATTACCGTCGACGCTAGAATCTGTTTAGACCATATTTTATGTATTTTGCAGTTTTTACAATTGAGAATAAAATGTATTTTGTTATTTTCAGTAGTTTATTCGTATATATGTACTTGACTGTACCTGTGGCGTAGTGGTTTAAGCGGCCGCCTCCTCTCAATTTCTTCTTCTTCTCAGTTGTGCACTCTTGTCAGAGTGATCGTGGTCATGTGTCGGTCGATTCTTGCGCCGTTGCTGTTCTTGTGATGTGTTGCCATGTAGCTCTATGTTTTGCGGAGTGAGAGCAGTCGTTTATGTTGGAGTGCGTCACAGATGTAATGAGGTCTGTCCATCGTGTCGGAAAGCGACCACGTGATCTCTTGCCCTCAATTTTCCCTTGCACGACCAATCATTCCATTGAGTCCTCGTTACGGGTGACATGGCCAAAGAACTTGAAGATTCGTATTTGCACAGTCGACGATAATCTCTCTTTGATATTGAGTTCCTTCAGGATGGAAACATTGGTTCGTTGCGCGGTCCGCGGGATTCTGAGCATGCCTTTCCAGCACCACATTTCCAGGGCGTCCATCTTGTAGCGATCTTGCATCCTCAGCGTCCACGTCTCAGCTCCGTATACAAAGATTGGAAAGACGAGGCACCTTATCATTCGAACCTTTTTTGTTTCTGGTTATGTTGCGATCTTTGCAAATCTTTGTGAGTTTTTCCACTGAGGATCTTATCACCTCGCAACGTCTCCAAATTTCATCCTCGCAGGCCCCAGCGTTGGTGATAGTGGAGCTTAGATAGACGTAGCTCTTGACTAATTCGCATCCTGCTATTATTTGGACGTCCGATTGGTTGCTGTCGGCGCGATATACAATCATCATTTTAGTTTTGTCCCGATTGATTGCGGGTCCAAAATGCTGTGGTCTCTAATCGTCGAAGAAGAGTCTCGATTTCGTCCCTGGTTGACGCTAGGAGTGTGGTGTGGTATCATCAGCGTATCGATGATTTGATATTGTCCGACCTCCCCCCTTGTCCCAATCTTCAAGAACTATCCGCATGATGTACTCTGTGTTTAAACAGGAGAGGAGATAGTATGTAGCCCTGTCTGACGCCACCCTGGGCCCAAAAGCGTTGGGAGTCTATACCTTCAACACGGACCGCGGCTGTGCCATCTTCATACAGACGTCTAATGAGGTGCACGAGGTGTTGTGGTACACCTATTTCGGCAAGGACCAGCTACAGTTTCCACCACTTGACGGTATCGAAAGTTTTCCTGAAGTCCACGAAGCATATATAGAGGATGATGTTGAATTCTCTAGCCTTTTCCACAATTTGTCACATTATGAGTAGCTGTTCTCTTGTTCCTCGACCCTTGACGAAACCAGCTTGCTCAGGGGCAATTTCTTGGTAGAGGTAAGATTGTAGCCTCATGTTTATAATATGCAGCATGATCTTACTGCCGTAGGATATGAGGGAAATTTGTCTATAGTTACTGCACTTTTTTGTTAGCACGCGGAACGTCTCTTACGTAGACGTTACATAAAAGCATCTCTTCCCGTAACAAGCATGCGGGTTCTTTAGACTGATAGAAACGGTTAACTACCGCGTGCAGACTTAATGGCATGCATCTTCCCTCCATCGTCCCAAAATACAGGCTCCAATAACAAGAAGAAAAATGAGTTCATATGAGAAAAACCTTCAAAAGCTATATGCCTAACCTTCCCTTCCTAAGAGCAAGTAGTCACTGATGTACCTCTATGTAAAGTGAGAATATAATCATGCGTACACATATTGAATTACACTTATACGTATAGGTCGGCAGTAATTAGAATTTAGGTGAATGCACCAGAATTTCTCTACAACCGTGTCCATCTGAATACGTATGTATCTGTACGGGCATTGTATTGAGTCAACATATTGTACCTATATTTGAACTAGCCGATTATGTGTTTCCTTGTATTATGTATCCATCATTTCAACCATTAAATGCTTCGTTTATGACAATTCTTACCGTGACGTGAAATTTCAGCTTCAGTTATGTTATAGGATAGAATATGAGATTGTGTATTGCCTGACCATATTTTTATTTCCTCTACTTGCATTGTCTATATTTAAAGGATTATAGATTGCATTCTTGTTTCTTCAGAATCATAGATAAAAAATATTTTTAACAGTAAATAACCACGCTGTATCCAAAACAACTAATTAATATAGCCGTCACTCATCGGCTATAGAACTGATGACGCAAGGCTGTCGAAACATCGGAGAACGGTATTTATACCTTAAATCAGTTAATTAACGCGATTAAGACCCGTTAAATTAAACTGTCACCATATGTATTCAAAGCAGGACTAGGCTTGTCGTTTGCAATAAGTCGGCAAAGTTAAGCAACATGTGTGTCATTTACATCAGAAAGCTATCGTACTTTTCTTGTCTAAGACAAGAATCATTAGGCCATCATGTCAGAAGGCTTCGGACGGTCTGAAAACTCCGACATCAGACTTGGCCACACACGAAATAGAAAGAAAGTATACAAATTTTATTGCGAAAGTTTAAAATCCATTATGCATTTATCTAACAGGCTCTGGTACAACAACATAATTATCCAAACTTAAATAAAATTATAGATGAAACGCATCGTACATATCGAACATCGTTATAGCACAGTATAAAGACATACAGTAGTTTGACGCCTTTGATCTCGTAGAAAAAGCCGACAACGTCTAGACAAGGGTAAGTAGGCTAGGGCTGCCACATGTAAACAATACCTACTTATTCAAACACCGTCTATTTATTTTAGAAAAATATTACAATTGCTACGCTACATGAATAATATAGTGTAAATCATTTATCTATACATATAAATAAAATTGGAGTGTCTGTTTCTGTTTGAAATATTAAAATAACCGCTTTTTACTAAATGCATATGGATGTATACACGGTACATAAATCGAAATGACATTTTTTAAAATTTTTGTCTGTCTGTCTGTTTGTTCTCGCTTATCTCTGGAACGGCTGGACCTATTTTGACGGGACCCTCACTGGCCTGATGTACTACCAAGGAGTAACTTAGGCTAAAAATTAACCGGGTACGCTAAGAAGTTCCCTCAGGACGCGGGTGAAACCGTGGGAAACAGCTAGTTTATTATATTACAATAATTAACGATAAATAATTATTATAAAACACGTTGCATATTTCGTGCGGTGACAGATTTGCATACAAAGTGTCAGTCAGCACCTATTTCATCCCGCAGGTGTCGTGGGAGGTGGTTAAGAATATAAAGCATTTTTCGTACAAACCAAGTTAAAATAAAGCGATTGACATAGCGGTGGTTTAATGGATGGGTAACCTTGGGATCGGCTTGCAGAGCCTATGTTATCAATATTTTTTCGTGCAAACTACGTTAAGGTAAAGCAATAGACATCGCGGTAATTTTATGGATGGGTGACCAGGCTATGAATTACGGAGAACATGTGTGGGGCTTATAAAAGGGGGCCAAAAATATGGTTATTTTTGAGCTAGGATGCGCCGTTACCAAGATACATACTCGTAATAGTATGTGATAGGTACTTACCTAATGCGAAGGTACTAGGTACTTATTGCATGAAATTAAAAGCACACCAGAATCGAATATTACCTTACAACGCATATTTTCTTACGTCTGCCATGTTGTTTGCGTACAATAATTGCTACTTTATTCTGTGATTTGGCCAGACATGAGATATTGTAAAAAGTTAGTAGATTAGTAGGAATGTGCACATTATTTTAAGTGGTTATAGGTACATACATTTCAAAATAATTTAAATAATTATAATAAATTAAATTTTCTTTTTTGGTATAAGTAAATTGATGAAACCGCAGATTTTTTAAATCCTTATTTATTTAAATCTTTAAACAGCATAAAGAATTTCAATGTCTCACAGCACAAGTCGTATGCACCATCTTAATTAATATTCACAAGCAAATAAATAAGTAATGAACAAAAAACAAGCACGTCTGGCATGTGCTTGTTTTTTAACCGACTTCAAACAAAAAAAAAGGAGGAGGTTCTCAATTCGGCCGGTATATTTTTTTTTCGATGTATGTACACCGATTTCACCCAGGTTTCTAAACCGATTTACGTAATTCTTTTTTTGTTTGATGCGCAATAGTTTCGAATTGGTCCCATAAAAATTTGATTCATGTAGGCCCAGTAGTTTTTATTTTATGAGCATTTTTTTATTTATTTTCACCTATCCTTAAGGCTGAAATTCCTATGAATAATAATTGTGACGGCTGGTGTCATGTTAAATTGTTATCACTACGGTCACTAAGGACTACTGACGTCTACACTTTATGCGTCTACACGACAAACTGGCCGGTCGTCAAACATAATAAATAGCAAAAAGGTTTGAAGACTATTTCATTATTTGGAAATGACAGTTTTAAGTTAGATGACGTAAGCACTCTGTCAAGTGTTCGCTAAATTCGCCACTAATTGATAACAAGGTGACAGCCGTGCTGAGAATACAGCCGCTTTACGTTCTGAAGGCGTGGGTTCAAATCCCAATCAAAACAGTTAGTCGATCTTGGTTTTTATGAAATTTGGAAAATGTTTATGAATATTTGGCAAATATTTTTTTTTATCTTAGGTAGTCTTTAAATAAACTAAAGTATAATTGGTCTATAAGTAGGATCAACATTATAATGTACAATAAAATAAAACTAATTATATAACTAAACTATAAAAAAGCAAAAGTATGAAAAGAAAAGTAAATAAAATATAATAAAAAAATTAATTCCTCCGCAACGCTCTCAGCTGTCGCTGGCAGCATTGCCACGTTGAATGGCAATGCATATTCTCTCAGCGAGATATAAACTAGCCCTCTGGTCACGGGAAGCATCGATCAGCCTTCTGGCGATTTCTTTGTATAATCCGCGTGCATTAGGGCCCCATGGCCCCAGCGTTTCGACCCCAAACGGCTCAAAAACGTAATTACCAGCCAGGTTTCCGTATATGCGCCGTTTGAGGGTTTCCGCCGATGCAGCAGCAGCGCCAGCATCATCAAAATATTATTTAAATATTTCGAATAAAAATTAGAAAATTCTAGAAACTTCAAAAAGGAATGGACAGACTGCCGCGTTAGTCTCGCGGCATATATGTGCGCGTAGGATTGGGAGATCTCGGGTTCGATTCCCGGGTCGGGCAAAGTGTTATTTGGTTTTTCCGTTAGGAAATTCTCAGTAGCAGCACGGAGTCTGGTAATGTGCCCGGTACGGCAATAGGCTCGCCCCCTATTACGTGGGACCTAAAATTCATGGGAAATGTGGGTGTAATACTACACCTCTGCCTACCCCTTTGGGGATGCAGGCGTGAGTCTATAAAAAAAATATGTCAGACATCGGGTGTTGGGTTTTGTATACGTATTTAAATTGGATGACAATGAAAAGTTATTATGACATAGAGCTGCTCTGATGATGGAATCGAAAGGTGGCCATAGGAATAATATAGGAACTCAGTAATTAATTGACAAAATTTTGTAGAGTTTGGGCTCGTTCTCGTCCGATGAAGGAGTCAGAAGGTGGCGATATATTCGATTCTATTTGAATTGCACAATGATGATAATGGTGATTTCAAAGACGTAAATCATGCGATAATGCCATGATTTGTCGATTATTAATGAGACCAAATTAGCTCTCTGCTCAAAAGACTCATTCGCTAGACGCTCATGGATCTTACCGAGTCCAGAATTATACTGTTTAAGAGTTTCTTGACGTTAACGTGATTTCATATGCTTTCCTGGTCACACAAACGTTTTTCAGGATCTTTAATAGTCTCACAAGAACGTAAAACTGTGTCCCGAAGAGCATTTTTACAGAGACGACTACTTTTATCCGTTCCCGTTTCTTGAGATCTATATTTTAAGGCGCGCAGCACCTTTTGTAGGTCTACCTATAACTAGTTGACAATACAACAATAGGTTCACTAAAAAGTATTAAATAAAAATAACTACGTTAAAAACAACCGACTTCAAAAACGAAAAAGTGAAAAATAATAAAGATTTAACATTAATTAAATACTACCTATTATTTATATGTGCGATTTACTAATTGGTTTGAAGTCGGTGCCAAATCAAATTTCAAAAGCCTTTAAATTAAAGAAGGCATTTCATAATTCACATGAATTCACATTCTGTTCAATACATTTTCGTATAAATTTTTTTCATTATTCTTCGTATTAACTGAAGCTGCTTATAATATTAAGATCAAATTGCTCTTTATATTGTTACGGACGGGGTAACGGGATTGGAAGGAAACACCGAGTAGCACTGATGACACTTTATTCGACTTGACACACGACACGCCGTTTAATTCCGACGCAGACAGCACCAACACTAGCGTCTTTTGCACTGCACTTTTCACTGCACTTTACTGCACTATACTTGCACTTCACTTTTTTTACAACTTCTTCTTTCTTCCTTTACTTCTTCCTTTTCTTCTTCACTTTACCACTTTTCAACATAAACTGGCGCTTAGCGCGTCTACACCGCCTTATATACCCCTAAGAATGTTCTAGATCTACAAATTTCGATTGTCTTTTCGTTATTCAATTGCTTTTTTCCATCTCCTGTCTCTTTTTAACCTTTCCATTCCTTCTTGAAGTTTCTAGAATTTTCTAATCTTTATTCGAAATATTTAAATTTGTGTTTCCATCTCCTGTCTCTTTTTAACCTTTCCATTCCTTCCTGAAGTTTCTAGAATTTTCTAATTTTTACTCGAAATATTTAAATAATCTTTTAAATATTTGCCAAATATTCATAAACATTTTCCAAATTTCATAAAAACCATAATCCACATAACAGTTATCACTGGGATTTGAACCCACGCCTTCAGAACGTGAACGGAATGTGTTATCCGCACGGCCATCGCCTTGTTGTCAATGGATACTGAATTTGGCGAACACTTGACAAAATGTATACGTCATCGAATTAAAAACTCATTTCCAAATAATAAAATAGTCTTCAAACCTCTTTGCTAATTATTGTGTTTCGTGACGACGGTTTGACATGACATCGGCCGTCACACTACCCCCCTCTAAGACATGCGCGTCCCGCGCATCCTTAAACCCATAATACACCGCTCTCCTATCGACATGGACCAAATCATTAAACTTCGTAGCTATAAAAGTCTGTGTTCTATGTGTAAGTTTGCTTTCTTTGAGGCACAAAACTTTCCCCATGCTACCACCTTTCATTGGAATTTCCACATCTTCACACTTAAGTATACCACCTTTAATGTCTAATCTGCACTGATGATCTCTAAAGAAATCCAGCCCAACAATACAATCGTCTACGATGTCTGCAATCACCGCTCGTTGCCAGTAAAGGTTGTCACCGATTTTTATAGCCACCATCTGTTCGCCTTTAACTAGGATGTACTGACCGGTAGCCGTCGTCAGTCGAGGTGAAATTGACGGCGTTAGAATCTTTCCGTTCTTTCTTGTCAAACGAGCTCCTATAACCGTTCGTGTCGCACCCAAATCCAGGGTCAGCGAACATAGAACGCCATTGACTGCTCCATCGATAGTTAAACCATTTCCATCCGTGCGTTGTTGAATACGAACTTTCGGAGCTTTCCGTCTTCTGATCAGCGCTTGCATTGAAGTCTTGGCTGTAATTGCTTCCTGATCATCGTTCAACACTTGAACACTAGCGTCAATCTTACGCCTTTCTGCTACATGTTTCGGACAGCTACGCCTTAAATGTCCGGGCTCTCTACAGTTATAACACTTTAGGACAAAAGATCTGCGACCAGTTCTCTCTACTTTCGCTGCAATAACTCTGTCTCGATCACTCGTAATTTCTTGTCGAAAAGCCTCCACTTCTAGAGCATGTGCTAATGCGTCTTTAACATTGTTGTGGTGTTTCAGGCGCACGGCAGCTCTAACTTCATCATCATAAATTCCGTCGATGAACGCCTGGAGTCGCATGCTTTGAACTTGTTCCACGGGTGTCGACTGATAAGCTTTTCGCACCATCTTCGTCACTTCCATCGCCCACTGCTGCAAGGATTCGTTCGGATACTGACGGCGGTTGCGTAACTTGGCTCGGAACACATATTTTAAGTGCTCGTCTCCAAATCTGGATTCTAGAGCCTCAAACAGCTGTGCGTAAGTAGCGTCCTTTCCCACGGCCTCAAGCACCGACAATGCTTCTCCACGCAACGCCAGGATAAGTGCAAACTTGCCCTGGTCGACAACTTGCCCTGGTTTAAATGATGAATCGTACGTGCTGAAGAGATGGAAATAGTATTTTGAAAGTTTATTTGAAAGATCGGCGATAGAGACACCGATAGCTGAAATGAATGGTAACGATAGCAATGATGAAAGCGTTATTGGTGTGGATGAGATCGTGAAGGCACTGGGAAGTATGAAAGTAGGTAAGGCTGCAGGATATGATAGGATTACAGTCGAAATGCTGAAGGCTGGACAGGGCATCATAGTTGGTCAGTTGCAGCGGTTATATAACTTGTGCTGGAGCACCGGCCGAGTACCTAATGACTGGGCCACAGCTGTAGTTGTGCCTCTTTACAAAGGAAAAGGCTCGCAACAAGATTGCAAAAACTATAGAGGCATTAGCCTTCTCAGCATTGTTGGCAAATTGTATGCAAAGGTACTTATTGAAAGAGTTATGGAAGTAACCGACAAGAAAATATGGGATGTACAAGCAGGATTCCGAAAGGGTATGGGATGCACGGATCAGGTTTTTTCCTTGCGAAGCATAGCCGAAAAGTTTTTGGCCAAAGGTCTATTGCGCATTCGTGGATTTGGAAAAGGCTTACGATAAAGTGGTGAGGAATGAAATGTGGTCGGTGCTGTCAATGAATGGGGTGGACAGCAGCCTCATTCGAGCTCTGAAATCCCTTTATGAGGATTCTAGAGCTTGTGTGAGGATAAACGGGGCATACACTGACTGGTTTACCATCGAGAAAGGTGTTAGACAGGGATGTGTAGCGTCGCCGTGGCTGTTTAACCTCTTCATGGACAGTTGTTTGCAAGATTTAAAACATAGTGACAGCGGATTAAGGATGAATGGGTTACTCGTCAAATGTCTCCTTTATGCTGATGATCAGGTAATACTTGCATCTTCAGCGGAGGAGTTGCAAGAGATGGTAGCAATCATGCATGGTGCGTTAGAGAGGAAAGGAATGAAAGTGAATGTAAGTAAAACGAAAGTTATGGTTTTTGAAAAGGAGGAATGCGTTACGGCTTGTAATATTATGATCGATGGACAGCGATTGGAGCAAGTGAATGAGTTTGTTTACTTAGGTACGTTGTTTACAAGAGATGGTAAGAATGAAGAAGATATTGAAAGGAGAGTTAATGCAGGTAATAGTGTGAATGGAGCTCTGAAAGCGTTTATGAACAGTCAAAACGTGTCCAAAAAGGCACGTTTGGCTGTACATAGAGGTGTGTTAGTGCCGACCCTTATGTATGGTAGTGAAAGTTGGGTATGGCAGAAGAGATTTGAAAGTAAAATAAATGCTGTAGAAATGGGAGCACTGAGAAGTATGTGTGGTGTGTCTTTGACCGACAGAGTAAAGAATTGTGTGATACGAGAGTGGTGTGGGGTAAAATAAGATGTAGTGACAAGCATTAAGAAAGGCATGTTAAGATGGTTTGGGCACATGGAGAGGATGGATGACAATAGACTGACAAAGAAGATATATAAGGCAAGTGTGAATGGAACAGGACAAAGGGGAAGCCCTAGGCGGACGTTCTCTGACCAGATTGGAGACATCCTGAAAAAAGAACAAGTCAGAAGTACCCTTAACAGAAGAGCATGCGTGAGAAACTTGATGGGAGTGAGTGAAGCAAGTGAGGTATGTCAGGATCGTTGCAAATGGCGTTCCGTAGTCTCTGCCTACCCCTCCGGGAAACAGGCGTGAGTATATGTATGTATGTATGTACAAATTTGCCTTTATGTTGCAGTTGGTTTATTCAAAAACACGCTCCGATTTACAACAATAATGTCTATTTACGTAAGCTTTTGCTCTGAGTATGAAAGTAGAACACATTACGTACCTATCATGTGCATACATACTGTAGTAAAATATAAGAATTGGACTGGAGATGCTGTAGGGTTACTGTAAGTTTATTCTACGCTAGCGTGATTGTCAAGTGAACCCCGTTCGGGCCATGTGATTGGCCCGCTAGAACCTGTCCTCCAATCACAAAGCTGAATGCAGTGAATTTAAAGCAGCGTTAAATTAACTCATACTGAACAGATAGATTTCGTAAACACGCATAATATTGTGTTCATTGTTTGATGGTCAATTGCTTATCCGTTGACAATGCCTTGTATATAAATGCCCCTACAGATTCCTGAAATGAATAGATTCATATTGCATAATGGGTGACACGTGCTTCCTCTGTGTGCTACCGTTATCCCGGCTGTCAAAGTCAAAGTCAAAATCCTTTATTCATTTAGGTCACAAAGTGTATAAGTGTATACTTATGACCGTCAAATTTAAAAAATATATATATTACTTAAAGCTTCTACATTTACATTTACTGCCACAGTTGCAAAGCAAGGGCGTAGAACCATGAGGAAAAAAACGGTCAATAAAACCCACGATCACTCGTTTTCATCGCCAGGTTTTGCATAATACATAATAATTTAAATTATGTAAGGTGCTGCAACTGTTATACTTTCGGTCACTTGTATATATGCTGAATGCAGCATCCTCTTTTTAATCTTACCAGATTTGACAAAACATAAGGGTTACTAATGACTTCGTCACGAGAAGCGTATATAAATTATATAACGGTATGTGGTAAATAAATTGTTTACTAAGTGACAGTTCAATCAATATGAAAATAGCAATCAATTTTTGCCCACACGATCGCTAGTTCACGCTTCCGCAAGTTATCGATGCTCTTGTTTTCCTTGTTTGGTTTTTATTGTGCTTCCATTGTTATCATTCTTGTTTTATAATTTATCCCACTGCGGGACACAGGTCTCATTTTGAAATGACTAAGGCCATAGTTCACTATATTAGCCAAGTGCATGTATATATACTTCACATGTCTTTCAATATTATGGAGAACTTTCAGACGTGCAAGTTGTCCTACGAATTAACAATTAAATTCTGACATAACATCGAGAATAAGGCGGATCACACAGTCGGTTCGAACTGGAGACCATCGGCTTCGTAATCTGTTTGTGATCACACTAAATAATTATCGTTGCCCTTGTTTTCTTTGTTTTTCTATACTGTTCGAATACAACCAATCCGTCGCAAACAAATAATCTATTTCACAGCGACTTTAGGTATTGCCAGCAACAGCGTCAATATTTTTGTTTGTTAATCAAGTTTTCCTATTGCGAGATTGGAAATAAAAGACCTTTTATTGGGGACATTGCATTGTTTTTTTAATCAACCGCTATACCAAAAGCGTATAAGTTCTACGAAAATCGAACAAGTTACATTTATTACGAAGTGTTTAAGTAAACATTGGAAGTAGCGATAGCCTAGTGGAGATACCAACAGATTGCCATGCAGAGGGTATCGGGATCGAATTCACGGCGCGCACCAATGACTTTTCGAAGTTATGTGCGTATTCAATTGCGTTTGTCCCGTGCCTCGGAGAGCACGTTAAGCCGTCGGTCCCAGTTGTCATGAAGATCTTTGACATTCGTTATGGGGCGTCACCTTCTTAATTAACTGACACTAGTGTAAACCATGGAATATTGATATCCGTTCGGATTGCGGAGGTCTGACTCGCAGTCGCTTTGTGAAAAAGCTAATATTCAGCCAAATTCGGTTAGACTAGTAAGTGGAACCCAGGTTGAAACAGGGATACCGCTAGGAGGATGCTGATGATTTAAGTAGACATTGATTCCAAAGCTAAAAATGATACGTCAATTCGTCTGCAAAATAATAATAAAATTATGTGCGATGGACAATTGGACATTGGCTGGCAATATAAAAATCGATCAAGTGCATGTAGAGCCACATTTTATGATAGGTTTCGTAATTTCCCTTACAAAGGCTAAAGCACAACTTACATAAATTTTATTACAACATTATTTTATCATCATCTATTTTTTATATATTTTTGCGAATACAAAAATATTCGTCACTTTCGTTATAGCTTTCCATACATGCGTCAAAGTTGTAAAGGCAAAATTAATGATAAAGCAAGAGGCATGCAAGAGCTTATACAAACGTCCCCTAAAGCAATCCATTAGACATCTCAAAAAATAAATATAAAAAAATACTTTAATGAAGACGTTGACTTTACGGTCGCCAATATTTACTGATTTTAAGTTAATTAAATACAAGATTACATATTATGCCATCTGAAAATAAACATGTATATTAAATTAATACGTATTTTTATATTAATGAGGGCGAAAACTTGTTACGGCTAAAAGGTCAAATTTAAAAGTGTACAGCGGGGTAGCTAGCACTACGCTAATAACCCACTGTACATGGAATGTTATATGCTTAGGGACTTATCTAACTTATTAACCTACACTATTCTAGCGTTACCCTATCACCTATAATATCCTATCCTAGTTATCCTAACCCTAATTACCTTTATGTATATCTTAAACCTATCCTAAGTTCTACTTTGGTGCTCTGTGGTATTCTGGCATACAGACCAGCACTTATACGCACCTACTACTAAACCCTTAACCTAGGGCACGTACTATCGTGGTACTACTGTGGTATACCTACTGTGATACAGACCTACGCTTCGTACGCGCCTAAAACCCTAACCCTTGTATCCTTACAGTCCCTAGACCCTAGCCCTACCATACGTATTATATATATATATATATATATATATATATATATATATATATATAGGTTCGGGATATCTGCCTCCGGAAACCTATGATGACAGACGCAATGTGGGTAGGAATCAGGCATGGTGGAGATGGTTTTCTGACTGCCAATGCTCATCAGGTACTGATGGCTAAAGGTGTCTAATATCATTCATGAACAATATGTGTTCCGGTATGTACTCACGTAGGTTCATATCCCTGAAATGGCATGGTCATGTGTGAACAAAAAGCTCTTTTTCGAAACCTCAAGTCAAAACCACCTTAAGTAGTATAAAGTTGTTTTAGACTGAGGGCTCCTACACACAGTGCCGGCGGCTCTCTGCGGCAGATGCCAGCGGCACCGACACCCGTCAAAAGCTGGCACGTACCGTGCGGCAAAAGCAGCACTGTGTAGTACCGGGTTCTAGAATAAAACGTAGAAGCGGTTCTATACGTTTATTACTGATTATTGTCTCACTTCCTATGCACGAGTATGACCGACCAACAACACTACACTGACCTGAACACTAAGGGCTGCAGTCTCCCACGCTGTTCCCTCCGGTAGTGTGCAGGGCAGGCTGCTCGAAGGGCTGCGCGTAGAGGGCAGATCCTTGCAGACTGTTGGCTTCAGCAGGCAGGCGCCGGCGGTGTGTGTGCGATGAGCAGGGTAGGGCAAGACTCGTTGGCAGAGGTGTCGTCGAAGACGGTGCAGGGAAGTGTAGAGAGCTAGGGTAGCGTAGCCCGGAGCTTCAAGGTGGACCTGGAATCCACAGCTGGGACCAGGATACACGTACGACGCAGACATAGCACGTAAATCGTAGGTAGTAGCAGCGTACGATAGAGTAGTGGTGCCGGCCTCTGTGTCGGCCCCTTTGTATATCAGAGCTCTCCGTCAGAGTTGGTCTCGGTGCCTTACCATATAAGGGCAAAACTCCACGAGCGCGGACGATGGCCTTCTCTGATTGGCCGAGCGTATGGACGGCATAGAATACAAGTGTCACCACCCCCTATCTTCCCGTGGGTGTCGTAAGAGGCGACTAAGGGATAACACGATGCAAATACCATCTTTGCGTAGAGACGGAAAACTCGACATCAAACCCTATACGACTGCCTCGTTGGTCCCACGGCATAAATGTGCGCGTGGGATCGGGAGGTCCCGGGTTCGATTCCTGGGTCGGGCAGTGTTATTGGGTTTTTCTGTCACGAAATTCTCAGTAGCAGCACGGAGTCTGGAAATGTGCCCGGTACGGCAATAGGCTCGCCCCTTATTACGTGGGACTAAAGTATATCTGGCGAAAAGTGGGTGTAGAAATACACCTCTGCCTACCTCTTCGGGGTTATAGGCGTGAGACTATGAATGTATGTATGTATGTATTCACTACGTACCTGACATACGTTACGGTGTGTAGAAGTTTTGTATAAAAATACGCCACTAATGGTAGACACCTCATCTGTCGCGAAGACTTAAATAAACTTGTAAATAGCATACAGATATTGCGTTTAAACTCGGTATAAGAATATTTAGTAAATTATATAATTGTTTTACTCATTTAATTTAAGGGACGACTTTGCAATACTTGGATGACTTATGGTATAGTTAATTAGTTGTTACAACCGCAATACAATCTGAAACAAATTGAAAAAAAAAAATTACGTTAAATGTTCGCGAGAAACGGATGAATGTGGGTGGCTTATCGGAAGCCTTGGAAAAGTCCTTTGTCCAGCTGTGGTCTTTTGGATGAGGTGATGATGATGAATAAAATACCCAACTAGGAATAGCGTAGTAAGGAAACCGGTAAACTGTCACAAAGAGACCATCGGCTTCAAATTCGCGGGCACACACTATTGACTTTTTGAAAAGGACTGTCGCGGCTTTATAAAGCTAATTCCCTGTAAGTACTGCCTTATTGAGAATTAGTAACTATGCTCTAATACCACGAAACTGGTCGGCACTGTAGCTTATGGACGGGTTGCGGGACGGATGGTTTGGCTTTGTAGCTAATATTTTGTCTAGTCGGCTACGACCACAATATGGACCCGAGCTCTAAGACAATGGTGTCGAATCGAAACCACAAGCACCTGAAAATAATGTGTAAACTCAATAATTCATGTTCCAAAAACACAACATAACAATTTGCGTCTAAACATTTCGAAAGTTACTAATCTTAAAATATAGTTTCTTAATAAATACTTAATAGCGAATTAATCCTGAAATCACTATCAATTATCTTTTAACAAAGTTACTGAAATTTCACCCGTCTTCTGAATTTTGTAAGTATCCAAGTTAAAGTAAAAAAAAATTAGATAAATAATATTTTAGTAGTCTCTATTTTATCAATCGAATCAAAGTTTATTCTCTCAGTTTTCTAGCACAATATAGAATTATAACTAGGCAAACCCAACTTCTAATATTTAAGCAAAAAGTAAACAAACTGTACGTGTAGTGTGTAGTTTTCTTTTCTGGAATTCCTCGAACATCATTTTGTTCTGGATATTGGTATGAGTTTTAGAAGGTCAAGGTTCAATGAAATTAAAACCTTTTATTTACTGTAACAATCCATGTTTAGGTCCCTTCGTCTGATAGCGAAATAAATGTATTTTTCTTTACTAACCTGTAAATGCGAGTCATCCTTGCTACGCTCGGGCTTAGTAAACTCCACATTTAGGCCAGGCTGTTTATAAATATTGAGGCGAAGGATCTCAGGTAGGATGTCGGGGTTCAAGAGAAACACTGCTAGGCTGAACAGGTTCTTTATTATGTCTCACTACCGCTTACATACAGTATGACCGAACTAGGTAGGCACTGGCCTGAGGGCTGGAGTGTAGACTCCTGCTGCTCTCCGACGCTCGCAGGGTGACTGGCCGAATTGCACGCTGGGTAGGCAGCTCAGTGGTCGAGGTGCAGGCTGAGCGGCAGGCTCAGGCAGTGCAGCCGATGTGGGCCGAGCGGTGAGGCTCAGGCGTATCCCGGTGCAGTCAGGCATCCGTGGCCTGGCTGTAGGAGGCTCGCAGGCGAGAGCTGATGCGTTGGCGGCGGCTGGTAGCAGTACGGCGCCAGCAGCTCGTAGGTAGCAGCCCGTGGGGAGAATCGTGGCCCGTAGGGAGAACTGGAAACAGCACAGAGAATACACAAGAACCGGTCAGGAAAAGGCCATCTCTAGTTTGGCTGTTATGGTTAGGAGACACAGAAACTACAGACAGAACATATAGGCACACAGACAACTAGAATATGCTTACCCCCAGCGGGACAGTAGATACGAAGTAGAATAATACTTGGTTGTCACTACAACCATCAGCAAGGCGTTTTGTAAGGAAAGTAACCGATTTAGATCGCGCACCCATCTTATATAGACATAGACCTATGAGTCACTGATTGACTGTGCCCCGAATATTACCATATAAGGTAATATTGTGAAGCGCTCTGCGGCTAAGCTGGCGTTAAGTGCCTGCGAGATATTATAACGCAATACGTAGAGTATTACGTTACAATATGTTAGTGGATAGATTTTATTTATTCTACTTCAGATTTTTATCCTATTCAGGTCTAGTTTCTAGCCAGGTATTTCTATTAGGATAGGTTCTATCTTCCAGATGCGTTCATAATTAAAATGAAAGTCTACATTTCGCATCTTCCAAATAATTTTAATCAGAACTTATCAGACAGTGGATAACTATTAGAAATACGATATTTTATACATCGATATTACCTTGCTTTCATTTCAATGAAAGTGTGTAAATTGCGTTACTATAATAGGTATGAGCGTTCAAATATTTTTGTCTTAGTTTTATCTTTCGTTGTAGGCGATCAAATCCGATCACATTAAATATTTAGAATGATTTTATTTGACACCTGCGTAATCTTGTTGAAATTAAGGGTCTTGTTTACAGCTTATTTTATTTAACTTTATAAGCGCAGAGCGTATAGTTACAGCTGCACTAAATCCCTTGGACATTTTCTCCTTCAATCTAACTTAATTATAACTGGACGTTTCTTGTAAAATTATGTGGATAGGAGTAGGTAGGTTCATTACATATCTACTCAGGTTTTTTAATGAAGTCTCTCGGCCGTCCTGTATGTCTGTATGGACGCGATAAATTGAAAAAAAAAGCTAAACTGAATTTTTAATGGTTATTAACAATGTATAGTGTGATTTATGAGGAAGTTTTAGGTGTATACTTCAAGTGGGTGACGTCGCGGGCAGCGTTGATAGTGAAGTCTAGTTTAGTTAGAATACACGCAATACATGAAATTAACGTGTCCCTTTGTCTGCTATGAAAAAAACAGGTTTCTCTCTTTTTTCTAAAAATGACTGTATTTGATGTCGTTTAAGCGTCATCACTGTATTAAGCGTTTTTCGTTGCCTCTTATTAAGAGTATAAAAAATGAATATCGCCGAAACTACTACATTATTTATTTAACAGGTCTTAAGGCGCTGTCCTAAGTGACTGTTTTGGTAAATGAGGGGGTGAAGCAGGGGTGGTGAAGGGAGCTTAGCTCCGTCTACTGCGGGGCGCCCCCCTTCATTCTCGTCGCGTGCGGCCGTATTCTGGCGACATCCGTATTCCAATATTTCAAAATCGCAAGCAAAACGTTTTAGCATATTGAATTGAGATACTGATATTAACATTCATATTACATACATCAATCTGTTTGTACAATATAGGCATAGCGCAATTTTTGTTCTCAGTGCAGCCATTTATTTATTTATTTATTTAATCAGGTCAGCCAACAATTGTTTACACAGTACATTTCACATAATTGGATAGAATGACACATTCACACGTGTAACAATTACTTACTGGCTAACACCACTTGCACAAATTTACGGTTAAGTAGATATTATTCTTGTGGCGAACGTTTTCTTTTTTGTTTTTTTTTTTGTAACCCAAGACATTGGCTAATTATACTGCAAATACTAATCCGATAAAAATATGTCATGTTTTATTAGATTTATAAAAAATATTACAAAAAAATAAAAAATAAAAATTCGTCACAGACAACAATGCCAATAATAATATAATTATCAATCAATAACAATCACAATTATAGGAAATTAATACGAAATAGAATAAAGATGAAATTGATACGAAATAGAATAAAGATTAAATAGTAATAACAATACAATTTTGTTTCACAACATTTCAATAAAAATTTGAATTATTCATTATTTACCTTTGTTGCAAAGAGTTTAATAATGTTAGTAATTTTAGATAAACTGTCCTGGTGTATGTCTACTAAGTCGCTACAGCTGTTAAGTATTTTACACAGCCTTGGAATTGGCGAGTTTGAACCAAGCACGGTCTTTCGTAATGGTGGACATAGTGGCGTTATTTTATTCCTTGGGTATCTAGAGGGAGCACGAAATCTAATAAGACCTAGTAACTTCGAGCAATTCAGCTTATTTTTTAATAATTTGTATAAAAATACTATGTCTGTGATATTATAACGTGTAGATAGCCTATCAATTTTGTAGTGGTGCAGACGAGTTCTATATGAAGGAAGGCATTTGGATTTACCTTCACAAAATGCTAGGTGCCACATAAAGCGTTTCTGCACTCGTTCCAATCGCAACGCATGAGTGGCGTAGTGGGGTCTCCACACTACACTGCAGTACTCTAAAATACTCCGTACTAGCCTTTAGTATAAAATTTTCTTCGTGCTACTTTTGCGGAACCCTTTTGTGTTGCGAATTACGAATCCCAGCATTCTCGACGCTTTTTTGATAACAGTTTCAATGTGGGGAAGAAATGTTACTTTTTTGTCGAAAAGTACCCCTAGGTCTTTAATTATTTCCACTTCCTGTATTTTGTCCTGGTTTATGAGATACTCGGCGTTAATGTAATTGATTTTCCTAGTATATTTGACGTGATAGCATTTTTTGGTGTTGAGTTGCATTCTGTTAAAGTTACACCACTGTACAAGTTTGTTAAGGTCGTCTTGTAAAAGTTCACAATCGGTAGGTGATTCAATTTCTCTTGCGAACTTTAGATCATCGGCATATAAATAAGGTTCCGAAAATTGGAAGCATTGAGGCAGATCATTGATAAATACATTAAATAGGATTGGAGCTAAATGCGAACCCTGTGGGGCACCTGAATTTTGTGGGATACAGATCGAAAACCGTTGACGACAACGTAAAACTCGCGTTCTTTTAGGTATGTCTTGAACCATTTTAGCAAGGGTCCAGTCACACCATAAGCTGCCAGCTTGTTTATAAGAATTGAATGAGACATTTTGTCAAAGGCCTTACTAAAGTCTGTATACACGACATCAAACTGTTTACCCGCATCAACAGACTGTATCAGTGACTCTGTGAATGATACCAAGTTCGTAGCTGTAGATCTTGACGCTACAAAACCGTGTTGGCAATCGCTTAAATTTATTCGAAAATGTTGTTGGAGATATGGGCAGATGATGGATTCGAAAGTTTTTGCAAAAGACGACAGTATTGAAATTGGCCTATAGTTGCATACAACATCTTTTTTATCTGATTTATATACTGGGACAACCTTAGCCTTTTTCCATTCCGAAGGAAATACACCAGTAGCCAGCGATGTATTAAAAATAATTAATAGAGGTGATATCAAGGATGAAGCACCGCTAGAAATGAAAATCGGTGGAATACCATCGGGCCCGGGACCTTTTTTGTTATCAATTGATTTCAGTTTCTTATAAATGTCGTCGCGATTGATTGTTGGACTATTCAGACACAGGCTGTTACTATGCAAATCTTGAATGAACGCTGATCTGCCATAATCTTGCTCATTGCTGTCGGGCATGTACACTGCCGAGAAATGATTTGCGAAAAGATCACAGATTTCAGGACCACTAGATGCTACCACCTGTCCGTCAGACATAACCATAGGATACGTACTAGAACCACCGCGTTTGGCTTTTATGTAACTCCAGAAAAGATTCGGATTATATATGATGTCTTTTTCAACATTATTCATGAAGTTGTGGTATGAGTTCTTGGCTAGTGTTTCGCATCGCTTAGAAATCAATTTTAGTTCTATTTTGTCCATGGGGTTATGATATTTTTTATAGCGCAGTCTGAGTCTATTTTTTTCTTTAAGGGATTTAATTATAGTTTTATCGAACCATACCGGATATCGACTATTTTTTGGTTTTCGAATAGGTACAAAGTGTTTAATAACAATATTTAAATAAATTGTTAGCATGTCATCCACATCATTTGCATTCTCGAATAGTGCATTCCAGTCTAGTGCGCTTAAGTAGTTGTTGATTTCTACGTAGTTTGCTTTAAAGAAGTTCGGCAAACATTTAGGGCTATATGGCAGGGCACGGTCTCCGACCAAGGATAAGGTTATTTCGAGGGGAGGGTGCAGTTTGTCAACAACGGTGAGAGATGAGCTAGATTCAATCACTGAACACGACGACTCAGGAGACAACACCAGATCCAAGATACGTCCAGAACAATTTTTTACATAATTACACTGCAACAGGTGGCTTACATTAACGAAATCTAAAAAGTTTTGACATGTTTTTGGCAAGGGTTCATTCACTGCATTTAAATTCCAATCGATTTTACCCAAGTTAAAGTCACCGACTAGGTAGATCGGGATATGTGTTGAGTCTATCACTCTGTTGCAATGCTCGATAAAATGATCCAGCGTTGATAGGCATACAGGTGGAGGAAGATACACTGCGCAAAGAGCCATCTGACATGATTTGTGAGATGTATGTACTTCAATAGTAATCCAGAGGTCTTCACAATTACTTTGCCAGAATTCAATGTGTCTTGAGGTAATTTTTTTGCTAACCGCAATCAGTACTCCTCCCCCATCCTTATTGCATTGAAAACCTGTGGTCTCTCTATCCCGTCTGTACACCTCGTATCGATCATCAAATAGCTCACTGCTCAATATATTACTATTCAGCCATGTCTCTGTTAAAATTATAATGTCGTAATTCGCGCAACATAAGTTACAGTAAAAAGTATTCGTTTTTGTTCGCAAGCCTCTACAGTTTTGATAATCAATTGATATATCATTGAATTTTTCAATATTTAGATCTTAAACATGCAACAAAATATCTTATTAAATTATAATAATTAAAATAAAACGAAAATCATACCTATTATACAATTTTACATAAGCTATTTTTGTTCTTAATGTGTATAAACTCTGTGCCGTCTGATTTCCTTGTAAATATTCTGCCATTTCGGACCCATACGTATTTATAGTTTTTCTCTTTCGCTTTTATTCTTGTAGCAGCATGGGCTCTATTAGCTGAGGATAGGTGTTCAGATACGTATACAGGGGATTTTGGTCCAGCATATCCAAGATGGGAACAGTTTAGCTTGTCTTTCGCATTCGTTTGATTGTACTTAATAGTTGCTGCCAGAAGTTGATCTCGCATTCTAGGTGAAGCTAACTGGACAACAATGGAGCGTGGCCGAGCGCTTGACGGATTGTTCTTGGCAATACGAGTGCAGTGCAGTACATCTTTCTCGCTCATCTTGCAGTCCACCACACGGGCCAATTGAGCAACGATACTGTACACGTTCTCATTTTTGTTTTCGGGCACACATTGTAGCTCAAGATTATTTGACCGAGATTGCTGTTCCAGGTGGTTTAGTCTATCAGTTAAGTCTGCAACTGTAGTCATAAGTTCTTTATTTTCCAGTTCCAGTTTCTTCGTGGTTTCTTTAGAGGACTCTTGTTCTTTCTTAATGTCTTCGAATTTTTTATTCATAAAGGACATTGAGTCTAGAATTTCTTGCATTTCCTTCTTAACTGGTTCCAACTCACGGTTGATTGTGCTGACAATGGTATTATTGAACTTTGACAACATCTCGCTAAATTCCTCCTTAATTATTTCCTTTATTATTGAACGAAGCTCGCTTTTCTCGTTTAAAGTTGAAGGCGACGAGTGTAGAGTTATTGGTTGCCTTTTGGATCCTCTACTGACAGTTACGTTACGGATGGGAGTGGAGTCACTCTTGCACATCTTTGGAGTGCTACTCAAACATAATGGACATTTCCAGGTGGCCGTATTGCTAGGCGCCTCCTTGAGGGATAAGCAGGCATAGTGGTAGTATTTATCACATGTTTGACACCTTATAGATTTTTCAATCAAGTTCGCTTGGGTCTCATTATTGCAGCAACCCCATTCTACAGCTTCTTCGGCCATAACAGCAATTAATATTCAATAAGGTAAGGTTTATAAAACAATACAGCAATTCAATAAAATTATATTGCCTTGTAATAATATCGTAGTCCTCATAGAGGCAATACAATGCAGGCACAAACTGTTGTCATATCTGTGACGTTGATCTTTGGCGCGAGCCGTCGCAAGCGTCGCTACGCTGTAGCGCAAGCAATATTGCCGCTTCTGCGCACTGCGTAACCGCGCGAATGCCGTATACTGGGCGCGGAAGTGATTTGTCACTTACCCACCAGCTGATCGATTGACTTTTAAAACTTTTAACTTTTGCACTTGTTATTGTTCTAAAAATGCATTTTGTTTTGTTTATTTGTAGTAAAACACACTTCACTGATGTTATTTGTAAGTTATAAAACAGTTCCTCGTAGTTATTATGCGGAACACTATGAATAATTGCAACTTTAGCACAGAGCAGATGAACACAGGTCATAACCGTTTTAACCTCGGGGCAAAGAGAGCCATGAGCAAAACTAGTTTACATTAGACGTTATAGATATTAATAGTTGACGAAAGTAGGTAAATACCTACGTGCCGTAAGATGATAAAAATAATTAAGTCAGTTCCATGTATGGAGAGACCATTATTATGTTTGTTTTGTTTTTGTATAAAAATAGTGAAGCAGTTCATAGAATACCTACATCTAATTCCATTCCTGCCAGTTTTCAAATCTGTTTTTCAATAAATTGGCTGTGACATACGGGCGGACAGACAGACAGACATTGCGAAACTATAAGGGTTCTGTTTTTTAATTTTTTGGCTACGCTACCCTAAAAAACACAATACTGCTCTACTAAGCGCAAAAGCCGTATCTCAACTAAAGCGAGTTACGAGATAATTGAAGTTTAGTAAAAGTTGATTTCTTTTATTTATTTATGGATGTTTATTGTTATTATAGGTATAATTATTATGGTAATACGTCGTGTTTCGAAATACGTCGCCGTTTTTAGGGGTTGTGAGTGATTGGAGAGGGAGGAGAGGAGGTCTTGAAACCCCTCTCACCATTTTCACTTGCCGGAAATACTTGGTTTCCTCTGAAAAAAAATATCTCCAAACATCGGTGTGTATGGCACTGCCAACTTCCACATTCATCCCACTAGTTTAATAAACTAAGGTTGACGGAGCCCTGCGAATGGCTCCTATTTTCAGATTAAGGTTCAAAAGAGAACCTAACATAACCTATTTAGTTACTTATTATAGTCGCACCTAACCCTAGGCGCTCGAAAGCAATGACGCACAAATTTGATATTAGCTGTCAATATGATCATTCAAGTTTCACGTTTTTCACATAAAACCTAAAAATGACATTTTTAAAACTGTACTAAAGTATAAGAACTACGTCCCGTTTTTCATAATTGCCGAAGTATTTATGAAATTTTAGAAATTGTTTAAAAATATTTAGACGCAACTCCGGCAGCCAAAATTACTTTTAGGGGATTAAAATGAACTCCCTTAAGCCCCCTACACTACCAATACCCTCAAATTCAGGCGACTCGTTTCGAAACCCAACCCATTATTATTTTTCAAAATAGATGAAACATCAAAAATATATGTGGATATACCTTATTCATGAGATACTGCTATGTCGCTTAGAAAATTATAGAATTAGAATTTGAGTTACTGCTTTTTCGTTAGCTCTCCTCATACATGTTTGTATGGAAAATATAAAAAAATTCTTTCGCTTCAAATATGTGTTGTTTCAAAGAAAATAAATATTAAAAAATATTTATTTATATTCATTTATCATTTATTAACGAAATACAGAGTTTACAGCTCATCAAAAGTTAGCTGTCTGCTACAACCCGGCAGGTTTTCTTTATTCTCATCGAATGTTAAAGGCAGTGTGTGAGGTGATAAGGCTTCAATACTTATTATTTGCTGTTGTTCACGAGGCACAGTTTCATTTACTTTCCTTTTACGGCTTGTTATTGTAGAAATTTCAAGCACTGATGAAACATTTTCCTCTCCGTGATCTTGCAATGCCATCCCTTGAGCTTGCCGAGAATCAACAATTTCAGGCAACTGCCAATTCATATAAAACGCCACAAGCTTTTCTTCTCCCAGAAAACATCAACTGTTTCTATAATTTCTATTTTAAGTGGTATACTTTCGCCACTCCACACAGCAAATAAACACTTTTGTTTGCGTGTTACACGCAAACAAAAGTGTTATATTGTAATTGTTATTACCAAATTCTGTGGCGTTGCCCCTGAATTTGGTAATAACAATTACAATATTTGTTTAGACTAGTCAGTTCACTTTTTTATCATGTTTCCATATTTGTATTTTATTTGCTCTTATACTTTTCTCCAGGCCATTCTTATAGGCAACTATAGAACATTAAATTTCCACAATCGTGTTTGGACCTACTAATCCATCTGGCGTGGCACCAATAAACTGATAATCCACAAGGCTCGGTTGTTACATTTTCTTGCTTCGCCGGTTGTTGCAAAGCCAGTTGTTCATTTTAGATTCCATGCGCAACTGATTTTACATTGCAAATATTTTATTTCTACAAAATATTTTTAAATAATTTGGCTTTACTGCTGTTATCTCTTCTTTTTACCACTATACCAAAATTTCAATCTGTCAACATATTCTTACGCTATTCGAACCAGTCACTGCTACCCTCTTGTAATTTTTGCTTATCACTACGGAAATTTAGTCAAATTTGTTAAAGAAAATGTTTGGCATTTCTTGGCTAGCTCTTGAACAGATCGTGTTAGGAATGATTGAGGTCAAATGAGTGTAAGACGTTGCAGAACTGTTATCTTTAACTTCAGTGTAATTACAATAAAGATAATTAGTTACGTACTTTATTATAAAAAAATACTATATCTTGTGTTATAGCAAACAGAGAAGTCACCTTCTTACTTATAAATGATTGATTTTAGAAATTAAAAAGATATTAGATGCACTGAGACATACCTAATAGTTTATGAACAATCAAAGTTTTACCCGATGTACCTAAATAGGTTTATGTTCACAACACAATAATACAACATTCGTTTGCGGAGCGTCATGTTAGCGCTGTTTATTGTTCGCCGTGGCGGCATCTTAGTGCTCCAGGCGCTCTGACAAGCTAATAAATTTGCAATATAGGTACATAAAATGATTCGATTTTATGTTATTACTCTTTCAAAAATTGAAAACTGTGGCAGCTATGTATTGTGAGAATAATTTATATAATTATATTATGCATAATCGATAATCTATAACATAGTCATAAAAGTTTCTTATGAAAATAATTTGTGTAAAAATGTTACATATTTCATAATGACTTGGCCATGGATGAATTTCTATCTTATTACGACGCTTTCTTGTACAAATCCTTCGTAGAACTACATTTCTCTAATTGTCCATATTTTATTCTTCTAATTATATATTTATAAGCACAGAAACAATAACACATTAAACGCAACAAGAGTATAAACTTAGGTCCTAATTATATGTGCCCATAGTTACATGAAAAGCCTATTTGAGTCAAAGTATTCAGTCTATAACATAAAACATGAAATTACGAACTCAAATGCGTATTATATTAACAAACAGGTTTACGTAAAATTACGTGCAGCGGAGACGCAAGCGACATGACCTATCTCTCACAGGGCTCAAAGCCCAATGATGAGGTCCAGGCGGGGCGTAAACTAGCAACTGATACTCAGTACACCGCTTATGCTAATAAGGTTTAAATTGCTGAAGCGTTTGATATTGATGGGATCTACCGAGAGTCAAAATCATAGACGTTTGGCAGATTTAATTTAATTTTACAAAATATACACGTATAATATGAAAATAAATAGGATAATTCTTTAGTTCATTAGATTTCCTACAATATTATCAAATAAAATATGACAGCTTACGATCAAAATATTGCAAACAGTGAGACGAAAGATTATTTTCTGCCTCGATTTTGTGATTTTTTTACAGTGATTCTATTTTACATACATGAAAAATTATTTCAAAAGTCTTTTGTTCAGACTTTTGACTTTAAGCTCTATTTTTTGCTAGTTTGTAATATGTACCATTATGGCTAGATGCGGGACGAAAAATTAGGTGTTTCACGGCTTCTGAGGTACAACAGCGCTTTAATCGCGTAAATTAACGTGACCACGGCTAGTATATTTCACCGTAATTTCGAAGGAAATAAAACACATTTATTTTTGAATAATTTCGCAATTGAGATCCGCTACAAAAAACTGACATAAACTTGGCGTAGTAACATAAATTCTGATTATAATTATACAAGTAATTTTATTTCTTGTTACGAAATATTTTGATTAAATTGCCGGCATTGTGGTCTCAAAGCTTTCCAATGCTTTTATTTGACTTCATACGGCGACAGTTTATTAATATGTATATTAGCGCGCTCAAAGTCTCTTGATTCAAATTAACTGAGGCAGGCACAGAATTTATAAAGTTATACGGCTTTTACCGTTACTAACTTACTGGCAGACAATGGCCACACGACGGTAGTATCGGGCGCAAAGGGCTGAAATTGGCATTATGTTCCTTCCGAAGGGAAGAGACCACTAAGAGAGGAATTTTGGAAATGCCTCTCCTAAGCGGGTAAAGGTACACGCGCGCGGAAACGCCGTCGAAGTCTAGTGTTTTATATATTAATAATATTCACGCAGTTTGGTTTTTTACTAACTTTTGGATTAATTACCGCTTTATTTAATAGAAAAGTACTAAAATATTGTTCAACTACGGGTGCTTATGTAGACAGTAACACCAGTAGTTGAACAATGTTCGGATACTTTGAAATAACTTCTATGTACATGCATACACAAATACCATACCATTCTTCCGCGACCATCACTTTTGTATAGTATCCGAAACTAGGGATAAATACCTAATGTAGTTTCCAGATCATCTTGTTTAAATGTAATCCCAGTAAAACCAATGTATCGCTATAAAATTCGTAAGCTAGCGGTTTATTTTCAAATAGGCTTTACTAATTAAGAGTAATAGTCGCCAAGCATACAATTATTTATCCAGGCAAAAATGATATTGAAGTGTAGTGAAAATGAACTCTCCTAATTTTTATTTCATCTGATGACCTTATCCCACTTGTAAAACCGTATGACCGAACCAGTATCGTGTATAAGTCGTAATAGTAAAATCACATGCGAGTCTGTCTCGCCCTTGAAGGGTTCCGTAGAAGAGGTATCCACTGAATCTACCGATACCGATTACCTTAACTGAGAGAAACTACTATAATTGTTTAAATATAACATGTACGAAAGAAAAACGTAGTGTTTGTATACATTACAAAGTTATGTTCGTGGTTTTTAGCGACAGACAGTCATGGTGAATCTATAAGTGTTACATTTTCTGACATTTGGCTTCGGAACGCTAAAAGCAAAATAGCTTGTTTTTATTGAACAACAAAACAAAATACACCGTCTAATTTAGAGTTGTACGTGAGTAATGAGTCTGATGTTCTTGCAACGATCACTCCTGCTCTTGAATGGTTTTTGTTTCAAAATATATCAAGTTGTATTTCAGGAGTTGTTTATACAATCTGTATTAAACAAAGTGCGTATTTTGCCATGGTTATTTTGACACGGGATAACTATGCGATTGACATGATTTTACACGCAATTGACGTGATTTTGTATATCGGCAAATTGGATTTGAAATGTATATAAATCTAATCATATTATTATTATAAAATATGCCTGCCTCGTTGGTCTCGCAGCATAAATGTGCGCGTGGGATTGGGAGGTCTCGGTTTCGATCCCTGGGTTGGGCAAAGTATTATTGGGTTTTTCCGTTAGTGAATTGTCAGTAGCAGCTTGGAGTCTGGGAATGTGCCCGGTACATCAATAGGCTCGCCCCCTATTACGTGGGACTAAAATAAATCTGGCGAAAATTGGGTGTAGCAATATATTGCTATACCTACTTTTCGCCAAATTTATTTCAGTTAGGTAGAGGTACACCGAAGAGGTAGGCAGAGGTATACCTCTGCCTACCTCTTCGGGAATATAGGCGTAAGACTATGTATGTATGTATTATAAAATAAAGGCGCCTTCCCTTCCAGTCTGTCTGTATGAACGTGATAAACTCAAAAACTACCGACCAGTATTTTGTACGGTTTTCACCAATAAGTGTATAATTTACGCAAGCGGAGCCGTAGGCAAAGTCAAGTCATTATAAAATGTAACAGCTCAAGCCTACTACAACTTTACATGTATAAAGGGTTTAAAGCTTAACATAATTGAAGGAGCCCTTATTTTTTTTAAACAGAAAGGCGCTTATAGTCATTATTTTAGGTCGAGTCTCGACCTAAAATAATTGGTTTGGTATTTGAATTTAAATATCCCGCTTAGTGAGTTTGCGTTCTCTCAGCTATTTCATTTGCTAGATTTAAACAGATTATACCGTTTACACAATAATACACATTTAATTACTTGCTCTAAATGACAGAAACATCAAGAGACTCGAAAACCTCGCCCGTTAGAACTACAAACTATTTTACCATTGATGTCTTTTATGTTGTAAGCATTAAAGGATGTTGAAAGACAAGATTTTGCGCAATTTCAAACCTTAAAGAGGCATTTAAATAACATAAAATCCTTAATTTAAATTGTCTTTCGGGATATACAGGGTGTAAAAAGACCCTTAACGA
Source organism: Euclidia mi (assembly GCA_944739405.2). Taxonomy (NCBI): domain Eukaryota; kingdom Metazoa; phylum Arthropoda; class Insecta; order Lepidoptera; family Erebidae; genus Euclidia; species Euclidia mi. Next base: position 89,674,487 of record OX123185.2, on the reverse strand, counting down.
AAAATGAAATCTCATGTTGTACCAATCACTACAAACATTTTTTACTTCGGCACCATACGTGGGAAATTACTGGTTTAGGAGATATTGAGGCTCAAAGTTAGTATGGAATTTTTCTAATTAGGTACAAAATCGATGCATTTACCCCGCCAATGTGTTCTTTAGATGCCCTATGACCCCATGGATAAGGAGATATTTCAAGCATTGCACGCGCACGCTTTTAATCGCGGTTTAAAAAATGTTAAAAAATTTAAAAATAATCGTTTCCCGGGTATTATTTTTGGTTAGTATGACTTGGCATGATGTCCACAACGAGTATACTTTGGCTTGGTGATGGGTCTTGTGACACCCTGTATACCACGTACCTTTGTTTGGAGTAACCGATATTTCGGCACTGTTGCAAGCGCCATGTTCACGGATGTACTGATGGTATTGCGGGTGGATGAATGTTACGAGCAAGTATAACGGTCTACCCGCTTTCTTACTCGGTTTTTGCGTTCAACACCACTAGCACTGTTATCACTATCACATTGTACCCGATCACGACATACCACACTCACTACGTCAGCTCGCGGTTTGATTTTGTTCTCTTCACGGGTTTTACATAGACGTACCACTGGATGCCAAATACTCGACAGTTGAAACCCATCATCTCTATTAAAATTCTTGAACTTTTTAATTTTAATAGCCTCCCTAACCATTCGAGGTATGTAGTGGCGTTCTCTGCCGTCCTTACGAAAAGGGCAATAACTAGGTCAAACCTGATTTTGAGAAAGACGCGGGTAAAGATTTTATTTTTGTTTTGTTTGTATCTCCATCACTATACAAGGTATCGGATTGAAACTTTTATAACATGATGTATAACAATGTAGAGAATATTATGTGATACTTAATGTTTGTTCCCGCATTTATTCCCGGTATTTAAACCAATAAATAAAATAATGTTAAGTATTATTACTATGTATAAATAATGTTTACTAGTTATAACCGCAATAAGTAACCTACTTATGGCACTAATGCTTAGGAAACCAACATGATGCATTTTTGAGTAGCAATTCTTATTGTTTATTTAACTGCTTCCTAAACAAATGTGCCTTAAGTTTCTTATTTATTGCGGTTTTCATTAGTAAGAGACAAATTTCAAACGACAAAGTTTTAACTTGTTACTATTAGAAAAACGGAGATGTTACACTTTTATCTCAAATACCTATTAATAAACAGAAGTTTGTGTTTTCAGTAAAGCCAATTCTACTCATCGTATCTCCGTTTAGATGTGTTTTTAAAATAATGTGAAATCGGTTATAATTTTATTAATAAAAAAAATCTTTTTTATTTCAAACTAAAAAAGTACAATTACAATGGGAATCACTTCCCTATCTTACTTATTAATTCTGGTCTATTATCCAGTATTTAAAGTTCAACGGTTACTAATTCTCAGTCAAGAAAGTACCGCGATTAAGATCAATAATACACAAACTGTTAGTTATTCATCCAAATTCACCTTCAAAGTATGCTCCTTCAGAAACGATACACTTACGCCAACGAATAATCCAATCATAAAAACTTTTTGAAACGCTGTTACCGAAATTGACTTCAGTTCTCGCCGCGAATTCTCCTTTATGTCTTTTACCGATTGAACACGGGTGCCACGAAATGGTAATTTGAGTTTAGGAAAAAGAAAAATTCAGCTGGATCCATATCTGGTGAATGTGGTGGGTGTTCAATGGTATTTGTTGAGTGTTTGGTCAAAAATTCTTTCAGAATGATGGCCTTGTGCAAAGGCGCATTATCGTGGTGCAAAATCCAAGAATTTTTTTCCACAAAAATGGCCTTTTTCTTCGAATTTTCGGTGGTTTTTTCCGGTTTCGGTTCAGTTGGAAGGCGCCACTCCGAAGTTTGTTGACTAGTTTGCATGTAAAACTCGTGAACCTACGTCTCATCACCAGTAACAATGCGTTTCATGAATGATAGGTCGGAATTGACTCGTTCTAGCATGTCCTCAGCGACACTCATGCAATTGAGTTTTTGGAGAAAATCCAGGTCTTTTGGGACTAACCGAGCGTCCGTGTGGTGACGGATTAAGAATACGCAATGTCACCACCCCATATCATGCCATGGGTGTCGTAAGAGCCGACAGAGGGACCATACTATGCAGAGAACAGCACTGTAAGCCTATACCAACCCGTTTGGCCAGCGTGGTATAGTAGGCCAATTCCTCCTTTCAAAGGAGAGGCCTAGTCCAGCAGTAAGGGGCTGATGATGAGCGGAATTATGTTTCGTACCCAAATGATTAATTAAAATGATACAGATCAACTCGTGAGATACAGAAAATTAGGCGGCTATCTCCCTCAAAGTTGAATGAGGATTTTCGATCACTGCTTCCTTCACTTTTGCGTTGTTAATTTCAGTTGCAGGCGTTGATGGCCTACCAGAGCGAGGCAAATCTTCCATCACATCTCAACCGCTTTTGAACGCTTTGTACCACTCATTAACTACGAGTTTTTGATAAAGTCGATTCACCGTAAGCCTTCTGTAACATTTTCATTGACTCCGAACACGAAATTCCATTGGTAATGCAAAATTTAAGAAAATCTCTTTTTTCGATGTTTTTGTCCATTATTAAATTCGAAATACATACTAGATATGATATAACTAAAAACAGCTCTGTATTTAATATAACTAATAGATGCAACTCAAACTCCACGCCAAAATGGAAAACAGTTGTGCCAATCTAATATATGTCTAATCTGTTTTAATTTTTTGCACGTTATATTTTACTCCCCTCGTACCCCCTAACCTCCTGGTGCTTGTTATAATCGCAATAAATTGTGAATTTATTGCAAATGATATCTCGTAGGTATACTGTATTAATTTAATCTTCCTAGAAATAAATGCAATATAAATCTACTCAGTAAATCAATTTTAGTATCCTTCCCATAATAATTAATAAGGTCCCTTAAGATAACTGCAATAACTCAAGCTTATTGTACTTATAACTAGTAAATGAGAATCACAAGTAACGGAATATGGTAATTATAAATGCAGGAACTCTACTTATTGCAGAAATAATTAGTACATTATATAATACCATAAATAAGGATCTGTATCATATCTGCAATAACTCAAACATATTGCACTTATAACTAGTAAATGAATATTACAAATTACGAACTGTGCTTATTATAAATATAGTATACTATACTTATTGCAGATATAGTTAGTAAAATTTCTTAATAGCGTGAGTAAGTTATTCCTACCTATAGTTATTTCGGTCATGATAAGTAAATAATACAGCATCGACATAGATATTGCAGTTAGGCTTAGTATTAAAACCGACTGCGTCATAGATACGTAAAAAGTGTCTTAAAAGAATATATAGATCTCGTTCTGCTGATTCTGAATATGTACTTAACTAAATTCGGTGCAAAACTCGAGTTATTGCACTTTTGGTAAGGACGGCAGTTCTGTCGAAAGCACCTGAGGGTTATGTAACTCAACCCAGTGGTCGGTACCCGAGTCTAAGAGGTGTTGAGCTATGGCCGACTTGTGTGGTTCATTATTTTTGACTGCCCTAATGTGTTCCTTTATTCGGCAAGAGATGGTGCGTTTGGTTTGTCCTATATAGGAACTCCCACAGCTGCAGTCAATTTTGTATACACCTGGCTTCTCTAAGGGAAGACTGTCTTTCGGCGTTCTTATATATTGCGACAGTTTCAGTCAGACAGAACATGGCGCTTGCAACAGTGCCGAAATATCGGTTACTCCAAACAAAGGTACGTGGTATATATCCCGAAAGACAATTTAAATTAAGTTTAAATGACCACGAAAGTTTAAATTCCAACATACAATCCGACATTCCATTAAGCACAAAATTTAATATAAATGCCTCTGACGGGAAAAAATACCATGAAGAGTGAATTGGGTTTGAAAGTTCTTAGCGTATGGGTCAACTCACTCACTTAACAAAATTGGTTACTGTTTCTTTTTTTTTATAGCACTAGGCGGCAAACGAGCAGACGGATCGCCTGATGGTAAGCAATTACCGCCGCCTATGGATACAAGCAACACGACAGGAGTCACAAGTGCGTTGCCGCCCCTTGGGGTTGGAAAAAGGGATAGGATGAGGAGTGGGATGAGGGAGAAGGAATAGGGGATAGGGCCTCCGGCACTCTCACTCATCGAACGAAACGCAACAGTTTAGGTACTGTTACTTTACATCGATTTTCTGTGAGAGGGTAGTACTTCCCCGGTCGAGCCAGCCCATTCATGCTGAAATCAGCAAGGCTCTGCTACCGTAAGAATATCCATAAGCTTGATCTCAAATGTATTAAAGATGCAAATAAAAGCATAAAAACATCTAACCTCGATACATGCCGTTGTACACTGAATACTACTGCCTAGAATCCCATTATGGTTTCTTAGTGGAACTATTCTTCATCTTCACAAGTTAGCAAAAAAAAAAAGATATATACATCTAAACTCGATAGATGGCGTTGTGCATTACCTCGGAATCGGCTTAATAAATACAATACATATGACGAGTTATTGTAAGGCATATCCTGACAAGTAAAGCCGCGGCCAACAGCCAGTAGGCGATAAACATAGCAGAAAAAGCTCAAATACAATTTCAATCTAGCGGGTAACGAATTTAATTTTGAATGGAATTCATTCTCAATAACACGTGCATCGAAACACGCGTAAATTTAAATGCGAAATTAGAAACAAGTGCTTTGTAAATTAATTTAAGCTGATTCGTTTGTGAACACGATTTGATCTAGTTGATGTTCATTGATATGCGTTTAAAATGCCTATGTTTACATACTGGTGGTAGATATTGTTATGATTACATTTATTGGCATGAATATAGTGTAGGTAAAAAAATCTTACTAGTCTTATTTAAACTAAGTTTAAATCTAGCTATATGAACACCCTATTTTTGAATGCAGGGTTCTAAAAAGACTAGTTTTCTTAAGCTTTTTATAGTTTTTACAATATCATACATATTTAAAAAGCCATAGTTGTACCATGAAATATAATACGCAATGCTTTTCTGCAACAGTTTTTCTGTGAAGAAAGATATGAATATATACACCACTATTTTTTAATTAGTACAAAAACTTGAAGGACAGATTAGCGAAGACATTAATATCATATATGTAACGTAAGAATTTCATACATACATACATAGACTCACGCCTGTTTCCCGGACGGGTAGGCTACGGAATAGACTACGGAACGCCATTTGCAAGGATCCTGACATATCTCTCTTGCTTCATTCACTCTCATCAGATTCCTCATGCATGCTCTTCTGTTCAGGGTACTTCTCACCTGTCCTGTTTTTAGGATGTCTCCAATCTGGTCAGAGAACGTCCGCCTAGGTCTTCCCCTTCGTCCTGTCCCTTCCACACTTGCCGTATATATCTGCTTGGTCAGTCTTTCGTCATCCATTCTCTCCAAGTGCCCAAACCATCTTAGCATACCTTTCTCGATGCTTGTCACTACATCTTCTTTTACCCCACATAACTCTCTTATCACACAATTCTTTATTCTGTCAGTCAGAGAGACACGACACATACTTCTCAGTGCTCTCATTTCTACAGCATTTATTCTACTTTCATGACTCTTCTGCCATACCCAACTATCACTACCATACATAAGAGTAGGTACTAGCACCCTTCTATGCACAGCCAAACGTGCCTTTTTGGACACGTTTTGGCTATTCATAAACGCCTTCAGAGCTCCATTCACTCCTGCATTAACTCTTCTTTCAATATCTTCTACATTCTTACCATCTCTTGTAAACAGCGTACCTAAATATACAAACTCATTCAATGCTCCACTTGCTGTCCATCGATCATAACATTACAAGCCGTAACGCATTCCTCCTTTTCAAAAACCATAACTTTCGTTTTACTTACATTCACTTTCATTCCTTTCCTCTCTAACGCACCATGCATGATTGTTACCATCTCCTGCAACTCCTCCGCTGAAGACACAAGTACAAACTGATCATCAGCATAAACGAGTCATTTGACAAGTAACGCATTCATCTTTAATCCACAATCATTATGTTTCAAATCTTGTAAACAACTGTCCATAAAGAGGTTGAACAGCCACGGCGACGCTACACATCCCTGTCTAACACCTGTGTTGATGGTAAACCAGTCAGTGTATGCCCCGTTTATCCTCCCACAAGCTCTAGAATCCTCATAAAGGGATTTCAGAGCTCAAATGAGGCTGCTGTTCACCCCATTCATCGACAGTACCGACCACATTTCATTCCTCACCACTTTATCGTAAGCCTTTTCCAAATCCACGAATGCGCAGTAGACCTTTCAACCTTTGGCCAAAAATTTATCGGCTATGCATCGCAAGGAAAAGACTTGATCCGTACACCCCATACCCTTTCGGAATCCCGCTTGTACATCCCATTTTTTCTTGTCGGTTACTTTCATAACTCTTTCATTCAATACCTTCGCATACAATTTGCCAACAATGCTGAGAAGGCTAATGCCTCAATAGTAATAATTTCATAATATATATAAAGAGCAAAGTTATTATCATTTGTTTATTGTAGAGAATCTCACTTAAATCATAGTCATATTTTACAATTCATTCACTAATTCATTGATAATATTCCATCCTGCTCATTCGCATTCTCTCTGTCGCTCTTATGATGTAGGTAGCCTTAGACAATAAAATCATCATCCTCATCCTCTTAGCGTTATCCCAGTTTCAATCTGGGGTCCGCTTACTAGTCTTACCGGATTTGGCTGAATATTAGCTTTTCCATGGAATGTCTGCCTGTCTGACCTCCGCAACCCGAAGGGATAGCGATATTCCATGGTTAAGACTAGTGTCAGTTTATTAGAAGGTACTGACGTCCTGTAACGATTGTCAAAGATCTTCATGACAACCGGGACCGACCGGCATAACGTGTTCTCCGAAGCACGGGACAAGCGATAATTAACGATTCAATACGCACATACCTCCGAAAAGTCATTGGTGCGCGCCGTGGATTCGAACCCGATACCCTCTACATGGCAGTCTATTGGTATCTCCACTAGGCTATCGCTGCCTCTGACTTAGACAATAAAATGAAGCAAAATAATAAGTGTAGGTAGTTACTTTTTAATTTTCTTAATTCTACCCTCTCCTTCATACTTAATCCGGGGTTAGGACCGGCAAAATTTACCGTTTTACAAGTAATTAAATACGGAGGTATGTAATATCACAAATATCAAAATAAAAGAAGGTATTCTGGACTAAAAGAAAATAGTAATTTTGGCGTATTTATAAAGTGCCGAATCTACTGCTATTTACAAATTTCATCATCATCATGTCAGCCTAGAGATGTCCACTGTTGGATATAGGGCTCCCCCAAGGTTCTCCACACAGACCAATTTTGAGCCGCCCGCATCAAATTATTACTTACGTAGGTAGGTAATTTTTACTTACAAGTATTTCAATTGTCCTTCGAAATGTATACCACTATTTTCAATACACAGACCGGCACGTTTTATTACTTAAATTGTTTTTTAACGAGAGAAGTACGCTTCTGTCTTTTCAGTTCGGCAAAAGCGTCCAATATGCGCTGTTTTAATTGTTCGACACTAACCGGTAAACAAAAAAAGAAGTCCATGTTCGTGAGGTCAGGTGAGCATGGAGGCCAAGCTACAGGGCCGCCTCGACCGATCCACTGGCTTCCAAACTCTGGCTTCTATAGCTACATACTCCCGTGATATGAACTGATAAGCCATCGAAAAAACGATGCGCTCACTACCGGTTACAATTTAGCACTGTTTGTCGCGGGCGCAGAGGGACAGGGGGGAATTTATCAATGGAATAGTTTACTACTACTACTAATTTACTAATCATAGTTTTAGTTATGCATTTACCAATTATTACGTATTTTTGTGGACAGTTTTGAGACAGTTTTGGGACTTAACGTTTTTATTTTTTACCTACACAAATATGATCAGTTAAAGATACTTAGAGCCCTGTTAATTTTTTTTTTAAATAGTTGTGTATATTTCATTTAACCCTAGAATACTAATCATCGCCTGAGAGGCCGCGTTCGGTTGATTTTTTAGAATATATTTAAATTACGTCTATGTATCGCGGCGTGCGTTCGTGCCAATATAGGACAGCCCACGACACGGTGGAGAGTGGTCATAGGTTTAGCGGGGAATACTCAGGTATCGAGTTATTGACCTCACGTTCGCCTGGGAGGCGATCATTAGTATTAACGGTAAGTTTTTTACTGATGTCGTGTTTTTGTTTTCTGCAATTATTTCTTTATTTATTTGTAACAATGAGTTTGATTTTACTGAGAATTGATCAGTTTGTTTCATAAATAAATCTCGACGAGAACTAGATAACAAACTATTTGAAAAACGAAGATTCGGACAGTGAAACTGAGGATTAGGATTCAGACGACAGTGTGGCTGATCCTACTCTCTTACCCTCGTGCCAGCTTGAAGATGATCTCCAAAATATTGCTCCAATCAATATTAATATACCCAGTGGAACATCTCAAATATAAGCAAGCACAAGAACCGAGTTAGAAGCTCCTCTACAAACCCAATCTATCGAGATTGGGTCCAAACTGCTGGCTGCTGGCTCCAAACTGCTGTAATTGTGATAGAAAAATATAGCTGATTTTAATTTACTCTCAAGCCAAATATCTTATAATTAGAATGATATTTTTACTGTTATGTGAGGCAGCGATAGCCTAGTGGAGATACCAACAGACTGCCATGCAGAGGGTGTCGGGTTCGAATCCACGGCGTGCACTAATGACTTTTCGGTGTTATGTGCGTATTGAATTCTTAATTATCGCTTGTCCCGTGCCTCGGAAGAGCACGTTAAGCCGTCGGTCCCGGTTGTCATAAAGATCTTTGACAATCGTCACAGGGCGTCAGAACCTTCTTATAAACTGACACTAGTCTAAACCATGCTAACTAAAACACATAATTTAGTAACTGCATTAATTATTAACCTAGCTAACTAAAACACATAATTTAGTAACTGCATTAATTACTTAAGTATTACGTCTGTAACTATTACTATTTACAAGTAATTTAGTTCAATGTGTAACAGTTGCAGCTCCTTACAAAAATAAGAATATGTACCATAATATTGGCGATTTAAAAGAGTGGCCTCGAGTTTTATTGCCCGTTCTTTCTCGTGGCTCTACCTATTGCTTTGCGAACGAGGCAGTAACTGTAAATGTAGAAGCATTAAGTAATTTAATTTTAAAATTGACGTTCATAAGCGTCACCTTGTGACCTAGATGAATAAATGATTTTGACTTTGACTTTGACTTTGACATGGAATATCGCTATCCCTTCGGGTTGTGGAGGTCAGACAGGCAGTCGCTCCGTGGAAAAGCTAATATTCCGCCAAATCCGGTTAGACTAGAAAGCGAACCCCAGATTGAGACTGGGATAACGCTAGGAGGATGATGATTTTTACTGTTATGTGATCTAACACTTTAATTATACTTTATTTAAATAATAAATTAGAAGCTTTTATTTGTCTTTTTATTTTTTATTATTATTTTGAAAAAGACTGTTCAACAAGGGTAATGTTAGATTTAAGGTTGATTTTAAGACTGAAATTATAATTTTAAGGAAAATGTGCCATAAATTTAAAGAAACGAGGTCTTTCTTCATTATTTTGTTACATTTAATACAAATTTTAATAGAAAAATCTTTCTAAAATCTTGTATCATTTATGAAGTAGCCTCCCGAGCGATGATTAGTATTAAGCGGTAAAAAAATAAGATTAGTACTCTAGGGTTAATACAACTCTGATCAAGTATAATTTGATTGACCTAATAACGTATTAGATGACTGCCTGTATTCTGATTTTTGTTCAGAAAGAGGGTGACATGAGTGACATCCTATTTAAACGATTTAAAAAAAAGAGGAATTTCTTCTCTATTCGACGACTATATTTCTAACATGAACTTTTCTATTTCAGCACAGCAATATTCGCGATGGAAGGCATCAACGTAGTGATGCCAGTTGAGAACGAGATGGCGAAACCGGAGCACTTCCTCGGCTGTCCCAGCGTGCTAAACGTGACCATGGTCTTCGTGGCTTTGCTGTATGGAATCGTAGGCATCTTCGGCTATCTGAAGTATGGGGACGAGGTCCTTGGGAGTATCACCTTGAATCTGCCGCAGGGAGAAATGTAAGTACCTGTTTTTATTGTCTTGCTAATAAAAGCTTAGCCTAGCATTGGGAATGTCATTGTAGAAAATATTTTTTGACCAACTCCTGTTTGGACTTGAATGTACATGATACTTGTTTGTATGAGACCATATTTTTGTTGAAGTAACCCTACCATCGACTGCAATGCAAGAGTTTTACAATGTTTCTGTAAGAGAAAACCTTTATCTTTGTTGAAAATACACAAGTGTAGCGCACAGGTGAAGCTCAAACGACTATCTGCAGCTGGAATACATGCGTTACATTAAGTGCAGCCAACTTATGATATAATTACGTTTCGGTAAGAAAACGATCAAGTCGCTTTTTGATCATCGTTGTCGATTTGAAATCCAACTCAAAAAGTAGTATAAAAATTATAAATGCCAAAATAGTCTACCCTCACAAAATAATGATTTTTAGAATATTACTTATTATTGTGCCTCAAAAACTTAAACAATAAGAACAGTTGTAGGAAATTTTAAATCACTAATCAATGAAGACGAACACTTTCTCAGGTTATTTAGCTGTGGTTTTGTAAGAGTTTTTGTTTTGGTTGATTATTATTTTCGCAAAAGGAAGTAAATTTTTCAGAATAACTAGGAAAAAATTTAATAATAATTATCTCGGGTTAAACCTCAGGTTTATCATTACTACGTTGGTTTATAATATTGATATTGCCATTATAAAATCTTTAGTGCACACACTTATTCACACTGAAGTCTTTAAAATATGTGTTCGTCATCTATCCTCTAGAAATTTCTTCAGATAGTTTTCGAAATATGAAGATTTTTTCCTCCGGATTCAGTAATCCTAAGAGCCAAGATGTATCAGCAGGAAAAAATATACGGGATCTATGACGAAAGATGGAATATTGAAGTCATGTCACATCTATCACTAAAAGTTGTTGGATCCGGACAGAATTCACACATGTACGTCCGCTCCATTTGATATATTAGTTTTACACTGCATTGGCCATATTTGCTATTCTTTATTTAAAGGGCCTATTATTCTTGTGGTAAGTGACCGGCTCGATTCCCACCCAGAACCAATAATAAAGGTTAGTCAAAATTATATTGTATAATATTATGTATCTACTTTAACTCAGGTAGAGTCCGAAATATGTCGTCAAAACCGAACTGTATACGATAAAAAGGGCGTTTAAAAATTTTATACAAAGTATGGTTAATGTCATTCAAGGAAAATGGTAACGTGTGAATTCATAGTTAGCTGTTGACCATCTTTGTGAATTTAGCGATATATGCTTGTAACTAACTCAATGTGAAAGCAATATTTCACTATTTTATAATATTTTCATTCTATTTTCCGTTGCTGAGTTAAATACATTCAGACTACTACCCAATTCAAATAATAGTCCTCTAAGACAAATAAATTACTTTACTTTTAGTTCCGTCGGGAAAAATATTTTCTCTTTTCTATTCACACAAACATACATATTGTACAACTAAATACTCGATACCGGTCACACTTAGCATAGTGATCACGTAGCAAATCGATCTACACCGTAGCACTTAGCTACGCTCGCAGCTACCAACACTCCAAGTGTCCTACAATATTTTTTTTCCTTTATTGCTGATACTGCACTGCTGGTTGGTTTCATGCATTGAGAAAAGAATAAACGTGCAATGCTTTGCCTTGACTCGTTTTTACATCCAAATGGGCGGCGAGTTTTATAACATAAATATTACTTAAAAATATTACTTCGAGCCGAAAATCGGCAATCGATTTTGTATGTAAGCTGTACCACTGCTGGGCATGGACCACTTCTCACTAAGAGAGGTAATAGCCCACCATGCCATCCAAGTGTGGGTTGGTAGTTTTTACATTTATTTTGAAGAGATTGTCAAAATCATGCAGACGTGTTGGTTACCTGGCAATTTTTCTGTCACAGTTTACCAATAGTTATCAATTTAACACGCAAAACATTTCATAAGGACAGCATTGCGCGCTGAGAATTGATAAGGATGCTTTGGCTTGCTATCTATTAGGCTATGTTCAAATACATATTAAAAAGTAACACACTAAAGTAAGGAAATAACGGCCATTTTCAATATGCGATCCATACATCCGTTTTGAGATTCGAGATTCGTGTTTGACATATTTTGTATGGAACTTATGTCAAAAACGAATCTTAAATCTACAGATCTATCTATAGTTCGAATATTGAATTCCGTAGTAAGTCTGTGGCCCATTGGATAGCGTAAGCGCCTGCTGATCTGAGATTCAATTCCCAGATCGGGCGAAAGTGTTAATGAGTATTCCAAATTTTAAGTAGCAGCCCGGAGTCAGGCAAAGTGCCCAGTAATGGCAATTTTAGTGTAATATTTCACCTCTACCTACGTCTTCGGGAATATGGGCGTGGATATATTACAAAACGAAAAATTAGTTACATTGAAATCGCAGTTCTTGTCATTCTGTGGTTTCTCGTAGTGCCACGTAGAATGACCTACGGCTCATAAAACTAAAAGCATGTTCACACTGGAAGGTGGGATTTATGTTGCACGGAAAACACCAACAGGTGCGGTAATTCGATTCAGGTAAGTAAAAGGTAGTGTTAGTACAACGCGAACGGAATATATTGGTTTAGACTACACGGTTGGCGTAATGGTTTAAGCAGCCGCCTCGCCGCTTGACACTCCACTAGGTGTTGTAGGCTCGATCCCCACACGAAACAACAAACTGTGTAATCCATAAATTGTATTTTCGAGTCTGGGTTTTCATTGTGCCCGCTGGTTGCATGTTTGTAAAGTACCTCGCGACTCAGGATTTTTTTCTAGTGCGGGAGACATCTTATTAAAAACAAAACGAGAATTCATGGTTTCTTATCACAAAGATCTAATTTTTTAATAACTTAACTACGTGGAACTACGAGAAACTACAGAAAACATGAAAACTTGAAAATTACTTCCATTGAAACGGAAGTTTCAGTGGAAGTCATTTTCAAGTTTTCTGTAGTTTCTCGTAGTTCCACGTAGAATAACCTACGTCTCATAAAACTAAAAGCATGTTCACACTTGTAGGTGGGATTTATGTTGCACTGGAAATCGAACTGGTGCGGAAATTCGATTCAGGTAACTAAAAGATACTGTTAGTACAGTGCGAATATATTGGTTTCAACTGCACCGTTGGCATAGAGGTTTGAGCGGTCGCCTCACCGCTTGACACTGCGTCGAGTGTTGTGGGTTCGATCCTCGCACGAGACAATACTAATGTGTCTCAAAGACTCTGTGAGATACATAAATTGTTGTATCAAGTCAAATTTTTGTACATCTTTAGAGCGGCCTATAATCAGCAGTGGACTATGGCAGGCTGATGATGATACTCCCTGCATAAGGTACACCTTGTCCACGTAACCGTCGAATTGATTTCCCATGATATTATATCCCTCTAAGGTTCTTTTCATTTTTTATTAGCTCTCAAGGGCAATGTTTCACAACCTATAGCTTTTCTCATAAATGTAGCCATCGTGTACAAAAATAATTTGCAAGTTCTTAAGATCATTGCATTCATTCAAACAAACAAACTGGTAATTATATATGTATATAAAATAAATTCTAGTGTCACTGACTAACTTACAGACAATGTACCGCAAGAACCTGAAATTTAGGGTTGCACTAAGAAGGGAGTGCCCAAAATTTTCAATGGATCGGGCAGAATGCCTTAAATTAAAAATAATATAAATGTGCAAGTATAGCTGCTAGGTGTGAAATCGATTACTAAAGGTTAGCGCTCTTTGACTGACACACAATCAATTTCGTTAATAACAAAATAGTTCACGAATGGACTATCAATAATAACGGAAACGTCTAATAGACTATCAATTGTTGGAACAACTCAATATCTGATCGCGATACCCCAGGTTCATCTCATTCATAGAGTTCATCATTTCTAGAACCTCTATAGTTAGGACTAAAGGCTAACGTCACCACATCGTAGGGTTCAAATATTATGAGACCGTTCTGGTTTCATAAAGATAATACAATATGGCTGGGCCGAATACAAGCATGATTTCTCCAGACAAACATAACTTATTTGTGACCTAACTTGAGCAAAATAAATACTGATTTGGAAAAGGTTAGCTCACATAAAATAGAGTGGTGTATGATTCCCTGTGCAAAGTGCTATTGACAGATGAAAAATACCTTACGGCGCATGGAAATATACCGTAAAGCTATTTGACTACGTAAAAATTCTGTAGGAGACCTATTTCTTTCGTCCTAGTTTTGCAATAAAATGATTTTAGCATCGTTCGTTGCGATGCAAGAAAATATTGTGTTTTACTTTATTTAATATTAAGAACTGACTAATATGGTGACCCATCAAATATCAGTGTGCCGACTACCAAATATTGAATATCTAATCTATAAATATTGTGTTATGCAATAGTACAAAAACCAGAGCAGCAATAGCGTAGTGGAGAAAACAACGGACTGCTACGCAGAGGGTCTCGGATTCGAATCCACGGCGTGCACCTATGACTTTTTGAAGTTGTGTGTTTATTAGATTGTTAAATTAGCGCTTGCTTAACGGTGAAGGAAAACACCGTGAGGAAACCTACATGTCTGAGAGATATCAGTAATGTTCTCGAAAGACATGTGAATTCTGCCAACCAGCACTTGGCCAGCGTGGTGGACTATGGCCTTACATTTCTCATAGTCAGAAAAGGCCCGTGCCCAGCAGTGGGACAGTTTATATACAGGGCTGATGCTGATGATGATGACAAATTCACATAGTACAGGAAAAATAAGGCTATAAGTAATATATAGCAGTTTGTATCGCAAAACATTTATCCTATAAGTATGTATCATTCGATTCAGCGCAGGAAATACATTGAAAATTACACCTCACTCGCTCAGGCAAAAGTTTCCCCTATGTCCATAGCCCTGGATAGGGGTTGGACCTCTAAATTTTGGAAGGGCTGGGCAGATGCTTGCTTCTATTGACAAGATAAAGTTATTCATTGAAAATGACACCTCACTCGCCCAGGTCACAATTTTCTCTATATCCATAGCCCTGGAAAAGGGGTTGGCCTCTTAAAATTTGTTAGCAGCAGATGCTCAGCAAATTCTCATTTTTAGTGCTAAGATAAAGTTATAAACAAAGTTTCATTGATTTACCTACACATAAATTGTCTACAAAACACGCTGATTTACCTGCAGTAACACGTCAGTCTAAAAACCACGATACGATTATACCATCAAACAAAACATTTCTTGTTTGTAGTAATTAATTCAAAGGGGTTTATGCTAGACAAGTACAATAGAATGAAGTGGACCAACTTCATTGCGGTTTTGTGACTGTCGTCCCGGAATATTAAATTTTAGTCGTGTTGGTTGCCACAATCTGAAAGGGTTTCATTAGTAGAATGTTGCATTATTTATTACTGCTGTGCTATTTGCTAGGTAACTTGGATTATGCACTGTTTTGTGTATTTGATTTAATTATTGAAGTAATCATACTGAGAGGCAACGATAGCCTAGTGGAGATACCAACAGAACAGACTGCCATGCAGAAAGTATCGAGTTCAAATCCACGGCGTGCACCAATAACCTTTCAGAGTTATGTGCGTATTTAATTTTTAATTATCGCTTGTCCCGTGCCTCGGAGAGCACGTTAAGCCGTCAGTCCCGAGTGTTATAAAGATCTTTGATAGTCGTTATAGGGCGTCTGTACCTTAAAATAAACTGATATTAGTACTAACCATGGAATATCGCTATTCATTCGGGTTGCGGAGGTCAGACAAGCAGTCGCTCCGTGGAAAAGCTAATATCCAGCCAAATCCGATTAGACTAGTAAGCGGAACCCAGGTAGACACTGGTATAATGTTAGGAGGATTTTTGAAGTAATCATACTGGATGGCAGTGATAGCCTAGTGGAGATACCAACTGACTACCATGCAGAGAGTATCGGGTTCGAATTCACGGCACCACTAACTTTTAGAGGTTATGCGTATGTTAAATTGTTAGTTATCACTTGCTTTGTGCCCCGGAGAGCACGGTACAAAGTCGGTCTCGGCTGTCATGAAGATCTTTGGTAGTCGTTACGGGGAGACACTACCTACCCTAAAATAAAATTATACTGGTCAAACCATGGATTGTCGCTATGCCGTCGGATGGCGGAGGTCATACAGTAGTCGCAACTCAATCTGTCTGTGGGCAAGGTAATATTCTGTCATATCTGGTTGGATTATGTTACTTGTTATATTCATACATTTAATAAGTCCGTTAGCCTTCTGTAAAACTAAATAAATCAATAAAAATAAATAAATAAGTAAGCGGACGTCGGACGTGTAAAGTCTTGAATGAAACTGGAATACCGCTAGAATGATGATTTAAGTAAAAACTAATATAATTTATGTAAAAATAAAAAAATGTGTTTTCAGAATATATATACTGGCGTTTTTAGTATGATAGGTCTAAGCCTTAAGATTCATTTCTATATTGTCAGAACTGTAAAATATTATGAGTGTCGAAGCTCAAACTCTTGGAGCAAGGTAACTCATTAATCAAACACGAAACATAACGAAGTTTTTAATAAATCATATTGGCTTAGCAGGTCATTAATAAAAATGTTTCTGACCAAATTCCTTGTATTTACAGAAGGTTTGAGCCGCGTTCTTATTAAAAAAAACATACTGCTCATTACTCACAGGCGAAAAGTATTACCGTAGAGTTGTATCGTATTGTTTTATATCAACCTTTTATTTTCGTCTGAGTTGAATTAAATAGATAGGTATCACAACTTAATACCTATCCACTAAACTGTAGTTTGTAACTATCTAGAACGGCGTAGAAGGCGACAAACGGACACAGTTGTAATCTCGCGTGGACGTGAATAGTGTCAAAAGTCGGTGCAACACTTAGATGACAAACAACTTAATCATGTTACAACTGAGTAAGTGCTTTTGTGAGACACGTCACGAAATGTGTTTTAAGTGTATTTTTTAAGACAGATGTCTTAAAAAAACATATCGTTATAAAATTGGTGATAATTTTCGTTAAAAGTATATATTTAAAACTCTATAAATAGAATTGCAAAGTAAGAAATAAGTAGGTCGTTAATATAGATAAAATAAATGATTGAATTAAGTCTGGTGTTATAATTATACACCAGCTTGATTGAGACCTTAGAGAGATTGGACCTGCGCTCAATCTCCCTACTGTCGTGATGTATAATATGCCGTTCTATTGGTCTTAGGTTCGGCGCAGAGACAGATAAATATGCTCTGCACTGCGCTTTGCCATATATGTGCCGGGCAAATGACAAAATTCAGCTTTAAGGTTTACAATTGTAGCTACTCCATCATCGTCGTAGCGTTAACCCGGTTGCAGCCTAGACTTACACGCCTTGGGGCCCGAGGACCACTTACTAGTCTAACCAGATATGACAGAATATCAATTTTTCCACAGAATAACTGCCTGTCTGAACTCAACCCAAAGGGATAACGTTATTCCATGATTTAGACCAGTATCAGTTTATTTCAGGGTACTTCACTTGCTCTCCGAGGCACGGGGCAACCGATAATTAATGGGGTCGAACTAGAGTATGTAAAGCAATACATATACTTAAGCAAACAAGTATCCTTCCGTAAAACAAACAACGAAGAAGAGGTCGATAGAAAAATCACGTGCAGCTGGAATAAATACTAGGCACACAATGAAATACTAAAAGGTACCTACGACCTACATATGAAAAAGACCGTCATGGATACTTGCATCCTGCCTTGCTTGACTTATGGCTCCCTGACTAGGACCTTTACAAACAAAATAAAAAATAAAATAATAACTTGTCAGCGAGCAATGGAGAGAAGTATATTAAGTCTCAGAAAAATTCACAAAGTAAGAAGTCATGAAATAAGAAAAAAGACCAATCTTACAGACGCGCTGAACCACGCATTAAAATTAAAATGGCAATGGGCTGGACATGTAGCGAGATACACTGACCAGCGATGGACAGTCAAATTTACCAAATGGACCGGCCCACAAGGAAAAAGAAGCGTTGGCAGACCTCAAAAAAGGTGGGCCGACGACCTAATATCGGGGGTGGCGGGACAAGGTTGGTGCTCGTCAGCCCAGGACAGGGAAGAGTGGAATTTTACCGTGATAAGTAATAATAATAAAATCTAGAAAAATATCTCAAATTATCGTATCTATTACGTATTTTTTTTGTATTGCGTATGAACTATCCTCGTTTAAAAAACTGTGATCATTTAGATTTCTGTGCATTTTTTCCCAAGTCTAAACAAATACGCGGTACTTGATTATAAATCTTTAGACAATGACTTCAATCGACATTAAGATAGTGTGATAACGCAGTTCTTGTAGCCATATCCTAAAAAGCAACAAAATTCATAGGAAAAAAATAGAATTAAAAATAAAATGGACCGCGACGTTTGTACTAGAAAGTTTCAGTACTAAAAGTATTGCCTATCTGTTCTATTTATTTGACGGAGATAAGAAATGTTACTATTGCAGCCAGACTCAATAATACGGCCGACTGCCATCGCAATCAGTTACAATAATATGGCACAGATCGCAATTACTTTTAATTAACACAATTTTAGTTTGTATACACCAAGGCTGTCTGCAAATTAGTATAAAATTAATTGTAAATTAGTCAACGCCACTCATACTCATTAGAATAATTTGATTGCGCAGTAGTGTGTGACTTGAATTATCAATTTTCAAAGCCTAGATTATTAATCTAGTCTTCGAAAATTGTCAATTTGTGACACACAAATTAAGTTAACTACATAAGCATTCTGGCAAAAACGAATATGTCTGCGATAAAAATAATAGGTTAAAAATAATAAGTCTTAACGCGATTTTATACGTAAGGTATTCATTTTGCCCATGAAATTATAAAACTCAAATAGAATTTTCTTTTTATTCAACCCGCAATATTATAAGCAATCATTCCATTGGCGTAACTGCTAGCTAAGACTATAAGCACTATATCCATGGGTACTTAATATGAGTAGTATAATAACCACTTATATTTTCTTACTTGTTATATCACAGCATGAAAATCTATCAACTAGACAACCAAAAGTGGATGTTATTTCAATAAAGAAAATCTGTCCTTTTTTTATAAAAGTTTATCTGCTCACATCAGTCGCAAACTGATGTGAGCAGATAAACTTTTATTGTTTCACGTAATATTGCTAAAGTTATCTGGATAAAGCTTTGTAAGTGCTACAACTTGTTCTAAGCTTGAATGATATTATTTTTATAGAATACATGAATCCTTGATTTGGCCGTACCGGGAATGGGAATACTTTGGGAGCCAAGTTTTCGAAAAATGTACTTATTACTTATAAGAATTCTACCTCTGATGGGATAAAATAGGGTTTGAAAGTTTGTTTACGAATCTCCCAATTTTGATGCCCAATACACAAATTCGGGCAAACATATCGTTTAAAATTAAATCTTCTTTGAGACTTATGCTAACGATCTATTCAGCATATTATTAAATTCCACACCAACGAATGAGCAAATATATTCAAATGTCACCTCGCATCCCAACTTTGCCACGTAAACTCGAATGAATGCGAATGCCATTGTGTATTAAATTAACTTAGACAATAATGCAACTGAACCTTTATCCACCCTTTGTGTCATCAAAATGAAATGAGATAACCGCAATAGTTACCCGAATATCAAGGTGAACATGGAGTTGGAAGTAAATAAAGGAATATTCAAGGAAAGGTACATCTGTGAAATTTCAAAGCAAGAATTAAGATAAATAGCACATGTGAATAACTTGAAAAACCTTTTATTATCCAACATACATACGCTTTATTTACAACTCCAGGCAAATAAACCTTTCACGAAACCCACTGAGATTCCACTCAGTGAGTTTCGTAAAAGGCAACTTTTGCAAATACACAAGCTAAAAGTATTTTGGAAGAAACGGCAAACACGACATCAAACCCTATACTAACTTTGGTTTGTATTTGTATATTGTATGGCCAGCATACTCTATCAGAGTAGGCTAAATCCCGAATATTGTCTCATACACTCATACTTTGCTATTGCGACGCAAATTAGAAGAGGCCTGTGTCTAGCAATGGACTACAAAAGACTTTATGATGAATAGTAACAAACAATATGTATGTATGTAGTTTATTCTAATTAGTCGACTAATTATAAATAAGTCTGCCTCCAGTACCGCAATAATTTGACGCATATTCACCGTGTAGTGATAAAGAATACAAGTGTCACTACCCCATTTCATTCCGCGGGTGTCGTAAAAGGCGACTAAGGAAATTGCAAAATAGCGAATAGTATCTTTGCGAAGAGATGGAAAACTTGAAACCAAACCCTATACCAACTCGTCTCGCCAGCGCGGTATAGTAGGCCAAATACCACCCAATGAGCGCACCCAATAGGCCCCCAGTTCCCGGTAGTCCCGCTGTCCGCAACTACGGTAGCGGTCGCTGTAACAGCGGGGCAGGGGGTGCTAAGAATCTCCGGGCTACGGCAAACGGCTATCACAAGAAACTGACCCTGGCTACGTACAATGGACGCTCTCTACGGCTGGACCAACACATCACCGAACTCGAAGTAGAACTAGGTCATATAAACTGGCATATATTGGGGTTGTCTGAAGTCCGAAGACAGGGGGAGGACACGATAATCCTTGAGTCAGGCAACCTGTTCTACTTTCGAGAAGGCGATCAGCCCTCTCAGGGCGGTGTCGGTTTCCTCGTTAACAAATCTCTCGCTAACAACGTTGTAGAAATCAGCAGTGTGTCGACACGGGTAGCGTACCTAATATTAAGGATCACCGACAGGTACTCCCTGAAGGTGGTGCAGGTATATGCGCCGACCTCGACATACTGCGATGACATAGTCGAGGCCATGTATGAGGACATTACTAAGGCTCTACATCATACCACCAAGACACACTACAGCGTTGTTATGGGGGATTTTAATGCCAAAGTGGGAGTACAAGAAAGCGGCGAAACCAGAATCGGATCCTATGGCGTGGGGTGCCGAAATCACAGGGGGCAAATGCTGGTCAACTTTCTGAAGTCACAGGGGCTCTTCTTAATGAACTCCTTCTTTAAAAAGAAGCCTCATAGAAAGTGGACATGGCGAAGCCCCGATACTGTGACAAGGAACGAGATAGATTTCATCATGTCTGATCGGTGGTATATATTTGGAGACGTCTCAGTGATCAACAGGTTTAATACCGGTAGCGATCACCGACTTGTCCGAGGCACTCTAAATATAGACTTCAGAGCTGAGAGGCTTCGCATGATGAAGTCTACTCTTAGACCTACTGCACCTCAGCTAGCAGTTGGATCCGAAAAGTTTCAACTAGAACTTCAAAACTGTTTCGGACTGCTAGAAACCTGGATGACTGAAAGACTGGATGCGGAAGGCTGAGGACCGTGTACTGTGGCGCGTGTTGGGAGAGTCCTATGTCCAGCAGTGGACTGCGATAGGCTGATTGATTGAGACCCAAATTACGCACAATGTAATCTCACCACTTATCCGGGTCAGTGGTATGGTATCAGCGAAAGGGATGAGGGCTCTGTAATTAACTTTCATTTCGTTGTTCAAGACCATGACAAAATTCTTTTTAAATACGACTGTTACTGTGTTATAAATAATAAACAAAGTAATATAAATAAGCGGATTAGGTCCCTTCATTTACTAAAGGATACATGCCAACTTTCAGCTTCTTATAACTGGTAGTTTCCGCTGTCAGTCAGTGAGTAGGTGACACAAAAAAAAATATTTTACCGGATAAATGTGTTCCTAAACATTAGCCGTTGGTACTAACGGCTAATGATGAGAGCAAAAACTGTTATGCGAAAAAATTCTTGTTTTCATGTTGTCAATTTTATTTCTAACTTTTACTGCCCGTAAGTCCGAAATAGAATACTTTCTTACACGCAATTTTAAGGTTTAATAATTGACCAACACTTTGCCATCATCATCATTGGCCCTGTATATGGACCGTCCCACTGCGCTGGCCAAGTGCGGATTTCCAGATTTCACATGTCTTTCGAGAATATTATGGAGAACTCTCAGACATGCACGTTTCTTCACGTTTTTCTTTCACCTTTTAGCAAGCGATAATTAATAACAGCGACAATCTAATACGCACATAAATTCGAAAAGTCATTGGTGCGCGCCGTGGACTTCAACCCGAGACCCTCTGCGTAACAGTCCGTTGGTCTCTACTAGGCTATCGCTGCTTATTCGACTCTGAGCTAACCTATATGATTTCAACTTTTGATTAAATTTTGTTTATTGTTTTATCCCCGACGATAAAACAGTGGTGTTTTACGATGTCTGTGTGTCTGTCTACGTTATCGTAGCTCCTTAACGAACGGATTATGTTATTTTCTGTTTTTTTTAACCTGGCGTGAACAACATGGTTCTTAGCTGTAATTTATGGAGTTTTTTATTGTTTTTATTGGTAAGATATATTTGGTTGAGATTAAGGTGGTTGCCCGCCTTCGTTGGCGAGCCATGTGGCAGATCTTACGCACATGACTGCTAAATACTTTGGGGTTTTTGAATGGCATGAATACTATGCAGAGCCAAAATATATATGAATGGGACAGTTTTGTAGGTGATATCATCAAAACCTCGAAAGCACGAATGGCAAAAAGGTTAAGGCTTGATTGACACGTAGCACAATGAACCAAGCTGTGGTAACTAAAATAATTTCATAAGCGCAAATGTGGTCCGTGTGAACTGAACTATGCAAATTAGCGCCCGTCGATGTAGTGTGGTTAAGGTTTGGTTGCGGTTCGTGTAATTGCTTCAAAGGTTGGCTTTACATAATTGCGCTGTATTTCA
Source organism: Euclidia mi (assembly GCA_944739405.2). Lineage (NCBI taxonomy): Eukaryota > Metazoa > Arthropoda > Insecta > Lepidoptera > Erebidae > Euclidia > Euclidia mi. Next base: position 89,651,434 of record OX123185.2, on the reverse strand, counting down.
AGTTTATTATCTGTGATCTAAATATAATTGTTAGAAATCTAACTGTTCTGTATATATGTATTAATGTTTAAATTATTATGTAGAAATCAATACACATATACGTACAGGTTATACTTAAATGGGAGACCATTAAAAATCAAAGGTATTAAAATAGGCGCAAATATGCCAATCGAACAAAAAAGCAACAAAACCCGAACTGAATTGAATGAATACAAAGTTTTGTCAAAGAACTGAATGATATATGAACAACAATAATTGTGATAGTGTCTCTAAATTTGTATGATAAAACCCATTTGTCTCGTCAAAATCCTAATCCCGTAAAGAGCTCTGCGGGGATGGACAGTCTAGATCCCTAAAGCTTGTGGGTACAAAGACTAATTCTTCTCCAAACGGCGGCGACTCGGTTCGCAACCCGTCACGTCTCGTTCCCCGCGAGGGCAAAAAGCGGCCTACGGAAAACCGTTTTGCCAGGTTGAATGTTGGAGGCGGGATGGACGGCAAATTGGATGAAGTATGTCAGATGATGGCTGATAGAAAGATTGATGTTCTTTGTATGAATGAAACAAAAAAGAAGAGTTGTGACACGGTGAGCACGGTGCATACTCGGCGTATTGGTCTGGGGTAGACAGTACCACCAGAGCCTGCAAGGGAGTTGGTGTAATACTGTCTGCGCGAATAAATGAGTGCGTGAAAGAGTTTGAATGTGTAAATGCTAGACTAATATGGATGAGAATAAAAGTAGGACTTACTCGTGTCCTTATTGTAAGGGTTTATGCCCCAGTCAATATAGTAACGGGTATGTCACAACAAGAACAAGACGAAAGGCAGGTGTTTTGGAAGAGTTTAAGAGAGATTTTGAGGAACTGTAAGGATAACGAAAGATTGATCTTGTTGCCTAACAAGATCAATCTTTCGTTATTCTTACAGTAGATTTCAATGAATGGGTGGGAGTAAAGCGAGATGGATTTGAAAGGGTTTTAGGTGGATTTGGTGATGAGAGCGTGAATGAAAATGGAAAAGTACTGCCAGAGGTTTGTTTGGAGTGGAGCCTTTGTGTGACAAACACCATGTTTGATCACAAAAGGATACATATGTATACGCGTGAGACGAAAAATGGTAGAAGAAGTATGATTGATTTTGTAATAGTAGATGAACGATTGAGAAATAATGTAATGGATACGAGGGTGTACCGGGGGATCTCCATCCATACATACCACTTTTTGGTGTTATGCCGGATAAGTGGGCTCTTTAAAGGTTGGCGACATCGAAAACATAATCAAGAGAAGGTCTTGGAAAGAATAAAAGATGAAAACCTACATGATAAAGATGTGAAAGATGAGTATAAACGAAGATTGATAGCAAGGTTTGAGAGGTTCGATAGCATCAATGATATAAAAACAACAAAATAACAACATTTTTTTTGGAACGAAGTTCCTTATCGCGCGTTGTGAAAGAGGGCTAGACGAAAATAACAATTTTTTTGGAACGAAGTTCCTTATCGCGCGTTGCGAAAGGGGGCTAGACGGACGAAAAGTTGTAACGACACTTTTTGCTATAGTAAGCTATTATTGTAAGCCTTGCGGCGTACGCATGTTTCTCTGTCTGTCTCTCTCTCTCTCTCTCTCTCTCTTATAGAAAGCAAGCATCATGTTCAATGCTTTCTGATCACGAAAATGACATCTATATTTGGGAATCCAATATGGCGGACGGGACATTTTTAATAAAATTAATATGGGTATCATTTTCGGGGTTTTTATGGATTCTGGTCACAAAAATTACATCTATTTGGGAATCCAAGATGCCAGACGGGACATTTTTAATAAAATTAATATGGGTATAATTTTCGAGGTTTTTGTGGATCCTGGTCACGAAAATGACATCTTTTTGGGAATCCAAGATGGCGGACGGGACATTTTTAATAAAATTAATATGGGTATAATTTTCGGGGCTATCATGCATTCTGATAACGTAAATGACATTTATTTGGGGATCCAAGATGGCGAACGGGACATTTTTTGTAAAATTAACAATTATTACTAAAATTGAGCCTACTGATTAAGTTTATATTACGTTATATTTGTTAATAATAAAAAATATTATTATTACTTAAAAAAATAAAATTTTATTCCAATTCCTTCACAAATTAATCGAAAGGAACTTCGTTCAATCGGGGTGTCCCTTGACACCTCTCAAGCAGTTTTTTTATAGATAATATTTTATATAATATATGGAAGAATTGTGGCAGTCCCTTAAGGAAGAGGTAAGTAGTATGTGTAGCATCTGAAGTATGTGGTGTGATCAAGAGAAAGAAAATACGAAAGATTAAGAATACATGGTGGGACAAGGATGTGCAATCAGCAGTGTCAGAGAAGACGAAAGCTTGGTTAGATTGGTTGCCTGCTAGAGCAAATGAAAGAATGGGAAAAGCAACGGGTGAGGACATAGATGAAGCTAGAAAAGAGTTTGTTAGTTCAAAATTAATAGTGAAAGATATGGTTAAAACGAAGAAAGAGGAAAAGTAACACGAGTATGTTAGTCGATTATCTGACGATTTCCGGAGAAACATTAAGTTTTTCTGGAAATCCGTTCGCGCAGTTCGAGGAAGAACTCAATCCTCAGAACACAAGTCGATCAGAAACATTAATGTTAAGATACTGAATGGTTAATCGTACGTGCTGATGAGATGGAAAGAGTATTTTGAAGGTTTATTTGAAAGAACGGCGATAGAGACACCTGCAAATAAAATAAATGTTAATGATAGCAATGATGAAAGCAATATTGGCGTGGATGAGATTTTGAAGGCACTGGGAAGTATGAAATTAGGTAAGGCTGCAGGATATGATAAGATTACAGTCAAAATGCTGAGGGCTGGACATGGCATCATAGTTAGTCAGCTGCAGCGCTTGTTTAACTTGTGCTGGAGCACCGGCCGAGTACCTGATGACTGGGCCACAGCAGTAGTTGTGCCTCTTTATAAAGGAAAAGGCTCACAACAAGACTGCAAAAACTACTACTGCATACAATTTGCCAACAATGCTGAGAAGGCTAATGCCTCTTCTCAGCATTGTTGGCAAATTGTATGCAAATGTATGAAAGAGTTATGAAAGTAACCGACAAGAAAATATGGGATGTACAAGCGAGATTCCGAAAGGGTATGGGGTGTACGGATTAAGTCTTTTCCTTGCGATGCATAGCCGAGAAATTCTTGGCCAAAGGTCAAAAGGTCTATTGCGCGTTCGTGGATTTGGAAAAGGCTTACGATAAAGTGGTGAGGAATGAAATATGGTCGGTACTGTCGATGTATGGGGTGAACAGCAGCCTCATTCAAGCTCTGAAATCCCTTTATGAGGATTCAAGAGCTTGTGTGAGAATAAATGGGTCATACACTGACTGGTTTACCATCAACACAGGTGTTAGACAGGGATGTGTAGCGTCGCCGTGGCTGTTTAACCTGTTCATGGACAGTTGTTTTCAAGATGTTAAACATAGTGATTATGGAATAAGGATGAATGAGTTACCTGTCAAATACCTCATTTATGCTGATGATCAGGTAATACTTACGTTTTCAGAGGAAGTGTTACGTTTTACTTACGTTTTCAGGAGATGGTAACAATCATGCATGGTGCGTTAGAGAGGAAAGGAATGAAAGTGAATGTAAGTAAAACGAAAGTTGTGGTTTTTGAAAAGGAGGAATGTGTTACGGCTTGCAATATTGTGATCGATGGGCAAGTAGTGGAACAAGTGAAGGAGTTTGTATATTTAGGTACGCTGTTTACAAGAGAAGGTAAGAATGAAGAAGATATTGAAAGAAGAGTAAATTCAGGTAATAGAGTGAATGGAGCTTTTAAGGCTTGTATGAACAGCCAAAACGTGTCCAAAAAGGCACAATTAGCTGTGCACAGAGGGGTATTAGTACCGACACTTATGTACGGTAGTGAAAGTTGGGTATGGCAGAGGAGACATGCAAGTAGAATAAATGCTGTAGAAATGAGAGCATTGAGAAGTATGTGTGGTGTGTCTTTGAATGATAGAGTAAAGAATTGTGTGATAAGAGAGTGTTGTGCTGTAAAAAGAGATGTAGTGACAAGCATCGAGAAAGGAATGCTAAGGTGGTTTGGGCACATGGAGAGGATGGATAACGAAAGACTGACCAAGCAGATATACAATGCAAGTGTGATTGAAAAAGCACAAAGGGGAAGACCAAGACGGACGTTCTCTGACCAGATCGGAGACCTCCTTAAAACAGGAAAGGTTAGAAGTACATTTAGTTAGTTGATGGGAGTAAGAGAAGCAAGAGAGATATGTCAGGATCGTTGCAAATGGCGTTCCGTAGTCTCTGCCTACCCCTCTGGGAAACAGGCGTGAGTCTATGTATGTATTTTTGGAAATTGTTTAAAAATATTTAGACGCAACTCCGGCAGCCAAAATTACTTTTAGGGGATTAAAACAAACTACCTTAAGCCCCCTACACTACCCATACCCTCAAATTCAGGCGACTCGTTTCGAAACCCAACCCATTATTATTTTTCAAAATAGATGAAACATCAAAAATATGAGTGGATATACCTTATTCATGAGATATTGCTATGTCGCTTAGAAAATTATAGAATTAGAATTTGAGTTACTGCTTTTTCGTTAGCTCTCGTCATACATGTTTGTATGGAAAAATATAAAAAAATTCTTTCGCTTCAAATATGTGTTGTTTCAAAGAAAATAAATATTAAAAGATATTTATTTATATTCATTTATCATTTATTAACGAAATACAGAGTTTACAGCTCATCAAAAGTTAGCTGTCTGCTACAACCAGGCAGGTTTTCTTTATTCTCATCGAATGTTAAAGGCAGTGTGTGAGGTGATAAGGCGTCAATACTTATTATTTGCTGTTGTTCACGAGGCACAGTTTCATTTACTTTCCTTTTACGGCTTGGTATTGTATAAATTTCAAGCACCGATGAAACATTTTCCTCTCCGTGATCTCGCAATGCCATCCCTTGAGCTTGACGAGAATCAACAAATTCAGGCAACTGCCAATTCATATAAAACGCCACAAGCTTCTCCCAGAAAACATCATCTCTCTCTATAATTTATATTTTTAGTGGTATACTTTCGCCACTCCACACAGCAAATAAACACTTTTGTTTGCGTGTAACATGGCGTTGCCCCTAAATTTGGTAATAACAATAACAATATTTGTTTAGACTAGTCAGTTCACTTTTTTATCATGTTTCCATATTTGTATTTTATTTGCTCTTATACTATTCTCCAGGCCATTCTTATAGGCAACTTTAGAACATTAAATTTCCACAATCGTGTTTGGACCTATTAATCCATCTGGCGTGGCACCAATAATCGAATAATCCACAAGGCTCGATTGTTACATTTTCTTGCTTCGACAGTTGTTGCAAACCAGTTGTTCATTTTAGATTCCATGCGCAACTGATTTTACATTGCAAATATTTTATTTGTACAAAATATTTTTTACTAAGTTGGCTTTACTTTTTTTAATTCAATCTGTCAACATATTCTTACGCAATTCGAACCAGTCACTGCTATCCCTCTTGTAATTTTTGCTTATCACTACGGAATTTGAGTCAAATTTGTTAAAAAAAATTGTTTGGCATTTCTTGGCTAGCTCTTGAACAGATCGTGTTAGGAATGACTGAAGTCAAATGTGTGTAAGACGTTGCAGAACTGTTATCTTTAACTTCACTGTAATTACAATAATGATAATTAGTGACGTACTTTATTATTAAAAAAATACTATATCTTGTGTTATAGCAAACAGAGAAGTTACCTTCTTACTTATAAATGATTGATTTTAGAAATTAAAAAGATATTAGATCTACTGAGACATACCTAATAGTTTCTGAATAATCAAAGTTTTACCCGATGTACCTAAAAAGGTTTATGTTCAAAACACAATAATACCACATTCGTTACCGCTTGTGTGCGGATTGCGGAGCGCCATATTAGCGCTGTCATCATTATTGTTCGCAGTGGCGGCATCTTAGCGCTCCAGGCGCTCTGACAAGCTAATGAATTTGAAATATAGGTACCTACATAAAATGATTCGATTTTATGTTATTACTCTTTCAAAAATTGAAAACTGTGGCAGCTATGTATTGTGAGAATAATTTATATAATTATATTATGCATAATCGATAATATATAAGTAACATAGTTAGTCATAAAAGACTCTTATGAAAATAATTTGTGTAAAAATGTTACATATTTCATAATCACTTGGCCATGGATGAATTTCTATTTTATAACGACGCTTTCTTGTACAAATCCTTCGTAGAACTTCATTTCTATAATTGTCCATATTTTTTTCTTCTAATTATATATTTATAAGCACAGACACAATAACACATTAAACGCAACAAGAGTATAAACTTTGGTCCTAATTATATGTGCCCATAGTTACATGAAAAGCCTATTTGATTCAAAGTATTCAGTATATAACATAAAACATAAAATTACGAACTCAAATCGGCGTATTATAATTACAAACAGGTTTACGTAAAATTTCGTGCAGCGGAGACGCAAGCGACATGACCTATCTCTCACAGGGCTCATAGCCGAATGATGAGGTCTGGGCGGGGCGTAAACTAGCAACTGACACTCAGTACACCGCTTATGCTAATAAGGTTTAAATTGCTGAAGCGTTTGATATTGATGGGATCTACCGAGCGTCAAAATCACAGACGTTTGGCAGATTTTATTTAATTTTACAAAATATACACGTATAATATGAAAATAAATATGGTAATTCTTTAGTTCATTAGATTTCCTACAATATTATCAAAAAAAATATGACAGCTTACGATCAAAGTATTGCAAACAGTGAGACGAAAGATTATTTTCTGCCTCGATTTTGTGATTTTTTTACCGTGATTCTATTTTTTGTACATGAAAAATTCTTTCAAAAGTCTTTTGTTCAGACTTTTGACTTTAAGCTCTAATTTTTGCTAGTTTGTAATATGTACCGTTATGGCTAGATGCGCGACGAAAAATTAGGTGTTTCACGGCTTCTGAGGTATAACAGCGCCTTAACATTTTTCTTTTGAGGAATCATGGTTACAAAAAAATTGTCATTCCCTGTCCACGTCATTTAATTTCAATATGTAACTTTCGCATCACGTACGCCGACCAAATAGGTGATCTACTAATAAAGGGCAAAATAAAAAGTACCTATAACCGACGCGCGTGCATGACGAGGTTAATGAATGTCGATGAAGCGAAAGAGGTATGTTTGAACCGAAGCATGTGGCGTTCCATAGTCTCTGCCTACCCCAATGGGAGACAGGCGTGACGTTATAGATAGATAGATAGAACATTCGCATAAACATAATGCAACATAAGTCTTGTGAATTAGTAACTTTAAGAGGTATGTGTGTGCTAAGTTGATTTGAACATTTAAAAATATAAAGTTTTCAAAGTAAATTCCGACAAAAATCGAGATGATTTCCTCATTGCTCTAATTTTTTTAGTGCAAATGATGTTTTAGGTAAATTTTAAATCATCATATTCTTTCTGAAGAAATACCAAATGTCGCCGAAAGTTGGAGTACATTTTTTATTCATATTGCATTCTTACATCACCTAATTTAGATGATAACTCTTTCTTATCCTACATGAAACTACTCGGGCTTATCAAAACTTTCAAGAGCACTTCATTTCGTAATAAAAAACCAACTTGACTATTTTGCTTGAATTGGAAGTCACTATCGGCACTACAATCTCATATACATAACGTAAGTGCAACCTTTCTCTATATACTTAAATCAAAAAGCTGATCTAAAAATACCTACATAAAATCCAAATAGAAAATCTTTTATACCCGTCTTGCTAAAATGTGTGTGTATATACATATTATTAATAAGCATGTGTGTGCGTATTATAAATCTATATTCCAAGCTATTGAAACCTGAGCTATAGAGATTTTGCTTTCGAGTTTACTGAAATAATAGCGAACACACCAAATGTGAAGGAAATACTTTTAAACTAACAGGAAGCTTGTGAAGAGAACGGATGGAACGGACGGAATGGACTTAGCTTTAAGATTGTAAACCGTGGAATATTTTAGGGGTTGCTATTTAAAATGTGTTTTTATTGCTTTCATCACGGTGGTAAACAAAACTCCGAGGTAGGTAATCTTTAGACGTGTTTCATCTACATGGCTGTATATGAGCAACTCTAAGGTACCTATTGGTCTACTGGATATCTCCTGTACTATGTCTTCGCCCGCAGATCGTCTTTGGTCAGCATTCTAACTGGTTTTTGGTGGAAATACCACATACTCTGGCTCTTATTTCCCCAAGAGCTGAAGATCCGAAAGGATCTTCAACGTCGTAAAAAAGTACCTATTGGTCTAAGGTTCAAGACCCCAGGGGGTTCGCCTTCTGCTCATTGCATACTCGACATGCCATGTCTACGGTGGATCGTGGCTGACCGGCCTGCGAGGTCAACGATCCCGTCACCTCGCCCCACCGCCAGACACCGTACTGATCCGTCGTCAACGGAGTCAGCTGACACAAACATTATCGCACGGCCGCGCTCGCGCAACCTATACATACTTATTTTATATTCGCAAGATTATCTATTCCCAGCATTTCATCATCATATTCCATAGAATACATTTACTATCTCGGTGGTCCACTGGTAGTATAACTACGGATCACAAGGTTTGGTGTTCAATATTGGTTTTATTTCTGGAAATATTTTTTTAATAGAATTGCCCCCGACCTTCGGAAATCATTTGCTCTAATGTGCCGGTAGTATTGTGTGTACTGTAGGAGCAGTAAGTGCACTCGTACTTACATCTTTCACTTATGCACTATGATAAGTATTGTTGAGTCTGACGCTTAGCCGATGTTCTGTCCAGAGGACTTTAGTGTTACAGAAATAACGCCAAAAATACCTTTTAAAAAGCAAAGAGAATATTTTAAGTCGCATACTGCAATACGCGTACTAAAATCCACTTGATCTAAACTGCGGTGAAAATCTTGTATACCCATCTTCTCATTCTTCAAATAGGGCCCTAAGTAAACCTTTCTACAGCGCGTAGCGTTATAATCAGATGGATGATAGTAGAACAGTCGTTCATCTCAGCTCATCCCCACAAGTGCCATTTCTATTCAATTGACTTAAGACTTTGAAGGCTAGACGACTACCCTAAATCCGTAGGTCACGAGTTCAACTAGGCGTCTTCAACATTTCACTGTCACCCTAGAGACTCTTATAAAATGGAGCCTTCTAAAATATAAATCTCATTATTTCTAGAGCTTCAAGCAGAAAAAAAATTGTTACTGTAGTTTTGCGGGACATCTTTCAAGTTGAATTACTGGGTCGGGCCAATGATTTTGTAGGAGGAAAACGAATGTTATAATATTTATAGAACAATGCACTTTGCCCGCGGCTTTGCCCGTGTGAATTATAAACCTTCCTCACGAATCACCCTACGGTGAAAACCGTACAAAAATTCCGTACGGTAGTTTTTGAGTTTATCACGTTTATCTATGCCAGTTAAGTCAAAGTAACAAATTCTGTCTGTACAGACAGACAGGAAGAAAAGGGGACCTAATTCGATAATAGTATCTATGCGCTTTACCTATTCTTGTTTCGAAAGGATAACTGTGAACATTTCAGAAAGGACCAAACAAAATTTGACTACATCTATGACGTAGATGTTTAAGCGGTCGACTTGCAGCTCATCATTGCGCCGAGTATCATGGGTTGGATTCCTACACGTGAAAATGCTTCGTGTGATCCACAAATTTAATTTGTTAATTTAATTCAATTTGTGTGAACACCCCGCGCGAAGCATCTAAGGTGCAGGCATAAATTAATAAGTAATATTATATATAATTAAGAATACTTAATGCAAGATGGAGTATCTCCATTCTAAGCAGATGGAATCCGTTAAATAAGACAAAAGCAGATAACATTCACTTAGGCCTGAATTTTAATGTATCATAATTATGAAAATATGTCAAGTAGGCAAAGAAAGACAGAATGAATTTTCATTACAGAATTTATGTAACAAAATCGTGAGTAGCCTACTCACGATTTTGTTACATAAATTCTGAGTAATTAAGAACGCCTTATATAACAGTCCCTTAATTTTTTTGCGTTACTTTGAGCATATTATTAAATTTAACAACGTGCTTAAAGCGACAATTTTGTAGTTAAAATGGTATACATGAAATTATTTTTTTCTAAAATAATGGTTGCAAAAGACATACTGCTTGTAAGCAGCTAGCCCATGACAAATTTTACGATAGGAATGGTGGCAAACAGGTTTCACTCGCCTTCTCTTATATAGACAACATAGGAAAATAAATATAAATCAGCATCTGCTACTCCAGAAAACCTTTCTCTTCCCATTCTCTCTCTTCTTTTCTACCACATCAACGGATTACATGGTATAAAGGTTTTAATCTCATCTTCTGTGAGAGGTTAGTACATCGTAGATGTTTAAACTAGTGAAGATCTACAAAAGAAAGTTTATTTCTATGCATTTAATGCTTATGTTTGGGATATTTGAATCAGATGAGGATAAATTTATCAATTTATGGTCCTGGCATGCTACCTTTAGCCCTCCACTGGATTCAAACCTATTAACCTATCGTTTTCGGCTGTAACTTGCCGATTTTAACATATATTATACTAGACGATGCCCGCGGTTACACCCGCGTTATTTAAGACTACTGCTCTGCTCCCGTCGCTCATAGCGTGATGTTATATAGCCTATAGCCTTTCTCAATAAATGGGCTATCTAACACTGAAAGAAATTTTCAAATCGGACCAGAAGTTCCTGAGATTAGCGCGTTCAACCAAACAAACAAACATACAAACAAACAAACATACAAACAAACAAACTCTTCAGCTTTATATATTAGTATAAGATGTAGTTGTCTCTTATATAAACAGCATGTAGCTAAAGAGACTAAAGATATTTACGTAAACGAAAAACTTGTTATTAGGTTATAATGTAATAATATGGAGCACTTTTACCTTCACCGTAAATTAGACTAAAGCCTTAGACTAGATTTATACTGCTCTTATTAAGAAAGGCCTCTGTAGATGAACTTTTGAATTTATACGACGTTATACTTGTCTTGCCTGTCATTATCATAACAGATCTTCTACGACTGAACCTAAAGACAAAAAGCTTTGGACAGCGAGTTCCTTTAATGAGATAGGCACCCACTAAGGAAGCATTTTTTATATGACATCCATAGGAGGGCAAATTAGGAGGTGAAGTTTACTGCAGGCAAAGCCGCGGGCGTCTGCTAGATTTGATATAAGACACTATTTGTTCACAATTATATTGTTAAACTGTAAATAAAATAAAACAAGACAAAATTAACGATAGAACTATTTTATAATGGCTATTTTTCTGGTGGGTTAATTTCTGGATATATGTATATTCCTATTCTAAGTAGCACTTTTACAGATACATAATATTCTTCTACGTCCGCAATGATTATAAAACTGCAACTAACTGCTACCGTATGGAACAGCGGCAATACGATAAAGTTTCTGAAATACACAATATTAATGTCAGAAGTGCTCGTTGCAGGGGATACCTAGCGGGCATTAACAAAATTGAAATATCTTTTTTATTGCCAAGAACATATAGGTATACTAGCTTCTACCCCCTGCTACGCTCGCGAAATTTCGCCTAGATAAAATGTTTTGAACAAACATCCATACCCTGCTCAAGTAACATACATTTCAGGAACCAATATACAAAAACAAAAGGTTTTTCACAAACTATGACTCCCTTTTCTACCCTCTTAGGGGCAGAATTTCCAAAATAAATGTCTTTGTGGTCAGTGACATCATTTGAGGATCCAATATACAAAGTATAAAGTTAATCCCTTGAAGTATCAAAAAGGTTTCATACATTCATCAACTTAGAGTAAGAATAAAAAAGGATTTTATATGTAGGTACAGAAGATAATAGTTCATAGCAGAACATTTTATACTGCAATACAGAACAAAAAAAAATTGTTGCGGTTAAACAGTAAGTATGTATTTACGAGTATTTTAAATGTAGCCTTATCGCAAAAAGCGATCTCTTTAAGAAAACTTTTGACTGGACAGGAATTAATGGTATAGCTAGCGGTAGCAAATTTTTAGTTATGATTTTTTTTTTATTTGGCTTAGGTAAAGTATATGATAATCAGATCATATTCATCAAAATCGGATGAACAGACTCAGCGGTATAGAATCGAGTAAAATTGTAGTGTACTTTGGGTTTTAGTTAATAGAAGAATAAATTATTTTGCTCCGTATAAAAGGTACGTGTTATTCAAGGTATTAATATCTCTAGTGATGCAGAATTTTAAATTAAGTACCTAAATATAAATCAGAAGACTTGTGAAAATTATGTGTGTCATCACCTCTGTGTCACGAAGAGGCAAATATTAGTATGATACTAGTGTTAATAATTTTCCTGATACTACAATCATTTTCTTCGTGAACCAGAAATTCCCTTTTCGGTTTTGAAGCATAGCCTGGGAATTCTTTCTATAATTATGTCCGCTCAACTGCTTTACAGTACTTAAATATATTCATGTTCGACTCAATTAACATTGACATCTATTTTATAATTTTGTAGACACACAACACCAGCCTGATGTTATGGTTTTCCTTTCTTAGCAAATGACTTGTATTCTTGTTTTAAAATCCAAATGTGAATTTTACATACATGCCGAAATACAATAAAACACTCATGTTTACGACTACGACAGCTGAAATCCCTTTATAATCATCAACATCATCCTAGCGCTGTCCCGGTTGCGTTCCAAAACCTACGCCTTGGAGCCCGGGGTCCGCAATAAATCCCTATATTTTTATAATCTCTTCAATTTATCATTCAGCCTCTGTTTCAAATAGTTCCACGTAACTATGGAGATTTTACACAAAAAATATCGTCCTATTTAATTCTAATACCATGCCTCTGACGCTTTAAAATTTTAATCCTCATGCCTTTTAGACGCCTAGCTGTTAAACATAAATCATATACTTTCGCAAGATAACAAAATAGCCCGAGAGGCTCTAGTTTTGCTATCACGGAGCTATTTTCAAGTTCTTACTGACAATATTACTAATCTTGTCGGCACTGTGGTTCGACTTATTGGGGGCATTCCAAATAATAAACTTGACTCAAAATCTTGGAGAGCGTAATATAAATGTTTTTAACAAAACAACAATTATACTGAGTGAGAGAGAGTCCTTGAACTAGGTTTAGCAAGGTCAAGGAAAGGCAAATAGGCCTGTAAACGTGAGTTAATATAATACAAATGCTATTTATTTCCACCTATATTTCGCCCGCGCCTCCATCTAAATAAATAATACACCTAAACCTTCTTCAGGAATCAAACTGTCAATTGGTCAAAATAGTGCAAATATACATTCAGTTGATTTTGAGTTTATTGCGTTCATACAGACAGAGAGAAGGGTCAGTGAACTTCATTTTATATTGAAGTGTGTATAGAAGGGACGGGACCAGCAGACTGCTATACATAGGGTCTCGAGTTCGAATCCACGGCACGTACTCTTAATAACTTTGAGAAGTTGTGTGCCTATTTAATTGAAAATTATCGTTTACTAAGAGTTCTCCATAATGTCCTCGTAGGTCTTTCCCAAACTCCTTTTGTGATAATTATACTCGAAAATTTGCGCCCTAGCTAGGGGCGCAAATTTTGGCGCCAATCTCTTTTAATCATATAAAACATTATACATGATGTATTTATTCAATTCTAACCAATTTCAAGTCTAAGTATCCTTGAATCCAAGTTTCATAATACAAAACTTCTCTGATATGGTGCGAAATGCGAGATACATTCGTGGCGCCAACTACTCTATAATTTCCCAACCATCTTATTTACTTGAAGGCAATTTGGGGTTTCTATTGACTGGCTGAATAGGTAAGCTGTACTTGTGTATTGTGGACTGAGTTAGACTATGTATTACATATTTACTGCTACTTAATATCGTACATGACGAAGCATCATTTGAAACACATTACTATATTATTGTGCTAAAACTGAACTAGCACCCCAAATACGCTAGCAATTGTAGAGTAAGCAACATAAATCAATATACAATATTATTTTCGAGATTTTTAATCTTTACTAATATTATAAAGCTGAAGAGTTACATCGTTTGTTAGGATGAACAAGCTAGTCTCAGGAACTACCCACTAGTCCGATTGGAATAATAACATTGTTTTTGTCTTGGATAACTCTATCATTGAGGAAGTCTCGTCTTGATAAACGGCCGGTTTCAATATTCGATCTATCCATGGATTTGGAGATTCGAGATTATTTGACATATTTTGTATGCAGCTTATGTCAAAAACGATCCCAAAATCTCTAAAATATTGATAGATCGATTATTGAATTCAGCGGTAAGTAAAGGAATTTACAACTAAAAAATTACAAGTAAGAATTTAGACTTTTACGACATCGCATCTAAGTAAGAATTTAGATGCGATGTCGTAAATGTCTTTTGTATTTATTACAAAATTAATTTTAATTCTACTTATTTTAATTAGCGCTCGCCTACATTTAGATACTTTACTTATAATTACCATTTGTATGGCACCCTCCCGCCAAAGTAACTCACATTTGGTCAGCTTTTGAATATACTTTCTATTTCGATAATTTATTTTATGTGTGCAATTTTACATAATTTATTCTATGCAAATAATTTCACCACATTGTGTGTGTGTGAAACATATTGTCCATAAATAAAACTGAAGGAGAAAGCAATAAATATCCCCAAACATGTAGATTTCATCATGTAGAATAAAACTTTATTGGTAAGCAGAAGATATGTTGGATTAGAAGTGTATGGCATCGCGACAGGGCAAAAATGAACTAAATACATAGTTATGTTGTCAAGTTAGTGTAATTTCTCATATCAATGTTTTTTTTATGGCTCTTTTGACCCAAACGATTAATAATGTGTTTTTTTTTTTGTGGCGGAAATCTGAAATATTAATGAATTGGCTAATATCACTTGAAAATAAATGTAGGACACAGCGGCGATAGCCGTTAGGCTATCGCCGCTGTGTCCTACATACGTACCGTTACGTACCGTTAGGTGTACGTATCGAACTGCCAAGACGATGGTCTTGGGTTCGATCCCTAGGTACTCCGGGCTCTCACCTCGGACTTTTCGAAGTTATGTGTGTATTCCAAATGTTAATCATCCCTAATGTGCCCGATAGATGGCGATAGGCTGCCCCCACTAACATTGTGACCGAAACATAACTGGCGAACTGTTGGTGTGTAATACACCTCTGCCTACCCCTTCGGGTATAAAAGGCGGAATAATATAAGAAGACTACACACAGAGTTTTGCGTTGCCTTCACCCACGTTGCAACCGAGAAAAAAAGCTCCTTAGATTGATTGCAAGGTGGTCGAATCTTTTTAACAAATTCCGTATGACATTTTATATCAACGGACACAGACAACTTCCGGACTCTGTAGAATAATTTGTGAATCACACAAAGTCTGTCTAGGAATCGAAGCCAGAACATTTGGCGGTCACGTTGCAGAGGAGTCTATCCTTCAGACTATCGCAATCCACAATCCTTAACAAAAAAATGTTACGTTTTACTTATGAACTATCAGATTATATATATATTTTTTTTTTTCCACAGACCTGCGGTGACAGCGAAAATTCTCGTAGCAGTTGCAGTGTTCTTCACGTACTGTCTACAAATGTATGCGCCCATGGACATCATATGGACGCGGGTCGCGCCCAAAGTCAACGACAACTATCACAACATCAGCCAGATTTTCATAAGAACAGCCAGTGTCACTTTAACAGGTACTTTAATTCATACTTATATTATTTGTCCAAGTGGGTTTGTTTATTTATTTGTTTTTTAGTTTGCTCTTCTTTGTTATGTGTATGCAGATTGTTAAGAGTCTGAAGTGTGACATAGTTACTTTTTGGAAATGTAACTATGTCATGTTTGTTTTTTCTTTGACTGGTAGTGCGCTGTCTGTCAGTCAGTGTGTCAGTGGATGATAAAGTAAAACCTTTGACTACATTAATTAAAAACCTTTGTGTTTATTATGACTTGAGGCAAGCCACTAACTAAACAGCTTGCCACTGGCTTGGCTGCAGTCGTAAACAAACTATTTGGCTTTCTACTTACCTACTAACTATGTGTAAGAACTAGATTTCGCCTGCGGCTTCGTCAGCTTGGGACGTGTTTATCCGTAGTAGTGCGGCCATACAACAGTCGCTTCTTGCGCTTCGTGGTTTCGGATGTGCGTCGGTTGTCTGTCAGTCGTAGTCAATACTTTTATGTTTATTGGTGATGAAATAAAAAACTTACTTTTACTTTTCACGTTATCGAAAGAAATCACAGGGCAAAAATTTTATAATTGGTTTAATCAGCTCAGTGGACAAGAAAATCTAAATTTTCTTTATGAAATCAAAATCTCTTCTTATAAAATATTTCTCTTTAATAAAATTTACTACTCTAAGTAAATTTTTCAAACTATTTTTACAAACATTTGAAAGCTCATATAAATAATTTTCTGACAATCTAAAAGCAAAACTTCACAATGATGTCATATTATTAGTGTAGCAGTCTCAAAAGTGTAATTACATGAAAATAATAGGTGAAATAACTTCTAAAACGATACATTTTAATTTGCACAACATTTTAGCATAAATTACACCAGCCATAACCCAGTTACAAAAATACTAGTATGTATTCAAATAGAGAAAGTTTAAAGTGGTTCTATATTTTAACGTTTGCAATCCGGGGTCCGCTTAGTCAGCTCCCTAGTATAACCGGCTTTGACTGAATTCGTTAAATTAGCTTTTCTATAGAGCAACTGCCTGTTTGACCGCCGCAACAGAAAGGAAGGAATAGAGATATCCTGGACTCATGTATTTAGAGAGACTCACTCCGTATAACGATTGTCTAAGCTCTTCATGACAGCCCAGACTGACGGCTTAACCTGCTCTCCGAGCCAGCAAGCGATAATTAACAATTATATACGCACATAACTCTGAAAAGTCAGTGGTGTCCACCGTGGATTTGAACCCGATACCCTGTGCATGTCAGTCTGTAGGTATCTCCACTAGAGTGTCCCTGCTTAATTAAACGTTTGTTACACAAATAATCTCAATTATTCCAAGTCAAGTAGAAGACCAACATTTTACATAGAATGATCTATAACAAATACTTAGAATCCATGATTTAAGACGAAAAAGATTACCAAGCGGGTGATATCAACTGGACAATTTTGCGGATCAATAAATTACTGATTTAGTATGCACTCGGGTAGAATTTGAATAAACTTCAAGTAACATTGGCTTTCTCAGTCGAGAAACTGGTTATAAACATCAGCTTTTAAACGATAAAAACCTTGGAGAACTGAGATTTATCTTGGATGCTACTAAGCGGATTGTCGTAAGTCGTATGTTAGCTTTATGTATCAGAGAGAGCTATCATACACCTATTTTTCAGCTTTGTTTTCTAAAAATGTTTTTTAAGAAACATGTTAGCGGACTATGCTTGATTCAACTTATCTTTGGACTAAGAGTAACCTAATTCTTTATTAATAAATAAATATAAGTTAAGATAAGGATAGGATGCGTAAAGTGAGGGATAGACAGCTAGTTACTACACATTGGCTCTAACTGATTACTGTCAATGAATTGCACTAAATAATCCATCTATCATCGTCATCATCGTCATTCTATCTTTGAATAATATGATTAATAGCTACGCATTTCTTACCCATTCACGAAACCAATGTCATTCCTGTCGCATTCTCTCTCTTCCAGTGAGACATCAATTTAAATTTTTGGTCATCGCTCAAACCCGACATGACTTGTAAAAGAAAGCGTATTGCCATCCTTTAGACATGCACAAGGAGTTTGGTTTTTGATGTTTGCCTCGTATAAAAACTCAAAAACCTATCCAAAGATTTAAAAAATAACCACTTTCTCAATCTCACTAATATAAGCACAAAAACGCAACCTTCGTTGTTATCATGTTCTGATCTCTGACTTATTCTTTTTTTACAGTTATCTTGGCAGTAGCAGTACCAGACCTGGAGCTTCTCATTGGCCTGGTAGGGGCCATATTCTTCTCAACCTTAGGCCTGCTAATCCCAGTGTTGGTCCAGACAGTCCACAAGTGGGATCGGGGCCTAGGCAAATTCAACTACATAGTATGGAAGAATGCGCTTTTGTTTATATTTTATGTAATTGTTCTAGTATCTGGGTGCTATACTGTTATTAGCCAAATTGTTGCTAAATGGACGACGTAGACATCAGCATTATACTGTTGAATAAATTGAATATAAAATATGTTATTTGTGTTTTTTATTCCCTAACGTGTGATGTCTTACTACTATAGCAAACGCGAAAGTTTGTGAGGATGGATGGATGTTTGTTACATTTTCACGCAAAAGCTTTTGAATTTAGTTTAAAGACTTAAACCACCTTGCGGTACATGCGGGCTTATAACATCAGAATAGCACTTGGGTTACCTTTTTTCCCGATAACCGTATCCATATGGGCGAAACCGCAGGCGCAATATAGTATTATATACGGCAAACTAAACTAAAGTATTTGAAGTCCTATGATAAGACAGGTAAATTTATACCTTTAATTTCAAAAGTAAATCATTCGATCTCTTTCGTTAGATTATCACAAAGATAAAAAAGTCGTGTCTGTCTAAACTACCTAAATCTACCTACAATGGCAATTAAAAAGTGTAAAAAGTGCAAAAAGAAAATAACGAAAAATCTCCCTGGTCTGAAGTGCAGCAGATGTGAGAAAATAAAACACGCTGACCCCGAGTATTTTAAACTATCCGATACGCAACTGAATACCCTCCGGAAGTCCTCTGGTATTGAATGGTGTTGTGAGAAATGCGTGAAGAATCTCTCGTAGACCATCGTTCTTGATTGCAGCAGATGATGGCGAAGATGACGAGTACATTTCAAGCTCTCCTATAAATGCTCAACCTTTTGATATAAAGAAGCTGATTGACGACATTAGTCGAGAGCTGAAGAAAACGTTTCAAGAGGAGATAAGTAATCTTAAAAACTCACGGGAATTTTAAGGGGATCAAATAAGCAACATCGAGCAGTCTATCCAAAACCAAGACTTAAAACTCATGGGCAATCGAAACTGCAAAATAAAAATAAGAACTTGGAGCTTAGAATGGCTGCTTTAGAGCGAGAAATGAAGAATTCCGAGCAGAAGACCTTAGCAACTTCTTTGGAAATAGCTGGTATACCCGACACTACGCCTACATTGAAACGATCGCCGACAAACTGAATGCGGATCAAGATGATGTACGGACATCCCACCGCCTACCCGGATCCAAGGAAAGGCCTTGGATAATTCTTCTGGAAATGAAGACAAAGTCAGCTCAGAAGAACTGAAGTGGGTAGAAACTAGTAAGGTGAAATGTCTCACCCTAGGCTGGCATTAACCCCGAAATTTCAAAGGAAAAAGTGGATAATAGAGTATATGTTCGAGAAGCGCTCACTAAATACCTAAAAACCCTGTTGTATAATGCAAAACTCAAACTTGCTAAAAACGACCAGTACATATGGTGCAAAGACGGTAAAGTGTGTGTTCGTAAGCAATGGAATACTAAAATTCACTATGTTTGCTCATTAGAAGATATTGGACAGCTTTTCGGTCCATTGAATAATTCTATCTCAGTGTAAAATCTTTATAATAATCGTCTATCTGAATTTAATATATCTAAAATCATACTATGGATACTCCCATCAAAGAAATTTTCGGTTGTAGTACAACTAGTGATTACTTCAAGCACCTACCTCCTAAAAGTCACTTAAACTTTTCTGTCATACATCTATACTAATATAATAAAGCGGAAGAGTTTGTTTGTTTGTTTCTTTGTTTGTTTGTTTGTTTGAACGCGCTAATCTCAGGAACTACCGGTCGGATCTGAAAAATTCTTTTTGTATACGATAGCCCAGTTATTCCGGAAGGCTATATAACATAACGCTTCGACCCTTTGGGGCCGGGCAAAAGGCTAAAAAGGCTAAAACATAATGTCGGCTAATCTCAGGAACTAGCAGTTTGATTTTAAAAATTGTTATTGCCTATGATAGCCCAATTATTCTGAAAGGCTTTAGGCTATATAATCTTACGCCACAACTTTTAGGGGCCAGACAAAAATAATAAAATGGTCAAACGAGTAGGGGGAGGATTGGGTCAAAGGCAAAATAAGGCTAAACGAATAGGATACAATCTATCTGGGTATCGTTTTCGAGATTTTCGGGACGCTGATTAATAATATGAAATTTATTTAGTGATCCAAGATGGCGGACGGGAAATCAAAGATGGCGGATGAGAAAATTTAAAAAAATCAATATTGGTATCGTCTCCGATGTTTAAAGGGATGGGGAATCCAAATACAACATCTATTTCGTGATTCAAGATGGCGGATGGGAAATCAAAAACGGCGGATGGGAAAATTTTTAAAAATCAATATGGTATCGTCTCTGATGATTTAAGGGATGGTGAATACAAATACAACATCTATTTTGTGATCAAAGATGGCGGATAGGAAATCAAAGATGGCGGACGGGATTTTTTTTAAAGTCGATATGGGTATCGTCGCCGATATTTAAAGGGATGGTGCATCCAAATCCGCCATCTATTTCGTGATCAGAGATGGTGGATGAGAAATCAAAGATGGCGGATGAGAAAATTTAAAAAAATTAATATGGTTATCGTCTCCGATGTTTTAAGGGATGGCAAATCTAAATACAACATCTATTTCGTGATCAAAGATGGCGGACTGGATTTTTTTAAAGTCGATATGGGTATCGTCTCCGATATTTTAAGGAATGAGAAATTCAAAAACACCATCTATTTCGTGATCAAAGATGGCGGATGGGATTTTTTTTTTAAATCAATATGGGTATTGTCTCCGATGTTTGAAGGGATGGGGAATCTAAATACAACATCTATTTCATTATGCAAGATGGTGGAAGGGAAAAATTTAAAAAATCAATATGGGTATCGTCTCTGATGATTTAAGGGATGGTGAATCCAAATACAACATCTATTTCGTGATCAAAGATGGCGGACGGGATTTTAAGTCGGTCTGGGTATCGTCTCCGATATTTTAAGGAAGGGGGAATTCAATGTTATATAAAAATCTATGTTTGTTTTTGCATCATTTATAGACCCTGGAATGATAAGAAATTAAGTGCTAAGTCAATGGTAACTTTGGAAAAGGGGCTTGGAAAAAAGGGAATTAAATAAAACCTCTTAAAGAGGCGATTCGGAGTTCGCTGGGTCAGCTAGTATTAATATAAGATCGCTTATTAAAAACTTTGCGAAGTTAAATCAAATTGTTAACAATCGCACATTCCCGTTAGATGTTATTGTAATCACAGAGGCAAACATCCCAGAATCTATCGTTAATCTACTTAACATCCTTAGTTACAATATGTACTCACAACTGCGTACTAATAAGAGGGGTGGTGGTATTATTATTTATGTAAAAAATCACATTAAATTCACGCTATTACCACAGAAATATATAATATTTGAATGTTTAATTTGCAAATTAAAACTAAGTCACAATCAGGACGTGGTTGTGTGTGCCGTGTATAGACCACCGAGAACTAATAAACGTATTTTTGCATAATAATAAACGCATTTCATTGTTTGCTTCTAAACAAAACCTGCTTGTTATAGGTGACACAAATATCGACTGTCTAGAATTACCGCAGCCAGGTGGGAAACTGTTGAGAACAGAGTTGCAGTGGAAGCTGTAATACATCCACCTGACCACGATAGACAATTTATCTAAACACCTTCACTGCGGTAGCACAGCGATGACTTATAATCTTAATATTAATAAAATGTCTTACCAACTCTTAGTGATGTTCTTGAGTGGAGTCCTGGAGGCAAGCTAGATACACACAAGACTAAAATTGGCCAATATTAGCAAGTGAATTATCTTTACTTTACCAGACTCTAACGCAGCGTCTTCAATGCACGATTCAAGTTCACAGGATTCGCAATTTCTCCTTGCAAATGTCAATGAATAGTTCACAATGTCTTTTATCACAATTTACCGTTGCCAGCACTAGATCAGGCGGCATTCAAGGCGGTTTACTCTATTTAGTTCAATTAATCAATTCACACGAAATGCAAAAGGGTGTGCTCACAATAACTTTTCACAAAATGTTCAATATGTCACAAACCGTGCCGGGAGTCAAAAAAGCGGCAATTTAATAGATTTCACAACTATTCGCGTAGCTACAATGATGTGCTTTTCAAAGGGCGATATTTTACGTACGAGACGACAACGTGGTAATTTTTCAAGGGGAAGCGAACGGAAGTGACAGTTCAGTGTGACCATTGTCAGAAATTTTCAATAGACTAAACAAAATGTTACTCAATCGATCTAATCGATTTGACTTATAATAAAAACTAATTCTATTTCAAACATCCACCCGCCCCGGACCGGCCTACCGGTCCGCTAATCGGTTGGTAGACGTGACAATGTTGCAACCGCTCTCCTCAGAATCGAACCGCCCACCAAGACCTCAGCAAATCGGGGAACTCCATCAGCCCCAGTTACCAAACGAAGGATGCACCCCCTGCGCCATCTAAGTGGCGGAAGGTTAGCCTCCTTGATCAAAACGAGGTCACCAATCTTGGGTGGATCGGTCTTGTCGGTCCACTTAACGCGTTGCTGGAGTATGTGCAAATATTCCAAATTCCAGCGTTTCCAAAAGTTCTGAGTAATCTGGCGTACCAATTCAAAACGCGAGAGACGACCAGGTCTCGTATCAATATAGGGGTACTCAGGCAAGGCGACAAATGGGCGACCAATCAAAAAATGGCCCGGCGTAAGGGCCTCCAAATCATTCGGATCTGAGGAGATCGGGCACAATGGCCGAGAGTTCAAAACGGCCTCAATCTTACAAAACACAGTTGCGAGTTCCTCAAATGTAAGGACAGATTCACCGATTGTCCTGCGCAAGTGTGTTTTGGCCAATTTTACGGCGGCCTCAAATATACCACCCCAGTGTGGACAATTTGGTGGGGAAAACAACCAATTTATCCCACGTCGGGCAAGCCTATCACCTATATCAGCTTTGTTGGTTTCAAGAAAATTAACAACATCATTCAGATAATTATAAGTGCCCTTGAAGTTAGTGCCGCAGTCAGAACGGATCAAGGAAGGCAGCCCTCTGCGGGATACAAATCTGTCAAATGTGGCTACAAACGCCTCGGTCGTAAGCGAGGAGACCAGTTCTAAGTGTACGGCCTTTGTGGAGAGACAAACAAAAACACACAAGTAGGCCTTAACAGTCTTGCTGTTTCGAAGTGTCGACGTTTTCACCAAAAAGGGACCAGCGAAGTCCGTGCCAACACCGTCAAATGTCCTGCTCTCAGTTACGCGATCTGCCGGTAAGTCCCCCATCAACGGCTGCATGGTAGAAGCCTTGAGCTTATAGCAAGGGATGCAGCGAAAGACTACACTCCGAATAATTCTTCGGGCAGACAAGATCCAAAATTCGCGTTGCAAAATGGCCAACAAAGCATTACAACCAGCATGAGAATTTTTAAGGTGACGGTCAGTTACCAACAAGCGTACCAAATGACCGTCCTTAGGTAACAAAAGAGGATGATGTGCCCCGTAAGGGAGGTTGGCGTTCTTGAGACGCCCTCCAACGCGCAAGAGACCCGTTTCGTCCAAAAAGGGGTTCAATTTAGATACAGCTCCGGATAATTTCGATCTCCCTGACTTAAGGATAGCAATCTCCTTCTCAAACTGCGCCAATTGCACAGAACGAACCCAAAAGGTGAGAGACTCCTGTCGTTCCTGTGGTGAGAGAAACGGTGTCAGACGTTTCTGTTGTGGGTGCCTAAAATTAAAAACAAAACGCTTTATCCAAGCAGTAACACCTAACAACTTGTCGAGGGAGCTGTAACGATTCAACAGGAAATCGGGGTCGAAGGCGCATTCTACCTTCTCAAGAGCGAGTGTTCGTAGACCCGGCAAATTAGAAGTATTCAAAACTGGCGTTCGAGGCCAATCAATTTCTGGTCGACTCAACCATTCCGGACCCCACCACAGCGAATGACCTATCAAACTAGGCGTCAAGCATCCGCGCGAGGCACAATCAGCGGGGTTGAGCTCACCTGGCACGTGTCTCCAAACAAGCTTGACTTCGGATTTCTGGATTTGGGAAACGCGATTAGCAACAAATACCTCCAAGGTGTGGACAGAAGCCCTCAACCAACAAAGTACAATTTGGCTGTCTGTCCAGGCGTAGGTCCCATCAATACAAATGCTTTTACCCAAGGTACTGGACACGTGATTCAACAAGCGTACAAGTAGGGCTGCTCCCGAGAGCTCCAATTTTGGGATGGTCAGAGATGTCCGAAGGGGTGCGACCTTGCTCTTCGCCATGATCAGGGAAACTCTCACCTGACCTGAGGCACTGACTGTGCGCAAGTACACCACAGCCGCGTGACCACGTTCCGAGGCATCACAAAACCCGTGAAGGGTGGCCTTGTACTT
The DNA here is from genome assembly GCA_944739405.2 of Euclidia mi. Classification (NCBI taxonomy): domain Eukaryota; kingdom Metazoa; phylum Arthropoda; class Insecta; order Lepidoptera; family Erebidae; genus Euclidia; species Euclidia mi. Next base: position 89,626,833 of record OX123185.2, on the reverse strand, counting down.
CCCGGGAGGAAGGATGGGACGAGGCAAAGAGATCTCGTTGACGGCAGGAAGTGAGGATACAAAGGAGGTCCATTCCTCAACAAGAGTGCCGTGCAGAGGTTCGTCCCAGATCAATCCTGCTGTCCAAAGCTTCTGCAAGAAGCATTTTGCCCAAAATATAATTGGACAGATCCAACCGTTCGGATCAAAGGTTCTGGCGACGGTAGACAATACGAGACGTTTAGTCCAAGAACACGGCAATTTCAAGTCTACGTTATATGTAAAGATGTCTTGGACTGGTCTGTACTGAACGCCGAGAACAGCCATCATGGCGGGGTTGTCAACAATCTCAAACAAATGTGGATCCTGCTGATGATCCTCTGGCAAGCCTTCCAAAAGCGCTGGTGAGTTGGAAATCCATTTGCGCAACTCATAACCAGCGGAGGCCAAAATACCTATCAATTCGTCCCGCAGGAGGATCGCCTCGTCCGCTGTGGAGGCGCCCGAGCAAATGTCATCGACGTAAATATCGTCTTTCAAGATGGCGGAGGCTCTTGGGAAGCGTAAGCCTTCGCGGTCTGCGAGCTCCCAAAGAGAACGTATTGCCAAATAGGGGCTCGACCTTAACCCGTACGTATTGGTATTGAGCTCGTAGACGACCATGGGATCACGAGGAGACTCTCTCCAAAGGATCAGCTGGAAGCGACGGTCATCAGGGTGGATAATAGTCTGCCTGAACATCATTTTTATGTCGGCCACAAAGACAACCTGATGTCGTCGGAAGCTGGTGATGACGTCACAAAGGTCCTTGACCAACTTGGGACCAGAATGCAAGCACTGGTTCAAGGATACGCCTGTTGAAGTCTGCGCAGAACCATCAAACACTATGCGCAGCTTGCCAGTCGATGGCTTCAATACCGCATGATGCGGGAGAAAGTAATGCTCCACCGAACGCCAATCCAAATTTGACACTGACATGTGTCCCAATTGTTCATATTCTCTCATGAACTCAATGTACTTTTGTCTGAGCTCCGGATCACGACCCATGCGGCGCTCCACGGCCAACAACCTCTTTTCGGCTAAAGGTCGTGACTCACCAAGCGGAGGCCGAACAGACAGGAAGGGTAGCCTCGTAATGAGCCGACCAGAACGGAGTCGACCAGTGTTGTTCTGGAAGAACAGCTCGCACTCCTCATGTTCTGGATTCAAACGGGCAACTTGAGGGGGCTCCTCTACCTCCCAAAACCTCTGAACTGCATCAGAGAGAGCAGAGCCTACAGCCAACAAATTATCAAGTTCGGGTGGAGGGGGGTCCCTAGGTACAGGTCCCATCAAAGCAAATCCAAATATGGTCGGGATGGCAGTCAAACCATTTGGCACCAAGACCCTTTTCCCACCAATCAAAATTTCACCGAGGACATCAGAGCCAATCAACAAGTCGATTTGTCCCGGTGTGTCAAATTTGGGGTCTGCCAGTTCCAATCCCGATGTCAAATTCACCACAGCAGCAGGGAGCTGTTTCTGTGGGTGCATACCCAAAATATTCTTCAACACAATAGCCGAGGTTCTAATCCTCGGGTGTGAAGATTCAACAGGGCCAAACAAAACCTTAACTTGCCCTTCAACATTAGAGGCTACGTCCCCTATGCCGGGGCATTAAATATGGGCTCTTTTCCAGATTGTATACGGGATACAATCTGGAAAAGAGCCCATATTTAATTTAACCTGCCCTACCAAATAAGTGGAAAAAATGCAACCTTGTGAACCTGTGTCCAATATAGCACGGACAACAACAGAGGTCCCCGTGGGTCCCCAGACCCTAACAGCAACCGTTGGTAGGATAACGGTCTCAATGGGGGAGGTTGGCGATATAGGGCAGGGGTCAACGACCTATTGTTGCCTGGGCGGCGACCGTTGGCCAGGTCCAGGCAAATCAAAATGTGGGTGCGGCTTGAAGTCCTCAAAGGCGCGATGACTCGATCCGCGCGCCATCTGTGGGGGGTCATAATGACGCACCCGCCCAAAACGAGGTGGGCGCGAGTCAAGGCGGGGACGCTCCGCCAAAGGAGGGGAATACCTGGGGCAGCAGTCATGGTGCTGGTGACGCTGGGCGGTCGCACATTCAGGTGCGCGAGAGAAAGGAGGCGTGCGCACGCTACGGTTCTCCAAGCGGGGTGAGTGGCGATCAATTGAGCGAGGCGACTCTCGGCTACGCGCCGGTGAGCCTCGGCTGCCACCTTCAAGACACCCGCCCGTGCGCGGCGTCGGCTGGTAAGACAAGCGGCCTACCTCTCTGGCATTCATGCAGAGAATGTCCAAATGCTGTCCTCCACAGTGAGGACAGGGGCGAGAGTTTGGGCAGTCTCGCTGGTAGTGGGACCCCAAACAAGAGAAGCAAAGGCGGCGGGCATTCGCGATGCGCCTACAAGAGGCGACATGTAGGTCCAAGAATGCCCTACAACTGGCCGTTGTAGGGCATGCGTCGACTTGCCGGCGTGTCACCACCGGAGTTGTCCAAGACCCGGCACTCATCCTCCAGGAACTTCTCCAGGTCAGCAAAGGGGGGCAGATGGGTCGCGCTATCCCCACCAAAGCGCTGCTCAAAACGCGACCTCAGGTCGGCAGGCAGCTTCTTCAGCACAATGTGCACCAATAGATAGGACCATTGGTCCACGGGCAGGTCAAGGCACTTAAGTGCGTTGATGGCCACCAAGAGCGGGTTCAAAAGTTGGGTGCGCAACCCAGAGACCCGGGTGAGCGTCGGCAAACCCAAAATCTGCTCAATGTGCGTGTCGGCGAGGCCACGCTTATTATGGTACCTACGGGTAATTAGGTCCCGAGCCGTCTGGTACGCCTCGTCAGACACGGGCAGATGCTGGATGAGGCCCTTAGCCTCCCCATCCAGAACCGACATTAAGTATGCCAATTTTTGTGCTGGCCGAAGGTCAGCCCTGTCATTGACCAGGCTGTCAAACAAGTTAATGAAGCCCAGGTAGCTTCCTAGGCAGCCATCAAAATGGGGGAGGTCCAAGGTAGGGAGCCTACTCACCAGCCCCGGTGCTGACCTAGGAAGCTCCTGCTTCAGGCCGGGTTGCCCTTCCCTATCGGCAACTAGTTGTCTCGCAGTATTGGAGACAGCATCATACAGGTCCAAGACCTGGGCATAGTCTTCGCTGACCTTATTTCGCTGGTCAGCGGTGAAATCATTGATTGACACTTCAAGACAGCAAGTGCTGAAAGTGCGGAATTGCTGTTCCACACTTGCCAGGCGATCGTCAATCCGCTCGTACCTTTGAAGTAGGGCCTGCTGGCGATCAGGCCGGTTCACTAAAGCACTGGCTGAGGCAAACCAGCGCAAATCTGACGCAATAGCACCAGCAGCCGCACGCAAGTCCTTGATAGCTGACATAATCAAAATTTCAAAAGAGCCCGGACAAGCGTTAAACAATATTAACAATCAAAACTTAATTTTTCTCAATTCTTTGAAACCAACAAAGTATTAGCCTGTTTACTGCAAGTGCAGGCAAGTGACAGGTATCTACTGTCCAACAAAATTAATAGTTTCAATATGTATTGACACAAAACAAAGTCAAAGTTATCAAGGTTATCAAAGTTATAACTTATAACAAATTAAAAGTTGAAACTTCAAATTAATTAATTAATTATTTGCAACAGACAGACTAACTGTGTTATTTATGATATACAATAGGAAGTAAGCACAGAATATGTGTTACCTAACAATATTATCTTTATATTATAACAAAACAAAGTTTATTAATGTGACCCGCCCAAGTGGCAAGGTCAAGTTGGTGTTATGTTTATGAATATATGCAATAAACTAAATTTACAAAATTTATTGATACATACAGCTGTTATGTATCCAAACAAACTGACATATTAATGCAACAACAAATTTAAGTTAGATTTTCCAACAATACAAATCAACAATTACTGATTGAGGTTATGTGACAATGTGTTTCAAATTATCTAGGTCAACTTATACAATTAAATATTATGTATTTTAGACAATAACTGACCTGACAAACACTACAATACTGTCTACAAGGTGATAAGATACAAGCTCATACCAATCTGAGTTTATACTCAGTAATGCAACAGCGGCTAAATTTCAACTACAGCTCTGCAACCAAAAATTATGTCTAGAATTACCGTAGGCTTACTGGGAATTGGTTGTAGGCACAGTGGAAGCTAATTTATATTCATCCAGTTGTCCTAAAGCAATCAAATGTCTGACATAACTGTACTGTGTTGCACAGCGAATACAAGTAATCTTAATATTAATAAAATGTCTTACCAACTCTTAGTGATGTTCTTGAGTGGAGTCCTGGAGGCAAGCTAGATACACACAAGACTAAAATTGGCCAATATTAGCAAGTGAACTATCTTTACTTTACCAGACTCTAACGCAGCGTCTTCAATGCACGATTCAAGTTCACAGGATTCGCAATTTCTCCTTGCAAATGTCAATGAATAGTTCACAATGTCTTTTATCACAATTTACCGTTGCCAGCACTAGATCAGGCGGCATTCAAGGCGGTTTACTCTATTTAGTTCAATTAATCAATTCACACGAAATGCAAAAGGGTGTGCTCACAATAACTTTTCACAAAATGTTCAATATGTCACAAACCGTGCCGGGAGTAAAAAAAGCGGCAATTTAATAGATTTCACAACTATTCGCGTAGCTACAATGATGTGCTTTTAAAGGGCGATATTTTACGTACGAGACGACAACGTGGTAATTTTTCAAGGGGAAGCGAACGGAAGTGACAGTTCAGTGTGACCATCGTCAGAAATTTTCAATAGACTAAACAAAATGTTACTCAATCGATCTAATCGATTTGACTTATAATAAAAACTAATTCTATTTCAAACATCGACCTTAAATCTGTATCATCATAAATAAAGATCTATATTATTATATACACCCAAATGACATTTATAATTTTATCTGTAATTCATTTTATCACGCAATTAATAAGGCAAGTTCTAAAAATAAAACTTATCGGTACAATAAAAACAAAAAATACAGTTCAATAAGATAACTATGGATAAACCAAAATATCAATCGTCTTTGTGCCACACGGGATGCATTATTTAAATGTTGGAAAATAGTTCAAATTACCCCCGCTTAAGGTTAGAGTACAATATAACACGAATTAAAGTAAGTACATAAAATCATAGAAATCGAAAGAAACGCTTATTATATGAATCTCATTAATGATAACTTTAAAAATACTAAGAAGATTTATCAGATTATTAATAAAATGATGGGCCGTGTCTCATTATCAATAGATGAAGCAATTTTCAAAGCATTTGAGGCTCAAGGTCTTACTCATAAAACAATAGCCAATTACTTTGCATCAGGATTTGCCGAAGCTGTAAAGGAAATAATACCCCAATGGGTATTATTTCCTTTACAGCTTCTACCAGTAACATGTTTATTTTTATTTTTTTTATTTTTAAATTGCACAAAACAAATTACAACCTTATTATAAATTAAAAACAATCAAAACTTATGTTTAGATCTAGATTGCAACTCAACACATGTGCATACATTGAAACAATTAAACATCAAGTTAACAGACAGAAGAGATGTACAAACATACACGTGTTACGAAATTAAACATAAATAAGAAAATATAGGTTTAATTTCGTAACACAACAACAACAATACAATATCTTAAGAAATATTTAACTATTTTACTTCTATTTGGGATAGAGGATATGCTTTAGAATTTTTAAAAATGTGTAAAATCTAGGATGAAAAATGTCTAACTGTAAATTAGTTGTAACTAATTCATTATATTGTCTAGCCATTCTTACCAGCGGATTGTAATAAGAAATATTGTTTTTATAAATTTGCAAGGCAAAGAGATTAACACGGTTCGATCTACGTAAACTGTATTTAATGTTAAATGAAATATGCGAAAGCAATTCGGGTGAATCAATAATTGAATGAATTATTTTATATAAATAAACCAGATCAAAATATTTGCGACGAGCTTCCAATGGTTGTACATTGAATTTTTGCAGCCTCTGATCATAATTCAAGTACGTACGACCAACTTTTTGGCGGTAACAAATAATTTTAAGGCATTTCTTTTGAACACGCTCTATGTCGTTAATGTGCACTCTATAATATGGTGACCAGATTGGAGAGCCATATTCCAAGGTACTTCTTACCAGGGCATAGTAAAGATAAAGCACACTTTGAGCTTTTTTGAAATCTTTTGTTGTCCGTAGAACGAAACCTAGGAGCTTGTTGGCTTTCGAGATTATATGTTGGTAGTGAGATCTAAAAGAAAGTTTATCGTCGAAGAGTATACCCAAGTCTTTGACAACACTAGACCTATTAAGTACTTGTCCATCAATAATGTAATAATGTAAAATTTTGTTGCGTTTATTTGAAAAAGATATTGAAAATCATTTATTGATGTTTAAATACATTTTATTCGTATTGCACCAATCTGAAACAATGTGTAGGTCGTTCTGCAAATTCTGACAATCGGCCAAAGACGTTATGTTGGCAAATATTTTTAAATCATCAGCGTAAAGGAGACATTGACAGGACAGACGCTCAATCAGGTCATTTATAAATATGACAAAGAACAGGGGGCCCAGATGGGATCCCTGAGGAACACCGGAAAATACCCTCACTGGTAAAGAAAGATACCCCTTTAAGGCTACCAATTGACTCCGATTATCTAAATATGATGAAATCCAGCGAAGCAAGTTACCCTGTATACCATAGGCGGCGAGTTTTTTGCAAAGAAGTTTATGGTTGACCTTGTCAAACGCCTTTGAAAAGTCAGTGTAGATAGCATCTACCTGACCACCTACTGAAAAGCTTTTACATAGGAAATTCTTGTATTCCAACAGATTGGTGATGGTAGATTTGTTCCTAACGAAACCATGCTGCCGTTCCGAGAGAATGGGTTTGATGTGATTATACAAGTAATTGTATAAAAGCGACTCGAATAACTTGGCAAAACAAGATAAAATGCTTATTGGTCTATAGTTCTCGCAATGCGACCTATTACCGTTCTTAAAAATGGGTACTATGTGCGCCACTTTCCAGCGTTTCGGAAAAATTCCATTGTTGAGTGATTTATTAAATATAATGCAAAGAGGACTTGCTAGCTGTGCAGCACATGAGCAGACAAAAGAAGGTGGAAGCAAGTCAGGACCAGCGCCTTTGTTTTTATCCAATTGACGCATTGCCAGTATAATGTCCTTAATGCTAAATGACACCGATGACAATACATTAACAATCCTGGGGTCAGAGGCAACGGTCATCAGATCGGGACAGGATGGCGAGTTAGGTAGGTTGTCAGTCTCAAAAACAGAACCAAAATAATTAGAGAAGAGTTCGCAAATACCTTGACCCTTAGATGAATTAGATTCTCCCAACGACATAACTCGAGGTATTGAGGTTTGACCCTTTTTGTTGTTTACAAATTTCCAGAACAATTTTATGTTCTTCTTAATAGAATTTTCAGTAGAAGATAAGTATCTTTTGTAACATTCTTTGGCTAGTCTTTTACATCTAGAACGAAGCAATGAGAAGGCATCATAATCGCGGGGATTATTGAACTTTTTAAACAGTTTGTGATATTTTCTCTTTTCCTCGTTGCATTTTATAAGGCTTTTGCTATACCAGATCGGGTAAGTTTGGGGTGTAGATTTTATCATTGTGGTGTGCCTTTTTATTATATCAAATAGCTTGTCATAGAAAATATCCGTACTTGTGTCTACGTCAGGCAATGATAATAAGTTATTCCAATCGACTAACTCTAGTTCCGCCTTAATTTGTTGCAAGTCACATTTAGAAAACAGTAACACTGTGCGTAAGTACTTTGTAAGACCTTTCACCTCATATGGTAATTTTATTTCAATTAAAAGGGCTGGATGATGTGTATCCAGTGAGCTCAGGGAAAAAGTATCATTTACACTGATGGTATCGAAATTTGAGAGGATTAAGTCTAAAAGACGCCCGTTAGCATTAGTAATGTTGTTAAACTGACTTAGACTACAGAGTGTCATAAATTCGTCAAGTAACAATAGTTTTTTGGAGAATGTACCGGCTGAGTTTGAGTCAAGATTTGTGTGAGTTCTGGAAAAGAAGTCAGGAGTATTGAAATCGCCGACTAACAAAAAATTATCATCAGGTCGCGTATGCAACAAAATCTTTTGACAATTATTGTAGAATTGATCAAGTTGAACAATATCTATATCCGGAGGTAAGTAACAGACACAAATATTTAAATTAGGTACGTTATGCTTATCAGAAACTAATGTAATCCAGATATCCTCCCTACCAGTCTGCCATGAAATCTGGTGAACAATTTGATACTTTTTTAGTACTGCGATAAGGGCACCCCCACCCTCGGATTTAGATGAACTAGTGCTCGCGCGATCTCGTCTGAAGACATTATAGCGATCATCAAAAACTTCTCTATCATATACTCCCTCATTAAGATTTGTCTCCGTGAGACAAATAATATCATAGTTACAGTTCAATACATTTAGATAAAATTGTGTGAGTTTACTTCGTATTCTGTTTACATTTTGGTAGTATACATAAATCATTATAAATTTGTTTGACTTGCACAAAAAGAGAAACTATATTTATAGGGAAAGTGTGTGTATCAACTTACTTTAACTTATTTAAGGAGTCTAAGCTCTTAACAATGATAGGAGGACAGGTCTCATCCTTGCGTATGTAGATTTGCCCAAAGCGTACCCATACAAACTTATAATTCATTTCTTTACAGAATTTTCTTGCATTGCTATGTAGTGCCTTAGTTTCAGGAGACAGATGTTCGGAGAGATAAATTCTGTTTGTTTCACCAGTAAAGCCAATGTGTGTAGTTGCAAGCTTCTCTTTAGGATGGGTCTTATTGAACCGTGTTACGGCGGACAGCAAAGAATCACGCTGTATTTGTGACGAAAGTGTGATCAGAATATTCCGTGGCCTTTTCGAGGCAGTATCCATTTTAGCAACACGTCGACACGATCTAATGTCATTATTAGGAATAACGACCTGTAGGCATTCACACAGTTTTTTGAAGAGAACCGAAAGATTTTCATTTTTACTTTCAGGAACTTCGTGAATTTCGATATTTAGGTTTCGTGATATTTTCTCCATACTCGATAGCCTGGACTCCAACTTCTGTAAGGAACCTTTCGACTTGGATAATTCGTCTTCTAAAGCTTTAATTTGAATGTCACGTGCTTTCAAATCGGACTTCATATCCATCTGTTCTGCGGTAATATAACCCGTTGTAGTTGTAAAATCAATTTTAAAGATCTCAATGGCCCGGTTCACTTCCGCAGACACCATTATCTCCATATCCTTCTTGAGCGCAGATCGAAGATTGGTCATAAATGCCGAATCCGGAGCAAGCTTCATGTCGAATAGTGTACTGATGCTCTCCATGGTGACGGGCTCATTAGACAAGTTAGCGCCTGATGGAATAGTATGAGCAACAGCCCTATCGCATACGCCGGGTGAATCATGATAGGGCGACATAATCATCGCGTCGCTTATGTCAGCGTTACGACGTTGACGACAAGGCGTATTGTCATTATTTTTCCGTTTAGTCACATTTTGACAAAATGGGCAACTTAGGGAAGCTAGTTGCTTGGCGTCTAGGTTCCTGCAATCTTCAGTAGTTAAATTTAGGCATTCATAACAAAAAAGCGAAGAACATTTATGGCATTTCCCGTATTTTGAGCCATGTATATCATTGGTACACCCTTGACAACGCATCTTCAGACTTTTCAAGCAATTTTTTTTATAAAAAAAAAATCGAAACATTTGCAACAAAAAAAGATAAAAAATAAAAGTCTATTAATTTTAAAATAAATCTGTTATAAACTTCAATAATGTTAAGAGTTTATGCATTTTTTTGTAAATTTAATGTCCAAAAATAATAGTCCGCGAGATTTGATCCCACAACTGCATAAACGGTAATCAGTTACTATGCCGACTCGACCACAGTCACCTGACGATCGTTGACGAAATAACAGTTCAGAGTTCACACAGTAACAAGAATAATTAGCGATGTTGTTGATGATGATGATGATGCATCATAAGCGATCAATGACCTTTCTATTGTGTTTAAAGGGTAAAATGGCCACGCGAAACACTTTTTACTTGTGAGATTTTTTAGTTTATTCACAAATAACACTTCACTCAATGTACTCAAAGACACAGTTTAATACACAGTTTGTAGTTCTCAGTACAACACAAAGAATGGTATATAACACTACCGGGAAAATTAAGGTTTGATTAACTTTGTAAAATTAAAAGCACCAGGTGAAAACAAATACGTCTGTTATACTCGAATGTTGACAGCGAAAAGGAAATATTTAAGTAAATTTATTTAATTAAGGAAAGATTATACACTAGTTCTGAAACAAAGCCCTTAAATTGTTCGTTATTGTTTAAAAAAGCTTCTGGTGATGAAATATATAAAATTGTTAGCAAATTAAATTCTAACAAGTCACCCGGGACAGATAATATTAATGTATCTGGTTCGGCGATACACCGAAACTGTAGGTAGGTTCTAGGCGACTTGGGAGGGAAATGGACTGTATACAAAGGATAGCGGGTTCTTAGCCGCCTAGGAGATGGATACGGGAAGAGGTGATTGTGAGTGGGTATAGGATATTTCAAGGATGGAGGGCACTTACCTTATACAACCTTCTTCGTTTCCGAAGGGCCGTCTCCTGGTGGTTTCGTGATGCAGCTGCTTGTTTTCACTTCACTTCACCGTCACACCCACTTGCGAGCGGTTTATATATGCGGTAATACTCACATACAGCGATGCGGCGCGGTACGATATAGCGGACACGTTCTCAGCGAGCGGAATGTTCTGGACTGTCACTCGCGTCGACGATCGCAGCGACGAATCAGGCGAAAGGCAGTGCCTCTTCCAGGGAGTGGGATAGAGGGAGACGGAAATATGGTATCGCTCACACTTGTACGTGGAACGATTGATCTTGATGCGATTAGTTATATATAGGAAGGTAGATGGCGCTACCAGTATCGCATATTCAAATGATAGGACAGGAAGTTGCAAATGCTATAGCTAAATTGGTAAACTGTAGTGTGACAACAGGTTTATATCCCGATGAGTTGAAATTAGGTTTCGCTAGACCACTTTAGAAAAAATGTAAACGAGATGACTACACAAATTATCGCCCCATAACGTTATATTCACTATTGACAAAATCGTGGAAAATATGTATGTCAACAAATACAAGCTTTTTATAAAAAAAACACGATATCATTTATCCTAACCAATGCGGTTTCCGAACAGGAAAAGGTACATCACAGTTGTTATCTAAATTTGTTGACGAGGTCAATAAGCATCTTAATAAAAGTGATGTTTTAGCAATGTTTATTGATTTTTCACGAGCTTTTGAGACCTTAGATCACAACCGACTTATTTATAGGTTAAATAGCAGTGGCATACGTGGCCCCTTAAAGAACTGGTGCGAAAATTATCTTAAAAACCGAAAATATGTCGTAAGAATAGATGATTCTTTAGATGATTCAATTGATCTCACCACGGGCACAGCACAAGGATCAGTGCTTGGACCTATTCATTTCATTATGTACGTCAATGACATGAGCAGTAGTATCTAACACTGCTCATGTTTCCAGTTTGCAGACGACACATGTCTCGTTATTGGAGATAAAGATCCTCATAAAGCCCGTGACCTTCTGCAAAGAGACCTTAACTCATTGCTAAAATGGTGCTTCGATGTCGGTCTAGTAGTCAACAGCAGTAAAACAAAACTATTGGTAGTAAAATCACCACACATAAAGTGCCTCCAGCCTAAAGGTGTACTCGCACATAACTACAAGTGTCTGCTTGATGCAACAAATTCAACGTGCACCTGTCCTATCATAGATGTTGTTCTTTCTCACAGGTATTAAGGATTAGAAATAGACTGTATGTTTAATTTTAGTAATCATATCAAGGGCGTTTGTAATAAGTTAAGATTGTTTTTAGCCCACATAATAATTCTCAAGAATCGAATACCGTTCAAAGTATCTCGATAAAATATATAAACTACAAGTAAAAATACTTAAGAACATAGTTTCTGAAAATATAAAAAATCTGTTCTTAAACGACGAAACTTTAATGTTAAAGCATTGTAATATACTACCTTTATACTCAATTTAAATAGATATTTCTCAGAGAACATTTTTTTAATAATGATTTAAAGAACGAAACAAAACATCCTGTATACATGCGGGCCATAGCCCACAACCGGCTCTGCACGGTCCGCGCAAAGAATAACTACGCTGAACGTACAACATCATTCTTAATTCCGAGGCTTATCTTCTGATTTGCGAAACAACATCACATCACCAAATATTAAATATAGGATAAAGTCGTACTTTCTCTAGAAACTATAACTCACCGTGTTGATCATGCTGTTACCAACTGTCAAAATACTTATATAGTATTTTGTTTATTTATTAACATTTACCAACAAATGTTTACATTCGATCTTATAGCCAACCTTTTGTTTGTTTACCTGAATATTGTTCGAGATGACTTTTGCTATCTACATACATGTTCGATCTAGTAGCATTTAATTACAAACCCTAGAGGTTTCATAATGCTATAATATATATCATCATCATTCTCCTAGCGTTATCCCAGTTTAAATCTGAGGTCCGCTTTCTAGTCTAACTGGATTTGGCTGAATATTAGCTTTTCCACAGAGCGACTGCCTGTCTGACCTCCGCAACCCAAAGGTATAGCGATATTCCATGGTTAAGACTAGTGTCAGTTTACTGAGAAGGTACTGTCACCCTATAACGTTTGTCAAAGATCTTCATGACAACCGGGACGACGGCTTAACGTGCTCTCCGAGGCACGGGACGAGCGATAATTAACAATTCAATACGCACATAACTCCGAAAAGTCATTGGTGCGCGCCGTGGATTCGAACCCGATACCCTCTGCATGGCAGTCTGTTGGTATCTCCATTAGGCTATCGCTGCCTACTATACTATAAATGCTATAATATCTATCAATTGTATATATTTTTATATTGGTATATATATATATATAAACGACTGTTTGCGGACTTGGTTGATCACGCGGTTTTGCCGTTCCTTACTTGATCCACCTTTGCACTCGAATAACATTTGCTCTGTGGTATATATTTTTGATTTTTTCACAATGTTGCTATCCATGGCAAGACGTTGCCAAACATATTCAATAAAATTTACATGTATTCGTGATGAATTTGGCTGAAGTTCCGAACAAAACTGGATCCGTAACGGCCATATATCTCAGACCGACGTCAACTTTTTGGCTCCGAATTATATGCCATGCGTGCGTCCTTATTTGAATCCAGACGTGACAATTATAAATATGTGGTTCCAGGGACAAGTTACTTCAGTACTTGCTCCGTGTAATAATAATAATAATAATATATGATATAACCATTTTATACATTCCTACCAGCACTATAATGATCCTATTTCTACTTGATAATTTGAATACCATTTAAGTCCGATATTTTCCATTTCTTGTACACTATTTGGCTCCACTTATACTGTATAATAATTATGCCTAATCATCACCATGCTCCAAGCATTATGCTGACCTCCGCAACCCGAAGGGATAGCCATAATGGTTTAGACCAGAGTCAGGATGTTCGCGAGTACTAATTCCTCGTAACGACTGTCAAGGATCTTTTTGATGACAGCTGGGACCGACGGCTTAACGTGCTCTCCGAGGTACGGAGGGTGTGACTTTTTGTGGCCGGTCACCCATCTATAAACCAGACGGTGACGAACCCGCTTAAGCTTGCGAATCGATAGATTCGAGCGGTCGCCACTTTGCCACGGGCCGCTCACTTTATACGCCACATGTGCGTACTTATTTGAATCCAAAACTATATATTATATTAGATCTGCTGGTTAATATTATGTGGCTCCAGGATTATGTTAGTTGAGTATTTTTGTTTGAATATTTTAGCTTACTATTTAACGCATAATTGTATACCATAATCTGTATATTAATTAGGCTCCTTTAAGACATACATATACACGTCAATCAATACTTAATGGTTTCACATTACAATTATTTAAATTTTAGTTTTCCATTCACAAGATGATCCATTGAATTTATATTCATTACGTCCATACATTGTCAAATACGAAAGCATACTATATTGATCCGCTTTAAATATTATGAACTGATACTGATAATCTTATGCACACAAGCTTATGGATATTATGTGGCTACATTACTATACACGCCGCGCCATATCTGCGTGCTTTTATGAATTTGGGTCGTTTGGCTGGTATGATGAAATATCATTAATTCATATCAGCCAAACGACGTCCACTGCTAGGCATAGGCCTCCCCCAAGGTTCTCCACACATACCGGTCTTGAGCCGCCCGCATCCAACCGCTTCTCGCGTTCTTAACGAGATCGTCGATCCACCCTGCGGGGTGCTTTCCTCTGCGGCGTCATCCGGTATGTGGCCACCACTTCAGAACCTTTCTGCCTCCACGGCCTCAACTTCGAGTTATGTGCCCTGACCACTGCCACTTCAGCTTGACTATCCGGAGAGCTATGTCTTTGGTTCTCATGCGGATCACCTCATTTCTGAATCGATCTCGCACAGGGAACCTCCAAGAATAGTTCTCTCCATCGCCTTCTGAGTGACCTTGCGGCTTATATCTATAAGGCCCATAGATATTTAATACCATTAGATGAAATCCTTATCTATTTTTCATACATAAGTTGATCCAGAGGATATATATTTATTATAACCATGCATTGTCAGATCCACGAGTGAAATTATAGGAGCCATGGAGTTATTTGCTAGCATTATGTTGTTGATTTACGTATTATTTAACTCTGATTACATGCTGCAACGTACGTACTTATTTGAATCCACTAAACTTATATAAAAACAAATCATTGTGATATGGCTCCACATAATACTTTACATGCCATATCTGCATACTTATTTAAATCCAGTCATAATACTACCAGCTAACCAACCGATCAATACTATGAAGCTCCAGGATTAAGTTCATTAAATGCATGATTATTAGTAGTATGGTAAACTATTTTCTATTTAAAACTATTATTGCAATTGTACTCTAAATTATATGCCACATTATGTTTACTTAATAGGCTCCAGTAAAAGGTCATACAATACATTTGCACATGAGGACTACGCAGCTCTAGAACGATATGAATGAAGTATTCTTTTTTTATACTACAAGGGTGGCAAATGCGCCTGCCTGATGGTAAGCGGCTAACCGTTGCCCATAGAAGCCAGTGATGCCAACCCGGCATCACTTGTGCGTTGCCGACCTTAGGAAAAAGAGGAGCAGGCAAAGTTTTCTTGGTGCTCTCCCCTCCAATCTCCCTCTCCTTCTCATTCTCTCTTCCTTTTCCTATAGAGAAGAAAAAGAGCGTGAACAGGCGGCTTAGGGCCTCCAGTACTCTTATTTACCTAACGAAACGCAACAGCATTTACAATACTGTCACTTTACGTCGATGGTCTGTGTGAGGGAAGTACTGCCACGGTCGAGCGATTCATGTTGTAACCAGGCAGCGTGGCTCTACCACCTTTAAGAATTTGCAAAATGTACAGTACTATATTGGTATGATTTTCATAAATATAAACACATAGTAAGTCTTTTTTAGGGTTCCGTAGTAAACTACAAGGAACCCTTATAGTTTCACCATGTCCGTCTGTGCACCCGCGGTTTTACGAAATAACTATAAGCACTAGAGAGCTGAAATTTGCCATGGTTATGCATTGTAATCACGCGGACAAAACTGTACAATAAATTATTTTAAAAAGTTATGTATACGGGTAGCTCCCATGGGTACACTACATAACACCGAAAAACGTGAAAAACGTATATATATATATGTACATACTATGGTACCTATTGTCAACAGACCAATACTACGCTTGTTGGGGCGTGGCCTTAATTTAAGGACCTGCTTTTTAATTGACAGACCATAAGTTCCCCTATTCAATTTGCTTTAACTCTGATCTATGTGAGTTAATTACTTTGGTATAGACTTACGCCTGTATCCCTGAAGGGGTAGGCAGAGAATCGAACCCAGGACCTCCGAGCAGCAGTCGTATACGCTATCCACTGGACCACGGAGGCAGTCATTCTTATATTTTCTTAAATACAGTATTTATATGTCATACATCAATATATGGAGACATCCAAAAAAAAAGGACAGGTTAGAAGTACCCTTAACCAAAGAGCATGCATGAGAAATTTGATGTGAGTGAGTGAAGCAAGAGAGATATGTCAGGATCTATGCAAATGGCGTTCCGTAGTCTCTGCCTACCCCTCCGGGAAACAGGCGTGAGTCTATGTAGGTATGTATTTCGTTCATCTCTCAATTCTGAGCGAGAATCATATCCACGGTCGTATTCACGGTCAATAATATTCAGTTAGTCAAATGATGACCAAATTTCAACATGTGTCCATATTGACAAACCTATTCTTCTCTATTCGTCTTGCTTGTGTGGTTTCCAAAATTTTATATACTTACATATTTTATTTCCATTTTCTTTTCTCTGATCGCTGACACACATGAGATTGTTGACGCACACAATTCTTTGTTTTGTGCTTTCGTTAATTAACTGCCAAGGTTTACAAAATAAAAAGAAATAATAATAAAATGAAATATTAAAAATATATTGTTTTATTACAGTCAAATAAGAACAGTTAGTTAACATCAAATTTCAGACATTTCAGTTATAGTTAGTTATATTTAGTCATTTATAAGATTTAATCTATGTAAAACAGTTATCATATCAACATTCAATCATTGGCCACAGCATCTTTTATAGATGAGTGTTGCAGCGCCTGTAAATTTAATTTCTGCAGCGTCTTTGATGGCTGTATAGCCCTATAGCTGCACGACATTTCTTGCCACATCGGTCACAGGTAAAGCGCGAGTCTGTAGGCGGTGATCGGGCCCGACGAAGACTTTTCTGCTATAAGTTCTTGAGCCAGTCTTCGTCATGCTTGAGTACTCCTACTTTAATTTCATGACGCCATTCTAATCTTGTTTTGGCGCAAATCTCCCAATTCTCTGTATTAATACCAAAGCTGACCATGTCCCGCTTGCAGGAGTCTTTAAACCTCAAAAATGGTCGTCCAGTGGGTCTTTTTGCGTCCGCTACTTGACCGAGCATGATTTGCCGTGGTAGTCTTTCTGGGGCCATACGATGAACATGACCCAGCCAGCGAAGTCTTCTTTGTTTCAACATAGCAGTTATACTGGAGCAGTGCATTTTTGAAAGAACTACCTCATTACTCATTTTGTCCCTCCAGGTGACTCCAAGTATCGTTCTAAGGCATCTCATGTGGAAAGCATTTAGTTTACACTCCTGTTTCGCGTATGAAGTCCAAGTTTCTGAGGCATAAAGTAATGTACTCAAAACACAAGTCTGATAAACAAGGACTTTGGTGTGGGTAGTCAGCTTGCAGTTTCTCCACACACGCGAAAATAGTTTTCCGAATATAGTCGACGCTTTACCAATCCGAGTATCCATCTCTTTGTCGTTCGAAAGGGAGTTTGTGGTGATAAAGCCAAGGTAACAGAAATTATCTACAACGTCTAGTATAGCTCCTCCCAGTGTGATTTTCGGAGGTTGATGTACGCCTTGCACCATGATGACCGTTTTCTTTGTATTTACGCTCATGGAGAAAAGATGACAAGCGTGACTAAATCTCGTTACGAGCTCCTGCAGTTTGCCTCCGGAATTAGTAATAAGTGCAGCATCATCTGCGTAAAGGAGTTCTCTGGTAATTAAGTCGAGGCGTTTATTTTTTGACTTAAGTAGATTTATGTTGAATAGCCTTCCATCCTTTCTTGTGTGCAGGTGCACTCCGACATCACACCCCTCAAAAGCAGTTAAAAGGAGTACCGAAAAAAAGATACTAAAGAGAGTTGGAGCAAGCACACAACCTTGTCTGACTCCTCGGTTGACGCCAAAGGACTCTGAATTATCACCATCAAATATTACTGATCCATTCATGTTGTCATGGAAGGACCGGATAAGCAACAAAAGTTTTGGGGGGCATCCAAGTCTGACCAATATTTCGTAGAGGCCTTCCCTACTGACGGTATCGAATGCCTTATTAAGATCGACAAAAGCCATGTAGAGTGGTACGCGATGTTCGCGACATTTTTCCTGTAGTTGTCAAAGGCTAAATATCATATCAGTGGTCGACCGACCAGCTCTGAAACCACATTGTAATTCTGGGTAAATCCGTGATGCTAATGTGTTTAATCTTTGCAAGATTACCTTTGCAAATGCCTTTCCTGCTACACTCAACAAGGATATGCCCCTATAATTGTTACAATCGCCTCTATCTCCTTTACCTTTATACAAGGTGACAATGTCGGCGTCTCTCATATCTTGTGGAATAGTCCCCTCATCCCAACATCCCACTAAAAGAGCGTACGAGAGGAGACACAGCCAAGTTTGATCAGTTCAGCAGGCAAGTTGTCACGACCAGTGCTTTTACCCAGCTTCAAGCTCATGATAGCCTCTAGAAATTCTTTAGCAGTAGGGGGCTCATCAAGTTCTGTCATCGTGGGTCGGGAGCTGAAATGTGACAGCGCATCTGAGTGTATGGTAACCTCTTGAGAATATAGTTTTGAGTAATATTGCGCCCATCTCTCAAGCTCCTTGCTTTTGTCGGTAATTGGGTGTCCATTAATGTCTTTGATTGGTGCGCGTTTTCTTTTCGTAGGACCAATCGCAATCTTTATTCCACGGTACATACCCCTGAAGTCACCTACATCTTGGCATTCTTGAATTGACTGGCAGAGTTTTACCCAGTACTCGTTAGCACATCTACGACTTGTGCGTTGTACTTCTGCTTTGGCTGCCTCGTATGCGGATTGCTTGGCAGGATCTCTGGGGTTGCTCAAGAGATCTATGTGTGATGTCCGTTAAGTCTCAATTAATGGTAGCAGAACTTGTTCATACTCAACAAACCAGTCGCTAGATGTCTTTTCTTTCTTGCCGAACACCCCATTAGCAGCTTTCGTTACTTCCGCCTTTATCAACTGCCACATACCTTCAGCGCTAGTAGATTTCTCCAGAATTTCTTTGCCTTCAATTAGCTTCTCTAGTTCTTTGTACAAGTTCTTATTGGACATAGCTGCGATGTTGAGTGAAATTTTTCTAGGAGCATTCTTAGCAGAGTGTATTTTTTTGGGAACGTGACACGATTTAACCATAACTAGGGAATGGTCAGTGTCACAGTTAGCACTATGATAAGTTCTGCAGTTGAGTATATCACGTAGGTCCTTCCTCCTGGTTATAATAAAGTCGATCTGATGCCAGTGACCTGAGCGTGGATGCCTCCAAGACACCTTGTGAGAAGGTTTACCTTTAAGATAGGTGTTTGTTACGCACAAAGACAAAGATGCACAAAGCTCCATCAAGCGTTGCCCGTTTTCGTTGATGTTGCCAATTCCATGCGATCCGATACACCCTGGCCAGTCATTGGATTTGTTTCCTATTCTTGCATTGAAATCACCAAGTAAAAGAAGTTTATCAGTTGCATGGACGGTTTCTAGATATTGCCTTAAGTCGTCATAAAAAATATCTTTAGTGTCAGCAGCGGCTTTTAGAGTTGGCGCATAAGCCGAGATGAGAGTAATTGGACCTGAGGCTGACATAAGTCTTAGGGCAATGATGAGGGCGTCCTCACCCCGGTAGTAACGTGGCACGATACACCAACAGTGGCGACCGAACACGAATGGAGACAAGCAAACAACGTGGTCACAGAAGAAAAACTCCGATGGGCCATCGATAGCTTCCACCCCATCAAAGCAGCCGGACTGGATGGCATCTTCCCAGGGTTACTACAATGGGGAGGGGAACCTGTCCTTAAAAGACTCCTGGCAATCATGAGGTCTAGCCTGGCCCTCAGATATGTACCGAAGAGGTGGAGGGAAGTCAAACTGATCTTCATACCAAAACCAGGCAAAACAGACTATACCCATGCAAAGTCCTTTAGACCAATAAGCCTTACCTCCTTCATGCTTAAAGCCTTGGAAAGGCTTTGCGAGAGGGAACTAAGAAGTGGGGCTCTTAAGCACCTACCCTTACATGCCAACCAACATGCATACAGCTCAGGGAAATCGACGGAATCGGCCTTACATCAGGTCGTGGCCCAGATAGAAGCTGCTATACAACAAAAAAGCATTTGCTTGGGCACCTTCATCGACATAGAAGGAGCCTTCGACAAGACAAACTTTTCCAGCATAAGCAACGCCCTAGCCAGGCATGGTGTGGATCAGATGCTCATACAGTGGATCCAAAACATGCTCAGCAAAAGGGTAGTGCGCCTGCAAGGCGACAATCAGACAGCCTTGATAACTAAAGGGTGCCCGCAGGGAGGTGTACTCTCCCCGCTATTGTGGAACTTAGTCATCAATGAACTCATAGACAAACTCAACGCGAGATACTTCTATACAATAGGTTATGCAGATGATCTAACCATACTCACATCAGGTAAGGTAACCAGTACAGTGTACGACCTAACCCAACAAGCCCTACGCATAGTAGAGTGGTGGTGTAATGAGTACGAATTATCTGTAAACCCGACCAAGACCGAACTAGTTATGTTCACACACAAACGCGCGCTGGGTACTTACCGATTGCCCAGGTTATTCGATACAGAGCTTAAGCTGTCTACCGAGGTCAAGTACCTAGGTGTCACTCTCGACAGCAAATTGACATGGAACAGCCACATGGAAAATAAGCTCAATAAAGCCAGCATCATTTTCTGGCAGTGCAAGAAGATGATAGGAAAACGCTGGGGCCTATCCCCCAAAATTGTCTTATGGCTCTATAAGACAATAATACGTCCGATGGTAAGCTACGGCGCAGTAGTGTGGTGGCCTAGGACCAACCTAATAACGGCCGCCAACAAGCTTCAGAAGCTTCAAAGACTTGCATGCCTAGCGGCCACGGGCTGTATGAAAACAACGCCAACAGCGGCACTTGAAGTGTTGCTGGATCTGCCTCCATTGCACCTGTTCATACAACAGGAAGCAACGATGTCGGCAGTCCGGCTGAGAGCCCTGAAGCTCTGGAAAGACACGAATATACCGCACACTAACAACTTAAATACACTCTTTAAAGAAGTTCCTATCACACAAGCAATAAGCGACCGCATACCGAAACAATTTGTTTTCGACAAGAAATACAAAATCCAACTGTACGAGGATCTACACGGAGGAGCAGTTAATCACAACGAGCTCACGATCTTCACAGATGGGTCCAAAACGGATACAGGTACGGGTTCAGGAGTATTCTCCGAGGACCTAAACATCAACATCGCAGCACCGCTGGGAGCCTACAACACGGTCTACCAGGCCGAATGTTTTGGCATAATCCTAGCTGCCACAGCAATCATGGCACGTGAGGTAAGGGAACGATCCATTAGGATCCTCTCAGATAGTAAGGCTGTCCTCTCAGCCCTCAAAAGCCATACTATCACCTCGGCACTCACGCTTGAATGCCACCAGAAACTAACAGAGGTAGGTAAACTAAACAAATTAACACTGCAATGGATCAAGGGCCACAGTGGCTCAAGAGGGAATGACGCAGCCGACGTACTCGCCAGAAGAGGGGCCACTTTAGAGGTGGTGGGACCCGAGCCCATAATTCCCCTCCCTTCTGGTTTTTATCGCAACCTGGTAAGAAATAGGACCAGGACCAAACACAACCAGTCCTGGATTGGTATTGAAACATGTAGGCAGGCCAAGGAGGCTCTTCCCGCAGTAGACGGTAAGATAGCCAAACAAATCCTCCGGCTGTCCAAACAACAACTACGGACAGTCACGGCCGCCTACACAGGACACGGATTCTTTAATAAACACCTATTTACTATAGGTATCACCGACAGCCCGCTGTGCAGGGCCTGTATGGCAGCAGACGAGACGGCAGCCCACCTGCTCCTCGACTGCCCTGTGGTCGCACAGTACAGGCAGCAGTACCTGACCAGATACAGCACCCTGAGGGAGGCCGTGGGCCACATCAAGAGTCTGCTGGCCTTCCTCGAAGAGCTGGGGTGGCTCGAATGAAGACACCATTCCCACCCGCACGCAAAATACACGCCAAGACGTGGAGTTGCGGAAACAGCCCGTGCCATCAAGTATCAAGTAGGGCAATGATGCGTTCGGACACGCATGTAGGTGTTTCTATACTTCCAAGTAGGCAGTTACGGACGGCAAACCCAACGCCATGTTCGCGCTTCTCTCCGTCATTTTTGCCTTTCCAGAAAAAGGTATAATTATCTTCTCGTATACTACCTTCCTCAAGACGACGGGTTTTCTGTAGTGCGGCTACATCAACGTGAAGGCGTAAAAGTTCTCGGTCTATGATCGTGGTTTTTCTGAGCTCTGGTATATCATCGGTGGTTGACATCGGATTGTCCATTCCAGTGAGCATAGTTCTCACATTCCACGTAGCAAATCTTGTGATCTTAAGTTTTTTTGGTTTATAAATGTTGTTTTTATTCCTTGTTTTGCTAGGTGCATCGATTACCCATCCCGTTCCAGACACTAATGTACCTGTTACCCCACACACCTATAGGAGCGAAGGATGAGAGACGGACCAGTACCTTATTGGCCGGGGGCTGCCTAGCTTAGGCAGGCGGTAACTGGTCAATTAGCCGCGATGGACTATCCTACCGTCAGGAGTCAACCCTGGCGCCCGCGCACACGCCTATTAGCGCAAAGCTTATCACCGATAACTGCGACTCCCCGTGTTGTTGCCAACACCTTTCAGGCTCGGGTGGAGTGGCCTCTCCACAGGCGCTGCATGCCTGGGACATAGTTTAGAGAGCACGGACTTGCCCAGCATCCGTGATCCCCTCTCGACCTCGTCAGCTAATTCTCCAGGAATGACAATGTCATTACGTGGGGAGCCAATTTGGTTGCAGAGGTTGCCGACTTGTTCAGGTTGAACCCTAATGTCGCCTACGGTACCTCAGATCAGTTGCCTCTTCCGCCACACTACGCCGTACCAAAGTCCTTCTTCTCCGCCGTAGTTGCCGTTAAGGTCTTCACTCGTAACCCTGGGCAGGGGACCACGTTATACCCCGTGGCACTGGGTCCCAACTCGAACTTAGCCACCCACACACTTCGGCCCACTGAAGCGTGGGGTGCCCACCCCCGCGGCGAGGACGCGTCGAGCAGGAACATTCAGGATTTACATATAACAATCAGATATTATTGTAAAAGATAATGATACGGATAAAGTAAAATGTTGAGAATCACATCAAAAGAAAATCAAATCTGAACACGGTTTTGAAAGAAAGCAATCATGAATCAAAGGAGCTGAGATGTTTATAATAGTATAGAGATAATATGCATAAAGTAAAATGTTGAGAATTTCTGCTAGTATTGCAAAAAACACCGCAACTCTGATGACGGTTTTGCTACAAAACTATAAAAAAAATAGCTTTGATATTCCTATTATAATTAACGAGATTTTCTCTTAAAGATTATGTAAATGTAATAGGCAAGGATTGTTTTTGTTATTTTCTAAGTAAAAGGTTCACCGCTTTAAAGTAAAGCTGATATCACGTTAATGAAACGGTTTAACCGTATACCATAATAAATGAACTGCCGTGCAATTCTGTACAATCGTAAAAAAAAAAATTCGAAGTGATATTTTCTAGTAACGGTGGATGTGTTAAAGTATCAAGTATGTTCCGGATAATTAGTACCCTTCACGACATAATATTTGGTTTGGTAATCATAACACAACAAACGAATTAAAACCTTATATTACACTGATTTGTTTTAGAAACTCCTACAATTATTCGAATAGATACGAGTAGTATGTTTCAATATATGAAGTTGACTTTGTGTATACAACTATTTCTCCCTGTTATATTATTGGTCTTACGGAGCATCTCACCGGTGTTCTTTTTTTCTGAGTAGCATTTCAAAATGTGAGAGCGCAACTTTCTATAACAATAAACTCGAGAGAAATCCATTGATTTTTGTAATAGTTATTGAATGTCGAAGCGTTGATCAACAAAAAGCAACTGCAATTTGGATGCATCATTAGCGATAAACTTTTCAAAACCGTTATCAGATTATTTAGATTAGTATAATGTGTTCCCATTAAATCAGCATTTTCTAACATCAGATTGAATTTATGATAAAAAATATTACAAAAGGACTAAATTATTTAATCGAACAGTTTTTTTTTCTGACTTAAATAAATATAGTTTCTGCCGTTTGTTAAAAAACTTCACTTTCAGTGCTTGACCGCTCACTGAAAGTGCAGTTTTGCATTAATATTTTAAGGTAAAGATAGAAAACTAGACAAAGATGACAGCGTTGCCGCCGTACTTCGATACGGTTACAAATGTATCTCAAGTTTATCAGCAGCATCACAGCCTGCTTGGCACACTACTTGTTGCATGTTCGCACTATTTAATTTAGTGTGTTTGGGTTAATTTATCCAGTTTATGAACAAATTGACGGAGTGTAGGTTAAGTATTTCAATTTGTATTTTTGAGAAATATGCTGCAATCTGAAAGAGGCTTAAATTTGTTTTGATCCTGTTATATTACGTGAAGGATACATAAACTTAATTATTGCGAAACATCCAATCACAACGTCCATTATAAATGTGCAAAATGCTAAATGTTAGCGTTAGTTAAAAATGTATTACATTTTCAAATATTAATATTGTTAATAACATAATTTTGTATTCTATTATACATATTCTTAGAAGTATATCATGTTTGTCAATTAAAAGACATAACCCATCATAAAGCTCCCCAATTAATTTCATGATAATAATCTACTTCATGTTCTATAGTAATACATAAATATCATATTTGCCGTGAAATATTAAGTTCACACTTTTCTACGAATAAATACGAACATTTTGGTTAAAAGTGAGCTGGTATGCAATAATGATGAAGTTATGAACAGGATGGTGATGCATGCCTTGGTTTAGATGCTATAAGAAATAATGAGTACAGAAAAGCACTTCGAGTTTGAAGCAATAACATTGTAACTTTAATTTAAAAAACGTTTTTGACATAGTAAAAAAGTATCCGAAAAGATTCTTGATGTTTTACAATAAAATTTAACTCATGATAATTTTTTACAATATTTCATTATATCATAAAATATGCATATATTATTTGCAGTGATAAGACATTTAATCAGGGACCGTAACAAAATTTTCCTGTAGAAAATTTTTCATTTTGTATAACGGATGTAAAAGGTTAACATTTAAATAACGGTAACCTTTACATTTTTTATTTATAAATATTTTTTACATTTACGAATACTTGCACTTACTTTTAAACATACCATCGTAATTGGAAACATTGATTTCGTTATTTAAATACTGTTCGATACGTATAAAATAGCAATGAGCAAGAGAAACCTTTGTCTATCGGTTACCTTGCGGTACCTGTATTTAATTCGGTTAGAAAAGCATATTTTTCGTGGCAAACCTATGAATATTATTTAAGATAATATTAGCTGATACGATTTTGATATTATTTACATCTATAAAAATAAATAAAGTACACATTAACACATTGTATGACATATTTTGACAATAATATACCTACAATATTTACAATTAGCATGTCTAATTACAATAATCAATTAAATAGATTTCCTCTCTGTAACCATTTTTAAATTATTTCTTTCGTTTATTTGTCGCGAATAATTTCCTCAATTAATTACAAATTAATATTAATTTCTCTGTCAGATACATCGTTAAGAAAGAATATTAAAGTGGCTCGTGTAAGGTCTTAGAGTATAATTATAGCATTAGAAGTAGAACAGTTATAATATACCAAAGGTTCAAGTAATCATATTGAATTAAAACAGATCTCGTATAATGGTATAATCCTCACATAGTCGTAAGCTTTGTCCTTATTGAGTCCCGAGACACAAAGATCATACCATTTCTCTATTCAAACAAACGAATATTACTGTCTGCTAATCGTGGAAGTTATTAATGTTTTAGTAAATATTTCTTTATAACGTTGTGACTCCTTTAAAATGATAATACTTTATATGATTAGGAAAGAATTTTTCATAATACGATGGCGACTGTATGCAATTTTAATTTGTTTAACTACGAACATTAAAAGTGAAATTGTAATCATATAAGTTTGCTTGTCTTACTACGTTATCCATACGCTATAGAAATATGGTATTATCTACAGTATTTGCGACAGTTGTGCTGGGTAAAGTTATTTATTAAACCAACATTAAAAAAGTCCTGTACAAAATTAAATAATGTTGAGTTTAGTCACACGAGACAAATTTTTGTCCAGATTATAGTATAAATATGTATATAATTGTTTGTCTGTTAACACCAAGGTATGTGAATGTCATAATAACCTCATGCGGGACTGCCTTATAAAAATAAATACTAATTTTCACCCATGTTCCACCTATTATGTATAATATATTATATTCTTATGTAAGATAGATAATCATTGCCCATTTTATTAATTCTGCTACTAAAAATCATTGCTTCTTCAAGTCTAATCAATCAATTCATTATAAAGAAGTATACAAAAGAAGCAATGATTTTTAGTAGCAGAATTAAGAAAATAGAGTGAGTAGAGTTTCGATGTCTTCAGGAAATTAAAAGCTAAAAAGTTATATATTTGAAAATTGGCAACTGCTTTTGGTTCAGTTGTGTAGTAACAAATTCCTTATGAAACCTATAAAAAAACTACTTAAAGCACATTAGAATATTTTGAATTTATTTAGAATAATCACAACTCACGACATCGCCTATGTCAGGATACATAACAATTCCAAAACGTCCAAATTACCGTTCACTTAAAATCCAACATCAACATTGTTACTACGTTATTATGGTCCACACTTGCATATCACGGATACGCTGATAGAGTCTTTTACTCATAAAGTGGCTGTGTTGGTCCATTGCACTTTGACGGACCCGTTCTGGCCCACGTGATGCGATACAGAAACTGGCTTCCTTCTTCGCCGGTTTCGATGACCTGAGGACAAAAAAAGAACATTACTTGCTGAAAAGCTTGATTTACTCCATAATAATATCAACCAAGGCTGAACGGAATTAAAAAGTTCTCAAAAGCACTTAATAGCAAATTGCCTGATTCTTCAAAGGACAAATTCGTGAAATAACCAATTATTTCGTACCTACCTAATAGCCTAATTCGCAAAATGGCACCTGAGTCTTTAAACTGCTAATCCGATATCCGATTAGTACTGACGATTCTCCTATAAAAAGCAGTTTGATACTAAACTTACTAACCAAAGACATGAAAATGACGTAAAAGGTATAAGTTAATTTATTCTATATATAATAATTGTAGGTTAATACCGGTAACCCTTAGGAAGACAGTTTACTACAGTAATGCAGCGACAGCCTATAAATTTCATACCAAATAAGTTAGATAAATGTCGTACCCCGATCGTTGAAAACAATTTTGTAAGAAACGTGATAAAAGCCTAACGTGATTTAATTATGCTTGGCATGGAGAACCTTTACGTTACATCAAATATTTGGCTCAAGTCGATATACAAGTATTTATAAAAAAAATGTGTTTGACCTTATTTTCGAGTTAAAAGTTAATTTGATGTAATCTCAGATACAAGTGAATAAAACTTGCTTCATCATCATTTCAGCCCAGAAGTGGATACAACAAACTGCAAGACAAATGTATCCCCAAAATGGTTTTAGTCAAATGAATAAAACTTGTCTCCAAGTCAAAAGAGAAATCAGATTGATAGAAAGCATGTATGTTCTAAATATGATATATTGAATCGGGAAATACAGAGATAAGCAACAAATCCAACATTATGCGTGACCTGGTTCTTATTTGAATAAATAAAGTACATTAAATACATAAGTAAAGCTATTTAATTAATAATATAGATTTTTTCTATTCATAGATAATTCTCCACAACCAAGTGCTGGAAAGTGCCAATCATTCCGTCTGATTGAACTTAAACCAAATTGATTACAACAAGATTAAATTTGAAACCGATAGACAAAATGGCAGGATAATTCCAATTTCAAATTTGTCACTTAAATGCAGATATTTTAATAATTTTATAAGTATCATAAATGGTTTGACGGATAAAAGAATAATACTGTATCCGGATTACGTGGGAATTCAGAGATATTAATATGTTTCATTACCACTTTCATGGACAGTAAACGCCTATATACGTGATAACAATAAAACTTCAATTGTGTCTCGTTTACTGTCCGTGAAAGTGTTACATTTATTTTCCTGGATGATTTTCACTGCTTTTGATACGCATTACAAAGGCAAAGGCTTTGACGCATGATTTTTTCCAGCTTTGTCGCATATTTATTTATGGCGATGCAAAGATTATCCGCGCGGCTCTATCGGCGAAATTTGGAAGTTGTCGAAGTACGACACTTTTGCCAGCATAGAATACAACTTTGCTTCGAGGTTTATGGTGGTATTTGTATTGAGAGCTGTCAAAGGTGTCTAGAGTCGCTAGTTAGAATCTTAGCATCGCCAAATACGCCGTCAGCACTGAATTCTCTACTTCATGTAACTTTGAAAATACTGGCAATATAACTATGAGAGCGGATGTTTATTCTTGTTTGCCTTCTCGACTACTTACTATAGGAATCATCATCGCCCCAGCCTTATCTCGAATGCTTCCAAGACAAAAATATTTAGGTCAATTTGAAAGCTTATATATGACACCAAGGTTTATTTTACCTGTGTGATGGGCCGCGCTCGCACTGGCGCGGGTAGCGCGGGGTGTGTACCGCTTCCCAAGACAGTGCTTTGTGAGCCGCTGCTAAACACAATCCTCACCTTCCAGTCCATCCAGCTCTGGAACAAAATGTCATGTTAGGCATCTATTCAAGATCAGTAGAGTAAGAAAGAACGGGTCTTTTGAACATGAATATTCGGACTCTAGGAGTGAAATGACTGTCAAATTTTTTGACCCTTTTTCTGATTTTTTTTCTATTGTTCTAGTGATAAGCGACCCTCACTGATAAGCATAATTATACACAAGGGACATATGTTGGTGTGATGAGTTTGGATGTGCGTCTGCGTGTTATTTATCTAAAACTTGACTTCACTCACGGCTTCACCCGCGTAGGACTGTTTACCCCTTAGGGTCGAAATTTCCAAAAATCCTCTCATAGTGCTCCCCTTCACTCTGCAAAAAACATAATTATATGTCCAAGTAAATTTATCAATAGACTGATTTCCAAATTAAAGGCTCTGAAGAGTACGGGATCAAATGGCCAAATAAATTGACCCAAAATATAAAAAAGAAGATTTTCTGGAGATGCCAATCATTCTATATTCTGAACTCCGAAATTCGCGCTAATCTATAGATTTAAACACCTTCCGTCGAGTCACCTAACAAATATTTTTAGGAGTTAGTGCCAAGCCAAGTATTTCTGATCTGACTATAAAACCTCTACACATTTTTATACAACTTTTGTTGTTGATAGAATAGGTAGTTTGTAATTTAGTAACTTTTTGCGTAAGTGCTTGGCACCGACTCCAAAAATTGTTGCTCCAAAACCAATTATTTTTTGTTTTTTAGTTCCTTAGTGTTTTTGAAGTCGGTTTCTTTTTATTTAAAAATAATTATCATTTATTGCTTTTTAGTGATATACTAATAAAAAATTGTAATAGGTGGGAATTAGGCACATAGGAAAGTGTAGGTGGTAGATGATGGGGAGGCCATCTCTACGTGCCTCAATTCTGAAATATAGAACTGTACCTTTCTGGCAATTTGAAGTATTTTTTTTGTTATCAACTAACTAGCCTAAACACGTTCATTTCAGTTCCATCATTAGATCCCGGAAATCATCCAATGCCGAAGTGTTTGCCAAGACAACACAAACGAGCCTAAACATGATGAGATTGCGTTATTGTATTACAAAGATCCCATGGCCACCTTCCTGGTCTATCATCAGAGTTTGGTAAACATTCAGCACTAAAGTCCATGTAAAAACAAATTCAACGAGCCCAAACTCAATGGGATTGCGTCTTTGTATTACAAAGTTCCCATGGCCACCTTCCTGCTCCATCATCATACCCTGCAAAACATCCAGTACCAAAGTCCATGTAAACACGAATCAAACGACCCTAAACTCGATGAGATTGGGTTATTGTATCACAAAAATCTCATGGTTACCTTCCAACTCTGTCATCAGTCCATGGAAATCATCCAGCATCAAAGTCTATGTAAAGACGACTCAAACAAGCCCAAAATCGACGGCATTGGGTTGTTATCGTCAAATCGCTTCAAGTGCGCTTATAAAATTTGAAGAGTCCCTTCGATTTTTTCAAGACTCCATGATTATATCCTGACCTGATGATCATGGAACCTACTAGGAGGTATATTCTTTCAATCAAGACCAGAATTTTCGAAATCGGTCCAGGCGTCTTAGAGAAATCGGGGAACATACATAAAAAAAAGATTCCGATGAATTGTTAACCTCCTCCTTTTTTGAAGTCGGTTAAAAACTCAAAAACAACTATTACTTTACTGAAACATAACCCAAAACGAAATCTTAAAGGACGGCGAAATGAACTAAGATTCTATCGATTTTCTTCGTCCTAAGGTAAAATATAGTCACTAAAAGTGAATGATATATTTATATTTCTCTTCAAACAGAAATACCGCAAAGTATTTGTTCGTAACGCGACACATGCTTCTGAGAAAGAATCTTTGCAATTAAAAATGCATACAAAATAGAGATAGCGGTTCAGGGAGCATTTTAGATTTTTCTACATCGCGGCAACGTGTGGAGCGATGGCACTACATCGCGTTTGAGTTTGTGTTCCACGTATCCCTTTCAACGTGAAGGAATTCTACTTTGGTTTTCTTAATAAAAATGTCAAATAAATATTTGCAAGGCAGGTTTAGGTACACAAATCTCATACCTGCCTAAAGAGTATGACTCGGACGGAGCAGAATGTCAAAATAATACAGGTTGGGCCAATATTTTTTGCACTTTTAAAACATGAATAGAAATAAAACTACGACTGTTATTTTGTTGATTATATTTTTAACGTTTTGACAATTTAATGATATTTATTTTTTTAAAATAGCATCGTCGAGATGTGCACCGTCTCGTCGTTGGCACTCTAGAAATTGACTACGCAAACTTTGGAAAACTCGCTGACACATGCTGCGGGGGATCGCGGCTGTCTCGTCGTGGATGTTTTGTTTTAATTGGGATATATTCGTCGGTTTATTAAGGTAGACTCGACTTTTCAGGTATCCCCGTAATAAAAAATCGCATGGTGTAAGATCCGGGCTTCTCGGAGGCCATGGGATATCACCTCTGCGAGAAATCAATTTATTCGGAAACATTTCTTTGACTACCGGTAAAGTCACATTTGACGTACGGCATGTTGCTCCATCTTGTTGCATCCAGGTCCTGCTGTTATATCCTTGAAATTCATGCAACTGCGGCGTCAAAAACTCTCGCAACATCTTGACGTATTCCGCTAAATTCACAGTTACATTATTTCCTTGATTATTTTCAAAGAAATACGGACCAATTATGCCCTTTGCTGATATGGCAGCCCATACTGTCGTTTTAGGTGAATGAAGTGGCTTTTGGTGTTTAAGGCGAGGGTTTTCCCTGCTCCAATATCGACAATTGTGCTTATTCACGTGCCCGTTGATGTGAAAGTGGGCTTCGTCCGTAAACAATACATTCTCCAGGGTAGAGAATTGCTCCAGCATTGTGTCAGCCAATAACTTACGTTGAATGTTATCATTTGGTTTCATTTCCTGCACGATTTGAAGCTTATACGGGTGCAGTTTGAGGTCTAGATGCAAAATCTGCCGTAGACTGGTTCTCGGTAATACCAGAATCGCCGAACGCTTACGCGTAGATAATTCTGGATCGTTCCGAACGGAAATTTCAGCCTCTCGAATGTTCTCATCGCTTCTTCTTGAACGTGGCCGGCCTGTTCGTTTAATATTCGTTAACGATCCTGTTTGCTCGAACTTCACGACCCAAGTTTTGATAAAATTAACACTTGAACACTCGCTTACACGGCGTAATCCATATTCGATTCGAAACAGTCGTCGTACAGTAACGTAGGAATCGTTGTTTTTGTAAAATTGTTTAACACAAAAAGCACGCTGTTGTCCCGTGAAGCGCTCCATCGTGACTAAAATTGCATGAAACGACGCATAGCTTCCCGCCACCCGCGCGCCCCTTTCTTCAACGGTATTCGAGAAATTTAGTGTTGCTATTTGCAAAAATTATTGGCCCACCCTGTATTATACAGGGTACTGGTAGCAATACACGACTATACTTTGATAGACATACCTACTACATCTACTAGGAACTTAAAATGTAGTACCTATATTGTAAATAAACTACACTATACTATTTTACGTTCCTGTTAATAAACGATAGTTTTTGCGTATTTTCTTTATGGTATATGGTATGATAGGCGGCAAACGAGCAGACGGATCGCCTGATGGTTAGCTATTACCGCCGCCCATGGACACAAGCAACACCATAGGAGTCACAAGTGCATTGCCGCCCCTTGGGGTTGGGAAAAGGGATAGGATAAGGAGTGGGATGAGGGAAAAGGAACAGGGAATAGGGCCTCCGGCACTCTCACTCACCGAACGAAACGCAACAGTTTAGGTACTGTTACTTTACGTCGATTTTCTGTGAGAGGGTAGTACTTCCCCGGTCGAGCCGGCCCATTCATGCTGAAATCAGCAAGGCTCTACCATAGTGTAATAAAATCTAATAGTGAGCGAACTTCTTTGTCTGGGCGCTAAATGCCGACAACCGACTAGACACTGCAAATAACTAAGGGTTGACACAAAAACATTTTGCAAGTACCTACTTCCGTCCATACAGATGATATGTATGTTTGTAAGTTCAAATTAATCTACGTGTTGTAGTAGTATTGATTTCTAGCATTTTATTATTAGCATTTTCGTGCTTTAAAGTTTATTCTTCGCGATAGGTAAGTAATAAATTAAATGCAGGTTAAAATCTACAGTTTATTTATCTACTTAGAGATGCTTTAACGAGCAGTTATTTGCATCATTTATTGTTCGACGATTTTAATTTTCGGTTGTTAATTCAGATCACTACATAGTTTAAAACAAAGTCTGTTTTCTGTCTGTCCCTATGTATGCCAAACTCCTTAAAACTAGATAATTTTGAACGACTTGATAATTTTTTTAATAGATAGAATGATTCAAGTGAAAGGTTTATATGTATAATACATGCATAACAATATAGTAGAGAAACACCGGTACTTTTAGAGGTTTCTAATGTGATGTCGTAAATAAACCCATTGCAAACGCTGCCTGCCCCCTACGAGATTGATCAAAATAATGTAGGTAGGTACTACAGTATTGTACAACTTGAAAAGGTCTACAAAGAAGTCCGCAATGGTATAATTATGTCTATTTCTTAGGGATAGCCCACAATAACCATTTCTTATCCTTTCCCCTTTACGAGGAATAATGGCTTATTTACGAAGCGATTTTACTAATCCTTATCCAATTAAGTACCTTAAATACATTAAACATGTAATAAAGATCAATAGGGCTCTTTACAGACATATGAAATATTTAAATGCAGGGATATACTTAGTGGTTGCGGCGGGGTTGGCGGCCGGCGGCGGCGCGTGCCTCCATACATTGCACCCGTGTGGAGCCGGAGCGGGTCGCTAGTTTTTCGACATAATTGATTCTCATCCACACATAAAAACAGATTAAGAATTGCAATGGAAAGCAACACATGGTGCTGAAAATTTAATTTGAAATCGATGGAAACTCAGGTTTACATTATTGCTGCTGTACGATGCCGACAAACAACCGTAGACTGCAAATGTAGAACGCATTATCAAAAAAATTGTCGCATATGCATAAAATAATATAAGTGATAGCGCGATCGTCACACTTGCAACTTCGTACCGACGCGCAGTATAGATCGGGCGGACGGGCCGCCTGCGAAAAAGTGGCGGGGGGACGCCGCTCTGCCCCGCACCGCACCTCATCGTTGGCCTGTCTAGACGGCCGAGTTACTTAACTATTAGATTTTACTACACTATGGCTCTACTACTCACAAGCAAGGCTCTACTACCCACAAGCAAGGCTCTACTACCCACAAGCAAGGCTCTACTACCCACAAGCAAGGCTCTACTACCCACAAGCAAGGCTCTACTACCCACACCTGTTTTTCCATTTAGCATAATTTTTTGGTAAATAAAGTTTATTCTATTTTCACCTGCATTTTTATATAAACACTTGAAGGATTTACGCCTTGCGCTGTCTGGCAAAAACGAGAGAGACGTCATTCTATCAAAGCTTGCCCGACTTCTACTTTATTGATTTGAGGAACGATATGCTGTGTTCTATCGCCAACACTATTTCTTCAGCATATCAATGATATGATACAAACCACTGACATACATTGCTATGCAGATGACAGCACTGTAGATGCCCTGTACCCCGGTAGTGCTAAAATCTCTCAGGCACAAGTCATTGAGTGTCGGAACAAACTTTTGTCTTTACCACACTTGACCTGGTCTCCGATTGGGGTCATCGTGATCTGGTCACTTTTAACCCCAAAAAACACAGGTTTGCGCGTTTACAGCAAAAAAAGACCCCCTTTGTCAATTCTCCAATATTTCAGAGCACTTCCCTTGATATTAAGCCGGCCATAGGGATTCTCGGAGTCGAGATAAAGCGAGACGTCCAATTTCGCGGTCATCTGGGAAATAATAGCCTTATTTCCTTTTTAACTAGCCTCCAAAAAACTGGTTGTCCTTAATAAAGCAAGAAGATGCTTCACTTCTGTGCAGCGCCTCTTGTTTTACAAAGCTCAAGTTAGGCCCCACATGGAGTACTGCTGCCATCTTTGGGCCGGGGCACCACAATACCAACTGCTTCCATTCGACCGCGACTAACGTCGAGCGGCTCGAGTCATCGACGACGCTGTCCTTACCAACCTGCTCGACCATCTTGCCTGCGTAGAGATGTTGCGTCTCTCTGCGTTCTCTATCGTACGTATCATGGGTAGTGTTCTGAGAAGTTGTTTGGTTTGATACCCGCTGCAGAATTTCACCACCGTACAACACAGTACACACAAATTAAAATTCCACCCTCACCACCTTGATGAGTGGCGTTGTTCTACCGTACGATTCACACGCCATTTCCTGCCTCGTACGACCAAACTGTGGAACCAGCTACCTACAGCGGTATTTCCAAACCAGTTCGACATTGGAATCTTCAAGAAGCGAGCATATTCCTCTTTAAAAGGTAGGCTTGTGATCCTTCGCGCATTGCAGGCGTCTATGGGCGGCGGTGATTACTTACCATCAGGTGATCCGCTTGTTCGTTTATCTTCCTATGCTATAAAAAAATGCAATGCCTAGGGTGAGGCTTATGTCCAG
Source organism: Euclidia mi (assembly GCA_944739405.2). Taxonomy (NCBI): domain Eukaryota; kingdom Metazoa; phylum Arthropoda; class Insecta; order Lepidoptera; family Erebidae; genus Euclidia; species Euclidia mi. The sequence goes on along the minus strand of OX123185.2, from coordinate 89,591,308 downwards.
CAGTAGACGTCTAACAATTGATATGATGAGAAATATGCTGCAATCTGAAAGAGGCTTAAATTTGTTTTGATCCTGTTATATTACGTGAAGGATACATAAACTTAATTATTGCGAAACATCCAATCACAACGTCCATTATAAATGTGCAAAATGCTAAATGTTAGCGTTAGTTAAAAATGTATTACATTTTCAAATATTAATATTGTTAATAACATAATTTTGTATTCTATTATACATATTCTTAGAAGTATATCATGTTTGTCAATTAAAAGACATAACCCATCATAAAGCTCCCCAATTAATTTCATGATAATAATCTACTTCATGTTCTATAGTAATACATAAATATCATATTTGCCGTGAAATATTAAGTTCACACTTTTCTACGAATAAATACGAACATTTTGGTTAAAAGTGAGCTGGTATGCAATAATGATGAAGTTATGAACAGGATGGTGATGCATGCCTTGGTTTAGATGCTATAAGAAATAATGAGTACAGAAAAGCACTTCGAGTTTGAAGCAATAACATTGTAACTTTAATTTAAAAAACGTTTTTGACATAGTAAAAAAGTATCCGAAAAGATTCTTGATGTTTTACAATAAAATTTAACTCATGATAATTTTTTACAATATTTCATTATATCATAAAATATGCATATATTATTTGCAGTGATAAGACATTTAATCAGGGACCGTAACAAAATTTTCCTGTAGAAAATTTTTCATTTTGTATAACGGATGTAAAAGGTTAACATTTAAATAACGGTAACCTTTACATTTTTTATTTATAAATATTTTTTACATTTACGAATACTTGCACTTACTTTTAAACATACCATCGTAATTGGAAACATTGATTTCGTTATTTAAATACTGTTCGATACGTATAAAATAGCAATGAGCAAGAGAAACCTTTGTCTATCGGTTACCTTGCGGTACCTGTATTTAATTCGGTTAGAAAAGCATATTTTTCGTGGCAAACCTATGAATATTATTTAAGATAATATTAGCTGATACGATTTTGATATTATTTACATCTATAAAAATAAATAAAGTACACATTAACACATTGTATGACATATTTTGACAATAATATACCTACAATATTTACAATTAGCATGTCTAATTACAATAATCAATTAAATAGATTTCCTCTCTGTAACCATTTTTAAATTATTTCTTTCGTTTATTTGTCGCGAATAATTTCCTCAATTAATTACAAATTAATATTAATTTCTCTGTCAGATACATCGTTAAGAAAGAATATTAAAGTGGCTCGTGTAAGGTCTTAGAGTATAATTATAGCATTAGAAGTAGAACAGTTATAATATACCAAAGGTTCAAGTAATCATATTGAATTAAAACAGATCTCGTATAATGGTATAATCCTCACATAGTCGTAAGCTTTGTCCTTATTGAGTCCCGAGACACAAAGATCATACCATTTCTCTATTCAAACAAACGAATATTACTGTCTGCTAATCGTGGAAGTTATTAATGTTTTAGTAAATATTTCTTTATAACGTTGTGACTCCTTTAAAATGATAATACTTTATATGATTAGGAAAGAATTTTTCATAATACGATGGCGACTGTATGCAATTTTAATTTGTTTAACTACGAACATTAAAAGTGAAATTGTAATCATATAAGTTTGCTTGTCTTACTACGTTATCCATACGCTATAGAAATATGGTATTATCTACAGTATTTGCGACAGTTGTGCTGGGTAAAGTTATTTATTAAACCAACATTAAAAAAGTCCTGTACAAAATTAAATAATGTTGAGTTTAGTCACACGAGACAAATTTTTGTCCAGATTATAGTATAAATATGTATATAATTGTTTGTCTGTTAACACCAAGGTATGTGAATGTCATAATAACCTCATGCGGGACTGCCTTATAAAAACAAATACTAATTTTCACCCATGTTCCACCTATTATGTATAATATATTATATTCTTATGTAAGATAGATAATCATTGCCCATTTTATTAATTCTGCTACTAAAAATCATTGCTTCTTCAAGTCTAATCAATCAATTCATTATAAAGAAGTATACAAAAGAAGCAATGATTTTTAGTAGCAGAATTAAGAAAATAGAGTGAGTAGAGTTTCGATGTCTTCAGGAAATTAAAAGCTAAAAAGTTATATATTTGAAAATTGGCAACTGCTTTTGGTTCAGTTGTGTAGTAACAAATTCCTTATGAAACCTATAAAAAAACTACTTAAAGCACATTAGAATATTTTGAATTTATTTAGAATAATCACAACTCACGACATCGCCTATGTCAGGATACATAACAATTCCAAAACGTCCAAATTACCGTTCACTTAAAATCCAACATCAACATTGTTACTACGTTATTATGGTCCACACTTGCATATCACGGATACGCTGATAGAGTCTTTTACTCATAAAGTGGCTGTGTTGGTCCATTGCACTTTGACGGACCCGTTCTGGCCCACGTGATGCGATACAGAAACTGGCTTCCTTCTTCGCCGGTTTCGATGACCTGAGGACAAAAAAAGAACATTACTTGCTGAAAAGCTTGATTTACTCCATAATAATATCAACCAAGGCTGAACGGAATTAAAAAGTTCTCAAAAGCACTTAATAGCAAATTGCCTGATTCTTCAAAGGACAAATTCGTGAAATAACCAATTATTTCGTACCTACCTAATAGCCTAATTCGCAAAATGGCACCTGAGTCTTTAAACTGCTAATCCGATATCCGATTAGTACTGACGATTCTCCTATAAAAAGCAGTTTGATACTAAACTTACTAACCAAAGACATGAAAATGACGTAAAAGGTATAAGTTAATTTATTCTATATATAATAATTGTAGGTTAATACCGGTAACCCTTAGGAAGACAGTTTACTACAGTAATGCAGCGACAGCCTATAAATTTCATACCAAATAAGTTAGATAAATGTCGTACCCCGATCGTTGAAAACAATTTTGTAAGAAACGTGATAAAAGCCTAACGTGATTTAATTATGCTTGGCATGGAGAACCTTTACGTTACATCAAATATTTGGCTCAAGTCGATATACAAGTATTTATAAAAAAAATGTGTTTGACCTTATTTTCGAGTTAAAAGTTAATTTGATGTAATCTCAGATACAAGTGAATAAAACTTGCTTCATCATCATTTCAGCCCAGAAGTGGATACAACAAACTGCAAGACAAATGTATCCCCAAAATGGTTTTAGTCAAATGAATAAAACTTGTCTCCAAGTCAAAAGAGAAATCAGATTGATAGAAAGCATGTATGTTCTAAATATGATATATTGAATCGGGAAATACAGAGATAAGCAACAAATCCAACATTATGCGTGACCTGGTTCTTATTTGAATAAATAAAGTACATTAAATACATAAGTAAAGCTATTTAATTAATAATATAGATTTTTTCTATTCATAGATAATTCTCCACAACCAAGTGCTGGAAAGTGCCAATCATTCCGTCTGATTGAACTTAAACCAAATTGATTACAACAAGATTAAATTTGAAACCGATAGACAAAATGGCAGGATAATTCCAATTTCAAATTTGTCACTTAAATGCAGATATTTTAATAATTTTATAAGTATCATAAATGGTTTGACGGATAAAAGAATAATACTGTATCCGGATTACGTGGGAATTCAGAGATATTAATATGTTTCATTACCACTTTCATGGACAGTAAACGCCTATATACGTGATAACAATAAAACTTCAATTGTGTCTCGTTTACTGTCCGTGAAAGTGTTACATTTATTTTCCTGGATGATTTTCACTGCTTTTGATACGCATTACAAAGGCAAGGCTTTGACGCATGATTTTTTCCAGCTTTGTCGCATATTTATTTATGGCGATGCAAAGATTATCCGCGCGGCTCTATCGGCGAAATTTGGAAGTTGTCGAAGTACGACACTTTTGCCAGCATAGAATACAACTTTGCTTCGAGGTTTATGGTGGTATTTGTATTGAGAGCTGTCAAAGGTGTCTAGAGTCGCTAGTTAGAATCTTAGCATCGCCAAATACGCCGTCAGCACTGAATTCTCTACTTCATGTAACTTTGAAAATACTGGCAATATAACTATGAGAGCGGATGTTTATTCTTGTTTGCCTTCTCGACTACTTACTATAGGAATCATCATCGCCCCAGCCTTATCTCGAATGCTTCCAAGACAAAAATATTTAGGTCAATTTGAAAGCTTATATATGACACCAAGGTTTATTTTACCTGTGTGATGGGCCGCGCTCGCACTGGCGCGGGTAGCGCGGGGTGTGTACCGCTTCCCAAGACAGTGCTTTGTGAGCCGCTGCTAAACACAATCCTCACCTTCCAGTCCATCCAGCTCTGGAACAAAATGTCATGTTAGGCATCTATTCAAGATCAGTAGAGTAAGAAAGAACGGGTCTTTTGAACATGAATATTCGGACTCTAGGAGTGAAATGACTGTCAAATTTTTTGACCCTTTTTCTGATTTTTTTTCTATTGTTCTAGTGATAAGCGACCCTCACTGATAAGCATAATTATACACAAGGGACATATGTTGGTGTGATGAGTTTGGATGTGCGTCTGCGTGTTATTTATCTAAAACTTGACTTCACTCACGGCTTCACCCGCGTAGGACTGTTTACCCCTTAGGGTCGAAATTTCCAAAAATCCTCTCATAGTGCTCCCCTTCACTCTGCAAAAAACATAATTATATGTCCAAGTAAATTTATCAATAGACTGATTTCCAAATTAAAGGCTCTGAAGAGTACGGGATCAAATGGCCAAATAAATTGACCCAAAATATAAAAAAGAAGATTTTCTGGAGATGCCAATCATTCTATATTCTGAACTCCGAAATTCGCGCTAATCTATAGATTTAAACACCTTCCGTCGAGTCACCTAACAAATATTTTTAGGAGTTAGTGCCAAGCCAAGTATTTCTGATCTGACTATAAAACCTCTACACATTTTTATACAACTTTTGTTGTTGATAGAATAGGTAGTTTGTAATTTAGTAACTTTTTGCGTAAGTGCTTGGCACCGACTCCAAAAATTGTTGCTCCAAAACCAATTATTTTTTGTTTTTTAGTTCCTTAGTGTTTTTGAAGTCGGTTTCTTTTTATTTAAAAATAATTATCATTTATTGCTTTTTAGTGATATACTAATAAAAAATTGTAATAGGTGGGAATTAGGCACATAGGAAAGTGTAGGTGGTAGATGATGGGGAGGCCATCTCTACGTGCCTCAATTCTGAAATATAGAACTGTACCTTTCTGGCAATTTGAAGTATTTTTTTTGTTATCAACTAACTAGCCTAAACACGTTCATTTCAGTTCCATCATTAGATCCCGGAAATCATCCAATGCCGAAGTGTTTGCCAAGACAACACAAACGAGCCTAAACATGATGAGATTGCGTTATTGTATTACAAAGATCCCATGGCCACCTTCCTGGTCTATCATCAGAGTTTGGTAAACATTCAGCACTAAAGTCCATGTAAAAACAAATTCAACGAGCCCAAACTCAATGGGATTGCGTCTTTGTATTACAAAGTTCCCATGGCCACCTTCCTGCTCCATCATCATACCCTGCAAAACATCCAGTACCAAAGTCCATGTAAACACGAATCAAACGACCCTAAACTCGATGAGATTGGGTTATTGTATCACAAAAATCTCATGGTTACCTTCCAACTCTGTCATCAGTCCATGGAAATCATCCAGCATCAAAGTCTATGTAAAGACGACTCAAACAAGCCCAAAATCGACGGCATTGGGTTGTTATCGTCAAATCGCTTCAAGTGCGCTTATAAAATTTGAAGAGTCCCTTCGATTTTTTCAAGACTCCATGATTATATCCTGACCTGATGATCATGGAACCTACTAGGAGGTATATTCTTTCAATCAAGACCAGAATTTTCGAAATCGGTCCAGGCGTCTTAGAGAAATCGGGGAACATACATAAAAAAAAGATTCCGATGAATTGTTAACCTCCTCCTTTTTTGAAGTCGGTTAAAAACTCAAAAACAACTATTACTTTACTGAAACATAACCCAAAACGAAATCTTAAAGGACGGCGAAATGAACTAAGATTCTATCGATTTTCTTCGTCCTAAGGTAAAATATAGTCACTAAAAGTGAATGATATATTTATATTTCTCTTCAAACAGAAATACCGCAAAGTATTTGTTCGTAACGCGACACATGCTTCTGAGAAAGAATCTTTGCAATTAAAAATGCATACAAAATAGAGATAGCGGTTCAGGGAGCATTTTAGATTTTTCTACATCGCGGCAACGTGTGGAGCGATGGCACTACATCGCGTTTGAGTTTGTGTTCCACGTATCCCTTTCAACGTGAAGGAATTCTACTTTGGTTTTCTTAATAAAAATGTCAAATAAATATTTGCAAGGCAGGTTTAGGTACACAAATCTCATACCTGCCTAAAGAGTATGACTCGGACGGAGCAGAATGTCAAAATAATACAGGTTGGGCCAATATTTTTTGCACTTTTAAAACATGAATAGAAATAAAACTACGACTGTTATTTTGTTGATTATATTTTTAACGTTTTGACAATTTAATGATATTTATTTTTTTAAAATAGCATCGTCGAGATGTGCACCGTCTCGTCGTTGGCACTCTAGAAATTGACTACGCAAACTTTGGAAAACTCGCTGACACATGCTGCGGGGGATCGCGGCTGTCTCGTCGTGGATGTTTTGTTTTAATTGGGATATATTCGTCGGTTTATTAAGGTAGACTCGACTTTTCAGGTATCCCCGTAATAAAAAATCGCATGGTGTAAGATCCGGGCTTCTCGGAGGCCATGGGATATCACCTCTGCGAGAAATCAATTTATTCGGAAACATTTCTTTGACTACCGGTAAAGTCACATTTGACGTACGGCATGTTGCTCCATCTTGTTGCATCCAGGTCCTGCTGTTATATCCTTGAAATTCATGCAACTGCGGCGTCAAAAACTCTCGCAACATCTTGACGTATTCCGCTAAATTCACAGTTACATTATTTCCTTGATTATTTTCAAAGAAATACGGACCAATTATGCCCTTTGCTGATATGGCAGCCCATACTGTCGTTTTAGGTGAATGAAGTGGCTTTTGGTGTTTAAGGCGAGGGTTTTCCCTGCTCCAATATCGACAATTGTGCTTATTCACGTGCCCGTTGATGTGAAAGTGGGCTTCGTCCGTAAACAATACATTCTCCAGGGTAGAGAATTGCTCCAGCATTGTGTCAGCCAATAACTTACGTTGAATGTAATCATTTGGTTTCATTTCCTGCACGATTTGAAGCTTATACGGGTGCAGTTTGAGGTCTAGATGCAAAATCTGCCGTAGACTGGTTCTCGGTAATACCAGAATCGCCGAACGCTTACGCGTAGATAATTCTGGATCGTTCCGAACGGAAATTTCAGCCTCTCGAATGTTCTCATCGCTTCTTCTTGAACGTGGCCGGCCTGTTCGTTTAATATTCGTTAACGATCCTGTTTGCTCGAACTTCACGACCCAAGTTTTGATAAAATTAACACTTGAACACTCGCTTACACGGCGTAATCCATATTCGATTCGAAACAGTCGTCGTACAGTAACGTAGGAATCGTTGTTTTTGTAAAATTGTTTAACACAAAAAGCACGCTGTTGTCCCGTGAAGCGCTCCATCGTGACTAAAATTGCATGAAACGACGCATAGCTTCCCGCCACCCGCGCGCCCCTTTCTTCAACGGTATTCGAGAAATTTAGTGTTGCTATTTGCAAAAATTATTGGCCCACCCTGTATTATACAGGGTACTGGTAGCAATACACGACTATACTTTGATAGACATACCTACTACATCTACTAGGAACTTAAAATGTAGTACCTATATTGTAAATAAACTACACTATACTATTTTACGTTCCTGTTAATAAACGATAGTTTTTGCGTATTTTCTTTATGGTATATGGTATGATAGGCGGCAAACGAGCAGACGGATCGCCTGATGGTTAGCTATTACCGCCGCCCATGGACACAAGCAACACCATAGGAGTCACAAGTGCATTGCCGCCCCTTGGGGTTGGGAAAAGGGATAGGATAAGGAGTGGGATGAGGGAAAAGGAACAGGGAATAGGGCCTCCGGCACTCTCACTCACCGAACGAAACGCAACAGTTTAGGTACTGTTACTTTACGTCGATTTTCTGTGAGAGGGTAGTACTTCCCCGGTCGAGCCGGCCCATTCATGCTGAAATCAGCAAGGCTCTACCATAGTGTAATAAAATCTAATAGTGAGCGAACTTCTTTGTCTGGGCGCTAAATGCCGACAACCGACTAGACACTGCAAATAACTAAGGGTTGACACAAAAACATTTTGCAAGTACCTACTTCCGTCCATACAGATGATATGTATGTTTGTAAGTTCAAATTAATCTACGTGTTGTAGTAGTATTGATTTCTAGCATTTTATTATTAGCATTTTCGTGCTTTAAAGTTTATTCTTCGCGATAGGTAAGTAATAAATTAAATGCAGGTTAAAATCTACAGTTTATTTATCTACTTAGAGATGCTTTAACGAGCAGTTATTTGCATCATTTATTGTTCGACGATTTTAATTTTCGGTTGTTAATTCAGATCACTACATAGTTTAAAACAAAGTCTGTTTTCTGTCTGTCCCTATGTATGCCAAACTCCTTAAAACTAGATAATTTTGAACGACTTGATAATTTTTTTAATAGATAGAATGATTCAAGTGAAAGGTTTATATGTATAATACATGCATAACAATATAGTAGAGAAACACCGGTACTTTTAGAGGTTTCTAATGTGATGTCGTAAATAAACCCATTGCAAACGCTGCCTGCCCCCTACGAGATTGATCAAAATAATGTAGGTAGGTACTACAGTATTGTACAACTTGAAAAGGTCTACAAAGAAGTCCGCAATGGTATAATTATGTCTATTTCTTAGGGATAGCCCACAATAACCATTTCTTATCCTTTCCCCTTTACGAGGAATAATGGCTTATTTACGAAGCGATTTTACTAATCCTTATCCGATTAAGTACCTTAAATACATTAAACATGTAATAAAGATCAATAGGGCTCTTTACAGACATATGAAATATTTAAATGCAGGGATATACTTAGTGGTTGCGGCGGGGTTGGCGGCCGGCGGCGGCGCGTGCCTCCATACATTGCACCCGTGTGGAGCCGGAGCGGGTCGCTAGTTTTTCGACATAATTGATTCTCATCCACACATAAAAACAGATTAAGAATTGCAATGGAAAGCAACACATGGTGCTGAAAATTTAATTTGAAATCGATGGAAACTCAGGTTTACATTATTGCTGCTGTACGATGCCGACAAACAACCGTAGACTGCAAATGTAGAACGCATTATCAAAAAAATTGTCGCATATGCATAAAATAATATAAGTGATAGCGCGATCGTCACACTTGCAACTTCGTACCGACGCGCAGTATAGATCGGGCGGACGGGCCGCCTGCGAAAAAGTGGCGGGGGGACGCCGCTCTGCCCCGCACCGCACCTCATCGTTGGCCTGTCTAGACGGCCGAGTTACTTAACTATTAGATTTTACTACACTATGGCTCTACTACTCACAAGCAAGGCTCTACTACCCACAAGCAAGGCTCTACTACCCACAAGCAAGGCTCTACTACCCACAAGCAAGGCTCTACTACCCACAAGCAAGGCTCTACTACCCACACCTGTTTTTCCATTTAGCATAATTTTTTGGTAAATAAAGTTTATTCTATTTTCACCTGCATTTTTATATAAACACTTGAAGGATTTACGCCTTGCGCTGTCTGGCAAAAACGAGAGAGACGTCATTCTATCAAAGCTTGCCCGACTTCTACTTTATTGATTTGAGGAACGATATGCTGTGTTCTATCGCCAACACTATTTCTTCAGCATATCAATGATATGATACAAACCACTGACATACATTGCTATGCAGATGACAGCACTGTAGATGCCCTGTACCCCGGTAGTGCTAAAATCTCTCAGGCACAAGTCATTGAGTGTCGGAACAAACTTTTGTCTTTACCACACTTGACCTGGTCTCCGATTGGGGTCATCGTGATCTGGTCACTTTTAACCCCAAGAAACACAGGTTTGCGCGTTTACAGCAAAAAAAGACCCCCTTTGTCAATTCTCCAATATTTCAGAGCACTTCCCTTGATATTAAGCCGGCCATAGGGATTCTCGGAGTCGAGATAAAGCGAGACGTCCAATTTCGCGGTCATCTGGGAAATAATAGCCTTATTTCCTTTTTAACTAGCCTCCAAAAAACTGGTTGTCCTTAATAAAGCAAGAAGATGCTTCACTTCTGTGCAGCGCCTCTTGTTTTACAAAGCTCAAGTTAGGCCCCACATGGAGTACTGCTGCCATCTTTGGGCCGGGGCACCACAATACCAACTGCTTCCATTCGACCGCGACTAACGTCGAGCGGCTCGAGTCATCGACGACGCTGTCCTTACCAACCTGCTCGACCATCTTGCCTGCGTAGAGATGTTGCGTCTCTCTGCGTTCTCTATCGTACGTATCATGGGTAGTGTTCTGAGAAGTTGTTTGGTTTGATACCCGCTGCAGAATTTCACCACCGTACAACACAGTACACACAAATTAAAATTCCACCCTCACCACCTTGATGAGTGGCGTTGTTCTACCGTACGATTCACACGCCATTTCCTGCCTCGTACGACCAAACTGTGGAACCAGCTACCTACAGCGGTATTTCCAAACCAGTTCGACATTGGAATCTTCAAGAAGCGAGCATATTCCTCTTTAAAAGGTAGGCTTGTGATCCTTCGCGCATTGCAGGCGTCTATGGGCGGCGGTGATTACTTACCATCAGGTGATCCGCTTGTTCGTTTATCTTCCTATGCTATAAAAAAATGCAATGCCTAGGGTGAGGCTTATGTCCAGCAGTAGACGTCTAACAATTGATATGATGATTATGATGAAGAAAAAGAGTTAAATTGTATTTTCAAAAGAAAAGTTACAATCACTTATGTGCAATTGCTGAATAATAAATAGAAAAAAATCAAGAACGTTAAAGGATGAAAAATGGTGATTGTGTTGACTTTTAGTAACCTAACACACCGTACAAAATGGTACGATGTGATAAAATCAACATGTTAGAATTCTACGGAATATGTCAAGAAAATCCACAGAGCATTGGATTTAGGAAAACCATTTTCCATTATTTTTAGACAATCAGAGCGTGATAGAAATCGGTTAAAAGACAGTTTCCCGGCAAAGAGTTTGGATAGAAATTTCGTTCCTTTTTGCTGCAAGGAACTTTATGAGTAACAAAACAAATAATTTTTAGATAAGACATTGCATGTAGGATTAGAAGAATGACGGACAATATAAACCTTTAAACTTAAAAATAATTTTATGACGAAAGGAGCACGGGCATAACTGTATACCTATGGTTTCAACTTGTGCCAAAATCAAATTGGTATCAAAAATATGTTTTTATTTTTTACAAAATCCTTCATATATAGTCAATCATAACTTCGCCGGCGCTACAATAATAAGTGATTAAAGTGATTTAAAAACTTTCCAGTTAGATTTACTTCTTTTCTTTTTTAACATAATTGCCAGTAATTAAAAACATAAATAAGGTAAATCGATTATCAATTTCCAGATAAATATTTTTTATTTTACATACTTATCAGTATGACATGATTCTTGATTAATTTGGTTGTGGCTGGTATACAAACTTATTACAACTTATGTTATTTATAAGAACTGTATATTATTACAATGGTATTGGTAAAAATCAGGCATTGCTAGAGCTAAGGTTTTTTAATTGCAATAAATGTTTAAATGCATTATTTTGCATTATTTTGCATTATTAAGATTTTCAAAGTTATTGTTCACAATATCAAGAAAAACTGGTGCCTAACCATTTCTATTGAATGATTGCATAGTCGCCAAACACAAAATAAAGCAAAATCAAAGTGTAGAATATTTTTGGATCTGAAAATACAACTGAGCTATTTATTTACTAAAATACTATTCGGCAGCAATAGCATGCTGGCGGTCGGATACAACTTATTTTTAATTAGGTCTGTTTATATAATATGATTATCAATTTACAATTTTTTATAAAAATATTGTGGCAACACTGAGATTGACAAAACTAATCAATAAATATATTTTATTGGTTGACTGACGTTTCCTGCGCTTACGCTAGCGTGCGCTTGTGCTTTCGGGGCCCGCCTGACCATCTGGCGGGCCAATACCCGTCGGGGGGTAGCGAGGAATGCTTCGGTGAAACCCTACCTGCCGACACATGGGTACATGAAGAGCACGGGTTGGTTTTTAATCAGTAAGAGTCTGACAGTCCCCTTCCTCCTTTCCCCCCCAGGGCGAAGGGACTCCATGAGGATTTTCCAACCCGACACCAAAAAAAAAGCGTGCGCTTGAGCTCGTTTGTTGTTTTTTTCTGTGATATTTATGGTTTCTTAGCTTACTTAGTGATCTTCGAGTTCCTCCGTAACTATAGAAATTGATAAGTATTGGAGATAGAGGCTCTTACTTTCAGTGTCTTTTTTTGTGTTTGTGTACAAAACCAAGACCATTATGAACGATATTATTCGATCACGGTGTGTCAATTGTTTTATGAGACTGTCACATCAACGCCGGCGCAGGTACAGAATTTCTGCACGGTTCTGCCGTGCAGAAGGTTCTGCACGATTGGCGTAGTGGTTTAAGCGGCCGCCTCGCCGCTTGACATTGCGCTGAGTGTTGTGGGTTCGATGCCCACACAAGACAACACTTTGTGTGATTCATAAATTGTTGTTTCGAATCTGGGTTTATAGTAGTTCATTCTGTCCGTTAGTTGTATGTTTGTAAAGTCCCCCGCGACACAGGATTTAGTCCTAATGGGGGAGTAGTCTTTTAAAAAAAAAACAGAATACAGAATACAACTGCGATAACGTTATGATGATGATAATGTGTAAAATGCGAGGCAAAACGTCAATTGTTAGATAATATGATCTCCTTTTTCTCAAGAAAAATGAGGTGATAACTAACAATCGCAGAATAATGGATCGTGCGCCCAGCAGTTGGTTTCGTAGCAGGTAGGGGATCGCGGGCGTCGATGTTTCGAAAAGTACTGTAGTTTTAGTCGTACAAGCAGCTTATCATCATCATCACCCTAGCGTTATCCCAATTGCATCCAAGACTGGAGCCGCTTACTAGTCTAGCCAGATGACAGAATATTGGCTTTTTCGCAGAGCGACTGTCGTCTGACCTCCGGAACCCGAAGGGATACCGATCATAACTAAAATATCTCGAAAATATCTTAAAATATGTAGGTAGGTACCGTTGCGTTTGTAGAACATAACCTAAATTTAATTCGTTGGTAGCGCTTTATTAGGAAATCCGGCGAACTAGGGACAAATGGTTTTTTGTAATTTAATTACCATTGTAAACACTACAAATGAGGTAAGTTTCATGATGGCACAATAAAGTATACTGTGAAACCAAACTCCATACTTTAATGCCCATAATCCTTTATATCGTATTATTAATTTGAAACTGCTGATTGATTTTCGTGCATGTCAGATTTTATTAGATATTTTTCTTTATGCACGCAAAAAATCCATCAGTTTTTTGATTCCATAGCGCATTATTTGCCATATTTAAAGACAATCTATACAACACAGTAAAAACAACTGTATCTATTTTCCTTCTTACAATGTACCACTGATCCTAGTCCCAGCACATAACAGCCATCACTGTCACCAAGTGGCTACCCAATTACTTTTTAGATCTAGTAAAACTGTAAATAATTACTGAACGATAACTTCACACTTACATTCAAACGATCTTGCAATTTATTATTTCTATTCAAGTACACAGCTGCTTTCGCAATTTGCTTGTCAAGCTCGCCAAGCTCCAATTTGCATCCATGAATTATCGGGGATGTAGATGTCTGGAGTTATGCCAAGCAATATTTGAGCATTTGAATTTCAGCAACCACAAACTTTGGCATTTCAAGATTTAGATATCGGAAGTCATGACCAACTTAGTCTAACTTCATAGATATTCAGCAAAATTAAAGCAAGAATGAAGACATTATGCAGGCACCGTTACGGCACATCTCCATGTGGAAAAGGATGAAGAAAACAAAGTATCACTACCCCATTTCATTATGCGGATACCATAGGAGGCGAACGAACCAAAAACTCGACACCAGCACTCTGGCTTGCGTGGTATAGAACACCAAATCCTCCTGATGCCAAAGCAGGGGATGCCTGGGTCCAACAGTAGACTATATGTAACGGCACCGCTCCAAACCAGCGAATACCTATCATTTTAGTTAGACTCTCAAATCGTGTGTCGAGTAACATAGCTTCAAAATAAAATGCCAATGGCGGGTCGTCAGCACGCTTGGCGGCACTTAACAACTTGGAAACAGCGCTGAGCTGCAAGTGCGCTGTTACGATGCCGGTACAGTGTGTCATAACCTTAAGTTTTCAGTTATTGAGTTTCAAGCAAATAGTCGTGGCTACGCTGTACAAATGGCTAGTTGAAATGGTCGTCTCGCCACTTTTGTCCTGAGTCGAGTGTTTGTAAATCCTCTGCGACATCGCAATTCAATAAAGTGCAGACGTTGTCTTTAAAAAAGTAACATTGAAAACGTAGACTAGATAGCTATATTTTAGTCTCAATAGTATCCTATTCGTGCCATGCAGTCTACCAGGTTAACTAATTTTTTTCTTGTCTGTGTTTGTGTGGCCAGCTCTAGTGTCGGCAGTTACAGACTGCCCAAAGTCTTGCGAGATTGGCCTTACTATTATTGTTCTGACACAAGAACCTAAGCTCTAATGTAAATACCACACACGGCCACGTATCTATGAGCGCTACCATTTTGCTGAAAATGTCCACATAGATTATCCCAATCAGCCGATAATCGATAACTGATTAGCAATTATTGAATGTTAGACTTTGTAATAGTCATCGTAATTATGCCTTTTAAAAATCTATTAGTGGATTCAATTTATCGTACATAAATTTAGGGTTTCCAAAAAGGGTTTTATTTATCACAGATACAAAAGTCGTGTATTAAATACATCCGTACTACTTTGTGATACTCGTTGTTTATGTCGATAAAATCTATAAATAATAACAAAGTCCACATTATCAGTCCAAAATGTATTCACAATATGGTGAATTGGCTGTTATTGTATTTTAATAAAATATTAACAATAGACTGCCTCGATGGTCTTGCGGCATAAATGTGCGCGTGGGATTGGGAGGTCTCGGGTTCGATTCCCAGGTCGGGCAAAGTGTTATTGAGTTTTTCCGTTAGGAAATTCTCAGTAGCAGGGCGGAGTCTGGTAATGTGCCCGGTACGGCAATAGGCTCGCCCCCTATTACGTAGGACGTAAAAATTCATGGCGAAATGTGGGTGTAATATTACACCCCTGCCTACACCTTCGGGGATACAGGCGTGAGACTATAAATATAAAATAAAAATAAAATAAATAAATAAAAATAAAATTAACAATTTAAACAATAATGGACTGATAGATTTATCAGATGAAATTTTAATGAAACGGCCAATAATAATAATGGACTCGTCCATGCTTCATTAACCCATTCCCAGTCCCATGAACCACATGTGGCTCAGGACAATTGAATTATAGCTGTCAATTAAATTTAAACGAATCAATGTAATTAATTTATATATATCGATAAGTATGTTGCCTGAACAATTAAATTGCTTTAAAATAAATTACCATTTTAGTTAAGTAGGTTCTCTTTCTCGCCTGGGTAATAGAAGAAACATATTCTAAGCTTCAAGATGGTCAGTTCTTGTAGATTCTACCAGAAAAAAAATTGTAAAACATCAACATTTTTTAGTTTGTATTTCAAATAAATATAAAAAGTAATGAATCATATTTGTATCAGCATTTTTGCACGTTCCATTGAAAATGAACCAAACGTTTAGACGAAATTTACTTATACGTTATAGTGCAAATAAATGGTTGCCCTGTATTGCCAGAAACCTCAAATTCATAATAGTCATAAAAGTCTGAGATTTCTTTACCGACACAAGCAAAATTTGATATAAAAAGCTTTTTAAATCCAATAAACAGATCAGTGTAGGTCGCTCATCTACGATCTTAGAATATGAAAGATCGCTAAATTTAAACATTTCGGAATTTCACTGCTTGACAAACAATTAACACCCATCGTTAATTACATCAGAGTACTACCAAGCTTCAGCGAGCAAGCAAGCAACTTATCAGTCTCAATATTTGTCTCAGGATAAGAATCGTTAGCCTTTCGGAAAGCCTATAAACTCATACAACATATGCGGCTATACTCTTACACGAAAAAAAGAAAATGAACTTTAAGTAGAACAGGACTCTATATTTAATGTTCCCAAGGCAACTCTTCAAGTCAAGTTTGCATATCTACATTACTGATTCAAAGATATACAAAGTATAAATGATGTTCCATTTTGTTCAAATTGCTACTTACAGAAGTTTTAGAAACACGCAAAGATTCTGAAGGCTCTATAAAAGGTTATAGACTCGATAAAAAATGCAATATGAAGTATTTCGTGTTTAAAGTCGTTTGCTTTTTATGTTTATAATATTACAAATTATCCTGTTCTCGCGTGTGTTGTGTATTGATAAGAACGTTTCAATGTTCTTAAATGATGTTTGTTGTAGTGTATTTGGTTTTGGTTAGATTTCGGTTTAATGGAGCGTCTCTACGTAGTCTCACAAGTGTGTCCTTGAAGATATAGTCAGAGGTCTTTGTGTTATTTTCTAAATTTTTAATGTGCCACTAAAAGTATTATCATCTACTCGAATATTTCTGGGTTTTGAATCGCAATTGGAAGCTGCTACTTAAAAAAATAGTTATAAAAATCTTGAAACGAAAAACAATTCGTCGATCACACAAAGTATAGTCACGAATGTCGATCAAACCGCTCCACATGATTTTTTTATTTATAATAAATAAGTAACGAGACGGGCTTTTTAAATACTTCGTCACTATCGCACCTAATCAAATCAAGATATTCACGTCTTCAAACATAAGCAAATATACTTAGAAGATTTTAGCTTACTGTAACCGAAAATACAAAAAAGCATCTATCACTTTTTAATTATGGGCAATATATACTCATCTTAAATCCATGGCCTAGACAGTTTTACGCTTCAGAAATGATAGATTGTGCTATAAATTATGATTATGCACATCAGAGGCTGCAAGTTTATTTTAATTTTATTTTTAAGCTTGTCTTAACGATAACATATGAGACGCGAGAAAATCATACACATTGTAACAAGGCACACAAAGAATTGCTACTTTTTTATGCAAATGCGTATGCATTTCAATTTCTGTTTAGAAATTGGATATATACTTACAAAAATACAACCCGAGGGGCAATTCTCGTAATTATATTCGCTCGAAATGAAATTTTGATCTAGTGTCATACTTATGCCGAAAATGGTTTTCTTCTCAATGATCGTAAATTGAAGAAGGTGTAAAAATAAGTGTCAACGCCGAACGCTGAATATAATTATGTCAAATTATACATTAAGTTACTAGAATACCTACTGTGAGTCAGTTTAAAATCTAATGGCATTTTGTTTAAAATACAGAGTCGAGGTTCTGACCTCGACTAAAGTACGAGAATTCGCCTACTGTTTTATTTGGAATCGATTCCACTTTAACTTGCATACAGCTGAATGTACAACTAGTGAACATGGAAGTCACAAAGCTGTAAACTCGCAACGACATTATTTATCTCCTCCTACACTCTAGGACGAGTACATCATATATGAGGTTTGCCCGAAGTTACACTCTGCCAGACAGAGGGCCGGTTTAAAGCAGTAGTATTAACAATTTTGTGTTTCATGTGGTAAGTGAGCACTAAAGGCCCAGCTCCCCATACCATCATCCTAATAGAGAAACAGAGAAGTTACAGCGAAACTTTAGATACTATAGGCAAGGATGGCAAAGTGATTAAAATGAACAAAGTAAAGCTTAATTGGCATTATAGACGATATAGAGATATACATCTACACCGCTTTTAAAATTAGAATAAGGCGAGGATGGAAAAGTGATAAATAAATAACAAAGAGATGCCTGGTAGGCGTTATAGAGCTCCCACACTTTTGTTAAAATGTTTACAAACATTTTTAACACTAATATATTTACTCACAAACGTTACTAAACGTTGAATTCTGTGCGGAATCGTAAGATGTTTTGAGTACTATCACACTGATGGATAATGTTCAGACATTTGTAAACATTTTAACAGCAGTGTTGGAGTACCATTACATGCGTTTATCTGGTCTTGCTTGTTTGCCACTCATTCGTGTAAATAAAATTATAGCGTTACTGACTGACTTAAAAACAAAGTACAGCCAAAACTACTGGGCACAAGAAGCTGAACTTAGGCGTGTATTTGGAAATGGAAACGTAGCAACGAAAGCACTGAGAAAGGATTTCTCGAAATGCTCACGGGCACAGGAGGTAGCAGTTAAAATACATACATACATACATAATGTCACGCCTTTTATCCCCGAAGGGGTAGGCAGAGGTGTATTTCTACACCCACTTTTCGCCAGATATACTTTAGTCCCACGTAATAAGGGGCGAGCCTATTGCCGTACCGGGCACATTTCCAGACTCCGTGCTGCTACTGAGAGTTTCGTGAGAGAAAAACCCAATAACACTGCCCGACCCAGGAATCGAACCTGGGAACTCTCGATCCCACGTGCACATTTATGCCGCGAGACCAACGAGGCAGTCATATAGGGTTTGATGTCGAGTTTTCCGTCTCTACGCAAAGATGGTATTTGCATCGTGTTATCCCTTAGTCGCCTCTTACGACACCCACGGGAAGATAGGGGGTGGTGACACTTGTATTCTATGCCGTCAACCACACGGGTAAAGTTAAAATAAGATACAAATAAAGCTATGCCCGCAGCTGCGAACATCTTCTAGTATTCAATAAAAATTAAGGAGGTACTATTATTATATGTGTTTTAAAAATTTCTTCTCCTCTCTTCCTTGCCTCTTAATGTATACAAAAGAAAATTATAGTTTAATAACAACACCAGGGACAAATAAATAATATATGATTGCTTTATTTTTTATTGAAGATTTTGTAAAAAATCACGAATTATACTACTTTTAAGTTTTAAGAAAATAATAAATATATTAATAATAAGCTCTTAAATAAACAAATTTCATTTAAACATTTTAAGATCATTCTTAGTCAACAGAAATTAAATTAAGTTAATATTTCTGAATCCATTCTCAGCTGTAATCTCATATGTGTATGAGCACGCACGTTATTTAAACAAACTCTCCCACAACCTACAAATAAAATGGGAAATTGACACATTTTATTCTTTAAAACGTCAACGCATGAATGTATTGTGTATATATCTTGCGTATAATTGCCTGAAGAAGTCCAGAGGGCCCTTCGCCACATGAAGAATCGGAAAGCTGTCGGAACTGATGGAGTCCCCATTGAGGCCTGGAAGGCAAAGGGCCTGCGGGGTGTGGGCACCCTTACTAATCTATTTAACCGCATACTCCTTACCGGAAAAATCCCAAACCAATGGAGACTGAGTATCATCACTCCAGTCTTTAAAGGCAAGGGATCGGTACAGGAGTGCAGTAGCTATCGCGGTATTAAGGTGATGTCCCATACCCTAAAGCTCTTTGAGCGAATCATCGACTCCCGGATCCGACAGGAGACCACAGTCTCGGAGTGTCAATATGGGTTTCGCCCTGGTCACGGCACCATGGACCCAAGTTTACCACCCTCAGGATCGTCATGGAGTGGTACAGGTCGAAGAACACGCCTCTGCATCTTCTGTTTCTAGACATACAGAAGGCCTTCGACTGTGTGCCGTGACAGATGATCTGGTGGGCGCTAAGATCCAAAGGTGTACCAGAAGCATATATTGACATCATCCGAGACATGTACTCCAATTCCGATTCCGTAGTTCGGACTGCTGTTGGCGACACAAGAACCTTTCCCATCACCGTCGTGGTCCACCAGGGTTCCGTCCTTAGTCCGTACCTATTCAGTGTCATATTAGACGTACTGTCAGACAGCATCAGAGACTCACATGAGCAGCCCCCGCGGCTGCTCATGTATGCTGATGATATCGCGTTGGCGGATGCAGACAGGGGACGCTTGGTGCGGCGTGTAAATGCGTGGAAGGAGTCGCTTGAGAACGGCGGTCTGAAAATAAATGTGGCGAAGACTGAGTACTTGGCCTGCAACAGTACTGTACCCGCGTCAATTCGTATAGGCGGAGACATTGCCCAGCGAAAGGACCTGGTCAAGTACCTGGGATCAGTACTGCACGCGTCTGGTGACATCGATTGCGACGTCAAGGCACGCATTTCGGCAGCCTGGGCCAAATGGCGTGAGGTGAGCGGTGTCATTTGTGACCCCAAAATGCCAGTTAAGCTCAAAGGACAGGTCTATATATCCATCATTAGACCTGTCCTGTTATATGGCAGTGAGACGTGGCTTGTGCTTGAGCGACACAAGCAGAATCTGCGTGTCACGGAGATGCACATGCTGCGCTGGATCTGTGGTGTCACGCGGAAGGACCGCGTTAGGAACTCCCGCATCCGGGGTAGCCTTTATGTCCGTGACATTGCTGACAAACTGCAAGAGTGTCGTCTACGCTGGTATGGCCACGTCTTACGTCAACCGGCATCTTACGTGGGTAACAAATGTCTTACCATGCTACCTCCACCGGGCCCCGGTAGACGGGGAAGGCCAAAGAAATGCTGGCTTGACGTCGTAAGGGATGATATGCGTGCCAACCAACTAACCACCAGGGATGCTGAAGACCGTGCGAAGTAGAGGAGACATAGCCGGAAAGCGGACCCCGGGCTCCAAGGCGTTTTGGAGCGCAACCGGGACAGCGCTAGGATGATGATGATGATCTTGCGTATAATTGGCTATTATCAGTTTTAAGCTCGATGCAACTAGTAACGCCTGTATGTGTATATTTTGAACACTTGCTCCGTATCCCTCTTAACGAGCACTCTGACAAGTGAGGCTGAGATTTATGGTTCGTACTTTGTCTTTGCTTAAGCTTAACTTGAGGGCAAAGAATAAGCTTATGATTAAAATCCATAGACATGTGCCGTTGAGATTTAGCTATGCACGATATGAGATGGGGGTATAGACGTTCTATGCTTCATGTATCATCTTGTGTTGTCATTAAACGATGAGACGAAAAACGATGCCTATCTATTTTATGTTTATTTATTTAATTATAATAGAGATGTTTCACCTTATTAGTGGAACGGGACCGTAATTTTAGAATTCTGTCATGACTATTGAATCTAGATCAAATCTAGTAAGTTTCTGATTCGGCCACCTTGTGTTTACCCAGTACGCACTTTGAGAAACACAAAATCTTATTTCAAATATAAATATGTAAACCAATTTTGTCTGAATTTTAGTTTGAGTAGAGTCGTTCTACAGGTGTCTGTCTAATGTCAGCGTCAATGCTTCGGCAATGAATACTGATTTAGATAATAGAAGCGCATTTCTTAAGGATTTCGTGTGCCGATTCCAACTGGCGTGTTGACGGTTGTCAGTAGTAGTAGTACGTAGTTGGCAACGTGGGCGGCGCTGGCGTCGTTCTCCGTCTCTCTTGCTCTCTTAGTTAAGATACACAGGAGAAACTTTCGTCTCTCTTGCACTCGTAGAGTCAGCCGTCACAGCGCGACTACCACGCCGCTAAGCGACAATATGGGTCACACTGGTCACAGAAAGTTTGTCTACAGAGCGCCCATAAGAAATGTGCCTCTATTTAAATATCTATGCTCTATGGCTTCGGCGAGCAAGTTAAGATGTCAGAACGGGTTGTCATGAAGTAGGTACTTTGACAGCCATTATTGAGAGTTTGTACTTTTGAATATATTATAATAATAATAATAATAATGATTTATTAATAAAAAGGATATTGTAGCATAATGGTTATTTGAGATACAAATACAAAATGTAGGTAAATTTACAATATAAGTGGTTGAAGTTCTGTCACCCTAAATAGGTTATGTACTAACCTGTAGTAAGGGATAACAGCCCCCTTCGCAATGGAAGAACATAAAAATTTTGCCTACATCAATATATTACACTAGTTCTTATAATATTTGACTACAATTAAGGACAATGCTAAAGTATTTTATTTTTACGAGTGTGTGTGTGTGTGTGTGTGTGTGTGTGTGTGTGTGTGTGTGTGTGTGCGTGTGCGTGTGTGTGTGTGTGTGTGTTTGTGTGTGTGTGTGTGTGTGTGTGTGTGTGTGTGTGTGTGTGTGCGTGCGTGCGTGTGTACGTGTATTGTATGGTGATACATGTGTGCGTGTTTGTGTGTGTTGTGTGGTGATACATGCGTGTGTGTATTGTGTGATCGTCGGTGTGTGCCTGACAAATATTATGGCATGAGTGCTTCGGTTTCATGATAGGTTTTATTTTGGAGGTAAGTTCGAACGAGCTTTTTACATGTATATTGAGATGACCCATGTATTGTACAACTTAGACTTATTTCATTATAAAGATAAGGACCCAGGTAGTAAAAGAATCTTTTAGTGAAAGATGTTCGCGGTTTTGGTACAATATGTATTTTGTCTTTACGTCTTTTAGTTATATTTATGTATGGTGTAAGTTTGTGTTGTAAAACAATTGTATGATGTATAAATAGTTGACGGACATTGAGAACATTACATTCTTTGTATAGTAATGTTGTAGGAAACATGATGGGCCGAAAAGTCGCCACCTTAAGGATACCCCTGTGTGCTATTTCTAATGGCTTCAGCAGGGTTTTTGACGCACCAACCCAGCAGGAAATACAATAGGATACTAGAGATAGACACAGGGCGTAATATACTCTTCGTATAATGGCTTGGTTTGCTATAGATCGTAATGTCTTAAATATATACATGAGCTTACGAATTCGGCTCGCTAGTAAATTAATGTGAAGCTTATAGTTTAAGTGTTGGTCAAGGATTACGCCTAGATATTTTATATGATCAACTGGTGTTAGTGGTGGACAGTTACAAAGTTGGTCAAGGGAAGCCCCACAAGAGTGCGCTATCAATGTTAGTGGAGTTATTGGTTGTGATGCAGAACTAATTGAGAAGGTGATATATTTAGATTTAGAAATATTGAGTGTTAGGGCGTGTGAGTTAAGCCAAGCTGAGGTTAAGTTGAAACCGTCCTGAGCCCTGGATTCTAAATCAGACCATCGGCAACAAATGTTATAGCGGTGTCATCTGCATAAGAAATGGTCTGCGCGTTTGGAATTTTCTGTTCACAGAGATCGTTTATGAATATTAGGAATAACGTTGGGCCTAATATGCTGCCCTGAGGCACCCCGTAGTGTATCGGTAATTCGTTACTTAAATAGTTTTCTATTTTCACGATTTGTGTGCGGTTTGTTAGATAATTTTGAAACAACTTCAGCTGTAACCCCCTGACACCGATCTGTTCGAGTTTGAGTAAGAGAATGGTGACAGGAACCGTGTCGAAAGCTTTCGCGAGGTCCAAGAAGATTGTTAAGACCTTTTTATTCTCGTTTAGACCTCGAACAACAAAGTTTGTCAATGCGAGAACTGCATCACTTGTTGATTTCTTTCCACGGAAGCCAAATTGCTGTTCTGAAAGTAACTTATGATGTTCCAGGTAGTGTACCAGTCTTTTATTAATTAAGCTTTCGAGTATCTTAGATAAGGCACTCAGAACCGCAATAGGGCGATAATTGTTCGGCAGATTCCCGTCACCTCCCTTGAAAATTGGATGGATTATAGCCTTTTTGAATGAATTTGGAAAGACGCCAGTGTCCAAACAGAGATTGAATATATGGCTTAAAATGGGTGCCAGAGGGATAGAATATCTTTTCAATATAGAGGGTGAGATTCCGTCCCATCCAGTAGAGGCGTTAGCGCGCAAAGAATTCAAAATGGAAATGATTTCGCCAGGGTCAGTATGTGTTAAGACGAATGATGAACAAGGTGTGGGCTTAAGATTAGTTTGCGTGGTCATGATTTGGTGTGGTGATTGGTTTTTTATGATATTATCCGCAAGGTTTTTTCCAATGTTCACAAAGTAAGTATTTACGTAATTGCATGCCTGACGGTGTGATTGTGAGGTTGTGAGTAATTGTGTGGCAGGATTTTTTGTTTTTGCGGTGTTAGTTACTTGCCTAATTGTGTCCCACAGTAACCTTGGATTATGACTTGCCTTATTTATTTGTTGTGCATCATATTGCCTTTTAGCTTTTTTTAATATGGAAGTACAAAAGTTTCTATAACGGCGATAGGATATTAATAGTATTTCATTTGTTGGACTCTGTTTTACTTTCTTATGTAGTGTGTCCCTATGTTTTATACACCGTAATAAACCAAGAGTAATCCACGGTTTGAGTATTTTCTTCTTAGTTGGAACTTTCCTGATTGATGTGTGTTTACTAATTGCTGAAGATATTAATACATCGACATTTGCATCAGACAAATCATAAAGAGGGGAAAAATCTAATTGACACATTGTTTTATCCAATGCATCAAAGTCAATTATGGCTCTGGTAAAGTTAGCGGCAATTTGGACTTTATGGTGACTTATACAGAGTAAGGTAGAGTAATGGTCAGTAACAGTTGATTCATAGACAAAAGTTTGTGTAGGTGACTTAGTCCTCAGAATGGTGTGGTCTAAACAATTATTGCCCCTGGTTGGGAGGGTGTGAGCGGGCAGGTATCCATTGAACGCAAGGCAGTTTAAATACTCGTGTGTACGTGTATCTTGAGAATTAGGTTTTATATCTATATTTAGATCGCCTGTTATGACCACAGTTTTAAAAGAAACTAGCGATGCAAGTAGATTATTGAGGGCAGTAGTAAAATTATTAATATTGGTGTTTGAAGGTGAACGATATATAGAAATAATAGCCAAATGAGAGCTGATTTTAATTATGATTCCAGATGCCGCTTGGATTAGGTCAAGTTCTTCACATGTCGCCGCCAATGTTGATTTAATATATACTACAACTCCGTCAGATTGATTTAGGTGGTTTGTTGTCTTATACATAGTATAATTTTGAAGTAGTGGGATGATAGAGTTACTGGCGCATGATAGCCAACATTCCGTTAGGGTAATTATGTCACAGTCCAAAGGTATACGATGCATGAAGGTTTGCAGATTTATGAAGTTGCAGTTTATTGATCTGATGTTTTGAGAGAAAATTTTCAGGAAGTTATTTGGGTTTTTCAAGAGATCTGCAGTATGTTCAGGGGCGCATCTATGAACTATTGATGGAGTGAGTTGGTCTATGCTGTTAATTAAATCGTTTACGCTGTTATTCATTGTTATAGGTTAAGTTAATTAGTGTTAGGGATGACGCAAAGGGGCAGTAAAGGTTTCTAGGTAAATTATTGGGCAAGTCTGATGAATCATGTGTTATTTTAATTTGATATATATTTGTGTTTATGTTGCACGCGGTTAGAATAAAAATATGGTAATTGGGCAAGATTTGTAATATATTTGTGTATTATACTGACAATAGTATAAAATACATAATATACTCATATTATCTTTGCACCACACTAGTTTGACTGGTATGCCTATGGCATTAAATCCGCCTATGTGATGAATAAATGATTATTATAGATTATTGTTGTACCTTCCACATTTCTGTAGTGCAAGAAGTAAATAAATAAATAAAATAAATATCACCATCTCTTTGGATTGCGGAGGCGGCAATTGCTCTGTGAAAAAGCTAATACTCAGTCAAGTCTGATTAAATTAGTGCGCGGAACCCGGCGTCCAAGGTGAAAGTCTTCGATGATAAATTAGATAGAATAAATAATGACTGACAAACTTTAGACTGAAAATAGTGACTTAAGCTTTATACTGATATTTTTCAACGAGATGGCTTACAGATTAAATTATAAAATAAAATTAAAGATGCTACCATCATCATCGTCCTAGCGTTATACCAGAATATCAGCTTTTTCATAGAGCGCCTGCCGTCTGACCTCTGCAACCTAAAGGGATACCGATATACTCGTATGTAGTCTCATACCATGTATGTCACTATTTTCTTATGTTTTCTCCCAAGTTACATACACTATGATACTTGTTCTGTTGTCGACCACAGTTGCTGCAACCAAGCCGACCAGCCCAGGCCCACCGAGTTAGAAAGCCTTTTAGATAAATTAAACTGATTGCGAGATAGTGTTGATCTCGAACCATTACGTTTAGAATTTATTGCAAACATATGTCGGTGATTTAGAAGGCCATAACTTAGAAGAAACCTTTTTACGAAGTGCTAATTTAAATGTAATGCTTATAAATCAAGTGAACAATTTTAAGCTGATATTGCGTCTATATGAGGTGGAGATAGCCTAGTGGAGTGACTAACATACTGCTCTACATAAAGTCTCGGTTTTCAAACCCATACGGTACGCAAAGATGGGTTTTCGAAGTTACGTGTGTATACAATTATTAATTATATCCTGCATAAAATTGATGATTAATATTATTTTTATTTTATACTAGAGGACGCCAGCAGCTACGCCTGCATTTTTTTTATATTTACCGGTTTTGGCCGATCCCGTGGAAATTTCGGGAAATCCCTTCTTAGTGCACCCCTACGATCCCCAAGGAACATACATGCCAAATTTCAGCTTTCTGCGCCCAATAGTTTCGGCTGTAGCGTGTCTGTCAGTCAGTCAGTAACGCAAGAATTTTATATATTAAGATGTCTACATAGAAATGTTCATACTTCAGCAAAAATCTTTAAGGTTTGATAGTCAAACGGCCGTGATATAAAGAAAACATCATTTGATGCAGCTCAACCGTATACCGTTGTGACTTTGTGGATACGTCTCTCGTGGACTCAGTTCTATACCAATATTTACAAAAGCGCAGCTTTGCTTTGACCACAACCATTTATGAGCTACAATTTTAAAGTTAAATAAACCCTCGACTTTTCACGCCAGAGTAAACGTGCGTTGCACTCTTAGAAACGCTCGCTTTGAGAAATTACGTATTATATGAGTTAGATGTCTGAAAGTGATATTTTATTTACCTTGAAGTTGTCTATTTTAGTAACATTTATTTTACGATAAAGTCCTTTATATCCGCAG
Source organism: Euclidia mi (assembly GCA_944739405.2). NCBI lineage: Eukaryota > Metazoa > Arthropoda > Insecta > Lepidoptera > Erebidae > Euclidia > Euclidia mi. Next base: position 89,564,117 of record OX123185.2, on the reverse strand, counting down.
CAGATCTTTCAACACCAGTAGCGATTTCATGTTTTGAATTTTTATCAGCATTGCGGTAAAATCGCTTACTTGCGTTTACATTTCGATCGATTTGAACATAATATCTACTTGTACAACTTAGGATAGCACTGACGTTATTCGTGTCGTGTCAGCAAAAGGCTAAGAGTAAAAAATATAATAACAACTTTGCCATCTTAAGCTGTCATAAAAAATATTTATCTACCATAAGATAATGCAACACAAAAATATATAAAACAACTTTGGGTTGGTATAATGTCAAACCAATTTGTTTCGTAATAAAAGTTCTTCTCAAGAGTCATCTAATGAGCGTTTCTCTCAAAAAATTGTGCTTCCTTTCATGATAGATCAAGGAAAAGATTTTAGTGCATTACAATTTCATTCCATTAGGTTAATGCTTTTTAAATAAAATATATAATTTCTTATATATTACAACTATCTTTTTGGTCCCATAGAGTTAATTACCGCGACTGGCCCTGGCACTAGCTGTCTTAGGATGCATAGCGATCCAAGGGAGAGTCCTTTTTCCAGCAGTGGGACACATTAACGACTTAAAGATAGGTAATTTGTATACAACCAATTCCACTTTTCTATTCTACTTATTCAGAGTTAGTTTCCGAAGCTAACTGAAGTGTCACTTGGTTTTTCCAATCGAAAATTCTACAAACATGTTCATACAAATACGGCAATAGTACATCCCCTTATTGAGAACAGATTACGAAACATTGCTATTCACTAGCTAGATATATGTATGTCTGTGAAAAGTGAAGGTACTTTCACATGAAAGCATTGCCTCTGGGCACCTTTAGGTTTGATTGAAGCTATTTGCATGTTATGAATATTGAGTTTTTGGATAGTACAGCTCGGCAAAATAGTGGAGGCAGCTACTTCGAAGCAATAGTATGATTTACATATATTATGTAGTGGTTTGGAGTATAGTTGTGCTTTGCTTAAGATGTTTAAGTTCTTGTAAAATATAAAGAGAAAGAAAGATTTACTTGGAGACCTATAAATATACTAGTATAATGTTTAAAATAAATATGTCACAAAATAGTTATGTGCCAATGGTTAGTTGTATGTATAGGGCTAGACGAGGAGGTTTTCGTCTCTTCTCTTCCTAAATATATAATATCCTAGTATAACCAAAGTCACCTCTTATGACACATATCTGGATAGTGACATTTAGTGTTCTTAATCACAGTTATCTCAATTAGATCACAATGAGAATGCTTCGGCGATGTGATTTGTAAGGTACTATTTATTCGAACACGCAACACAAGCGTTTGTGTGGCGAATCGAGCGTACAAATGATTAACGAAATAAGTGCGCAGCTGGTGAGATAATCCAGACAATTACTCATAGCCATTACCTTAGCTATAATAGAACAAATGTAGCAGAATAAAGATGAATCATTTGGCAGGTAAACCAAATATAACACATAACTTCACGCCATTTATCCCCGAAGGGGTAGGCAGGGGTGTATTACACACCCACACTTTGCCTTTTGTGAAAAAGAAACTACTGGTTCGATTTGAATGTATTTTTGTCTTGGATAGCTCATGTATCTAGGAAGCTATTGACTAAATTTGTAAATAACATGACGCTATGGTTCAGCTTGATTTAAAGATAATAATTAAAGGTTGCAGGGTTTGAAAGTACTCTAAGATGTATAGTTTACCAAAGACTATTGACAATAGCTATTTACTAGCCTGTTTAGCCATGTGTAATGGTTGGTTCAATTGCCAGCCCTGGGTGTTTTACCATCTCGTTCTGTCTCTAAGTGTAATTGATGTAACACTTAGAGTAATTGAAAACCAGCGTCAAGCTTCAGCCTGGCATAATGCTGAATTAGGTCCTTTTTCATCGCATGCAGGGGACTTTTTATAATTAAATTTTGTATTATTTATTTTTATCTGTATTACCGATGTGTGTGCTTATATAATATATATTTTTTATTTTTATTTATAGACTCACGCCTGTATTCTCGAAGGGGTAGGGAGAGGTGTAGTATTACACCCACATTTCGCCAGGAATTTTTAGGTCCCACGTAATAGGGGGCGAGCCTATTGCCGTACCGGGCACATTACCAGACTCCGTGCTGCTACTGAGAATGGCCTAACGGAAAAGCCCAATAACACTTTGCCTGACCCGGGGATCGAACCCGAGACCTCCCAATCCCACGCGCACATTTATGACGCGATATCAACGAGGCAGTATATTTTTTGTTTTGTATGTATTAATGCTTTTTATGTCCCTTTCGTGTAGTGATATATTTATTATTGTGTGTATGTATTCTTTTCTTTCTTTCTTTTCTAGATATATCGAATACATCAATAAGATTTTGGAATGTACAAGTATTTTTACCTTTAACCATCCCGTGTGACCAGTAATAATTGTGCAATGGTCTAATCGACAGCCTTCCGAATTCCATGATTGTTTGTTTTTGATTTTTAGTTGCTGTGCTCGTACATAATTTGTTAGTTCTGTTATATTCGGAATTTCCTTCACTTTACACGCAACTATTCAGTACTACAACACAAATCACAATATTTGTAATAATTGAAGAAACCAAATTATTATATGTTTTCAGACTTTCAGTTATTTCAGTATGGCGTCTTTAGTTAGCGTCTATTTCAGACGCAGCATAGACAATAAACAGTGTTGTAATAACAGCCGCAAGCATGTTTACGGTTTTGTGTGTGTCCGATTCTGTAACTGTAAAGATTACTAAACAATATTTAGTACTAAACGCAGGGGGCATACAGCGCTCTGCGCGTTCAATATAACAATGCATTCAGGCTGCTGCTGGGGTTGCCGCGCTACTGCAGTGCCTCTCACAAGCGGGCATTGATGGTTTTCACGCCATCATACGCAGGGTACGCGTCAGCCCCAACAGCATCCTGAGTACCGTGGCGGACAGGTGGGCATTGGATACGCCTACATGCAACTGTGGCGTATAATAACTCTAATAATATTTTTTTGTTATGGTAGTTGTAAGTACTAACACTAGTGTTTAAGATGTTTGTATACTAACTAAATGGATTATGTCCGAAATAAAAGAATTTTAATTTTTTAATTTTAATTTAATTTAGTAATCTTTACATTTATTTTACATTTACATTTCTGGTCTGTGCATTAATAATTGTCATAATTTGTGTGCTCCAAGTAAAAATATTATTTTTGCTTGGAGTAAATTATTATAAATTATTAATTTCCAAAGTAGGTATTTTTACAATCGATGACTCACATCATTGATATAGTATTAATAGGGTTGCAATGTCTAAAAATTGTAGATTTGACAGTAAACATTTTAAATTTCTTGTAATATTTATATTGTTTATTTTTTTTATTTTACTTTTAGTTCTTGTTTATGGAAGAAGGAACTTATTTGTCGTGTATATTTAAAATATAATATATTGTTTCCTTCTTCATAATGGTGTTGTAATAAAGAAATGTCACCCGACCGTGGACACAAAAATATATTTAGATTTTTTTTGTATGTTATATTTATTTATACGTATCTATTCTATATACTTTTTGGACCTAACAGAATATCAGTGCCATCTCGCAAACCAGCAATTCTGTATTCCTTATTATTTCTTATATTTTTTATGTTTTGTTTATTTTGTAAATGTGGTAAGCAGAATAAATATGTTTTATTTTTTTTTTCTTTAAAGTAGGGCTACCTAATAATGTTTATCGGTTGTCTGGTTTGCATAGTACAGGGTTAGACTAGTTTTTAAATTATCATGACCGTATGTGGCTTAGACACTTGAAAAAAAAAACATTAAAGTAAAAGCTGATTTGAATACCTTCGAACATTTTATCACTAATGTGTCTGCTGCGTGCCGATGCCGTTCTACATAATTGATTTTTTTGTCATAAAATTAGGCTAAAGTAATAAAAGTGAACAAGCCTATTTTGTTTTAAAAATCCGCCTACAAATCGGTTTACTCCGCAAATAATCGTAGTCATCAAAAATACATTGTAAAAACACGGCACACACAGAATAATAACTAATTTATTTATTGTAATATAACATGAAAACAACGCACTATCTATCATCGTAATTTGAATATTATAAATAGTAGCTCATAACAAATCAGTAGGCCGATTGTCGTATACGGCAGACACCGACACTGTATTATGAATGAAATGCGATTGACTCACAATGGGTATTTTCCCAACTTAATGTAATATTTTTTTTGTTTTAATAAAGACAACTCTCGCATTAGGACAAAATTCTGTGTCACGGAGGACTTTAAAAATAAACATCATGAACACCCAGACTCGAAACAACAATCACACAAAGTGTTGTCTCGTGTTGGAATCGAACCCACAACACTCGCGCAGTTTCAAGCGGCGAGGCAGCCGCTTAAACCACTACGCCAAACGTGCAGTCAATGGACTCCCATGGACATGCGCAACTCTAGAGGAGTCACTCACACATTCATAATATTTGCATCAGCAATATCTATCGTAGTAAAGGAACAACTACTTAAACTGTACACTACGTATCCTGGCAAGCATTTTTGCGGATATAACCTTGCCCTGTAAGTTTGTATGTTTCGATAAAAAAATTCAAATTTAATTAGAATTGCATGCAGACGCGAAAAAAATATTAAATTTGTAACCGATAACAAGCTCAAGAGAACTTTTAACTTTTTTAAGATAATCGTGTAGATAAAAACTTAAAAAACAGTTTGTAACAAGTGAAAGGCTTTTAATGGCACATGCTCGGCTTACTAATGCTGTCTAATTGTGTAGATTAATACGTTTACACCGCGTCGTTCACTAAACGTTTAGTTTCAAATGGTTTGAGGATTAAAAGAGCTTAAGAAGTCACAGAACCGACTATGCACTAAAGAAGACACTGTTAATTAGAATTTGATCTGTTTTTTGTTTTTTTAGTGTCAGTTTGTAGTCATTTGTAGTTGTTTGATTCTAAACAGATTTCATGTTCAAGTTAACGCAAGATAGTTCAGAAAATAGAATAGATTTTGAAACAATTTATGTAAGTTTTCAGAAGCAATTAGTATTTATAGCGACGAGTTGGTTCGCTTTAATTCGTGATAATTTATACTACGCCGGGTTTATCGTAGGCATTTTGCCTACAATAAACTCGGTAGACGTATTATTCAAATTTCCATACATAGACTGAAGCCTTGTTTCAGACTACAATGGTGAGATACGATCTGCTTGGTATCAATAATAATAATATAATAATATTCTACCACACACGCATCACTATCTAGTCCCAAACTAAGCAGAGCTTGTACTATGCGTACTAGATAATGGATAAACCTACATATATACTTTTTTTTGTAAATACATACATATTATACATAGAAACACCCAGACCAAGACAAACATCCATGTTCATGCATACAAATGTTTGACTTGAGCGGGAATCGAACCCGCGACCTTCGGCGTAGCAGTCGCTTACACTCCCGCTGCGCCAACCGGTCGATCAATCAATTTTATTATTATATGAAGACGTTATTACTCGTTATTTACACGAACCGTAGGGTTTATTGCAATCAGAGGCCCAATTCTCCTAAATAAGTTTGTTCAAAGTGCAGTTTCGATCTATTGTCAGTGTCATACTCATGTTACAAATGGTATTTTCCTAAATTAACTGATATTTGAATGTTATTGGAATGTTATCGTGACTAGATCGTAAATTGAACTATATGTCAATGTCGAACTTTAAAAGTCAAATTAGACGATACTGTCATTAAACTCCCACACGAGCCCACACTTTGTGGCATCCACAATTAGGTTTTTTGAGATTTTGTCTGCTGTTTAAATGTTTGTTAAGTCGCTCATAGGTATCGGTTAAGAGAAGCGATCTTAGGTTAATGGAATCTGAGTGTTGGATCCCCTCAGATTCCACCATATTGCCCTGCTTCACATGAATGACAGCACATTTATCCACACCGAACTCCATATTGATAGACTTACTAAAGTTTTGGGTTACGTTTAGTAAATCTAGCAATTGGACATCAGATTGGGCAAATAACTTCAGGTCATCCATGAATAACAGGTGGGACACTACCTGACCGCCTCTCTGTAACCTGTAGCCTAACCTTGAACCCTCCAGTAATGTACTGAGAGGGTTCATGGCTAGGCAAAACCAAAGGGAACTCAGACTGTCGCCCTGAAAAATTCCCCGCTCAATTTTAATACGTTCGCCGTCCTCCTGGATCCTTCGGCATCCTGGATAGCAAAGAATCGTATTCCATTGCCCCATACATGACTTTAAGAAGGTGCGTAGAGTAGTATTTACTTTATACAACTCTAGAACCCTCAAAAGCCATGTATGCGGCACGGAGTCATACGCCTTCTTATAATCTATCCAACATGCCGCCAGATCCTTTCGGTTACGGCGAACTTGTTGGCTAATGGCCATGTCAATGAGGAGGAGCTCCTTAGTACCGCGAGCATCCTTCCTACATCCATTCTGAGAGGCTGACATAATAGAATTGTCTTCAACATGTTTAGCTATTTTAGCTCTCAGAATAGATGTAAGAAGTTTATAAACCGATGGTAGACATGTTATCGGTCTATAGTTGCCGGGCTCGCTAGTACTGCCTGTCTTGTGGAGCAGGTGGGTAATTCCAGTCATCATAAATGATGGCAACGACCCAGATTCTACAGCTGATTGGAATTGAGATGCCAAGCGATCATGCGAACTACGTAGCCACTTCAGCCAGAAATTGTGCAGCCCGTCCAAGCCTGGAGATTTCCAATTAGATAATGGACGGACTGCTTGTGCAACATCCTGGCTAGAAATGGCCACCCATTCCATTTCAGGAATATGTTCGCATGAACGTTCGACATCTTGCATCCAATCACCTTCAGTATGGCCAATGGGCGTCGACCAGATGCTACGCCAAAACATGGCTGTGGCGTTCGCATCCGGCCGCTGCACATTAGTCACACTTTGATCTGGTCGTTCCCAGCTTCTGTATACCCACCTCTGATCCCTCTGGAATGTACGATTAATGACGTACCGGTCCACACGTTTTTTAAATCTACGTATTCGGTTTGCCCATGCATAGACTTTCTGTTTTAGGTAGTCAATGCGCTCTGTGACCCGGGCTATATAATCTTGAGGACTAATATTAGTCCCCGAAAAAGCCCGTTTCACAAAGCGCATTACCCTAGGGCGTGTATTCCCCTCCCTAAAACAGATCAGCTTGCCAATAAGTGCCCTTGCCTCGGCAATACGTCGCTCAATCCTGCACTGCCACGCCGGTACAGCAGACCTTTGTCGTACAACGGTATCAGTTTCAAGAAACTTGACACCAGCTATACGACAAGCTGCCACGGCGGTACAGTACAAGATTGAGTGTGTATCACCGAGATCCTCACTATTATCTAAATAATTTGATAATAACGAGTCAAGAGCACTTACCAGCGCTATATTTCGCCTATGCATAGGCAACCGCGGTAGGCGAGGCCTAATAGATGATGGCGTGTACCGGTAGTCCCTAATCGCACATTCCAAAGCGTCCTTGACCTCCTCATTGCACTGGGTACTTACATCATCAGCCATGTCATGCTCCTCCCTGATGGCGCTGCCGCCCATTGGCGGTGCGCTCGGTGTCGGTGTTAGTGTGGGCCGCACGGGATTGGCATGGCTCGAAGGCAAGTACTCTGAGCGAATCCTATCAAGCACGGCGTTATCCACCTTGCCACTGCGCTGGATAACCCGTACCTGATCCGATAGTCGTTGAGCCGTGACGTTGATGCTTGGTTCCAAGGCCTGAAACATAGACAGCATGCGACTACGGTACGCAGTGAGGTTAGTGCCCCCCTCTGTCGCCCCAAAATATGCGCGCATGACTTGTTCGTTTATGGATGACGTCCACTTCATGCGCTGCACATTACCACCGGCAGCGGGGACCCTGTTTGGGGCCGGGGGGCCCCGAGGTCCTAAGCACGCTGGTGGCCGGCCTCTCCCACGCCGCCGCGCAGGTGACGGTGTCGACGGCGGAGAGAAATACTCGTCGCTGGAGCTCGACGCAACTACAGCTGTCGACGTTACTGGTGCAGGTTCCGACGTCTGCGAGGCGGAGCTGAGCGACGAGTCCGGAGGTGTTGGGTGTGCTCTTCGTTTCCTGGCTCTCGTCCACATGCTAATGTGTTTTTATCTTCATTTTTGTAAATATATTTATTGTTTGATCTGTCATAATGTTAAGCGTGACGGCTGTCATTGTATGAAATGTTCACTATTTCTGTATTTATGTTGTTTTTACCAGGTATTTTCTTGCTTTACTTGTGTTTTCTATTATAATTAAGATTATATATACTATTGCACTATGGATGAGAGGATATTTGTAAAATATTAATATTTAAAAAGAATTGGAGGAATAAACACGTTGACAGTTTTGGTGTTGCCAGATTATTATTATTATTATTCTCTTTATTTCAACCTTTTCTCATAATAATATTTTACATTTCTATGTTATTTAGAAAAAACAAATATAAAAATATAAAATAAAATAACGGCGCTCACCGGTATCGGGTGCAGGGACCAAGCTACCGGTGGTTAGGGCTCCAGAGAGAGGAACCTCCTGACGATACGAGCCGTGGCCAGCAATACTGCCTTCTGTATAGAGGACTTAATCCAGCCGTCTAACGCGAGCCTCTTGAGGTGGTGATCGAGGCTCTTGGCAATGAGACCATTAACTGACACGACTATCGGTACAATGATCGCCGAGTCCACATCCCACATGTCGACAATCTCGTGAGCCAAATTCAAATATTTTATTTGTTTATCTTTCTCGGCTTTCACGAGATTCTCGTCATGTGGAATGGTGACATCGATGATCATTGCAAGGCGCTTAGATCGATCTATCACTACTATGTCTGGCTTGTTAGCCACAATAGTTCTATCAGTAATGATAGATCGATCCCAATACATGCTGGCACGACCATTTTCAAGAACTGGGTCGGGCACATACCTGTAGTACGGTATTTCAGACTCGACAAGTTGGTACTTTAAAGCAAGTTGCTGGTAGACAATCCTGGCCACTTGGTTGTGTCTATGCAAATACTCGCCGTTGGCAAGACGAGAACAACCAGATACTATATGTCTGAGAGATTCACCAGGCTGGTGACATGCCCGACATATGTCAACCGTCCCATCCCTCAGGATATACTTCCGGTAGTTATTCGTCATGACAACCTCGTCCATAATCGCAAAGACAAAACCTTCTGTTTCGGCGAAAAGATCGCCAAAACGTAGCCAGGACACAGAAGCTGGTAAGTCTACATCGGGTCCATGCAGGGCCCGATAAAAACGTCCATGCAGCTCTTTACCTTTCCATACCTCCTTGCGCTCCTCAACACCAAGTACGGCAGGTTTGCGCCAGTTCTCCTTAGCCAGACTCAGCGGGGTAAGCCCGTTGTCCACAGTGACCACATCACGGTGGACACCCGCGTCAGTGCTGAGAAAATATTCCCTGAGATTGCACACCTCGCGGTTATGGAGGGTCTTGGCACTTAAGAAGCCGCGACCCCCGCACTTCCGCGGGATGTACAATCTCATTACTGACGACCGCGGGTGATGCATCCGGTATGTAGTCAGCAGACAACGGACTTTTCTATCCAAGGCATCAAGTTCTGTTTGAGTCCACCTAAGTATGCCGAAGGAGTACATTAAGACTGGCATGGCCCAACCGTTACAGGCGCGCACCCTGTTGCCGCCTGATAAAAAACTGTATTATTATTATTATTATTCACTTCATTTATTATTCTTCACTTGGCACACTTTTATATTATTAAAGTACAATTAGAAAAATACATTAAAAAATATAAAAGGGACCACGGAGACCCACCAATGTCGGGTACAGGGACCAAGCCACCGGTGGTTAGGGCCTCAGAGACAGGAACTTCCTCACGATGCGTGCCGTGTCGAGAAGAACTGCCTTCTGAATCAAAGACTTGATCCAGCTGTCTAGTGTGAGCCTCTTTAGGTGTTGGTCGAGGCTCTTGGCGATTAATCCATTCACCGACACGACTATCGGCACAATGATCGCCGAATCCACATCCCACATGTCAACAATCTCGTGAGCTAGGTCCAAATATTTAATCTCTTTCTCTTTTTCTGCTTTCACGAGATTGCTGTCATGCGGTATGGTGATATCGATTATCATTGCGAGTCGCTCTGCTCGGTCTATCACTACAATATCAGGCTTATTGGCTACAATAGTCCTGTCTGTAATGATAGACCGATCCCAGTACAACAATGCACGACCATTTTCGAGAACTGGGTCGGGCACATATCTGTAGTACGGTACCTCAGAACCAATGAGATCATATTTAAGGGCTAGTTGCTGATGGATTATCCTGGCCACTTGGTTGTGTCTGTGCAAATATTGACCATTGGCAAGAGTCGAACAACCGGATACTATATGCCTGAGAGATTCCCCGGGCCGGTGACACGCCCGACATATGTCAACCGTACCACACGTACCGTACGTTATTATTATTATTATTATTCGTTTGTTTTATTTTCTCAGCTTAAGCTGGTTGAAGTTAAATGCCATTTACGGACTACCGTCAAGTAAATGACACGATTTTAGAGTGTTTTATTATGACTGTAGGGTGTTATCATCATGTTTGTCTATCTGTAAAAACTTCCTTACAAGTCTACAGGTGTTTAATATTGCAGCTTTTTGGAGTTGGATGTAGATATTGGGTTTCAGGTCAATGAGTTTCAGGCTATTGTGTATTTGATTCGGGATAACGCCAGTGGTGGACAAAACTATAGGTACAATATAAACTTTTTCTTGTTTCCAGATTCGTATTATTATTATTATTATTATTATTATTATTATGCCGTTTATTAAATACTGTTCTCATGATCACATTTTAACTATTTAAATATTATAAAACGAAATAAATTAAATATTAAAATGGGACCACGGAGGCCCACCGGCATCGGGCACAGGGACCAAGCTACCGGTGGTTAGGGCTCCAGAGAAAGGAACCTCCGTACGATGCGTGTCGTGTCCAGCAATACTGCCTTCTGTATAGAGGACTTGATCCAGCCGTCTAACGAGAGCCTCTTGAGGTGGTGGTCGAGGCTCTTGGCAATAAGACCATTTACGGTCACGACTATCGGTACAATGATCGCCGAGTCAACATCCCACATGTCGACAATCTCGTGAGCCAGGTCCAAATATTTCATTTGTTTATCTTTTTCGGCTTTCACGAGATTCTCGTCATGGGGTATGGTAACGTCGATGATCATTGCAAGGCGCTCTAATCGGTCTATCACCACTCTGTCCGGCTTGTTAGCCACGATAGTTCTGTCAGTAATGATAGACCGATCCCAATACAGAGTAGCACGACCATTTTCAAGAACTGGGTCGGGCACATACCTGTAGTACGGTATTTCAGAGTCGACAAGTTGGTACTTTAAAGCAAGTTGCTGGTGGACAATCCTGGCTACTTGGTTGTGTCTATGCAAATATTCGCCGTTGGCAAGACGAGAACAACCGGATACTATATGTCTGAGCGACTCACCAGGCTGGTGACATGCCCGACATATGTCGACCGTCCCATCCCTCAGAATATACTTCCGGTAGTTGTTCGTCATGATAACTTCGTCCATAATTGCAAACACAAAACCTTCTGTTTCGGCGAAAAGATCGCCAAAACGCAGCCAGGACACCGATGCTGGAAAATCTACGTCGGGCCCATGCAAGGCCCGGTAAAATCGTCCATGCAGCTCTTTACCTTTCCATACCTCCCTGCGCTCCTCTACACCAAGTACGACAGGTTTGCGCCAGTTCTCTCTGGCCAGACCCAGCGGGGTAAGCCCGCTGTCTACAGCGACCACATCTCGGTGCACACCCGCGTCAGTGTGGAGAAAGTATTCTCTGAGATTGCACACCTCGCGATTGTGGAGGGTCTTGGCACTTAGGAAGCCACGACCCCCACACTTACGCGGGATGTACAATCTCATCACCGACGAACGCGGGTGATGCATCCGGTATGTCGTGAGCAGACAGCGGACTTTCCGATCCAAGGCGTCCAATTCTGTTTGAGTCCATCTGAGTATGCCGAAGGAGTACATTAAGACCGGCATGGCCCAACCGTTACAGGCACGCACCTTATTTCCGCCTGATAAAAAGCTTTTTAAGATTTTCTTCAGGCGGCCAAAGAACCGTACCTGTAACGCCTGTTTCATGCCCGCGTCATCAATGCCTAATGCCTGCGACATACCCAGATATTTGTAGGTTTCGGTTGCAGAGAGTGATCTAAGTTGTGTGAAATCTGAAAGCTCAATACCATCAGATTCCACACTCCTGCCTCGCTTTACATGCATGACCGCACATTTATCCACACCGAACTCCATCCTAATTGAATTACTAAAGTTTTCAGTTAGCTTCAGTAACTCAGTTAATTGGAGGTCAGTGGGGGCAAATAGTTTTAAGTCATCCATAAAAAGGAGGTGGGAAATAACCTGACCTCTACTCTGCAACCGATATTATTATTATTATTATTATTATTATTATTATTATTATTATTATTATTATTATTATTATTATTATTATTATTATCTCCTTTATTTATTATTATTCTAATTAAAATTACATTTTTAAATATATTATTTACGAAAATAAACACATTTAAAAATATAAAAATAACCGTGGGGTCCCACCAGCATCGGGCACAGGGTCCAAGCTGCCGGTGGTTAGGGCTCCAGAGACAGGAACTTCCTCACAATACGTGCCGTGTCCAGAAGTACTGCCTTCTGCATCAGGCCCTTGACCCAAGCACCCAACGCGAGCCTCTTAAGGTGACGGTCGAGGCTCTTGGCTATTAGACCATTAACGGTCACGACTATCGGCACAATAATTGCTGAGTTCACATCCCACATGTGGACAATCTCGTGAGCCAAGTCCAGATATTTAATCTGTTTTTCCTTTTCGGCTTTCACGAGATTCTCGTCATGAGGAATAGTGACATCAACAATTATTGCGAGGCGCTCTGATCGATCTGTCAACACGATATCAGGCTTGTTGGCTACAACAGTCCTGTCCGTGATGATAGATCGATCCCAGTACAATGTGACATGGCCATTTTCGAGAACTGGCTCTGCTACATACCGGTAGTACGGTACCTCGATGTCTACAAGTTTGTACTTCAGAGCAAGTTGCTGGTGAATAATTCTGGCTACTTGGTTATGTCTGTGCAAGTACTCGCCGTTAGCAAGACGTGAACAACCGGAAACAATATGCCTGAGGGATTCACCAGGTTGGTGACAGGCACGGCAAATATCAGTAGTGCCATCCCTCAGGATATATTTCCGGTAGTTATTCGTCTTGATAACTTCGTCAGCAATTGCACAAACAAACCCTTCGGTTTCCCCAAAGAGGTCACCGAAGCGTAGCCAGTTCACCGAGGCTAATAGGTCTACATCGGGTCCATACAGGGCCCGATGGAACCTGCCATGAAGCTCCTTGCTCTGCCATACACGCTTGCGATCATCAGTACTAAGTACTACAGGCATGCGCCAGTTCTCCTTAGCCAACCTGAGCGGGGTGAGCCCATTGTCTACCGCGACAACATCTCGATGCATATCCACGTTCGCCCGGAGAAAATATTCTCTGAGATTGCACACCTCGCGATTGTGTAGGGTCTTGACATTCAGAAAGCCGCGACTCCCGCACTTTCGCGGGATGTACAACCTCATCACGGATGAACGTGGATGATGCATACGATATGCCGTCAACAGAGTGCGAACTCTTCTGTCCAGGGCGTCCAATTCAGACTGAGTCCACTTGAGTATGCCAAAGGAGTATTCAAGAAGTGGCATGACCCAACCGTTGCAAGCACGAACCTTGTTGCCACCTGATAAAAGACTTTTCAGTACTTTTTTCAGGCGGCCAAAGAAACGCTCTTGCAACGATTGCTTCATGACGGCTTCATTGATACATAAAGCCTGTGTCATACCCAAGTACTTATAGGTATCAGTTAAGTTAAGTTGGATCCCCTCAGATTCCACCATCTTTCCCTGCTTCACATGAATGACAGCACATTTATCCACACCGAACTCCATATTGATAGATTTACTAAAGTTTTGGGTTACGTTTAGTAAGTCTATCAATTGGGCCTCAGAGTGGGAAAATAACTTCAGGTCATCCATGAACAGCAGGTGAGATATGACCTGACCACTTCTCTGTAACTTGCAGCCTAACCTTGAACCCTCCAGTAAAGTACTGAGAGGGTTCATGGCTAAGCAAAACCAAAGGGGACTCAGACTGTCGCCCTGAAAAATTCCCCGCTCAATTTTAATACGTTCGCCGTCCTCCTGGATCCGTCGGCATCCTGGATAGCAAAGAGTCGTATTCCATTGCCCCATACATGACTTTAAGAAGGTGCGTAGAGTTGTATTTACTTTATACAACTCTAACACCCTCAAAAGCCATGTATGCGGCACGGAGTCACACGCTTTCTTATAATCTATCCAACATGCCGCCAGATCCTTTCGGTTACGGCGAACTTGTTGGCTAATGGCCATGTCAATGAGGAGGAGCTCCTTAGTACCACGAGCCCCCTTCCTACATCCATTCTGAGAGGCTGACATAATTGCATAGTCTTCAACATGTTTAGCTATTTTAGCTCTCAGAATAGATGTAAGAAGTTTATAGACCGATGGTAACCATGTTATCGGTCTATATTGCCGGGCTCGCTAGTACTGCCTGTCTTATGGAGCAGGTGGGTAATTCCAGTCGTCATGAATGTTGGTAACGACCCAGATTCCACAGCTGATTGGAATTGAGATGCCAAGCGTTCATGCGAGCTACGTAGCCATTTCAGCCAGAAATTGTGCAGCCCGTCCAACCCTGGAGATTTCCAATTCGCTAATGGACGGACTGCTTGTAAAACGTCCTGGCTAGAAATGGCCACGCATTCCATTTCGGGAATATGTTCGCATGCACGCTCGACATCTCGCATCCAATCGCCTTCAGTATGACTAATGGGCTTCGACCAGATGCTACGCCAAAACATGGCTGTGGCGTCCGCATCCGGCCGCTGTACATTAGTCACACATTGGTCTGGTCGTTCCCAGCTTCTGTATACCCACCTCTGATCCTTCTGGAATGTACGATTAATGAGATACCGGTCCACACGTTTTTTGAATCTACGAATACGGTTTGCCCATGCATAGACTTTCTGTTTTAGGAAGTCAATGCGCTCTGTGACACGGGATGTATAATCTTGAGGACTAATATTAGTCCCCACAAAGGCCCGTTTCACAAAGCGCATTACCCTGGGGCGTGTATTCCCCGCCCTAAAACAGATCAGCTTGCCAATAAGTGCCCTTGCCTCGGCAATACGCCTCTCAATCCTGCACTGCCACGCCGGTACAGCAGATCTTTGTCGTATAACAGGGTCAGTTTCAGGGAACTTAACACCTGCTATACGACATGCCGCCACGGCAGCACAGTACAAGATTGAGTGAGTATCACCGAGATCCTCACTATTATCTAAATAATTAGATAATAACGAGTCAAGAGCACTTACCAGCGCTATATTTCGCCTATGCATAGGCAACTGCGGCAGACGAGGTCTAATCGTGGGTGGCGTGTGCCGGTAGTCCCTAATCGCACATTCCAAAGCGTCCTTTACCTCCTCATTGCACTGGGTACTTACATTATCAGCCATGTCATCATCCTCCTCGACGGCGCTGCCACCTATTGGTGGTGCGTTCGGTGTCGGCGTTAGCGTAGGCCGGACGGGATTGACATGACTCGAAGGTAAGTAGTCTGAGCGAATCCTATCAAGTACGGTATTATCCAACTTGCCACTGCGCTGGATAACTCGTACCTGATCCGATAATCGTTGAGCAGTGACGTTGATGCTTGGTTCCATGGCCTGAAACATAGACAGCATGCGACTACGGTACGCAGTGAGGTTAGTGCCCCCCTCTGTCGCCCCAAAATATGCGCGCATGACATGTTCGTTCATTGATGTCGTCCACTTCATGCGCTGCACATTACCACCGGCAGCGGGGACCCTGTTTGGGGCCGGTGGGCCCCGAGGTCCTAAGCACGCTGGTAGCCGGCCTCTTCCACGCCGCCGCGCAGGTGACGGTGTCGACGGCGGAGAGAAATACTCGTCGCTGGAGCTTGACGCAACTGCAGCTGCCGGCGTTGTCGGCACAGGTTCCGACGGCTGCGAGGCGGAGCTCAGCGACGAGCCCGGAGGTGTTAGATGTGCTGTCTTGCTCCTGGCTCGAGTCAACATGCTTATTGTGCTTTATTTTTCATTTTTACTGTATTTATTTGTGATTGTTTTGACAATTTTGCCTTGACGGATGTCATTTTGTACAGATTTTATTTTCGTTTCGTAGTGAGGATTTATGGTATTTCTTTGATAAACTTATTATGGAATATTATACTGGATACGGTTACGGTCTCGTTTGTGATATATATTTACGTGAAGAACTAGATATATTTTATTAATTATTTTCTGAACAAAATTGATGTATGCACGTTGACAGCCATTATTATTATTATTATTATTATTATTATTTGTTTCTCTTTCACGCGTACTTTTCTAACATAATGATGTTAAAAAAGTACACGGCCCTTTGGCAGGCGTACACGGAGACATAGGTCCAACGCGCAGAGGCCCTTTGAGAATTTTAATCTAGAATGTGGTGGGACACCTACAGAGGAGCCTCCATAACTGCACTATGAAGTAAAGCCACGGATTAGCCGCAGCAGGTGTAGGACTATTGCTACTTGTATGGAAACTTATTACTCTGGGCTATTGTGATGGGTGTTCAGTGGATAAATGAATATGAAAACTATGGATGAAAAACGGCGTCTGCCCTAAGTACTCTTATAGTACGTCGGAAAGGGGCAGACGGTGACTCGCCAACTCACTAGATGGGCCCTCTCTGAATAGCCACCATGGTAAACGAAGTCTGCCATAAAGGCAGCCAGAGGGCAACACCGGTGCGAGTGGCTAGGGGTGAAGAGCGGTGCGGCACCGGTTTCGCCATCGCGGGTCGTGACCCGGAGCGGGTTTCCCCGTAATTACGCCCTTGAAAATGACACTTCCACCCCCGAGCTAATAGCTCTTGCGGCTTCCCTCTGGCCGGCCGACCAAGGCAAGCCAGAGTTGAGAGTCCTGCGGGCACTCTTGGAAATCTACTCCGGCCAGCCAATAAAGGCAAGCCGGAGACGAAGCCCTGACCGACTCTCTGAAGCATTCGGGACCGCAGTGTCGCCACACACATTCAGCTCGCTACAAAGCTGCCCTGCGGTTGTAAGCTTTCTTATTATTATTATTATTATTATTATTCATTTATTAATCATTAATCAAATTTAATTTACATTTTTAAATATATCATTAACAAAAAAATACATTTAAAAATATAAAAAAAACGTGGGATCCCACCAGCAACGGGCACAGGGTCCAAGCTGCCGGTGGTTAGGGCTCCAGAGACAGGAACTTCCTCACAATACGTGCCGTGTCGAGAAGTACTGCCTTTTGCATCAGACCCTTGACCCAAGCACCCAACGCGAGCCTCTTAAGGTGACGATCGAGGCTCTTGGCTATTAGACCATTAACCGTTACAACTATCGGCACAATAATTGCCGAGTCAACATCCCACATGTCGACAATCTCGTGAGCCAAGTCCAGATATTTAATGTGTTTGTCTTTCTCGGCTTTCACGAGATTCTCGTCATGGGGAATAGTGACATCAACAATTATTGCGAGGCGCTCTGATCGATCTATTATTATTATTATGGATATGGTTTTTATACTCAGCTATCGCTGGTGTTTTGATGACATTTACGGGTCAAGACCAAGTAATTGTCACATGAGCTAAATCTGATTTAGTGTTTCATCGCTTTGCATGAATTTGCGTACTATCCTGCATGTGTTCAAAATTGCTGCTTTTTGGATATTGACAAAAGTATTTGGTGTTAAATCAAGAAGTTTAAGACTATGATGTAGGTGTTTCGGTATTACTCCGGTGGTAGATATTACAACTGGTACAATGTATACATTACGGGCTTTATTATTATTATTACTATTATTATTATTATTATGTGTACTTTAATCCATTTGGAATCTCAGCTTTCGCTGGGTATTTTGACGAACCTATCACGGGTTTACACCAAGTGGGTTGGTTCGTTATCTATAGAAGTTGGTGTTTGTGTTGTTGATGTTAGGAATCGCCGAACTATGGAACATGTATCGATGATGACTGATTTTTGTAGACCTATGTATGTTGATTTATGTATATCTAATTCTTTTAAAGAGGTATGTAGTGTTTTAGGTATGAGTCCTATGGAAGAGATTATTATTGGTATTATTTTGACGGTGTTTTGTTGCCACATTTGGCGAATTTCGTCTGCTAAGGGTATGTATTTCTGTATTTTCTCAGTGTATTTCTTCTTAATATTTTCTGAATTGGGTACTGGCTACTTGGTTATGCCTGTGCAAGTACTCACTGTTAGCAAGACGAGAACAACCGGAAATGATATGCCTGAGGGATTCACCAGACTGGTGACACGCACGGCAAATATCAGTAGTGCCATCCTTCAGGATATATTTCCGGTAGTTATTCGTCTTGATCATTTCGTCAGCAATTGCACAGACAAACCCTTCGGTTTCCCCAAAGAGGTCACCGAAGCGTAGCCAGTTCACCGAGGCTAATAAGTCTACTTCCGGTCCATGTAGAGGCCGGTAGAACCTGCCATGAAGCTCCTTGCTCTGCCAAACTAGCTTGCGATCGTCAGTGCTAAGCACTACAGGTCTGCGCCAGTTGTCCTTCGATAAACTGAGCGGGGTTAATCCGGCGTCCACTGCGACAACGTCCCGATGCATATCCACGCTCGCGTTGAGAAAATATTCTCTGAGGTTGCATACTTCGCGGTTGTGTAGAGATTCGACATTTAAAAAGCCACGACCTCCACACTTCCGCGGAATATACAACCTCATTACGGACGAGCGTGGATGATGCATCCGGTAAGCGGTCAGCATTGTACGCACCTTTCTGTCCAGGGCGTCTAACTCAGTCTGAGTCCACTTGAGTATGCCAAAGGAGTACATCAGAACCGGCATGACCCAACCGTTGCAAGCTTGAACCTTATTGCTACCTGACAGAAGACTTTTCAGTACTTTTGTCGGGCGACCAAAGAAACGTTCTTGCAACGATTGCTTCATGTCTGTCTCGTTAATACATAAGGCCTGTGACATACCCAAGTATTTATAGGTATTGGTTCGCAGAAGTGATCTGAGGTTAATAGAATCTGAGAGTTGAATCCCTTCAGATTCCACCATCCTTCCTTGTTTCACATGTATCACTGCACATTTATCCACACCAAATTCCATTTTGATAGAATTACTAAAACTTTCAGTAATTTTTAGTAAATCCATCAACTGTGAATTGGTGTGAGCAAACAGCTTCAAGTCATCCATGAACAACAAGTGGGATATGACCTGACCACCTCTGCGTAGCCTATAACCTAACCCTGAACCCTCTGGTAATGTACTAAGAGGGTTCAGCGCTAAGCAAAACCACAACTGGCTCAGACTGTCGCCCTGGAAGATACCCCGCTCAATTTTAACAAGTTTGCCATTTCCCTGGATCAGTCGGCATCCTGGATAGCCAAGAACCGTTTTCCATTGCCCCATACATGACCTTAAGAAGGTGCGTAGAGTTGTATTTATTTTATACAACTCCAACACCCTCAAAAGCCATGTATGTGGCACAGAATTATACGCTTTCTTGTAGTCTATCCAACATGCCGCCAGATCCTTTCGGTTACGCCGAACTTGTTGGCTAATGGTCATATCTATAAGGAGGAGCTCCTTAGTACCACGAGCCCCCTTCTTACATCCATTCTGAGTGTGCGACATAATGGAATTTAACTCTATGTGCTTTAATATTTTAGCCCTCAGAATAGAAGTAAGAAGTTTATAGACCGATGGCAAACATGTAATCGGCCTATAATTACCGGGCTCTGTGGTACTACCTGTCTTATGGAGCAAGTGGGTTACTCCAGTTGTCATGAAATCTGGGATCGATCCAGATTCTATGGATGATTGACATTGGAATGCTAACCGGTCATGTAAACTACGTAGCCATTTCAGCCAGTAATTGTGCAGTCCATCCGGTCCTGGAGATTTCCAATTGGATAACGACCGGACTGCACTAGTGACATCTTCGCCTGAAATGACTACGTTATCCATCTCTGGAATATGTTCACATGTCCGTTCAACATCCCGAATCCAACCACCCTCAGTGTGACCAATAGGCGCCGACCATATTCTACGCCAAAACCGGTTTGTGGCGTCTGCATCCGGCAGCTGCCCATTAGCCACATCTTGGTCTGGTCGGTCCCAGTTTCTATAAACCCACTTTTGGTCCCTTTGAAATGTATGATTCAACATATATCGGTCCACGCGTTTTTTATATCTGCGAATCCGATTTGCCCATGCATAGACTTTCTGCTTTAGGAAGTCAATGCGCTCAGTGATCCGAGATGTATATTCATGAGGACTGATGCCAGTCCCCAAGAAGGCTCGGCGCACAAAGCGCATGACCCTGGGACGTGTATTCCCAGACCTAAAGCAGATTAGCTTACCAATAAGCGCCCTTGTCTCAGCAATACGCCGCTCAATTCTGCACTGCCACGCCGGGACAGCAGATCTTTGTCGCATGACAGTATCATGTTCTTGAAACTTGACACCTGCCATACGACATGCCGCTACGGCGGCGCAGTACAGAATTGAGTGCGTATCACCAAGATTTTCACTATTTTCTAGAAAACTAGTTAATAGTGAATCAAGGGCACCTACCAGCGCTATATTTCGTCTATGCATACGCAACCGGGGCAGGCGCGGCCTAATTGTTGGTGACATGTACCGATATTGTTCAAT
Source organism: Euclidia mi (assembly GCA_944739405.2). Lineage (NCBI taxonomy): Eukaryota > Metazoa > Arthropoda > Insecta > Lepidoptera > Erebidae > Euclidia > Euclidia mi. Next base: position 89,543,165 of record OX123185.2, on the reverse strand, counting down.
CGCACATTTCAAAGCATCCATAACCTCCTCATTGTACTGAATACTTACGATACAAACCATATCATCCACCTCCACATCGGCATTATTACCCGTCCGCGGTGTATCTGTGTTTACGGGAGCACTAGCGGGTTGGACGTGAACAGCCTGGCTCGTAGGTAAGTATTCTGAGCGTAGCCTATCAAGTACGACGTTATCCAGCTTATTACTACGCTGGATAACTCGCACCTGATCCGACAATCGTTGAGCCGTAACGTTGATACCTGGTTCCAAAGCCTGAAACAGAAGGAGCATGCAACTGCGATACGCAGTGAGTTTAGTCCCCCCCTCTGTAGCCCCAAAATATTATTATTATTATTATTATTATTATTCCTTTATTTATTTTTCTGCAGATTTCATTTACATTTTTAAATATACAATAAAAAATAACATACATTTAAAAATATAAAATAAAACCGTGGGATCCCACCAGCAACGGGCACAGGGTCCAAGCTGTCGGTGGTTAGGGCTCCAGAGACAGGAACTTCCTCACAATACGTGCCGTGTCGAGAAGTACTGCCTTTTGCATCAGGCCCTTGACCCAAGCACCCAACGCGAGCCTCTTAAGGTGACGATCGAGGCTCTTGGCTATTAGGCCATTAACCGTTACAACTATCGGCACAATAATTGCCGAGTCCACATCCCACATGTCGACAATCTCGTGAGCCAAGTCCAGATATTTAATCTGTTTGTCTTTCTCGGCTTTCACGAGATTCTCGTCATGAGGAATGGTGACATCAACAATTATTGCGAGGCGCTCTGATCGATCTATCACCACAATATCAGGTTTGTTGGCTACAACAGTCCTGTCTGTGACGATAGATCGATCCCAGTACAATGTGGCATGGCCATTTTCGAGAACTGGCTCTGCCACATACCTGTAGTACGGTACCTCGATGTCTACAAGTTTGTATTTCAGAGCAAGTTGCTGGTGAATGATTCTGGCTACTTGGTTATGTCTGTGCAAGTACTCGCCGTTAGCAAGACGTGAACAACCGGAAACAATATGCCTGAGGGATTCACCGGGCTGGTGACAGACACGGCAAATATCACTAGTGCCATCCCTCAGGATATATTTCCGGTAGTTATTCGTCTTGATAACTTCGTCAGCAATTGCACAAACAAACCCTTCGGTTTCCCCAAAGAGGTCACCGAAGCGTAGCCAGTTCACCGAGGCCAATAGGTCTACATCGGGTCCATACAGGGCCCGATGGAACCTGCCATGAAGCTCCTTGCTCTGCCATACACGCTTGCGCTCATCAGTACTGAGTACTACAGGTATGCGCCAGTTCTCCTTAGCCAACTTGAGCGGGGTGAGTCCATTGTCCACTGCGACAACATCTCGATGCATGTCCCCGTTCGCCCGGAGAAAATATTCTCTGAGATTGCACACCTCGCGGTTGTGTAGGGTCTTGATATTTAGAAAGCCACGACCCCCACACTTCCGCGGGATGTACAACCTCATCACGGATGAACGAGGATGATGCATACGATATGCCGTCAACAATGTGCGGACTCTTCTGTCCAGGGCGTCCAATTCAGACTGAGTCCACTTGAGTATGCCAAAGGAGTATACAAGAAGTGGCATGACCCAACCGTTGCAAGCACGAACCTTGTTGCCACCTGATAAAAGGCTTTTTAATACTTTTTTCAGGCGGCCAACGAAACGCTCTTGCAACGATTGCTTCATGTCAGCTTCATTGATACTTAAAGCCTGTGACATACCCAAGTACTTATAGGCATCGGTTAAGAGAAGCGATCTTAGGTTAATGGAATCTGAGAGTTGGATCCCCTCAGATTCCACCATCCTGCCCTGCTTAACATGAATGACAGCACATTTATCCACACCGAACTCCATATTGATAGACTTACTAAAGTTTTGGGTTACGTTTAGTAAATCTAGCAATTGGACATCAGATTGGGCAAATAACATCAGGTCATCCATGAATAACAGGTGGGATACTACCTGACCGCCTCTCTGTAACCTGTAGCCTAACCTTGAACCCTCCAGTAATGTACTGAGAGGGTTCATGGCTAGGCAAAACCAAAGGGGACTCAGACTGTCGCCCTGAAAAATTCCCCGCTCAATTTTAATACGTTCGCCGTCCTCCTGGATCCTTCGGCATCCTGGATAGCAAAGAATCGTATTCCATTGCCCCATACATGACTTTAAGAAGGTGCGTAGAGTAGTATTTACTTTATACAACTCTAGCACCCTCAAAAGCCATGTATGCGGCACGGAGTCATACGCCTTCTTATAATCTATCCAACATGCCGCCAGATCCTTTCGGTTACGGCGAACTTGTTGGCTAATGGCCATGTCAATGAGGAGGAGCTCCTTAGTACCGAGAGCATCCTGCCTACATCCATTCTGAGAGGCTGACATAATAGAATTGTCTTCAACATGTTTAGCTATTTTAGCTCTCAGAATAGATGTAAGAAGTTTATAGACCGATGGTAGACATGTTATCGGTCTATAATTGCCGGGCTCGCTAGTACTGCCTGTCTTGTGGAGCAGGTGGGTAATTCCAGTCATCATAAATGATGGCAACGACCCAGATTCTACAGCTGATTGGAATTGAGATGCCAAGCGTTCATGCGAACTACGTAGCCACTTCAGCCAGAAATTGTGCAGCCCGTCCAAGCCTGGAGATTTCCAATTAGATAATGGACGGACTCCTTGTGCAACATCCTGGCTAGAAATGGCCACGCATTCCATTTCAGGAATATGTTCGCATGAACGTTCGACATCTTGCATCCAATCACCTTCAGTATGGCCAATGGGCGTCGACCAGATGCTACGCCAAAACATGGCTGTGGCGTTCGCATCCGGCCGCTGCACATTAGTCACACTTTGATCTGGTCGTTCCCAGCTTCTGTATACCCACCTCTGATCCCTCTGGAATGTACGATTAATGACGTACCGGTCCACACGTTTTTTAAATCTACGTATTCGGTTTGCCCATGCATAGACTTTCTGTTTTAGGTAGTCAATGCGCTCTGTGACCCGGGCTATATAATCTTGAGGACTAATATTAGTCCCCGAAAAAGCCCGTTTCACAAAGCGCATTACCCTAGGGCGTGTATTCCCCTCCCTAAAACAGATCAGCTTGCCAATAAGTGCCCTTGCCTCGGCAATACGTCGCTCAATCCTGCACTGCCACGCCGGTACAGCAGACCTTTGTCGTACAACGGTATCAGTTTCAAGAAACTTGACACCAGCTATACGACAAGCTGCCACGGCGGTACAGTACAAGATTGAGTGTGTATCACCGAGATCCTCACTATTATCTAATTAATTTGATAATAACGAGTCAAGAGCACTTACCAGCGCTATATTTCGCCTATGCATAGGCAACCGCGGTAGGCGAGGCCTAATAGATGATGGCGTGTACCGGTAGTCCCTAATCGCACATTCCAAAGCGTCCTTGACCTCCTCATTGCACTGGGTACTTACATCATCAGCCATGTCATGCTCCTCCCTGACGGCGCTGCCGCCCATTGGCGGTGCGCTCGGTATCGGTGTTAGTGTGGGCCGCACGGGATTGGCATGGCTCGAAGGTAAGTACTCTGAGCGAATCCTATCAAGCACGGCGTTATCCACCTTGCCACTGCGCTGGATAACCCGTACCTGATCCGATAGTCGTTGAGCCGTGACGTTGATGCTTGGTTCCAAGGCCTGAAACATAGACAGCATGCGACTACGGTACGCAGTGAGGTTAGTGCCCCCCTCTGTCGCCCCAAAATATGCGCGCATGACTTGTTCGTTTATGGATGACGTCCACTTCATGCGCTGCACATTACCACCGGCAGCGGGGACCCTGTTTGGGGCCGGTGGGCCCCGAGGTCCTAAGCACGCTGGTGGCCGGCCTCTCCCACGCCGCCGCGCAGGTGACGGTGTCGACGGCGGAGAGAAATACTCGTCGCTGGAGCTCGACGCAACTACAGCTGTCGACGTTACTGGTGCAGGTTCCGACGGCTGCGAGGCGGAGCTGAGCGACGAGTCCGGAGGTGTTGGGTGTGCTCTTCGTTTCCTGGCTCTCGTCAACATGCTAATGTGTTTTTATCTTCATTTTTGTAAATATATTTATTGTTTGATCTGTCATAATGTTAAGCGTGACGGCTGTCATTGTATGAAATGTTCACTATTTCTGTATTTATGTTGTTTTTACCAGGTATTTTCTTGCTTTACTTGTGTTTTCTATTATGATTTAGATTATATATACTATTGCACTATGGATGAGAGGATATTTGTAAAATATTAATATTTAAAATGAATTGGAGGAATAAACACGTTGACAGTTTTGGTGTTTTGATATTATTACTATTATTATTATGCCGTTTATTAAATACTGTTCTCATGATCACATTTTAACTATTTAAATATTATAAAACGAAATAAATTAAATATTAAAATGGGACCACGGAGGCCCACCGGCATCGGGCACAGGGACCAAGCTACCGGTGGTTAGGGCTCCAGAGAAAGGAACCTCCGTACGATGCGTGTCGTGTCCAGCAATACTGCCTTCTGTATAGCGGACTTGATCCAGCCGTCTAACGAGAGCCTCTTGAGGTGGTGGTCGAGGCTTTTGGCAATAAGACCATTTATGGTCACGACTATCGGTACAATGATCGCCGAGTCAACATCCCACATGTCGACAATCTCGTGAGCCAGGTCCAAATATTTCATTTGTTTATCTTTTTCGGCTTTCACGAGATTCTCGTCATGGGGTATGGTAACGTCGATGATCATTGCAAGGCGCTCTAATCGGTCTATCACCACTATGTCCGGCTTGTTAGCCACGATAGTTCTGTCAGTAATGATAGACCGATCCCAATACAGAGTAGCACGACCATTTTCAAGAACTGGGTCGGGCACATACCTGTAGTACGGTATTTCAGAGTCGACAAGTTGGTACTTTAAAGCAAGTTGCTGGTGGACAATCCTGGCTACTTGGTTGTGTCTATGCAAATATTCGCCGTTGGCAAGACGAGAACAACCGGATACTATATGTCTGAGCGACTCACCAGGCTGGTGACATGCCCGACATATGTCGACCGTCCCATCCCTCAGAATATACTTCCGGTAGTTGTTCGTCATGATAACTTCGTCCATAATTGCAAACACAAAACCTTCTGTTTCGGCGAAAAGATCGCCAAAACGCAGCCAGGACACCGATGCTGGAAAATCTACGTCGGGCCCATGCAAGGCCCGGTAAAATCGTCCATGCAGCTCTTTACCTTTCCATACCTCCCTGCGCTCCTCTACACCAAGTACGACAGGTTTGCGCCAGTTCTCTCTGGCCAGACCCAGCGGGGTAAGCCCGCTGTCTACAGCGACCACATCTCGGTGCACACCCGCGTCAGTGTGGAGAAAGTATTCTCTGAGATTGCACACCTCGCGATTGTGGAGGGTCTTGGCACTTAGGAAGCCACGACCCCCACACTTACGCGGGATGTACAATCTCATCACCGACGAACGCGGGTGATGCATCCGGTATGTCGTGAGCAGACAGCGGACTTTCCGATCCAAGGCGTCCAATTCTGTTTGAGTCCATCTGAGTATGCCGAAGGAGTACATTAAGACCGGCATGGCCCAACCGTTACAGGCACGCACCTTATTTCCGCCTGATAAAAAGCTTTTTAAGATTTTCTTCAGGCGGCCAAAGAACCGTACCTGCAACGCCTGTTTCATGCCCGCGTCATCAATGCCTAATGCCTGCGACATACCCAGATATTTGTAGGTTTCGGTTGCAGAGAGTGATCTAAGTTGTGTGAAATCTGAAAGCTCAATACCATCAGATTCCACACTCCTGCCTCGCTTTACATGCATGACCGCACATTTATCCACACCGAACTCCATCCTAATTGAATTACTAAAGTTTTCAGTTAGCTTCAGTAACTCAGTTAATTGGAGGTCAGTGGGGGCAAATAGTTTCAGGTCATCCATAAAAAGGAGGTGGGAAATAACCTGACCTCTACTCTGTAACCGATAGCCTAGCCCTGAACTTTCGAGCAAAGTGCTTAGCGGGTTCAGTGCTAGGCAAAACCATAGTGGACTCAAACTGTCGCCTTGGAAGATACCCCGCTTGATCTTTACAGGTACGCCATACCCAGAAGGCTGTCGGCATCCTGGATAGCGAAGCACCGTACTCCACTGCCCCATACATGCCCTCAAGAGGGCGCTTATTATTATTATTATTATTAGTTTGTTTTATTTTCTCAGCTTAAGCTGGTTGAAGTTAAATGCCATTTACGGACTACCGTCAACTAAATGACACGATTTTAGAGTGTTTTATTATGACTGTAGGGTGTTATCATCATGTTCGTCTATCTGTAAAAACTTCCTAACAAGTCTACAGGTGTTTAATATTGCAGCTTTTTGGAGTTGGATGTATATATTGGGTTTCAGGTCAATGAGTTTCAGGCTATTGTGTATTTGATTCGGGATAACGCCAGTGGTGGACAAAACTATAGGTACAATATAAACTTTTTCTTGTTTCCAGATTCGTAAAACTTCATCCTTCAGGTCTGTATATTTGTGTATTTTTTCAGAAATGGTTTTTTGTATATTGTGAGTGTTTGGTACAGCTATATCTATCAGGTAAGTAATTTTATTTATTTTATCTTGTAGGGTTATATCGGGCCGATTGTAGTGTATGGTTCTATCTGTTAATATCGCGCGGTCATAATACATTTTATGTGTGCTATTTTCTAGGACTGGTTTAGGGCTATATTGATAGTATGGAGTGTGTGTGTCCGGGACAAGTTTATGTTTTAGAGCTAGTTTTTGGTGAATGATGTTTGCTATTTGGTTATGTCTATGAGTGTAATCTGTTTGCGTGAGGTTAGGGCAAGTGCCAGTAATATGCTGTATAGTTTCAGGTTGACTATGACATTTCCTGCACTTGTCGTCTGTTAACGTAGGGTCTTTAATTATATATTTTCTGTGATTTTTAGTGTTGATAATTTGGTCCTGTATTGCTATTATAAAACCTTCAGTTTCTGGGAAGAGATTACCAAGAGTGAGCCATTTATTGGATGCTATTTTGTCTATGTGTGGTTGTTCAAGATCGTGTGGATGACGGCCATGTAATGTTTTCTTCTTCCATTGCTCTATTTTCAAGTTTTCAACGTTAGTCTCAGTATTATCTATTTCAGTTACTTGGGTTAGGTTTAATGGTGTGAGGTTAAAATCATTACTAACTATTGCGCAATGGATTTGGCTACTACTTGCTTTATTGTGAAAAAATGATCTGAGTTTTAATATTTGTGTTTGCCATAATGCTAGTATATTGATAAGTCCTCGTCCTCCATGCAGTCTCTTGATTGTCATCCTTTCTATAGCGGATTTTGGGTGTAGACAATTGTGCTTTGTAAGGATAGTTCTTGTAGCTATTTCTAAGTTGTTGATGTCAGTTTTTGACCACTTTATGATCCCGAATGAGTAAGTTAATATGGGTACAGCGTATGTATTGATTGCCTTTATTAAGCTTTTGGCGGCTAATTGACTTTTACTAATAATGTGAACCCTGCGCTTGTATTCATTGTTTAAAGATATTTTTAATTTACTGTGGTCTAGTCCCTTTAATTGATGGTAGCCTAAGTACTTATATAATTCGTTCGGTTCCATGGCAGTTATGATTTCGTTTTCGTTTACTGTGTAATCACCAGGCCGGATCTTTCCTTTCACTATGTGAGCTATCTTACATTTTTCTATACCAAATTGCATATTAATATCTCTACTGAATTTTGCTGTTGTGTCTATCAATGTTTGCATTTCTTTTTCTGATCTGGCATACAGTTTTATGTCGTCCATATATATTAAGTGGGTTATAGAGCTTACTGTATTCTCATGTTTTAGGCGATATCCGGCCTTGCAACTCCGCAGCATTTGTGAAAGGGGGTTTAAAGCTAAACAAAACCAGAGAGGGCTCAAGGAGTCACTTTGATATATACCCTTCTTTATTGCTATTTCCCTACTTGTGATGTTGTTAAGATGCAGTTTTGTTTTCCAAAGTGGCATTATATTTTTGAGAAATTCAATCAGGACAGGATTTATTCTGTATATCTTTAATATGCGTAGGAGCCAAGAATGTGGTATGCTGTCAAAGGCCTTCTTATAATCTATATAGGCACAGTGCAGATTTCTGTTGTTGGTTGCGGAATGTCTGTGGATAAGGGAATCTATTATAAGTTGCTCCTTGCATCCCATATGGCCTCGTCTACACCCCTTCTGTTCCTCAGCTAGAATGTCGTGCTGTTCTATATCTTTGTGTATTGTGGTAATTTTTTGGGTAATGGCGGATGTGAGTATTTTGTATATGGTAGGTAAACATGTTATGGGTCTGTATTGTGACGGTTGTGATGTGTATCTGCCTTTTGGTAGCATGTAAGTAATACCTTTTGCTATAAATTGAGGCGTGCTTTGTCGTCCGTAAATTATATTTGTTAGATTTTTGGCTATGGTTTTATGCAGGGTTGTAAATTTTTTGTACCAGTAATTGTGTATTTTATCTGCCCCTGGTGATTTCCAGTTATTTAACTTGGCAGTGACATTCTTTATTTCTAATTCTGTAATACCTTCAAAAGTCATTACGTCTATATTTTCCCATTTTCTCTCTTCCTCGGTTAACCATGCTGTTTCCGCGTTATATTGTGCATCTACCTCCCAAATACCTGCCCAAAATCCCTCTAACTGTTCCACTGTTGGAATTTCTATATTATTATCTGCCTGTTTATCTTTATAAGTGTTTAAATTTCTATAGAATAGTTTCTCATTTGTTTGAAATAGTTTATTTTCGTTTTTGCGTTGAAGTGCTTTCTTATACCTAGATAACCGGTGCGCTTTAAGTGCTAACTTTTGTTTTAGTGTGTCCAAGAAGTCTTCCATCCTTTTATTATTATTTTCGTGGCTACTGTGTATCCTATTTTTACTGATAATTTTATTGACTCTGTCGACTACTTTTTTTGATCTATTGTTATTTATATATTGTGTTAGTCTACCTATGTCGGATCTTAGTTGAATTATATCTCTTTCTAATCTATTTTGCCAAGCTGGTTTTCTATTTTCTATTTGGGATCTAGGACGTGGCTCAGTTTTATAACCTAGTTCACATGATATGACTAAGGCACTACAATATATTAGAGTATGGATATCGGATAGTTGGGAATCATCCGAGAAAAACTTACAAAGTATGCTATTGTTGAAAATGTTAGTTAATTGAGTTAGATATGAGCTGTATTTTAGTTTAGGTAGCCGGGGTCTGAGTGTAGGGTCTGTACCTGAATATTCAATTAAGACTGTATGCAGGCTTTCTAGTAATTTTTGTTCAGTGTCATTGGGGAGGGCAGAAGATTGTATGGTTTCTATTTCAGTTTCCATTACTAGTACGGTAGATTCGGTCTGTGTTGATACATGATTGTTAACTGTTGTGTAACTGTTTTGTGTGAGATGCTCAGGTAAATCTTGCAAGTAATTTGTTGCTTGTGTATTCGAAAATATACTTTGCTGAGATAGAATATTTGTACAAACCGTATTCCTCGCATCAGTAAGGGAAGGCTGTGCTTGTTGAAATGTATCTTGTAGCTCTAACTCTAACCTAACTTCTTCTTTAATTTGTGCTATCTTGTCGTTGCTAAGCATCTTATTTCTAATTATTACTCGCCTTTGGTCTGAAACTCGTTGTTCTGAAACGTTCGCGTGGGGGTACTGTCTTACAAAATGTTCATGTAATATTTTCCTATATGTTGTTAAGTCGGTTTCTAATTTGGTGATACGGTAGTATGTACGCATGATGAATGTGTTTACATCTTCAGTCCATCTCATGCGTACTCGTGGTTTGCCAGCCTTAGTGGACGCAGGTAATAGGATATTCTCCGCCTGCGCAACATCTAAAGTAGCTTCTGGTGTGGTTGTACGTGTTTCTGTTAATATTTCCGAAGGTGTGTATGAAACTGTTGATGGGCTATAGGGTTCTTCTATTGTAGGTGATGGTGAGTTATATCTGTCTGAAGTAAGATTGGCTGTAGTATGTTCGGGTGACCCGGAGGGAGCCCGCCTATTCAACTCCTCTCCGCCGACGGTTCGTATGCTGCCGCACCCAGCGTCAGCTCCAGGTGCGCCCCGGCGATAGCCCCCGGGCAGCGGCCCTATACGTTTACTTTTTGACCTAGTCTCCATATTGAATGGGTTGCCAGAGCCATGTTAGCCGTGCCAGTAATTTCGTATCACGTGTCCGCCCCCTACGTGGGTCTGATGTTCGACCCGGACGTATGGTTGGGCTTGTGGGGGCTTATTATTATTATTATTATTATGTATAGACAATTGTCTTTGAACTCAACTCTGGGTTGGATATTTTGAACCAGGTACGGGTATACACCAAGTATTCTGGTTCAGTCGTGTTATGTGTCTAGGGATTTTGTGTGTTTGTTAGCAAATGGCTTGTTTGTGTCTCGCTTGGAGTCTGTTGTATGTTCTGCGTGTTTGTGGTGTTCTGAAGTGTGAGTGAGGTCGGGTTTAAGAAACGGCGAACTATGGAGCAGGTGTCTAATACAATGGATTTTTGTAGTGGTATGTATGTTTTTGGGTGAAGATCGATCATTTTTAAAGCGTTATGTAGTGTTTTTGGTATGATACCAGTTGAGGATATAATTATGGGGACAATCTTAACTGTTTCTTGGTGCCACATCTGTTTTATTTCACCTGCTAAAGGTATATATTTTTGAATTTTTTCTGTGTGTTTTTGCTTTAAGTTGTTTGTGTTGGGAACGGCAATATCTATTAAATAGGTGGTCTTAGTAGTTTTTATCGTTAGTGTTATATCAGGTCTGTTGCTAAGGATAGTGCGGTCAGTGATGATGTCTCGATCCCAATAGAGTTTTACTTTATTGTTTTCTAGCACATTTCTCGGTTTGTATTTGTAGTAGGGTGTGTGTGTTTCTATCAGGTTATGTTTTAGTGCAAGTTGTTGGTGGATGTGTTTGGCGACGTTGTCATGGCGGTGTGTGTAGTCTTTACTGGCGAGTGCGCTGCAGCCCCCTGTGATGTGATCTATGTGTTCGGTGTATTGGTGGCATAGTCGGCATTTATCAGTTTCTATTGGCTCTTTCAAAATATATTTTGAGTAATTTCGTGTATTAATGACTTGATCTTGTATAGCTACAAAGAATCCCTCTGTCTCACTAAAAATGTTTCCTTTATTGAGCCAGGTAGTTGATGCAGTTCGGTCTATATGATCTTGTTCTAATTGGTGGGGATATTTACCATGGAGTGCTTTGCTTTTCCAGTTTTCTAACTTAAGGTCTTCTTTTAAGATTTTAGTTTTGGGATCAAATTGATTGTTGTTTAACTGTAAGGGTGTTCCGGAGTGAGATAAGTTAACGATTGCTTTGTGTGGTGTACTGTCGTTGGCTTTTCTGATAAAGTATGATCGTAAGTTATCTATCTGGCTGTAGTGTAAGTTTTTAATGTCGATAAAGCCCCGGCCTCCTAGTTTTCGGTTTAGTGTGAAACGTTGTACAGCTGTGTGTATGTGATGTATATTGTGTTTATAGCATGTTGTTCTGGTTGTGGTGTTAAGAGAATTAAGTTCTGTATCTGACCATTTAATAATTCCGAAAGAATATGTTAATATGGGGATGGCATATGTGTTAATAGCTTTGACTGTATTTCTGGCGGATAACTGGGTGTGAAGTATTTTATTGAGTCTATGTTTGTATTTTGCTTTCAATGTATTTTTTATGTCAGTGTGGTTAATTGATGTGATTTGTTGGTATCCTAAATATTTATAGGTTTCCCTGGGCTCCATACTATCTATTCTCCCTTCCTGTAGTTCAAGATCGAATGAATTTGTTTTACTGTGCTGGCCTTTAATTATACTATTGATTTTACATTTGTCTGTACCGAATGTCATTTTTATGTCTGTGCTAAATTTTTCTGTTAGGGTTAAAAGGTGGTCTAATTCTTGTCTATTACTTGCATATATTTTTATGTCATCCATGTATAGTAGGTGTGTGAGTTTGATTCTATTGTCTCTGTCAATTGTGTATCCGTATGAAGTGTTATTAAGTATTCTGGAAAGGGGGTTTATGGCCAGACAGAACCACAAAGGACTAAGGGAGTCGCCTTGAAAAATACCGCGTGAGATTTTTATAGGTGATGTAGTAAGTGTTGTGGTGTTGGTTCTTAAACTAAGTTTTGTGGTCCATGTGGTCATTGCATGTTTTAAGAACTGTAGTAGACTGTCATCGATTTTGTATATTTTCAGAATATGAAGTAACCACGAGTGTGGTACGCTGTCAAAAGCTTTTTGATAGTCAATGTATGAGTAATATAGATTTCGGTGTTTCTGTTTGACTTGGTTATGGATTTCGGCATCTATGATCAGTTGTTCTTTACAGCCCATCGAACCTTTGCTACAGCCCTTTTGTTCTTCTGGAATAATTTTGTTTGCTGAGATGTGAGAGTTGATTTTATGTGTGATGATGGATGTTAGTAATTTGTAAATGGTGGGAAGGCAAGTGATGGGTCTGTATTTGGCTGGGTTTGTAGTGTCTCTATCTTTGGGTTTTAAATAGGTTACTCCTTGTGTTAGAAAAGTAGGTATGTCTTGCGGATTTTTAACCAGTTCATTTAATGAGTTTGCTATGTGCTGGTGTGTTGATGTAAAGTATTTGATCCAGTAGTTTTGTATTTTATCAGGTCCCGGTGCCTTCCAGTTTAAAGTTCTTTTTATTGCGAAAGTTACATCGTCTTTATCGATTACTATTAATGGCATTGGTTCAATTTTCTCCATCTCTTGCTCTTCTATTTTAGCCCACGACGAGTGTGTGTTATGATGAACGGGTTTCGACCATATATTTTCCCAGTATTTTTGTATGTCTGCTATGTCCGGATGTTGTGTGACTGTAATGTTCTCAGTGTTAAGTTTTTGATAAAATATTTTTTGGTTATTGTTAAACAAAATATTATCTGACTTCCTTTGGTTGCTTTTCTTGTATCGGTTCAGTCGTTTAGCTTGTGCTTGTAGTTTCTGTTTACTTGTATCAAGTTGGTCTTCTAATTCGTGTCTAGGTTTGTGTTTAGGATTTAATTTCTGTTGCTTTTTATGTGTAAGGTTTCCATTTAAGTATTGTGTAAGCTGTCCTATTTCTTTTCTTAGTGCTATGATCTTGTTTTCTATACGTCTTTCCCATTGAGGTTTCTTTTGAACGTTGTGCGTATTGGTTGTGTTTTTGTTGGGTGAACGGGAGGTGTTGTCTTTTGTCATTTTAGTTTGCCTATCGTGTAGTGTTGTTACTGTTTTTGCAGCACAATAGATGACAGTGTGAATTTCTTCTAATGTTACTGTATCTCTGTTTTGTAAGTGATTGTCAACTATTTCGTTCAGGGTATTTACAGTTTTTATCATCTGTCGAGAAGTTTGCAATTTAGGTATTATGGGTCTGCATGATGGGTCTGTGCCTGTATATTTTATTAAAATTTCGGTAAATATATTTTGCACGTGGTTAAAATCTATTGGCGTTACTGTTGAATTTGCAGGTTCATTTTCTTGAGTTTGGATGTGTTCGCTAGTTCCTAAGGATTGAATACTTTCTATCTGTGATATAGTTTGTTGCTCTTGTGTGTGTTGTGTATTCGGTATTGTTTGAGATACGTTTGCGATAGGTGGCTGGCTGCTATGTTGGTACGTGTTAGGTGTATGTTGTACTTCGATAGTGTTATCAGTGTTGTTTAGTGTATGTGTAATGGTCTCCTTTATGCGTTCGCGTTCTACTGCTGATATTCTATTGTTTCTATGGATAACTCTTATCTGATCTGATAGACGTTGTTCAGAGATATGATTTAGGTCTGGAAATTTTTCTGTGAAGACTTGATGTAATAATTGTCTCCAGGCGGTCATGTCGGTTTCGCAGATAGTTACTGTGTAGTAGCAACGGAGGAGTTCTATGTTTATAGCATTAGTCCATTTCATCCGTTGTCTACTCTTTCCAGCAAGAGTGGTTGGGGGAAGTATATCTCGCAAAACACTTCTTGCTGGTGTGTTAGTGTCGATGTGTGAAAGTTGTGTGTTGTGATCTACGTTATTTGTATAATTTTGTAATAATCGCGTAGAGTTGGTGATGTCAGACGTGGGCACAGAAGAATTAGCAAACGCTTCTTGTGCAGCATCGCACGACATTGGTGATGTAGTAGTGGATCGGGATGATTGATGATATTGTAATGTATAAGGTGACGATGATCTGGGTGATTGATATAAACTATGTGTGGATGATATTGGTGATGAAGAGTTTGTATAGTGTAGGGGTGATGAGATTTCATCATTAGTTGCAACAGTTCTGGACTGGGCAGACCTTAGCGATACGTTGCCCCCCCCAGAATACGAGGGGCAGCCCGAGCCTGACGGCCCGGGGCGGGATTCTCCCGTGTGGGTACCCGCCTGGGGTAGTTCTCTGTTTCTAAGTCGCATCGCATATTGGTATTACTATGGCTCCGTTGGTCATTGGTGAGTATATAGCGCAATGCTGCCAATGTCCGCCCCTCACGTGGCTACAGGTGGTCGAGCCGGACGTGGAGTTAGATTTGTGAGGGGCCGTTATTATTATTATTATTATTATTATTATTATTATTATTATTATTATTATTATTATTATTATTATTATTATTATTATTATTATTATTATTATTATTATTATTATTATTATTATTATTATTATTTCGTTTCTTTTTCTATTTTTCTCAGCTCTTAGCTGGTATAATCTACATTTACGGGTGGGTACCAAGTAAATGCAGAGTGTGTATCTATATTATGTTGTAGATGTTGTGTGAGGTGTATGGTTTTCGTCTAATGACATGAATTTCCGAACAATTCTGCATGTATTCAATATGGCGGCTTTCTGGAGGTTTATATAAAGGCTTTCTTTGAGGTCAATTAATTTAAGGCTATGATGAAGGTTTTTCGGGATGACACCAGTGGTAGAAATTACGATAGGGACGACATAAACTTTACTTTGGCGCCAAATTCGTGCTACTTCTTCTTTTAATTCAGAATATTTGCTTATCTTTTCGCTAATAGTTTTTATTATTATTATTATTATTATTATTATTATTATTATTATTATTATTATTATATATAGACGATTATCTTTGAACTCAACTCTGGGTTGGATATTTTGAACCAGGTACGGGTATACACCAAGTATTCTGGTTCAGTCGTGTAGTGTGTCTAGTGAATCTGTGTGTTTGTTACAAAATGGTCTGTTTGTGTCTCGTTTGGACTTTGTTGTATGTTTTGCGTGTTTGTGGTGTTTGGGATGTTCTGAAGTGTGAGTGAGGTTGGGTTTAAGAAACGGCGGACTATGGAGCAGGTGTCTAATACAATTGATTTTTGTAATTGAATGTATGTTTTTGGGTGTAGATCAATTATTTTTAAAGCATTATGCAGTGTTTTTGGTATGATACCAGTTGAGGATATAATTATGGGGACTATCTTGACAACTTCTTGGTGCCACATCTGTTTTATTTCATCTGCTAGTGGTATGTACTTTTGAACTTTTTCCGTGTGTTTTTGCTTTAAGTTGTTTGTGTTGGGAACGGCAATATCTATTAAATAGGTGGTCTTAGTGGATTTTATTATTATTATTATTATTATTATGTATAGACAATTGTCTTTGAACTCAACTCTGGGTTGGGTATTTTGAACCAGGTACGGGTATACACCAAGTATTCTGGTTCAGTCGTGTTATGTGTCTAGGGATTTTGTGTGTTTGTTAGCAAATGGCTTGTTTGTGTCTCGCTTGGAGTTTGTTGTATGTTCTGCGTGTTTGTGGTGTTCTGAAGTGTGAGTGAGGTCGGGTTTAAGAAACGGCGAACTATGGAGCAGGTGTCTAATACAATGGATTTTTGTAGTGGTATGTATGTTTTTGGGTGAAGATCGATCATTTTTAAAGCGTTATGTAGTGTTTCGTTATTATTATTATTATTATTATTATTATTATTATTATTATTATTATTATTATTATTATTATTATTATTATTATTATTATTATTCTCTTTATTAATCAGTATTCACATAATCTGATTTTACATAATTAAACCTTAGTGTAACTCAATAAATTTAACTATATAAAATGGGACCACGGAAACCCACCAGTGTCGGGTACAGGGACCAAGCCACCGGTGGTTAGGGCCTCAGAGAAAGGAACTTTCTCACAATGCGTGCCGTACCGAGAAGAACCGCCTTCTGAATCAAGGCCTTGATCCAGCTGCCCAGTGCGAGCCTCTTTAGATGTTGGTCGAGGCTCTTGGCGATCAATCCATTCACTGAAACGACAATCGGAACAATGATTGCTGAATCTACATCCCACATTTCGACAATCTCGTGAGCTAGATCTAAATATTTAATCTTTTTATCATTTTCCGTCTTCACGAGATTACCGTCATGTGGTATGGTGATATCAACAATCATTGCGAGACGCTCTGCTCGGTCTATCACTACAATATCAGGCTTATTGGCTACAATAGTCCTATCTGTAATGATAGACCGATCCCAGTACAACAATGCACGACCATTTTCGAGAACTGGGTCGGGCACATATCTGTAGTACGGTACCTCAGAACCAATGAGTTTATATTTAAGGGCTAGTTGCTGATGGACAATCCTAGCCACTTGGTTATGCCTGTGCAAATACTGACCATTGGCAAGACTCGAACAACCGGACACAATATGCCTGAGAGATTCCCCGGGCTGGTGACACGCCCGACATATGTCAACCGTACCGTCCCTCAGGATATACTTGCGGTAGTTATTTGTCATGACAACTTCATCCATAATTGCACAGACAAAACCTTCGGTTTCTCCGAAAAGATCACCGAAGCGTAGCCAGGAAACGGATGCTTTGAAATCTATATCAGACCCGTGTAAGGCCTTATAGAAGCGTCCATGTAGCTCCTTGCCCTTCCATACTTCTCTCCGGTCCTCGATACTAAGCACTGCAGGTTTGTGCCAGTTCTCTTTAGCCAGAGCGAGCGGGGTAAGTCCAGTATCCACTGCAACCACATCTCGATGCATATCCACACTCATTTGCAGAAAATATTCTCTGAGGTTATACAGCTCGCGGTTATGGAGGGTCTTAAGACATAAAAATCCTCGACCACCACATTTCCGCGGGATGTATAGCCTCATTACCGACGAGCGTGGATGATGCATCCGAGATGCAGTCAGCATTGAACGAACTTTTCTGTCCAGGGCGTCAAGTTCAGTCTGAGTCCACCTGAGTATGCCGAAGGAATACATAAGGACTGGCATGGCCCATCCGTTGCAGGCCCGCACCTTGTTACCACCTGATAAAAGACTATTCAGTACTTTTTTCAGGCGGCCAAAGAAACGAGCCCGCAGCGACTGCTTCATGTCAGCCTCAGAGATATTCAAAGACTGCGACATACCCAGGTATTTGTAAGTTTCCGTTAGAGAGAGGGACCGAAGTTGTATGGAATCTGAGAGTTGTATCCCTGCAGATTCCATAATCTCGCCTTTCTTTACATGCATGACCGCACATTTGTCCACACCAAATTCCATCCTGATAGAATTACTAAAGGTTTCAGTTACCTTAAGTAATGCACTCAGTTGGAGATTGTTGAGGGCAAATAATTTCAGGTCATCCATGAAAAGGAGGTGAGATATAACGTGACCACCTCTCCTTAACCGATAGCCTAGCCCTGAAGCCTCCAATAAAGTACTTAGAGGGTTCAGTGCTAGGCAAAACCACAAAGGGCTCAGACTGTCGCCCTGGAATATACCTCGCTCGATCTTTATTGGAACACCGCAATCCGAACTCGATCGACATCCTGGATAGTGCAATACGGTCCTCCATTGCCCCATACATGACTTTAAGAAGGTGCATAGAGTTGTATCTACTTTATACAACTCCAGCACCCTCAAAAGCCAGGTATGTGGCACGGAGTCGTAAGCCTTTTTGTAATCTATCCAGCATGCCGATAGATTTTTTCGATTACGGCGTACCTGTTGGCTAATGGCCATGTCAATCAGAAGGAGTTCTTTAGTACCACGGGCCCCACTCCTACATCCATTTTGAGAAACTGATAAAATTGAATTATCAAATATATGTTTTGATAATTTTATTCTCAAAATGGATGTAAGAAGTTTAAAAATTGTTGGTAAACAAGTAATCGGCCTATAATTCTTGGGGTCCGTGGTACTACCAGATTTATAGAGCAGGTGAGTGTTGCCGGATGTTAAAAAGTCTGGTAGCAAACCCGATTCCAATGATGATTGGAACTGAGACGCTAAACAAGCATGTGAACTACGGAACCATTTAAGCCAAAAATTGTGCAGTCCGTCCGGTCCTGCTGCTTTCCAGTTTTGTAACGGACGGACTGCACTGGCTATATCGTTTCGTGTTATATATATTGGTTCCATAGTTGGGATTCGTTCACATGCTCGCTCAACATCCCGGATCCAATCACCCTCCGCGTGGCAGACAGGCGTCGACCAAATGCTGCGCCAAAATGAGTTAGTGGCATCATCATCCGGCCGACACCCACCACCTTCACCGGCCATGGAATCAGGTTGCTCCCATCCTCTGTACACCCACCTCTCGTCTCTCTGGAATGTGCGATTCAGGCAATATCGATCCACTCTTTTTTTATATCGCCTGATATATTCACTTCATTTATTATATTTCTCATAATACATTTTATATTAATAAACTACATTAAAAAAACGTTTAAAAATATAAAAGGGACCACGGAGACCCACCGGTGTCGGGTACAGGGACCAAGCCACCGGTGGTTAGGGCCTCAGAGACAGGAACTTCCTCACGATGCGCGCCGTGTCGAGAAGAACTGCCTTCTGAATCAAGGACTTGATCCAGCTGCCCAGTGCGAGCCTCTTTAGCTGTTGATCGAGGCTCTTGGCGATTAGCCCATTTACCGACACGACTATCGGCACAATGATCGCCGAATCCACATCCCACATGTCAACAATCTCGTGAGCTAGGTCCAAATATTTAATCTCCTTCTCTTTTTCTGCCTTCACGAGATTGCCGTCATGCGGTATGGTGATATCGATTATCATTGCGAGTCGCTCTGCTCGGTCTATCACTACAATATCAGGCTTATTGGCTACAATAGTCCTGTCTGTAATGATAGACCGATCCCAGTACAATAATGCACGACCATTCTCGAGAACTGGGTCGGGCACATATCTGTAGTACGGTACCTCTGAACCAACGAGATTATATTTAAGGGCTAGTTGCTGATGGATTATCCTGGCCACTTGGTTGTGTCTGTGCAAATACTGACCGTTGGCAAGACTCGAACAACCGGACACTATATGCCTGAGCGATTCCCCGGGTTGGTGACACGCCCGACATATGTCAACCGTCCCATCCCTCAGAATATACTTCCGGTAGTTGTTTGTCATGACAACTTCGTCCATAATTGCAAAGACAAAACCTTCGGTTTCTCCAAAGAGATCACCGAAACGCAGCCAGGAGATTGAAGCTTTAAAATTTACATCGGGCCCATGTAAGGCCCGGTAGAATCGTCCATGCAGCTCCTTGCCCCTCCATACTTCCCGTCGGTCCTCAGTACTAAGTACTGCAGGTTTGTGCCAGTTCTCTTTAGCCAGAGCGAGCGGGGTAAGTCCGGTATCAACTGTGACTACGTCGCGATGCACATCCACACTCATCTGCAGAAAATAATCTCTGAGGTTGCACACCTCGCGGTTGTGGAGGGTCTTAGCACATAAAAAGCCTCGACCCCCACATTTCCGCGGGATGTACAGCCTCATTACCGATGAGCGTGGATGATGCATACGAGATGCAGTCAACATTGAACGGACTTTTCTATCCAGGGCATCTAGTTCAGTCTGGGTCCACCTGAGTATGCCGAAGGAATACATTAGGACTGGCATGGCCCACCCGTTGCAGGCCCGCACCTTGTTGCCACCTGATAAAAGACTGTTAAGTACTTTTCTCAGGCGGCCAAAGAACCGAGCCTGCAACGTCTGTTTCATGTCAGTCTCAGAAATATTCAAAGACTGCGACATACCCAGGTATTTGTAGGTATCAGTTGGGGAGAGGGATCTAAGTTGTATGGAATCTGAGAGTTGTATCCCTACAGATTCCATAATCCTGCCTCTCTTCACATGCATGACCG
Organism: Euclidia mi; assembly: GCA_944739405.2. Taxonomy (NCBI): domain Eukaryota; kingdom Metazoa; phylum Arthropoda; class Insecta; order Lepidoptera; family Erebidae; genus Euclidia; species Euclidia mi. The sequence goes on along the minus strand of OX123185.2, from coordinate 89,522,947 downwards.
CACATTTATCCACACCAAATTCCATCCTGATAGAATTACTAAAGGTTTCGGTTACCTTAAGTAATGCAGTCAGTTGGAATTTGTTGGGGGCAAATAATTTCAGGTCATCCATGAAAAGGAGGTGAGATGTAACATGACCTCCACTCCCCAACTGATAGCCTAGCCCTGAAGCCTCTAATAAGGTACTTAGGGGGTTCAGAGCCAGGCAAAACCACAACGGACTCAGGCTGTCGCCCTGGAATATACCTCGCTCGATCATTATGGAAGCGCCGCAACCCAAGGTCGATCGACACCCTGGATAGCGCAATACGGTCCTCCATTGCCCCATACACGCCCTTAAGAAGGTGCATAGAGTTGTATCTACTTTGTACAACTCTAGCACCCTCAAAAGCCACGCATGAGGCACGGAGTCGTATGCCTTTTTGTAATCTATCCAGCATGTCGATAGATTCTTCCGGTTACGGCGCACCTGTTGGCTAATGGCCATGTCTAACAGAAGGAGCTCTTTAGTACCACGAGCCCCACTCTTACATCCATTTTGAGAAACAGATAAAATTGAATTATCAAATATATGTTTAGATAATTTCGTTCTCAAAATGGATGTAAGAAGTTTATATAACGTTGGTAAGCACGTAATTGGCCTATAATTCTTGGGGTCCATGGTACTACCAGACTTATAAAGTAGGTGTGTAACGCCGGATGTTAAAAAATCAGGCAGCGACCCTGATTCCAATGATGATTGAAATTGAGATGCTAAGCAAGCATGCGAACTTCGGAGCCATTTAAGCCAAAAATTGTGCAGTCCGTCCGGTCCCGCTGACTTCCAATTTTGTAACGGACGGACTGCACTGGCTATGTCGTCAGTTGTTATATTTATTGGCTCCATAGATGGAATTCGTTCACATGCTCGCTCAACATCCCCAATCCAATCACCCTCTTCATGGTTGACGGGCATCGACCAGATGCTGCGCCAAAATGCAACAGTGGCATCATCATTTGGTCGACACCCATCACCATTACTGGCCGAGGAATCAGGGTGCTCCCATCCGCGGTACACACACTTTTCGTCTCTCTGGAATGTGCGATTCAGGAAATATCGATCCACTCTTTTTTTATATCGCCGAATACGGTTTGCCCATGCATAAAGCTTTTGTTTTAGAAAGTCGATGCGCTCTGTAACTCGAGACGAATAATCTTGGGAACTGATACCAGTTCCCGCGAAGGCCCGAGTCACAAAGCGCATCACTCTCGGTCGTGTATTACCGGCTCTAAAAGAAGACAGCTTGCCTATGAGTGCCCTAGTCTCAGCGATACGACTCTCAATCCTGCGTTGCCATGCTGGCAGCATAACGGACCGTCGAGTAGCGGTATTATTTACAGGAAATTTAACTCCTGCTACTCGACATGCCGTAACAGCCGCACAATACAGGATTGACTGTGTATCGCTGAGATTTTCACTATTGTCAAAATAGATTGACAATAGTGAATCTAAGGCACTCACTAGCGCTATGTTTTTGTTATGCATGGGCAACCGAGGCAAACGAGGCCGAATACTTGGATTCATAGATCGGTATTCCCCAATAGCACATTCCAAAGTGCTCCTTAACTGATCATTGTACTGGGTACTTACGTGAGAAGTCTCCTCATCTACCTCTTCATCGACGACATTAATAATTGTTAATAACTGTTGCTGTTGATCAATCTCTGTCCCAGTTTGCGATGAAGAAGTGATGGGGAGACTTCTCCGCACGTCAGAGCGAAGTCTCTCAAGCACGGTATCATCCAGCAGACGACACCGCTGGATGGCCCGCACTTGATCCGATAGCCGTTGTGTTGACACGTTGACAGCTGGCTCAAGCGCCTGAAACAAAGGCATCATTCGATCACGGTACGCACTGAGGTTAGTTCCTCCCTCTGTGGCCGCAAAATATGCCCGCATGACGTTTTCATTCATTGAACTTGTCCATCTCATGCGGTGCACATCACCACCGGTAGCGGGGGCCCTGCACGAGACCGGTGGGCCTCGGGGTCCCAAGCGTGTCGGTGGCCGGCCTCTCCCACGCCGACGTACAGGTGGTGGCGACGTCGGCGGAGAGAAATACTCGTCGCTCGACGAGCTCGACGCCTCAACACTCGCCGACGACGCTGGTGCAAGTGCCGGCGGCTGTGAGGCGGAGCTGAGCGACGAGCCCGGGGATCTCAGGCGTGCAGCAGCTGCTCTTGTCAACATGTTCTCATGGTTTTATTTGTTTAAATCTCATTTGTATTCTCATTTCTCAAGTTTTTGTTTGTTTATATCACGTCTTTCCTTTGACATTATATGTCATTCATCTTCGTAATATTTTGGCAATATTTTCTTTATATATTTTATGGTTTCTTTGATTTCTAATAATATTTATCATAAAAGAAGTCCTTGTAATATTGTAAATATATAAGGGCACAAAACTATGAAATAAAATACAAATAAAATTATCCAAGAGAAAAATTTGGTTTTCTTGTTGACGTATTATTATTATTATTATTATTATTATTATTATTATTATTATTATTATGTGTCTCTTTTTCACGGCTATTCTTTTAACATGGTGTTAGAAGAATAACCGGTCCTTTCGAAGGCTTACACGGGGATATGGATCCAACGTGCAGAGGCCCGTAGAGAACTTTAATCTAAAATGGGATGGGACACAAGCCGCGGAGCCTCCACAACTGCACTACTGAGTACAACTATGGACTAGCCGCAGCAAATGTAGGACTATTGCAATGATGTGGAGTCTAATTTACTGGTTTATGGGGATGGGTGTTAAATGGACTGGTAATAATGATACTATGGATAAAAAACGGCACCTGCCAGTGATACTCCTATAGCATCCGTCCGCGTGGCAGGTGGTGACTCGCCAACTCACTAGATGGGCCCTCTCTAAACAGCCGCCCAAAGCAAACAAACTCTGCCATAAAGGCAGCCAGAGGGCAACACCGGTGCGAGTGGCTAGGGGTGTTGAGCGGTGCGGCACCGGTTTCGCCATCGCGGGCCTCGTGACAACGGAGGCCCGGAGCGGGTTTCCCCGTAGTTACGCCCTTGAGAATGACACTTCCACCCCCGAGCTAATAGCTCTTGCTGCTTCCCTCTGGCCGGCCGACCAAGGCAAGCCAGAGTTGAGAGTCCTGCGGGCACTCTTGGAAATCCACTCCGGCCAGTCAATAAAGGCAAGCCGGAGACGAGGCCCTGACCAACCCTCTGAAGCATTCGGGACCGCAGTGTCGCCACACACATTCAGCTCGCCACAAAGCTGCCCTGCGGTTGTAAGCTTTCTTTTCATCTTGTAATACATTTTTTGTTTATATTACACGATGAAGATGATGTTTGAAAGCTGTTACTCTGCCCTCTGAGATTGCGTTAGTCTCATGATGAGATAACGGCTGCCCCAGAGGGGTTATTATTATTATTATTATTATTATTCATTTATTAATCATTAATCAAATTTAATTTACATTTTTAAATATATCATTAACAAAAAAATACATTTAAAATATAAAAAAACCGTGGGATCCCACCAGCAACGGGCACAGGGTCCAAGCTGCCGGTGGTTAGGGCTCCAGAGACAGGAACTTCCTCACAATACGTGCCGTGTCGAAAAGAACTGCCTTTTGCATCAGACCCTTGACCCAAGCACCCAACGCGAGCCTCTTAAGGTGACGATCGAGGCTCTTGGCTATTAGACCATTAACCGTTACAACTATCGGCACAATAATTGCCGAGTCAACATCCCACATGTCGAAAATCTCGTGAGCCAAGTCCAGATATTTAATGTGTTTGTCTTTCTCGGCTTTCACGAGATTTTCGTCATGGGGAATGGTGACATCAACAATTATTGCGAGGCGCTCTGATCGATCTATCACCACAATATCAATATATTATTATTATTATTATTATTATAAATCCAAAATCTGCTTTAGGCATAGGGTTATTGCATATATTTGACGTTGTATAGCAAGTTAATCGTCTGTCAAGTTATTGTCAAACTCCGCAATGAAAGTCAGATTCATAATTATTGTTTCGGCGAACCGAATGTTCTAGGCGATTTGGAGAAGGATTAATATTGTGGACTGTATTAGGGCGAGTTCTGCTCGCCTAGAAAGGATAAGGGAAGAGGATTGTGAGTGGGTATAGGATATTCTAAGGACACGCCTTACCTTGACAAAATGGCGGCCCCCTGGTGTATTCGTCCTGGTATCTTCGAGGAGTCGGGCTGTACGCTGATCACTCCGCCTGGATCCAACCCAGAACTACACAAATCACTTCACTCGCGGGCGGTTTGTTGAGTTTTTGGTATAAAGCAGGAGCGGTAAAAATATGGTGGTGCGGTACATGTCTTCGTCGCGACACGGATTATTCTTGACTGTTCTCGTCGTCGTTGAATCCTTGCGACCAATCAGCAAGGTGTACCTTGGGAGGGAGGGAATCAAAGGATCGCTCGTATTGGACGAGCAAGCGTGGAACGATTGACGTTGATGTAATTAATTCTCGATAGAAAGGTAGATGGCGCTACCATATCCCCCCAGCCCTAAAGGGTTGCCTTTAAAAAAAAATTGAACTTAGCTATGTTGGGTGTACTACCGCATAACCCATCAATAGGCTAAGACTGCGATATGATAATAAAATTTATCTAAATTAACTTTAGCGAAAATTACAAACGCAATAATAGCGAAAACTACAAATTAAATACTTAAACTAAGAGGTAGATCCAACTTCAGGCTAGATCTCACTGAGTTGGAAGCGGGCAGAGACGTACAACAGAGCGCACGTAGCTTCCCTTTGCGGTTTTCACGGTAACAACGCGGGTTGTACCGTCCTTGGAAGTATGCAGCATTATCATGTATTATGACGACCAACGTACCCTCCTGTATAGGGGATGCAGGACTATTCCACTTGGATCTAGCCTGAAGCTGGCGTAGATATTCCGCACGCCAGCGCCGCTAGAACGACTGCACGAGTTTATCCAGCAGAGTATGTCTCTGGAGAAAGCTTGACGAGTCTGCTTCAGGAGCCGGAAATGACGATAATGGCACTGTGTTCAGAAAATGTGCAGGGCTTAACGCGGATGGTTCTGCAGGGTCACTACTCAATGCCGTGAGCGGACGCGGGTTGATCAGTGCCTCGACTTGTGCAAGGACAGTTAAAAGCTCTTCGTAAGAGAGGATCTATTGACCTATAACTTTGAAGAGATGCGTTTTAATTACTTTGACCATGCTTTCCCAACATCCACCGAAATGTGGTGATGCTGGTGGAATAAACTTCCAGTCAATATGATCTATGGAAAGTTCTTCCTGAAGACGAGAACGATATTCTTCTCTGAGAAACTTATAGAGGTCGCATAAATAAGAGCTTGCGCCCACGAAACAAGTGCCGTTATCCGTATACAAACACTGTATAGGGCCGCGCCGTGAGAGAAATCGTTTAAGGGCTGCAAGGAATGACACCGTTCTTAAATCTGTCGCAACTTCAATACGCGTAGCGTACGTCGTTAAGCATGTAAAAATACATAGCCAAGCTTTACGGCTTTTAACACCTCGACCACGCAGTGGCGTATACTGCAGCGGTCCTGCGTATTCACAACCGGTATGTGTAAACGCTTTATCAACTTGATTGACGCGTTGGCAAGGAAGATCTGCCATGGGAGGGAAAGTCGGACGCGGACGAAATTTAAAACAGACGTTACATTTATGTATTCTGTGATAAATATTCGTCGAGCGGCTAAAATCCAAAACTTATGCCTAAGTAAGGACATAAGCAACTCTGGACCAGCATGGAGGTGTTTCTTGTGATAAAAATCAACAAGAAGGTCGACACATGATCATGACGCGGCAGAATGCAAGGATGTTTGTACGACGTGTTCATCGAGAAACGGCTCGAGTCTAAGGATAGCGGGAGAACAAGGGATATTGTCTTTCAAATTTTGAATGTCGTTACTAAAATGAACAGCCTGTACAGCTCGTAGTAACTTACATTCTGCAAACTCAAGATCAGTACTTGAAACAAAAGTCACATTAGGTAGGTGCCTAAGAAACCTACAGACATAAACGATGGCGCGGAGCAACTTAGACCACGATGACATGCGTAGTGCGAGTTCATAGATCGGAGAATCTCCGATCTATGAACTCGCACTACGCATCGTCAGCAACCTCAGCAATCACGGGATGAGAAACAGACTTCCGTTCGGGTACATCTTCGTCTTCTGCACTGTGGTCAAAGGGTTGCGTGGGCCATTCTGACGGATCATGGGAAATCCAAGAAGGTCCACGATGCCACAATGGATGATGCGGAAGATTAAGTGGAGTGACACCACGAGACAAGCAATCAGCGGGGTTCTCAGTACCCGCGACGTGATTGAAACAAGTAGCGGGAACAAGTTCAATCAATTTACTAACGCGGTTGGCGACAAAAGTCGGCCAGCGGTAAGGAGATGAATAAATCCAAGCGAGCACTACTTTGGAGTCGGAAAATGCGTATATTTTATTAATAGTAGTGGGGCAAGACTGTGTCTTGAACCTTGCGGAGCAACTGAGACAGCAGGAGGGCCGCGCACAACTCCAGTCTCGCAACCGAAATGGTTTTAACAGGCGAGACCTTAGACTTGGCGCAAACTAACTGCACCAAGTAGTTAGAACCAATGCGGACTTGCAGATATACGACTCCGCCGTAAGCACGCTCGCTGGCGTCAGCGAAACCTATCAAGTTGATGGTACATCCATCTACCAACCCAAGGTGACGCATAGTAATTTGATTGAGCGCGGTAAGTTCAATACAAAACTTGCCCCAAGCGGCGACAAGATGGTCAGTGGGTGTTTCATCCCACTCACACTTTGATAGCCAAAGCTCTTTGATCAAGAGCTTGGCGTACAAAATTGTGGGAGCCACAAAACCCATTATGTCCCATAGTCGAGCCACTGTGGACAGCATAGTGCGTTTGGTGCACTTATCATCTGGCGGTGAGACGTCAAACCGAAAACTATCGCAAGATTTGTCCCAGCGTAATCCGAGAACCTTATGCGGTACAGACTTCTCAAATTCAATGTCTGGAAAAGCTTTATGAGAATCTGGTATGCGTGCGAGAACCTCCTTAGAGTTGCTTGTCCATTTGACAAGATCAAACTGGCCTTGCTTGAAAAGCTGAATAAGCTCTTCAAAAAGCGAAATTGCTAGCGGAGCGGATATGACACTACAGGCAATGTCATCCATATACAAAGCGGAAATAGCAACAGCTGCTGCGGCGGGAAAGTGATCGCCTTCATCAGCGATCAACTGGCGAACAACTCGTAACGCGTGATATGGGCTAGACTTGAGTCCAAAACAAACACGATTGAACTGATACACAGATAAAGGTTCCTTATTGTTAAAACGATAAAAATTCCATTGAAATCTTCGGTCAGACTCGCAAACGCGGATATTGAGTAACAATTGGCGGCAATCAGCTGACAGAGCGATTTGGAAAAGACGAAACTTTATTATGATGTTTAATAAATCACCTTGTAGATTAGAGCCGGCATGCAAAATGTCATTAATCGACTGACCCGATGTAGTCTTACAACTAGCATCTAAAACCACACGAAGTTTAGTAGAGGTTTTATCTTCGCGAACTACGCCGTGATGCGAAATATAATATGAGGGAAGAGAGTGGCCCTCGTTGTTTACAACTACACTCAAAAAACCTTTATTTATGTAGTCACGAATGACGTCATTATAGGCGCTGCGTAACTTAAGTGATGCATCAAATTTACGTTCTAAACAATGGAAACGTCTAAGCGCAGCAGCGTACGAGTCGCTTAACGAATAAGGGTCACCATACTACTACGCCACTACCTATCTGCCACTGCCGTCACGAACAGTGGTAGCGCGGAAATGTTGTTCATACTCGAGATCCTTACGGCTCATCGAGGGCGGTGCGGTAATCTCTTCGAGCTCCCAAAATCGCTTGAGAAGAGAATCAATATTATTTTCTTGAAGAACAGAACAACAACAAGACGTAATATAATGAGAAGTATGTAACGTAGGTACGGTACCCATAATCACATACCCAAATACCGTCTCAATAGCGGGCAGTAAATCATATCGCTCACTACGCACTACTTTAGTTAGTAGCAAGTGCGGAAATATTGAAGCTCCGATCAAAACATCAAAGTCAGCCGGATTCGCAAACTCCGCGTCTGCCAGCGGCAGTGTCTCGAGGTGGGTGAGTAATGATACGTCCACATTAGCGTTCGGCAATGTATCTGTAATACGCTCCACGATAAGCGAAGAAATATTAAAATTAATATTCCTATCAAAACGCGAATGTATTTTAACATCTACGGAACCCTTGCAATGTTTTTCTGAACCCCCGATCCCTTTGACTAATAAGTTAGTATTTTTAAAGTTACTCCACAGTCCGAGGCGTTTGAAACAATCCGAAGTAATAAAATTACTCTGTGACGCACTGTCGAGTAGACATCGTACCATGTGAGGCGCTCCATTAATATCGTAAACGATAACTTGCGCTGTCGCTAACAGAACAGTCTTGGACGCCGTACACCGCGGCTTAGCACTGCGCTGATCACGCACAAGCGCGCGAGGGCCGTCCGCGCGTGCACGCCGCTCGCGCAATGGACGTCGTACACAACGATACTTCGCCCTGAGACGTGGAGGGGGAAGTCACCGTGGCCTGCACCTGCGACGTAAGCGTGTCAAGGTTACCGGCTTGGCTCGACTACGGATAACTTTTATCAACGTGTAATAATGAGTGGTGTCGTTGAAATCATGAACGACATCTCGTCTTACTAAAACAATCACTCTTTTTATGCTTTATACTTAAGCAATTAATGCAAGCTTTGTTATCCTTGACACATTTGAAACGAGCAGTCGGATTTGAATTGTTAAAGGCGGGATATTTATAGAAATGGTCGTGTACTATATTACTGCACAGACACTTCGGTGAATTATTATTATTAGATTTCGAGCATGCTACGTAAGATTGCGGATTAGGGACCAAGTTATTATTGCTATTTCGCGCTTTATTCGACCTTGGTTTGCTATTATTATTATTAGACGAGCTAGATGAACTAGACTGCGTTTTATGATATATTTGACACTGATCTTTGATGAAAGAAATAAAACTATCTAGTGTAGGTATTTTATGATTGCGTTCCGTCATCTCGAATGCGTGAATTGTTTCAATGTCAAACTTTTTTAAAGCGAGTTGAAGAAACAAAGTCGGAAAGATCTTCTCATTTTAAGTTTTTAACCTCTTGTATGCCGGAATGCCAGACACAATTAAAAAGCTATTGTGTCTCGCGTAGATCTGCGTTTCGGCATACAAGGGGTTCAGGGAATTAACTGCGGTAACAGAGTTGTCTATAAACAGCCGGAAATTCGAAATAGACGCGGCACCGGATAATTTAAGATTTAAAGCTTGATCAAAGTAAGTAGACGCTAGAACACGAGTATGACTGAAATATGACCTGATAATTCTCAGCACTGGGTGTGACACCTACAAATACGGATTGGGCCTTCGGTGACAGTTTATTTATTAAGAGAACCATTATCGTGCACTTTAGACTTGAATCTCGCATAGAATAACGGCCAATTTCGTATATCTCCGTCAAACGACACAATCTCAATTGGCGGTAATCTCGGCGTGCGAGCCGCTGAAACGGGCTGTGCCGAATATTTACCCTCCAATTGTGATTGTATACGCTTAATGATACAATAAAGAATACTTCGAATGAGGTGTACGCCTGATAATTCGGTTTTTCATCAGGATTAGTAGAAAGCAATCTTGCGTTATAATCGTCTAACAACTTATGAAAATCTGTTCGAATACTATCTACTGTCATACAATAACTGAGAAATGACTCCCTATTACTATCAGAAGCGGCGGCGGTCTTTGAGCGCTCGTAAATGTTTTGAATACGCTCAAATAAAATATTGCGTTTTGCTTCTAAGATTGTCAGCTCTCTGTCTTCCGACACGCGTGGCTTCTTTTGTTGTGACATGCTTACGTAAGTATAAGCTAATGAGACCGAAACAAAATAAGAATACCTAAAGTACCTATTATTTTACCTAAGTAGGCAACACTTTAAGGCGGTGGAATTAAAAGGTTCTTGAAATATGACATTTACAAGACAACTATGATAGTTCCAGAAATAATAATTGGGTAAGTAGGTAGCTACATAAAAGTATATTACCTACTGATGCGTGCGAAAACAACCATGTGACGGTTATGTGAATGGACTAGGAGTATAGCTAGGTGCTTTAACTGCCTAGGTATAGAGATATAACGAGAGGTTACGTATAAAACGTAAATGAATCCGACTCGTATGGATCAAAAATTGTTTTGGCGAACCGAATGTTCTAGGCGATTTGGAGAAGGATTAATATTGTGGACTGTATAAGGGCGAGTTCTGCTCGCCTAGAAAGGATAAGGGAAGAGAGTTGTGAGTGGGTATAGGATATTCTAAGGACACGCCTTACCTTGACAAAATGGCGGCCCCCTGGTGTATTCATCCTGGTATCTTCGAGGAGTCGGGCTGTACGCTGATCACTCCACCTGGATCCAACCCAGAACTACACAAATCACTTCACTCGCGGGCGATTTGTTGAGTTTTTGGTATAAAGCGGAAGCGGTAAAAATATAGTGGTGCGGTACATGTCTTCGTCGCGACACGGATTATTCTTGACTGTTCTCGTCGTCGTTGAATCCTTGCGACCAATCAGCAAGGCGTGCCTTGGGAGGGAGGGAATCAAAAGATCGCTCGTATTGGACGAGCAAGCGTGGAACGAGTGACGTTGATGTAATTAATTCTCGATAAAAAGGTAGATGGCGCTACCAATTATGGTAATTTGCAGTAGTAAAAGAAGTTGGTATGACTTCTATTCTTGTTGTTATTAAAAATTAAGTCTTAATTTTGAGTACCTATTTTTATAATTTTCACAATAGGTATATAATTATATAAAAAAGTAACCTTATTGTGACACACATGTTATGTGTTATCTGTGTCACAATAAGGTTACTTTTTGGAGATTATGTTGGCTATGTGGACTGTGACCTAGTTTTAGAGATTTGGCTTTTCTTGGCATAATCTGCTTTGATTAGACTTTGCAGTTTTAAGCCGTTTCCTATTTTTACTGTTGCTGCAGTGACATGTATCTTAAGAAGCCATCAGCTTAATAAATCAACGGCGAAAACTATGCCCCTTTCTCCTTACCTCATTCTCCAAAAATGTGGGCAAGACCTGTCATTCAATACGATTAATTTCTATAGAAGTAAGATTTTAATTCAGCGTCAAAGATCCGACGGCATCTTTGTTTAAAACGTTTATCCTTGGCAGTAGGATTACAAGCATGTGCTGACGCTTTTGAGCCGTTAATCAATGTTTATACAAACGATAATTCTCGAATTTGATAAGGAAACAAAGTGAGTACGCTTTTTGGATCCTCGATCTTTTAATTCCTATATTACATAATTTGAATTACTTTATCTTTGTAGAAGTATGATTAATTTTTCTATGTCCGTGTAGTGACGGATTAGTAATACAAACTCAAAATTTCAGTACACTGTTTTGGATACTCTATGTCCCCTAAAACCAATTTTGTAAAGAATACCAACGTAGTTGCATCCTGCGGAAATGAACAGGTAAAAAAGATATATACTGGGGAGTACATATAAACACGTCTATATGGCGTTGTGCTACTTAATTATTTTGTCGTTTCAATTTCTGTCCGTTGATTGAAAAGAAAGTTTAGTTTTGGCAAGTGCTTCGTCCCCGGCATTTGTTCTATAATAAAAAATAAAATCGGGTTGGCAGCGATAGCCTAGTGGAGATACCAACAGACTGCTATTCAGAGGCCATCGGGTTAAAAACGACGGCGCGTTCCACTGATGTCCATGAGTTATCATTTATATTCAGCAGGTATTACAGCTAGGGAGCAACAGTCGGTTTTAACCGCATCCGTGCTCGAATGCAATGGTTGTTTAGTTGCGAATTATGGCATAGGTTTCAAACTGCATAATAAATCAGGCTTTGTGCTTCATCAATATTCAACAATGGCTGAAAAACATCGTAAATGGATGCATGGATGCTGTTTAAATTACCATTTTTTGCAATTTTACTAATTCAGCTAGTTAAATTTTCCTATATAGTCCGAGATCAGGCTGCAAAAATCTATAAATCAAATAGTTTGTTGTCTTCTCAAATGAATAAAATTGCATTAAATAAAAAGTGAACGTGACATTCTAAAGTTTATTTTACTTGCGGTTGAATTTTCAAGCAAGGCTGCTGTAATCCATTTTGATACCATGTTTCATTCATATTTATGACTACCTACTACAGGTATCTGTTAGTTTCACCAAACAAACAAATACCTGAAGATTTTTACAGCCGGATATCGGGCTATATAATTGATCAAGTTCATATTTTTATTATTTTTTTAAAGATTGTCTATTGTATGGAAACTTAACGTCACGAAAGACTTAGCAAATATTTGGTCAAAGAACACAAAGAACGCTCAGATTATTTTTCATTGCGTATAACAATGGCAAATAGACTCTAAATAATATTTCTGTATCGCACTAAGTGTTGTTTTTTGTTGGAATCATACAACTACTAAACGGTAATCAGCCATCTAAATCACAACACTTTTAAAAATTCCTTCGGAAAAATATGAAAAAGCAAGATAAAAATATTTATATTTCGCTAAAATTATCTTATAATAAATGTATATTACACATGTTGTAGGTATAAACACAAATGTTAGCTTCATTTCAAAGCTAGTTTCCATACATTGTTTATGTGCTGTGATCTAATATTCGCATATTATATAATTAGACCAGAAATTGCGATTTAAGTGCTCTAGAGAGCACTTCGATTTCAATTGTTAAGGCAAGGTGATGTATTCAACTCTAAATTCAAATTCTTTATTCATTTAGATTGCAGAATATCACGTTACAACGACTTAACTACAGAAAGATAAAAGTGCTATAAGAAAAACCTAAAACAAAACACATGCTGTTGTTTCTAAGTGTCAAAAAGAAACAAAACTCCTCGAGACACGGCATACAAAAATCAGAAGAAGAACTGTTAAAAAAGTGGGAAGAAGAGAAATGGTCCATGTAAACGTAGGTATTATGTTTCATGAGGCAAATATGAACACAAAGTATTTCAAATCATCACAGTTGCATGGCAACGATTGTGATCAAACATAATAAATACGTATTTTCGATCACAACAGAAACAAAGTGTAAACTTGCTCTTTCATACCTAAGTTTTCAGACTTCAATAAGCCACTCATTTATGAACAAATTTTCTAAGTAGACTTTTCTATATTAGAGCGGTCTTATCGATTTATCTTATAAGTTTGAAACAACATTCATATGAGTCTTCTATATTTACATCAGATAAAGAGCTAAAAGGTAAAGTTTAGGGAAAATATGATCATTGCGTAGTTTTACACTATCATCTTTCTGGGATTAGTCCAGTTTAGTGTAATAAAAAACTAATAAAACATAAAGTACTTAGCTTAAATGTTATTGCTTATGGCATCTCTGTTTGCTTTACTTGGCTAGAATGTTCGAGAAATTAGTTTATATGCTAAATGGTTGGTAGTTTACTTTATATATACTGCGATAAAACTTTTAAGAACAACATTGCTTGTGTTTTCAAATACACTATGTTGTTTCCTGTGCTTGAGAATAAATGTCGTGTCTTTTATATGTTTCGTTGAGGATTATTGCAGCTGGCGTTATAAACAAGTTTTGTCATGGGACTTAGCCGAAATCGCGTAAAATGTTTCAGTTTTTAATGCAAAACTAAACCTTCGCAATATTATACTAAAATGTATGTGTGTCATCCGTATAGTCAATTATTATGAAGTGCGAAATGTTTGTTTTTTCAAATTCGATACTACACGAGGTTCTGAGAAAACCCGTGAATTCTCGAACACTCTGTATTCGAGCGTTTGCAAATCCTCATTTCGGTTGGTTGTCAAGTCTTTGCTTCATATTTGATTCGTCTTGAAAAATTTATGATAAAAATATATCTCACCTGAATAGCCTGCAGCTCTTCAAGAGGCTGATGAAGGCCTGCTTGAACTTCCTGTTCATGAAGCAGTACGTTATAGGGTTGCAGCAAGACGAACAGTAAGCAAGGAGTTGCAGTGAGACCACGCCTTTAGGTCCTATGTACTGGTATAGCTCTTCTGGGTAGAAGAGGTATATCTGGAAAGAAAATCATTGTTAAGTATAAATGTATTTTTATGGCTTTTATTGGGGCAAGTCAAAAGTTCCATGCGCTGATTTCATAATGCCCCTGAAACATTGAAAAATTAGTAGTTCTGGGAATAAATTATATAATTTTGATATGAACCACATCAGTAGCAAGGTAATCTTGCACAATTATGATATACTCTTCTCAGATCCGTAGAAAAATACCTTCACTCATCTGTTTAATGGATAAAAAGTTTTTCTCATGACCCTACCCGTCTTAGATACAGTGTATTATAAGATATTGACTCCCTTTGACCTTATGGTAACCGGAACCGACAGATAAATGTGTTTTAACTTTGAAATATCAGTGGTGTGGGCCCTGGGGTTGAACTCAAGACTTTTGCGTAGTAGTTTTTTGACCTCGATACTAGGCTATCGATGATTAATTTATTTTTTTATTTATAGTCTCACGCTTGTATCCCCGAAGGGGTAGGCAGAGGTGTAAATATTACACCCACATTTCGCAATGAATTTTTTTAGGTCCCACGTAATAGGGGGCGAGCCTATTGCCTTTACCGGGCACATCACCAGACTCCGGGCTGCTACTGAGTATTCAGAAAAACCCAGTTTCACTTTTGCTCGACCGATGTTTTATAGTGCAAAATATACAAATAAATTAGATCAAACAGTGATGATCTTAACTGTACAACATTTTGTCTACGGCTGTCTCCGTAATAAACTTATAAAAGATGGAGCCAAAAGAATCTGTGTTGTATAGTACTAATGTTCTACTCAATTTTAGGAGACACGTCGAGACGAATCCAGGGACTAACCCGCTACTGATCCACATCTTAATTAGCAAGGAATTTATTTTTGTGTCTCGAAAACATCACCTTTCCTTTACTTGCACTCTATGGTCGTGAAAGAGCGCAATAGACAAATTTAAGTGCAGTGAGTAATAATTGCAATGGCGAAATACGTTTAATGCAAAAGGGCACAGAGTATTATTTTTAGACGTTGGATTTGTAAAACTAAGAAAACAAGCTGGAACAAATTTAATTGTAAACTGTATATTCAAGCATAAAACTGAGTTTGAGTACAATGCTACGCTACTTTATAAATAAAATCTGAAAGCTAAATGCACCAAGCATAAAACCTTTGTACCTATACTGCATACGTATGCATAGTCTGAGTTTATTCACACCAACTGATAAGTATATTCCTATTTGCATAGGATAATACTATTTCTCTCCAGATCAAACAATTTCAGCTATGATGTTAAAAGATTGTAAAATAAAAGCAATAGGTACTTTGAAATATTTTGGTAGTTTGTATTATCATAAGATGGGTGTTCGATGGTATTAATAAATATTTCGTAAATTATAATTGGAATACAAAACCTTTTAGTCAAGTTATAATGTAATGATAATAAATAATATCGTGACACAACTCACACAAGGTCATCTGATCTGTCTGTCGCTCTGTGTCGGGCGCGGTCGCGGGAGAAGAGGCGTGTCGTTGTTGCGTTGCCGCGCGCCCTATCTCCCACGACCAAATGGCGGCGCACCATTGTTGCGTCGCGGTGGGGCCACAGAGGGAGAGGAGATGCGGTGTTGCCAGGTTGCCGTTCTCCCTATCCTCTGCGGCCGCTGGGTGTTTTGGCGGCGGAGCCCAACACCTCACCCGCCGCCAAGGGAGTTTTGTTCGGGGCCCGCCTGACCATCTGGCGGGTCCCGTCGAGGGGTAGCGAGGAATGCTTCGGTGATACCCGACCCTCCGACACACGGTTACATGAGG
This sequence comes from Euclidia mi, assembly GCA_944739405.2. Classification (NCBI taxonomy): domain Eukaryota; kingdom Metazoa; phylum Arthropoda; class Insecta; order Lepidoptera; family Erebidae; genus Euclidia; species Euclidia mi. Next base: position 89,506,916 of record OX123185.2, on the reverse strand, counting down.
AACACGGGTTGCTTTTTAATTAAGTAAGAGTCTAACAGTCCCCTATGCCCTTCCCACAGGGCGGAGGGATGATGATTTTCCAACACGAAACCAATAAAAAAGAGTTAGTTCCTGGTCATTGGGAAATTGATTGATGTTGTTTTATAATTATATTTCTTAATACAATCATCTTATAGAGAATCAGTCATTTCATTCATCCGGTCCATTTTAAACTTTCGCATTTTGGATTCATCATACAAGTTTATTTAACGGGTGTTAATCGTACCAATGGCTTATCCTGTAAAACAACTCTCCTTTCATAGTTCACTTTGTCAAACTCATTAATCCGTGTCAAAGAGGGAGTCAAGTGTAAATAACGAGATTTATTGCTTGTCGAGGCTAAGTGCGTTTGTCATCGTCTGTTTTAGTTATGAGTGATCCATCCTAAAAAGAAAGTAGAAATCCGTCACACACAGTTGTTCTGAAAACTAATATCCCGTGAAATCTAGGGCACGATTCAGAAATATTTGATGTGCTCGTTGACGTACAACGCGGATATGTCATTCGACTTAGCTTTTTCAGAAATATTGTGCTACCTATTTTTGTTCAGAATAATTCAAGTAACATCAATAAATATAAATAAAAAATATAATAAAGCCTGAAGACGACTTAAAAAAAGGAAAAATGTCCGATGTTAGCTGTTAATTCTGAATTTTGGAAAAGCCAAATATAAAGGCAAACTACATGCTCAATACTATGATGTAACTGGGATAATGCAAGGATACCTATTATATAATAAAGTCTCTCGGCCGTCTGTATGAAAATGATAAAATCAAAAACTATCAACGGGTTTTTGTACGGTTTTCACCAATATATAGCTTGTTTTCTGAAAAAGGTTCGTATTATAATTCACGTAGGTGGAGCCACCGGTGAAGTCTAGTTATAATATAATTGAACGAATCACGTAATAGTTTTTAGAATTGGTAGGACTAATTTTATTCATATACATATAACTCCAAGCATTTATTGAAATAACTACTTTGACAAATACTGAATATTTATTGTATTTGTTGACATCACGTAGTTAAAATATAAATTCAAACGATCGTTATCAGCACAATAAAGTCTGTTTTAGAAGTCTAAATAAGGATTTAAAATCCCATTTCCAGTATACAAACTCTAACACGTACAAAGCTATATTCTCACCAATTGAAGTACTAAATTGCCTGCTAACCGAAATAGGATTTGGGTAGCCCATTAGTGTTCATAATTACCTAGGGTCCATGATTAGTACTCTGCGTGTTTGCATGATAGTACCTACATAGAAATGAAAATTTTGTGCCATATCCTCACTGTCTACCTAAAATTTGCGAGTTTTGCTATATTTTTGTTGTTTAAAACCTTTCTAGATCGTCCTAAGGCAAACGCGTTAGATAAAAGTGCATACACAGCTACAAGTCAAGCTATACAGTTGCTGTACGATTTTGATACTTATTTCCTACGCCATAAGGACCGTACTAAGGTTAAAGTGGTTAACTTGAGGTGTAGCCGTACGTGAAAACAGTCCAGGATATGTGGCAGTTGGTTAAAATAATTCCATCCTCGCCATTTAGCATTAGAAAATTCTTAGAGCCTGAATCGTTTTGAAAATGAGTGGTGAGTGGAATAATTTAAAAATGAATCTTGTGTGCCTCAATACCACAGAGCATCTCAGACCAGCAACAACAAATATATGAAAGACACACAAATTGTTATCCCGTGAGGGTCGAAGGGCAAAGCGATCATTTTAAACTACTGTGAAGCATTATACAGTCAAATCATAATATATGTTATATAGGCTAAATCTAAATGTACCTAAAATAAGAAGATTCCTAATGGCAAGTGGCGTTCTATTTGCAATTTAACTGTTTCAAGATAGATACAATGGGCGGCCTTAAGCAATATCTTCCAGGCAACCTTTAAAAAGAGAGTTGTCGATACAAAACGCCAAGTATATTTTGTTATTACAGTATTAAATAGTAGCTAAATATTTCTCCTTTTAAATATTTGAATGTTTGTAACTGTCTTATTTTTACTTACTTTGATTTTAACTAAGCTTAAAGTGGTAATAAAGTGTTTCAAGACTTTCAAGTAAATTTGTTTTTATTGTCTTGTTTAATTAACGACTATTTGCTATTATAGTTAACGACATGACGAATTTATTATGTTTATCACGGTGTTTGGCATTTATACTTTGTAGATAAACAAATTACTATTCATAAAACTTTTTATAACAATTTGCGATTAAAGATATCTATTTGATGGGACAGCAGATTCATTTCGGTACAACAAAAATATCTAGTAGCTTGAGCGACGTGATAATTGGTGCAATCCATGCACGTTTGGCGTAGTTTATTGACATGGCATGAGACATCACTTTGTGTGAATCAATGTGTCCGATGATTGTAATTATGTTTGTAAAGTTCCACGTGACATGGGATTTATTCTAAGTACAGAGATGTCTGATATGTACGGTGGATTTATTCATTTTATTTATTTAGGTTTATCAACTATTTTATTGTTACAGTACTACATACCACATAAAAAACAATTAAACAAAATTTAATAAAAGCTTACTGCACAATCCTTATAGATAAACACCACATTTATCTCGTCGACGTTGTCAAAGACACGGCGTTTGAGGCCTTGGCGGAGGGTCTTCCTGGCTACATGCCTCAATGGGATACCAGCAGAGAATTTTACACACCGACTATAAATTCCAGATTCGAATAAAACTCCCAACAACTAGATTTCCACCGCTCGCGCTCCAAGTATTTCATAAATGAATTATTAGTTTTGAAAATAAGCTTCATTAATTTTCACGCTCACTTTACAATCATATTCGTTTAATTTTGCCAGAAGATACCGTGTACAAAACAATTGCAGAGACCCTTGCTCCAGTAATATCACGGACCATTGCTACCCTTGAATTGGCCCGAGAAACCCAATATTGGTCCGATTACAGTGTTCAATTCCCTGTTTCGAACCCTCATGGCAATATCATTGCTTTTTTCATTAATAAATGCCTGCGAACGCCATTCAGATCACAGTCATGATGGCAGCTCAGAAGGTTGTTATAGATTAATGTTCGTAAAACGAAAGGTGTATTAGCAGGCATGAGGAAGGGAAATACGGTGAGGTATTTATGGTCAACGTTTTACGTGAAAAATACATTTTGTATACAAGCATGTCGTCGAATATGTTTGGTAGCTTCTGCCAACTCTTTAAGCTATATGTGTGTGAAATCCTATGAGTATTTAATGTGTATCGCTAATTCTTCTAAGATAGTAACTGCTTTAAATGTCTAATTATTGTATTACTTCTTTTATTCCGTTTCGTGTAACTGTGGTGTTGGTATTTTTAAATGCCTCTAAAATTGCCTTACGAATTTTCTGTTTGAGTTAAGAACCGGGTCCACCTAGTTTTTACCTGCCACAAGCGGTCACCCATCCAAGTATTGACCTGTGAAAGGGTTGTTTAACTCTGTCGATATATAACGAACGGTAAGCAGAGTCACGCTATCTGGGGGCTTATTAACTATGACCACTGAAATACCATGTTCAAGACGTGTGTCATCGTGACGTGCACTAGACGAAAACGTGTTTCAGTAACGTGACGTACCACGACGATCAAAATATTGTATTCAGTATGCCATATGACAGCTTCTCTATGCCTAAATATCTATTTCACAACATTCGTTCATAAATCTTAATGCCGGTTTGCCGCCTCAATTTCGGTTTTATAAATATTATTTTACTAACTTGTAATTTTCACTAAAAGCTTCAGTACAAATAGAAAAGGCTAATAAAACTTAAATTATATTATTTTAGTTAAATTTCGCCAGGAACAATCTCAAAATAAAAAATTGATCTTCAAAGTTTAGTTCATCTTTTGTACTTATGTCAATTTTTGAACGAAAACATAAGGATGACATTGATGACAGACATGACAGTTGCAGTCGCGCTACCATAGACTAATATATTATAACTGGAAACGCGCTACAATATAAAAAAATCTATGTGCAGTTAGTGCAGCAAATAGCCCAATTTTAACAGAATCTAATAAATCATAATGGATTTATTATTTATCCGAAGACGAGTGAGACGCTGGCGCCAGCGACAGGCGTCAATTTTCATAAAACATAATATTTAATTCAATAACTTCAAAATGGTCATTTCAATGGTCATAGGCCTATATCGCTTGCTACTATCATTGCTAAGGTGCTGGACAGCTTGCTTGATAGGCATATGGCAACCCGCATTGAATTACATGATGCGCAGTTCGGTTTTAGACCTGGTCTCTCTACAGAAAGTGCTATACTGTCTCTCAAGCATGCTGTCCAGTATTATACGTCTAGAAAAACACCTGTTAACGCGTGTTTCCTAGACCTATCTAAAGCATTTGACCTGGTGTCGTATGACTTGCTGTGGCAGAAACTGCTAAATGATACGGCGGTTGATAGGGGAGTTGTATCAATACTAAGGTATTGGTATAACAACCAGATCAACTGTGTACGGTGGGCAAGCTCGTTATCGGACGCGTATAGGTTGGAGTGCGGGGTGAGACAGGGCGGCCTGACCTCTCCTCGTCTCTTCAATCTGTACATAAACTCGTTGATCGTTGAGCTCAGCAGCACATATACAGGTTGTTATGTAGACGGAGTATGTGTCAACAACATTAGTTACGCTGATGATATGGTGCTGCTGAGCCCATCGATTAGCTCAATGACGGGCCTGCTCATGATATGTGAGAGGTACGCGGAAGCCCATGGGCTCAGATACAATGTTAGGAAGAGTGAAGTAATGGTATTCAAGGCTGGCACTAAAACCTACCCAATAGCAACACAACTGTCTCTTTGCGGTAGCCCCTTGAACCAAGTTACCTCTTTCAAGTATCTGGGGCACTGGGTTTCCGAAGACCTCAAGGATAGCCTGGACATTGAGCGCGAGCGCAGAGCGTTGGCTGTCCGCTGCAATATGTTGGCTCGCAGATTTGCGAGATGCTCGACTGACGTAAAGGCTACGCTGTTTACGGCGTATTGTCAGTCCTTTTATACATGCAGTCTGTGGGTCAACTACACGCAGAGGGCATACAGCGCTCTGCGTGTTCAATATAACAATGCATTCAGGGTGCTGCTGGGGCTGCCGCGCTACTGCAGTGCCTCTGGCATGTTTGCACAAGCGGGCATAGATGGTTTTCACGCCATCATACGCAAACGATGCGCCTCCATCATGCGCAGGGTACGCGTCAGCCCCAACAGCATCCTGAGTACCGTGGCGGACAGGTGGGACAGCCCCATACTGGAGCATTGGATACGCCTACATGCTACTGTGGCGTACAATAATTCCAATAAGTAATTACTTGTAATGGTAGCTGTAAGTAACTAACACTAGTTTTTTAATATACTTTAAGATGCTTATATAATAACCAAATGGATTTTATGTCTGAAATAAAAGAATTTTATTTTATTTATTATTATTATAGTGAATAAGCCCCCTGAGCTACTTCATACGATGTTTTGTGCTGCAACTTCTAAAAAAGTTGCTCTAAGTAGGTTTCTAATACAAGACTTTGCACCAGACGTTAATACGCTATTTCAAGTAAAACACAAGGCATAACCATTCAATTTAATGTCAACAATCTTATTGTTTTTTCAAATTAAGTTTCAATTTGTAATCTTACTAAGTATGCGTGCCCTATAAGTTTTAATGAAACTTAAACTTGTTCATACATTTAGTATAAAATTTTCTAAATGACATTGTTGTTTGAATTGGAAACGCAGAAGTTTTTATTTAAATGGAAATTAACAGCAACAATTTTAAAGTCAAAGTAAAAATATTTTATTCATTTGGGTCATAATGTGACGCTTATGAATATAAAATCTGGGGGAAAGGGAAAGTGCAAAAAAATCGGCTATCATACACAAAAATAATTATCAATATGCCTGCTAGTTCCAACGATAAGCACTTATAAACTAACAAACCTTTTAGCTCTATTATATTTAATTTCTCCAATAAAAGTTCTAAATAAAAACAACGCTTTATTTGTATTTTATATTACTTTCACTTAAAGAAAACAGATTGAATAAAACTTGACGCAAAAAGCGTTTGTAGTCTAGTAATAAAATCTTATCTTGTAGAAATCTGGACTGATTTTCAACTAGTAAAATAAAAACCGAACAAATAAAATGATCAAAAAAATATTTTATTTTCCTCGACGGAGTTGTTTACGTCTGCTTGCGAGTGTTTATTTTCACAGATGTTTTAGTGCTTATCTTGTCTATCTACCTTAGTTCTGTTCAAACAGCGATAAATCAATCTAAACGAATGCTATAAAATCGGTACAAAGGTCAATGTGTCTAGCTTGACATCTTGCCATGAAATGTATAACTGCTAGGCTATACAACTATATTTTATTTTGTGACCTAAATTGAGTACCTGTTTGCTCAAGAATATTTCTTAAGCGACCAGGTACTTAATTTTGTACAGAGATAAAATTTTAATCGTCTAGCTTAACAGTTATGCCCTATGTTTAAAATTAAATGAGACAAGTCAACAACTGTTGAATATAAAGTGACTTGATTTTTACCATTAGTTATGATGTCCTCCCAACCGATTTCGACATGCCAACTGCGCGGGACATATTATAGTGCACAAGTGTGTGCGCATACACAAGTGCACTCTCTATTCCCTCATTCTCATAGTTCGGTGGGACGCCACATGTGACACGACCGGAGTGAGATTGGGCGCAGAACCTACGGCTCAACGTGTTTTCCGAGGCGAGGGTGTAACACCGCCAACTGCCTGACTCCGAACTTCTATTGGATAATCCTAACAGGAAACCCAATATCACTTCTTGTTCGACCCGGGATTCGAACCCGAGACATCACGATCGGCAGTCGCTAACACTAGCGCAGGACCACAGAGGCAGTCACCTTTGCTACCTTTAGTTATATAGATAGGTTGAATAAGTCTACCAGCTTGACAAAACTAGCAAGATAATTATTTTTTATATTTCAATTAACAGATAATGTCTATCACACTAAGAAATGTTTATGTACCATAGCCTTATCTCCTTTACATATAAAATTCTTGCATTATTGGCTTTGATGCACAGCCAAAATGATTTCAAGAAGCTACAATTTGGCATGTATGTTTCTTGGGGACCGTAGGTGTCTACTAAGAAGAGCTTTTTTTAAATTTCCACAAGATCGGGCAATAACAGTTCATTTAAAATAACATGTGTAGGCGTAGCTGTGGACATCATCTAGTTATATATGTACATATAGAAACATGACTCAATTTTGTTAAACATATAATGAAATACTAAAAACAAGATATCAAATATTAATTTAACACGTTTAAAACAGCATGTTGATGCCCAATATCAGTTCCGTTACATTAATAAAACAATTTTAAATATTGAATACACAAAGTGAAATGAAACGGTACAATCGAACTGCTGACGATTTATTATTTAAATGAATCTTTGAAATTTAAATAAAATATCCATTTACATTGATTTTAACGACCATCTGTAGAATGGGCATCAGGATACTTTAATTGTCATTTCGTTTCAAATGGTTATATATTGGTTAGACATATTTTCTGGTTATAAACATTTTTTTTATAATTTGCCAAAATGCAATATAGACAGATGATAACAGAAATTATCCTTAATTTCGTCAAAGTAGACTTACCAGACTGGAAAATAATTCCACCCTAAAGAAGACCTTTAACATAAAAGGTTAACTCTGAATGTGTGACTTCGGATTGTGCAGTGATTAAAATAGTTACATCTCTATAGCAGCTTTTTTTTCTATAACATTTAATATGAAACAATTACATTTTTGACACAAACTAAAACTAACTCACGAATAAAATATGAGAAGGAAAACAAAAAAAAGCATTCGAAAAAATTTTCACCCATGGTTTCGCTCGCATTGAAGTCCGAAACTGATGTACCTACGTATGTCCTGTGGTATTGACAACATGGGTGTATTTTATTTTACTTGACTACTAAGCAGATGCTTATACCCGCAAAAAATAAACTTGAATTCATTCTAATATAAGTTGGCAAGTATTAGTTGACGATGTGCTGTTACGGAAATTCGGACTGAAAAATGATTTCGCAAACCTGTTACAATCTGATTGAATTATCAATTTTTGATGACGCTTTTTATCCCCCGTATGGGTTTCAACTACAGGAAAATTCCATCATTTTAAAAAAACAATTTTATTTAACAGGTTTGCGGTAACACTACTATCATACAGGAAGATTATCCAATACATTGTAATAAGCGAGTACCAATACATTGTAATGCGTTTCGGCTCTTAAATTCATTAATTTACAGATATGGAGGTTTATCGCAAATATTCTTACGGTACTAATCTATTCATTGGCTATAAATTATCAATATAATACGTTTGTAGAATATTTTAAAGTAATTATGAACACCGCACATATACCTATTTAATAAAATTCATACATTATTGAGCAACGAATGTACAAAACCACGTTACATATTTCAGACTTTTGGAAGATATATGCTTATTATTTAGCAGATTATCACGATCGTCAAGTGTTTGTCTAAAATCTTCCAAACTAAATTAGGCCTTCTCAAATTTAAGGGATGCACGAGCCCAGGATGTTCAGTTACATAATTGTATTAAATCACTAATTGAGAGCATTTATTTAAGTTTTTTTTAATTGTATACTGATTAGCCAGCGCCTTCGATCCTGTTAATTATTGTGCCTTTTTCTGTACCTTAATTTGATGATTACCAATTCAGCCGTTAAGAAATGAAAGGGTAGAAAATAATCCAATATTTCCATTTACAATATACAAATACTCTTTATTAATTAAAATATAATTATGTTGTAAAAGTTTGATTATTATTACTTTTTTATTTCTACTTATGAAAATAGGGCCGTCACAATTTGGGTACGAGAAGTAACGAATGTAGATGTACATTTGGAGTTGATTTCACTTTGACGGATTTGCGGTCCTTTTGATAAATAAATTACGAGTCCATACACCTGAACTAGTTTGACCATGTAAAAGCCAGAGTAGCTTTTACTCAAAGTATTCAGGAAGCCAGGGGTGCTCAGGATTCTATTAAACTCTCAGATTGAGGATCGATTTGAAAATCCCAACCCCTGTGAAGACAAATTCTTACCTGAAATTGTAATGGTGTTTTGACGACGGGTTTATCAATTTAATTTAATATATATATTTCTTGTGTGCGTGTGTATGTCACTGAACTCCTCCTAAACGACTGGAGCGATCTTGATGAAATTTTTTGTGTGTGTTCAAGGGGACCTGGGAATGGTTTAGATTCACAATTTAGTCCACTGGAAAATGTTTTTTTACTTAATTTTTAATTTGTAAGTAGTTGTGGATTTCGGAATGTTTCACATTGGAGCCGACGGACTGCGCTGCTATCGCAGTGTCAAATCTTATATTAATAATTTCGTCAAGGAGTACATTGAAACCTTACCTGAATAATAAAACATAAAAAAATAAACATTTCGAGTCGAAAACATATATCCGCAAAATTCGGATTGTCGAGTATTTTGTTTAATTCGAATGGTTCTGACAGACAAATCACAGTCGCCATATTGGCCACTCTAGCGAAACGTCACAGATACCGGATAACATTTTGAGTACTACCATAGAGCATAGATCTGTATTCATTGGTACTACCAAGTCTTTATCTACCAGAGAGGTTGGACTAGTAATAGAGACCGCATTAAAATAACAACCTTACCCAATATATGCACTTCACTCTGACTTATGATTTTTTTCTCATGTAAGAGAAAGATAAATATACAAATGTCATTTCGAATCTTCGAAATTGTCGTAAATTTTAACTCGACTAGTAATGTGCTTACTCAAAATTAATTTCGATAAAATATCGATAATGTTTGCAAATATCCTTAGATTTAGTTTACTTACAATGAATATCTATTGAATGTTGATAAATCCTCAGATAAAGTAAAATATGTGAAAAAATCTAGCTTATAATTAAAGACTAGTAAATAAGTTACGATAAAAAAAATATTTTGAAATTACCTTTTTAAGGTGAATAAAGCAATTGATATTCATAATATCACCAATAATCACTACCTATATGCAATTATAGGATCAATGACGAGATCATTACCACGTAATGGTTTTCGAATACAAAACCACGTTACATATTTCAGACTTTTGGAAGATATATGCTTATTATTTAGAAGATTATCACGATCGTCAAGTGTTTGTCTAAAATCTTCCAAACTAAATTAGGCCTTCTCAAATTTAAGGGATGCACGAGCCCAGGATGTTCAGTTACATAATTGTATTAAATCACTAATTGAGAGCAGGCTGCAGTTATAAGTGAGTTAACTAATAGATTAGAAATAAAATTTAACTTCAGGGTCAATTTTAAATAAAATATTTCACACATAATGAATCACATTTATTTAAGGTAAAATAGAAAAAGTCACTGACTGTGTCATTGGCTTAGTTAGAAAAAAACTCAAATCTTTACACAATCATACTATATATACAGGTCAAATTAATTACGCCCTTATAGATACGCCTAGGTCTAAAATAGGTGAGATATAAATAATTTAAAAGAATTAAACCAGGAGCCCGCATGGTGAGTAAGAAAGAAAATAAAATGTTGTGTGGACTTCTAACTGGCACCGAACTCAAAACGTGTTGTTGTTAAAAATATTAGTTTTTCTGCTGCCTAGTGCGAGCATCTTTAGATGTTGGTAAAGGCTCTTGACGATTAGTCCATTTACTGACACAACTATCGGCACAATGATCGCCGAGTTCACATCCCACATATCGACAATCTCATGAGCTGGGCCCAAATATTTGAACTCCTTCTCTTTTTCTGCTTTTACGAGATTGCTTTCATGCGATATGGTTATAACGTCTATCAATGGAGTCGCTCTGCTCGGTCGATCACTACAATATCACGCTTAATGGCTACAATAAACCTGTCTGTAATGATAGACCTATAACAGGACAACAACGTGCGGCCATTTTCAGTTTCCATAGTCAGTAAGAGTCTTACAGTGCCCTTCGCCCTTCCGCCAGAGCGCAGGGACTCCATGAGGATGGATTTTCCAACACGAGAGCAAAATAAAAAAAATGCGTTTCGACTTCAAACGTCGACCAAAAACATTATGGAAAATTTGCAAGTTGCCTCAACAGACATGTCAGCTTTATCAAAATTTTTTTCACCAGGTTTTAGCAAGCGATAATTTAATAAACATTTAATACGCACGAATCATCAAAATGTTGGTTGTGGGTGAGTAATTATTTTTCAAATTCATCAAATATCTATTATTTGTTAGTCTAAGGCCCGATTTTTCAATCCTCAGATAAACAACCAGATAGTATTTATTTTAAGGATAGCGTAATATTGCGTTTTTCAATGGTCAGATAGGGTTTATTCGCCGAATAAATCACCAAACTAAGGAATAAATTTAACTGCCCGATCCTCGGCCAGATAACCGCTTATTTGACTGATAGGTTGACGTTTAGAGATACATTTGGTTGTATTTTCTGCGTGGTATATATTACGAAATATGGAAAATATGGTCATTTTTCATATTTTTGACGACGCAACAATCGAAGAGGAGGCTATTATATACGAATCGGTATATTAATCGATCTAGAAGGTGATAAAGAGTTGTAAGGCCGCGGGGCGATCATTTTAATACCTATATTGGATTCAATGGAGAGCTGATATTATGAAATAGTGAAATAAATCAGATAGCATGTATTTCAAATATTTATTATACCTAATACACACATTTATGGCATAAAATACATACTTATATTTTCAAAAACGAATTACAACTTCAATACCTTACGATTTCTTAGACTCTCTTATTTAAGCCTTAATTTTTGGCACTAACGGTTATTTGTAGACACACCACATGAATTAGAAACACTTTCTATCTTTCCACGCACATTCCTTGTCCTGTTTAGTTACCACATCAGTCGTTTTCATTTCTATAATATACTTGTATTTTTCTATTAAACTTACTAGTAGTTGAATGTCTTTAATCTCGCATTCAAATTTGAGGTACGCTGGCATTGTTATTATATAATTTGATTGAAAACGAACAGCACAACACTCACAAATTCCGCGAAAATACCAGTCCAAACATACATAAACAAACAGAACCCCGAAATAATGACAACCATCATTTTGACAGTTAGAGCAGGACAAGCAATAAAGCTTCTGTTTCCTGTCCTGCTCTAATTTCCTGTTCTGCTCTTACATGCACTTTTCTGATATGTTTGTTTCACCTCTCTGAAGTTAGTAACGGGTACGATGATGTTATTCGGTCAGATAGTTGCCCACGGAATAAAAGACTATTGAAAAATTGACACAAGTTTAACGGACTGTTATACAGCCCAATAAATTTATCAGTGGAATAGTTATTCATCTCTTTATCTAAGGATTGAAAAATCGGCCCTTAATGATATAATTTAAGTAAATTTAGTAAGTTCATTTAGTAAAAATAATTATTTTCCTGTGTAATTAATACATAATGTGAGCACCTAGTACCTACCTTTAAAAGCATTAGATCGCGCGATCCAAAACCAAGACATTATCAATCGTCTGTATTACATGCGTAACTTTTACGTACCTTTACGTAAATTACTATTTATACATCTTCATTTTACACGTGCCCAAGGTTATTATTATAAGTATTATAATAAGTAGTATAATATTCAACATAATAAACCATACTAAAAAAGAAAAGTAATACTCTCCGTTACTTCAAGAAGGTAAGTAAAAATTTGTATGTATTTAAAGTTAGTACACTAAGTAAGCAACGAAGCAAAAAAAAGTTCAACTTCATAATGGTTTTGCCCCAAGGCACACTGGCGTAATAAACCACATTATACCTTGCCAAACTAGTCGAAGTAATCAAGTTCAATAAGTTTATAAGGCTTCATATTATATTAACGATGCGGACTTATTCTTGTTTAAAATGTCTAATATAGCAGTAGATTAATTAAAATTAATTTTGATGAGCAAACTTATAGCTAAATTAGACATCGCCCGCTCTGCCCTTTAAAAAAAGAATCCAAAAAAACCCTCTTAGTGTTCCTTCAGATGTGCCTTGGTACATTGGACCATACATACCAAATTTTAGCTTCGCGCTTAGTAGTTTCGTCAACCCATCAGTAACGCAAATTTTTTACATAATATACATGGTGTAAAAATACCGTTAATGAAAACTTAATGATGATCGTAATGATTGGCACAATATGGGGTCATATTGTGCCAATCATTACGATCATTTTTTACTTCGGCACCATACCTGGGAAATTACTGGTTCAGGAGATATGGATGCTCAAAGTTACTATACCATTTTTGTAATTAGGAACAAAATCAATGCAATAGGGAAAATGCGTGTGACTTAGATATAAGCAAATATATTTTTAAAAAGACATATTAAAGACACCTCTAACATTACTTTATGCCTCCTCTACACTACTCGCGAAGTTGAACGAAGTTAGACGAATACGATAGTGTAGAGAGGCACTTCGGCTTACCTAGTCAAACTTTATCTCGCCTCGGCCAACTTCCATTTGTTGTCGGTTTTTGCGCCCGAGTCAAAGGGCCCGAAGTTGCACGAAGTGCGTTCACGACGTTCCTCTCTACACTACTCGGTCGATTTCGTTAGAACAGTGCGTGTAACACGATTATGAGTAATATAAAGTGTTCACAGAAGCAAATTATATTTTTCCTCTAAATTCTGCAAACAGAGACAGTTATTAGGGACCCCAATGACAAATGTTATAAAGATAATCATAGAGATAATGTCATAAGAAAATAATGTATCATCCATCACAAACGTGCGCAGGCTATCGGCACCACGACGAAGCGAATGAGATCCTCACGAAGTTGGACGAGTGTGTAGTGTCGCACTACGGACTTCTTCACTTACTTAGCTAGACAATGCTTTTCTTAGAAGAACATCAAGTTGCGATCCGCTCCCTTATAAGGTTGTGATTCTTCGGTATAGTTTTACACGCGGTATTTTTTCTTGGAAACATCTCAACTTACTGTGCATAATTTGGTCCTGTCGAAAAGTTCGATTTTGGCTGATATTAGGTAAACGAGCGGTTTCAGATTAGCGTTTTATACGCGCGTATAAGCTCGTTTTTGTAAGCGCATGTAGGCGCGTATAGGCGCGCCTTTTGGCACACGCGCAACTCGTACGAGCGTTAACGCGCTTCTAAGCTCGTATTAGCGCAAGCTGTCAGAATCTATATAGCCACTGACAAGATGTCACTACCGTTTCGAGCGAACACGCCGATATACACGAGTAAGGTTTTTTGAAGCGCGTTATGTAGCGCGCGTTTAAGCGCGTATGCTTAAACGACCGTATACGCGCAGAAAAATACGCTAATCTGAAACCGCCCACAAAAAAAAAAACATTTGAATAAAGACCTCAAAACCTCCTGCCGAATTAAATCCTTATAGACCAAATATTTGTTGTTTCGTGTTTAGACTTTGATTTAATGTATGCGCAATTTTCTAAACTTTTGCTTTTGTATAATTAAATATAATTTTCTAAAAGCCAAATAAAAACGATACAATTACAAAAATTTAAACTACAATCAAAAAGCCCAAAGACTTTGATAACCTTACAGACACGCTCGCATGCTATCTATACACTTTGAGCGTGATCCTAATGGTTGCATGAACTCCATTAGTAGAATGATCAATGTCACATCATAGAGGTCAAGTGAAATTGTCCATCAAGTACAATAAGCATTTCAATAATCAAGCTTTCTACGCACTTAGCTATCAGGCCATTCATAATAGGCACTAGAACATTCGTGGGGTAATTTTATTCACTACTACTACAGATTGAAACAAAAAACAATAACTTGAGATTAAATCAGTTTAACCTTCTGCGACTGACGTGGTAGTCCAACAGAACCGAGAAATATAAAATTCGGTTTATTTACGTTAATATTCAAATTTGTGCACCGGCACTCTCAGTACCTTACAGTGGTAGGGTCGCGCATCGGTTATTGCTCCAGGAGCAGTAGTAGTCAGCACACATGTGCGTGGCGAGAGAAAGGTGTCCACGAGACTACTACATCAGTGTTAAGGTAAGTGTCTAATACACTACTACCTCAGTAAAATGGTTATATTGTCATAGTGTCTCCTATACAACCACATCAGTAGATAAGTTTAGTTGTCCTAAAATTCGGTTACACCCGCTTTATTTAAGACCGCTGCTCCGCTCTCATGGCTCATAGCGTGATGTTATATAGCCTTCCTCAATACATGGGTAATCAATACCATAGAATTTTTCTAATCGGACCGTTAGTGCCTGAGATTAGCGCGTTCAAGCAAACAAACAAATTATTTAGCTTTATATATAAGATTAGATTAGATTTATTTATTTATTTATTTCAATCTCTAATAACTATTATTACAGGTAATTAACCTAATGCAATAGCAAGACACTTAAAATTATATTTAAAACATCTTATAAAAAACAAAGAAGATAACAATGAAAACAACAAAATAAAAATATTATATAATAATAAAACAACACTGTCAAGTGAGTTTAACACAACAAAGCTAGAAAAGAAAATACGAATTATACATTACTCTCTCTTATACAACCCACCACACTATTAATTATTCATAGCATAACTTGTGCATTAGTAGCTTTGTGAATTCGCACCATTGACACGTAATGATGTCAATTTCATCATGTATGATATTGGTAACCCGAATTGCTCGGGTAAGAGAAGATTTGGCGAGCAGATTGGTTCTCGCTGTCGGTACGGCCAGGAGTGGCGGACGACGTCGCCGCCAGACGTAGCGGTCGGGAACACAAAAACTTAAGTGTTGTAACACGCCCGGATTATGCTCAGTGCCACGGAGTAATTTGACTATATACTCTACGAGTGTGAATTCCCGTCGCACCTTCAATTCACTATACCCGACCATGCCAAGTACAAATAGAGTGGGGTACATTAATGGATAAAACGGATATACCCCATATAGTGTAATGTACAGGTGGCGTGTGAATTTGTTCTGGACACGCTCCAACATTATACAGTATTTAGCTTCATGCGGTGCCCATATGACAGCGTTATGTTCCAGCTGACTTCTGACAAGCGCGTCATACAGGACCCTTATCGCTGTAATGTTGGTGAAGTGACGCGTCTGTCTCAGCACAAATCCGAGATTCCTGTACGCCTTTTTACAGATCTTAGTGACATGGTCGCGAAATGATATGTCAGGTGCAACTAAAACCCCCAGATCACGTACCTGGATAACTCTTGGCATAGGCGTAGTATCCATAACGTACTCGTATGTTATTGGTGAACGAGCGCGTGTGAAACTCATGATCGAGCATTTTGAGACGTTAAATTGGAGCTTGTTCTTTTTACTCCATTCGACTATCTTATTAATATCTTCCTGTAAAAGCTTACAATCTGACTCGCTTCTAACCTCGAGCAACAACTTGAGGTCATCTGCAAATAATAAACAATTGCCATGTTTAACGACTTCTGGCAAATCGTTAATCATTATAATAAATTCGAGAGGCCCCAAATTACTGCCCTGACTCACGCCTGACCAGGTGCTATAAGAGTCAGATTCATATCCGTTGAAGTCGACGTACTGTTGTCTATTTTTCATATAGCTGGAGAAAAATTTCAACAGTTGCGGTGTGCACCCGACCTCTGCAAGCTTCATTAATAGGACATCATTATCGACGGTGTCAAATGCCTTCTTGAAATCAAAGTATGCAGAGTCTACTTGCATACCAGCATCTACCGACGGCACCACTTGAGCCATAAAGTTAAGTAAATTTGTGGCAGTGCTGCGCGCCGGTCGGAACCCGTGCTGTGAATCCGATAATCGTACACGCACCTGTTCTTGCATACATCGCTGGATAGCGTACTCGAACACCTTAGCCAGCGTCGATAACACCGCCACAGGTCTATATCTACTGATATCCGATCCAGCTTTACCCTTGGGCACCGGGATGACTCTCGTAATCTTCCATTGATCTGGGAATGTTGCTGAATGCAGACAGCTATTGAATATATATAGTAGTGGTTCCGCAAGTACTCCATTATAGTCTCTAAAAAGAAATGCTGGTATACCATCTGGTCCTGCGGAGCGTTTCGGTTTTAAGCTCAGTAGTGCACTCCTTACGTCCTTAATAGTAAGAGAATTAATTTGCACGTGAGCACTGCTCGCCGCTGCCGTCGCTGCCGCCTCATCAGGATCTAATCGCGGCAGTTGGCTACTGTAAACTGACTGAAAGAACTCGCAAAGTGTTGAGCACTCTCTTTGTCCGACAAATGCACCCCATCCTTTATAATGGCTGTTCTATTTGCGGCGTAATTTTTCGATCGTATATATTGCCAAAACGACTTAGGATCTTTTCCCAACTGACACTGGATTTTTAATTGATATTGTCTATGTGCTGTTTCTATGAGTTTTTTTGTAATTGCCCTGTAGTTTGAATACTCCTTGTAATGTGTGTCGAGTTTTGTTCTTTTGAATGTTTTATGGAGATTAGCTTTAACTACCAAATGTTTTATTATTTCCTTTGTATACCATTCCGGGTACACACGCCGCGATTTAACACCTATGTTTTGATAAAAGATATGATATTTTCATAAAAGTAATTAATCATATCATTCAAATCGTTCATCTCATACAAGTTACTCCAATCAGTCGAACCCAACAACGAGTAAAGCATATGATAATCGGCCTTATAAAAGTTCCATTGCGGTCTTATTTTAATAGCGCATGCATCGGGCATGTGTGAGTCGACGATGGGGCCGGCGCGGGCGGCGGCGGCGCAGCGCACGGACACCGCGAGTGGCGGGTGATGCGCGTCCACCGGCACGAGCGGCTCGTCCGCCCCCACCACTGACACTTCGCTAAAACCTAGATATAAACCTAGATATCTATATTTCTATAATAATATTAGAAACTGAAGATATTTTTCAAGACACTATAAAATTATTGGAATGATTTTAAAAACTAATTATCTATACATACATATCTTTTTAACATTTAAAATCTTATTTTTAAATTTTGGTTCAAGTTCCACGCAGACAGAGTCGCGGGCAAAAGCTAATATAATGCTAATTATTACTGAGTAACATAGATATTTGTTTTTTAGGTGGCTGACTCAAGTAACAACTCTAGGTGAAGCACTCTTTCTGCGTCTTCTACTCCTAAGAGAACGTCGGCTGGACTTTTGTAGGTGAAACAAAGCTGTGATTTTGAACCTGTCTAATTTTTAAATGAACCAATGAATTAAGCTCTTGTTACCTAGACTGATTAATGTAATTGTAAATTTTTAAAATGTCTACAGTTAAGATAGTAAAAAAGTTGATATCATGTTTTTGCTATGACATTAATACTTCATAGACATTCATAGACTGATTTGTGTATAGTTAATAAAGACTGTTTAATTTTGAAAATACGAACTGTTTCTTTTTTTAATGTGCATTCCTTATAAAATATAAGCTATCAGTTTCATAATTATATGAATTAAATAGTCACATAATTTAAAACTATTAAAATATTTGATGTTGAAATGGTGTCTCGTGTACTACCACGTCAGTTACTGACGTGGTAGTACACGAGACACCATTTCCATGTAAAAATTAAGGCACGTCAGTCGCAGAGGGTTAAACTTAGCCATTATTCTAATTGAAACAACGAGATAGCACACGCATGCCCAACTACATGGATCATTAAATTATAATTTGTAGTGCAGGATTGAGAAAGATATATAGAAATTTCTTGTTCTCTCGCTCTCGCGTTGAACAATGGTTTATCTAGTTCAGATATCTATTAGGATTAAGTAGTGTATGCTGTATTATATTATTGTCTGCGGGGCTTGGTTTTAACAGGGTAGGACTGGGTGTAATAGGGTCTTTTATAAATGGACTAAAGGACGTCCGCGGTTACACCCACGTTATTAAAGGCTGCTCTGCTCCCACCTCTCATAGCGTGATGTTATATAGCCTTTAGCTTTCCTCGATAAAAAGGCTATCTAACACTGAAAGATTTTTTCAAATCGTACCAGAAGTTCCTGAGATTAACGCGTTCAACCAAACAAACAAACTAACAAACAAACAAACAAACTCTTCAGCTTTATATATTACGAGTATAAGATAAATGGCAAACGACAATGTCTAGATTTAGCTCCTATGATGCCCTTTAGTTTCACCATAACTTACAAATAATTTGTTAGTATTATAATGTTAATATTTTATACGTTAAAGCAAATGCAAGAAGTGCTAGTCTATCAAATACATGAGATCTCTAATTTAGCAGTTTGAATGTTACAAGCTGCTTAGTAAGAAGTTCTTTATAACATCCTAGTAAAACTAACATACGCTGATCTGATTCTAAACAAGACAGAGCCTGTGCCATAGTAACTAGATAACTGAAAAGAACACTTATTTATCTTTAAACTCTCATTGTAGACAAATTACAACCAGACACAGCATAAATCATTCTGCAACTCGCATAAAGATCTATCCTAGGTGGACATCGAATCCACTACCTTTATAATAATAACAATAATAAAACCCCTCTGGGGCAGTCGTTATCTCATCATGAGACTAACGCAATCTCAGAGGGCAGAGTAACAGCTTTCAAACATCACCTTTGTCTTGTGATATATATTACAGGATAGAAAGAAAGCTTACAAACCGCAGGGCAGCTTTGTGGCGAGCTGAATGTGTGTTGCGACACTGCGGTCCCGAATACTTTTGGGAGTCGGTCAGGGCCTCGTCTCCGGCTTGCCTTTATCTTGAGCGC
Organism: Euclidia mi; assembly: GCA_944739405.2. NCBI lineage: Eukaryota > Metazoa > Arthropoda > Insecta > Lepidoptera > Erebidae > Euclidia > Euclidia mi. The sequence goes on along the minus strand of OX123185.2, from coordinate 89,487,039 downwards.
CTGCAGGACTCTCGACTCTGGCTTGCCTTAGTCGGCCGGACAGAGGGAAGTCACAAGAGCTATTTGCTCGGGGGTGGAAGTGTCATTGTCAAGGGCGTAATTACGGGGAAATCCGCTCCGGGTCACGAGACCCGCGATGGCGAAACCGGTGCCGCACCGCTCTACACCCCTAGCCGCTCACACCGGTGTTGCCCTCTTGTTGCCTTTATGGTAGAGTTTGTTTGCCTTGGCGGCTATTTAGAGAGGGTCCATCTAGTGAGCTGGCGAGTCACCGTCTGCCCCTTTTTGACGTACTATAAGAGTACTTAGGGCAGACGCCGGCATTCATCCATAGTTTTCATCTAAACCTATCCATTAAACACCCATCTCAATAGCCCAGAGTAATTAGTTTCCATATAAGTAGCAATAGGCCCTCACCTGCTGCGGCTAACCCGTGACTGTACTTAATAGTGCGGTGATGGAGGCGCCTCAGTACCTAGGTGTTCCATTACATTCTAGATTAAAACTTTTTTTTTTTTAATTTGTTTATTTCACAGAAAAAATACACTTAAATACTAATACAAAAACGCCAAACTGTATACACAGTTTGTTGGCGTAAGAGGCGCTCTAATGAGTTATACCTTCATACATTCCATAGCAATGTAATAGATATAATCCAGCATAGGTAACTTCATTACCTATACTAGATCATATCCATCACATTACTATTTTTAACAAAAAGTAACTAAATAAAATTGGTACAGAAAACAAACAGAAACAAAAAACAAAATGAAGTATATAAAATTTGTAGGTACATAGGTACATAATAATAATAATACTATCTAATATTTTATCATACAAACTTTTAACTACTTAAAATTAGACATTTTTTAACATTATCTTTTTCAGTAATCTTTTTAATGTTGTGTTGCTTACAACATTCTGATCATCTCGTAAACAGTCAAATTTATTATATAAAACTGGTGTTAAATACTGCCTAGTTCTCTTGCCATAATAGTTCCTAATTGATGGTATCGTGTATTTTCCCTGTTTGACTTGTTTGGTGTAATATTTATGCATTCGAGGTACTTTGTTTTTATTTGAGTAATATTGTTCTATAGCAATAAGATACTCCACTTTAGTGTGCACTGGGATTATGTTACAAATAATAAATAATTTTTCATAATTAGGCTTACACCGAGATATTACTTTTTTGCTAACCAGATATTTAATTAATCTCTGCTGCAGCTGTTTTATACGATCCAGTTGAGTTTTGAATGTCAGGCCGTAGCAAGTCAAACCATAGCTTATTATTGAGTCGGCAAGTGCATAATAAAGTGTGTACATAAGTTTTTTACATATAAAGCTTTTAAGATGAAAGAATTTACCTAATATTGACTGAAGTTTATTACAGACATCATCTACATGAAACTTCCAATTAAAATGACGGTCTACTAATAAACCCAGGTATCGATATTTTTCGACAATGTCTATATTTATGCATAAGCAGCCAGCTCGGTTGTTGTGAAGACACTCATACGTATGACCGGTAATCTTTACACTTAGCGCATCTGGTTTCATGTGTTTGCTATAGGGAGAACATATGATCATAGTCTTAGTTTTAGAGTGGTTTATGATAATGCCATTGTCATGTGCCCATTTAATTATACATTCGAAATCTGCCTGTAAGCATGTTTGTGCGTCAGTCATGTTTTTTGACGAGTATAGTAAGCACATATCGTCGGCATACATAAATGACTTACAATGCTGTATCACGTTAATTACACTATTTACATGCATAATGTACCCAACCGGACCGAATACCGAACCGGTCGGAACACCAAGGTTGACACTTACCTCTTGACCTGTGGTGCCATCTATCAGTGTGCGAAGGGATCTATTTTGTAAATAACATTTAAACCAGCGATTAACCGGGCCTCTAATACCACATTCATCCATTGCACGAAGTAAGACATTATGTTCCAGGGTATCAAATGCCTTTTTATAGTCTATAAACATAGCTGCTACAAACTTACCCTCATTCAGACTATTGTTAACATAGTCCGTGAACTGAGCAAGCGCCGTGCCGGTGCTGCGCCCTCTGCGAAACCCGTGCTGGGCATCGGATAATATGCTATGTTTCTCTAAGAAACTTGATATTTGATTAACTATGACCTTCTCTACAATTTTATTTATTACGGACAGTATAGCTATTGGTCTATAGTAACTGTAATCGAGGTGGCTACCCTGTTTGAAAATGGGTCGTATAATAGATTTTTTTAATATATCCGGGTAGACGCCTTCATACACGCACATATTAATGAATTTAGCTAGGACGGGACTTATTTCTTTCTTTACATATTTAATATCTTGTACTCTAATCTCATCTAACCAAGGTGATTTACAGGAGTCTAAATCATTAATATATTTCTCAACCGTACATGCTTCAACTTTCCTAAAATAAAATGACACATTACTTGGCTTCACATAGGAACTTCTAGTTAAAAAGTTATTATCACAGTCGTGTTTGATTTTCTGTATTTCACCCGTAAACGTTTCAGAAAACTTGTTACAAATATTATAAACTGTATCAGTTTTCCCTAAATACCTTAAAACTACACTGTCTAGACTCATTTTAGGGCCACCTACCCACTTATTTATATTAGACCATATCTTCCGATAATCTTTATTACATTTTTCTATCTCTCTTTGTCTATATTTATTCTTAGCAACATCTATTAACTTGTTTACTTTATTTCGGAATCGCGTATATATTAATCTATTGTTCATATCACTTGGTGCAGATTTCCAAGCTCTAAAAAGTGCGTCTCTATGTTCCATCTTTTTTTTACTCTCAAAGGGCCTCTGCGCGTTGGACCTATGTCTCCGTGTACGCCTGCCAAAGGGCCGGGTATTGTTCTAACAAATTAGAATAATACCCGAGAAAGAGAAACAAATAATAATAATAATAATTTTTTATTTGCATAAAATGTAGGTACATAAGTTCAAATATATAATAGGAGCCATATACATTTTGTCAAACTGTGACTTGCAAATCTTAATTAAAATCCAAAATAATTATATTAACATTAGATATAAATAACTATTAAATTGTAAATTATTTCTTAACCTATTATTACAATTTACACTAATTTTTTACGGCTTCAAAGTATTCTTTTATTGAGTAGAAGGCTTTGGTTTCAAGGGCATTTCTACCACTGTACCTACTATATTTTGTTTGACGTCATCATCATATTAGACATTACATAAACGTCCACTGCTGGAAATGCACCTCCAAAAGGCTTTTCACACAGACCGACGACCGTGTGCCAACCGCATCCAATCGGAAACGGTTCGATCGCAACAAAATAGTCGGTCCGTTGCTAATTGATTCACATCGCAAGCCTCAATGCCTTTCTTCTTCTTCGACCACATTTTAAAATAACACGCTATATATGTCAACAGGAACAATCGAACACACACACAGACGAAAGGGTACTTTCATCCACAAAATATTTTAATTGACTACATTTTTTTATTAACATCGCAAGCCTAAAAGCCTCCCTACCTCAACACATCTAAAATTACACGCTTTATACGTCAACACTGACATTTATAAAGACAATGGTACTTTTATCCACATTGCTCAAGCCGCAATACTTTTATTTGAATGGGTTTGTGATAGAATTGAATGTGTTGGGCTGTGGCCAAGCCAACATTTATGTGAAGGTTTGTGTGCGATTTATATTGTATCGTAAATGTCTGTAGACAAAGCAAGACCATTATATCGATATCAATATTGTAGTGGATATTATATTGAACTAGACGTAAAACAATAAGGCCTGTGAACCATGATATCGTAATACTAAGCCACGGTAATATAATCTAACAGTATTGTAACCTGGCCGTCTCCCCGAGTTATATGCCTACAGACGCGCCGTACGCAAACGAGCGATAGGGTTGCTTGCCTCAAGTATGTTAATTAAATGTACCTATTCGAAGTTTTTTCTGGTTTTTTTTATTGTTCATATTACATTTATATTTTATTCAAACAAATAACAATCTTGTAGGAATGTAAGTACCCTAGAAAATGACCTATCGGTTACACTAAGTAGACTTACTAGTACTACACTGAGTGCACTAAGCAGATTCATATCGGCTTCCATTTTGAAAATAACCTGAAGGTACTAATCAAAGACTTTAATGAAATAATACATTGTCCATAACGCAGATAAAAGTGTTCTGCTAGTATACTACTATACTTGTAACTACAATCATACCAATATGATTTTTTTAAATATCAACATAATAATAGTTAAGCTAATCAAATTCTCATTGCAACGTAGTAGGTACATTTAGAACATGGCGTGGGAACGCCAATGTAAACGAAATCTCTTATTTAAAACCAAATGCAATAAGCCAGTCGCTATGTCCTAGTAGGTGACTGTAGACTTACATTTTGTTTGAATGAAAATTAATTTGTTATACGTATTGTTATATAAGTTGTAAATCAGTACGAAGGTATAAAAAGTGTGGTTATAATTTTAAAATATGATTAAGTACTAGAACTAGTACTATAACACATCTTCGTCATTTTTAACATAAAAACATTACGTTGCCATAATTATAATTTAAATAAAGAACACTGCTTCTAAAACCGTCCGTCCTTTTGCAACACTGCGGCACGATCTCGGCTGTCGTGTACTTTAGGCACAGTTAGGGCGGTTTCAGATTAGCGTTTTATACGCGTGTATAAGCTCGTTTTTGGAAGCACATGTAGGCACGTATAGGCGCTTTTTGGCACATGCGCAACTTGTACCAGCGTTGACGCGCTTCTAAGCTCGTATAACCGTGAGCAGTCACAACCCATGTTGACACTGACAAGATGTCACAACCGTTTCGAGCGAACACGCTGAAATATGCCCGTTTACGTGAGTCCGGTTTTTTGAAGCGCGTAATGAAGCGCACGTGTAAGTGCGTATGCTGAAACGACCGTATACGCGCAGAAAAATACGCTAATCAGCAACCGACCTAATGTGTACTGCGCTCGAGGCGCGTAGGCACAACTCGAGTTTCGTGCGTTTGTATGGAGTTGGAATACTGTTAGATATTATTACCGTGACTAAGCTAATAAAGATACAAAATAGGTCTACGCATCTGAGGATAAGTGGTGAATTTTATCAGAATTTACGGTTATCAAAACTACCCATACTAATATAATGAAGGCGATAGTGTGTTTATTTGTTATCGCTTGCTTATCGGTGAAGGAAAACATCGCGAGGAAATCTGCATGTCTGAGTGTTCTCCATAATGTTCTCGAAAGGCATTTGAAATATGCCAACTCGCACTTGGCTAGCGTAGTGGACTATGGTTTTACCCTTCTCGTAGTGTGAAGAGGCCCGTGCCCAGCAGTGGGCAGTATACGGGCTGATGATGATGAGTGTGTGCGATGGTGTGCCGTGCGTGGAAATAGTTAGAAGGCTGAAGAGGTAGTCTCTTTTAACAGGTAGTAGAGCCTTGCTAATTTCAGCATGAATGGGCCGGCTCGAACGGGGAAGTACTACCCTTTCACAGAAAATTTACGTAAAGTAACAGTACCTAAACTGTTGCGTTTCATTCGGTGAGTGAGAATGCCGGAGGCCCTATCCCCTTTTCCTTCTTCCTCATCCCATTCCTCATCCTATCCCTTTTCCCAACCACAAGGGGCGGCAACGCACTTGTGTCTCCTGTGGTGTTGCTTGTGTCCTTGGGCGGCGGTAATTGCTTACCATCAGGCGATCTGTCTGCTCGTTTTCCGCCTATTACCATAAAAAAAATAGTGATAATATCTGACTCTACGCGGGCAGAGGCGCTGTTAAACTCTTGTGAATTATTTGGCTGCTACACTGGAATTGCTTATGCAATAAGCAATTTCACTGCAGTGGAAAGACATACAAAACACCAAACACATAGAGTTAAACCTAAGTCACCAAATTGCGCTTTAGCAACTAACAATCTTACTGAAGCTTCTTATAATTTGCATACCAGAAGAATATGATTACGTAGGCACCTTCAGCTAAGAGGGCGCTTAATTTAAGCTGATCAAGTTGTTTTACACGATACCTACCGCTTCACCTTGAAAGCCTTTTATCTCAAAGGTGTGTCCCTATTTTACTTAGGAGATTTTGAAGTTCTGGTAAATACTGTTGAAGGAAAACAGCACCGTAATTCTATAGTTTAAATAATAATTTGATATGGATTTGAAACTATTGCTTAAAATATATGCAAAACTAGCTAGTATAGCTCAAAGAAAGGCTAACATACTGCCAAAACCACAGTATAGACCGTTCCTTTTCGAAGTTAAATATTGCACATAACTTTAAAACAAGCTAAGCTTAGCTTAACAGCTAATGATTTGCGTTTGAACATAGTCCAATAGTTCCCGTTTTTATAAATTTATTCGCTATTTAAAGCGCCCATCCAACTTGAAGACAACGTTTATAGAAATACAACATCCATTTTAATCTAAGAGCTCAATTATCAAATTAATACAAATATAAGGAGTGCCCGGTATGACAATAGGCTCGCCCCCTATTACGAGGGACCTAAAAATTCATGGCGAAATGTGGGTGTAACATAACACCTCTGCCTACCCCTTCGGGGGTATCCCCGAAGGGGTGAGGCGTGAGTCTATAAAAATATATAAGGAGAAAAGTCAACCACAAGTACTTATAGACGTAGTAATTTTGCAAACCTCATCGTCTTCATAAAGTTACTGTCTTAAAACATGGAAAGAGCTTAACATTCTATTTTGCGTCATGAACATCTAGAGTTCTGTCACTTTCACAAACTTTGCTACCAGCGCGACGTATAATACTGCTTTGCATATAAGCTAAATACATTTCATTAACACCTAGTCTATTTGGGTCTTTGTTGTACTATGCAGTCTAGATGTGATTAGTTTCGGATTTCCTACTGATTTCGTAGCAATTGATTAACGAAGTAAAGTGCCGCTTGTAAATGTCGAATCTTGGATGGGTGAACGTAAATTAAGACACAGAGGGCTAACGTGTCTGAGGGCACGTAAAGCCGACGGTCATGGTTCTTTTCTCAGGACAAAAATCGTTTAACCGAGTCGGCCTTCGGCTGGTATATAAACTCGGGTACGAGAATTGTCTATAAACGACACGAAATAAAAATAGTCTACTACCTAGAGCATAGTAATACAATTCCTATTATAAATATAATGCAATACAGACTTTAATCCAACAGAGAAAAGATAGCCACGTTCACCTGAATTTAAAAGTAATGACATTGTCTAGCCATTTAAATGATGTTAACATTTTATTTATTCCTACAAATGAGTTTTGCCTTAGAATTAATTTTGTCCTCCTGGCAAGAGCAAACGAAGAATGAAATGTAACTTGTTATTCCTTTTATGCTAGTACTGACAATTTAATATAACGCTAGACTATAAAAATAAACGGAATGGTATTCAAAAGCGGGTTTACATAAAACTAGAATTTGAATTTCCCGCGTGAATTATACATCTAAACCTTCGTAAATAATCACACTGTCTATTGATGATAACCGTACCAAAATCCATGATTAGTTTTGAGTTTAACTCTTTCTAACTCAAAACTACCCGGAATAAAGGAATGCTTCATATTAAATTATGTATAGACTAGATTTCGCTCGCGGTTTCGCGCGGTATAAATTAGCTTATGTCAATCTCCAGCCTCTTAACTATCATACAAATAACATTGCCCCTTTGTGACGTAAGTAAAGACAAACAGATAAACACTCTTTTGCATTTATAATATAGAAAGGATTCATTCGTTTTAGTCTAACTTTCCTAGTTTGCTTCGTAATTGTCCTTGTATTTTAAGTCACAGTAGTTATGTATTTATCTTCAAGCACCGAAACTTGAAATTTTTTATGAGTACAGTCACGTATCGCGTAAAGTGTAGCTCATTTAATGAACTTTGCACTAGTAAGATGCGACTCAACTCATCAAAACTAAAATTGTAAGTTTTAAAAGTAAGAATTTCATGAGATAATACTTAAGTATTCTCATGTTAGAGTAAGCCAGCGTTTTATGGTATTTAACGTCATATGGTATTACCACTAATGAATATTTTGTAAGTAGTTAAGCATTTCAAGCTTTCTGTACTAATACACTACACATTTTATTTTAAATTAACTGTCAAAGGTACTGGATCCTTATAACTGGTCAAAGATGTTCATGACAACAGGAACCGACGGCTTAACATATTTTCTGAGGTACGGGGCAAGTGATAATAAGCAAAATTCAGTGATGCGCGCGATGCACACAAATCCAACTCTCTCTGAATAGCAGTCTATTGGTATCTCCACAAGGCTATCTAATCGCTGCCTTTTGGTGGGTTACAACAAATGTAACATGAAGATACTCTTTTTAAAAGATATTATCTATTGAATTTGATACAGTTTACAGCTCTTGACATTACACCATATCTTTTATAAGCTTCTATAAGCACCACAAGACAACTTAGTCGAGTATAAAACTGTGATTTTAGCATTATACTGGCAATTTTAGCGTCTAACTCACAGTTTCATCACAAAGCTAGCGGCAAAGTAAGTCAAGTTTAGTTCGCATTATTGTATATTTCGGCAGTTCGTTAGCAGTAGACATGTCATGATACAACAATGGACGACAAATACAAGGATTCGGATCATTAACTACACTGTTGGTTATGACAAGCGACATATTCGCATGAGCAAATAACTGAGTACCTATCAGCGAAAAGCTCGGAAGATTTATTGTCCATTCGTTGAAATACTCCCCAGAACGCTCCATAGAATGCTCGCTAAAATCCTCTCGTTTGTTTTTCTGTTGTATTACATTCGCAACAATGCTCATTCAATAGATACTAAAGTGTATCAGCACCATCATATTACTGACGATGAATGTAACCGATGCTCTATACTGTGAAAATCTTTTCAAATTTTAATTCTTCAATCCTTTGATATCCATCGGCATTTGCAATGCTATAAAATATGTACTTGTGAAAACGAAGCGGCTTCATTTGAAATACTGACCAAAAAGAGCATGGAGAGGCTCAAAGAATTTTCCTGAAATATGCCTGTAGTTTTTGGCATGAGTTTAGCAGCCTTTGCTTTATAGCGCAAATATTTAAATTCCTGCCTCCGTGGTCCGTGGTCAAGAGCGTATGTGACTGCTGATCGGAGGTCCCGGGTTCGATTCCCGGGTCGGGCAAAAGTGTTACTGGGTTTTTCCGAATACTCAGTAGCAGCCTAGAGTCTGGTTTTATACCAGATTACGTGGTATTTATTTATATATTACGTGGGACCCCTATTACGTGGGACCTAAAAATTCATGGCGAAATGTGGGTGTAATATTTACACCTCTACCTACCCCTTCGTAGAAACAGGCGTGAGACTATAAATAAAAATTAAAAATAACAATATTTAATTTCACAAATTATTCAGAATGTTTACATGTGCAAACGTACTTAAAGACTTTCAAAGTTGGCTACAGAAGAGCCCGGGTGGCAATGAAAACTACTATAAATCCCAGAGCTAAATTAAGAGAGCAATGAATAAACTAAAAGTCATTCGTAAAATTAAGGTTAGCTTGGAAGAAAATTGTGTGTACTAATGACATATTGCGCTTTGCATATTACAACGTAAAATTGACGCAACCTTGATGCGCTGGACGAAACACATGAATGTTTTGAAGCTTTTTCAAGCGCATCAACGCACGGGGCAACGTGCATATAGACCTTAGGCATAGTAGAAACCATAATAGGTTGGTATCCGTTTTGTATTTTCATCTCACTCATTAGATAGATAGATAGATAATGAAGCAAAAATTTTGGTCTCAAGGTAAATCCGTCAAAAACACAGGTCATTCCAATTGGCAGTTCGAGGATGATTCAAGATCAATTGGTCACAAAACAATTTCTAGTAATCAGATAGTTGCATCAAAGCTTTTGTCTTTTTCAGTCTGTCCATCCTAAGGTTGCCTGTAAGAGATCGCACTAGTACTATTTGCTCCACCTACAGATATGCGCCAAATCTGTGTTAATATTCGAAAGCGCCGTTGAAATTGACTCTAGTGATGCCTGTGAATATATCTGCAAATCATCTGCATAAAGGTGGTAGGACGAAAGTAACTGTTTGGAGATAGAATTAATAAAAATTGCGAAAAGTAACGGAGATAGCACGCCACCCTGCGGTACCCCGGCAGTTGTATTACACCACAAAGAGTACGACTGATCAACACATATACGCTGTCGGAATCCAAACAGTTAACTATAAAACCAGTCAATTACCTTTGGAGATATGTTAATAGAGCGGAGTATGGCAAGCAGGATGTGGAAATCCACGGTGTTAAATGCGTTGCTTAACGGTAACTACGGAATTCAATATTCGATCTATAGATAGATCTGTAGATTTTAGATTCGTTTTTGACATAAACTCCTTACAAAATGTGTCAAACACGAATCTCAAATCTCAAAATCCATGTATTGATCGAATATTGAAAATATTCGTAAATCAAGCAAGGACAACAGCGTGAGTTTTCCACCATCCATGCCTAGCCTTATCCCATCAGTGATATGAACCAATGCTGTAGTAGTACTATGACCAGGACGAAAACCGAATTCGAAAGGATTCAGGAGAACATTCTTGGAAAGGAATGTACAGAGTTGCGTATGCACAAGACGCTCAAGGAATTTGGAAAGGAATGGAAGTATAGATATAGGACGGGAGTCAGTAAGGGAACAGGGTTTGGATTATTTAGGTATTGGAACTATTTGTGCATCTTTCCACGCTGATGGAAGAACACCGCTGGTAACTGAGTAATTTAGGATATGACAAAAGACAGTGAGGATTTCATCTAGGATGGGTAGGATCATGTTTCGACTGATGCATGACTCATTACCAACAGCATTGGATGAGATTAAAGTGATGCTCTTTTTAACATCACTACTGGCAAATTGCTCGAAAACATAAGGTGAATATCTGGGAGTTGGGATACATGAAAGATCTTGTAACGTGTTTGATTTTCTTGTCCCATCAAAGTTGGGTGAAGCAGTGAAATGTGCGTTTAGCGAATCTATGTTTATATCTTTGGGGATTGCGAGACTTGCACACTCCCAGTGTTCTAAGAAATTTACAGATTTTAACCGGGTCTCCATTTTCAACTGAACTGTGAATGTGCTGGCGTTGTGCTTTCCTACACACCTTATTGCAGAGATTTCTGGCACTTGTGTATTTTTCGAAATTCGCAGGGGTTGGACGACATTTATACTTTGCCTTGGCAGCCGCTTTCTTTGACATAAGAATTTTAATTTCGTCAGTAAGCCAAGGTGCAGGTAAATGCTTTAATTTAATGGCACGGATTGGTGCATGCTCGTCGTACAGGTGAGTTAACTTATCTGTGAAAATCTGAACTTTGTCATCTACACAGTCTGATGAGTACAAAGGAGACCAATTAATGTTACGGGCATCTCCGCAGAGCTTCAAACGATCTTCATCCCACCGAAGTGGCGTCTCTAATAATTTTAAATTTTACCTTTGCTGGGCGTATTTTGTACGAAAGATAGATAAGATCATGGTAAGAGAAAGCATCTGCAGAGCACTGACCATGTTTGGATACAAAAGTAGAGGAAGAAACGAAAATTAGGTCAAGGAGAGAAGGTACAGAGTTGGAAAATGGTGTGTAGCATTGAGAGGAAGGATAGATAGATTGCTCGAATATACAATACGCTCGAGGGTTGTGGCACTATTATCCTGTTTTATAATGCAGGTGTTAAAAACACCCATTACAATTGCGTGACTGTAAGATGGTACTAAAGTTTCTAGGAGATGTTCGAAATAAGGGGGAAAATTAATACATAACAAAGGAGAATAATAGACACCTAGAAGAACTTTAGAATGTTTCAGTTCCACTTCTAAGAAGACATATTCACCGGCATTCGAGGGTGGTGGTTGCGATATAGCAACACTGCTAACACCACCAACCGCGCGATCATTTCTAATTAGGCGGGACCCCGGAAGAGAATATGAAGTTGATGGCAGACATGGTTTGAGCCATGACTCTGAAATGAGAATAGCATGTATGTTCTTACAGTCAAAGGTTGTCAGCATATATGGGGAAATGAGCCGAAATACTTTTGTCATTTATATGGAATATATTAAAGTTCCACATTACATCAAAAAGGTAGGGGTGGGTTTTGAACTCGTTTCTTTCTGAATGACCGTCTATTGATATCAGCATTAGTGTTTTCATTTAGGCGTGAAAAGCTAGCTGCAGAAATTCTCGGAAATTGAACTGCAGTAAGTAGTAAATTATATACCTAGTCTTGCCATAAATATTGTAACAAAGAATTTTTTTTTAATTGCAAATAACATTTATTATTTTTACAGTGTGTTAGTTTAATACATAAAAATAAAAAATATTAAAAGCTTATTCGAAGTGGTCTCCATTAGCTGCAATACAGTTCTTTAAAGTTTGAGGCCAGTTATCAATAGAAGCACGCACTCCTTCCATGGGAAATTTTTCCCTCCCCCCCGTTGGATCTCCACCTTGTCGTGGTGGGAGGGCTCAGTAACCGTGGTTAGGTTACCCACGGTGAAGCTAAGCGAGATCCCAGGAGTGGACGCTCCGCGCGGGCTTGACGGAGGCCTGCGCAGGATGCGTCCAATGGTGTGGGTGCTCGGGACAGTTCTTCTGTCCCTCGCAGTCGGGCACGGTTGCGGAAGAAGAGGCCGCTGTTGCGTTGCCGCGCGCCCTATCTCCAGCGACCAAATGGGGGCGCACCATTGTTGCAGCGCGGTGGGGCCGCAGAGGAAGAGGAGACGCGGTGTTGCGTTGCCGTCCTTACTATCCTCTGCGGCCGCTGGGTGGTTTGGCGGCGGCGCCCAATACCTTCATCTGCCGCCAAGGGGGTTTTGTTCGGGGCCCGCCTGACCATCTGGCGGCCAATCCCCGTCGGAGGGTAGCGAGGCATGCTTCGGTGATACCCGACCCTCCGACACACGGTTACAGGAGAAACACGGGTTGGTTTTTATTCAGTAAGAGTCTGACAGTCCCCTCCGCCCTTCCCCCAGGGGCGGAGGGACTCCATGAGGATTTTCCAAACCGACACAAAAATAATTGGGAAAATTTTTCCCTGCCAATCGTATGGATTGTTTTAGGGACTCCAAATTATCATGGCGTTTAAGCAAGCCGTACTCTCTAAAACTGACCATTAATCATAATCCAGCTGATTAAGATCGGGACTAGACGACAGCCAGTCTTCAGCTCTGATGAAGTCCGAAACGTTCGCTTCCAACCAAGACTGCGTGGACCGAGCTTTATGACCTAGTGCCGAGTCTTGCCGGAACGACCATACTTGGTTATTGAACATAGTTTTGTTAAGGGGTCTAACTTCCTTCTCAAGAATGGTATATTGATACACTTGTGCCGATGTTTTGATACCTTTTTCACAAAAATATGGATCAGTCACGCCTTCATAGCGAACACCCCACCAAACCATCACTGATGTCGAATAATGCCCACGTTGCACTCTGTCGACTAATTGGGAAGCTTTCTTAGAGCTTTGAGCATAATTACGGTCATTTTTAGGGTTCCATACCTCAAGGTAAAAAAAGGAACCCTTATAAGATCACTTTCTTGTCCGTCTGTCTGTCTGTCTGTCTGTCTGTCTGTCTGTCTGTCTGTCTGTCCGTGTGTCACCACCGATTTTCTCAGGAACGGGTGGACCTAGCAAATTGAAATTTATACCAGATACTGAGGTCTATGGTTGCTATTAGGTGTATGAAAATCAGGGTCCTGGGTCAACCCAATAAAAAGATATGGTCAAAATTAGGTTTTTGCGAAAACTTGTAAGTACCAAAATTAACCTTAATTTTCAACTTTTTTTAATTTTCGGAATTTTTCCTTTACTTGTGCTGTAAGACCTTGGTTTTGACCAAAATTGACAATTCTAGGTCAACCGTAAGTACCCTATAGGTTTTGGGTCGAAAACCTATATGGTAGTTCCCGTTGAACTAGAATCACGAAATTTGGCCAAAAGCAGGGTCTTACAGCACAAATAAAGGAAAAATTACAAAAAATCAAAAAGTGGAAAATTTAAGGGTGTCCCCATACTTACATAGTTGACTCCATTTAAGGTACTCCTCTAAGTTGTATGGGCGCTCATACAGATTTAGAGGACTAGCGTAATTCAACCTCAAATAAGGTAAAATGCGTACGGAACCCTCGGTGCGCGAGTCAGACTCGCACTTGCCCGAAATTTTTTTTGTTAAAATGATGCTCAATAGTAAAAAAAAAATCATCCGTAAACAAAAATTTTCTGTGACCTCCCTTTGCGTACCGCTTCAGTAGTTGTTTCGATTTTACCACCCTATTCTTTTTTAAATTATTAGTTAAGAAATGAGCAGTGCAACTCTTATACGCTGCAAGTCTTAGACTTAGGACTTGATGTCGCGTGACATGGTTCTAAGTGCTATCTTCATCTCCCGAGATAAAATCTTGTGCTTTCAGACAGGATTTCTTCAAATCCTTTGAGACCACTTCGAATAAGCTTTTTATATTTTAAATTGTTATGTATTAAACTAACACAGTGTAAAATAAATATTTATTTTATTTTTAATTGTAACAGTATTTATGGCCAGTATAAGTATATTGTACTTAGTCTTAAATATTATAGTATCCAACTTACTGGAAACTGCAGCCATGTGCCAAATACATAGCTACTTGCTGCGTCGTGCGGTTGCCAAAGTTATTAGCCTTGGTTATGTGGCGTAATTTTGCACTGACATTAGCCTGAAGAAGCTGTTTTTGTAATTTAAATTTTTTGACGACGAAACCGACGACCAAACAACCGAAATTAATTCGAAGACCGGTTGGCGCAGCAGGAGTGTAAGCGACTGCTAGGGCGGTTTCAGATTAGCGTATTTTTCTGCGCGTATACGGTCGTTTTAGCATACGCGCTTACACGCGCGCTACAATACGCGCTTCAAAAAACCAGACTCACGTAAACGGGCGTGTTCGCTCGAAACGGTAGTGACGTCTTGTCAGTGTCAACATGGATTTTGACGGCTCGTGGTTATACGAGCTTAGAAGCGCGTCAACGCTCGT
The DNA here is from genome assembly GCA_944739405.2 of Euclidia mi. Lineage (NCBI taxonomy): Eukaryota > Metazoa > Arthropoda > Insecta > Lepidoptera > Erebidae > Euclidia > Euclidia mi. The sequence continues at coordinate 89,471,927 of OX123185.2, read as the reverse complement.
ACGAGTTGCGCGTGTGCCAAAAGGCGCGCCTATACGCGCCTACATGCGCTTCCAAAAACGAGCTTATACGCGCGTATAAAACGCTTATCTGAAACCGCACCTACGCCGAAGGTCGCGGGTTCGATTCCCGCTCAAGTCAACCATTTGTGTGCTTGGAAATGGATGTTTGTTTTGGTCTGGCTGTTTCTATGTATTATATGTATGTATTTACAAAAAAAAAGTATAATGAAATGTATGTTTATCCATTATCTAGTACCCATAGTACAAGCTCTGCTTAGTTTGGGACTAGATGGTGTTGTGTGAATGTGGTAGAATATTATATTATTAAATATTTGTAGACTCATACCTGAAGGGGTAAGCAGAGGTGTAATATTACACCCACATTTAGCCATAAATTTTTAGGTCACACGTAGTATGGGGCGAGCTTATTGCCGTTACCGGACACATCACCAGACTCCGAGCTGCTACTGAGAATTCAGAAAAACCCAGTAACACTTTTGCGCCCGACCCGGGAATCGAACCCAGGACCTCCGATCAGCAGTCGCATGCGCTATCCACTGGACCACAGAGGCAATTTAAACATATTATTATGGTTCACATTTCAATTACACAAACGTGTCATTATCTCGTTGGTGGACTAATTGTAGGTATATACATATGTCTTACCGACGATTAAGACACGATTAAAAAATGTATAATGCCTACTTCTTGTGAAAGAACAACAACTGCCAGGGGAGTCGCAGCACAGCGTACTAACTGCTATTCGTGGTGCGGGACGTCAGAGGAAACGGCGTTAGTTTTAAGAGTGATGCACACTCCTTAACGATAGCAGAAAAGTTGCCTGACGTACAACCCCTGCCAGTCTGTCTGAGGCAGAGGATGAGCTTGTGATTTTCCACCATGATGTAAAGAAAAAGTCACATAATTTAGTCCAAAATTTAGTTTTGGTTTGTTTTAAAAGTTATTGTTATACAGTCCATTGATAAGTTTTCATGAAACATCTGTCTGTAATCTGTTCGTTTTATCAAACGTTGAGCTTATAAAAATATTTTCTTGAAAAGCCTAAATCCAATAAAGCCTTAGAACAAAACAAGAACCAAGCATAAATAGCTGAAAGTTTGTCTTAGTTATTTAAAGGCTATAGATAGATTAAAAGGAAATCTTTGTGAAGTGTTTTTAAAATTTCTGAATCTTAGGAGCCTTCATAATAAATAACGCTCAGGTGTTTTCAACGAACCGGTACTCTGTACCTAGAATACTATTGAAGTTAAAAAGAAGAATGGGTTTAAAAAGGGTTTCAAACAAAATACCTGACATTCAGTGGTGGGTTATGTCGTGACCGAGGACACAGCGATAGTGACAACAGCTGTAGCGATGTAACGCAATAAACTATTAATAACGCGGGTAGACACTTTTACTAGTTCGTAATATTCTTCCATGTTATGTATACTTCAGTGTATCCACGGAAATGGCTCTCGCAACAGTGCCGATATATTGGATACAAGAAACTTATGCAGGTACGTGATATGTGTCCCGACAGACTGTTGCTGCAAGTTTCGCACCTGATCTTTAGCGACTGAACTCTCGGTCGTTTATTCGGCTGGTACGAAGATGTAGTTTCAGCTACTAACCTATTCAACAGAACTTTCCTCGCAAACGTGTAGCAAGGTGACGCAAATGTGTCGTGACACTAAAAGATATACATATATAGCATCGTAAGTCAGTGAAACGCTCCGTTGGTTTGGATTTGAAACCCTTTGCGTATCAAATGATTTATTTTTCTAGTAGGCTGTCGCAACTGCCTAAAACTGTTTAAAGTCGCTCGATATAATTGAATCCATGTCTAGACTAGTTGTTATAATAGCCCTTGTTTAGTATAAAGGCTTTAATGTTTCAAGCAATCTAACAATTCCAAACAATTTGAAGCCGATTAGGTAATGTTTTAGTTGGTGTTGTAGGCACACAATATTTAGAACTTAATTGGCAGTAGTTTGTCAAAGGATTCTGAGACTTCTGTTTTCCGAGTAACTTAGTTTTATACACATAACCTTACATCAGATTATTAAGTATATAGGTTATATAACTTAGATAGACAATTGGTATTTATGTAAGGTGTTTCTTATATTTACCTAGGAAAGTAATACGTTTTTAGGGAATGGAATAAATTATTATGAGAACGTACTGATAACGGAGTTTAACATCTAGCCCAAACGAAATTTTTGTCGCAGGCTAAAACATGTTAATGATAAAAGCTGAAGACATTTTTTGGAAGAATTTTTTCAGGTGATAACACTAAAAGCATGATATTGATACATGTATAATATGATATCCTCGTTTATTATGATTTGCCCACTTGTTGAAGTATATATTATATTTTCTATTCCTACATTGAAACTTTGCCAACTACTTTGGTGTCCTGGTTCCCGCGTTTGTCTTGTAGGCAAATTACGAAGCAATTGAATTCAAGGATTCATAACTGTAATTATGCTTAAGTTATAGGACCTTAAATAGTTTGTATGCCAGTTTGAGTCGTAATATGATATTAAACGTTATTAGATAATAAGCTAAGCTAGGCTAAGCCCCAACGAAAAGGATACCTAATAAAACGTAACTTTTATTTAGACTGGTAATTCTTAAAACAGCCGCCTACAAACTTAACGTCCTAAGTCCTCAGCGATATAACATGAACCTGATTATGTTTTTATAATATATACGCATTTAAATGGCATGGCATTACTTTCATGCAGCTGTGGTTTCGTCTGCAGGTGTTACAACTTTTTATTGTAGTACTTACGATATACATTTTTTTAAGGTTTGCATGGCAATAAAATATGAAATATAAAGAAAAATAAATTTATTTAAAAATAACCCTCATATAGGTACTGAGGTTCTGGAATGGTAAAAATGAGATAGTTTATTTGCAGTACTATAGATATTTTGTATGCATAGAAAAAGACGAAAGTAGTAATTATATATATATAATAAATATATAATAATAATAGCTTTGTTAGGTTACCAAACTATTGATTAGTAGATATAATTTATATGTTGTACCTACGCCTAATTCATTAAAAGCGAGCCTTGAAGTCACCTCTTAGCCAACACGCATTCCAGCTATCGCCTAACTACTTTATTGATATCTTTATAACACTTTCAGATATTCTTATCATTCCATAACACAGCCGAACACATATCTTCTTTATTTTTTGGCTATTAAAACTCTCCGATCGATGGTCCCGAGCGAAATTTACATTACAACATTATTCGTGCATTGAGAATCGTGGCAATATTTCAAGTGGTATTTTATCTTACTGATAACATTCTGTTAGAACAGAACTCCAGAGCAATTTGAACCTTTTTAGGTAAATAACTACAGGCGGCTCTTCGAAATGTATCTAATTCGTTTTAGAGAAATATGGCAATTTGCAAGTCGTAATCTGCTGTTTAAAGTGTTGATAGACTTGAGCATTTACGCAGGACATCGATTATGAACTTGTCGAAGAGAGTAACGAACAGAGCCAAACATCACTACGTTCATTTTCATGTCCCATCTAGCGAACGCTCTAATCAGTAAAAAGCTCGAAGCAACTTTACCGTCTTTTTACTTGAATACTCGCCAGACCGCTTGGAGGAATGCTCGCTAAAATGGATCGTATGTTTTTTTTGTGTTATAACATTGACATGAATGCTCATTACAAGTGAATGCTCAAGTGTATCGACGCCTTAAGACTTGCGTTAACGGTATATGGTATCGACGGCCACTCGTGGCGTCACTATGTATAGGTATATAGAGCTAGACAGATACCTTTATATACATAGATATCTGTCTAGCTCTATGGAAGTCCTACGTACCCTGTTGTGCGTACCCGATGCAGGCAGATGGTCTTAGAACCGCCACTAGTTTACATATTTAAGCTTAAGCTGTGTACCTATAATGTAAAGTTGTTTCGGTGGGGAACTTATTATACCATGTGCCACTGTCGACTCACTGTATCGCGGCAGACACTCAACGAAGCTATTTTTTATGACGTCCGATTAGCAATTCAGACACAAGACGAATCTTTACATACTTATAAGAAACTACATATTTATAAGAAAAAGGCTCGCCGCGTCTCGAGTATGCCTGTTCGCGATAAACTCGAAAAGAAGTAAACAAATTTTTTATACGGTTTTCCAAGTGTATAATTTATCGCGACCCGACATAACATCACGTAGAAAACTATAATTTAAAAAACTTGGTCTTTTTATCACAGGCTTTACAATTACCGAAACAACAGATGCACAGTATATACACTGGTAAAGCTGATGTGGTTGTGTGTAGTATCAAATTGAATGCAAAAAGCATTAAACGGAGACTAAGCGCCTTCCATAGCTTTATCTTTGCTCGCTGTAAATCCTTTTGTTTTATTGGCACAGGTATTCTGTATTTTAAGCTTGTAACAATAAACGTAGAGTGATTTCATTTTATTAATACTATATAGGATTTTTTTTTAATTTAATGTTTCTCCTTCAGTTAATTTAAGTATGGCTCTGATATCTTAATATATAAAATCCTTGCGTTACTGACTGACTGACAGACACGCTACAGCCGAAACTATTGGGCGCAGGAAGCTGAAATTTGGCACGTATGTTCCTTGGGGACCGTAGGGGTGCACTAAGAAGGGATTTCCCGAAATTCCCACGGGATCAGCCAAAACGGGTAAATTAAAAAAAAATGCAAGCGTAGCTGCTGGCGTCCTCTAGTTACGCTATAAAACACGAAACTCGTTTTAAATTTGTCCGGTATTTCCAGAGTTATATATGTATACAAAGATATTTTATTTATATTTCGTAGTACAGGTGATAGCCACTTACCGTATTTATTACATGTAGTGGAGTCCAACACACAAAGAACTCCAGTATGATAACGAAAAGCATCCTTATTACCTGAAAATAAATAAAATATATTATTACAGAGAATTTGGATGAAATAATGTCCCATTATATAATAGGAGCAGCGATAGCCGAGTGGAGAGACCGACAGACTGCTACGCAGAGTGTCCGTGTTCGAATCCACGGCATGCACCAATGACTTTTCGAAGTTAAGTGCGTATTAAATTGTTAATTATCGCTTGCTAAACGGTGAAGGAAAACATCGTGAGGAAACCTGCATGTTTGAGAGTTCTCTATAATGATCTCGAAAGACATGTGAAGTCTGCCAACCCGCACTAGGCCAGTGTGGTGGACTATGGCCTTACCCTTCACATAGTGAGAAGAGGCCTGTGGCCAGCAGTGGGACAGTGTACAGGGCTGATGATGATGATGCCCATTATATTCTATATTGCGAGGTCGTTACGCTGTTTTAAAGTACCATTGAGACTATATATTTCTAAGAATATTTGGTATGCTATATTAACAGTTACATCGCTACCAAGAATGAATACTTTTGGCAAAATACAGACTACCTGTAGTTTAATAAACTGGAAACAAAGACTTTAATTAAAACCAGAGATCTTCTATCTTTGAGCTTATTCAAGAAATTGCCTTACAGTTTGTTGATCTGCATACTCGTATATGTAATTCCTGAAGAAATTAAGTATTTGCATATTACGAAAAAATTAAATATTTGCATATTGTAAACGTATAGGGGTACCTAATGGAAGATGTATGTAAAGAAAAACGTCAGTATCGCTTTATTGTCTTTCTTTGCTTGATTGTCTTCCACCAATAGAGATGTGAATTATAAATGAACCAACTTCTTATACCGGAATTATATAATTACAAAAGGGATAGAATTTATATCTAACTAGTCGACGCCAGCGGCTTCGCACGCACATATTTTCGAATTGCCCGTTTTGCCCGATCCTGTGAGAATTTCGGGAAATCCCTTCTTAGTGCACCCCTACGTTCCCCAAGGAACATACATGCCAAATTTCAGCTTCCTGCACCCAATAGTTTCGGCTGTAGCGTGTCTGTCAGTCAGTCAGTAACGCAAGGATTTTATATATTAAGATTATAAATGCTAACAAGCAGTATACGAATGACCTGGCCACTCGTCATCAAGTATCGACCAAAGTGGTTGTTGGTTAGTCAACCAACAGAACGATCTCATGCAGAAAAATCAAAAAGGAACGATGACGAATTCAAAAAAACAAAGAAGAGTCAACCAAAACCCTACTCATGTTATGATTGGTAACAGGCCACTTTATATATGTACTAGCTTTTTCCCGCGGCTTCGCGCGCTTTAAATTCGGGGTATCACAAATCTATTTTCAGTCTCAAGTTGTGTAAACATACTCCTAATTATTCTAAAGACTTCAGAAACTCTATAGTACACAAAGTAAGTCGGTCAGTATCCATGGTATTATCAACCGAAAGGTACATAATAACATCCCCTTGCATACAGTCATATGTCAAATCCATGTTCCAATAGATGTCCAATATACGTCTATAAACACTTTCGAATTTATAATATTTGTAGAGAAAATCGTTTCAGCCTTTTAAGCGTAGTATATAATTATAAGTTTATATATGCGACCATCGTAATAACAGTGCACAATATGACATTAGATATGTATGATGTGACAGTACTGACAGATAGCACATGTGCAGCTCAATTATTACAGCGCATGCGTTCTTACTTCCAGGAGGTTTTGTGCCGTACAAACTTCTACCCTCCCTACAATCCTTCCCAGTTTATTTTTTGCAACTTATGGTAGCCTATGTCTGTCTTCATTGTCCAATATATCTCTATATACAATTTCAACAAAATCGGTTCAGCCGTTTTAGCGTGAAAACGGAACATACATACATGCACACTTTCGAATTTTTAATACTAGTAGGGATATACTATTCAAAATTAAAATAGGTACATAAAAAATATCCGGCTGTCCTTGAGTCAGACAGCATTGCTTTTGTTGTTAACAAAACTTTTACTGAGATTATCGTAAAAGAAACCTTTACCACTCTGATTCTGATTCAAATTGATTATATTGTGCCAGCTATCCACTCCCACGTCCAGCCCGAGCGACTGTTATGGCCTTGTACGTCCGGATACGCGCAGCCATGATTCGGGTGTCGCCGCGCTCGCATGTTGTAACATAAAACCTACATAGCTACTTAACTATAATAGCTAGAATAAAGAAAAAAACTGCAAAAAATAATTAAATGTATGCCGATTAAAACTATGTATGTCTTAAGATCTACAAACTTAATTTATGCTGTTAAAAACAGGTGTGAACATTGAGTTCAGTCAAAAATAAACGTGTTACTTTTATTTATTCACTCCGTAACTAAAAAGTATTGTTAATTTTACAAATAAAACAATGTCATAAGAAACTAAACGTATGTACCTTTCGAATGATGCATAAATGTTTATGTTTAATTATCGCTAAGTAGTTCAATAAATCAAAACAAAACACCTCTCTTGTTAATTTTATCGCAGTATCTCGTGCGCTTTCGTCTCGCTCGCGAAGGTAAAATATAAGCAATATGGCCGCTTATCTAAGGATTCGTCCACACTTTGCAATTTACGCAACTTAAAAATAGGTAGTCATATTTCTCTTTTTAGTTTGGGTTTTAAATTAAACACCAATAATAAATTTGTACAATATATATTATAAATGTGTAAATCGAATTACATAAAAGTAAAAATAAATCTGATGTAAAATTCATCATCAGTTGGTGATCTAAACGTGTTGTATGTATTAATTTAAGCCAACAATCGAATTAAGGACAACAAATCTAATAGTGACTTACAAACTCATAGCAGTAAAGCTTCAAGCAAATAACAAAATGCACATGCACATACTATGAAGAAATAAATATTTTCAAAACCAACTAAGGCAATAAACAAATGAGCACAATACATAGGGCATTTATAGTATTATTATATCGAGAAATAAATAATATTGTGTAAGTTTATGAATTATTATCAATAAATCACAAAACTATACTTAGTGATATGAAATAGTAGAACACATCCTCTATGTTAGAAAACGAAGTTAAAAAGAGAGCAAAATTATATTATTAGTAAGTATATCACAAGAAAATTAGAGCATAATGAAACACCACCAAACAAACACCGCAAACCAAAACAAAAAACTCAACATCCAAAACCGCAAAAAATAACAAAGCAAAAAATATTGCAAACATATTTTGCTGTTTGTACCGACCCTTATTGTGAACCTATATAGTTACGTCCGTGGGTACTATACTACCCATATCAAAAAACCTGAGGAACACAATTACATTTTTAATCAATCTTCTGTGTTCATTGTATATTAATGATAGTAAAGTACATTATTGTGATTATTACGAAATGTTGATCGTTGTATTAATGTTATTTCACTGAAAAACAAGTAAACAGAGCTAAAATTAGGCCGAAAAATTAGGGCCGCTATTTTTTTCGACACAGTTGTAGTTTGAAAACGAAATATAACTTGATTTTACTCACAGAAGTGTAATATGTATACGTAATTATAAAATACAAATCATCTAGTTTATTTTTATGTATAATAATCTAAGAAACAATTAGTAAAACTTAAGTACTTACGACATTACTTGGCTGGTACTCCAAAACACATGTTGCGAAATATGCACTAAAGAAAAATATTTTTTATTCATTTTTCAAGGCTTGTTACACTGCCATCTCGTATTTAAATGGTAAAATAGTTATTCAACTATTGATACCAAACACCAAAAGTCAAAAAATACCATTAATTGTCCTTAGATGGCAGTTTTAAAAAATTTGGTGCTTTGGGTACTCTGGTAACCGGGACGTGCAACGCTACTTTGTGTTTGGGTACCGTTGTACCCATGGACGTTCAAGTAGCTATACATGTTTAGAGTATCGATCTAGTAATTATTGTTCTTATGCAATTCGAGAAACCTAAATAACTCAATCTACCTTTGAAATTTAATATCACTTAATTTACTATGCAGTTTTAGATGACATGGCGAGACATGTTGAATAAGTCGCGCTGAATCATATTAGATTCAATTTGTCATCTCTTAGCTGACATCTCAATTGTTGCTTATATTCTTGCTCAAGACACGTAAAATAGATTTGTAGTTTTTATTAGTTTATTAAAGTTTTAAACTTCATAGGACAAGTTAAAGCTAAGTTCACCGTAAAAAAAATTCTAGACGTAACAAATCAGTAATCCTTATGCAAAGGGATCGTAGCTTTAAAAAAGAATTACTGATCAAGGCTACTTCGTATCAACTGTAAAATTGTTTTAAAGGTAAAATATTTTAGTGTTCAAAAGTTATAGTGCCAATATGTCTAGTAGACACAAAGAAATTTAATTCAGATTAACCTTTAAGTACCGACGTGTGGTCTGACAGACACTTCCAGAGTTCGGAAGTTCGAGTTTCATATGTTAGCGAACATGTAACCACTTGTACTTTACTCTACTACTCGAGCAGTCACCCGGTAGCGTTTATGGGGACTGGCTATGTCGTTGCAATTCCGACGAGATCAGATTTTTATAAGTTTGCAGGTGGTCTGTCGGACCACTCATCAGTACTTATGTGACTTTTATTCGATATGAACTACTATAGATCATATTAATGGTATACAAATGAATAAGCCAGGTACTTCGGGTATAAAATTGGTATAAAAATGCATGTAAAAAAATATCAAACAAGGCTTCAAAATATAAGATCATGAAGAAATTTTAGCGGAAAGGCTACATAGGAGCTAAGAGTCCGATTGTATTATTGCCTTGGAGAGTGACTATGATTCAGCATCTGAGCAGGAATAGTCTGAAGGTAAAACATGTCTGCCTACTATGGACAACCAATCTTGTAGAGTGATTATAAACTTTAAAGTACACACATATTGGTACCTTGTGGAGCTCTACAAAACGGTTGATTATGTACTAAATTTTAACTCCTGATCTTAAACTTTTTAAGAGAACTCCCAAACACTACTTTGGGAGTTCTCTTAAAAAAATTAACACGTTGTTGCGTGCAGAAAATGTTTAGGTACTATATTGCGATATATTTCGAGATGACAATAAAACAGTAGAAGTGGTCGTGAATGTAACGGACGTGTGAGAAAGCGGATATACCGTTTCACCTGCTCGTATATAATTCAACCGCTAATAAATCAGTGCATTCGAGATTGTGGTGTTTGCAATAGTAGGTACCGAAATATTAGAACCACAATGCAACGTGCACCTTGCATACATGTATCCCGATAAGCAATAAAATTTAACTAGATAGATGTAAAATACTTCACTGTACACCATACAGATAACAATTAGCAAAATAAATTCTCAAACACTAGGGGTACACAGGCGGTCTTATAGCAAGGGTTTGTATAGCACGAATCTTCGGTCTGTTTTTTAAAAGAAACATACTTAGCTAACTTTGCTGCTATCAATATCAATTCTTGGGCAACTTTTAAATAAAGAATCAATTTACGTACAAGTCTCTAAATATTAAATTTAAATAACTTACGCACAGTACCTATAACAATTTGAATTCACTGTCTTGATGCGAATTAACAATAAAAATTAATAATTAACATGGTGGATTCAAACATCATTCAATATAATACACAATTAAATGCTACTTAAGGATTCATTTGGACATAAACCTCAAGGAAAATGGTGGAACTTCGAAAGATGTCACTTTAATGTCCTCTTGAAACTAATTAGAAGGGATTTGTCATTGAAAAGATCTTTCAATGCGAACTGAACAAAACCACCTCAACGAGAATTTCCCGACTAAAAACGAATGTCTAATGTAAGAGTGACGTTAATGATTGATTGCGATTTAATGTAAGGGATAAAAACGAGCTTCATTTTAAATTATAATTCTGAGATAATTATGTAACTATAATCATATTTTTTTATAAATTTATGAAACATGGACGGTGACTTATTGCCTATTTATAGTGGTAGTAAACCTAACTGATAGTCGCGTTTTCTACTTGTCAACCACCGTATTTTGGACCGCATGACCTAAGCATTCATATAGAAAGAAATCTTCTATGTTCAGCAGTGAAACAGTTCATAAAAATTGTTCCAATTATTGTGATTATGTGAAACACACTGATTAAAAATGTCATAGCCGGCACGACAAAGTTTGATTTTCCCTTACTACGGTCGCGATTGCAGCTACTGGTTGCGACCGCCCGCTGCCGCGCCGCCGCACAGGAAATTGAATGCGAATCTTTTAACAATATACTTTTAAAAAATTATGACAAAAATTTACTAAAATATTTCACTTCAACGTCATTTTGGCTTTATTTAGTTCATAGGTAGATATTGTGAATGCCTATGTATGTCTTTAAACAACTGCAGCAGGGTGGCTTCTAGTAGAAGGGGATGACGTGCTGTAGTGAAGCAAATCACACCTACCCATACCAGTCCAACAACATGATGACCACAACCGCTCTGTCCAGAGTCTAACGGATAAGAAGAATGTATGTATGAGTAGTTTGCTCCAGGTTTCTTAAACAGTTTTTGATCGAGCTTAATAACATTTTTCTAAGAATTCATTTAGCTGCCACAGAAAATTATTATAGCATTTTGGAGCACGGCTTCTCTGAATGTTTAATAATGTAAAATTACTTTCTAACACATGCATGCATAGTGCACTGAAACCTTGCCGTCCGCCAGTTTGTTAGCAAATAAAGTTGGTAGAATATTAGAATATATATATATGTAAATATATGTATATATATATAAATCAAAATAAAAAAGAAAATTAGGAAGCTGAATTTCCTCCTATTCTAGTTATTGCATCATCATGAAAATTAGAAATTGTATGTAGATTAGGTTATTATACAAAACTATTCCACCACTTAGTTCAAGGATGGCTCTAAAATTAGGAGACGAAAGCCACCTCGTTAACGTAAGCCGAGTGAGTAAGAGCTCAAAAGATCCAGATGGAAAAAAAACACTTGTTTTCATACTTTAAAAAGACGTCTTGTTCTTGATAACGTTAACTAACTTTTGAAATACATCTATCTGTGACCCATGATTAATTTAAACCAGCTGAACCGTTGAAAAAGGCAGAGGAACTAATAATTTTAATTAGTTAGGTACCACCCGGTACACTGGTTAAGACCCTTTAATTAAATAAACTTGTGATTATAAAAATAAAATAAAAGATAGTTTGATTATGAGTTATTAGATTCTTTTGTAGAAGAGTAATAAGCGCTATTATTTTTAGATCAAATTTGTTTCCAATAGCAAAGTTAATAAACTACATCTGAAAGATGAACGTTTTCTGAGAAGCATTGAGACTTCGATAAATGTTTATAAGTCTTCGTCAGCAAATTATTACGATCCATAACTTTCAAATCAGTCTTACTATCTCATATTTTGAGTTAATATACACTATGGATGGATTAATATTTCTGTAAAAGTACTGAACATAATATTTTGATGAAAGTCTGCAGTAATAAAGCATATATATTTGAATAGCACATGGACTCCCAGTCCAGGTTAACTACCCTTACGCGGGTGACGACAGGGCTGAATCTCATCAAAACAAACACCTTCGTCGACATAGTATTGTTGAATAGTATACATAGTTACATAGTATTATATTGTAATTTGTGTATATCGATCCCCTTCTGGTGATTATAATCTATTTGAGACTGTTATGGAAGATGCTATTAATAACATAAAATGTAGCAGTAAGAATACTATAGTTTGTGGTTATTTTAATATTAATATTTTAGAGAACTCTTCACAGTGTACTAGATTTCTAAATTTTTTAAGTCATATAATTTAAGTAACTTATCTGTGAACCTACTAGAATCTCTGCAACATCTTCTACTTGTTTGGATACTATATTTAGTTCTTGTGTTGCTAAAAACCTAGTAGTTATTAGTTCTCTTCCTTCTGATCACCGTGGACAGATAGCTAGTTTTTCTTGTTCAGCATATAATAAATCACATACAGTAGAATGTAGGCCTCAAACTACCAATCGTTTTATACGTTTTAAAAATAATATTATCGCAAATCTCAATCCTTCCTCTATTGAACTCAGAAAATCCAAATAAAATTTATAATTCACTTTTTGGATTAATCATTAATGAGTTTCAAAATACTTTTAAGAGTAAATCTGTAACACTAAAGGGTACTACCGGATCTTTTAACCCGTGGGCCACTAAAGGTATATACAGAAGTAGAGCCAAGTTATTTGAACTATATGGTTTTAAACAACATAGATTTAACACACCGTTTCTAAATTATGTAAAAAGCTACTCAAAAATGTTTAAACAAGTTTGTATTAAAGCAAAATCAAAATTTATTAGTGGTAAAATTAAGCAATCGACAAATATAATTAAAGAAACGTGGAGAATTATAAATGATGAAACCGGTAGAGCACGACTACGAGAAAACCATTTTGAAATCAAAGATAGCAATTTATTAGTCACAGACAAATCTCAAGTAACGCATATGTTCAATAGTTTCTTTGCAAGCATACCAAAAACAACTACTAGTTCCTTACAATCATCGTCTTTATACGCTGGAAATTTGTTGCTTAGCAGTGTACCTGAATGCAAGAGTGTGTTTAGATTCGAGCACGTCACCCCACAAGATATATTGATCGCATTTAACAAAATTACTATTAAAAATACCGGCGACTTTTGGGGCATTTCAATTAAAGTTTTAAGTACTATAGTTGAGACTGTTGCGCTTTACCTCTCTATAATTTTTAACCAATGTTTTGACCTAGGCGTATTTCCGGATTTGATGAAGCTAAGTAAAATCATACCTTTATTCAAATCTGGCAGTAAAAATGACATAAATAATTTTAGGGCCATCTCTATCTTGCCGGCATTTAGTAATATATTTGAAAAGATTTTATTAAAGCAGCTACTAAGACACTTTAATTTAAATAGTCTGCTTCACAAAGATCAATACGGATTTACTAAAGGTAGATCCACTACTGATGCGGGTGTTGCTCTCATAAAACACGTCTATAATGCTTGGAAGTCATCTAAAAATGCTATCGGAGTATTTTGTGACCTATCAAAAGCATTTGATTGCGTTCATCACGACACACTACTGCGTAAGCTCCGCCACTACGGCATAGAGGAAACCGCACTTAGTATTTTCGAGTCGTACCTGCGGCAGAGATTTCAGTGTTTCGATGTAAATGGGACTACATCCTCTAAATTACCTATACATTTAGGCGTTCCACAAGGTTCAATTCTAGGTCCTTTTCTATTCCTTGTATATATAAATGACTTACCTTTCTATTTAAAAACATCTGTGATGTCGTACTTTTTGCAGATGATACGTCACTTATTTTTAAAGTAGACAGGAATAGGAATGAATTTGATTATGTAAATAATGCACTTATACAAGTTACACAATGGTTTGCAGCAAACAACCTAGTACTTCATTCTAAAAAAACTAAATGTGTTAAATTCGCCTTACCTAACGTTAGACAACTGGGACCTAATATTATGCTAGATAGGGAGGAACTTGAGACAGTTGACTCTACAGTGTTTCTAGGCATTACATTAGATAATAAGTTACAATGGGGTGCACATCTAGCATGTCTTGCAGGTAAGCTCAGCTCTGCAGCGTATGCTGTCAGAAAAGTTAGACAACTTACTGATGTTGAAGTTAGACAGCTCGTCTAGTTTATTTTAGCTATTTTCATAGTGTCATGTCCTATGGCATTTTGTTATGGGGCAAAGCTGCGGATATTCAGAATATCCTTGTTCTACAGAAACGAGCGGTACGAACAATATACATGTTAGGTGCTAAAGATACTCTTAGGGAACGCTTTAAGTCTATAGGAATTCTAACAGTAGCCTCGCAGTTCTTATTTGCTAATATATTGTATATTAGACAAAATATAGGTTTATTTACTACAAAAAGTGACATACATAATATAAATACTAGGAACAGGCATAAGTTATATGCCCCTTATCATCGTTTACATAAAGTTAACAATTCTTTTGTAGGGATTCGTATTTACAATAAAATACCTATTAGTCTTTTTGAATTACCATTTAATACGTTTAAAAGTAAAATAAAAGTCTGCCTTATTAGGAAAGGTTATTAAACTGTTAATGATTATTTCAGTGATAAGGATAGATGGTCACTTACACTAGACAATTCATGATCTACTACTTATTTAGAATTTATTTAGATACTTAGCATTTTTCAGTTTATCATTATATAACATTTCTAGTTCTTTTATATTATTATTCGTTTATTTTAATTAGGTCATTCCAATTACTACATTTACATTTGCATTGTTGTTCCACTAATTTTATTAAAATTTACTGTACTGTAAGATGAAGATAACTCGTTATCATAGTCTGTGAACAAACGTTTTTGTAATTTTGTGTATTCATATACCGTCACTTCTGTAACATACATTTCCACCCTAGTTCTGAACATGGTCACGAGTTGTATACATTATAAGTCGTAAGTGGATGCTCCTGTTACACAATATTCGCATTGGAAGGCTAACTAAAACATATAATTTAGTAACTGCATTAATTGCTTAAGTATTATGTCTGTAACTAATTACTATTTACAAGTAATTTAGTACAATGTGTAATAGTTGCAGCTCCTTACAAAAATAAAAATAATATGTACCATAATATTGGCGATTTAAAAGAGTGGCCTCGAGTTTTATTGCTCGTTCTTTCTCGTGGCTCTACCTATTGCTTTGCGAACGAGGCAGTAAATGTAAATGTAGAAGCATTAAGTAATTTAATTTTAAAATTGACGTTCATAAGCGTCACCTTGTGACCTAGATGAATAAATGATTTTGACTTTGACTTTGAATTATCTGAGTTATGATCGGAAACATTTTCGGAGGTTATGTGACGATTTGTTTGACGACTGTATCAATGTTCAATATGTCCATAGATTTGGCTACGAGAGAAACATATTTGACCTAATATATTTGTTATGGAGCTTACCTAAAATATGTAGTAGATAAATCCATGACAAAATAAAATGTGCAACCATTATATTTGATTGAAAAGAGTGGCCATGACTTTTATTACCCGCGAACGTGGCAGTAAATGTAAATGTGGAATCATTAAGTAAGTAACTTAAATTTTGACGTTCATAAGCGTCACTTTGTGGCCTAGATGAATAAATAATTTTGACTTTTGACTTTGACTTTGACATGGATAGAGCGAATATCGAAACCGGCCGTTAGACAACAAAACAAATTAAAACTAAATCTAAAACATATTATACTCACTTTTCTCTTAGCTTCTATACTCTTGTCGATGTGTGTTGATCTGACGACATGTCTGAACTCCAAGTCGACCGTGTGCATGCAGTATGATTGCGAGTTTTTGTCGTCGTCAACTCGCTTTTCTGGTTCCTGCGAACAATTTAAGCTTTGTAAAGATGATCTATCGTAGATATCGTGTGAAAGTAGATGGTTTAGACACGTCGCTTTAGAGATAAAAGGTGTTGAATGCAGTTGAAAATTGTTTATTTATACTGGCAGCATCTAAAATAAGGTCTTGCATTAGTAAATAAAATTCTGAAATAAATGTCTTTGTCTTTGATTTGGAAGTTTACAAATATATAGGATGGATAAAATGTTAGTGGCGTTATACTTGATACAGTATTTATAAATTATCATATTGATGACACAATTATATGTAAGGTCGCCTCACTATTTGCTTACGGCACTAAACGTTGCCTAATTTTACTGTTTCAAAATGTAGATATATATTTTAGTATTATGTAATAATTATCGTACTTAGATAAGCTTTTCCCACATTTATTATTTAGCACACTCATTAGGCCAAACATAACTTGATATTGGAATTCACAAATTGAGTATCTGTGAATTCGAATATTCACCAATACGAATGACGTATAATGCTATTTAATGGCACTATAG
Source organism: Euclidia mi (assembly GCA_944739405.2). Lineage (NCBI taxonomy): Eukaryota > Metazoa > Arthropoda > Insecta > Lepidoptera > Erebidae > Euclidia > Euclidia mi. Next base: position 89,455,079 of record OX123185.2, on the reverse strand, counting down.
AACATTTTTAGATATTATCACGGCGGCGTCTGGTATCGGCAAATAAACTAAAAACGTTATTAGCCGATACCAGACGTCCCCGTGCTGCTGCATTTTTCGTATAATAACTAGGGAAATGGAAGTATTATGCATTTCTGCGTCGTTATTCGATGTTTATTATAAAAATGTATATGCACAAACTATGTATAAAGTATTATGAATTTGTGCGACACTTTTCGGTGTTTATTATAAAAAATTATATGCACAGACTACGCATATACCTGCGACAAGACAAGGCTGCGATCAAATTTTCGTCCAGAAATATGTATGTATGTTTATTAAAAATTATGTAACGGGTCTGAATCGTGTTAATAAACGAAACGAAAGATGAAATACCTTTATATTTGTCGCGACGTTTCGGCATGGGTTACACCAGCCGTGGTCACGGAATGACTGATTTGAGTTTAAAAAGAGGTATGTATGTATGGTTGACAATACGAGCAGAATGAAATCTCACGCAATGCAATACTGCGAGTGAAGCTGCGGAATGTGAATAAACGGATGAAAATATTTGTAAATACGAAAGTTTTCGTGTATTCCATGGAATTTGGAGTCTTCACGCGAATATTTTGAAAATTTTGGCCGTTCCTCTGTTATAATTTTTGCTGCGGATTTCAGAGAGATTCCATTCCTTGCATGTTAAGCCTGTTAAATCTGTTGGGTACGTACCCAACCGGGATTGCTGCAGTACTTTGGCATAAACTTTTCTATTAAAGGATGTTAAATATCTCAATAAACATTAAAATTGGCATTTAACTGATCAATTTAATAGATGTAACTATTCTTAGGGTAGGTATGTATATAATATTTTTCACAAGACAAATTTTCAAGCTACTGAATTAATCAAAGAATTAAATAAGCAAGTAGTTAGTACATATTTTTGGGAAAAAATGTAGCTTTCGCTGCAAATCAAAATAACCAATATGGCGACATATTATAAGGGCGATGGAAACGATGTAACTATAAACAGACATGCGTTGTTTATAGGCAAGGTGCAATTCGCAACTGATGTTAACAATATTTCAATTCCCGGCGCCGCGCCGGAGTCTCAGATACCCATAAAAGGGATCTAAGTGGCCCATAGTAATATGAGCGTGGTTTTACGTTAGTGTGCGTGTGTCGTACGTCTATTAGCGAGTCAAACAAAACTTTTTGAAATTGGACAATGAACAACTTTACCTATTTTACGATCACTTAGCCCGATCAGAGGATACTCCCTCTAGTTGGCGGAACACGACACCTTTCTTTCTCCATTTATTAAATAAAAGTGCTTTTACGATACCTATTTAGAAAACACTTGTTAGGTAGTTAGAAAACACCTGTTTTAGAATCAGCTGTTATAAATTTATTTAAATAAAATACTTTAAGTATATAAAATATAATTTTAATGTTTAATAAGTATAGCTAACATCAAATACCTGCCAGTCAAGTGTTATCTCCACTTTATAACAGCAAGAGTAGCACAACACATTCACTAGCACTGCACCTTTATGATGGAGACCTCAATAATTAACATGCAGCAGTACTTTGAGGAGCGGATGGCCAAATTTGAAGCGGATCTCAATAAGAAGCCTTCTAGTTCCGGCAGCTTGGCAGAGGAATTTGCGGCATTCAAAGACTTCATTCTGCAAACACTGAAGTCCTTTTCCCAGCAGTTAGAGTCTGTCGCCCGCCAAGTGGACAGTATGGAGATGCGCAGCCGCCGTAAAATGATCCTGCTGCACGGTGTTGAGGAGAGGAAGAACGAAGAGATAGCTTAAGTAGTCACACAGGTCATAAAACAAGATCTCAAATTGGATTCTTTCACAGCGTCAGACATCAAACGATGCCATAGAATGGGGCGTCAGCTATCCGGTAAGAAGGCAAGACCCATCCTCATTAAGCTCCATAGCGTTGCGGTACGGGACACCATTTGGTTTTTCAAAACCAAATTAAAAGGAGCGGGTCTTACGCTGTCTGAATTTCTGACTCGATCGCGGCATGCAGTTTTCATGGCAGCGCGAGAGAAGTTTGGTGTCGCGAAGTGCTGGACCAGGGAGGGCTACGTGTTCGTAATAGACGCCAATGGTCATCGACATCAGATTTCATCCACGGGAGATCTTGACAAGATCAAGGACTTGGACCCGGAGAAACCTGCGACGAAGGCGACTGCAATGAAAACAAAACGAGCTCCAGCACCGAAAAAATAGGATTTTTATATTCATTCGTGTTTGTTTACATGACCAGGTGAATTACTTTTCGTCTTACTTATTTTCTACCTTCTTTCTTATTCTATTTTCGAAGCTATACCTTACATTTATTTTACAAATTTCACTCTTTCACTTTTGACATATTACGTAAAACACTTCTCATGATGTCATCTGACAGCTGTCTTACCATTCTACCCATAGAGTTCTACCCATTTGAAACTCGGGCTTTTAATCCTTGCTCTTTTTTACGGAGTACCGAAATTTTAATTCACCTGGTCTAGTTCTTCCAACTGTCTTTTATTTATTTATTTACATTTTTTCACTTATTTGCATCTTGGTGTGTTCAGATATCTGTTTGTTCTGTTTTTGTTACTCGGGAGATATTTAATAATTGTTTATTTACGTAACACGAAACTGGCGGGTGGAGTTACGACTATACATAAATATTTATATATATTCTTCTTCAATATAAGATATATATTATTTTAATTTTATATTAACTTATTTATTTTAAAATTTATACCTATATTAATTATTTATTTGTGTTATATTTTATTTTATTATGTGAGATGACAATTTTAGTAGTGATAGTGACAGTTTCCACTCTGTTAGTAGTCTTAATGATAGTTTTGTGAGCCTTCCTTCTCTACCTGAAATACTTCAATCAGAGTTTGCCGATGTACCCCATAACTTGAATGTCGTTCATATCAACGCCCAGAGTATTCCTGCCCACTTCCAGGATATGCTGACTACTTTCGATTGTAAAAATATCCATGCTATTCTTATTTCCGAATCATGGCTGAAACCATGTCTCTCTTCTGTTTCTTACACTTTACCTGATTTCCGTTTAGTAAAAAACGACCGTACTGCTGGCGATGGTGGCGGTGTTGCCATTTATCTCCGTAATCATATTCCTTACAATGTTATTGATATGTCAGCACAGCCACCTCCGCTTAATGCAGGTGAACATCTCTTTTTAGAATTAAGTCTCGCTCATACGAAGGTTCTGCTTGGTGTCTATTATTCACCTAACTGCCATATAAATTATTTTTCATCTTTCGAGCGTATTTTAGAAACCCTTACAACTTCTTACACGCATTCAATAATCATGGGCGATTTTAACACTTGTTCCTTATGTAGAATAGTGGAATCCTGTAACCTGTCTATTCTTCCTCTAAATGCTACACATAACTTTCCGAATTCAACTCCTTCTCTTCTTGATCTTATCTTTGTTTATTCACCTTCTCTTGTCGTCAAGCATGGTCAATTTTCAGCTGATGCATTCTCCTACCACGACTTAATTTTTCTCTCGTATAAACTTCGTCCTCCTAAGCCTAAGACTAAAATTTTTCTGCAACGTAATTTTGGTGGCATGAATGTAGAGAGTCTCCGTAGTGATGCTCGCAACATTAACTGGGAATCTGTGGAAAGCGCTCAATCCATCGACGAAAAAGTTGAAAATCTGAATAGTGCAATTATTCGTCTATACGATATTCATGCTCCAGTCCGTGCAATAAGAGTCAAGCACTTGCCTTCGCCGTGGCTAACTAAAGAAATAAAAAATCTGTTATCAAAGAAAGCAATGGCTAAAACCAAATATAAATGTCGACCGACTCCTAGCAATTGGGAAAGCTATATTGCGATTAGAAATCACTGCAGCAAGGTGTGTAGGAACGCACAACGCCAACACATCCATAAATCTGTTGAGAGCGAAGACCCAGCTAAAGTCTGGTCACAGTTCCAATAATATTGACATCGATTTACTAAATCAGCATTTCACTTCTTCATCGCAATTTGATGCGACTACTAAAGCTAAGACTTAACTCGATCTTCCCACGCTTCCAAAACCAAATTATCCACATTTCGTCTTTAATCAAGTTTCTGCGTGTGATGTTAAAAGGTGCGTATTATCGATTTCGTCCAATGCTGTCGGTAATGATTGCGTCAGTCGTAAGATGATTCTTCCTATCCTAGACGAAATCCTTCCCATCCTTTGTCATATACTTAATTATTCCTTATCCTGGGGCGTATTTTCAACTGCTTGGAAAGATGCCCAAATTATTTGCGAACGTGGCAGTAAATGTAAATGTAGAAGCATACAGTAATAATGTTTTAAATTTGAGTATAAGTAATTATTTTATAAATTTATTATTTTGACGTTCATAAGCGTCACATTGTGACCCAAATGAATAAAGGATTTTGAATTTGAATTTGAATTCCTTTGCCCCAAAAATCGAAACCTACTTCCTATTCTGACTATCGTCCTATTTCCGTGTTACCTTTCCTTTCTAAAGTGCTCGAGCGCCTATTCCATGTCCAACTCACTACTTTTCTTAACAAGAACCTCCTATTCAATCCTTTACAATCCGGTTTCCGTCCTGGTCACAGCACTGTTACGGCACTGACCAACATTACCGACGACATTAGGTTCGGTATGGAGAGAGGCAATTTAACGGTACTTTGTTTACTGGACTTTAGTAACGCCTTTAATACCGCTGATTTACACACTCTACTCGGTATATTACGCTCTATTAACATATCTCCAGCAGTGATTGATTGGTGTCACAGTTACCTGTTTGGTCGTCGGCAGCGTATACGGGTCGAAGACTCTTTCTCTTCGTGGTGTAATACGACAGCCGGCGTTCCACAGGGTGGCGTTCTCTCTCCATTACTCTTCTCAATTTTCATAAATTCCATCTCCTATCAACTTCAGTCATCCTACCACCTTTATGCAGATGATCTTCAAATTTACACACAGGCACCTGTACATGAGCTGTTTGAAGCATTTGGCATTATGAACTCCGATTTAGAACGGATATCTGCTTGGAGCCTGAGATTTGGTTTGCAGATCAATCCTTTGAAAACACAGATTATCGTTGTTGGTAGTCCCAGGATGATTTCTCGCATTGACTGGAATCTGCTACCCCAAATTACTTTTGGTGGTATCCCAATACCTATAAGTGATTGCGTGAAGGACTTAGGTGTTTATATTGACAAAACTCTATCTTGGGGACCTCAAATCACCGAAGTTAGTCGCAAATTGTTTGCTGCGGCGGGGACTTTGCGAAAACTGCGGAACTTTCTGCCGATTGCCACTAAGATTGCACTTGCAAACTCTCTTCTATTACCTATCCTTGACTATGCCGATGTCAGCTATCTAGATCTCACTGAGGAGCAACTTGATAAGCTTGAGCGTGTTCAAAACTTCTGTATTAGGTTCATATTTGGATTACGTAAATATGATCACGTTTCTAATTTCCGCAATAAGCTCAAGTGGCTGCCAATTCGCCTTCGGCGGAATACTCACATTCTTTCCTTACTCTATAATATTCTCTTCAATCCTTCTTCTCCATCTTATTTGAAAGAACGCTTCAAGTTCCTAAGTGACTCTCATTCAAGATCGGGTCTTAGGTCATTGGTATTTTTGAGATTGGAAATTCCAATGCATTCCACTACTTTTTACGATAAATCCTTTACTGTTCAAGCGGCACGGTTGTGGAATGCATTGCCTGTTTCCATCAAACTGGCTCAAAATATCAAATCTTTTAAAAATTTAGTGAAAAACTACTACTTATCTCTTTAACTTTCCATAACATTGTCAAACTCACACTTTCTTTTTCTCCCCTTTTTTACTATTGTCTACTCCCATTACTTAATCCATTATATTATTAGACCTCCCGCATCGCGTCTTGCCTCCGTTTAGGCGCGCCATGTGTTACTACAAATCGCTGTCACTGTGGAGAGGCTGTCGACAGCCTTGTTCACCATGGCCTGTCAAGCAGCAGGAGCGCAGGTCATATTTCACGACGCGGCAACCTTAATGACATTCTTCGTCGGGCTCTTATCACCGCTGGCGTTCCAGCCCATCTTGAACCTCAGGGCCTGGTACGCGACGACGGCAAAAGACCAGACGGTATGTCTTTACTGCCATGGAAGATGGGTAGGCCTTTGGTATGGGACGCAACGTGCATCGATACCCTCGCACCATCACATCTTCCTAGCACAGCGGGTAGTGCGGGCGCTGCTGCTGCTACAGCGAAAAACCTTCAAACGGCGCAAAGACGCAAACCTAGTAGGGGATTACGTATTTGAGCCGTTTGGGGTCAAAACGTTGGGGCAATGGGGTCCAAGTGCGAGATCTCTTTTTAGAGACCTCGCAAAGAGACTGGTCGACGCCTCGCGTGACCAGAAGGCTGGGTTGTATTTGGTCCAGAAATTAAATATCGCCATACAACCATAGTAAAAACAGAATTAAATAGTAGGATAGCTTCATACAAATCGGCCGCCGCCGCCGCGCTGGTTTGAATGCATGCGTGAGTCGCCGGGGCGACTCACGCATGTAATGCGACTCACGCATGTGTGCGTGAGTCGCATTACATGCGTGAAAAGTGCGTGCGTACGCACGCACTTTTCACGCACACAATCTCACGAGCGCGGCAAGCTCGGCGAAGGGATGCGCCGCGCGTCTGATCGCGCGCATTCATGTAGGTACTATACTGCTCGCCCGCTCGAATTGTTTATGTACATTCAGTTTTGTAATAAACGTTATTAATATTATACAATGTGTTAAACGACAGTAAATTAAACTTGTTACATTTTTCTCGCTATAAAGGGCATTTAGATAGTTATATAACGCTTAGCTAGTCAGTAGGTATTTGAAAAAATATAGGCAAGCTTAAATTCTGTAGTATTCAGCGCAATCACATAAAAAAACGGCGAAAAAGCGCGCGCGCCGACAAAGCCGGCGCCGCGGTGTAAACACGTGACAACCCGTGCGTCATCGCAAGAGTAGGCAATTAACTCGCCGAGCGGCCTTAGCTAACCTACTATTCTGTTTTTACTATGATACAACGTGGCAATGCTGCCAGCGTTCTGGGTACGCTTCCAGTTGACGGCGCGGCGGTGTGGATGAATTTCAAGACGCCCTCGAAATTATTTTCTTTTCGTGCATGTTCTGTATATATTTCTTTGTATAGTATTTTAAGACTTAGTTACTTTTTCGTTGTATGAAATTGATCAATTTTATTGAGGTAACTCTGTAAGAACAAAACTTAACAAAACATAAGTGAGACCAACAATAGGTACCTACCACTTAACTTGATTGAACCCCTCCCATTAAACAACTAAAAAACTATTCCACACAATAGGGTATTTGCCTAAAAAAATCTAATTAGTCCGTCAGTTAGATTATCGAAAAATATTGGATACGTATTTTTTCTTTAGTCACGTAAACAAAAAATGAAGACTACAAACTTCGCTGAAAACTCGTGTGACGTCACTTGCCAGTACACTTTTTACTGGCAAGTGACGTTACAAGCCCCCACTCCTAGACGTTTCTCCATCTTTGATGCGTTTTATCTTCGTAATTTTTTACTGATTTGAAAAAACAAAAAATACGTATCCAATATTTTTCGATAATCTAACTGACGGACTAATTCGATTTTTTTAGTCAAATACCCTATTAAACGTTAGTTTAATATATATCCGACTGAAAAATATGCATCCCAACGACGAAGGGTCTTTGGCCTTATTTGATCTATTGTTAATGGCGACAATTACCCCACAAATGTGACTTGAGCATAATAATTATAACCACTGAATTGGAACACAATAACAAATCTTCTAAACGTAGATGATATGTTACTTAGATTATATATAGTTTAAAATTTTTATAGCTTCCTCATGGTATTTTTTTTTTGCTTTGTGCAGGTGGTTTTAAATCTAGACAAGGGTAAGGGTTTTAGTATACTCATGTGGATTTTAAGAGTCTCGCTGACTCCACTTGCATGGTTGTTAGCTATCGCGACCAAATCTTATACTAATATACAGGGGGGCGCTACCATAGGGGCACTTTTTGAACTGAGGCATAGCGTACAACATTCTGAAGCCGTACCAAAAATCAATTAAATCGGTGTAATAGTTTAGCCACAATATCAATTTTAAGTTCCGCAATTTTTGCACATGCTTTGGATTCCACACAGCTGATACAAAACGGTCAGCAACCCTACATTGCGCGCCGCGACTCGCTACGACGCGACGCCTCGACGTCATCCGAAGTTAGGCTCAGCGCAGACAGAACGGAGCGCAGCGGAGAGGATTTTATCAACGCACTTGAAAATAAACTTTATTTTTTTTTACAATAAAGTGCATAAATGCTTGAACCTGACAAAAAACATTCGCGCGTCCTCGAAGATACGCGGGAATCCCCGCGCGGCGTCGAGTCGGCGCCCGCGTCGTACGCATACTTTCAGTCAGTGTTGTTACTGAGTTTAACTAACTTTCGCGAAAAAATATTTACTGTAGAGTGGTAACCCAGAACGGTTTACTCATGCAGGCTCGCGAGATCGCGCGCAAGCTTGAGCATACGCAATCCGTAAAGAAAATGCCCGAGACCGCGCGGGGATTATTCCTCTCTGTCTGCGTTGACTCTTACGGTCTAGTCACGAGATCGGTCTAAGCGGCGAGCGGCGCGGCAGAGGCGATGTACATGCCGCATTTACTCTGAGGCGGCTGCGCACCGCATCACAGTAAACGCGCCATGTACATCGAAAACGCTCGCCGCTGCCGCCCGCCGCTGTAGGTCGTGACCGGGCTCTTAGATGTCGTCGTCGTGCAACGTCGCTTCGCCTCGTAGGTACGACTCGTCATTAAAACACACACGTAATTGGGTAGTGCTTTTCCGTAAGACATTTACTGTAAGAGTGAGTAGGAACTCACTCTTACAATAAATGCACTACGTGTGACAAGGACAAACATAGTGGAGCCAAATAGAGTTGCCCAATTATGAACAAAATATTGTAAATAGTATCGATAAAAATACCTACGCACCGTAAAAGTTTGTTGTTTATTGTATCGATATTGTTTGTATTTAACGTTAATGTAATCGTCTTATCGATGACGACGTTTTTATTAATAGGTAAACAATGATAAACATGTAAAGATATTAAATTATTTAATCATTTGAAATAGGTTAATAATTATTGACTATCTTAGCTCTTTCCGTATGGTATTTTTAAATGGTCTACGGTTCAACAATCTACTTAAGAATTATAATAACTTTGTACTGAACTAATTGAAGTTTGTGCATAGTATTTCATAAACTTATTTAACTTTGTCGTATTAGCAACACTATTAAGTAATAACGTTATTGTTAATATAAATAAAGAATGCATAGTTCATTGGACATAAAAACATTTTGTAATATTTTGTTCTTAACGTATTAACGGGTCAAAAATATCGACATTCACAGTACCTATTGGGCATCCCTAGTTCCATGTACCTAGACAAGTCGGCGCCAGCGGCGCATCGGTGATCGGTGACACATCAAAGGTTTAGTGCCGCAAAAACGATTTAACAAGTCGATCAGATTGTGCGCGCGCTTTTCTTAACTATATACGACAGTTGTTTTTGGTACTTATTTAATTATGTGATTGTATTTAGTTGTGTTATTTAATTGTGTTGTTGTTTAGTGAACTTCATCATTCGTCATTTTTGCATTATTTGTAATAATAATGACAAACTTTAGGTCGTCCAAATATACGGATATGATTGTATTACGTGGGTTCTTGTTGATATGAAAAAAAAACACCAGTGCTTTCCTAATTACTGAAGAAATTTCATTAGAGTGATGTGTAGAATTACTGAAATAGGTACTTCGTGATAACAATGGCGGCCATTTTGAGAATTTGAAAATGTTGTGATACCTTTTACGTGGGTTTGTTTTAAGTGGGTTTCTGTTGATATGAAAAAGACACCAGTGCTTGCCTAATGAGTGACCAAATTTCATTGAAGTAATGTGTAGAATTACTGAAATAGGTAATTCGTCAATAAATGTGAACTACCTCCGAGGCTCCGTCTGCCGCATAGCACACGTTGCCGTTCTTACAAAGGTCAGTAACCTAATGTCATATTGGTCTACAAATGGTGTTTCATTTTGTAACTCATATTTTATAGTTTATTTTGTTTGAAATTTTTATTTTGTTATTTTGGCCGCAGAGTCTTTTTTGATGATATAAAACATTTTATAGGCATCAATGCTACATCTTTTTAAAATAAATGCCCCTATGGTATAGCCACCCTGTATATAGCTGAAGAGTTTTTTTGTTTGTTTGGTTGGTTGAACGCGCTAATCTCAGGAACTACTAGTCCGATTTGAAAAAATATTTCAGTGCTTGATAGCCCATTTATCAAGGAAGGCTATAGGCTATATAACATCATGCTATGCGTGACGGGAGCAGTGCAGTAGCTTTAAATAACGTGGGTGTAACCGTGGGCACCTTCTAGTCTGTATATAATACATAATGCTACAGGTATTACAGCAAAGTTTCATCAAAATCACTGATTAAACGTTGCAGAAATATAGTTTATTAAACTTCGCCCGCAGCTACGGAACACACAATTTATTGGTAAGAACCGAACAAAAATCGGTTCGGTAGTTTTTGTGTTTATCGCGTTCATACAGGCAGATAAGACGAAAAGGGGTCTTAATTTCATACTAAGTATAGATATATCGGAATAACTTTCTATCGCGAAAACTGACACTCAAGCGGACGCGCAGTAACTAGTACTTAAACATTCATTCATACTACTTAAACAATTATTAACTTTGGATGCGAAAAGGCAATATGATCTCGCGGCTACTGAAAGTTTCGTAACATCATCTTGTGTTAATTTGCTTCTTCCATCTTGACGTAGATGAGCTCAATTTAGTCTTAAGTAAGTCTTGCATAAAGTGCTTGGTAGGATTTTCATTATACCAAGACAAGGGAAAAATAAAGATAAATTGGCTAGCGGATGAAAGCAGAGCAGTCTTATATCTACAGTAGATACAACGCTTTTAAATAATTTTGAACTCTGGCGAGTTGTATAATGTGGTCATAATTATATATTATAGTGTATATTATAAAAGCTAAGAGTTTGTTTGGTTAAACCACTAATTTAAGAAACTACTGGCTCGATTTTAATGATTTAAGTAGGGATTCCCCGACATTCACTCGGGCTCCAGAAGCAATAGTTCATTTAAAAAAATGAGCGGGTATAGGTGCGTGTGTCGTCTAGTCGTAAATAAACCGCTAAAGAGAGAATCGTGAAGTATGTTCAGTGGGTTGCTTTCATTACGTTTCATTTCTCGTTAATAAACGAATTATAATATAATAATCCACTCCTAGAGATAAAATAGAGGTTGGAAGTTTGTTTGAAAATCTGCTAAGTTAAAGCAAGTATTATGTTATATTACTGGTCACGGTCAGAGCATTTTGTGACCGCGGCTGATGACAGCCAGCTGTAATGTCGGGGCATAAATAACTTAACGATAAGTACCCATATCATTTATCACCCAAAAACATATCATGCCTTTTTACACCCCATTCCCTTTCAATTTTACGGTCTTCTTTTTCTACAGTATATTAGCGAGTTAGTTTCGCATTTCCGCACGTACTTGTAGATTATAAAATCGACAATCCAGCTGAAAATAATTTTCAGTACATTATTAATTACAGCACATTTTATTTCAATTTAACCTTTTCTTCCTGATCCCGTAGGCATTTGGGAAAATCTATTCGTAGTGCACCCCTAAAATTTTTAAGAAACGACATGCTAAAATTCGCCTTTTTTTGTCCACTAGTTTCGATTGTCCTTTTTCTGACAGTCGGTCAGTAACGCAAAGCAAGAATTTTGTACAGACAGGTAATCCAGGTCTCTAGAGTACGCTATTCATTTATGCACGTAAAGGAGTCCCAGAAAAACTTGGTTAGCTGCTTTGTACGTGGCCATGCAATAAACATACATACATACATACATACATACATACATACATACATAACGTCACGCCTTTTATCCCCGAAGGGGTAGGCAGAGGTGCATTTCTACACCCACTTTTCGCCAGATATACTTTAGTCCTACGTAATAGGGGGCGAGCCTATTGCCGTACCGGGCACATTTCCAGACTCCGTGCTGCCACTGAGAATTTCGTGTCAGAAAAACCCAATAACATTGCCCGACCCAGGAATCGAACCCGGGACCTCCCGATCGATCGATCCCGAGCGATCTCACGCGCACACCCATGCCGCGAGACCAACGAGGCAGTCGTGGGTTTGATGTCGAGTTTTCCGTCTCTACGCAAAGATGGTATTTGCATCGTGTTATCGCTTAGTCGCCTCTTACGACACCCACGGGAAGAAAGGGGGTGGTGACACTTGTATTCTATGCCGTCAACCACATGCAATAAACTTGTCTGTTATTATACGAAACCTTTGGTGCTTGAGATATATTTGTTTTTTAACACGGTCAAATTGTTAGTTTTTACTCTGTCAATATCGTCCTAGCGTTATCCCACTTGCAACTGCACTTGCACTTGCTTTTTTTGGCTGGCAACACTGTAAACGTCAGACGTAAAATTGCGTAGCTCTGTAATTTTAAAAGTTTTATTTTATTTTAAATGAATATTAAATGCTTAAATATCATTTATGTTATCATACTGTGCAAAAAATTGTGAAAGACATTGAGTTTGGTGTTTGAAACCTCGATACGAACAGTTTTTGGCGGACAGATCTACTACCAGGTGTCAACGGACGGATTTGAAATCATCCTTAAACCCGGGGAGTATCTTACTTATTAACTTACACTCCTCATCACACATTTACTCGGCTCACACCAACGTGAGCTTCGTCCATCACACACTGGCACAGTTTCTGTCTCCTTTTGCTTGACAAGACGTGGAAGCAAAATCGAAGACTGAACAAACGCCCCATACAAACACCTACTACACTTACACTTCACATTTATTTAAGTGTTTATATCTTTAACAAGGCCCCTATATATAATATCTTTATAAGTAATATAATATAAAAATTGATACAAATTAGTAAATTTGCCAAGATTATATTTTTCATTTACTACCTACATATTTTGCCTAATTAATTAAAAATTGAATAACACCTTTACTTTCAATAATATTTTTCCTTTTCTGTTATTTGTCTACTGTCCTTCTAGCTATAAATATTTATTTAAATAAATATATTTATTTATTTATCTATATCTATAAACTCCTACTCATTACTGACTTATCTCTTTTCTGACATCTTGTTTATCTTTCTGTCTATAGGTGGTTGCCGTATCCTTGGCTATGAGCCATTCCACAATGAGCACTATGATGACCCGGAAGGCCACAGCGAAGGATCTAGAGAACAAGCTGAGAATAACCTTGATAGAATTAAAGAAGTGCCAGGAGGAGAATATACACCTACTGAAGGAGCGTGCAGACTGTGAAGAGGACATCAGGATTGTCAACGATAGGGTTTCCAACCTGAAGGCTCAGCTCGCAGAACTCCATATTGAGTATATGGACACACTGGCCCAGCGAGATAGGTTACAGGAGGAAATACATTTATTGACCGCTAGCAATGATGGCCATTCATGGTCTATGAGTCGCATTAGGGAACTTGAATGCTGTTTAGAACAATCTATAATAAATATTAAATCCCTAGAACAGACTGTTGAGGAATTAAACAGTAGAAAAACTCAGAACCTTTATACAGAGGTTGTAGGTACTAGCTTAGGTCACAGATCTACTAAACCATTTAAATTAAACACAAGTGGCCTGAAACGACATAGAAAATATAATAAACTAAACAAACACATTAGGAAACTAATCTTTAGCCTAAAACAATACAAGAAAAATAAAGTAACATCCCAGCAATATAAAGTTTTAGTTTCTGAGCGTTCAGAATTGTTATTAGACTTAGAAAAGTACAACACAGAGTTGATAAATAGTAAAATGCTGTATGATCAACATACTAGGGATCTCAAAGGTCAAATTACCTCTCTACAGTCTCAAATAGATAGGATGAACACCCAATATCAAAATGAGGTTCAGGATTATATTAGGAAATATGATGAGATAGCTCAGGTAGGTAGGCAAAATCTTGAGTATGTGAAAGCTTTGACAAACACCAATACTTGCCTAAATAGCATAAAATCAACCATACCCACTTGTGAGTCTCAGGCCCACTTGCGTAACGTTTGATTTAAGTCACTCCTTAATTTAAATTTTTTGAACAGAATTAACAGCATAAAATAATTTAAGTTAAAAGTATTTAGCGTCCTCTTGCACAACGACAACAACGCTTAGATTTAGTTAAACATTTTATGAGGTCGGTAAAGTAGTTTCTACGTTTTGTTTCATGGCATGAAGCCTTTTTGTTACGATTTTAACGATGTTATGCGTATGGTTTCGCATAAAACCTTAGACTATATATACTTTGAGCATAAAACAAAACGCATTGTCGTCGCCTAGCAACGAAATGACAATTGACAAATAATAACTAGAAACTTTTGAGCATTAACCCTAGAACCCTACATGGGGTGTAGGTGCACCCCACACCGATTTGTTTTCTAAATATCTTAATTTCTTTAATATCCACGAATTCACGTGTCGGAGTATTTTAGTTTGGTGTCAACCGCTCACGTTACGTCAATACCGTGAATAGGGACCACGTTGTGTGGTCGCCTGTATAAGTGGTGTGGGGTACGCCAGTACCCCACACCACTTTACGATACTTACTTACTACGATTTTACTACAACGTGTAGTAAAATCGTAACATTATTTATTTATTACGATTGATGCATTTACATGTAATAAGTTATTAAATTTGATTATATAATAAAACAATAGTCTTATATGAATTAAATACAGATATTTTTAGATATTATGAAGGTAAAATTCAATGAAGTTTATTTATTTTAGTTCGGATGGCTGTTAAAGGTTTGAATTACGAAGAAATAAGCTCTATTCGAGACCACAAATCTGGCGAGGAAGGAATAGAAGTTGGGACCAGTTGTAATTCCTGGGTTCTTTACAAGTGTTCAAGATCAAATAATAAGCCAAATATAAAGTTTCAGCAGACAGTTTTGAAATTAGGTTTGGAACTGATACATGAACATTTGGAGGACCGTCACCGGATGCCAACTTAGTCCATTGCAGTGATCCTTAAAAAAGGACCAAATCCTACAAGCGTTGTTGCTCAAACTACATTTAACTTTGTGTAATAAGGCTGATTTGTGATCTCAAGTTACCGTTTATGTTTAATAAAACGTATTTTCATGAATTGTTTTATTTTATTTTAAGGATTACAGTCATTTTAGTATGGGGTGTTCCAGCACCCCAGTGTAGGAATAACATGTGCCCCAAATAGTGTAGGATTCTAGGGTTAACAATAACACAAGTAGGTACATTGTTATCAGCTATATCATCATCATCATCATGTCAGCCTAGGGACGTCCACTGCTGGACATATGCCTCCCCCTGCTGCGTCGTCCGGTCCAGTTATATAATTATTGATAATTTTCGTCGCTAATGACAAGATGCCAACATCAGTGTGACAGTTCTTAAATGAAATTAGCCACTAAACAGCCGATTTTCGGTAATTAATTTTGACAGTTCTTAAATCATATTACTCGACAAATTTTTCGTTGTGCAAGACGCTAGTGGTGTTTAATATTTTTTTTCTCGTTAAATACATCTTAATTCAATTTAAGAATTGTTGTGCAAGTGGGCCTCAGAATATTTTTGATATTGACAAAAGTTATTATTTAGCAAATAATACAACAGATAGGTCTTCCTTAGGTAGGAATGGCACAAATAAAGTTTATATGTTCTCTGATAGGTTAGGTTTAGGCTTAGGTAGTTTAATAAATTGTGAATTGAAACAACACAATATTATTAATTATTGCTATCCAGAGTCTTCTTTTTCACATCTAATTGATAAATTAAATACAACAATATTTGATAGGGAGTCCACAATAATTATTTCATACGGTGATAGTCAAATGGTGACTAAAAAAGATATAATCAATTTAACAGAAGTTATGTTATCGCTTCACAGAACATATGATTGCAAATTTATTAGTATGACTTTGCCTTATGCTTATAGTTTAAATGCTATTATGAATAGACATATTCATGAACATAACTTGATGTTATACAATTTGACATGGTAATATAAGGATTTTATTTTATTTTTTGACATCAATAATTTTATTAATAATTTTACATTGACCAAAGATACTATGTATCTGCCACTATTTTATAAAAGACAAGTTGCTAAATTATTAGCATATAATATACAAAATGACACAGGTACATGTAGGGTATCCAAGAATTTAGTTTCTGTAAATAGTTCCTATCCTTATAATTCTTCTATTGAGAATACTGACACAAGTTCTTTAAACTTAAGAACAGGACAAAGGGTAGACATATTGAACTGACTGTAGCACATCAAAACATACAAGGTCTATCTGGCAAGGATTTAGAATTACGTTTATATTTAGAAAATCATAGTATTAAAGTTATGTGCATTACGGAACACTGGCTTAAAGAATACCAGATTAAATTCATAAATAACACACAATACACAGTACACAGTGCCTTCTCTAGGAAACAAGCTATTCATGGTGGATCATTGATTATTGTTTCAAACAGTTTAACATGTAAAGAACGGAAAGACATAGCTAGCTTGTCTATAGAACGCACGGTGGAACTGTCATGCATTGAGCTTGAGCAGCATATTATTATATGTGTATATCGTCCTCCATTAAGTGACTTTAATTTGTTTGAATCTGTTATGGAAGATGCAATTAGTAAAATTAGGAGCAATAAGAAAGGGATTATAGTTTGTGGTGATTTTAATGTTAACATTCTTGAAAATTCAATAATGACTTGTAGATTTTTAAACCTTTTTAGATCATTTAATTTGAAAAATTTATTTCTTGAACCACCTAGAATCACAGCAACATCTTTCACCTGTCTTGATAACATATTTAGTAATTGTATTGTTTCAGATAGAGTAGTTACTTCTGAATTAACTTCGGATCACTGTGGTCAATTAGCTAGGTTTCCATATTACAATGATAGCATCGTACAGAGAGTGTTGGTTAGGCCATTACCTAGGCATAAGTTTAATGAATTCCGGAATAAAGTATTGATTGGAATGAATACTATGAATCCTGACTTAATAGAAATAGATTCTCCAAATAAGAATTTTAACAATTTATTTAATATAGTTAATAAAACGTTTCAGAATACTTTTAAGACTAAGGAGAAAGTAATTAAGGAATCTCGAGCTTTTAATGAGTGGGCTACTGCGGGTATTTACAAAAGCAGAGCAAAAATGTATGAGTTGTATGGTACGAAAAAACACAATTCTGATTTAAACTTCACTGAGTATGTTAGGAATTATTCTAAAATATTTAAAAGAGTGTGCAATACAGCTAAAGCTATATTCGTTAGGAATAAAATTAAACAATCTTCGAATAAAGTTAAGGCAACCGGGTGAGCTATTAATGAAACAACAGGTAAGACAACATTAAGAAGTAATAGTCTTAGTCTTCTTGATAATGATAAATTAATTCATAATGACGAAGAAGTCGCACACACATTTAATAACTTTTTTGCTAGCATACCACTTACTACTACTAGAGAATTAAAATCATCAGCTATAGTCGCAGAAAACCTATTAGAGTCTAGTGTAGGAAAATGTGAAGTAATATTTAAATTTCATAGTATTAGTTCTACCGATATTATAAATACTTTTAGGTCTTTAGAGTCTAAAAATACAGGTGATCTCTGGGGCATTTCTGTTAAGGTTTTGACAAGTATAATTGATGTAGTGGCTCCTTATTTAAGCAACTTATTCAATAAGTGTATTAAATCTGGCAGTTTTCCAGATCTTATAAAACATAGTAGAATAATACCTCTGTTCAAATCCGGCAATAAAACTGATCCTAGTAATTATAGGCCAATATCGATACTACCTGCTTTTAGTAAGATTTTTGAAAAGATCATACTCAAGCAACTACTAAGACATTTTAATCAAAACAGCCTCCTTCATGGTGAGCAATATGGTTTTACCAAGGGTCTTTCGACAACAGATGCAGGAGTAGCGTTACTCAAACATATCTACAGTGCTTGGGAGAATTCCCAAAATGCTGTTGGTGTGTTCTGCGACCTTTCGAAAGCATTCGATTGTGTCTGCCATGAGACACTCTTGTGAAAGCTTAGACATTACGGCGTCCAGACTAAAGCATTGGATATCATTAAGTCGTACTTAAGTGACAGGATCCAATGTGTTGAAATAAATGGCTCAAAATCCATTGGCTTGCCTGTTGATTTAGGAGTGCCACAGGGCAGCATCCTAGGGCCTTTCTTGTTTCTTGTTTACATAAACGATTTACCTTTTTTCTTGAAAAACATTTGTGACGTTGTACTGTTTGCTGACGATACTTCTTTGATATTTAAAGAAGATAGAAATAAGGAACACTTTAACGAAATAAACAGTGCACTCATTCAAGTGACTAAATGGTTTAATGTAAACAATCTAGTACTGAACGCCAAAAAAACAAAATGTGTTAAGTTTGCTCTGCCTAATGTCAGAAACCTTGGTCCTAACATAGTTTTAAATGACGATGTACTCGAAACAACTGAATCCACATTATTTCTAGGATAATCACTTGATTCGAAGTTACAGTGGGGTGCGCATGTTACATATCTCTCAGGGAAACTTAGCTCAGCTGCTTATGCCGTTAAGAAGGTTCGTAGGTTGACCGATGTCGATACGGCTAGATTGGTTTATTTTAGTTATTTTCATAGTGTTATGTCATATGGCATATTGTTATGGGGTAGAGCTGCTGATATCCAAAATATTTTTATATTGCAGAAACGGGCAGTTAGGGCCATTTACCAGTTAAAGACAAGAGTCTCACTCAAAGAAAAATTTAAAACTATTGGTATTCTTACTGTAGCGTCACAATATATTTATGCCAGTGTTATGCATGTAAGACTAAACATAAATTCTTATAAAATGAATAGTGACAGACACAATATCAATACTAGAAATTGACATAAATTATGTGTTCCGTATTTTCGTTTGCACAAAACGCATAGCTCTTTTATTGGGCTCAGTCTTCGCAAATACAATAAATTACCAACTTATATTTTAGACTTGCCATTAAGTTCGTTTCAGGCAGAAGTTAAAAAGAATCTTATAAATAAGGCATATTACAGTTTGAAGGATTATTTTGATGACAGGAGCGCTTGGAAGTAGTTGTTTGCTTTTGACTAGGTCAATAATTAGTAGTTTTATTTTATAGTGTAGTTAATTACGATATTCTCATTTCATACTATATTTTGCATTCATGTTCCACACTTTCATTATAACTTTGCGGATTTGTTAAATGTGGGTAACTCGTGGCCATGGGCTAACTAATAGGTTGTCGATTGCTTTGGTTTCATAATACCGTTACTTTCTGCTTCATTCACTTCTACCATAGTTCTGACCATGTTCGCGAGTTGCCTACATTAAAAAGACGTAAGTGGATGCTCCTGTTTCACCATATTTACTTTGGGAGGCTTACTATATGAACATCATTTACTGCTTGAGTATGATATCAATAGCTACTAAAAATTTTACTAGTAGATGTCTACAATGTGAAACAGTTGCAGCTCCTTACAAAAATAAAATGTACCACCATTATATTTGTTTGAAAGGAGTGGCCATGAGTTTTATTGCCCGTTCTTTCTCGTGGTTCTACCTATTGCATTGCGAACGTGGCAGTAAATGTAAATGTAGAATCATTAAGTAACGTAATTAACTTAAATTTTGACGTTCATAAGCGTCACTTTGTGGCCTAGATGAATAAATGATTTTGATTTTGATTTTGATTTTGCAATTCGGGGTCCGCTTACTAGTCAACCAGATTTTAATAAATAATATTAGCTTTTCCACAGAGCAACTGCCTGTCTTACCTCCGCAACCCAAAGGAAAACTGATATTCCATGGTTTAGACTACTTTCAGTTTATTCAGAGATACAAACAGCCTCGTTGGTATCGCGGCATAAATGTGCGCGTGGGATTGGGAGGCTTCGATTCCCGGGTCGGGTAAAGTGTTATTGGGTTTTTCCGTTGGGAAATTCTCAGTAGCAGCACGGAGCCTGGTAATGTGCCCGGTACGGCAATAGGCTCGCCCCCTATTACGTGGGACCTAAAAATTCATGGCGAAATGTGGGTCTAATATTACACCTCTGCCTACCTCTTCGGGGATACAGGCGTGAGTCTATAAAACTAAATAAATAAACAAACAGCCTGTAACGACTGTTAAAGATCTTTATAATAGCCGGGACCGACGGCTCTGTTTGGCACGGGGCAAGCAATAATTAACACTTTAATACAAACAAAACTCCAGAATACTATTGTGTATTTACTCGGTTTGAAACAAATGGTTGACAATTTATTGCCTAACAGCGTTAAGGACTCACCAAGTTAAAATGTAGACTAACAATAAAACGTTTAAGCGTACCTTGGAAGGTGTATTCACCAAAACAATATTATTTAAGCCACTTAATAACAAAACAAGGGCCAGATTAAGTGCCTATTAAAATAAAGTGAAAATTGATATAAACAAAAAAAAAAGAAACAACCTTTAAGTAAAATAAATGGTTACAAACTTAATAGGC
Source organism: Euclidia mi (assembly GCA_944739405.2). Classification (NCBI taxonomy): domain Eukaryota; kingdom Metazoa; phylum Arthropoda; class Insecta; order Lepidoptera; family Erebidae; genus Euclidia; species Euclidia mi. The sequence continues at coordinate 89,434,345 of OX123185.2, read as the reverse complement.
ATAAATATTTTCTTACTTGAATTTAAGCTTTTAAATCTCAAGGCCTACAGTTTTCTGAGAGTTTTTCTGAGAGGTTAAGTGAAGAAAATTTGTTGTAAATTACCGGTAATAACCGGTAAAAGTGCTTGTAACAATACACCGGGGTAATTAATGGTCGGTTCACGTCCGCAGAGCGATTAGCGGTAGCTGTTACGCAATAAAACTTTACGTTTTTTACGGTTTTTGATGTAATGAATCGATCAAAACTAAATACATTACAGGAAAATGAATACGGTCCGTTATCGAAATTTTGCAATGTTCATTTGGCGGTTTTCTAATTTATATAGGTTAAATATTTATTGATGATATGATTCAGTAACAACTTAGCATGAAGTAATGCAAATATGGGTCAAAACGTTTTCTTCAAAGTAGCAGCTTGATACTTATGAATTTTAATGTTAATCGAAACGCATTTTTGAAAAATCTGTTGTTACGTTCATCTGCCCTACACTATATAATATTTTCGACCACAAGGACAAAATTATTCATCACTACAGTGGAACGGAATTATATTCTCATTTCACCGTTAATGTATAATTATATTTTTTGGTTTTGATTCATATTAAGTACACACTCTTCATAGATGCGAGAACTCTTTATTAAACAACTTTGGTTTTAAGTCTACTACTAAGCTCTAAGTTATTTTGAATGAATTTAAGACCTACCATGGATTTTCATCCAACAGTACAGTACTCTGGCATGAAAATTCCTGTGGACGTCCCCCACAGAATATATTGGTATACTTATATAGAACATAGCATCTTAAAATAGCTGTCACGTTCCTACAAATATGAACTGAAGTGGTAAAAGTACTATTTTAATAGCAACATTTGTATTTTGTAGCGATGCATCTAGAAGCAAATTCTAAAAACTACGGGATTGTATATTTAAATACTAAATACGTAGCTGTTTGTCGCATAGAGGAGGTTCCCGCTTTTAACAATATAATACGACGATGTACAACATGTAGTGATGGAGTGTTTCAAGAATCGAAGAGAGAGAGAAATCCTGATGGAGACACTGAAGTTAAACCAGCTTCATATTGGGATTGCACGAGCTATTTTATCGTCAAGAATTAATTATGCAACCATAAATTCATGCTTAGCAGCTTCAGTGTTTCCGCAATGACTTCTTTCGGAGTTTAGCTTAAGGAAAAGTCATAATGGGGTTAAAATGTCTTTAAAGACAAAAACCCTTTAATAAAAATAGAATTAAAAAAAATTAATACGTTCGCCAACGACATATATATAATTCTTGAACTCCGTGTACGTGCGAAAAGAACTTTCAGGATCTTCATGGAGTCTATACTAGCGTCTGCACGACTGTAAATACGGATGCCTGTCGCAGTAGCATTTATCGTTCAAGGAACTGATAAAGTAACTTATGCTAAAGAAACATAATATCAAAGTTTCTGCCTATACGAGGTTAGATAGTTATTTATGGATTTCTTAACTTAATATATACAAAGCGTAAAATGCGGGTTTCATGTATTAGGGTACTTTACCAAGCATCGCAGCCGAGCGTACACGTCCGCAATTGCGGTTGATGCTTATTCGTAGGCTGTGCATCGCCATACATTGCATTGTGTATCACAGCACATCCACATTTATATTGGCCGCGATGTACAAAAATATCTTTGACATATTCTCCTATTCTAAATTAGAGTCAGTCATATTATAAGAGGCATTAGATCAACGGAGATCTCATCCGATCAACGGATTCTCATCGAATTAAACTCAACGAATATAGATGTTGCTACACCATATCCATATTTTTCGTTAGATGATTCTATTATTTCGAAGCCAACCCATTCTAGCTAAAACCTACTTCTACTCTATTTATGCCAATCAGTACCTTAACAAAGATTTCTAGCAAAAATGTCAGTCAGCCGTTGACAATATGTCCAATGAAATACTCACCGCCTCATTGAGAGATAACGGGAAATCTAACATGGCCATCCTTCTCTTTATAACATGCGATCGGTACCTATTGTATTGGTGTAAGTAGGAGTATTTGACGCGTATTAACCATGCTCATAAAATTCCCCTTTTCTTCATAGCATGAAAAGAGGTCGTGATTATCTATCTGGCCTTGTACCTAGTATCGGATAAACGCTTCCATTGTAAAATATTTTATTTCATTGTTCTCAACTGTTCTCTGCGTGGGACTGTCTGCAAGCTTTTGAATTATTCAGTAAGATTTCTGCTGTACTGGAAAATAAAAATTGAGGAAGCAAAACGAGATACTGGATTTACCAGTACTGTGTCAGAAATAACGAGCAGTAACTTCGCTGTGTTGTCATTTAAATCTCTATGAAAAATGATATTTTATATTTTTTACTTGTTCCAGAGGTTGTGAATCTTTGATTGTGTGTTTGCAAGACTAAAAATATTCATCAGAAATAAGGTGCACAAGTTCACCGTGTCATTTAAATCTCTGTAAAATGATTCAATATTTTTATTTTATTTATCCGAAGGTTGAAAATCTCTGATTATGTGTTTGCCGAAGTAATAGCTTCTCATGACAGGAGCTTTTCTAAGTAATTGTAGACAATGCCGGTATTTCAATATCTCACTATTAGCGCGTTTAATTATTCAATGAGACATTATTATTTGTTGACTCTAAGTTTACCTAGCTGTATAGTCAATAATGTTAGTGCCCATTGTTTGGTTTGGACTAATTACTTAGTAAATAATGAATAGTATCGGCCAATATTTTGTATCATATTTGCACTGTCAATAATGCTGTATCTTATTATGTTTAAATTTTGTTCAGGCTAACAAGGCTGAAGAATTAATTAAATAAGCTAATGTAAACAAGATGGTTAGGGTTTATTATGAAAGTATACAGCATGATGCTTGCAGAAATACTGCAATATAAAATATTTCAAACAAAGGTACGTAAAATCATACACCGATAAACAATTTTACTTGATGACTGTTAAAGTTTAAATATTGGAGTTGAATCTTTCATTTTTCAGCGTACCCGTGATCATGTTGCTTGTAACAATCCTGAAAAATCGGCTGAACACTTTTTGTTCATCCTGCCTCTAAACTACAAAATCCAATCAGTCTCTAAGACGCTCGAGTAAATCCAGATTTAGCAACCTGCGCTCTCCTACTATCAAGAAACTACGTAGTTCATATCCTGGCAGACATTTTAAAACTAAAGTTTAACTTCCAAGATTCCCAATAAGAATCATCTAAGAATATAACATTTCTAAAGAAAATTCGCAAGCAATGTTTCATATTTATTATATTTCTAGTTATAATCCAACTTTGACTCGCTCTCAAAATTACTATTTTGTTTAGTCAAGAAGTAAATATGTTAGCGCAACTTTTATTAAAAACTTTCTTCGAGTCTAGATATGCAACTTATTTAAAAGTTTGTAAATAAGTTTTTAACCCCTTTTTGTAAATGGGGCCTTTATATTTTTTCATACTCGTCAGTGCTTACATCCATCCTTGATTAAATTCAAAGGTTGCTAAAGAACTGAGACATGGTAATACATTCTGCCTTTGCCTAAAAACCGTGAAATTAAAAGTCAATACAGGTTTGTTCCTCCCGTGGAAGTAAATGGCTTTTCTATTCGTTTAATACGCTCTGGTTGGCAGCATTCAATGAAAGGGTTTTTAAATATGCTAAGAGTCTGTTGAAGCTCTTTTTTTATTCATACGTAATTTCCGGTAAAAGTCACGAGTCCTAGTGATTTGTTGCAAAGTTTTGTCAGAACCGGAAAAATAAAATCATAAAATTTTCAACAAACCATGGCTGTATTTGTGATAGGAAAGACATAAAGACATATTTATTTCTGCATTTTGGTTGTTTACAACACTTATACAAGTCAAAATCCTATTCTAGATGATGCCGGCTTTTCCTAGCTAAATGTCTTCTTGAAAAGAAAGGCCGTACCAAACTCACACATTGTTTTTTTTTTGTAACTTCAATTTCTTTATTCTTTTCTTGATCTTTTAAAGTCCAGACATAAAAAGGGTTTAGTATGCATTGCATACTAAAGGGATGTTGCGGATGCAGATTATTCCACATCCGCGGATGCGGATGCGGATGCGGATTTTTGTAGACCCACATCCGCAGATGCGGATGCGGATGTGAACAAAATACCAATGCAAAGTTAGCTCTTTTTATAGTAATAGGCGGCAAAGGAGCAGACGGATCGCCTGATGGTAAGCAATTACCGCCGCCCATGGACACAAGCAACATCACAAGAGTTACTAGCCCGTTGCCACCCCTTGGGGATGAGGAGTGGGATGACGGAGAAGGAATAGGTGATAGAGCCTCCAGCACTCTCACTCACCGAACGAAACGCAACAGTTTAGGTACTTTACATCGATTTTCTGTGAGAGGGTAGTACTCCGTAGTAGAGTAGGGTTACTCCACAACGGTTCGTATATTAATCCTACGCTACTAAATAACTGTTCACTTGTAACACTAGCTGGTGGGGCTGACAAGAATTTGCATGCTATTTTAGATAAAAGCTTGAACTCGCTTCGATTAACACTCCACCACTTAAGTGGATTTTCATTTAAACCGATTCGCTTTTTATTGCGGAAAGCAAGTAACTCCTTAGAATTGCGCCAGGGCTGACCATTTCTGATGTTTCTTGTGTCTCATCTTCACTTGATGAATCGAGCATCATGGCAAGATTACTCTGTAAGCAGGAGTGATGTCCTGCACTGTGACTGACATCCGCATTCACTGATGCTCCGCATCGATTTATGCGGATGCGAATGCGAATGCAGATGTCTGAATTGAAGCGGATGTTCCGCAATTGCGGATGCGGATGCGAATATTCGCAACAACCCTGGTATGCAAGTACAATGCAGGATATCGTCTGACGCTTTTGACTGACTCGGCCCACTGATGGCCCGCATTCAACAGGAATCGCACTGCTCAACCTTGATTAAGGGAGCCAGCACGATCTGTATCACTATGCCTCCACGCCATCAGCAGGTATATGCATAAGCATGTCAGCCTAAGCCATCAGACAGGTTGCCACAACTATTCGTTTAAATGTTTAATAATGCCCACATCGTTCTCACAACTTTACGTGCTAATACTTACATGTTAAAATACATTTTGTAAACAATATGTAAAATTAATTAAAATTTAAACAATAAAATGTCATATATTTAAAATGTCAGAAAATATTATTGAATGTCAATTTAAGAATGTTTAAAAGAAAAAAAATGTTACTTGAATTTTAAATGTCAAAAGAAAATAAATAAAATAACAAGGTCAAATCAAACAATGTCAAAATAAAATAAATAAAATTACAAATGTCAAATTGTAAAAATATAAGTACATTACAATATATTTCAGACTAGATTTTGCCCGCCGCTTTGCGCGCGTTATATTCGGGGTAACACAAATCTACTAAATTTCAACAAAATCGGTTCAGCCGTTTTAGCGTGAAAACGGAACATACATACATACAAACATACATACATACACACTTTTGAATTTATTATATTAGTAGGGATATTTTAGAACATATTTTGTAAAACTCTGAAGTAGCCAATTGTGATTGAGTCCTTTTAAGAGCAAGTTTGGTGACGGATTAAGAACACGGAATGTCACCACCCCATATCATCCCACGGGTGTCGTAAGAGCCTACAAAGCATATTATGCAGAGAACACCATTGTAAGAGAAGGAAAACTTGATACAAACCCTATACCAACCTGTTTGGCCAGCGTGGTATAGTAGGCTAATTCCTCCTTTCAAAGGAGAGGTCTAGTCCAGCAGTGGACTGTCAAGGGCTGATGATGAGGAAGAGCAAGTTTTATTATTTAACATTCTGTAGTCTGATACGACCAGTTTTATATAAGAATTCGTCATTTATTTAAAACATCTACTCGAATTTTTCTTTTCGGGTTTGCAGTCCTACTTTTATTTTAAATAATATATGATACGATGCAAAAGCTTTCGTTAGCCACTTATTTAAGCATTGATATGACTAAGACAAAATTCTAAGAGGGAGTAGAATAAATATTGTAAAAGAAAACGTAAGAGTTCTGATTGATTTATGAACATCAGATTTGCTGATTTATAAAACGTAATGAAATATAAAAAGACTGTAGCGGCTGCTGACGCTACAAAATATACAACGCGCGCTTATGTGTTAGCGCGGCACAGTAGTCGTCTCCAAGCTCCCCCACAGTTAGGTCGTAGTTATGTAGTTTATTTATAAGTATATTTAAATGTGGTACCACAGTGAAAGTTTATATTTTCATCTTTGGAATCTTTCTTTTATCTCTCCATACAAACAACATCATCACCGAAACCCCACACTGGTGACCCCGACAAAGAAAACGCAACCTTCGGCACAGCTACGGCAACGTGTCATCGACGCACGTGCACATGGTCAGCGGAATCAAATAAGCGCATGTGCGCGTGGCAACAGCGTGTAGCCAAGCAGCATGGACACGGAGATAGCCTGAACTCATGGGAGACGACTCGCCCTTTTCACTACGACTGAAAGGGCTGACGACCTAACTGCGCAGAACATCTGAGTCAGGACACGTGCAACGCGTGGAGGATTCACATACACGTACAACCAAAATGTGGCAAAGCAACACGACGATTTGCCGACAATAGCGAACACGGCAATATGGGCAGCAGGAGTATACCGGAGCGGCATACGGCGGCGGCGGCACTCTGCAGGACAGTGCGTACGTCGAGACATAAGGCGTAAAGCGTGTTGACCTTGGTAGCGAGGCAGCATTCCGCACCAAGACGGACAATACGCAGCTTACTCCGAGGACGAGGAATGACATGGGACCGACGGTGGCACTCTATAGTACAGTGCACGCGTCGTTGCGGCTGATCACACTTGGAAGCGAGGATGGATACCGCTCAGTGTTGGATAGCGCACCCCATCATCCCTCATCACGGGCCAGGCAGCACAGAGAAGATTGCTGGCAGAATCGGGGAATTTATTGCTTCTTCGTACGACCGACGACGTTAGGTCATAGTTATGTAGTTTATTTATCATATATTTAAACGTGGTACCACAGTGAAAGTATATATTTTCATCTTTGGAATCTTTCTTTTATTTCTCCATACAAAGAACATCATCACCGAAACTCCACAAAGACCTATTCATTTGAAATTATAGTGTTTTTTTCTTACCTTTTGTGGTTTCTTCGGATACCATTTCTTGCAGCACATGTCTGCTGAATTGCTCTTTATGATCGGAGTTGCCGGGATCATGTGGTTGCTCTTGCAACTGCTGTCTCGGGTCACTGGGGACAATATAAAAACAAGCTGTTTAATATCAATAAATAACTTATTATGTACAAAGTCTGAAAAGTCAGTTATGGTTATTATCCTAACATTTTTTAAAGCCGTAACCAACCTAATAGAGATACCATAACAGCTAGATATTTGATACCTAGATACTTACACCTAGTAAACCCACCTCTATGAGGTCACACCCATTTATAAAACTACAGCCATAAAACTACTTGCCAGACAATTCTGGAGAAAGGGTTTGGAAAGCGATGCGATTTGCTACTCGGCCCTTTACTAACTCTCGGCCAACTGAAACTAGAATCCAGTCCCATAGATGTAGGACAAATGTGTCGAAATTATCTAAAAGCGTATGTTGGTATTTGGACTCGACAAAGGCCTTAGGTCCGTAAACCGTAACAGCTCTTGGGGAAATTCCTAGCCAGTTGATGTCTAAAGTGGGTGATCGACGGGCGAGCCGTATACCACGGTTTTGGAGATGACGGTTTTTACTCGCGAAGTCGCGGCTCGTAGGTGCTGATTGACTAGCGAGCTCCTCATACTCGCAGTAACTTCCGTTTTTTTTCTTTATGAAGCTCGCAATGACTGATTTTTGTTCTTGACATCAGTTATATTTGAGTTTGGTTCGTATTTTTTTAAATCTCCAACTTTTTAGTGTAGGCCAGAACCTCTCTTAATAGAGAGGTTCATTTGTTTTTGTACTTACTCATTCAATGTACATTGGTCAATGTACAAGGGCAGTCTCTGAAGGTGTTTATTAATTCTATTATGAAATGGTGATTACAGGTTCGCAAATCCATTATAAAAAGTGTGCACGTAGCGTCTGTTTGCTAGCGCTGTCGCGGAAAACTGTGGCTCGGCTCGTCAGTGGTGATCGACACGCGGTCTTGCGCAGCGTGCCGAGCAAAAAATAAAACATTACTAACGAGCCGCGAGCCGGGCTCGTTGGTTTTTAATACCGCAGTATTGCAATGATCCACGGGCGAGCTTAACCGACGAGCCATAAAACGGCGTTTTAACTCGGCCGTCGATCATGGCCTTAACTGAAACAATCAAGACTCAACGTATGAGGAAGCAAGCTAAAAATTGGACTTAAACAGACAAACGGATTTTGTAGCGCTCATAGCGTGACTATCGTGTTCGTAATAGGTTGGCAAAGTTTAGCAACGCTTGCTCAAGTCACTTCTTGGATGGGTGACCGCATGTGGCATCAGAGCGCTACCGTGCTCGGGCATGTAAAGCTTTGGGTCCCGGTTCTCGTCTCAAGAAAGGAAGCGTTAGGTCTTTTAGGAGGCCTTCAGGCGCGGCGGTCTGAAAACTGACACCAGAGTGGGCCACAAGTTCACACAAAAAACAAAGTGTACTTTAGTCCCAAAGGTGTCCATCTATTTCTAATATTGAAGCAGATTGACTTCAGGGTTGACTTCGAATATCCCTACGGTATTGACCTTCGCGCTTCGTTTGCAATCGACATTTAAACTAACGAAGCTTTTGCATAATTACCGTTCAATTCTGTGGAAGGTTACACGGTTTGCATTTTAATACTGAATGCAACTGGTTGCTTGCACACAGTATAAATAGTTTGATTGAAATAGATATAAGCTTCCATGTATGATGACAAGCACTCGATAAATTAGCTTTGTACAATCGTAAATATGTTGGTCTGTGCCTATTATGTACAATATGTTTCAAACGCGTTGACGGATATTCATGAAATGCTTCGTGTGTTTACGTAGGATAATATGACTATCAATAATCGGTTTTGGTGACATACCAGATAATCTAAACGTTCTTGGTAAATAGCTAGACTGCCACCTACTCGTATGTTGTATTTAATTTTTTATCATATTTATTTTTGTTTGTTCTTTATAAGATGCTATGACCTCTGAGTTTGTTGCAGATGTTTCTTCTCAAGGCAGTCAGGTAGGTAGCACCGGCCTAATGTAGCTTTTTATCAAAAGGAGTATTTGACTTTGTTGAAGTGTTTCTATGAACCTATGAACAAATAAATCGTTGGACTTCGACTTTGAATATGCTATTATTATAATATCGTCTTACAATTTTAAATTAAAATAACTAAATGATAAGCCAAATATAAACAAAGTTGCATTACTTTTGTCATAATAGAGTAAAGCTGCAAACCAGTAAAATAGATATCTCTAAAGTAAATATTTATTATCCATTTAGTTTTAAACCACTTGTGGCTATCATATTTTTGCAACAATCACGAGTTTTGAGCGATGGTACTCGTATATCGCACTTGTATCTCGGTACAATGAAACTGAACTAACATGATTATCTATGTATGTGATTTTAGAGTATTTACTACTCATAGTTGTTTCAAAATGCGTCGAGTGTTGTGGGTTTGATTCCCACTTAAGACAATATATTGGACGATCAACAAATTACTGTTTCGAGTCTAGTTATCCTTTACGTCCACTAATTGAATGTTTATACAGTCCGCGACACTGAGATTTTTTCAAGTACGGGCGTTGTTGTGAAGATGGATTTTGATTATTTCCTATGATACTACACTAGAATACATATTTATATTAGGTTGGTACGAGAGTTCTCAGGGTTTGTCTTGTTACTGCTTTTTTCCTTTTTTTCTGAATCAATATTCAATGTATTACGCGTTTAGACATCTTGTAAATAATTTTGCGCTCTGTCTGATAGTGTAACTCGTTTTTCCCTAATTTTAATATCTTGTGACTTTTGTGAGCTTAATTAAGCATGTCTAAGGAACAATTTCGTACGATTTTTTTATTTTAACTTTAAATTAGGACAATTCCTTGCCGAGACAGCTAACCAAAGTACCCAAGTGTGTGACCATAATAGAGTTAGGGAAGGCACCGTGCATCAATGGTTTAAGAAATTTCGTTGCTGAGATATCAGCCTTGAAGATGCACCTCGTAGTGGTCAACCTAGAGTACTTAAAGACGACGAATTTAGGACTCTGGTGAAAGCTGACCTATTGCAAACGGCTCAAGGGATTGCACAGGAACTAGGAGTCAATTACCAACAGTTTTAGATGGCTTAAAACGCATTGGAAAGGTGGAAAACTCGAAATGTGCGTGCCTCACGATTTGAACGATAGCCAGAAATTGTAACGTTTTGAGATGTGTTTTCTTTGATTCTGCGAAATCAAAACGACTCTTTTTGGATCAAATCGTAACGTGCGATGTAAAGTGGATTATGTACAATAACCAAAAACGTTCGAGACAGTCGAACGCTGACAAGTCTCCCAGACACTTTTCAAAGGCAAAAATCCACCAAAAAAGACTATGTTTACAGTATGGTGGTTTGCAGCTGGCGTGACCCACAATTTTTTTTTGAAACCTGTTCCTACCATCACATCGGAGAAATGTACCGCTAATTGCATCAACGCAGCCGGCACTGGTCAACATAATAGGACGAATCCCGCTCCACGACAACGCCTGTCCGATATTTCACAAAAAACAGTACGAAAATTAAATGAATTGAGCGTTGAAGTTTTGCCTAACCCACCATACTCTCCAGACCTGTCGCCAACCGACTACCACCTTATCAAGCACTTCAATAACTTTCTCACAGGTAGAATCTCCGCTAATCAGGATCAGGCTAAAACAGCATTTGTCGACTTCATCGAATCCCTCGAACCAAATTTTAAAAAATGATGGAATAAATAGACGTTGTAACACGTTGGCAAAAAGGTACATATTGTAATGGCACTTATATCGATTAAATCGAGTAATTATTACTGAAATTATGACACTTTGAACTTTACCTATTGAAACCCTGATGTAGTGTGTATGTAATGTAGAAGGGTGCCCTTCGTTGAAATTGCTGTTTCGAATTTGGGTATCCTGTACGTCCGTTGACCCAACAAGTATACATAATTATAGTCATCAGTAATAGAAATTAAATACTAAATCAATTTTACGCCACGTATAACGTCGAGTATCGAGCTTTTATTGCCATGGAACAAAATTGTTTATTATTTGACGGAAATTTCCCCGTCAAAGCTATACTATACTTCCAATGCAAATTTGACCTACTTGTTTTGTATGCAGTAGCCTTGGCGGATTTGAAACGCTTCAGCGATACAGTCTGCTCCTTCATTGAAATATGAATATACTCCTCGTTTGTTAGTTTTACCCTGAGCAATGTCGCGGAATATGCATGCGTTAGTGCGTGTAGCAATATCGGGACTGCCTCCGCGGTCCAGTTGGTAGCGTATGAGTCTGCTAATCGGGAGGTCCTGGTTTCGATTCCCGGATCAAGCAAAAGTTTTACTGAGTTTTTTCGAATTCTCAGTAGCAGCACGGAGTCTGGCAATATGCCCAGTAACAGCAATAGGCTCGCACCTATTACGCGGGGCCTGAAATTCATGAGGCGAAATGTGTGTGTAATATTACACCGCTACCTACCCCTTTAGGAATAAAGGTGTGAGGATATAAAAAAAGCGTAGTAAATATAGCGGCTGGCCGCAATGCGAGACGCCGCATGCGGCTGGCCGCAATATACAAGGTGTTATATATTAAACGCACATCCTGAAAGTACTTTGTTCAGAATTGGCTACTAAATCCAATTCTGACATTTTTAATATTATTTAATAATAAAATAATTGGTATCTTCCTTGACCGATTTCGGCCACGGCGACCTCTTCAACTCCTTGGCAGTAGTCGTTCGTGTGCTCGTTTGTGGCTTACATAGCCGATCTTATTGATGAAAACCCGTGCGCAATGCGGACAGGTTAGCACACCGTTAATGTAGTTGTATACTATGGCACTAGGGGGGCGTGCCTTTAGCTCGTCGCGCTTAGCATCGAGCTCTCTGCAGCGGCTACTTTCAAATTCCTTGACCTTTGCCTTTATTAAGGATCTCCATTCAGCTCGTGATGAGGCCATTTTCTCCCAATCAGAAGGCTCTATACTGCACTTTTTCATATGACGCTTTAGCACATCCTTATACCTGAGGAGTTGTCCGCCATGCTTTCGCTTGCCTTCCTCAAGTTCTGAGAAAAATATGCTTTTTGCCACACGGTCATTCGACATTCTGGAGATATGGCCGCACCAACGAAGCTGTCGCCGGATAATATAGGCTTCAATTCCCTCCACACTAGCTCTTCGTAACACTTCCGTATTCCGAACATAATCAGACCACCGGATGTTTAAAATTTTGCGTAGACATTTTAGGTGAAAGCGGTCCAACGTACGGATATGGTGGCGGTAAACGGTCCATGTCTCAACAGAGTATAGAAGAGTCGGAAGTACAACAGCAAGGTAGATGTTTAATTTCGTGTTCAGTCTTAAATCGTGCGAGCTGAAAACCTTGCGATTCAACCTTCCAAAGACCGCCGCCGCGGCCCCAACACGATTGTTGACTTCAGCATCAAGGCTGCACTTAGATGTCAGTGTGCTTCCCAGATATCGAAATTTATCGACTTGTCTCAACTGAGTATCTCCGAGATTGATGGCCAGCGTCTCACGACCGTGAATATCTAAAGACATCACCTCCGTCTTTTTGACGCTGATCTTCAAGCCATATCTTCGGCAGGACTCGCAAAGGGTAGATATGAGCTACTGTAAGCCGTCTGGGGGTTCAGCCACAAAGCACAGGTCATCCGCTTAGACAATGTCACTAATTAGTGCGTGGGACACTTTTGTGCGGGCTTTAAGTCTGGCTAGGTTAAACAGACTGCCTTCATTTCGGAAACGGATGCGTATTCCTTCGGGAGTCGCTTCTAAGACTTCGCGGACAACGACTGCAAAATAAACGCGAACAATGTGGGTGCAAGAACACAGCCTTGCTTCACTCCACAGGTGACAGGGAAGAAATCCGACCGTTCATCGTCCATAGCAACGCAGCTCTGCATGTCGTCGTGCAGTAGTCTCACGAGTCTCACAAACTTCGCCGTGCATCCTAATTTCCCCAGTATTATCCAGAGGGCTTCTCGCGGTATGCTGTTGAAAGCTTTCTCAAGGTCAACAAAGCAGATATACATGATACGACCTTGTTCTCTACTTTTTTCCTGTAGTTGACGGACTGAGAAGATTGCCTCACAGGTACCACGGTCGGGTCGGAAGCCAAACTGAGATTCCGGCAGAATCTTTTCCGATAGTTCCATTAGGCAGTTTAACAGAACTCTGGCAAAGACTTTCCCAGGGACTGACAAGAGGGAAATGCCACGATAAGAGCTGCAATCGGCCCGGTCACCCTTGCCCTTATATAGCGCCCGAATGAGGGATACTTTAAAAGTCTTTGGGACTTGCTCTTTTTCCCACATGTCAGCGAGGAGTGCCCACATAGCCGAGAACAACTCCTCACCGCCATATTTCAACAATTCTCCTGGTAAATCGTCAACACCCACCGCACGCTTATTTTGTTGTTGCTTAATTGCTAACACAACTTCTCTCAATGACAATGGCTCGTCCAGCTTGGTAGCGCTAGGGGCTTGAGGAAGGGAGCGAATATGCTGTAGGTCGACTGAACGATCTATGTTCAGCAGGTTGTTAAAATGTTCCGTCCACCGCTTAAGTATTTCCTCTTTGCTTTTAAGAAGTCCATCACCACTAGCTGGCTTAAGTGGGACTTTAGCATTGTAGGATTTACCAAGAAGGTTTCGTACTTCCGTGTAAAATTCACCAAGCTGGTTTGTGTCAGCAAGCCACTGCATGTGACGAGATTTCTCCTGGCACCACTTGTCTTTAACTTGACGTGCAAGTTTTCTTAGTTCTTGGTCACTTTGGCGTATTGCCGCAGATATATCACATCGACGTGTTCGGCCTGGTTGTCGCAGGAGACGACGGTGTTTATTGATTGCCTCTGTCAAGATCTTATTGTTTTCGTCAAACCAGTCCTGATGTTTCCGCAATTTTTGACCCAAAGTTACAGCGGCGGTGTCTAAAATACAAGAAGACAATAACTCCCAGTCAGTATTAACATCACCCGTTTTTATTTGCAAAGGCATTAGGACAGTGCTCAGGGTTTCAGCAAACTTCGTCCTCGTCTCGCTGTCTTCAAGTGATTCAACATTCAGACGCTGAAGTTTTGGTCTATCTGATCTACGCAATCGACGAAAACGAATATTTAGCTTTATGAGTACAAGGCGATGGTCAGTCTAGCAGTGAGCACCGCGCATTACACGGGTAATCTGGACCTGAGATAAGTGTTCTTGCCGCACGATAGCATAATCAATGAGATGCCAGTGCTTAGGCCGGGGGTGCATCCACGTCGTCTTGTGCTTGGCGGCTAGTCTAAACATAGTGTTTGTGATTGCCAGGTTGAGTTGAGCACAGAGACTAAGCAACAGATGGCCGTTACTATTCATATTGCCGACACCGTGTCTGCCCAGAACTCGTGGCCAAGCATCGTAATCCCGACCTACTCTAGCATTAAAGTCCCCCAGTAGAAGGATCTGCTCTCTGGGAGGTATACAGTCTAAGCGCCGCATCGCAAGGCAAGGTGGATGGCCAAGGGCAGCAGTAGAAGGCGTAGTTACTGCTGGCCAGACACATCATCTGATCCTCTTTCTGGCTGTAGTGGTCTTCCACTCCGCTGGACTAAAGGAGGTGAAGACGAGTGAGTACACCTGTATTAGCGCGTATGCTTGTGCACCTTAATATATCCTGCGCATTTGACCGCTTCCGTATATATGGACTCCGATTTACTCAAAGGCCCGTGGCGATAGGTTGAGGTAGAGAGGTCCAGCTTGATGCAGGCTGGGCTTTGTCTGAAATCTGCACATGGGCGGCTCTGGGGGTGTTACACACCGTGGTCGTTATTGCTTTGCACGGGGGGGACAAAGTGATCTCGGCAGCACCCGGAGTGTCAAAGCAGCCCTATTTAGGGAGGCACTGCTTTCCCTGCTCAGCCTGGGAGGGGGCTAGAAAAGGTGCCCTAAACAAATGCTCACCCCAACACTTAAGGAGAGTAGTAACCGCGGCTGCCTCCGCATCTCTATCTCGCGGTCGACGCCACAGGAATAATAATAAAATATCAAAACTGATGACATTCGGCGCGTGGAACGTTAGAACACTTATTGACCGTGAGGCAAATATCTGTCCTGAGCGAAAGACTGCTATTGTGGCCCGGGAACTTCTTCGCTATAAGGTGGATGTGGCTGCTCTCAGCGAAACACATCTAGCAGAAGAAGGGGAGCTGGTGGAACACGGTGGTGGGTACACTTTCTACTGGAAAGGGCTCGCTGCCTCCGATTCGCGAAGGTCAGGTGTGGGCTTTGCTGCTGTTAAGAACCAGTTTGTGAAACAACTAAAGGAGTATCCCGTACATATCTCCGATCGCGTTACCACCCTGCGCCTCCACTTGGAACATGACAACTACCTCAATATTATCAGTGTCTATGCTTCTACGCTAGACAATTCTGATGAAGTGAAAGAGAAATTCTATGACGAATTGACAAGGTGCTTAGACTGAATAAAATAATTATAGGTACGAAAAAAACCTAAAGTCAAAGCAGAACGGCTTTTTTATATGCATTTGTAAAATGGTTCCCCGTTGACTTACACGAACACACACATTAATACAACACAATAGACGGCAAAAGACAATAATACACAATTGACTACCAAATATCTATCATCTATATTTCGCTTGCGTAGGTTTTAACAACGGGAAAGAGCAGGACGAAATGTGTCGCTCGCGCTGGCGCATAACGAGTGCTGGCGATGCGCTAAGACATGTTGTATGACAAGTTCAACCGGGAATATCTATCAATAAGTGTTGTGAAAAAATATAATAAAATGTTCACTTGGTATACAAAATGTGTATAATTAAATAATTATCAACAAGACGGTGCCGATGTGGAATGTTCGACATCATCTTGATGTTGACTTGACGCCCCTGGACTTTTTCACTTTGGGAAAACATTAAACCGCTAGTTTATTGTGACGAGACAAGTGCCGAGGAGTTAATTAAGATATTAGCTGCTTTTGAAAAAGTGAAATGATTTGATGTGTGAGTAAACTGTGAAGTGTTAAGTGGATTAAAATAATGTGATTTAATCCTGGAAGTTATTTGATTATTGTAGCTATTAATTCACAACTTTTAACACGCCGTTCTTGCTTTCCTTTTTCATTGATATTCTTTTACTTTATCTATCAATTATGCTTACTAAGTATGATTAAGTTAAGATAGTCAGAATAGTCAACTACGATGTTAAGAAAACAATAAACCGTGTATGTTACTAACAAACAATAAATAATTTTATGCAAAGTCGACTGTCCACTCCAAAGCCTAAAAGTGTGATGGAAAGTAGTAGTCATAATATCTTTGGTAATATCAACAGTGGCCGACGAATTATTCAAATATCATTTTTGTAAGCCTTACTCCATCAAAGACTCTATTTGGAAAATATTGTTTCTATCATAATTATCTTATCGTATTCGGTTCCTATCAGATCGCTGTCGTGTGTTTACTTTAGCAACCGTTTCGTGTGTTTGTGTGCGTGCGCAGATTTATAGTGACCACGCTTTTCACTTTTAATCGAGTTAATACTTTCTTCACAAAACAATATTAACGCAAATAAGAAAAATATTTCAATGCATGTATTATGATTGTAACAAGGTATTCTAATTAGGGTGTCTGAGGATGTGCGTTATTTCCCTTACACGTTGTATGCGTTCAACCGTAACGCCACGCCCTATGCGGCTAATTGCATCATCGCGGTTCTAATGCAGTCCACCGTAATCATGTTTAAGGCTTTTATCAAAGTTTTTGCTAGAAAACGTAAGGTTTCTGTACAAAAGCAAACTAGTCTGTATCAGTTCACTTATAGCTTAAACAAATTTGTGATAAATACATTTTAAAATAGTCCCGTAACACAAAATAAAGATCCTCAAAATTCCAAACCCAATCATCCTTTTGGAATACAGAGTTATAGACTGATGCAATGTACTAGTCTAAACCATGGAATATCACTATCCCTTCGGATTGCTTGTGTCAGACAAGAGTCGCTTTGTGGGAAATCTAATATTCAGTCAAGTTAGACTAGTAAGCGGATCCCTGGGATGCAACTGGGATAACGGTAGGTGAAAGAGAGAGACTGATGCAGTTTTTATGATGATCAAATAGTTCAGCCATGTTAAAACGTGTAAAAGGTCTGCAAACCTAAGCTTACAACAGGAAAAATATGTTTAAATGCTTATGCCATATAGGTTTTGAGATGTATTTGCACGTTTGTAACCGACTTCAACAAGAAAAGGAGCAGGTTCTCAATTCGGGCGCTATATCTTTTTTTCGATGTATGTAGGTACACCGATTTCGCCGGGGTTTCTGAACTGTTTTACGTGATTTATTTTCGTTGATGTTTGTTTTTTTTTTCGATTTGGTCCCATAAAAATTTGATTCAGGTAGGCGCAGTAGTTGTTATTTTATGAGTATTTCTTATTTTCACCTTTCCCGATGTCTGAAATGAAATGAAATGAAATAAAGTTTTATCTTTGCAATACATACACTACAAGGACAAAAAACGGATCAAAGCAAAATTGATCCATTTCCCGGTTACCGATGGAGCTGAAAATTGGATGACAATGAAAAAATATTATAACATAGAGCTGATCTGATGATGGAATCCAAAGGTGGCCATAGGAACTCAGTAATTAAATGACAAAACTCTGTCGAGTTTGGGCTCGTTTGATTCGTCTTGACGAGCAATTTGGTGCGGATGGTAACAAGGCTCCTCAAGGGTCCGATGAAGGAGCCATAGGAACTCAGTAATTACAATAATCAATTTGACTTGCACAATGATGATAATGATCACTTCATGGACGTTAATCATGCGCTAATGCCATGCTTAAAGATTTGTCGATTAATGAGACCAAGTCTATTAGCTCTCTGCTCAAAAGACTCATTCGCTAGACGCTCTTGGTACGTCCAAGAGCGTCTAGCGAATGTATGAACAATGTAATAGAATACATCGTTTTTAATAAAACATTTATCTAATAAAGAGCGAAATATACTAATTATACCTACCAATAACATAATCATACAGCTAAGATATTTATTTAAAAACGATTTATTTGTGTGATCATTATTGAAATTTCACAAAAGGAAATGGAAACGCCGTTTAATTTTAGGCCATTATTATCGTGTAGTATCGATTCCACGATATAAAATACCCTCATTACATAAATTGTGGAATTGAAATCATAATTATTGAATGGCAGTATGTTAGTGCAACAATATTTTTATTTAGTAACGTGAAACATCTGCTTTACTTTCCACGCTCGTATATCGTTATACGCTCGTAGTTTTTTTCAAACCTTCATCAGCGGAAATTACTTTATTTGTATATGCTGAACCCGGACTTTATTTGTACATGACACGTTCATAAAAAACATCATGAAAAGAAAAATAGAAGGAATGAGAGGACGGGAAGATCCAGAAGGACTTACATAGACCAATTGAAAGAAATCGTAAAAGTAAAGTCGTAACAAGACATTACTTACTTTAAGGAAGAGGTTTTACCGACAAGAGCTCAACTCCTAAATAATAAAAAAAGAACTTATTACAAGAGTACCTACTTTTTGTGAAAAATAGGTAATAATATTAAATGAAAATATTGTTTAGTAAATTATTTTATTGAAAACTAGAGGACGCCAGCAGCTACGCCTGCATTTTTTTTTAATTTACCCGTTTTGGACGATCCCGTGGGAATTTCGGGAAATCCCTTCTTAGTGCACCCCTACGGTCGCCAAGGAACATACATGCCAAATTTCAGCTTCCTGCGCCCAATAGTTTCGGCTGTAGCGTGTCTGTCAGTCAGTCAGTAACGCAAGGATTTTATATATTAAGATAAACTTGAAAAACTTAAAAAACTGTCACTTTCAATAACAACATATTTTGTTATAATTTATTAGTGTTCACTGAAGCTGAACTAGGCTCTGTTTTGTAATGTTTAATCTATGCTCTGGTTTTTCTTAAGACGGTAATTAATTTTCTCGTCGCCTTGTAACTGTGTGAGACACAGGCTGTTGTGGTAAAGAAACATTTATCGTAGTTCTGACAAGACATTAAGGAAATATGGAAGGTGTTTTGTCTTGTTTGAATTTGTAGCAGCCAAGAGTGTAGGAAAATATACGTGTACTAAATTTTCCCCGCGGTTCTACCTGCAAAACTTATACACATATACCTTTCTCAAGAATCCCATTGCCCTCGGTGAAAACCGTTGGTTTGCGAGTATATTGCGTTCATACAGACAGAAAGACCGGGGGATTTAATGTACACTAGCTGAGCCTGCAGTTACTCACGCGTTATTTAGGCTATTACAGATCAATCCGTGAATCACAACGTAATGCCTTTCTTGATAAATGGGCAATCCTACACAGAAATAATTATTCAAATCGAAGCAGTATAGTATATATTGTAAGGAAATGTTTGATTCGGTCAGCCTATTAACATTGTTGTCACAAATAGATTGGTGCAAGGATGTTGTGGGTTAAATAAATGTGTTCGAATCCACTTACTCATCTTAATAGGTTTTCTCTGTACGCTCACATAATTAACTATCCTCGTGTTGCCGTATTGATAATACAACGCGAAAGTGTTACTGTGGATGCCTGTAGATACGGATAATTATTTCTTCAACAGTCAATCAACTGGAATCATAATAATATATTTAACGGATGTTACGTATTTAGCTGTAATGTTTTTTGCTTACAACGGTCGTGGTCGCGGAGGGAGTAATAATTTTACGAGGGAGGATTTAGTGAACGCTATAAACACCCATTAAATAATCTTGTATGGTGTATACAAATCACGAAAGTTTAAAATCAATTTTACAAATACCAAAATAGAATATTCAAACTAAGGACATAATTTCTGTTTATAAATTTATATCAAAATGCTGTTGTCCCATATATGAGAATAGTCACCGTAAAACGTTTTATCAGTATGCTGACTATTACGGCTAGGCTCCAAAATAATGAGACAACATTTTGTATGATCCACACATTATTATCATTGCAAGTTTAATCGTTGTTAGAGAACTGTTAAAGTGAAAATAAGTTTGATGTGGTTTAATGCACACATACATATAGTAAAAAAAATCCAAAATAGGCAATAAAATACAGAAGTATCGTAATATCCGACATATGTGTGACCCAGAAACTATACAAAAGTTCATAAAGTTTTTATGGCTCCCTCTGTGAAGGTAATATTATAATATCCAAACCTGTATGTAGAATAAGCAACACTACCGTAGTAGCAATATTTTACGGAAGCGCCTCAAATAACTTCAATCTATGAGAAAGGTGTGTATGTACAAAAAAAAACAAGAATATTTACAGTTTTCCCATACGTCAAGGCATATTTATGAATAAAATTCGGTAACAGCATTTTATTGGGATAGACGCTGTTTGAAATATAATTAGTTTTTATGATAGGTCAAGTCGATTATATCGATTTAGTAACGTTTAGTTTAGTCTATTGTAAATTTTGACTATGGACTATGACACTGAACTGTCATTCACTTTTTTTGGTTCACTGTCGTTTCCCGGGATAAAAGTTTTCTTGACCACGCCGTATCTTGTAAGCATGCAGGTTTTTGAAATTTTGAGTTTTTGAGTTAATTATAGTAATTAACAACCTCGCAACAGTCGCTATATGAAGTTGTCCGACGAGGTTGTGAGCGATTGACAAAAGTAAATTAATATCCGTTTCTGAAAAATGGTATTGCGCTCACGCCGTTTTTGTCTCTCTCGCGTGGTTTTGTAATTGATATAAATTGATCGCCTTTGAAAAGCACATCCTGGTAGCTTCACGAATAGTTTGTTCGTTTCGTAAAAGACATTGTGAACTATTGTATATTGTAAAACTGTGAATCCGCCAACTTGCATCGTGGTATGAAGAAGGACGCCGAACTGGACCTCGAGTAGTGGTATTTAAAACGATTTGCTTGTTATTTTGGGCAAAATTATGAGTTGATCTTATAGGTCCACTCAAGAGTATCATCAGGAGCATCAGTGAAGATTTGGTAAGA
Organism: Euclidia mi; assembly: GCA_944739405.2. Lineage (NCBI taxonomy): Eukaryota > Metazoa > Arthropoda > Insecta > Lepidoptera > Erebidae > Euclidia > Euclidia mi. The sequence goes on along the minus strand of OX123185.2, from coordinate 89,413,055 downwards.
CATTTTATTAATATTAGTTGTATTTTGGATTTCTATTCATCACTGTGCTACCACAGTATATGTTAGACCTTTGCCTTGGGCTGAGACTGGATGAATTAATCGCTTCCACTGATCTCTGCAAACCTTACCCAATCTTAGCCCAAACTCTAGACAGACGCCATGATGCAGATCTCGAAGAAGTGGTGTATCATGTTCATATATAGTACTTAGAAGCACACAGTATTAATTTGACTGTTACTCCGTGACAGATCAATAAAGTTAAGCGATACTTCCGTTGGTCTCTTGGTCAACCGTTGAATGCATGACCACCTAATATGGTATTTTCATGAGATTGTGAAAGACTGTGGGCATGTACAGCCGTTAGTAAAGGTTTTTTCTAGCTGGGATAAAACCATTAGTCCTAGTTAGCTCTCAAGCGATCTGTAATTCATGCTACAGGTTCTATGTAATAGATATTATTGTTACGAGCTGGGGTTCGACGATAAATTATAACTCACTATGCCACTTAAACTGAACTTTATTCACTAACACAATAACACTAGATACACACACTTAATTTTCAAACACAACACTAATAAAAACACACTATTCACATCACTAAAACAATACTAAACACTTCCGACTTACTTCCTTCGCTTCTTGTTGATCGCTTTCCGTATTCAATTGAACTGTCCGTTCCGTTATCTCGCACTCTATTTATACTGGCCGGATAAGATCACTAGCGCAATCTAGATACTTCCACAAAACTGTCGAATAATCGCGAACAGCCTATGCTCAATACAGCAACGCCATCTAGTACAGAGTAGCTAAGTTACCTTTAAACCACCGATACATTCAATATCTTCTAGTACCCCCATTCACCGATAGATGGCGTAACACTGCCCCTCTCTTAAACGTGTTCGTCTCGAACATCGTTGGACCCATGGTAACGAGCCAACCGGTCCACATGAACAATCTTCGGTGCACCTCGAGACCCCTTCTGGATTCGATAGGTGACGTCGTTCATCCTGGTAATTATGCGATATGGCCCGTCCCATCTGGCTTGTAACTTAGGCGATTTTCCTTTGCTTCGTACTGGGTTATGAAGCCACACCAATGATCCCTCATCGAAGCCTTTGTTGTTTGCCTTCCGGTCGTAGCGAGTCTTCATCTTCTCAGACATCTGTTGTCCAAATTCCCTGATGTGCTCGTATACGTCGTTCATCCTGTTGCGTAGCTCGGTTGCGTAATCCGTTATATTGCGTGGAGATTCTGGTGGAATACCGGTGATAAGGTCTGCAGGTAAACGGAGTTCTCTACCGAAATTGGCAAAAGCTGGTGTTACTCCTGTAGTTTCGTGGACCGCACTGCGATATGACAGGAGAAATGGTTGGATGTGCTTGTCCCAATCTCTTTGTTTGCTCTCCACGACCTTCGCCAGGTACCTTTCCAGTGATTGGTTAAACCGTTCAACCATGCCATCTGATTGCGGATGATAAGCCGTGGTCCTGGTTTTATGTGCACCCATTACGCGACAAGTCTCCTTGAACACCTCAGATTCGAAGTTCCGGCCTTGATCGCTGTGGATTTCCAAGGGCACCCCGAACCGACAAAAGACTTCATGCACCAGCTTATCGGCCACTGTGGTAGCTTCTTGATTTGGGATTGCAAACACTTCAGGCCACTTCGTGAAGTAATCCATCACAACCAAGAAGTATTTGTTTCCATCCTGGCTCTCAGGAAACGGCCCAGCGACATCCAACGCTATGCGCTCCCATGGAGCTCCCACATTGTACACCTTTAATGCACCTCTGCTTCGAGTATGTGGCCCCTTGACAGCCGCACAACTTGTGCATTTGCGGCACCAATCCTCGACGTCATCCCGATAGTGGAGCCAATAAAACCGCTCCCGGATCTTAGTTAGGGTCTTCTTAACTCCCATGTGACCTCCCGAAGCACCATTGTGATAGAGCTGCAAGACTTCCGGCACCTTAGTTTTGGGCACTACCATTTGCAAATGGCACTGGTTACCGCGAGCGTTTTCCCATTTGCGGCACAGAACTCCATCCTGGACGACCAAGCTTTCCCACTGTGCCCAATAACTCTTGGTGATAGGGCTCATTGCTGCGATATCACTCCATCTGAGCCTAGGCGCATCTGATTTCTACCATTCAAGAATCGGCTGTACATCCTTGTCATCTTGCTGAGCACTCTGCAAAGCTTCTCTCCATTCGTCGCTTAGATCCGTCTTTAACATCCTCACTAGCGCTGCCTGCTTTGCTTCCTGTCGGCTACAGTGCTTGCACTGGTCGGGACACGGCCTACGCGATAGGGCATCTGCGTTACCATGGGACTTGCCGCTGCGATGTTGTATTACAAAATCAAACTCTTGCACTAGTTCAATCCATCTAGCTACTTGTCCTTCTGGGTCCTTAAATTGAAGCAGCCATTTCAGCGCTGCATGGTCGTCTCGCAGGTGGAATTTACGGCCCAACAAGTATTTGTTGAAATGCTGCAATGTCTTTACTACAGCCAAGAGTTCCCGCCTGGTGACGCAGTAGTTTCTTTCGGGTTTGGATAAGGTCTTGCTGAAGTATGCTATAACAACTTCTTGATCACCCTTCTTCTGTGACAGCACGCCGCCAATTCCGGTGTTACTGGCATCTGTGTCAACTATGAATTCATGCTCATTGTCAGGGTAGCCTAGAATAGGTGCAGTACACAGATGTTCCTTGAGCTTCTGGAATGCAACGTCACAGCTCTCATTCAAACAGAACTGCACTCTGTCTTCGGTGAGCTTATGAAGAGGTCGAGCAATGTCAGCAAAGTTCTTCACAAACCGCATTCCTCGGATTATGCTCCTACTATCGAGTAGGAGCATAATCCGAGGAATGCTCTGACCTGCGTTTTGTTCTCTGGAACTGGCCATTCCTTCACGGCAATGATCTTATCTGGGTCGGTTTGAATACCGTTCTCCGAGACTACATGTCCTAGAAAATTCACTTGCCGTCTGAATAACGCGCATTTCTTCGGACTCAGCTTCAAATTAGCTCCTCGTATCTTTGACAGCACTTGCTCCAAGTTTCGAAGGTGATCCTGGAAGGTGCGCCCCACGATGATGATGTCATCCAAGTAGACCAGGCAGGCGTCTCCAACCAGTCCCATGAGCACTCGCTCCATCAGTCTCTCAAAAGTAGCCGGAGCGTTGCACAATCCAAAGGGCATGACGTTAAATTGCCACAATCCTTTGCCTGTGGAGAATGCCGTCTTCTCTTTGTCTCGAGGATCTATTTCCACCTGCCAGTAGCCACTTTTTAGGTCTAAGGTAAGAAAACCACTTCATCCCCGTCAGCGTATCCAGTGTGTCATCGATCCTTGGCAGCGGGTAGCTGTCCTTCTTCGTGATGTCATTCAATCGGCGGTAGTCTACACAGAAGCGCATGCTGCCATCCTTCTTCTTTACTAGGACAACCGGAGAGCACCACGGGCTGGACGAAGGCTCGATTACGCCTTCTTTCACCATACCGTCGATCATAGCTTCCACTTCACGTTCCCGTGCCACTGGCACACGTCTTGGTCGCTGGCGAATCGGTGCTTCACTTCCCGTGTTTATTTTGTGCTGGACTAGTGCTGTCTTCCCTATGTCGGCATCACTGGTCGAGAAAATATCGGCGAACCGGTTTAACATCTTCTTAGCCTTGGTCTTCTCTTCTTCTGACAGGGTACTTTGGCAGTCCTCCAAAAGTGAAGACACGTCGAATCGTGCACCCTGAACCTTGTCGCTGGTAGGTTGCTCTTGACATCTACGCATCCAAGCCGCTCCTTCATAGGTGCCCAATTCCGTCCCTTTTTTGAGCAACACTTCCTTGTCACTTGCATTTAGTGCGCGTACTGATGAAACTTTGGTACCCCTTACCAAGGTTCGTGCAATCTTCCATGAGGCATCTTCCTCTAGGCCTTCGATAAGTACGCAGCGGTTACCTCGACCAGAACTCCCGGGTAAACAAACCGGTACTACCGTTTCCGACCGCGGTTGAAGCGTGACATTCTTCAGGAAGTACACATTTCCTGAAGTTGCGCCTTCCATGAAGACTTCTTCCGAGCCACATTTCAACACTCCTTCGTTAACATCGATCTCGCAGTGATACTTCCGCATGAAGTCTAGGCCTAAGATGCAGTCGTCCACTATATCGGCCACGATGACTTTGTGACGGTAAATTTTGTTGCCTAGCTTCAGATCCACCTCCATTTCACCTCGGACGGTTATGTGCTGACCGGTAGCTGTTCTCAGATTCACACATTCATTGTTCCTGAAGCAGCCCCGAAGAACCCGTCTTGCCAGATGGAAACCGACGACTGTCCGAGAAGCACCCGTGTCCAATGTCAGCTTGCATGGTGTTCTGTTAATTTCGCCTTCGATGATCAGGCTGTTTCCGTCGCATGATTGCGAGATCGAGATACTTGGGGCTCTTCCATTACCAGCCAGCACCCGCCCCGCAGTCCTGGCTTCTACTCGTTTCCCTGCTCTCGCTGCCTGGCAGGCACATCAGGCGACCCCTTTGGTGGAGACAGGGTGTCACCAGGCTGCCTACGCTTTGGGCAGCTCAAGCGGATATGGCCTCTTTCTCCACAGTTGTAGCACCGAGGTGACGACACAACTTCCCTGATGCGGTGACCTCGGTCGTCGCGTCGCACTGCTTCCACCTCCAGAGCGTGGGCTAAGGCATCCTTGAGGTCCTTGAAGTGCCCAAGCCTCACTGCTGCTCTTACCTCCAGGTCCCGGATCTCATCCGTAAACGCCTGTACGAGGTTCCCATCAATAAGCGCAGGGGACGACTGGTATGCCTTCCTGACCAGCTTTTCCACCTCTAGAGCCCACTGCTGCAGCGTTTCTCCGGTGCGTTGCGTCCTGTCCTTCAGCTGAGCACGATACACATGTTCGAGGTGCGCGTCTCCGTACCTCGCCTCCAGCGCCTCAAGAAGCTTCTCGTAGGTGACGTCTTGTCCGAGTGCCTCCAACACTGTCAAGGCCCGGTCGCGAAGGCCCAAGGTTAGGGCGGTTAAGGCCTGTTCTTTGGTTCACCCATTCGATCGCATCACAGCCTCAAACTGGATCTTGTATGCAGACCATGATGACGAGCCATCAAATGGTGGAACCTTAGAACAGGCCTTGCGTAACATTATCTACAGATAGATAAAAGTATTACAATGATGTGATATATCCCGATTTTGTATAAGAATTTCCTAAAAGAGTAGTACCTAATAACACTGACTCGCCTGGTATTTATTCGTAGTCTGAATTGCACGGCAGGTACAATTATTTAAGTCTAACCTTACCGCAGAAGAATATATTTTATGGCGTAAAAGTACGATCAGAATAATTAAATAACTCTTTTAATAAATTATTCAGAAATCAAAGTACATACATTTTTTGCTTTCTTCCAATCCAATAATCATGTTAAAGAAACTTAAGAAACGGTATTCATGTACGTTTTAACGGTAAACTTTTAGGAACCTTTATTTAATACGATTTTTCGTAAAAGTCTCGAACGATTCAAACATTCTTTACCGTTTTTAACTCAATATTGACATCTTAACGATTGAACCGTGGAACATTTCCTAAGCGTACGTATTTACACACTGCTATAAAATTTGGTAAAAGCGTTTTACATGTTGTTTGTAAGCGAGACCTAGAATCCTTTCAGGCTTCAATCTTCTGTTCGAGGTCTTATTTATTACTCTCCAATGTAGTCTAGGATTTCACTATTATTTAAGTAGGTTTATCTTGTTACGAACTAGACAGCGATTTGTGTGTGATATAACGCTCGTTTTTGTTTTTCTTTTTCAAGAAATACGTAAGTTTGTCATCAATATCTTATTATTAAACGTACTGATAACCTAGTAAGAAAACAACAGACTGATATCTAGAAGGTCTTTGCATGCAAAACTAAGACGCGACCTTCCCGAAGTAGCTTATTAAATTGGTAAATTATGGCTTGCTATATACTGTGATAAAAAACGTGGTGAGAAACTCTACATATCTGAGCGTTCTTCGTTTATTTTCCTTAGTCGTTTCTGGAGACACCCACTGAATGAAATGTGGTATTAAAATTTTGTGTTCTTAATTCACACCAATTTAGGAAATTCTTAGCAGTAAAAACCGCAGTTCTTATGGTATATTTTGTTTAAGTTTCATTTCGTTTAACCAAAGCCAGGCAATGTTTATTTTTGTTGGATAAATGCTTTAGTTCCTATCTAGATTAGGTTTCTCTTAATGGACCCAGATAAGGCACATGTAAGCTGTATTCGGCGGAATAGGACTTAAAGAATTGTTACGTAATTCGGTAGTATGGAATGAGGTTTTGGTGCTATAAGGGACCTTCCCCACCGCAAAGTTTAACTATTATATTTTGAAACAACCACCGTGTCATAATACAAACCACAGAGTAAATCTAACGTGTTTTTCACAGCGTATAGAAAGATTCCAGAATAGTATAATTTTTTCATTGCAGTAGTTTCCTTCTGATTTTGATTGACAGATAGATCTATAGATGTCCCGTTATAGATGAATGCTTAAGAATTCACTTGTCAAGACACACAGGACATCGAGCATTTGTCGCTTATGAAACTTGTCAAACTGAACAAGGAACAGAGGTCCAATCTCATTATATCTCTACAGACTCTCTACGGTATAAAACAAAGTCTGTCTTCTTTCTGTCTGCCCCTATGCTTAAATCTTAAAAACTACGCAACGGATTTAAATGCGGTTTTTTCAATAGATAGAATGATTCAAGAGGATTTTTATTTTTCAAGTTGAAAACGCGGTTTCGATCTCATGTCAGTGTCATACTCATGTCACAAATGGTATTCTCCTAAATTAACTGATATTTGAATGTTATCGAGACTAGATCGTTAATTGAACAATGTGTCAACGACGTACTTTAGAAGTCATATTAGACGAATTTAAATTAGCAGAATACCGATTCTGAGTCAATTCAAAATCTAATCTCATTTCGATCTAAATATAGTTTCAATGTCATATAAAATACTACAATTGGCCTTCTGAGCCAAAGATACTAAAAAGCTACGTACAATTGCACGACCTTTCTAGCGAACGGTCGACTCGGCAAAAAGGTCTAAGCAAAACTGTCCATTCGCTAGAATTCTTGCGGGAACGCTCTATGAAATGTTTGCTTAAACACATTCGTTTTTTATCTGTAATGTACCATTTGCAAGAATGCTCATTACAAGTGGATGCTCAAGTGTATTAGCACCTTTGGAGTTTTATTGCCAGTTCTTTATAATTTTTTTTTATAGTAATAGCTGGCAAACGAGCAGACGGATCGCCTGATGGTAAACAATTACCGCTACCCATGGACACAAGCAACACCACAGGAGTCACAAGTGCGTTGCAGGCCTTTGAGGTTGGGAAAAAGGATAGGATGAGGGGTGGGATGAGGGAGAAGGAAAAGGGAATAGGGCCTCCGGCACTCTCACTCACCGAAAGAAACGCTACAGTTCAGGTACTGTTGTTATTTTTTATTTTTTTATTTATTAAAATATGAAATGTTGGTGTATTATTACACCTCTGCCTACCCCTTCGGGGATACAGGCGTGAGTCTATAACAAAAAAAAAATTATTCTTTCATTTCAATTCAATTATTTTATATTTAATTACATTTCCACTATATAAGTATAATAAAAAGTACGTTTTTTTAAAGTACGTCATTTCAGTATTATTCTATTTCAGTAGTAAATTATTATTCAGAAAAAATAAATTGCAAGGCGTTGAAAAAGAGATAAACTTTACAAATTAGTTCAATTCTCCTAGAAATGTCGCAAATCTGCAAAATCAAATTAAAATCACATTTTTAAGGACGTCAGGAGTACATGCAAATTGATGTCGAAAACACATTAGCTGTGCCTAATACAATATTATATTATCTGTGGCTGTGCCAACAAAAAAAAACAAAAGCCTAGTTTTTATAGAATACTAGAGGACGCCAGCAGCTACGCCTGCATTTTTTTTAAATTTACCCGTTTTGGCCGATCCCGTGGGAATTTCGGGAAATCCCTTCCTAGTGCACCCCTCCGGTCCCCAAGGAACAAACATGCAAAATTTCAGGTTCCTGCGCCCAATAGTTTCGGCTGTAGCGTGTCTGTCAGTCAGTCAGTAACGCAAGGATTTTATATATTAAGATTACACATTAGACAACGTAGTCGACATTGTTAATTTGCATTGTTCATTTATCATTACCAAATACATGTTTTTGATTTAGAGAAATTGTTCAATGATAATTCTATAAAGGTGCGTCCATAGCTCTGCACGGTGCTAGGAATGTGCTAATTTTGTGAAAGGATTATGAAGACTCGTCATCAATATTATCATCTTAACGATATGACAGTTGCATTATAGACATTCGCCTCGTAACCTGAAGTTCATTTTCTAGTCTTACTAGATTTGGCCGGACATTTTCTTTTCCATCTAGTGACATTGAGTATGAAAGAGATAGCAATATTCCACGGCTTAGACCACTGTCAGTGTATTTAGTAATAGACTCCCCATGACGACTGTCAATGCCATCAAATATCTTTCTCAAAGGCGAAACTAACTGATTACGGCCGGTTTCAATGTTCGATCCATCCATGGATTTTGAGATTCTAGTTTTGACATAATAATATTTTGTATGAAGCTTATGTCAAAAACGAATCTTAAACCTTTTGAACGAGGCTGAATAAAGACTTTTAGGTTATTTTTTAAAGGCTACTGGATCCTTGTCTCAAAATCGATTTTAATGAGTAGCTGCTGTGAAAAGTGAAACACGTTTCCAAGCGACTACAAAATTTATTGCATTCATTAGATCTTATAATGCTGGTCGTGGAGAATCTTAAAAGCGCGATTCAAGAGTGTTACAATAACATCTAGCTAGCAAAATCGCAATGTTATTACTTATTAACATGATAATACGTGACTCTATACATAAATGACAGCCGGAATAGTAGCAGAATAGTGGCAGAATAGTATTCAAATAAATTTCATTTCATAGCATATGTATTTTAATTTCCTATTAAAAAAAATATTATCTGTTCTGAAAAACTTGTTTACTATTTTTCCACTCGAGTGTAGCAAAAATAGTAAACAAGCGAACTGGCCATTTGATATAAAGTGTTTTTCTTTTTCATAATTCAATAACACTTGTACAACCCGAGCTACCACTTACGCTATTTGCTCAATACTAAAGGAATCTTTTCAAGATCGAAGTTGCAATGCATTCTTACTGTTTGCGAAAGACTTTAAAGTCTTTAGCAATGATGCCTAGGGCCATGACAAGAAAAGTACTCTATACACATTAAACTTTTATTTATTTATAAGTCTATATCAATAGGATGTTCCTTGCACCCAAAATTGTCATCACCTTACTTCTCTTTGCTATACAGTATCTTCAGGAATCATCAAATCGAGAAAAGAAGTGCAGCTTCTTTTCCTCCATTTATAGTCAACGTTTTCGAGACTTTTGTAGCGGTTGCGCAGGCATTTTCAGCTACTTGTCGTCTTTTATTTCGGTAGTATAAAATGAGTAGTTAAGGTTGGAATATGTGAATCAAGGCGTACTCCACATGCGCCAAGCCTTTGAACTCCTTCAATTACCGAATAATATCATGTCAACTCGGTATTATCCTGACTTTACTTCTATATCCATAACACTGATAGGGATATAATTCTTAACTTTATTTATATCAATACTTACGACCTTAGTCTTGAGTCATGTTCACTAAGCTGACCTCTCTGATTTTATTGCTTCAGGGAATCGCGTGTGTATATTGGCAATACCAACAAAATATACGCCTGTAATTAAATTGTAACTTTACCCACAAAGTTTTGCACTCTCAAGTTATCTATATGCAAACAACTCGAATGCAATAAAGACATTGTATTTCGGGCGCTCGTCCAAAAACAGTTCTCAGCATTATTTAAGAAAGAAGTTGCTTCATTCAGACAAACACTATTACGTGTTCTGTAAACCCTCATAACGAACATCCTGTGCCAAACGCTGCATTATATATCATAAGTTTCAGCCCAAGGTGATAATGCAGGCAATTATGAATTACGTGCAATATGTTAGTCATCTGCAATTAACTTAATACCGCTATTATGAGGCCCTCATTAAGAAAAGGCACGTTCACACAAAGCTTCGCTTCGTAACAGATTGTTGAGATCGCTCATAAAAATATTGTTTAAAAAACGAAAGATAAATTGTCCGCGTTCTTTCTATTTTATTTTCTTGTTGCTAATTGCTTACATCAAATTGATTTTGCATTGCCGCGTTCTCTGATGCCAAATGATTTTAAGGTTCCGTAGTGTTTACTACGGAACCATAAAGAAAAGACCCTTTATAGTTCGCCAACCACACGGATAAAACTAAACAACAAAGTAAAAAAACGATATGTTTACTAGTAGCTGGCTCCCTTACACGTTAATGAAAAACCGATTTTTTTTATTTACTACAATATTTTATGAGCTAACGTAAGATAGGTATTTCAAAAGCAATAACGATTTACTTTTTATTTAGGGATCCGTTCAGGAACTATTTAGTAAAACCATTAATAATATTGCAAAGTGGAGAACATTTTTCAATTCGTGGTTTTCCTCTACTTTCTAAACTATAGTATTTGGGCGTGAGTGTAAACTATATTTTACAGTGACATACATATTGAAGTTTCAATGAAAATTAATATAGCGGATCATAAGATTTACTATAGTTCATGCCACGAGAAGATAGACTTTTTGTAAACACACATTCAGGGCTTCACAACCTTTGTTTTAATCAGTTGTGTTTGACATTTTATGCTTTAGTGTACGTTTATACTTTTTGAACAGTAGTTTTTTTTAATGCTCAATTATGCTACTTTGTATTCGAATATATATTTTATTATCTACCTGTAGTGTCCAAAAATTTTATATTTTTTCAGAAATAAATATATTTAATTTTGTGTTTAAGTAATCGAATTTCCCGCCAAATTTTTCATGGATTTGCCGATTTTCTTGTAGATTTTTTACACGTAAGTAATTCTGTAAATGAAAGTCAATACTTAGAGAACCATGTATGTCAATGATAGAGTACAAACATGGTACTCTATTATTAACTTGATTTTTAAATCATAGGGAGTTACTTTGCTAATAATAGCTAAGCTATAACTAATTAAATGTTAATAAATTGACCACAAATGAATAATATCGATGCCTTACGGCCAAAAGAGGCTAACCGCCACTTAACAAACTTTACAGGAGAATAGTTTAAAGTTCAAAATAAGTGAAAAAAATCATAGAAAATTTTCTGTACGTTCCAAAAGTTTCAAAATTTAACCATATAGTTTTTGATTGGGTCTCTACGAAATGACATTGTTAATTAAAACAAATCACACTCCTAACACTATTTACTGTCGCTTACCCTCAAATGGTCCTTATTATACTAACAGGAAAAAACGTCGTAAATGAAAACAACCCAATTAATGAGTTCCAACCCAAATGATTTAACTGCACCATTTATTTTATTTCTGTTGAAGAAAAAGAGCATACCTGTGCTTTTTCTGTTCATCAAGTGGAGCCAATATGACATAACCGGCTATTGGTTAATAGCAGAAGGCCAAGGAAATTGTTATAAGTTAAGTATCTATAAAAAAGACTATAAGCTCTTTTATACAACGCAAAAGCACATTGTGATTAATTCTTATAAAATTGTACATACATACATTAGACTTTTATAAGTTTTTAAACTGGCTAACCGACTAAGGTATGAATTAAAAAAAAGAGAAATTGTGCTCAGTCAGTCTTTAGTTTAAAAAATTAAACAAAACAATTGTTACTCATTGTAAGTTAGTCTTGCATTATACATTCATGCTGACATTCTAGGTATGACAAAAAAATATAAACTTAAAATTTCGTACCTAAGGACCACTTTTAGGTATGACGGTAGGTCCTCGTCGTCCGCATGTCCGCGTCTACAGTTGTCGTAAATCGCCTCGCGACGTCCCACGGTGGTCAATCAGTATTCGAATATGTCATACCAGTATTGGATACTACAAGCCTAAATAAACACAAACACATAATAATTTTATTTTTATTGCGTTATCTTATTAGTTTAATAAAATTACAAAGTTGAAGTTAAAAGGATATTGAATTTTCACTTGAAAGAAGCCCTAAGTTAGTGGGTTGTATGTTCCAGTTTGTGGTGTTTTTAAATATACTTAAATATTCTGTAATACTACACGTCTTAGAAAATCTACTAGATAATTAGTATTGTCAATAAAGTGATTAGTATGAGTGCAGGAAAATGAGAGAAGAAAGCTTGTTTCTAAGTAAAATTCTTAGTTTAAACGGCCATATCTAGGTTGCGGCGGCTTCCGGCGATTTCTCTTATAATTCAAATAATAGGCACATTTGTGCTGCGAATACCTGCGAATCTCCATTTTTTAGCCATATTAGTTAATTAACTCATTATTACGCACATTAAGATGGTGCCACAGACACTAACTTGTTTCTAACAACATTAGTTCCTCTCCGTCTAAATGACCAACGAAAACAATCTTCGATGTATTGGAAGAATGAATCTCCTTCTTCAACCAGGTACTGTAGACCAGTACAGTTTCAGTTCATGAAAGAAACTACAGACGTCAGTAACAACGAAATTGCGAGAATGGAAAGTGAAATAGCAAATCTTAACGAAACATATATATTATTATTACATAACCAAATATCGATGAAAAATATTTTGTTTTACTACTTTCTAAAGGAATAGACAACCTTCAGAATTATTTCCGCTACCCCATACAACATGTACCACATGCGTCAGGCGGAAGGTGAGGACACCGTGGCGGCCTTCAGCCACTCCAAAAAGAGGGTTCTTACTATCGCTTTTGCCGTGTATCCATTCATTCGCACTCACCCAACCATTCACTCAATCGATAAAACAATGATGATGACACATGTTAAATCAGTCACGGTGACAAATCTTGAGGCAGAATAACCATTTGCAAAAGAGGTACCTACTAACGCTAATATAAGTGCAAAACAAACATGCAGTTTTTATTCTCTCACTCTCATAGTACCATAGGCAATTCGACACAACCATATTAGTCGCAGGGTTAACTCTTGACTGTTACTAAGAATTCATAAAAAATCCAATAATTCCTTGCATTACCAACCTGGGATTCAAACCCTTGATTATGATCCTAAGCCAGGCCAGCCAACAAAAACTCTGTAGGTACTTATTTAACCATTCAGTATTGTCTGAACAAGATAGCAAAAGAATGACTTCTTACGTATAAAACTTAAAATAACTAATTAGAATACACAATTATAGATTAATATAAAAGTCTATTAAAATAATCTTGCCGTTTTATTTCCTTCGAAAAACTTCGCGCCAAACGGACTCGCAAGCACGGAGGTGCTTATGCCCGCGGTGAATGTTCGCTGTGCAACGCTAACGACATTTTGTTCGAACGAAAGAGTGAGATAACCGACGCTGTTTGTCATTCTTCTGTAAGCTAACCGCAAACCTTTGATTTACCTTGTTATCTAACCACCATACCAGATATTTTTTTGGGGAGGGAAAAAAAGGGTAAGCGACAATGTAAGGCGACATTCGTTTGGATGAATTATCCTATGCGCCTTCGATGATTGATTTGGTGACTAGGGAAAATAAAAATAAACGCCAAATAAAGTCACGGAAATGAGACCTAAATGTAATAAATGACATATATTTTATCCAAACGAACTGCCCTAATATCCTAACCGAAAGTTTGGTACACAAAGATTCAAGTAAAATTTGACTAATGTATTTTTTATAAAAAAGTATTTACAGCCCAAACTACTTAACGTTCAAGTAAAGAAGAAAATATTCAAAGCCAAAAATGCTTATCTCACAGTTTTGAAATATAATTTTTATCCAACCACCATAATACAAAATACACCAAAAATAACTGTCGTTTATGACGAAAAACTTAGTGTTAGAACCACAATTCCTTTACCGCCTAAGCGACAAAAAGTTTGTCCTAAAGCCACGAAACTTAGACCATTAGACGCAGAAAAAAAAACCGATTCTAACCATATATATAAGTCGATTTCGCAAAAAATGTCGCTTACCCTCTTTTGGCCGGAAGGCATCGATATAGAAAAATCTAGGCATGTAGATTTTACGTTGTTTAGACTGAAAGCGTTAAAATGAACAAAATCCATTAAAAAGTTACGGTAAAATAACATTTGGGGTAACCATCGTCAGAAGACGCTATTTATTTTTATTAGGTGTAAAGAATCTTCTGTGCGACTAATAGTTTGCCATCTGCAATTCTGCACCCGCTTTTTCGAGATGCCGGCCGCAGGACGACTAATACGGACGATAAACTTTTTTTTTACCATAATATAATACACACATCACCATCTAGTCCCAAGCTAAGCAGAGCTTGTGTTATGGGTTCTAGATAATGGATAAACATACATATTTTATATACATTTTTTGTAAATACATACATATTTGTACATAGAAACACCCAGACCAAGACAAACATCCATGTTCATGCACACAAATGTTTGACTTGAGCGGCAGTCGAACCCACGACCTTCGGCGTAGTAGTCGCTTACACTTCCGCTGCGCCAACCGGTCGTCAGCTTGCATTTAACTTTAAACTAACCTGTTCAGAACTTGCCCTAGACAGACAGGGAATGATTTGCAGAGGGCAATGGAAGCTTGATTAGATTCATCCAGTTGTTCTAAGGCAATCAAATCTGTGACATATGGACCAAGTTTCTTGGTGCTAAGAATTAAACAAATTACCTGGTATCTTCACTGATGTCAGACCTGGAGCTAGTTAGACAAAACATACAACTATATTGGCAAAAATAGATTGAATGAATTATCTACTTAGCTGTTCCTCCAACTTGATGTCTCCAAGACACGAGGGCACGAGGCACGTTGACACACATTCACACAATTTAAGTCTGATCGGGCCGGACAAATCAATTAGCGGCAATTTATAAGATTTTACAATACAATTCGCGAAGCTGGTTTAACCATGTGCTTTCCAAAAGGCGATATTATACGAGACGTCAAACGTGGTAATTTTTCAAAGCAAGAACAAAGAGTGATGAGTCAATTTACAGTGTGACCAGAGTAAAAAAATTATAGTAGACAAAAAAAATGATACAACTAATATTCTCGATTTAACTATCATATATAATATTAGTTGGTATAATTTTTTTGTCTATTGTATTTTTTTACTCTGGTCACACTGTAAAATGACACATCACTCTTTGTTCTTGCCTTCTTGACATCCAAAAATATGTTTTATCCTCTGATAAATGCCCGCTAAGCCCAAGGATGTAATATTTTAATGGATTAATGCAAAATGTTGACGTGCTAAGTATCTGACATGATCTGGTACCACAAAACACTGTTGACAGCGCATATATCGATAAAAACGCGATCTATTGACATAATAATTTGCAATGACACATATCTATGTGCCGTTGCGCGTCACAACATTGGCAAAATAATGAATTAGATAGATATCGAATTAACGTTATCCAATATCTATCTAATTCATTATTTTGCGACATGTAATTATTCCATATTTCAATACTCATCACTACTCAAGGGTATACATATCTAACCCAATGTTGTGAAATCCTCTTCTATTATTTATTAAAGAATAGCTGAACTACCTAAAAAAATTTCTTTTGAAATTGCAATTGGTTATGATGCTTTGGAGTAGCTCCTTTCTTATCATATTGTCTTTGGTAATTTGTGGATTGTCCGTGTGTGACGGATTAAGAATACGAAATGTCACCATCCCATATCATCCCATGGGTGTCGTAAGAGCCGACAGAGGGAGCATATTATGCTGAGAACAACACTGCAAGAGAAGGAAAACTTGATAAAAACCCTATACCAACCCGTTTGGCCAGCGTGGTATAGTAGGCTAATTCCTCCTTTCAAAGGAGAGGTCTAGTCCAGCAGTGGACTGTTAAAGACTGAGGACGACGAATTCGTGGATGATGCAGTGGGTTGCAATATTAATATTATGATGTACTTATAATATCTTAATATAGTAAGGTATGATATTATTTTAGTTCTTATATGTAATATTTACACTATACATATAATAGTTGTTTATCACCCTTTATAAAAGAAATGGATAAATAAGGACAGGCAGACCTTTTCATAAAGGGTTAATTTCTTAGCCATTACCTACACACACCATCTTAAATAGATTATAGATGTAGTGATGATTTTAAAATATCTGCTGTAAATGTTTAGAGTTTCAATTGTTATAATAGCTATGTTATACTAATTACTTGAAAAGGTACATACAATTGTTGAAATATTGAATACTTTATTTTTCACTTGACACGGATATAATTATAAGGATGGCTGAACTGGCTATTTCATTTATTTGGTTCTTTACTGGTAGGAATTCTATTAACCCAAATATGATACTCGATCAGATGAGATATTACAAAATTTTTGTTCTAATCACTTACTGCTGATTAACCATTAGAACATGAAAATTTTGAAATGATTGCCGATGTTGACCGATCACGTTGCTAGAACATTGATACTGATTGAACATGACTGGACTCTGATCAACTAGAACATGGTCTAAATTCCTTAATATATTTATTCAATTATTTTACAACTTCATAGTGATTAACAATTACCTACTTATTTATAACTACCTAATATTATACGTCTAAATTTGAAAAATAGTTCTATCAAACAACCAAATTAGATATCATATATGTATTTTTATGTATTTCATGTATTTTTATGTATTGTATATAAAGGTCCTCCTCCACCAACTCTTCAATACACTTACCTTTATTTATCATTTTGTCGTAATCGTAACAATAGGTGACATGACGTATTGACAGCTAAACTTAAGAGGTCCTACGAAATAATTATTCGCCTATGGCCTGAAGAATGGATGGAACTAAATACACATTTATATGAATAAAGATTAATATCATATTTTGATTATAATGGTTTATTTGGATGTATTTTATGTATGATTATAGAAAATATCATATATTTTTAATTATTTATGGATTATGAATCGAAAGATGGATTAAGAATTGAAAGATTGACGCCTCGTCTGTCGTACGACATTCGCTGGCCGCGGGTGATTTAGTTTCACCGTCTGCGGAGCGATTGATCTGCGCAGTGGGGTATGAGACTATGATGATTACTAAGACTATGATGATTACTAAGACTATGATGATGACTAAGACTATGATGATGACTAAGACTATGATGATGACTAAGACTATGATGATGACTAAGACTATGATGATGACTAAGACTATGATGATGACTATGACCACGACCATAACTGAGACCATGACTGTGACTCTTATTGACGATTATGATTTGTTCGATAATTTAAAATTTAAAAATTAAAATGATTAATTGATGGTAAAATTACAGTTCAGAATTCAATTTTGATAACAAAATTACTTTAATTAATAAATACATAATAATGAATTACCTTATGAGAAAACTGTAAAATTGACCAAATTAAAAAAGAGAACATTGTTTAATACTTAATAAATTAGAATTCAGATGGTATAGCAAAAGTTAGTAAATACATAATGAAAACAAAACTAAAATTATAACTATAAAATTAACCAAATTAAGAAAAAGACAAGATTATTTAATAACTATTACATAATAAATTAGAATAAGGTATTTGACTAAAAAAAAACGAATTAGTCCGTCAGTTAGATTATCGAAAAATATTGCATAAGTATTTTTTGTTTTATCAAATCAGTAAATAATTACGAAGATAAAACGCATCAAAGATGGAGAAACGCCTTAGAGTGGGGGCTTGTAACGTCACTCGCCAGTAAAAAGTGTACTGGCAAGTGACGTCACACGAGTTTTCAGCGAAGTTTGTCGTCTTCATTTTTTGTTTACGTGACTAAAGAAAATATACGTGTCCAATATTTTTTGGAAATCTATCTGACGGACTAATTCGATTTTTTTAGTCAAGTACCCTTTGTATCGCTTTTATAAACGATTACTATTAAAAGAATGGCCAAGAGTTTTCTTGCCCGTTCTTTCTCTTGGTTCTATGCCCTTGCTTTGCGAACGTGGCGCTAAATGTAAATGTAGAATCGGAACGTTAAATTTAAAAAAATACCCTTGTGACAATCTGAATAAATGATAGTAAGAATTGAAAATAAGAATTGATAAGATAAGATTATAAAAATTTAATTGGTGGGTTTAAGAATATTAATGTTGTGCTTCGAGAACGAAACATTGTCAGTATGGCCGTGTTAGAATAATATATATAGGATGTCATACTTATAGTTATATAATGTAATCAATTCCGTAATTATAAATATTAAAATAAGTATTTTACATCGTTGTAAAAGAGTTGCCAGATTAACAATTAAATTATGTAACAAATTCTACAGTTATCATTTCAAATATCGTTTAATTATGTTCTTATTTACACAATATAATAAATACTATAATTGTTAATTAGTTATAAACATTTTGTATCATTTTAATATATTCAAATTCAAATTCAAATTCAAAATCCTTTATTCATTTGGGTCACAATGTGACGCTTATGAACGTCAAAATAAAAAAATTATAAAATAATTACTTATACTCAAATTTAAAACATTATTACTGTATGCTTCTACATTTACATTTACTGCCACGTTCGCAAAGCAATAGGTAGAACCATGAGAAAGAACGGGCAATAAAACTCACGGTCACTCTTTTTCATCGCCAGGTTTTGCATAATACACAATTTACATTTTGTAAGGTGCTGCAACTGTTACACCTTCTATATCACTTGAATATATTTACTGTACATCATAATACTCAAGCATAATACTTTTGGTTAGCCTCCTCAGAATAGACATGGTGAAACAGGAGCATCCACTTACATTATATATACCTAATAATGCAGGCAATCCGCGAAAGTGATCAGAACCATGATGGAAATGATGCAGTTAAATATTAAAATCTAATACCAGCCCGCAAGACCGTCATCGACCAGTCATCGCAAGTAGCACCCGTTCACGAGTATGACGCATGTGCCAGCCATCATCCCTCTCGCCATATTAGAGGGACAGGGATGACCCGACACACGACGCCACCACAAGAAATGACATTTTAGTGAGCATGACGACAACGGTATATATATTTTAAAGACTACTCCAATTCTGTAACAAATAATAAAACGAGGAAATCAATTGACATCCTGTGATCGCCGAACAGTGGGGGTATTTTCCTATATAAACCAGTGCCGCACTACAACTGACACATTTCGTTGGGCGACCACAGGACTGTACACTCCGCACGGTCCAGCTGTAATACCGGAGATAAGTATATTTATTGTATACAGTAATAATACTTGTAATTGAAACCTCAATTCACGTACGGTATATAATATAGTACAATGCCAATTTTAGTATAATTATATTATAGTGTAATATTATCATTGTCTTGCCCTGCTGGTCCCAAATTATTTGGGGTCGGCGCAGTATGTCCTTCTCTTCCATACTTCTCTGTCACCAGTCATCCGATCATTTACCCTTTTCTCTTTCATATCTATCCTCACACAGTCCATCCATCTTTTCCTTGGCCGTCCTCTCCCTTTTCGTCCTTCTACATGCATATTCATCACTTTTTTACCTACATACATCTCATCTCGCCGCATAACATGTTCATACCAGGCCAATCGACTCCCTTTTATCTTTTCATCAATGGGCGCCACTTTCATACTACCTCTAATGTAATCATTCCTAATTCTGTCCATTCTTGTCACTCCACACATCCATCGTAACATTCTCATCTCGGCCACATGCAATCGTTTCTCGTCCATCTTCTTTGTAGCCCAACACTCAGCTCCAAACAGTACGACAGGTCTTATAACCGACTTATGCATGCGGCCCTTTAATTTCACAGGCATTTTATGGTCGCATATTGTGCCTGAGACCTGTGGCCATTTCATCCATCCTGCGTTGATTCTTTGCCTAACATCCCGATCAATTTCGCCGTCATCTTGCAGGAGTGAACCTAGGTAGCGGAAATCGGAGCTTACTGGTAGGAGTGTACCGCCGAGTGTTACCGGTATAGGACTGGAGAGACCGCCAAAGTCACAGAACATATACTCTGTTTTGGTTCTGCTTATTCTCAGGCCTACATTCTCCAATCTCTGCCGCCACTCCTCCAGCTTGCTCTGCACCTTCTGTCCACTCTCTGCTACCAGAACGATGTCGTCGGCAAACAACATGCACCAGGGTGCCTCTTCCTGTATGTCCGATGATATAGCATCCATAATTAACAGGAAGAGGTAGGAGGGGAGGAGGGCTAAGGGCCGACCCTTGGTGCAAGCCTACGGCCACATCGAATCTGGCTGTGACACCAGCTGCGGATCGGACTTGCGTTCGGCATTAAGCGTACATGGCTTGAATCAACGTCAGGTATTTCCCAGGCACTCCTTTCTTCTTCAGGGCCCACCACACGACTTCACGAGGCACTCGGTCATATGCCTTTTCAAGGTCGACGAACACCATGTGCAAGTTTTTATGCGCCTCCCTGTATTTTTCGCACATTTGGCGAAGTGCAAAAATGGCATCCACCGTACCTCGACCAGGCATAAAACCGAATTGGTTTCGTGAGATCTCACTCTCGTCACGCAGGCGTCGCTCAATTACTCTCGCCCATACTTTCATACTATGAGGCATTAACTTTATTCCCCGATAATTGTTGTACTCTTGGATATCATCCTTATTTTTAAAAATGGGCACCAGGTAACTGTTGCACCATTCCTCGGGTATGGTCTCCTCGTGCAACAACTTATTGAAGAATAAAGTCAGCCACGCCCATCCATCATCTCCTAACGCTTTCCATGCTTCTACTGGTATTCCATCTGATCCTAACGCTTTTCCATTCTTCATTCCATTAACAGCCTTTTTTACCTCGTCCTTATTTATTTCCTTCACTAAACCTATATTCATCACCTCATTCTCAAGGTTTCCGTTCCAATCGTTCTCCTCATTCATTAACTTTTTAAAGTATGTCCTCCATCTTTCTCTTATTCTGTCTTCGACTATAAGAATCGCTCCTGTTTCGTCTTTCATGCACTTAATATGGCATACATCCTTCGCCTTTCTCTCTCTAGCTTTAGCCATGCTGTATAAATATTTATGACCCTCGGGTTTTTCAAGTAACCCGTACAAATGGTCTAGGGCTTTGGATCTAGCAATGGCTACGGCCTTTTTGGCTCTCTTTTTACATTCATTATATTCCTTCTTCTTACTTTCTTCTAAAAATTCATTTCCTCCTTTCATCAGCTGCCATTCTTTAAACCTTGCTTTCTTTTCCTTAAGTGCATTCTGTACTTCTTCTGTCCACCACCACGTGTCCTTATCTTTCATACGCTTCCCTTTCGACTCTCCTAACACATCCTTTGCCACACACTTAATACATTTACTCATCTCTTCCCAACACTCATTGACACTAATATCATTCATATCGCCCATTTCTAACATCTTATCTACCACTCTATCTCTGAATTTTTCTACACATTCATTCTTCTCTAACATATGCCATCTTATTCTTGGAGTCAGTTGCTGCTTGGTTCTTTGAGAGCGTATTCGAATCTTAAGTTCGACCATCAGGAGCCTGTGCTGCGAGATTAAATCTTCTCCTTGTACCACTTTAACAGTCCTTGACCCAGTTGAGTCGATTACGTCTTAGTAAGAAATAATCGATCTGGGTCATGTGGTGGCCGCTGTTGTATGTGATCAGATGTTGCTCTCTTTTCTGAAACCAAGTATTTGCAAGAACCAAGCAGCAACTGACTCCAAGAATAAGATGGCATATGTTAGAGAAGAATGAATGTGTAGAAAAATTCAGAGATAGAGTGGTAGATAAGATGTTAGAAATGGGCGATATGAATGATATTAGTGTCAATGAGTGTTGGGAAGAGATGAGTAAATGTATTAAGTGTGTGGCAAAGGATGTGTTAGGAGAGTCGAAAGGGAAGCGTATGAAAGATAAGGACACGTGGTGGTGGACAGAAGAAGTACAGAATGCACTTAAGGAAAAGAAAGCAAGGTTTAAAGAATGGCAGCTGATGAAAGGAGGAAATGAATTTTTAGAAGAAAGTAAGAAGAAGGAATATAATGAATGTAAAAAGAGAGCCAAAAAGGCCGTAGCCATTGCTAGATCCAAAGCCCTAGACCATTTGTACGGGTTACTTGAAAAACCCGAGGGTCATAAATATTTATACAGCATGGCTAAAGCTAGAGAGAGAAAGGCGAAGGATGTATGCCATATTAAGTGCATGAAAGACGAAACAGGAGCGATTCTTATAGTCGAAGACAGAATAAGAGAAAGATGAAGGACATACTTTAAAAAGTTAATGAATGAGGAGAACGATTGGAACGGAAACCTTGAGAATGAG